>JAJFZO010000168.1:0-2400000 GCA_021397835.1 Moringa oleifera
TATTCATGTCAATAAAAAGTTTCAATTGAAGATTCGCGACACAAGATATTCAATTTGAATACGTCGACTTTTAAATTTTTCACCGAAGTCCAATTTGACTATTTTTCATCAATGAGGATTTTTTTGGAGACATTTTGAAATTCAAGATAAAGATTAAGAGAGAGAGTTTACTTATAAGGTTTTAAAATATATTACTCTTTAAATTTTTGAATTGTTTTTTTAATTTAAAATTCAACTGCCACAAAAAATGACATTTGACAAATTTGAAGCAATATATTTTCATGGTAATTATACAAAAAAATTTAATCTTGTCTTTTTCAACTAATTACCTAAATGAGTGCAAGTTTTTCTTTATTATGAAAGAAACTTCCTTCTTGATACCCAACTTTTTTTTTTTTTTGAGGTCACCGTGATCCATATTTTTTTTTATGTAAATTAAATCATGTTTGTTCTAATATATGAAAAAAATCACAAATATTGGACACCACCAACCACTTATAAATCCAATCCTTCAAAACGCAAAAATAAAACCTACCGATTATATATTAACTAAAATATATTAACGTAAGTCTTAGGAGTTCACATTTCAATCAATTTGAATCAAATTATTTATATGGAAAGAGTAAAAATATCATGTTTGTGTGTATCAATCAGAAAGGGGATCTCTTGTTACAAAACAACTAATGTATAAAAATTAAATACAATAAAGGTTAAGGATTTCTAACACCGGTTTCTATTTACTACTATTTTTTTATTATTAGCTGAATTCCCAAACAGCAATTAATAAAGGTGTAGTTATCATTATTTTGTTGTGAATAGTTCATTTTATTAGTTCTTTAATTTTTGTTGATAAATAATAATTAGTTATTAATAATAAAAAGACTTGTAACAACGATTTTCATCTTTCGCGATAATTTTTTTAACAGTACATAATATTTCTATAATTTCTCGTAATGTTTTAATCACCTTTATTTAGCTTTCGCAATGCTAATCACGTGCAAAAGTTAACCTCCTTGATATCAAAATCATACAAGTAGATATAAATTTATGTTATTTTTTTATCAAACTTAGTTTGTTTTAATTCAGTGTTATCATAATAAACGATGTTGTTTTGGTTCACTACAAGAAATTAAGCTACTTGTTAAGAAAAAAATTTCGTGGAAGTTTTATTAATTTTTGTGGCAATGTGCAATTCTCACGGAAACTCCCAACAAATGCTATCCTTGAGTACTTTATTCGTCAGAAATGTAATTTTCTTATGGAAAGCATTTTCGTATGCACTATTCCAAAGAAAGTGCTATGAAAATTTTGTTGGAAATATATAAAATTATTATATTAATATTTTTACGATGAAACTTTTTTTGTAGTGAAGTGACAAAATGTGAAATTATCGTAGATTATTTTTCAAGACAAAAGCCAATTATTCTGTTAAATCACTCAATAATAGCGCCATTATTAGGTATTTGAAATTATACAACATGCATATAATGGCTGAAAATTATTAATTGATTGAGTCGCTTCTTTTTCTTTATTTCATAAGACTTAATCAGTCAACGCTTGACCTTTCCATTACGAAGATCTTGCCAACAGAAGTAACAAATAAATACAACACATAATATCCTTAAACATTACGAACTTGTGTGCTTGGAAGGTGAACTTATCGTACAACTATATTTGTTTTCGATGTAAATTTTATAATTTATTAATTAAAAGGAATTGAACTTGTCCTAATCTCTCCTATCCAACACGATAGAATAATTTGTAAAAGTTACCACAGATCAAATTGAGATTGACATATGTTAATTAAAAAAAAAGTCGCTGGAAGCACACAAAGAAAAGAAAGAAAAACAAAAGAAGTTGCGTGGTTCGATCGGCAAGAGTTACGTCCACGCAAGTGAAATAAGGCAAAATAAAACGATAATCTTAAAAGTGATACGTAATGAAATTGTGAATGTTCTTTCATCGAAATACTGAGAGATCTAATATAATACGTACTATATTTCTCCACTTCTAATATCTTCCACAATGAACGGATGCTGCAAGAGTTTGTCGGCACTCCCTCTTTTTTCTGGATTGATCGCCAAGCAAATGTTTAAAAAATCCCTTCCCATTTTTGATAGACTTTGCGGTATTTGTGGTGGTTCACCCTTTACTGCAAGTTGATAATATATTTCTTGAAGATCCAAATTGTGCCAAGGTGGTTCGCTTGTAACCATTTCGATCAGTATGCATCCAACTGACCATATATCCAGTGAACCCCTAATATGGTACCTCTAAACCTAGGTTGACTACCCCAACCATTTTCTTCTTCTGTGGGTTCTTTAGATAAACTGAAGTTTGCAATTTTTAATTAAATGTCCACACCATTTTCGGTTGGAAACACGAAAATGTAATCTAGCATAAGATCACAATGAACTATACTTTTGTACGTATACAAGAAAGTCTTTCTAATATCATTCTTGTGAACTTTCTTAAATGATCTTCTGGTATAATAGAACCATTTTATTACTCAATCAAATCTCTAAGACATCCTCCAGGCGCCTATTCAAGGTTTAGTTTGTAAATTCTAGATCTTCTTGGCTTAAGACTTAGCTCATCCCCAAAGCATTAGACGATGCTCTGACAGCCTCTGAATTGGGATAATATTCGGTTCTCTTTCATTAAGGATTTTGTATCAGAAAAAAATGCAGATTTCACAGCTAAGAAGCCCATACTTGGTTTCATCATTGCCAAATAAACTATTCCGAAATATCCATGACCAAGAACTTTCAAGTTCTCCATTTTATGTGATCAATAGCGTTGTCATGAAATTATCACCTTTTTTTGATATTTATAATGCAAAGAGGAGATGGAGTTACTAAAACAAAAAAGGTTTATAATTCAAGTTATTTTCAAATGCAAACAAAATATTTGAGTAACCTAATCCTAATGTAAATAGGATAATAACTTTATTTTAAATAGCGTAAATTAGGTTATCAAACTTTTACGAACTTGAAGTAAACACCTTTATACTAAGCATATTGCTAGCCAATAATGGCAAAGTTATCCAGTAATAATCACACTCTTGCAAAACACCAATATTTTTATCATTTTTAAATTCATTTATACACATTTTAATACAATATGTGTGTCTCATATAGAGAATTCGATTTCCTAAAAACCTTATCAACTTATATGTACTATCAACGTTCAAAAGTAAGATAAATGATATTTTTATTTTAATTACACATTCCTTAGAAGTTAGTTTCATTCTTGCAAATAATTAATAGAATTTTCGTTAATAAGAAAAATTTACGTCTATCATAAATGTTATTATATTTTTACTTTACATATTAGAATATATAGATATAATATATATATATATATATATATTGTAATTAAATAACAACATGTATTATTCACTAGTTCTATTGACGAGCTGTTGTTACCAATCCTGATAGAGATAAGATATAGGGTTAGTGGAACTAGATATTGTAACTTAAATTATTTTGTAATGCAAATAGGATATTTGAGTGACTAATCCTCAGGTAAATAGGATAATAACTTTATCTTATATTTCTTAATATTGGGTTATCAAGTTTTACCAACTTAAAAGAAACATTTTTAAACAATGTATGTACTACCAATAACGTAAAATTTTTTTAGTAACAATTATAATCTTAAAAAACACAAAAATAAAAGATAAATTGATCATATATTAATATGACCCACTACAAGAAAACATAAGAAATCTTACGAAAAGTTCTCACGGAAACAAATATTGTTTGAATATTTACAAATTGACATGAAAAATTTATTTTATGAGAACCATTTCCAGAGGAATTTTCGTGAAAAGTTCTGCGAAAAAGTTTTCTGAGGTATATTCGTCAAGAAAAATCGTAGAAAAATTTGGGAAATATTAATTTATTTTTTATTAATATTAAAGAATTTCTCGTGAGACCTGCCATGGTAATTTTTAAGAAATTTTTTACCACAGAAATTCTCCATGGTGATATGTAAGATATTTTAAATTTAAATTTTGAAATGTTATCCAATTGTCACGAACCTTTTCACAACAATTGCACAAGATAATTTTAAATTTGGACTTTGAATTAAGTTTATCCTTGAAATTGTGACTACGTTGCTATGAAACAATATTGTGGCAATTTTATGATAAATTTGTGTGGTAAATTTTCGTGGCAACTGTTCAAGAAGGATTGTAATTTTAGTTTCTTAATTAACATTTGGGACGTTAATATAATTTTCCTGAAAAATACCGTGATAATTGTTATGACACTTTTGTCATAAAAATATTTTATGGCAATTGTGTAAGATAAATTTAAATTTAAATTTACGTAAATGTTATTTAAACCTTGAAGAGTATTATGTCCTTGTTTTTTCTCTGATCGTCAAATCGTATTTGAACGAGCCTTGGGTTAATAACAAATAGTTTGATCTTAGTTCAAACTACAGCAATAAAACTAAGCATATTTTTGTTGTTGAAATGCCTCAAAAATTACACAAATAAACCTATGCTCTATTTCGAGTTAATAACTCAATTTTGAATAATTTTTAATTTGTAAGTTATTTAGTACGATTTTTTTAATATTTGGTAACAAAATTTTTTAAAACAATTTTTAGTATTCAAGAAATCCATAAACTTTTTATAATGGTTGCTTGAATATTTATTCATGTCAATAAAAAGTTTCAATTGAAGATTCGCGATACAAGATATTCAATTTGAATACGTCGACTTTTAAATTTTTCACCGAAGTCCAATTTGACTATTTTTCATCAATGAGGATTTTTTTGGAGACATTTTGAAATTCAAGATAAAGATTAAGAGAGAGAGTTTACTTATAAGGTTTTAAAATATATTACTCTTTAAATTTTTGAATTGTTTTTTTAATTTAAAATTCAACTGCCACAAAAAATGACATTTGACAAATTTGAAGCAATATATTTTCATGGTAATTATACAAAAAAATTTAATCTTGTCTTTTTCAATTAATTACCTAAATGAGTGCAAGTTTTTCTTTATTATGAAAGAAACTTCCTTCTTGATACCTAACTTTTTTTTTTTTTGAGGTCACCATGATCCATATTTTTTTTATGTAAATTAAATCATGTTTGTTCTAATATATGAAAAAAATCACAAATATTGGACACCACCAACCACTTATAAATCCAATCCTTCAAAACGCAAAAATAAAACCTACCGATTATATATTAACTAAAATATATTAACGTAAGTCTTAGGAGTTCACATTTCCATCAATTTGAATCAAATTATTTATATGGAAAGAGTAAAAATATCATGTTTGTGTGTATCAATCAGAAAGGGGATCTCTTGTTACAAAACAACTAATGTATAAAAATTAAATAGAATAAAGGTTAAGGATTTCTAACATCGGTTTCTATTTACTACTATTTTTTTCTTATTAGCTGAATTCCCAAACAGCAATTAATAAAGGTGTAGTTATCATTATTTTTTGTGAATAGTTCATTTTATTAATTCTTTAATTTTTGTTGATAAATAATAATCAGTTATTAATAATAAAAAGACTTATAACAACGATTTTCATCTTTCGCGATAATTTTTTTAACAGTACATAATATTTCTATAATTTCTCGTAATGTTTTAATCACCTTTATTTAGCTTTCACAATGCTAATCACGTGCAAAAGTTAACCTCCTTGATATCAAAATCATACAAGTAGATATAAATTTAGGTTATTCTTTTTATCAAACTTAGTTTGTTTTAATTCAGTGTTACCATAATAAACGATGTTGTTTTGGTTCACTATAAGAAATTAAGCTACTTGTTAAGAAAAAATTTTGGGGAAGTTTTATTAATTTTTGTGGCAATGTGCAATTCTCACAGAAACTCCCAACAAATGCTATCATTGAGTACTTTATTCGTGAGAAAGTTAATTTTCTTATGGAAAGCATTTTCGTATGCACTATTCCAAAGAAAGTGCTATGAAAATTTTGTTGGAAATATATAATATTATTATATTAACATTTTTACGATGAAACTTTTTTTTGTAGTGAAGTGACAAAATGTGAAATTATTGTAGATTATTTTTCAAGACAAAAGCCAATTATTCTGTTAAATCACTCAATAATAGCGCCATTATTAGGTATTTGAAATTATACAACATGCATATAATGGCTGAAAATTATTAATTGATTGTGTCGCTTCTTTTACTTTATTTCATAAGACTTAATCAGTCAACGCTTGACCTTTCCGTTACGAAGATCTTGCAAACAGAAGTAACAAATAAATACAACACATAATATCCTTAAAAATTACGAACTTGTGTGCTCGGAAGGTGAACTTATCGTACAACTATATTTGTTTTCGATGTAAATTTAATAATTTATTAATTAAAAGGAATTGAACTTGTCCTAATCTCTCCTATCCAACACGATAGAATAATTTGTAAAAGTTACCACAGATCAAATTGAGATTGACATATGTTGATTAAAAAAAAAGTCGCTGGAAGCACACAAAGAAAAGAAAGAAAAACAAAAGAAGTTGCGTGGTTCGATCGGCAAGAGTTACGTCCACGCAAGTGAAATAAGGCAAAATAAAACGATAATCTTAAAAGTGATACGTAATGAAATTGTGAATGTTCTTTCATCGAAATACTGAGAGATCTAATATAATACGTACTATATTTCTCCACTTCTAATATCTTCCACAATGAACGGATGCTGCAAGAGTTTGTCGGCACTTTTTCTGGATTGATCGCCAAGCAAATGTTTAAAAAATCCCTTCCCATTTTTGATAGACTTTGAGGTATTTGTGGTGGTTCACCCTTTACTGCAAGTTGATAATATATTTCTTGAAGATCCAAATTGTGCCAAGGTGGTTCGCTTGTAACCATTTCGATCAGTATGCATCCAACTGACCATATATCCAGTGAACCCCTAATATCCCCCATTATCGACTCAGGGGACATGTAATTTTTGGTGCCTCTAAACCTAGGTTGACTACCCCAACCATTTTCTTCTACTGTGGGTTCTTTAGATAAACCGAAGTCTGCAATTTTTAATTGAATGTCCATACCATTTTTGGCGGGAAACACTAAAATGTTATCTGGCTTGAGATCACAGTGAACTATACCTTTTGTATGTATACAAGAAAGTCCTTCTAATATCATTCTTGTGAACTTTCTTAAATGATCTTCTGGTATAATAGTACCATTGTATTGCTCGATCAAATCTCTAAGATTTCCTCCAGGTGCCCATTCAAGGATTAGTTTGTAAATTCTGGATCTTCTTGGCTCAAGACTCAGCTCATCCCCAAAGCATTGGACGATGCTTTGACAGCCTCTGAATTGGGATAATATTCGATTCTCTTTCATTAAGGATTTTGCATCGGATAATAATGCAGATTTCACAGCCAAGAAACGCATGCTTGGTTTCATCATCGCCAAATGAACTATTCCGAAAGATCCACGACCAAGAACTTTCAAGTTCTCCATTTTATGTGATCGATAGCGTTATGATGAAATTATCACCTTTTTCGATATTTATAATGCAAATACGAGATAGAGTTACTGAAACCAAATAGGTTTGTAATTCAAATTATTCTCAAATGCAAACAGAATATTTGAGTAACCTAATCCTAATGTAAATAGGATAACAACTTTGTTTTAAATAGCGTAAATTAGGTTATCAACTTTTACGAACTTGAAGTAAACACCTTTATACAAAGCATATGCTGCCAATAATGCAAAGTTTATCCAGTAATAATCACACTCTTGCAAAACACCAAATATTTTTATCAATTTTTAATTCATTTATACACAGTTAATACAATATTTGTGTCTCATATATAGAATTCGATTTCCTAAAACCTTATCAAATTATAATGTACTATCACATTTCAAAAAGTAAGATAAATGATATCTTTTATTTTTAATTACACATTCCTTAGAAGTTAGTTCATCTTGCAAATAAAGTTAATAGAATTTCTTTATAAGAAAAAATTTACGTCTAATCATAAATGTTATTATATTGTTTACTTTACATATTAGAATATATATATATATATATATATATATTGTAATTAAATAACAACATGTATTATTCACTAGTTCTATTGACGAGCTGTTGTTACCAATCCTGATCGAGATAAGATATAGGGTTAGTGGAACTAGATATTGTAACTTAAATTATTTTGTAATGCAAATAGAATATTTGAGTGACTAATCCTCAGGTAAATAGGATAATAACTTTATCTTATATTTCTTAATATTGGGTTATCAAGTTTTACCAACTTAAAAGAAACATTTTTAAACAATGTATGTACTACCAATAACGTAAAATTTTTTTAGTAACAATTATAATCTTAAAAAACACAAAAATAAAAGATAAATTGATCATATATTAATATGACCCACTACAAGAAAACATAAGAAATCTTACGAAAAGTTCTCACGGAAACAAATATTGTTTGAATATTTACAAATTGACATGAAAAATTTATTTTATGAGAACCATTTCCAGAGGAATTTTCGTGAAAAGTTCTGCGAAAAAGTTTTCTGAGGTATATTCGTCAAGAAAAATCGTAGAAAAATTTGGGAAATATTAATTTATTTTTTATTAATATTAAAGAATTTCTCGTGAGACTTGCCATGGTAATTTTTAAGAAATTTTTTACCACAAAAATTCTCCATGGTGATATGTAAGATATTTTAAATTTAAATTTTGAAATGTTATCCAATTGTCACGAACCTTTTCACAACAATTGCACAAGATAATTTTAAATTTGGACTTTGAATTAAGTTTATCCTTGAAATTGTGACTACGTTGCTATGAAACAATATTGTGGCAATTTTATGATAAATTTGTGTGGTAAATTTTCGTGGCAACTGTTCAAGAAGGATTGTAATTTTAGTTTCTTAATTAACATTTGGGACGTTAATATAATTTTCCTGAAAAATACCGTGATAATTGTTATGACACTTTTGTCATAAAAATATTTTATGGCAATTGTGTAAGATAAATTTAAATTTAAATTTACGTAAATGTTATTTAAACCTTGAAGAGTATTATGTCCTTGTTTTTTCTCTGATCGTCAAATCGTATTTGAACGAGCCTTGGGTTAATAACAAATAGTTTGATCTTAGTTCAAACTACAGCAATAAAACTAAGCATATTTTTGTTGTTGAAATGCCTCAAAAATTACACAAATAAACCTATGCTCTATTTCGAGTTAATAACTCAATTTTGAATAATTTTTAATTTGTAAGTTATTTAGTACGATTTTTTTAATATTTGGTAACAAAATTTTTTAAAACAATTTTTAGTATTCAAGAAATCCATAAACTTTTTATAATGGTTGCTTGAATATTTATTCATGTCAATAAAAGGTTTCAATTGAAGATTCGCGATACAAGATATTCAATTTGAATACGTCGACTTTTAAATTTTTCACCGAAGTCCAATTTGACTATTTTTCATCAATGAGGATTTTTTTGGAGACATTTTGAAATTCAAGATAAAGATTAAGAGAGAGAGTTTACTTATAAGGTTTTAAAATATATTACTCTTTAAATTTTTGAATTGTTTTTTTAATTTAAAATTCAACTGCCACAAAAAATGACATTTGACAAATTTGAAGCAATATATTTTCATGGTAATTATACAAAAAAATTTAATCTTGTCTTTTTCAACTAATTACCTAAATGAGTGCAAGTTTTTCTTTATTATGAAAGAAACTTCCTTCTTGATACCCAACTTTTTTTTTTTTTTTGAGGTCACCGTGATCCATATTTTTTTTTATGTAAATTAAATCATGTTTGTTCTAATATATGAAAAAAATCACAAATATTGGACACCACCAACCACTTATAAATCCAATCCTTCAAAACGCAAAAATAAAACCTACCGATTATATATTAACTAAAATATATTAACGTAAGTCTTAGGAGTTCACATTTCAATCAATTTGAATCAAATTATTTATATGGAAAGAGTAAAAATATCATGTTTGTGTGTATCAATCAGAAAGGGGATCTCTTGTTACAAAACAACTAATGTATAAAAATTAAATACAATAAAGGTTAAGGATTTCTAACACCGGTTTCTATTTACTACTATTTTTTTATTATTAGCTGAATTCCCAAACAGCAATTAATAAAGGTGTAGTTATCATTATTTTGTTGTGAATAGTTCATTTTATTAGTTCTTTAATTTTTGTTGATAAATAATAATTAGTTATTAATAATAAAAAGACTTGTAACAACGATTTTCATCTTTCGCGATAATTTTTTTAACAGTACATAATATTTCTATCATTTCTCGTAATGTTTTAATCACCTTTATTTAGCTTTCGCAATGCTAATCACGTGCAAAAGTTAACCTCCTTGATATCAAAATCATACAAGTAGATATAAATTTAGGTTATTTTTTTATCAAACTTAGTTTGTTTTAATTCAGTGTTATCATAATAAACGATGTTGTTTTGGTTCACTACAAGAAATTAAGCTACTTGTTAAGAAAAAAATTTCGTAGAAGTTTTATTAATTTTTGTGGCAATGTGCAATTCTCACGGAAACTCCCAACAAATGCTATCCTTGAGTACTTTATTCGTCAGAAATGTAATTTTCTTATGGAAAGCATTTTCGTATGCACTATTCCAAAGAAAGTGCTATGAAAATTTTGTTGGAAATATATAAAATTATTATATTAATATTTTTACGATGAAACTTTTTTTGTAGTGAAGTGACAAAATGTGAAATTATCGTAGATTATTTTTCAAGACAAAAGCCAATTATTCTGTTAAATCACTCAATAATAGCGCCATTATTAGGTATTTGAAATTATACAACATGCATATAATGGCTGAAAATTATTAATTGATTGAGTCGCTTCTTTTTCTTTATTTCATAAGACTTAATCAGTCAACGCTTGACCTTTCCATTACGAAGATCTTGCCAACAGAAGTAACAAATAAATACAACACATAATATCCTTAAACATTACGAACTTGTGTGCTTGGAAGGTGAACTTATCGTACAACTATATTTGTTTTCGATGTAAATTTTATAATTTATTAATTAAAAGGAATTGAACTTGTCCTAATCTCTCCTATCCAACACGATAGAATAATTTGTAAAAGTTACCACAGATCAAATTGAGATTGACATATGTTGATTAAAAAAAAAGTCGCTGGAAGCACACAAAGAAAAGAAAGAAAAACAAAAGAAGTTGCGTGGTTCGATCGGCAAGAGTTACGTCCACGCAAGTGAAATAAGGCAAAATAAAACGATAATCTTAAAAGTGATACGTAATGAAATTGTGAATGTTCTTTCATCGAAATACTGAGAGATCTAATATAATACGTACTATATTTCTCCACTTCTAATATCTTCCACAATGAACGGATGCTGCAAGAGTTTGTCGGCACTCCATCTTTTTTCTGGATTGATCGCCAAGCAAATGTTTAAAAAATCCCTTCCCATTTTTGATAGACTTTGCGGTATTTGTGGTGGTTCACCCTTTACTGCAAGTTGATAATATATTTCTTGAAGATCCAAATTGTGCCAAGGTGGTTCGCTTGTAACCATTTCGATCAGTATGCATCCAACTGACCATATATCCAGTGAACCCCTAATATCCCCCATTATCGACTCAGGGGACATGTAATTTTTGGTACCTCTAAACCTAGGTTGACTACCCCAACCATTTTCTTCTTCTGTGGGTTCTTTAGATAAACCGAAGTCTGCAATTTTTAATTGAATGTCCATACCATTTTTGGCGGGAAACACTAAAATGTTATCTGGCTTGAGATCACAGTGAACTATACCTTTTGTATGTATACAAGAAAGTCCTTCTAATATCATTCTTGTGAACTTTCTTAAATGATCTTCTGGTATAATAGTACCATTGTATTGCTCGATCAAATCTCTAAGATTTCCTCCAGGTGCCCATTCAAGGATTAGTTTGTAAATTCTGGATCTTCTTGGCTCAAGACTCAGCTCATCCCCAAAGCATTGGACGATGCTTTGACAGCCTCTGAATTGGGATAATATTCGGTTCTCTTTCATTAAGGATTTTGCATCGGATAATAATGCAGATTTCACAGCCAAGAAACGCATGCTTGGTTTCATCATCGCCAAATGAACTATTCCGAAAGATCCACGACCAAGAACTTTCAAGTTCTCCATTTTATGTGATCGATAGCGTTATGATGAAATTATCACCTTTTTCGATATTTATAATGCAAATACGAGATAGAGTTACTGAAACCAAATAGGTTTGTAATTCAAATTATTCTCAAATGCAAACAGAATATTTGAGTAACCTAATCCTAATGTAAATAGGATAACAACTTTGTTTTAAATAGCGTAAATTAGGTTATCAACTTTTACGAACTTGAAGTAAACACCTTTATACAAAGCATATGCTGCCAATAATGCAAAGTTTATCCAGTAATAATCACACTCTTGCAAAACACCAAATATTTTTATCAATTTTTAATTCATTTATACACAGTTAATACAATATTTGTGTCTCATATATAGAATTCGATTTCCTAAAACCTTATCAAATTATAATGTGCTATCACATTTCAAAAAGTAAGATAAATGATATCTTTTATTTTTAATTACACATTCCTTAGAAGTTAGTTCATCTTGCAAATAAAGTTAATAGAATTTCTTTATAAGAAAAAATTTACGTCTAATCATAAATGTTATTATATTGTTTACTTTACATATTAGAATATATATATATATATATATATATATATATATATATATATTGTAATTAAATAACAACATGTATTATTCACTAGTTCTATTGACGAGCTGTTGTTACCAATCCTGATCGAGATAAGATATAGGGTTAGTGAAACTAGATATTGTAACTTAAATTATTTTGTAATGCAAATAGAATATTTGAGTGACTAATCCTCAGGTAAATAGGATAATAACTTTATCTTATATTTCTTAATATTGGGTTATCAAGTTTTACCAACTTAAAAGAAACATTTTTAAACAATGTATGTACTACCAATAACGTAAAATTTTTTTAGTAACAATTATAATCTTAAAAAACACAAAAATAAAAGATAAATTGATCATATATTAATATGACCCACTACAAGAAAACATAAGAAATCTTACGAAAAGTTCTCACGGAAACAAATATTGTTTGAATATTTACAAATTGACATGAAAAATTTATTTTATGAGAACCATTTCCAGAGGAATTTTCGTGAAAAGTTCTGCGAAAAAGTTTTCTGAGGTATATTCGTCAAGAAAAATCGTAGAAAAATTTGGGAAATATTAATTTATTTTTTATTAATATTAAAGAATTTCTCGTGAGACTTGCCATGGTAATTTTTAAGAAATTTTTTACCACAGAAATTCTCCATGGTGATATGTAAGATATTTTAAATTTAAATTTTGAAATGTTATCCAATTGTCACGAACCTTTTCACAACAATTGCACAAGATAATTTTAAATTTGGACTTTGAATTAAGTTTATCCTTGAAATTGTGACTACGTTGCTATGAAACAATATTGTGGCAATTTTATGATAAATTTGTGTGGTAAATTTTCGTGGCAACTGTTCAAGAAGGATTGTAATTTTAGTTTCTTAATTAACATTTGGGACGTTAATATAATTTTCCTGAAAAATACCGTGATAATTGTTATGACACTTTTGTCATAAAAATATTTTATGGCAATTGTGTAAGATAAATTTAAATTTAAATTTACGTAAATGTTATTTAAACCTTGAAGAGTATTATGTCCTTGTTTTTTCTCTGATCGTCAAATCGTATTTGAACGAGCCTTGGGTTAATAACAAATAGTTTGATCTTAGTTCAAACTACAGCAATAAAACTAAGCATATTTTTGTTGTTGAAATGCCTCAAAAATTACACAAATAAACCTATGCTCTATTTCGAGTTAATAACTCAATTTTGAATAATTTTTAATTTGTAAGTTATTTAGTACGATTTTTTTAATATTTGGTAACAAAATTTTTTAAAACAATTTTTAGTATTCAAGAAATCCATAAACTTTTTATAATGGTTGCTTGAATATTTATTCATGTCAATAAAAAGTTTCAATTGAAGATTCGCGATACAAGATATTCAATTTGAATACGTCGACTTTTAAATTTTTCACCGAAGTCCAATTTGACTATTTTTCATCAATGAGGATTTTTTTGGAGACATTTTGAAATTCAAGATAAAGATTAAGAGAGAGAGTTTACTTATAAGGTTTTAAAATATATTACTCTTTAAATTTTTGAATTGTTTTTTTAATTTAAAATTCAACTACCACAAAAAATGACATTTGACAAATTTGAAGCAATATATTTTCATGGTAATTATACAAAAAAATTTAATCTTGTCTTTTTCAATTAATTACCTAAATGAGTGCAAGTTTTTCTTTATTATGAAAGAAACTTCCTTCTTGATACCCAACTTTTTTTTTTTTTGAGGTCACCATGATCCATATTTTTTTTATGTAAATTAAATCATGTTTGTTCTAATATATGAAAAAAATCACAAATATTGGACACCACCAACCACTTATAAATCCAATCCTTCAAAACGCAAAAATAAAACCTACCGATTATATATTAACTAAAATATATTAACGTAAGTCTTAGGAGTTCACATTTCAATCAATTTGAATCAAATTATTTATATGGAAAGAGTAAAAATATCATGTTTGTGTGTATCAATCAGAAAGGGGATCTCTTGTTACAAAACAACTAATGTATAAAAATTAAATACAATAAAGGTTAAGGATTTCTAACACCGGTTTCTATTTACTACTATTTTTTTTATTATTAGCTGAATTCCCAAACAGCAATTAATAAAGGTGTAGTTATCATTATTTTGTTGTGAATAGTTCATTTTATTAGTTCTTTAATTTTTGTTGATAAATAATAATTAGTTATTAATAATAAAAAGACTTGTAACAACGATTTTCATCTTTCGCGATAATTTTTTTAACAGTACATAATATTTCTATCATTTCTCGTAATGTTTTAATCACCTTTATTTAGCTTTCGCAATGCTAATCACGTGCAAAAGTTAACCTCCTTGATATCAAAATCATACAAGTAGATATAAATTTAGGTTATTTTTTTATCAAACTTAGTTTGTTTTAATTCAGTGTTATCATAATAAACGATGTTGTTTTGGTTCACTACAAGAAATTAAGCTACTTGTTAAGAAAAAAATTTCGTGGAAGTTTTATTAATTTTTGTGGCAATGTGCAATTCTCACGGAAACTCCCAACAAATGCTATCCTTGAGTACTTTATTCGTCAGAAATGTAATTTTCTTATGGAAAGCATTTTCGTATGCGCTATTCCAAAGAAAGTGCTATGAAAATTTTGTTGGAAATATATAAAATTATTATATTAATATTTTTACGATGAAACTTTTTTTGTAGTGAAGTGACAAAATGTGAAATTATCGTAGATTATTTTTCAAGACAAAAGCCAATTATTCTGTTAAATCACTCAATAATAGCGCCATTATTAGGTATTTGAAATTATACAACATGCATATAATGGCTGAAAATTATTAATTGATTGAGTCGCTTCTTTTTCTTTATTTCATAAGACTTAATCAGTCAACGCTTGACCTTTCCATTACGAAGATCTTGCCAACAGAAGTAACAAATAAATACAACACATAATATCCTTAAAAATTACGAACTTGTGTGCTTGGAAGGTGAACTTATCGTACAACTATATTTGTTTTCGATGTAAATTTAATAATTTATTAATTAAAAGGAATTGAACTTGTCCTAATCTCTCCTATCCAACACGATAGAATAATTTGTAAAAGTTACCACAGATCAAATTGAGATTGACATATGTTGATTAAAAAAAAAGTCGCTGGAAGCACACAAAGAAAAGAAAGAAAAACAAAAGAAGTTGCGTGGTTCGATCGGCAAGAGTTACGTCCACGCAAGTGAAATAAGGCAAAATAAAACGATAATCTTAAAAGTGATACGTAATGAAATTGTGAATGTTCTTTCATCGAAATACTGAGAGATCTAATATAATACGTACTATATTTCTCCACTTCTAATATCTTCCACAATGAACGGATGCTGCAAGAGTTTGTCGGCACTCCATCTTTTTTCTGGATTGATCGCCAAGCAAATGTTTAAAAAATCCCTTCCCATTTTTGATAGACTTTGCGGTATTTGTGGTGGTTCACCCTTTACTGCAAGTTGATAATATATTTCTTGAAGATCCAAATTGTGCCAAGGTGGTTCGCTTGTAACCATTTCGATCAGTATGCATCCAACTGACCATATATCCAGTGAACCCCTAATATCCCCCATTATCGACTCAGGGGACATGTAATTTTTGGTACCTCTAAACCTAGGTTGACTACCCCAACCATTTTCTTCTTCTGTGGGTTCTTTAGGTAAACCGAAGTCTGCAATTTTTAATTGAATGTCCATACCATTTTTGGCGGGAAACACTAAAATGTTATCTGGCTTGAGATCACAGTGAACTATACCTTTTGTATGTATACAAGAAAGTCCTTCTAATATCATTCTTGTGAACTTTCTTAAATGATCTTCTGGTATAATAGTACCATTGTATTGCTCGATCAAATCTCTAAGATTTCCTCCAGGTGCCCATTCAAGGATTAGTTTGTAAATTCTGGATCTTCTTGGCTCAAGACTCAGCTCATCCCCAAAGCATTGGACGATGCTTTGACAGCCTCTGAATTGGGATAATATTCGGTTCTCTTTCATTAAGGATTTTGCATCGGATAATAATGCAGATTTCACAGCCAAGAAACGCATGCTTGGTTTCATCATCGCCAAATGAACTATTCCGAAAGATCCACGACCAAGAACTTTCAAGTTCTCCATTTTATGTGATCGATAGCGTTATGATGAAATTATCACCTTTTTCGATATTTATAATGCAAATACGAGATAGAGTTACTGAAACCAAATAGGTTTGTAATTCAAATTATTCTCAAATGCAAACAGAATATTTGAGTAACCTAATCCTAATGTAAATAGGATAACAACTTTGTTTTAAATAGCGTAAATTAGGTTATCAACTTTTACGAACTTGAAGTAAACACCTTTATACAAAGCATATGCTACCAATAATGCAAAGTTTATCTAGTAATAATCACACTCTTGCAAAACACCAAATATTTTTATCAATTTTTAATTCATTTATACACAGTTAATACAATATTTGTGTCTCATATATAGAATTCGATTTCCTAAAACCTTATCAAATTATAATGTGCTATCACATTTCAAAAATTAAGATAAATGATATCTTTTATTTTTAATTACACATTCCTTAGAAGTTAGTTCATCTTGCAAATAAAGTTAATAGAATTTCTTTATAAGAAAAAATTTACGTCTAATCATAAATGTTATTATATTGTTTACTTTACATATTAGAATATATATATATATATATATATATATATATATATATATATTGTAATTAAATAACAACATGTATTATTCACTAGTTCTATTGACGAGCTGTTGTTACCAATCCTGATCGAGATAAGATATAGGGTTAGTGGAACTAGATATTGTAACTTAAATTATTTTGTAATGCAAATAGAATATTTGAGTGACTAATCCTCAGGTAAATAGGATAATAACTTTATCTTATATTTCTTAATATTGGGTTATCAAGTTTTACCAACTTAAAAGAAACATTTTTAAACAATGTATGTACTACCAATAACGTAAAATTTTTTTAGTAACAATTATAATCTTAAAAAACACAAAAATAAAAGATAAATTGATCATATATTAATATGACCCACTACAAGAAAACATAAGAAATCTTACGAAAAGTTCTCACGGAAACAAATATTGTTTGAATATTTACAAATTGACATGAAAAATTTATTTTATGAGAACCATTTCCAGAGGAATTTTCGCGAAAAGTTCTGCGAAAAAGTTTTCTGAGGTATATTCGTCAGGAAAAATCGTAGAAAAATTTGGGAAATATTAATTTATTTTTTATTAATATTAAAGAATTTCTCGTGAGACTTGCCATGGTAATTTTTAAGAAATTTTTTACCACAGAAATTCTCCATGGTGATATGTACGATATTTTAAATTTAAATTTTGAAATGTTATCCAATTGTCACGAACCTTTTCACAACAATTGCACAAGATAATTTTAAATTTGGACTTTGAATTAAGTTTATCCTTGAAATTGTGACTACGTTGCTATGAAACAATATTGTGGCAATTTTATGATAAATTTGTGTGGTAAATTTTCGTGGCAACTGTTCAAGAAGGATTGTAATTTTAGTTTCTTAATTAACATTTGGGACGTTAATATAATTTTCCTGAAAAATACCGTGATAATTGTTATGACACTTTTGTCATAAAAATATTTTATGGCAATTGTGTAAGATAAATTTAAATTTAAAGTTACGTAAATGTTATTTAAACCTTGAAGAGTACTACGTCCTTGTTTTTTCTCTGATCGTCAAATCGTATTTGAACGAGCCTTGGGTTGATAACAAATAGTTCGATCTTAATTCAAACTACCGCAATAAAACTAAGCATATTTTTGTTGTTGAAATGCCTCAAAAATTACACAAATAAACCTATGCTCTATTTCGAGTTAATAACTCAATTTTGAATAATTTTTATTTGGTAAGCTATTTAATATGATTTTCTTAATATTTGGTAACAAAATTTTTTTGAAACAATTTTTAGTATTCAAGAAATCCATAAATTTTTCAACGAGGTCCAATTTGACTATTTTTCATTAATGAAGATTTGTTTGGAGACAATTTGAAATTAAAGATAAAGATTAAGAGAGAGAGTTTACTTATAGGGTTTTAAAATATATTACTCTTTAAATGTTTGAATTGTTTTTTTAATTTACAATTCAATTGTCACGAAAAATGACATTTGACAAATTTGAAGCAATATATTTTCATGGTAATTATAAAAAAAAAAATTTAATCTTATCTTTTTAAATTAATTACCTAAATGGGTGCAAGTTTTTCTTTATTATGAAAGAAACTTCCTTCTTGATACCCAACTTTTTTTTTTTTTTGAGGTCGCCATGATCCATATTTTTTTTATGTAAATTAAATCATGTTTGTTCTAATATATGAAAAAAATCACAAATATTGGACACCACCAACCACTTATAAATCCAATTCTTCAAAATGCAAAAATAAAACCTAACGATTATATATTAACTAATATATATTAACGTAAGTCTTAGGAGTTTACATTTCAATCAATTTGAATCAAATTATTTATATGGAAAGAGTAAAAATATCATGTTTGTGTGTATCAATCAGAAAGGGGATCTCTTGTTACAAAACGACTAATGTATAAAAATTAAATAGAATAAAGGTTAAGGATTTCTAACACCGATTTCTATTTACTACTATTTTTTTCTTATTAGCTGAATTCCTAAACAACAATTAATAAAGGTGTAGTTACCATTATTTTTTGTGAGTTGTTCATTTTATTAGTTCTTTAATTTGTGTTGATAAATAATAATTAGTTATTAATAATAAAAAGACTTGTAACAACGATTTTCATTTTTTGCGGTAATTTTTTTAATTGTACATAATATTTCTATCATTTCTTGTAATCTTTTAATCACCTTTATGTACCTTTGGCATTGTTAATCACGTGCAATAGTTAACCTCCTTGTTATCAAAATCATACAAGTTGATATAAATTTAGTTTATTTTTTATCAAATTTTGTTTGTTTTAATTCAATGTTATCACAATAAACGATGTTGTTTTGGTTCACTACAAGAAATTAAGCTATTTGTTATGAAAAAATTTCATGGAAGTTCAATTAATTTTTGTGGCAATCTGCAATTCTTATGAAAATCCCAAGAAATGCTATCCTTTGAGTACTTTATTCATCAGAAATGTAATTTTCTTATGGAAAGCATCTTCGTATGCACATTCTAGTGAAACTGCTGTGGAAAATTTGTTGGAAATACATAATATTATTATATTAATATTTTTACCATGAAACTTTTTTTGTGGTAAAGTGAAAAAATGTGAAGTTATTATAGATTATTTTTCACGGCAAAAGCCAATTCTGTTAAATCACTAAATAAAAATGCCATTATTAGGTATTTAAAATTATACAACATGCATATAATGGCTGAAAATTGTTAATTGATTGTGTCTCTTCATTTACTTTATTTTGTAAGACTTAATCAGTCTTTTCCATTACGTAGATCTTGCCAATAGAGGTGACAAATAAATACAACACATAATATCCTTAAAAATTATGAACTTGTGCGCTTGGAAGGTGAACTTATCGTACAACTATATTTGTTTTCGATGTAAATTTAATAATTTATTGATTAAAAGGAATTGAACTTGTCCTCATCCCTCCTATCCAATACGATAGAATAATTTGTAAAAGTTACTACATATCAAATTAAAGAAAAGAAAGAAAAATAAAAGAACTTACATGGTTTAGTCGACAAGAGCTACGTCCATGCAAGTGAAATGAAATAAAATAAAACTATAATCTTAAAAGTGATACATAATGAAATTTTGATTCTTGTTTCATCAAATTACTAGGAGACCCAACATAATACATACTATATTTTTTCACTTCTAATATCTTCTAGGATGAGCGGATGCTGCAAGAGTTTGTCGGCACTCTATATTTTTTCTGGATTAGTTGTTAAGCAAATGTTTAAAAAATTTCTTCCCATTTTTGATAGACTTTGTGGTATTTGTGGTGGTTCACCCTTTACAATAAGTTGATAATATATTCCTTGAAGATCCAAATTGTGACAAGGTGGTTTGGTTGTAACCATTTTGATGAGTATGCATCGAACTGACCATATATCCAATGAACCACTGATATCCCCCATTATGGACTCAAGGAACCTGTAATTTTTGGTACCTTTAAACCTAGGTTGACTACCCAAATCTTTTCTTCTTCTATAGGTTCTTTAGATAAATTGAAGTCTGTGATTTTTAATTGAAAGTCGAGACCATTTTCAGCTAAAAACACTATAATGTGATCGAGCTTAAGATCACAATGAACTAAACCTTTTGTATGTATACAAGAGAGTCCTAATATCATTCTTAGGAACTTTCTTAAATGATCTTTTGGTATACTACAATTGTCTTGCTTAATCAAATCTCTAAGACTTCCTCTAAGTGCCTATTCTGGGATTAGTTTGCAAATTCTAGAACTTTGTGGCTCAAGACTTAACTCATCCCCAAAGTGTTGTACAATGCTTCGACAGCCTTTTAATTGGAATAATATTCGGTTCTCTTTCACTAAGGATTTTGCATCGAATAATAATGCAGGCTTCACAGCCAACAGAACATATTTGGTTTCATCATTGCCAAATGAACTATTCCAAAAGATCCACGACTAAGAACTTTCAAGTTCCCCATTTTATGTGATCAATTGCATTTTTATGAAATCACAACATTTTTCAATATATTAAATTATTTTATTCTTTATTAATATTAAAGAATTTCTCATAAGAATTGCCATGGTAATTTTTAAGATATTTTTATCACAAAAATTCTCCATCATAATATGAAAGATATTTTAAATTTAAAATTTTGAATTAACTTTTTTGAAATGTTATTCAATTGTTACGAAATTTTACTATTGCAATTATTGGAAATAATTTGCCACGTTCAATTTTCGTGACAATTATTTAAGAACATTTGTTATTGTAATTTTTAATTAATATCTTAGGGTAATATAATTAACATATGACAACATCATGACAATATTTATGATATTTTCTTCATGGAATCTTTTCGTAGCAATTGCGTAAGATTATTTTAAATTTAAAGTTTGAATTAAATTTTTTTTTTGAAATTGTACTACGTTGCTACAAAAAAATATTGTGGCAATTTTGTGATAAATTTATATGATATAATTTCGTGATAACTGTTCAAGAAGAATTGTAATTTTAATTTTTTAATTCATATTTGGGACATTAATATAATTGTCATTAAAAATACCATGATAATTTTTATGTCACTTTTGTCATAGAAATATTTCGTAGCAATTGTAGAAGATAAATTTAAATTTAAATTTAGGTGAATGTTATTTAAACCTTGAAAAGTATTACATCCCCTAGTTTTGTCCCTGAACTTCAAATGGTATCTAAACAAGCCTTGGGTTAATAACAAATAGTTAAATCTTAGTTCAAACTACTGCAATAAAATTAAGGTTATTTCACTGTTGAAATGACTGAAAAATTACACAAATAAACTAATGCTTTATTTCGAGTTAATAACTCAATTTTGAATAATTTTCAATTTACAAGATATTTATTATGATTTTTTAAATATTTTGTAATAAAAATTTTTCAAAAATGTTTTTAGTATTCAAGAAAGCCATAAACTTTTTATAATGGTTGCTCTAATATTTAATTATGTCAATAAAATATTTCAATTCAGGATTCGTAATACAAGATATTCAATTTGACTACACTCAATTTTTAAATTTTTTAACAAGATTCAGATTGACTATTTTTTCTCAATGAGAATTTGTTTGGAGACATTTTGAAATTTAAGATAAAGATTAGGAAAGACAGTTTACCTATAAGGTTTTAAAATATATTACTCTATAAATTTTTGAATTATTTTTTTTATAATTTACAATTTAATTGCCACAAAAAATTACGTATGACAAATTTACTTCAATAAATTTTAATGGCAATTATATTAAAAAATGTAATTTTATCTTTTTTAATTAATTGTCTAAATGACTGCAAGTTTTTCTTTCTTTTAAAAAAGACTTCCTTCTTGATAGCAAAGGTTTTTTTTTTTTTAATCACCATGATCAATATTTTTTTATATAAATTAAATCATGTTTGTTCTAATATCTGAAAGAAACGCAATTATTGGATATCACTAGCCACTTGTAAGTCAAATTCTTTAAAGCACAAAAATAAAACCTTAAAGATTATATATTTATTAACGAAGTCTTAAGAGTTCACATTTTGAATCAATTTAAATCAAACTATTTATATGAAAAAAAGTGAAAATATCATATCTATGCGTATCAATCAGGAAAGGGATCTCTTGTTACCAAACAAGTAATGTATCAAAATTAAAGAGAACAAAAGCTTATGGATTTCTAACACTAATTTCTCTTTACTACTCCTTTTTTTTTTTTTGCTATTAACTAAATTCCCAAACAATAGTTTACAAAGGTGTAGTTACTATTATTTTTTATGAATAGTTCATTTTATTAGTTTTTTTATTTTTGTTTATAAATAATTATTAGTTATAATAATTAAAAAAATTGTAGGTAACAATGATTATCATCTTTTACTGTAATTTTTTTAATTGTATAACATATTTCTAACATTCCGTAATGTTTTAATCTCCTATATCTAGCTTTCACAATGTCAATCACATGCAAAAGTTAACCTCCTTATTATTAGAATCCTATAAGTCAATAGAAATTTATGTTATTTTTTTATCAAATTTTGTTCGATTTAATTAAATTTTATCATAATAAACAATGTTGTTTTGGTTCAATACAAGAAATTAAACTATTCTTACAAAAAAAATTCATGGAAATTCTATTAATTTTTGTGGTATTCTGCAATACTCACGGAAACTCACTCGAAAAGCTATACTCGAGTACTTTATAGGTAAAAAATGTAATTTTTTTCACAAAAAGCATTTCCGTATGCAATATTCCAATGGAACACCTATGGAAATTCTGTTGGAAATTTTTAATATTATTATATTAAGATTTTTTTATTAAATAGTAAGTTGAAAATAAAAACTACCATAAAAATTGTTTCGTAAGAAAAACTTTTATTTGAAATAAAAATTAGGCCGTGGTAAATTTTGAAAGAAAATTAGGTTTAGTTATAAAATAAATGATTTTTATGACAAAATAATTTTCATAATAAAATTCATGAACTGTGACAAAATATTTTCATGGCAGTCATTAACAATAGTCATAGTGATTGCCCTGTGAGAAATGTTTAATATTTTCATGAAAATGTTTTCACGACAAAAGACATGCATTTGCCAAGGAAATGTTTCTGCAGCAAATGTTAAGCATTTGCTACAAAATTCTTTCTAAGGCAATTGAAAAGGTTTTACCGTGAAACTTTTTCGATGGCAAAGTGATAAGATGTGAAATTATTACGGATTATTTTTCATGGCAAAAGCCAACTATTTTGTTAAATTACTCACTGAAAAAGCTAGAATTAGATATTTGAAATTGTACAACAAGGGTATAATGGTAAAAATTAGTAATTGATTGTGTCACATTTTTTACTTTATTTAGTGGGACTTAATTTGTCAACTCTTGACCTCTCCCTTATGAAGACCTTGCCAACAATGGTAACAAATAAATGTAACACATAATAACTTGTTAAAAAATTTAAAAATTGAGAGTATTCAAATTGAATAACTTGTATTACGAATCTTGAATTATAACTTTTTGTTGACATGAAGAAATATTCAGGCAACCATTATAAAAAGTTTCTAGTTTTCATGAATACTAAAAATATTTTTTTAAAAAAATTTTATTACCAAATATTTTTAAAAATTATAAATAAATAGATTCTAAATTGAAAATTATTCAAAACTGAGTTATTAACTCGAAATAGAGCATAGGTTTATTTGTGTAATTTTTTAGGCATTTCAACAACGAAATATTCTTAATTTTATTATAATAGTTTGAATTAAGATTGAACTATTTTTAATTAACTCAAGATTTATTTAGATACATATGGAAGTTCAGGAAAAAAACTTAGGGACAAAGTACTCTTTAAGGTTTAAATAACATTTACCTAAATTTAAATTTAAAACTATCTTACACAATTGCCATAAAAAATTTCTATAACAAAAGTGTCATAAAAATTATCACACTATTTTTTGTGACAATTATATTATGGTCCTAAATATTAATTAAAATAGTAAAATTATAATTCTTCTTGAACAATTACCACGAAAATATACCATATAAATTTATCATGAAATTATCACAATATTTTTTCGTAGCAACATAGTTACAATTTCCAAGAAAAATTTATTCAAAATTCAAATTTAAAATTATCTTATGCAATTGCTACGAAAAGATTCCATGAAGAAAATATCATAAAAATTGTGAGAATGTTTTTGTATGGTAATTATATTATTATCCTAAGATATTAATTAAAAATTAAAAATTACAAATCTTCTTAAATAATTATCATGAGAATAGATTGTGGCAAATTATTTTCAATGACTACAACAGTAGATTTTCGTAACAATTATATAATATTTCAAAAAATTAATTCAAAAATTTAAATTTAAAATATCTTACATATTACTATGGAGAATTTTGGTGGTAAAAATATCTTAAAAATTGCCATGATAATTTTCATGAGAAGTTCTTCAATATTAATAAAGAAAAAATAAATTAATATTTTCATAAATTTTCTTATGATTTTTCTTATTGAATATACCTTAGAGAACTTTCTCGCCAAATTTTTTGCAAAAATTCCCGTGAAAATGGTTCTCATAACATAATCTTTTCATGGCAATTTATAAATATTCCAACGATATTTGTTTATATGAGAACTTTTCGTAAGAATTCTTATATTTTTTTGTAGTGTAAAACAATAAAAAAATATCATATCTATTTTCTTAGTGTTATCCCTGCTTGAATTACTAACCTCTATCTATCTTAAAAATGAGTCTCGCCACAAAATTTACATTCTAGATTTATTGTAATCTCTCCATAGTACAACATGCAATTGACAAGATATAAATCAATTTGTTATGACTACACTTAAGCTAAGATACTAAATTTTTAGTCTGGTAAAAGTATTTAGGCATTTGATTACTTTCTAGTAAGACCCCTTTCAATAAAATGATTATCTCATCGATGCTTCCCACAAAATATTTTAATCTGACTTGATACTTTAGCAAGCTAATTGCAATCGACAAAACTGAATGACTATGACATCCATCCTAAAATGGCAATTAGGTGGCAAGAGATATATCATAAAAGTTGGTTGACTTTAGATTAGATTCTTTTGATTCAACATTCGTAACACATGACACACTTCTAGCGTATATGACAATTCTCATGCGCTGAAGCAGGTTCGTAATGACTTGTAACATATGGCATGTAATCCATGCCATGGTTATGCCAATTATAATAATCGGGTTAAAAACCTCGAATGTACGAATGCATCATAACTATATGTGGGTTATGAAATTGCATGCATTAGCATCTTGCATAGGGACACCTAAATGAACCTTGTATTTGATACACATTGAGTTTACATGCATGCAGAATAAAGTCCTTTACCCCCATCATGAATTCAAATGAAAAATCATTATGTCGGGTTTTCTTATTGTACATCTAACGATGATACTTTGAAAATTCCATCTATTGACACAATGAAAAATACCTTATGGTCAAATAATTAAGGTAATTGGTATGAACTTTTAAATGCACAAGTGTAACAACATAAAATTCTCCTTTTTAATGAGAGCACCTCTTTAGAAAAAATTCCAATCTAGGGTTTCCTATTCAAAGTCCCATGGAAGGGATTATGAGGTTTCTTTCAAAGGTTGATGATTATTGAATAAGATAGACATATATGACTTTTATCCAATTCTTAGATAGTCTTCTTATTGGAGGAACCTTATACAGGCAACTAGTTCATGAAAATTTTAATAATATCACCTCATGGTTCTCTAAATGTCAATAGAAATATGTACCCAAAGAACAAGTAGTGAGAAAAGTGTGAAATTCAAATGAGCTAGTTGCTTGTACAAGCTTGTCTTTTTTAATGAGAGCACCTTCTTATGATGAGTCCCAATCAAGGACTATCCAAGAGTTAATAATATATAGTTAACCCCTAAATGGGTTCTAAGGTATCTATTTAAAAAGTTGACAATTATTGAATAAGATAGATATGTTAATTGAGTGCGCTAGTTCTTGAAGAACTATTATATTTTAAAGAATGAGCCCCAAGTTAACTGGAATCAGTTAACTCTCGAACGAGTTACTAAAATAAGAATTTTATCCTTACATGAGAGATATTATATACCACATATATTTTATTTACAAGATAGTATTTTTCAACATTTATAAAACACAATAATCGTATTCACTTGAAACATATTATACTATTAATGTTAACTGCACATAAGTAAAAGCACAAGTGCAGCATTATCTAACATAGCATAATATATAACATCACTAATATATTTGACAAATATAATAATTATTTATTCAAATATACATATGTATAACTCCTAGCATAATATACAACATAACTAATATTTGCTATAAGTACTTACTATTATTTATAATAAGTAATTATTAGATAATTATTTATGGTAAAATAATTAGTATTAATCTTGTTGTAAAATATGACATATTAGATTTATATAACTACAAGAATAATAATAAAATTAATTCACAAGCACAATAAATAACAATTAGTTATTTTTAAGGTAAAGGTCCTATAAAAAAAAACTCTAATATTTATCTTATGTTATCAGTCAAACCCTTCTGCTTAAAAAATGATAAATCTAACCTTGATGTATCAATTTAGTTTAAATCAAACCATATCAAAAAATTCAAAAATTAAATATATTTAAATTACAAATCTTATGCAATAAATTTTGATTTGAAAATTTTCACATATGTAAAAAAATATTCAAGCTACCGTAAAAAATTTCATAATTTGTTCAACAATTATGCTATTTTAAAAAGAAAATTACATTGTAAATTTTAAAAAATATATTTTTAGTATTTGAAAAATTATGAAACTTTTTTGTGATGGTGGCTTAAATATTGTTTTTTACATTTGTAAAAAAATTTCAAGTTAAAATTTTTTGCATAAGATCTTCAATTTGAATACCATTAACTTTCGAATTTTTTGATAAGGTTCAATTTAAACCAAATTAATACATCAAAGTTTAATATATCATTTTTTTTAACATAACAGTTTGATTGATAATATATGATAAACATTAAGGTTTTATGGATTTTTATTCTTATTTTTTTATAAAAATAATTTAATATATAATAAATATTAAAAATTAATTATATTAAATTTATATAATTATTAGAATAATAATAAAATTAATTCATTCATACAATAAATAACTATGAGTTATTTATTATAAAATTGAATTAATATATATTAAATTAAAATAATAATACAGTTACGATAAATAACTAGCATTTATTTTATTAATATTATGTTATATTAAAATTATATAATTACTAGAATAATAGTAAAATTAATTCATATGTACAATAAATAACTATCAGTTATTTCTATTATAAAAATGACTATATATATAATAATAAAGTGATAGTACAATTACAAGAAATAATTAATATTATTTATAGTGAAAAATATGACACATTAAATTTATATATTTACTAGAGTAATAGTAAAATTAATTAATGTTTAAAATAATATTTTTATTATAAATAATTTAATATATATAATATTAAAGTGATAATACAATTACAATAAATAATTACTATTAATTTTATTGTCAAATATGACATATTACATTTATATAAGTAATTTCTAGAACAATAGTGAAATGAATTCTTATGTATAATAAATAAATATTATTTATTTTTATTATAAATATGACTTAATAAATATATTAAATAATAAAATGATAGTACAATGACAATAAACAATTAATATTAATTTTATTGTAAAATATGACATGTTACATTTACATAATTAATTACTAGAATAATAGTGAAATTAACTCATATGTGAAATAAATAACTATTAGTTATTTTTATTACAAATGTGACTTAATATATATTAAATAATTAATTAATAGTAAATTTAATGACTTACTGTTACAATTTTCAATGATTAATAAAAAATAATATTATTTACTCAAATTAAAAATGGAATGTTAATCAATATTTCATAATTATTAAATTCCATTGATTAATAAAAATTAATTATTAGTTACTAAAAATAAAAATTGGAACTAATGTAACTAATAGAATAACAGTGAAACGAATTGATATTTAAAATAAATTATTATTTTTATTTTAATTATAAAATTACATAATATATATATATATATGTGGGAGAAAGAATAGAATACAAATAAAATTACAATAAATAATTAAGTTGATTATATCAATAAGACATGCATTTTATTCATAATTTTAATTAAAACCTGTAAAAACATTATATTTATTATAAACTTACGGTATTATTAAATTCTTAATATGAAACTTTTGTTTATAATTTTCATTAATATTAATGATTTTTTATATACATATGATGTGCATACAATTTTTATTCTGCAATTATCTAAATATTCTTTTAACAATAATTATTTGAATAAAAAAATATTTTTTCTTTACATCAAACTTAACAAGAACATGTTAAAATATAAATATTTAAATAAAATAAAAAATATTTTATCTATTTTGATAATATTTATAAAAATATTAAAATAATTACACAAACAAAAGTCACATACATATGCACACAAAACTATTAATATTAATAAAAATTATAAACAAAAGTCACGTATTAAAAATTTAATAAAAATATAAATTTTAAATATACGTAATTTTTTATGTCTCAATTTGAGACTATAAATATAATTCAGATCTTTTTCATATAATTAATATTAATTTTTTAAAAAATATAATTTTAAATAAATAAATAAATAGATATATATATATATATATAATTATTTATGAGAAAAAATAACAAAAATATAAGTACAATAAATAACAATAATTACTATTTTTATAAAAATGTCTTCTTATTGAAGAGTTACAATAAATAACTATTATTGTTTTTACTATAAAATAACAAAATAAAAGTAAAATTAAAAGTTATTAATATAAATTACCTTTGACTGTGATAGGCCACGAATGAGTAGTTGTTATAATGGATCATGAGTGAAATGAGATTCCCATGTGATACCAAACTTCCTTTCATTGTCACATTAGATTCCAGGTTTGTAAAAAAACAAAGAAGATATCTTTTCCTTAGATTCTCGCAATCATAATTAATTATATTGAAGAACCAAAAAGAGAAAATCCCACTATTGAGATATCATAACCATAAAACCATTTAAAATTTCAACAAATATGGAAACAGTCTTCTCCACAAAAAAAAAAAAAAAAGAAAGCAAAAGAATTAACTTAACCCAACAAAGACACCACCCTGCAAAATAAATCAAAACAACTTTCATAATGCTGTCATGGAGAAAATTCCATCTTCAAGTTTACATAGAAGGTTAAAACATATTAGTATGCAAATTTATAATAAGTTATTTGATTGATTTCCAATCAGTATCATTAAAAAATAATGATATGATTCAATCATTTTGTTAGTTTTAAAAGGAAAAAATTGTCAATATTTATTAAAAAAATTCTAAATTCAAATAAGATGACTTAGAAATGATCAAGGATGTATTAATGGAGCCAAACTTTGACAGATCCTCGGAAGATGATGGGAAAAAAATGATAAAAGAGTTGACGTTCAAGTTTTACCATATGTGCAATTCATAATAATGATAAGCAAAAATATAATGATCATTATATATATAATATATAAGAGATCTTGGACAAAAAAAACCAAAGAATCAGTCCTACTCGAAAAAACATAAGAGTGTTGGGCAAAACTACAATTGTTGTTAATCAATGAATGATGGGCAAAACTATATAAGAACGATGGACAAAACAAAAATGTAAGAATAATGATGAGTAAAAATACAATTATTGTTAACCAAGGAAAATGATTGATGGTGTAGACAAGATAAACTTGGAAAAAAACCCGTACTCGAAAAAAATGTTGGTAGCCAGCACATGCAGATCAGTTAATGAATTTCCTCTCGAGCAATGTAAATACACTCTTCTAGCAAGAACATGCTAAATTATCAACTTCAATTGGTTTCTTGTCTTTACTTTCACTCTTACAGTAAGAACGTACAACCAAATCACCGCCTTCAATTGATGTCTCTAGTTTCTAGTTGTTGCAACTATTAAACCAACTTTTTCTGCATTTTTCTGAGAAAACTTCACTAATTAGAGAAACCAAAATGTGGGAACTACTAAGCCAACTTCTGTAAGTTCAATTGGTTATAATTGAAAATTATTACTGATCTTCTAAACTTCAATTGTTGAAAAGCAAAACAATGATGGATTCATTTTCTTTCAGCAACCAAACCCGTAGCAAAACATGATACCCAGAATTTTAACGGAGGAAAATAATGGCATAAAAACATCATAGAAAACTAACATAAGTGGGAATATGGTTATCAACACATGCAAAAGCAGTCGCTCAATGCTCATTATCGCATCAGTATTCGCATTATCTAAACATAACGTAATTGAAATGAGAATATTATACTATCCAAAACTCCAACCATAACTATAGCTTTCAACAACTATCATGAAAAGCTAAATATTATAATGACTGTTGCACCAATTGTCATAATGATCATGTTCGGCCTCACTGTACACACAAATCATCAATATATTTATATCTTGCATCCACAAAGCTAGAAAGAGGGTTCTGTTTGGTTGCTTAGGAAAAAAAAAAAAAAGAAAGAAAAATGGGAAGAAAAATCTAAAACCTATATTACTGTGTATACATATTCCAGACCCAGCAAAAGTATTAGAAAAATAATTACATGAGCCAACATTATTAGCCTACATTTCTTCTACTAAACCATTATTACTATACATAACTAATGTCAAGAATTTAAATATTAAAATATAAATAATGATTTTTATATTAAAAATAAATTTTAAATTAAATATTATATTTTTATTCAAAAATAATTAAAGAGCCCCGTTAAATTCTTTTGCCAGAGGGTCCGTTTGGTCTTGAGTCACCTCGATTGAACGGTCACATACACAAAGCTAGTATATCAAAGTAAATTGTAAGAACTTTATAACTTATGATAAACAGAAAATTAAAATTAAATGGTCAAATACAATTCCAATTACTAATTAATTAACCAACTTCAGTTCCTACAAATGTAAAACTAGAAAGCTATGAATTGTTCATGTATTGTCCGCTTGCAAGAACACTGTTTGGATAGGTTTCTTGGGTTCTACTTTTTCCTTTCTTTTATTATTTTTTATATATTACTCGTCCATACTAGTCTGCATTACACTATTTATGGCTACATTTGCAACTGTATAATTATTTCAAAAATTTTTAATCCAACACTCTTCTATATACTACATTCACACACAGCATCACTACTTTTACACCTTAAATGCCTTTTTCACGTACCTACCACTTACACTTTTACACAGAGGGGCATACACATGAAGGCATGTTATTGTACATCATACATCACATTCATGCCAATTGTGTTTAGGTAATACAAATGGATTGGATCGCACTAGGTTTTACTACCACAATACCAATCCATGAGTCAAACGTTGAAGTTAAAAGACAAAATTCAAGCATGGGACAAGCGTTTTCGAATGAGAAATAAAACACAATCAATATAACGTCGTAGTGCTTCTGTATGAAGGCTGTCAATCTAATAGAAGTAAAATTGAATGCATTTACCAAGGAAAGATGGATACTGCAGATTAATATAACGTAGTAGTGCCTCTGTATTCTTAAAGCTCAGTCCATGTTGTCGATTGTAGAGGAGAGCCACGACAAAGAATTGGTTTCCAGTGAGGAGTGTGTGATCTTGGGCAAGGAACAGAATCTTGCAGATTCTAATGATCAAGAAATATTACCGAGAAGAAGATGATGGCCTTCAATGCCAGTGATTTTTAATGATTCGTCCTAGATAGTGAGCAAAAAAAAAAAATGAGGAGAGCAATGGTGACAGCTCGCTACGCGATGAGAGAGAAATATCTGTAATAGAAGAAGAATCTTAAAAGAAAAGAAAAGATTGTGTGGTTAGGATTGCTGAGTGGGAAGAAAATTCTCTTTCGGGGTCGATCTTTGAACGGGAAAAGAATGAATGGGCCTTCGCTCTTAGCAGGGAAAAGAAAGTGTAACTAAAAATAAATGATTTAGTGAATTCAAAAGGTTTTCTTAATAAACCAAAAAAAAAAAAAAAATGATAAACGGTTATGTGCTTAGATATGGAGAAAGATAAAACTTAGCAAAAGCTCACTTAAAATATATGCTTGACTTAGAAAAACATATCCTTTCCCCCTCTTTTCAACAAAGAAAATTAGAATTTTCCCATGTTTAATCTTCACATGCCTATTCTAGATATCATTGATCTTTGACCTTTAAATTTTCTTTATCGTCCTCGATGGAATCATCTTGATGTTAAAAAAAAAAAATTTCAGAATTTCATTCAAAATTATTATGTCTGGCATTGAAGCATCGTTGTATGAATTCTTAAATGTGAAAATGGACATTTGAAGAAAAAAGAATATAAAGGAGAAATAAGAGATGAAAATTATATTTAAAAAGAAATGTATTCATCCATGGTGATCAAATCAAACCAAGTCAGAGCATTACACATTCTTAACCGTAAAACATTGGCAAGCAAGTCGATATCTCCTTGTCCCTTGTAAATCCTAGGGTACTAATATTCTGTTAGGACTTTTGACATTATCAGGGCCTTAATCTCCTTTGCTTGAATTTTTCACAACATTAGTCGCCTTCATCTCAATTATGGTAGTCTTTAGGCATGGTTTAATATCAAACTTGAGAACCCCACTATCGATTAATGACTCGACCTTGTACTTCAAAGTAGTGCAATTTTCATTTAGGTTATAGGAGGCTGCAGTACTATTAGTCGTCTCTCCAACAACTGAGGGTATAGCTCCATATATGTCGTTGAGTTTGGTTGAATGTAGACCCTCTGATATTTGTGGGGCTTTAAGAGGTGGCAATACCAATTGTTGCTGTAGAGTGTGTAGCCTTGGGGCAACATCATATTGATAGCATTGCCACTGGGTTATGAGGAGCTAAATAGGGTACGCTAAATACGGTGACCTTGGATAGTGAAATTAATAAGGATGCGGATCGAATTGAGAAGGTTGATAGAATCCACTAACTGGCGATTGAGATCTGGTTAGTCTCCCTCTCCCTCTTTTTTCTCCATTTTTGGAGCTTTCTTTGTCTCATTTGGATCCTGCAATCTTCTAAGTCTATAATCATTCTCAAAAATTTCTCTTATCTTGACAAACTTTCCCTTGACATGCCAAGTAGTTAATTTATCATGGAATAGGGACTTCAGTATGTTCATTAACAACATAAAAGATTCACCTCGAACATGGCCAGATAAACTCTTGCTGCTTCCTCTTGCCATCTCTTATTTTTTAAGGATTCATCACCTTTCTTGCACATGTTATGTAGCATGATTTGGTTTGGTGCAAGCTCCATCATATGTTGATAGTGCGCCATGAAAACACCAGTTAAATCTTTTAAATTGGATTTTAAAGGCTTCAAGTTGGTGTACCAGTCCAATGCCTCATCCTTTGAGCTATCTTGAAAGCAATGGATCAAGACATTTTGATCATGTTCATATCAGTGCATCTTGTGCAAATACATGTAGATATGTGTGTGGACATTTAGCCCTATAAAACTTATCAAATTCTAGGGTCTTAAATTTTGGTGGTACCATCAGACTTAGAACTAGGCTAAGATCAAAGACATCTAGCTTAATGCAGTAGTTACTTTCCTCCATCATTCTTATTTTCTTAAAAAGTCTTTCACCTTTGTAAGCATCTCTTGATTTCCGGCACTCACAATTCCTTCCATCGGGTCATCTAGATCCAAGACCTAGAATGATTCTCCCATCCTCTTTACTCCTTCATTACTGAATCTTTGCCCTTGTCCTTGATAAATCTCATGGCTAAACCTATTTACTAGGGTGCATCTAGATGTGTTACCCATGGTTAGGTTTGAGAGGTGACAAAATTCTTATAGGTGTCTTTATATCAACTACTACCCCTTTTTTTTTCATCATGGACTCTGACTTTTGTCATCCTCTACAATTGACCTTGCAATTTGGCGTGCCTTAAGCTGTCTCCCACTGATTTCTGATGATTCTCTCATGCATGATAAATTGGTCCTTGGCCCTTGGATATTTCATGGAACTTCACAAAATTCTTGACATTGTCTCCCAAACCGTTTGCATCCATATTGTTTACTATCTGATTGTCATATTTGGAATTAAATGGTGATCACATTCAAATAGGATGTTATAACATTGCACAACCAACATCCATTTTCATAATGGTTAGTTGCATGATTAAAATTATTCAAGATAACTGTGAGGATAGATGAGAGATGGATGGGGAAAAAAAAAAAGAAAAGAAAAGAAAAGAAAAAAAAAAAGAAAAGAGAGAGAAGAAGAAAGTGAAATATGAGAAACACAAGCAAAAATTAGATTTTCATGAAGAGTTCATTTGCAATATTATGCAGGTAGTTCACCTGAAGGAGTTTCTATAGCATTGAAAGAAGCATCAGTTCATGTATTTATTTGTGAGATACTCAACTAATGTCATTATCAAGCCTACATCTCTCACTGAGATCACTCATTACTTGATCCGAAAGGAGATCACTTTTCTTTGGAAAACAAGAAAAAGAAGAAATGGTCATTACATCTGCATACATACATGAATATTGCCTAAATCTCATCAAACAGATGAGGATCAATTGTTGACAGAAGAGAAAGTGATGTTGCACCCCTTTTTTAATTGAAAAATAATCAAGGAAAATCTCTGTAATTTTTAAGAGTCTTGTTAGATGGACCTTCCTTCTATTTTTAAGTAGCATTAAGAAAGCATCGGATTTATAGGAAAATATTGATAACATCTTCAGATGGATCCCTCCTAGTTATGTCATAGTGAATAAGCCGTCGGTGGACAAAAACTTTCAGTTTTTCTAAGATAATATAGCCATCAATGGATGCATTCCTTTAGTGTCCTCAAAATTGTCATAGTGGTTAATAGACAAAAGCCCTTTAGACTTCCCAGAAATAGCCGTTAGTAGACGAAATTCTTTTAGATTTTTGGAAGTGTTGTAGCCATCTATAGTAAAGCTTTTTAGTTATTTTAGATTTGTTATAGTTCTCAAATATCTTAAAATAGCTATCAATGGACGGAATCCTACCAGATATTCCAGATTTATGCAATTGTTGTAGACAAAATCTTTTAGTGTTATAGCTGTTATTGAAGGAAGCCATTATAATTCAAAGTTGATGATGATGGTGGATGAAATCTTTTAAGTGTCATAGTTATTATCGAACAGAGCCATTTAGATACAAAGTTGATGTGGACAGAGCTTATTAGATATCCTTAAGTGTCATACCTGTTATTAAATGGAGCTTTTAGATTTTCAAGTTGAAGTCATCCTTCCAATGGGGCTTTTTTAAATGGTTCTAAGTAAAATAGCCATTTGTTGAATGGAGCTTTTAGATTTTCGAGGTAATGTCCATCTTTAGAATGAAGCTTCCTAGATTCAAAGTTGATATGGCTCTTGAAGTGAAGCTTTTTAAATTTTCCCAAATATTGACAATATCATTAAATTGAACCTTTAAGTTTGTTTGCAGTATTATAAATTTGTTAGGCAAGAATAATTATTTGCAGAAAAAAAAGCAAAAAGATGAAAATTTCTAATTTTGAGGGCAAAATTAGACATTTTAATTTTTTTTAATTTTTAAGAACTAAAAATTAAAAAAGAGGAATAACTGTAGATATCAACCAGCAAATTCGAATATCTTTTCGAGATTGTCCCCATGCTGCTTGCATGGTTTTTGCGAAGAGGAGCAAATGCTTTGGCTTTCTCTCCTAAAAAAGTCAAATGAAAGACAATGATTCTTCAAAACAAATGAGGAGGGCAAAAAAGCAACAAGATTTATGAGAATCTTACTCCACCTTATTAACTCTATAAACGAAGTGATGCTTCTCCCAAGCTATACCATATTTAAAGTCTTATAAGACCTCACTTGTAATATTCTCTTTTCTCTCCTCATAAAACTCTACACAACCAGCTTATTTATACAACTTAAGAAAGTCAATTCAAGCTAGTAACTTTTTCTTATGAGGACTCTAAAACCAAATAGCTTAGATAAACCCTAACTCTTCCAGATCTGGCTTATATCTTTTCTAGTAGGATTCTGACTCTTTTAGCTACTATTATTGACTTCATTCATGTTTCTTTAAGCTGCTCATAGATTCTAACTTCTCCAACACACTCTGCTGCCAATACGACTCTTTGTGTAATGCTACTACTGTCTTGGGCTCGATTTTCTGTCAGATTAAGATCTCTTCGTACAGGCTTATTGGCTTCATTCTGAGCCTTCTCTGTCTACATTTAGCCTTCTCACAATCTGGGCTAATATAGCCCATATAAATTATTCCAACTTGTCAAGCTCAAGCCTCGTGCTTAGAGCTTACTGACCTCATGTTGAAATTCTGTTCCCACTGACTTGTTTTTATCTTCGCGGGCCTTTCCTTAGAAAAGCTCTCACTACTTAGCCTAGTTAAGTCTCGATTTGCTGAGCTTCCCGCTCATACCAAGCCAAATCGAGTTTTATTGCTCATGTGTCTCACAATAAGCATTTTTTCCATACGCTCGGCTTCTTATCTGCCGGAATATATGATTGTCCATTTCTCTTAGTACCAATTAGCAGGTAAAACTAACTCACTAAGCTTTCCGAAGGTATCAAACACATAACCTCAGTCAAAACTTTGGCTCCCAAAATTACACTTGAACCTACTGCTAGTGTTGTGAGTTGATTTTTGGCGACACTACTGTTTTTACACTTTATCTTAATGTCATTACGTGTCTTCATAATCTCATCAAGCGTATGAAAACGTACTGTTAAATTTATGGATATGATAAGCCACCACATCATATTGATTCCACATCTTTATCGGATTAAATTACGACAATCGTCCAAAGTGTTCTCTGATTAATTAGCTTCCTACTTCAACTCGTGCTGCCGCTTGTCCAATCCCACATGCGGCTTCAACTCAAGATATTATTCTGATCCTATAGCGCCAACCTGTTTGTTGATGCTATGTCAGTCAACATCAGGTTTCTACCTGAAAATTCTATCTATTTCAAGCTTATGACTTTTATACTCTTTCTTTAACTTGTGAGTTTGTTTTTGATTTTTTTTTAATTTACGAAGATTTCAATTTTGAAACTCTTAAAGCAAAATTAAATTACTATAATGAAAAATGAAATTCTTCAGATAAATTAAAGCTTTTCTCTATAGCCAAAGATATAGCAAGTTCTACGAGTTTTTCAGGTGCAGAGAATCTCTCCATGGTTACGTTTTTGTACCATTGAAATCAGTCGTTCATACACGCTGCATGAAAGAAACAAAAGGAACAATGACAAACCCTTTTTTCAGTTACTGTTGGGGTTCATGTATGAAATATTCTTATAACTGCTCCCTCCATGTAATACTATCTCATTAATTTACTGAAAATTGCAGATGGTTAAAAGATTATTTTGGATACATATTATGTTATTTTACTATTGAATCAATTTTATAAAATAATGATCAGAAAGATAACACAAATATAAACTAATAGAAAACTCCTTCCAGGAAATTTTGTGCTTACAGATTGCTGTGTGCACAACATGTTTTGTTATGGTATATCTAACATGGAATATTGAAAAATGAGCAATGTACGATCAATCCTGCAAACTGAAAAATTTGGTTGGATTGAAACCGGTTTATTAAATAGGAAAAAAAAAGTACCATTACTTCGTTTTTCTCCAAATATATAGATAGCATGAACAACTGTCTCTTGATCCATCAGTTACATACAAGAAACAAGAATCAACTGATATTATCGTGGTCTGACAACTAATTGCTTATGTTCTTTTCTGGTTTCTCCACTGCACTTTTTATTAAATCGCTTGGACAACATGAAATACATATATGGAGCAGAGAGAAGCTTTCTCAGTTGGCTTTTCCTCTTTCTTGATCATATTACAACGTACAAGAACAACAAGTACATGATCCCAGGTATACCCAGGCTCACTCAGACAACCTATTCAACAAACTAGTCCCTCTCTCACCAAGCTTTCTCCCAACCTCTGCATTTTGTTTTTCTGCCCACAAGCCCTAGCCTTCAAGTTAGTTGATTATTGGCTGACATAGAGCATTTAATCAACTTTTCAGTTGTCTGGCTTCTTCATCAATCCTAGTCAGACTCTCAACCATAGCAAAAGTAAGATTTTGTTGATTAAACCATTTCCTTCGAAACCCTATCTTGCGTGATGTTAGTTCTTTCAACAAAATTTGTTGAGTATGTGTGGAGACTTATCCACAAAAGGGTTTATATTTATCTGAAAAGATATATATTTATCTGAGATGGCATATACTTATCTGAAAGGATATATATGCTTATCTGAAAAGAAATATACTCATCCAAAGAGTATATACTCATCAAAAAGGATATCTTAAGATTCTCACACATCTATCTTTTGGGCCTTGGGCTCTACTATATAAAAGGGGGGCTTCTACCCATGTAAACATCACAACAGAGAGAGTAAGAGTCCTAGGGTTTTATTCCAGTAGAGTGAGGGCTAGGGAAACAGTTATCTCTCTTGTAATCTATTTTCATAGTGAAAGGGTTTCCTGCAGTGGCTGCAAAGTGGATGTAACTCTCAATTGAGGGTGAACCACTATAAATCTTGTGTTCCTGTGGTTGTTTACTTTCTTCTTGCTTTTATTATTGTTGCTTTCAGGTTATAGGGATTTGATATTTGATCCATCAACTAAGGATCTGGTTGTCAAATTCCCAACAACTGGTATCAGAGCTTCGGGTTTTGAGATTGAAAGCAATGGGTAGCGAAGAAAACTCATCACATGGGATCATCAAGTTCGATGGTACAGATTATGCCTTCTGGAGAATGCAAATCGAGGATTATCTGTATGGGAAAAAGCTGCATGAACCACTTTTGGGTCAAAAACCTGAAAAGATTTCAGAAAGCGATTGGAATCTCCTTGATCGACAGGTGCTGGGAGTTATTCGGCTGACACTGTCAAAGAACGTTGCTCACAACGTGGCGAAGAAGAAACAACTGCAAGTCTGATGAAGGTGCTATCTGACATGTATGAAAAACCTTCAGCAAACAACAAGGTTTTTCTCATGAAGAAGCTATTCCACTTGAAAATGGGTGAAGGTAATTCTGTGGCAACTCATCTTAATGAGTTTAATACAATAGTTAATCAGTTATCTTCTGTTGAGATTGACTTTGATGATGAGGTACGTGCCTTGATACTATTGGCATCGTTGCCAAATAGTTGGGAGCCCATGAGAGCAGCGATGAGCAATTCTGTTGGGAGTTCAAAATTGAACTTCAATGATGTTCGTGATCGAGTTCTTGCAGAAGAGATTCGGAGGATCGATTCAGGTGAAATATCAGTTGCAAATTCTGCCCTAAATGTTGAAAACAGGGGAAGAGAAAGTGACAGAAACTCTGATCGCAATAAGGGCAAATCTAAGTCAAGGAATGGAAGAAGCAAATCTAGATCTGGAAGAAATCTGGAATGCTGGAACTGTAAGAAAAAGGGCCACATGAAGAAAGACTGTCGCTTACTGAAGAAAAAAGGTGAGCATAAAGATGACACTGCAAATGCTGTAACAGATGAGGTAGATGATGCTTTACTCTTGGCTATTGATAATCCTCTTGAGTCTTGGGTTTTAGATTCTGGGGCGTCTTTTCATACCACTGCATATGGCAAAATAATAGAAAATTATGTTGCTGGAAATTTTGGGAAGGTCTATCTTGCTGATGGAGAACCTTTGAATATTGTTGGTATGGGTGATGTTAAATTGAAGATGCCAAATGGGAATATCTGGAAGATTCAAAAGGTGAGACATGTGCCAAAGTTGATGAGAAATCTAATTTCTGTTGGACAGCTTGACAGTGAAGGGCATAGGGTGACTTTCAATGATAATGCTTGGAAAGTTACCAAAGGTGCCATGGTTGTTGCTCAAGGAAGCAAAACTGGAACTCTCTATATGACTTCAAGTTGCAAGGATACAGTGGCTGCTGTTGACACTGGTATGAACTCTGACTTATGGCATTGCAGACTTGGGCATATGAGTGAAAAGGGAATGAAGGTCATGGTGGCAAATGGTAATTTGCCGGATTTAAAATCTGTAGAGCACAAGTTGTGTGAAAGCTGCATCCTTGGCAAACAGAAAAGGGTCAGCTTCTCCAAAGCAGGAAAACAGTTGAAGCAGCAAAAACTAGAGTTAGTTCATACAGATGTATGGGGGCCTTCGACTGTGACATCTCTTGGGGGATCTAGCTACTATGTGACTTTCATTGATGACTCAACCAGAAAGGTATGGATTTATTTTCTAAAGAATAAATATGATGTATTTGATGCTTTCAGGAAATGGAAAGCCATGGTTGAGAATGAAACTAATCTTAAAGTTAAGTGTTTGAGATCTGATAATGGTGGAGAATACATTGATGGGGATTTCAAACAGTTTTGTGCTGACAATGGGATCAAGATGGAGAAGACTACTCCAGGTACACCTCAGCAGAATGGTGTTGCAGAAAGGATGAACAGAACACTGAATGAGCGTGCAAGGAGCATGAGAATGCATGCAGGGTTGCCCAAGGCATTTTGGGCAGATGCAGTTAACACTGCAGCCTATTTAATCAATAGGGGCCCTTCAGTTCCTTTGGATTGCAGAATACCCGAGGAGGTTTGGAGTGGCAAAAAGGTAAATCTGTCTTTTCTAAGAATATTTGGTTGCCTGTCATATATCCATATTGATGCTGCTGCTAGAGGCAAACTTGATCCTAAATAAAAAAAAATGTTTTTTCATTGGATATGGTGACAATGAGTTTGGTTATCGTTTCTGGGATAGCCAAAACAGGAAGATCATTAGGAGTAGGGATGTAATCTTCAATGAGCAAGTTCTGTACAAGGATAGTTTGGGCAAGAGTTCAGAAGTAACAGATTCTGAGACAAAAAGGCCTGAAGTGATCCACTTGAGAGACATTCCAGTGAATCAGTTGCAACAGAATACTGAAGAAGTTGAAGATGACATTGTTGAGCAAAATCAGGAAAGTATGGCTCCAGAGGTAAATCCAACCACTCCTGTGACAGAAGTGAGAAGATCTTCCAGAACTGTAAGACCACCACAGAGATTTTCACCATCTCTGAACTACATCTTGTTGACTGATAGGGGTGAACCAGAGAGTTTTGATGAAGCTTTGCAGGGTGATGAATCAATCAAGTGGGAGTTAGCCATGAAAGATGAGATGAATTCTCTCATGAGTAATCAAACATGGGAGTTGGCAGAACTACCACATGGAAAAAGGGCCTTGCAGAACAAATGGGTTTACCGGATAAAAGAAGAACATGATGGCAACAAGCGGTATAAAGCAAGGTTAGTAGTTAAAGGCTTTCAACAAAAGGAAGGTATTGACTACACAGAGATTTTCTCCCCAGTGGTTAAGTTGACTACAATCAGAATAGTGCTTGGATTAGTGGCTCAGGAAGATTTGCATCTGCAGCAAATGGATGTAAAAACTGCTTTTCTTCATGGTGACTTGGAGGAAGAAATTTACATGAAACAGCCACAAGGATTTGAGGTCAAAGGTAAGGAGAAAATGGTATGCAAACTTATGAAAAGTTTGTATGGGTTAAAACAAGCTCCAAGACAGTGGTACAAGAAGTTTGACAACTTTATGGGTGACAATGGTTTCTTAAGATGCCAGGCAGACCATTGTTGTTATGTTAAGAGGTATGATAACTCTTACATTATATTACTGCTGTATGTTGATGATATGTTAATTGCTGGAGCTAATTTGCATGAGATAGAGAAATTAAAGAGTAAGCTTTCAAAGAAGTTTGCTATGAAGGATTTGGGTTCCGCCAAACAAATCCTTGGGATGAGAATCACCAGGGAAAAGGGAATTCTCAAGCTATCTCAGGAGAAATACATCAACAAAGTGCTTGCTAGATTTAGAATGGATGGTGCCAAACCAGTGAGTACACCTTTGGCTAGTCATTTCAGACTATCCAAGAGTCAGTCTCCCTCAACTGATGATGAAATTGCATATATGGGCAAGGTACCTTATGCTTCTGCTATTGGGAGTCTAATGTATGCCACAGTATGTACAAGACCAGACATAGCACATGCAGTGGGAGTTGTTAGCAGGTATATGAGCAATCCAGGAAAGCAACACTGGGAAGCAGTTAAATGGATCTTCAGGTATTTGAAGAGCACTGCAGACTTCGCTTTATACTTCAGAAAAACAGATATGGGCTTGCATGGTTATGTTGATGCTGATATGGCTGGTGATATCGACAGCAGAAAAAGTACTACAGGGTATGTTTATACATTGGGTGGTACTGCAATCAGTTGGATGTCTAAACTACAAAAGATAGTTGCACTTTCGACCACAGAGGCTGAATATGTTGCTCTTACAGAAGCAAGCAAGGAGATGATATGGTTGTTATCTTTCCTAAATGAACTGGGGCACAAGTTTGAAAAAGGTATGTTGCATTGTGACAGCCAGAGTGCCATTCACTTGGCAAAGAACCCTATGTATCATGCTAGAACGAAGCATATACAAGTCAGGTATCACTTTATAAGATTAGCTTTGGAAGATGGTGTCTTATCACTCGAAAAGATACAAGGAAGTCAGAATCCAGCTGATATGCTAACCAAGGTTGTTACAATCGAGAAACTGAAGCTGTGTACAACTTCAGTAGGGCTTCTCAGCTGCTGATTGGGAAGTCATGGCCAGCGCAGGTGGAAGAAACAATTGAGATAATGAATTAGTCTCCAAGTGGGAGATTGTTGAGTATGTGTGGAGACTTATCCACAAAAGGGTTTATATTTATCTGAAAAGATATATATTTATCTGAGATGGCATATACTTATCTGAAAGGATATATATGCTTATCTGAAAAGAAATATACTAGAGTATATATTGATCAAAAAGGATATCTTAAGATTCTCACACATCTATCTTTTGGGCCTTGGGCTCTACTATATAAAGGGGGGGCTTCTACCCATGTAAACATCACAACAGAGAGAGTGAGTAAGAGTCCTAGAGTTTTATTCCAGTAGAGTGAGGGCTAGGGAAACAGTTATCTCTCTTGTAATCTATTTTCATAGTGAAAGGGTTTCCTGCAGTGGCTGCAAAGTGGATGTAACTCTCAATTGAGGGTGAACCACTATAAATCTTGTGTTCCTGTGGTTGTTTACTTTCTTCTTGCTTTTATTATTGTTGCTTTCAGGTTATAGGGATTTGATATTTGATCCATCAACTAAGGATCTGGTTGTCAAATTCCCAACAAAATTTTCCGCAATTCCTCTCAAATCAGCCCACAACTGCACCTAGGATGTTGAGGCAGTTTGCAGCTTGCCTGCACTTCGTTACTGATTTTTCTGTCGCAACACCTCTTTGTCCAATTTTCTGTAACGAAGTAGTACTTTGACATCTGATTGGCTATTTGAGAATATTATTATTTATGAGTAGAATACTTTGAGCTCTTCTAGTGCATCGAAATTCTATCTTTGAAACCTTCCATTTTAGAAACTTACTTGGCCTCTATTAAAAGTGTGGTGAATTTTCTTAAATTTTTTAAAACACTCAAAGAATTTCACAAGAGCTTGTTAAAAAATACACTTAAAAAATGGTTATTCTCTTGAAAAGAATTTCATATTTTGATATTGGTTTTAAATAACTTAGTTTGTTTATAATATAAAACATATATTTATATTAATTTTAAGTACATTCTAATTATAACAATATACGAATTTATTTAATGTAGATACATGAATTAATAAACTAAAATTAATAAAAAATACATAAACAAACCAAATATATGGATAAGACACTTGAAAAACCAATATATCTTTTAGAAATCCAAGTAAACATAGATTCATCCTACAGCAACCTCTATGGAAAGACTCACCCCTGGATGAAGTTGTGATTTGCAATTCACACTGCCCTCATGAAAAATAGAATCATAGGTAGACGTTGCATGAGCTTTCTCTTGTCTCTGTCCCAACTAAATTCAAGTCTAGAAAACCTTCCAAAATTTTCTGCTGATTGCCACCACCATAAACAAGAGTTGAATAGTTCAGCGACCATTTTATTGTTAACCAGTATTCTTTTCTAGTATTGGTTTGTGTATTGCTAAATAAGCTAATGGTATAGGCCAGGTTTCACCTAAACCATAAAATTGGCATAAGCACCTTGACCATCTCTACCTTTTTCTCCTCAAATGAGAGATACTGTTTGGCAAACAACTTATTTCATACATAGACATCACAGATATTAACTAAAAGTGAAGAAATTATTATCATTTCAATCAGGAAAATGTTTCAAACTTTCTTAATGTAGAAGAGGATACATGCATGGATGCGAATCTCTTTGCTCTCAAGATTTACAGTTTACAGCTGGGAAAACATCATTAACTCTAATACATGCAGGTAACACTAGATTTACATTATTAAGTCTCACGTTCATCAATTAGTTAGATATTTTCACCATATTTTTATTAGGATAATGGTCCAAATAAAATCAAGTACATAAGAAAAAACAGTCAAATTCACTAAATTTTTAATCTGCATGATCTAAACACAATTTAACTTTTTGGGCTCTTTTTTTTGTCAAAATATTTTAATAAACTACTTTAGAACCTGCAATTCACAATAGCTAATTAATGTTTTTAGTTTTTTTTAGCTTTTTTTAAAATTAAAAATAGATATATAATATTATTGAGGTTTTAGTTATTACTATTGAAATTATTATATATATATTTTTGTAAATATATCATAATAAAAAACATTTCATAAATATTAACATGGTAAATTTTGTTTCTAATTTTAGATACAATATTTATACAAAAACTTAATTTTATATAGTGCCTAATCTTTTTCTAGTTTTTTAGCTTGAAAGGTACTTTCAAAATTATTTTCAAATTTAAATTATTTTTATATAAATATTAATCATTTAGTTCATAAATTTTAAATTTAAATTTTTGCTTACATTTGTTTATTTATTTTAAGATTCAGCTTAAGGTTTTAGATGTAAGTATGGAGTTTAAGGTTTAGTGAACTGAATTTGGGCTTAAAAATTGAGTTTTGAATTTAGAGTATAGGATTTAATGTAAAAAGTTTTGGATTAGGTTTTAAGATTAGAGATTAGGGTTAAAAACAGTTAAGAGATATATGGGTTTGGGTTTTAGGGTTTATGATTATGGATTTAAAATCTATTAGTTTGGATTTGAAGGTTTGTTATTTAGATTAGTAAAATTAGTAATAAATCTTAAACCTTTCCTAATTTCTATATGTTAAACCATGAACTTTAAACTTTAATTCGAAATCAAAATCTCTAAAGTTTAAGACTCTTGAACCCAAAATACTATCTTTAGTTTTGTTAAGGAGAGAGTTTGGAGGAGGATCCATGGCTGGAAAAATAAACTACTATCAAGAGCTGAAAAAGAGATTTTGATCAAAACTATTGTTCAGGCAATTATAACTTATTGTATGAGTACTTTTTAACTCCCTATCTCTATGTGTGAGGAGATACAAAGAATACTAAATTCCTTTTGGTGGGGAACAATCCAGAATGGAGGGAAGGAATACATTGGTTGAGCTAGAAGAGAATGTGTAACAGAAAAGAGCATGGTGGCATTGGTTTTAGAAGTCTACGTGAGTTTAACTTACTTTATGAGCTAAGCAGGGATAGAAATTAATTTCTAACACTGAATCTTTAGTAGGAAGGCTTTATGAGCTAAGCTCGATATTTTCCTACAAAGGGTTTTTTAAGGGCTGATTCGGGGTCGAATCCCACCTTTACTTGGGGAAGCATTTACAGTGCCAAGCCAATACTTGAGAAAGGTTGTAGGTAGAGAATTAAAAGAGGTAACCAGGTCTTAGACTGAGGAGATCCTTGGCTTAAGAATTCAGAAAATTTCAAAACTGAATCCTTGTGGAGCCAAAACTTCAATGCACTCTAGTGAAAGATTTATGGATTCCACAAACTTCATCTTAGGATAAAGACTTAATGAAAGATCTTTCTAGAGAGACAGCTTTTTAGAAGAACCTCAAAACTATGATTAACAACAATCTCATGGAAGATAAAATTATTTGGTACTACAAGCAAGATGGAAAATATATTTGTTAAATTGGGATATAAAGTATAATGGATGAATTAGACCATGAGAATGTTAAAAGATGCTGGATGCTTACCTGGAATTTAAAGCTACCTCCAAAGGTAAAAGACTTCGTATGGAGATTATGCAGCGGCTACCTAGCTGCAAGAGAAAAGTTACTGGCTAGAGGCTATGAGATCAATGGAGAATGTTCTTTTTGTAGAGCAAAGATTGAAGATTTATGGCACATCTTTTTGAGTTACATTTTTGCCAAAAGTTATCAGTTGGAAGGAGAATTCACTGAAATACTAGTTTCTAATGAAGGGTTTGTGGAATGCTTTTTCAAAATTCTGGAAGCTTCGGTACCTACCTTATGACTTAAATTTTGTATGGTGCTATGGATAATTAGGACTCCTAGAAATACCAAAATTTGGAATAAGACTAACTCTTCACCGTGCAGGCAGTAAAGTCTGGGTTGAAATTTATGGAAGCATGAAATGCATCAAAGGTGCTCACTAGTGGTGTTAAAGGAAAAGCTAATGAAAAGCCAATCTGTAAATGAAGGAAACCCTCCTCTGGTTTACTAAAAGGTAACATTAATGCTATAATCTTTAGTAATATGAATCTAATAAGTATGGCCTTGGTTATCAAGAATGATGATGGAGAGTTTATAATAGGCATATCCAATGGAAGGCAGTATGTACCTTAAGGAAGCGTAGGCTTGGGCTTTGCGTGAAGTTGTTAGTTGGTCTTTAATGAATCATTTCAAACAAATGGCTTTTGAATCAGACTCTATGATCTAGTATAGGCAATGAGGTCAAATGCTAAAAGTTTGTCTGAGCGTGGTATGTTGACTAGTGAATGCAAATTTATTTTTCTTAATATGATTAATTTTTCTATTGTCCACATAAATAGATATGCTAATATGGTTGCCCATACTTTGGCAAGGGAGTCATATTTACATGCTGGTTTAGTTGTTTATTAGTTGTTTAGGAATAATCTCTTGTTTTTGTAAAGGCTTATATGTTATTTGATATTAGTTGAACAAAGATCCATTATTTTGTTTCAGAAGAAAAAAAAAAAAAAAAACCTCTCAAACCCTAAACTATACAAGCGTTAAATCTTAAAAAATAAATTCCTTAAATCTTAAACCTTAAAAACTCTTAAGTTCTAATGACATATTAATTAATCAAGTTAATGCAATGGAAGGAGAATTAAAATGAACCCGATATTTAATGATTTCTTATTTTTATTATGGAATGTAAATGATATTGCGTGAGTCCCACGTGAGTTTGAGCATAAAAAATGGAAGTGACAAACATAAGTACTCTTACTAGCACTCCAATTCCTAATTGTTAAGTAGATTTGTTATTTTGTCTTTCATTTATGTGCAAACTTATAGGTAGAATATGGAAAACAACAAAAAAACTCAAAAATATCCTTAGAATTTATTTGTTTTATGAATGATTATATATTATTACTTATGATTATGTTGATGATTGATATAAATTTATTATATATATATTTTAAAAATTATTATTTATTATAAAAAATTTAATATTTGACTTTATGTTTTTAATATTTTTTACCAAAATGTACTTTTAAATATTATTTGCCTATATTATCCTATCATTATAAAAATCATGAAAATATTCAATTTCTTTTTCTTTAATTAAAAATATAAAGATTTACTTAAAGGATATAAGTAAATTTTTAATAATTTATTTTGATTTTGAATATATGTGAAGGTATGAATAAGATTCACATTTAGATTTTGATTGTTAGAACCTAAATAAATAATTTAATTAATTTGAATTTGATGAAAATAAATTATCATACTTATTTCAATTAGTGATGAGTAAACATACTCTAAATTTCATAAATCCATAACCTTAACCCGACCAATGCTCTAAATCTTAGTCTTAACCATAATGTGAATCTTAAATCTCAAACTCTATACTTTAAACCTTAAACCTTAATATGTAACTTTTAAACCATTAAACCCTAATCTGGATACATATATGAATATCAATTATTCTTTTTTAAAAAATATTAATACCATATTTAACGAAAAAAAAGTTCAATATTTATGTTAGCACCATGTAAATGTTGAATCGCGGGCATTCTAAATTCTCCTTTGGGTTTCTACTTTTCCATATATAATAACTTAAGAAGTATGCAATGCACAATAATAATTTAATATTACATTTGAAATTAAAAGAACTTATAAATTAATAATATGATAGTAATATAAAACATTATATTTTAACAACATAATATGTATAAAGTTAGATTATTAAATTGATCTATAAATATCATTGTGTATAATGGAAATTTTTAAAACAAATAAAGCTATATTTTTAAAAATATTTTGTTATATCAGATTATTTTATTTTATTTTATTTATAATTTAATAATATTATAAAATTTAAATTAAATCAAAAAATTGTTTGAAATGACATGAATGAGCTACTAGCTACTTCATCAAAGCCACAAAAGTACCTTCTTGCCGCTCATTTAAGAGAGTAAAACCAGAGTTAATAAAAACTGATAAAAGTACTAATCTTCAACATATAAAAAATGAATGAAAAAAAAAACAAAACTCATTACTTCATTTATATTATAAAAAAAATCTTTGTTATGATCAAATACAGAAAAGTAAGGACATAAGAGATATTTAAAAAAAATACTGAATAATTTTTTTCTCCACATAAACAGCACAAAGTATAATATATATGTATATGTATATGTTCTGTTGTAATATACAAGATTATAAATGAAAGAAAGTAAAAGAGAAAATTTATTCTTTTTTGATTTATTACAATTGGAGTAATTCTGAATGATACATGATTTTTTTTATTCTCATTTTCACTTTTATTTAAATTTAATAAAATAAAAAAATAAATTCAATGAATAAATTTAAAATTTCTCACCTTTTTTAAAACATGCACTAAAAAGTTCCAAACCATCTCCACTCCATTTCTCCAATCCTATACAAAACATTTTTTTACAAGCATTGAATGATAATAATTATTGTTCTAAATGTTTTCATCATATTGACAAAGTCCTTTTGATTCATACTCAACGAACTTGACAATTCTTTAAAACAATTCTATGAAAATTCAAGTTTCAAACCGAAAGTATTTCAATCATACATATATACGTTTTAACGCCCATTTAATAAAAATGTGATATAGTGATCCCACATTAAGCTTAGCTCACGACTAAAATAATGAACAATTTTGTTGACCTTACTGATATTAACTTTAGTACTAGTTTAAGATTACTGTATAACAAAACATATAGCTAATGACGCATGAATTCAGGAGATATACAATTAAAGTAGTACAAGCTTGAGTTTATTCAAAATTATTTTCTTTATAAATATTATCCAAACAGCTGGGGGATGCCACTATCCGTGTCTATTAAATTTCAAGCTAATGAAATCTCGTTTGTGCCTCAATGATTAGCCCTAGATTGTGTCACATTGGTTGCCACAGTTCTCAATGACTTTGTAGCATATTTACTAAGTGAGAGCTTAATTAATGTAGCAAGCTGCAGGTGCAATACAGCTTTATTCATTAATGTGTCAATAGAAATCAATAATACATTTACATACATATACATACATGCATACATATATATTAGCAGAATAGATTATCTTGACAAAAAAAAAAAAAAAATTCTTTCTCTAGGATGAGCTAATCCCAGTTGTATGCTTTGAAGTTTTCAAAGTTCAGTGGATTGAGATCTTGGATGCCTTCCTCTGTAAAAGAAAAAATAGGAAGGACAAGACTCTCTAGTTCCCTTCGTATTATTCTCTGTTATCTAAGATCTGAGAACAACATTAATTTGCAGCATTGTGTTTATCATTTTTTTTGGTGACAATTCATGAACTTTTGTAGATGTTAAGTTCGTCATAATCCTTAAGACATGCATTGAATAGATAGATGGTTTTCTTCCAAATTCTTGAGACGTACATGCACTTATGTATGTCCCTGAATCCTACAGTATAAAACATAGTATCAAAATCTTTTTATTCTTGTTTTTAATGAACTCATGATTTTTCACAAGACTATTTATACTGTCATGGAATTCAATCTATTACTGTAATCTTACAGGCTCAGCTCATGATTATTACCACGAACTTTTCGCAGTGACACTGTTAATTTAATCTCTAATTCGTTTTTTTTTTTATTTTTGTTAAGCACAAAGTTAAAGAAAGTGTCAAATATTCATTATATTATTAATGAAAGCATTTTCTGATCAAGATTATCCAAACAACCATGAGACTAATTCCAAGCTGGCCAACTCCAACTTGGTAATCCATGATCAGTTCAGTGCTAGGTTAATCAACCCAAACCGTCGCTGGTACGATTCAAAGTCGTAATATTGTGATACCTTCCCATATACGAAGCTCTACATGTCAATATTCATTGCTGAAGATCCTGTTCTGGAGAACTTAAAAAATATTTTGAAGCTTATGACACTGGATGTCATTTACTCAATTCAAAATGTTTGAAATCCACCTTGTAGATCCAAAATGAGATTTCTCTCATTGCACTTGTGGGTTAGCCCGATTCCTTTACCTTTTTTCTCTCACAACTCATCATTTCATACCAAAAACAACCAAGAATTTCTCTGTGAAGCTTGAGAACATAATATAAACTACTACATGTCACTGAATGGTCCTTCAATCTATATCAGAGAAAACCACTGACTTTTGCCTGCACAAAGCGCAGGACAAGACATGATTTTGGTTCGGTTGCAGTTAAAGTGTCTCACGCGAGAAAAAAAAAATCTTGAATGGAATAAGATTGTTATCAACATAGACTACATATCAAAACATAACAATTCATTTGGAAGTCAATTAACACTATTAATTGTTTGCTATTCCATCTATACCTATACACGTAAAAAGTAATAAATACATTAACATCAACTTTGGTCTGTAGAATTTTTTTAGCTCCAATTTTATTGTTCAGTACTTTCCAAATAGTATAGAATTTTGCTTAACTATGCATAAAGCAACAAAGGAAAAACCAGCCTGAAAATCAAAGTGTGATATATAAAACCAGAGTGGCTATGTCTTATTTAGATTCATTCATGCTTCATACATCACAGTATCATACACAACCACACATATGCATGCAAAATACATGACTTTAGTTATCTTTCACACATCATAATATCATAACATGATAGCCTGTACTTGATAGTTTGCTTTGTAGGTTGTTGCCTGCTGTATGTAGCAGGTAGTACTTTATTATTGGGCCTCATTCTTTGGTATAGCAGGCACTCTTGTGTTAGGAGGAAGGGGTACCGTAGGAGACCTTACTCTTTCAGATGTTTCAGCCGCCACCGAAGAGCTATGGATTGCCTTGGTATTGGTTGAAGCTCCATTTTTCTTGTTATGTGGATCAGTACCATCAGGTTGAGATACATCTTTGATGGGGTCTACGAAAGGAGGACGGCCAATTGGTGGATCACCACTTGGTGGATCGCTTTGATTCTTGGTCATTGCAGCAATCCTGAGGAACTCTTAGGCTGCACTTGAATAGTAGAAAAATTAATATAAGAGAAGTGGAAATAGTTAGAAGGAAATCAAAGCAAAAGAAAGTACAATTTAGAAGATGCAACGTACCTTATTTCATTCCTGGTTTTTCATACAAATGTTCACATGCCTTGAACTTATTTTTATAGAGAGTTTGGCATCATGGTATTGATGCATAGTTAACAAATTTGTCATAGACCTATATTTTTAAAAAATTGATAAGTTTACTAGTCATCCAATGTGCACAAAGTAAGATAATGAACAAATAATATTGAGTGACAAGGCATGAAGTAGACTGCAAAAAACATTAATAAGATTGAATTTGTTTAACAATTGAAATGATAATCTTTGATGCTAATATGTATAATGGTAACTATTATAAATTTAAATGATGCGCTTCTCTTTTTTCATCCTTATCAGTGAGTCTTTTAATGTCTGGTTGAGTACATAGCCTGCTTGTATTTCTGGATCTATTGGTTTAGTTTCAGTTAGAAGACTATTCCTAAAGAATTGATGCTATGGCCTTCTTGACCTTGTGGTCTTCTACCTTTGCTTAGTGTTAGCCTAAGCTTGTGTCGACCTCCTGATTCAGTTATTCTATGTGTTATTATCTTTTATTTGGTTGTAAACATTATTTAGAAAGGATTAATTTTCAATATATCAACATTGCACAATTGACCAAGGTTAAGGATATTATGATAAAACAAGGCCAATGGGAGGACATCTATGTACCTGTATGTAAACTAAAATATTCTGCCTCTCTTCATGATGTAACTACACTACAGGATATGCTTCAATATCATCTCTGCAATTCAATAATATTTTGTCACTTTAGGTAATGGAAACCTCCATATGTTGATTTTCAACATGTGGTTGTACATGTTAATGAACACGTGTTTGCATAACTTCAAGTAGTTTTACTGATTGGTTAATTATTTTGACTCAGAAAAGTTATATATTTCTCTGCATTTTTGAAATCAATTATTGATTTTTCATAGGTACTTATATTATTTAAGATATTTTGTCTTTTTGTCTTTTTTGTTTTTTCCTCTTTTATAGTTAATTTATATAAGTTAATTAAATAATTTATTCATATTTTGTTATGCAAAAATGATATATTTATAAGTTAATGTAATGATTCAGTTACTAGAAATCAATTATTAATAATAGATGACAATTTGTTTTAGTATCCAATTAACGAAATTAATAATATATATACTTAGATTTTTGATATATATATATATATATATATATATATATGAGTGTAATTTTTTTATTATACATATTCATAATTATAAGTTAATTTAATAATTTAATTACTAGAGATCATGTATTAATAATATACATGTGTATAATATTTGGAATTAATTTTTTCAAGAAAATAAGGTTATATCATCTATGCGTTGTTCCTAGCAGAGTGAATGACAACTTGAATAAAGAAAAAAATTATGAACTTTTATTACTTAAAAAATTAAAAATAAATTTATGTTTACTTTGAGGCAAAATAATTTAACTTCTATAAATATTTATTTTTAAATAATTATTTGATTTTTGTTTTTGAATAATTATTTTATTTTAGGTTTTTAATATATTATGTAAACTTTTTATCATAATTCACATATTTTACAATATAATAAATTTAAAGAAAATATTTTATTTATTTATATTATTTTTTTAATATAGTTGATGAATAAAGATATGTACGTCGAAAATAAATGAATTTGAAGAAAGATTTTTGTAATTTCATATGGGGTTACTTGAGGGATACAATAGAAGGTGAATGGGTTATTTTCTGTATTATTTTAAATTTTTTATAAATTTAAAAATATGTATATACTTTGTACTTTTGTAAATATATTTGATTCTTGGCCATAGAGATCGATGGTCATCAAGTGAGTCAATATAGCATTTGGTTCTCTCTCTCTCTCTCTCTAAGATTGAGTTTCTTTTGTTAATGTTAAGGAAATTTCTAGTTTATTGATGTTAGTTGGTGTAATGAATTGGTTGCATTATAATGTTAAGGAAGTGCATTGATCTATAGACGTATTAAATGGAGTTAGTATCGGTCTATGTATATTGGTATCACATGTAATTTTTGGATTAATTATAAATATAAAACAATATTTAAAAAATACATAACATTAGATGATTGCTTTTAAAAACTATCAAGAAATATCTAAAAAGAAATTGGAGACATTTCTTGACGATTCCACAAAAACTGTCAAGAAAAGTCAATTTTTAATTTTATTAAATATAAATTTTAGAAAATAATTACATTAAATGACGGTTCCATATGCTAGTACATTAAATAAAAAATTTTTATGACCATTATCTAATATATAAACAACTATAAAAAAAAATTACTTCAGATGATAATTTTTTATAATCGTTATCTTTTTATTAGAATTCTTAACGTCGCTAGTTAAGACGGCGCTTTAACATTTGGCCTTCTATGATTGTAAAAAAAAAAAAATGTATTTTCTTGTAGTGTATTATCTCGATTAATGTCAAGTGTAGACATTACCCCAAAAACCTTTTGGGATTGTAGCTATGGAAGAGCACTTCACGACATTATAAATTCAAATCCACATGATACAAGAAGTTAAAGTCTTATATGTTGCTTAATAATGTAGTTTTCTAGCTATATAAGTTTACACATTTCATCTTGATCCTCTTTGTTGCCTTCCCTTTCATCACTAATTTGGCTCTAACAATGTCTCCTCATCTACTATTTTATCTGAAGCTATTTATGCTCTATTGTGGGATTTTTCTTTATCTTCTTTTAGTGGTCAGTATTAGATTACGTAGTCACCCACACGTATACAACCTATGACACTAGATCCGATGTTCGGTATGATCTCTTAAATGCCAACGATTCTTAATATCATGCTTGATTCTTTAATAATGGGGACAATACTTTTTCATGCCCTCTTCAAATTAGGTGCAATTTCCTAATACATTTGAAGAATTGTTCGTCCCTGTTAATGATGTCCATTTCTGTAGGTCATAGGAATATGAGTGGAACAATCAAGAGTGGTACTAAGATGGTAAAAGAAATCTAGAATCATAACAAATATGATAGGTAAGTTTTCACATTATCAATAGCCTTTCACTTGTTTTCAATATTTCTAAAAATTACTATAATATATATATATATATATATATATTACATATTATAAACTAATCAATTAATTCATCTCAAATTCCTACCGTGAAATTAAGTTACGTGGATTTTCTATTGGGCATAATTTTTTAAATAAAACTCCTAATTATGGTTGATTCAAATTGTCTTTGTTTTGCTCTTTTGTATCACTCTTAATCTTTTATGGAGAGAACTATGATTTGTTGATATATTAAAATGAGGACATATTTTCTCTCTTAAAATTTGTGAAAAGTTGTAGAAGGAGTTACCATCTTTAGTGACACTTTCACTCTTTCACTTACTTAAAAGAAAATATAAGATGAAAATATTCAAAAAAAAATTCTTAAGCATTATTTTCACTTCAGCAAACTATGGCATATGAGATCTTTCTATGAACCATAGGAACAACCATAGCGGAGGAGTTCTAAGGAAGTAAAAAGGTAGACATTGTTAAACTCTAATATCTTAGAAAAGATTTTGAAAATATTAAAATGAAAAACAATGAGAACATAAAAGACTATTATTCAAGGATTAAAGAAATAGTTAATTAGATGAGAGCCTATAAAGAAAATATTTTTCATAGAAGAGTAATAGAGAAAATATTGATTAACTACAAAGAAAAATATGATGCAGTGATTTCTGATATTGAAAAGTGTAAAGATATAGAAGCTATATCACTAATAGAGTTAGTAGACTCTCTTAAATCATTTGAAAGAAGACTGAATAGATGAAAAAAAACTCTTTAATGTGTGCTTTTTGATATACAGTAAAAGTACGGTCTCAAAAATCAGAGGAAGGTGGGAGATGCTTAAGTGAAAATTTCAAAAATAAGCAAAATCTATGAAAACAAGTTGAAAGTAAAAATAATCTTCCTCCATGTAGAATTTACAAAAAGAAAAAGTACTTGGAGAAGGATTGTTGGTCCAAAGGAAAGCTATGGTGCCAAAATTTGAAAAAATTTGAGCATTGGATGAGAGATTCTAAAGTAAAAAGAAGTATTCAAGCTAATTTTATTGAAGAAAGAGTGAAGAATTTTTTTTTTTTAATGCACGTCAAGAAGTTACTAAAGAGAAAAGTGATGTATGATACTTAGACAGTGATTTTAATAATCATATGACAAAAGATGAAAGTATTTTTCATAATCTTGATAAGATAAAAAGAATAAATACTGAAAATAGTGAATTTATGGAGGTAATTGGTAAAGGTACTATTGTAGTTAGTACCAAAAAAAAAAAAAAAAAGGAAAAGAAAGATATATATCAATGTTGTTTTACTAGTACTTAAAATAGCTCAAAATCTATTAAGCATCTGACAAATGATAAAGAAACGATATTCCTTACATTTTAAGGGAAATGATTTCTTAATATTTGAAAAACAAGATAAAACCTTCATAATTTGCAAGAGTAAAAATAAAAGAAAATAGATGCTTTCACATATAATAAAGATATGCAAGCCATGCAACTATGAAGGTGCAAGTGGATGACTCTTCACTATGGCATAAAAGGTTCAGACATTTCAACTTTCACAGCTTGAAGACCTCCATCAAAAGAACATGATGTGAAACCTTTCATCAATCGTTGAGAACAAAAGTTTTTATGAAGGATGCATGCTTGGAAAAACATTGACAACTATTTCCTTCTAACAAAGCAAGGAAGGCTAAGGAGCCTTTAGAGTTAGTTAACACAGATGTTTGTGGGCCAATACTACATGAAAAGTCGCAAGTTTTAGAAACCTTTAAGAAGTTTAAAACTCGTGTAGAAAAACAAAGTGATTGCTATATAAAAATGATGAAAAGTGATAGAGTTAAGGAATATACTTTTAAAGAATTCAACAAATTCTATGAAGATAAAGGAACACAACATCAACTTACTGTCAACAATACTCCAAAGTAAAATGGAATATCAAAAAGGAAGAATGGAACACTCATGGAAATGGCAAAAGCCATGATGATGGAGAATAATCTATAAGAATCTTTTGGACAGAGACCATGAGCACAATAACACTGTCAGCTACATTTTAAAGCAAAATGGAATAATAGCAAGGAAGAATAGAATAGTCATGGAAATGATAAGATCAATGTCGATTGAGAAAAATCTACTCAAGATCTTTTGGGCACAGGCCATGAGCATAGCAATCTATCTACTTAATCATTGTTCAACTAAGGCAGTGCAAAAGAAGATGCCAATTGAAGCTTGGGATGGGCAAAAACCTTCAGTAAAACATCTCAAAGTCATTAGGTGCATTCACTAAGTGCATATCTCAGAACAAAAAAGAAGCTAGCTAGATGAGAAAATAGATAAAGGTATCTTCTTAGATTATAGCACTTAGTTAAAAGGATATCAAGTCTAAAGCTTCAGAATAAAGAAACTAATGATCAGTGATAAATGTAAAGTTCAATGAAGAAGCTAGCTATAATTTGAGAGATGGAAAAGATGACAAGAGAAAACATTAGCTTGCGAACTTCTCCCTAACAATAAAGTGAAAATAACCACATATGACCAGAGTCACCAACAGTATGAGAATTAGCACCAACCAAAGACTCGGTGCCATAATCATCACCAAGAAGAACAAAGCCATTGGAATAGATATATGAGATGTATGACTTCACAGTACTAGAGTAAGAGAACTACGAGGCAGCTTCAAAGCAATAAATATGGATAAAAACTATGGAAGAAAAAATGAAGATAATTGAAAAAAATGAGACATGGGAGCTCGTAGATCTACCTCAAAACAAAGAAATCATAAGAGTTAAGTGAGTCTACAAGATAAAACCTAACCCTGATGGCTTAATACAAAAAACACAAAGTAAGACTTGTAGCCAATGGATACTCACAACAATTTGAGGTTTATTACAATGAAACATTTTCTTTAATTACATACTTTGACATAATAAGATCATTAATTGCAGTACCAGCTCCAATTAAGTGGAAGATTTATCAACTAGATGTTAAGTCAATATTCTTCAATGGCTACACATAAGAAAAGAATCTATGTGAAACAACCTCAAGGGTTCATGGTACAAGGTCAAGAAGACAAAGTTCTCAAATTGAAGAAGGAGTAATAAGGCCTAAAGCAAGCACCATGAGCCTAGTATAGCAAAATAGATAAGTACTTCAATGAGTAAGGATTCAAGAGGAGCTTAAATGAGCCAACACTCTACATCAAGACCCAAGGTACGAACAACATGCTCATTGTCTCTTTATACTTTGATGATCTCATTTACATAAGAAATAATGAAAAAATGATTAAGGAGTTCGAGGAAGGCATGATGAAAACATTCGAGATGACTAATCTGAGTCTGATTGACTATCTTCGAATCAAGATAACTCAACAAGAAGATGGAATCTTTGTTGCTCAGAAGAAATGCATTACTATTCTTCTAATGAAGTTTAAGATAGAAGGCTACCAAACATTTTCTACTCGATTGGACAACAACAAAGCATTAAGAAAAGAAAACGATACACCAAAAGCTAACATCTTAACATTTTTGAAGCCCTATCAGAAGCTTACTCTACTGGATAGCTATAAGACCAAATATTATGCATACAACTAGTTTATTATCAAGATTCATGCAAAGTCCAAGTCGAGTTCACTGTGAAGCAGCTAAGCAGATACTACTTCCACTTACATAGAATAAAGAACTATCATATATGGCATGGATTCACTCTTGACTTAAAACTAGTCAGTTATACTGACAGTGATTAGGTAAGGTTAGTGGGTGACATAAAAGAGATTATGCATTCATAATAGGGTCGGGGATATACTTTGGGCATCAAAGAAGCAAGCAATAATTGCATAAGCTTTAGCAAAGAGCATTAATTGCAAGCCAAGCTATATGGTTAAAGCACATACTTGAAGACATGTCAAAACTATAAAATGAGGCAACAAAGATTTACTATGCAAACACCATGTTTCATAGCTAAACAAAACAGATAGTCATAAAATATCACTCACTTTCTCAGAGAGGCATTATTATGAAAATTTTTTTAATAGCCATGAGACATAAACGGATTTATTACATAAATGCACATCAAGGAAGAATGTTAATAAATGATGCATATTTTTAATAGTTAGAGGAATTTCCGTGGAAGAATAAAGAAACTACTAAGATGATGAGAGAGATCTAGAACTACAATAAATGTGGTTGGTGAGAGAATCATAAATAAAGTCTAGTAAATGATGTTGATGGTGAAAGGCAATTTCTTAAAACAACTGACTCCCCACACCTATATACAAGGCACTTGTGTATGCTTCTAAAAAAATAAAAATAAAAAATAAAAACCAAATCAAGGAAAAGCCTAAAGTCTTCTAGCCTACTTTCCACTATTTTCACTATTAACCCACACTTCACATTATCAAAACCCTCCCACTTGTTTTCAATATTTTTAGAAATAACCATAATACATTATATATTATAAACTAACCAACTAGTTCATCGCAAATCTCCTACAATCACATATCTTTTATCTGATATGTGATTGCATAGAACCGGGTGTACTGTCTTTTTTTTTTTTTTTCTCTCCCATGTCTTCTCAAACACATTTACTTTAAAAACCTTCTACTTTGGAAGTAAAGAAATACCTTCATGTTTTCTTTTTTGCATCTCCCTCTGATTTCATGCATTTTTCTTTTTTTTCCAAACCATCAACTTAATTTAGTCCTTGAACTTTTTTCTTTGGGTTCAACAAATGGAAGAAAGGGAAAGGTCTCTACCTATATATTTCGGGCCAAGACCGTCACTTTTGCTCATGAACCACTCAACTGTCCTTTATTTGATGAACTTTAAATTTGAATAGCTTTTCTTGGGGCAGATGTTGCTCATGAAGTGTTGTTGGTATGCTTTTAAAGCACGAGCAACACTACAAGGCTTCAAAGCATTGGTGATGTCGTTCTCAATAGAAACAAGTTAAGCCAAAAAATGAAGGCAGTAGGTACTGTTTGCTTGACAGGTGTGCCAGACAACTTTGATTGCTTAGCATGTATCTGATTCATATAGGATACTTACTTGAACTTACTGTAAAAGACACAGCTCATGCAATTTTTGTAAGAAATGATTTCAGTAGGAAATTGAGAGCGTAAGAGACATCTCTATGTGTGAAAATTGGTGGGTTTTGTCCACCATTGATAGGCAATCTTAACCGATAGCATTTGTTAACTAGTTGATTTGTATCAATGGAGAAATCCTACCTAAAGCTACTAGTTTGAGTTTTCTTTTTTACTTTTCTATAATCCTCCTATAATACAGTGCATATTTACATCTCTGTTTAATTAAAGATATCTCGCCATGGATGTAAGCTTAGTGCCAAACCACTTTTAAATCCTCTTGTCTTTGGCTCCATATGCTGATTGTTTGATTTCATTCAGTGCTTGAATAAGATGTTTTTTTTCTGGTTTATTAGCAAAATGATAATATACCCTTGCTATAGTTTACTAGATTGGTTAGTGTTATGCTGCTGTTTTTGTTTGATGTTACACTTAAGCTTGGATAAGTAGTGTCAGCTTATCATTCTTCCATCTTTCATTAGCTTCAATAATATCTGTCTATAATGAAATGTGAGATTAAGAAGTTTGATGAGGGTAATGGTTAGAAATCTAAGCTTGCATTCTGCACCACAAGGAAAGAGTAAGCTCTTAAGCTCGCTCACTTTAAAGCAGAAGTCTGAAATTATGAAAGAGGCACATAACACTTTGATCTTAGCTTAGGAGACAGTTGTAAGGGAGATAATCAAATTGAAAACAACTACAGATGTCTGGCTAAAGCTAGAGAATTTGTATATGACAAAAACTCTCTCTAGTAAGTTGTAACTTAAGCAAAAATTCTCACATTTAAGATAAGTGATGGCAAATCAGTTCAAGAGCATATAGATGAGTTTAACAAACTTCACATAGATCTTGGAAAAATAAAGATTGAATACAAGGATTAAGTTAAGGCCTTAGACTTGCTACAATCCTAGTCAAGGTTGTCACAACTGAGGTTCCAATTGAGAAAACTCGCAACGTGAAAAAAAAAAAAAAGGAGTTGTCACCAAATCTTTTAGATATAATTGATCACCATCATAAACTATGGGCAAATTGGTCTCTTTTAAAAAATATAAATAGTTTAGGGAGTTAGAAATGCTGGGGAAAGAGTTAGCATCGCAAAACTCCCATAATTGATGCAAGTTTAAATTATTTTTAAAAAAAAAATCTTTGAAAGTATATTTTGGTAAAAATTAAAAAAAAAAAAACTTCTTACTTATTTCATCTTTTTGCACTAAAAACATTTTTAAGGGAAAGAAAGAGATTTGCAGTAAAATCATCTATAATTGGTTGATAGTACAAAATTAAAATTCAATTTTAACTACTTATATATATGTTATCAAAGTAATAAAAAGTTTATCCATAGTAAGATATGGTGTACAATAAGTATGCAAATATTCAAAAATTTTAAAGTAACACTTTTTCCCAGACAAATCCAATGTTCATCAATAAAATGAGTGTTTTACAAATATAACTATGTTTATATGTTTTACCTTTGTACAAACAATACTCAATTAGCTATGCAACAATCTCTTTTATAACTTTAAGTTGCAGTATTTTTATAACTACTTCTAATAATTTCCCTTTTGAGTAAATAAAGTTTTTAAAACTTATTAAAAATTTATCTTCAACTCAAATAAATATTCTTCCGCTGGCAGAATAAATTTGATAACCTCTTTTCAAGTTCCTAGTTTCTGTCACTAGCTAGTGTTTATTTATCCTCGTGTAGGTTCAGCCAATTGCTAATTCTGGGCTCTATGTGTTTCTTAAGGACGCTACGTTTGCCTTTAGAATCATAATTAAAATTGGCCTAACTTTGTTAAAAATTGTCATTTTCTTTTTATTATCAACAACCTTAATTGTAAAAACAACTCGTATGCATCATGGTCGTTTCTCTAGTGACACTTAGAGGAAAGTTGACTAATTGATGGAGATGTATTAACAGCTAACTTGGATTGAATCTTAATTGCTATCAAATTGTTAATGAGTGTGTATTGAATCCATCATTAAACATCAAGTTGGAAAGTGACGAATTAGCCATTTTTTATTGAACAAGAAAAAAAAAACAATGTTGGTATGAAGAAAAATATGAATATAAATTTTTGTTACATCAAAGCCACAAGTATTAACTAACATTAATGAGGAAGCCTTCCAAATTGTTGGCTTGAGCTTCCTTTTTGTTGAGAGACAATTGAGAGAATGAAAGATTGTGGAGACCAAAGTGCAATTGGTGAAATAGATTTTATAAAAATTATGTGAGCATGTGAGAGATTTTAGAAAATGAAACGATCATGAAAATCTTGTAATTTTATAGAACTATTAAAAGAAATCCAAGAATATAAAAGGAATTCAAAATATATCATCAGTAAACTAAATGTTAATTAAATTTGCACTTTTAAGCATAGTTAACTCTATTCATATCAAACATAAAATAACGACGTGCATGTATAATAACAAGAGTTATGATCAATATTAATTTTACACAAATTAATGAAAACTAAGATTAAATAATAACTTAAAATTAATGAAAAGAACAATGTGAATGTGAAAATTTTAGTCTAAATACTTTTCTTCAAGTCAAAATTGGGATTTTTATTTTTTACTCTCATTTTTTTTCTAACAGATTAGATATTATCTTTTTTAATGCTCTCTTCTTATCTCAAAATCCTTGCAAAGATATCCCAAAAGAATAAAGAAAAGAAAACCATTATATATATATATATATATATATATATATATATATATATATTATGATAGGGTGTAAAAACTTTGTTTTTGTCTTAATTTTTTGTTGTTATCTCATACTTGACTTTAATCTTATTTGTTGTTATCTTTCTAACTCGGTATTTATTTTAAAGATTAATAATTATATTTAATAATCATCTTAAACATAATAATCATATTTGCAGTCATCTTTAAAGATGATGGTATCACTATTAGAAAACAATGGATTTTAACCACAGATCATATCCATTAATAAATAATGACAGATTAATGATACGATTAATTTTTTTGACATGCTTGTCTGCCTGCCACACTACGGGCGCCCTGCCTTGCCCCTGGAAGTTCAGAGATATGTTGAAATAAGGAGAGCAAGTCACTGTTTCGGTGGACATGAAAGGCTGTAAGGGTTTGGGCACCCATGCGGTGTTGAACTGGAGGATGAGAGTACCCAATGGTCGACGTGAAAATGTTCCGAAAGGCTCCTTCTTGATCTCACACTCTTACTCTCATTAATGAGAACAAATCAACTCTCTTGCTGGGATAAGCCTCTTATACAGAAAGCAATAGTAAGTATTAATTCATCTTGGCCAATATTTCTCTTCTATGTAAATGGAAAGGTGAAATTGCTTCTCAGTTTTCATGTGCAATTTTACACTATGTGGTCGATTTCTATACAAATATAAGAAGAGAAGTTGTGAAACCAGGTTCTTTTTGTTTGATATGAAGCTTTTGTTGAAGGAAATGATTGGCAACGTTTCTCTCTTTTTTACCTATCAATGATTATGCCCAATTTGAAACTGATAAAATTGTCTAATTCATTATTCTTCAGGGCTTTCACCGTCTTGGAGACTTTCTCTATCAGATATGAGCTTGAGATATGTAATTTCCAAAATCTTCAGATCTTTCTCAATTGTAGAGGGTACTGCCTACCAATCTCCAAAACTTCTTCTGTCAATTTCGTTCTCAATGTGCTTGCTTATTTATCTATTTGTTGCAGAACATCTTTCCTGACTCAGTATGCTTTGCTGATCACCACAAGTACTTCATTAACACGTTGGATCATGCCTAGGCGACATGCATCAGAACTTTAAGTGGTAAATCAAGTCTTAGATCTTCAATTTAGTCAACAAACATGGGTTGCCAGATCAGGCCCTTGCTAATGCTTAATGAATCCATCAAAATAACAATTGGATTAAGCATGGAACATTTTATTTAAACAAATGAATAATCAATGTTAGCGGTTAAGCATAGCTTTCGAAAGAGTGCTGTTGTTAAAAAGGAATATTTCATCCTTAACAGGCTTTACTATGAGTATTTTTTTCATTAGTCATATAATATTTGTTTATAGCAATGGAAGGCAGATTTTTATTACGTATTAATTATATCATACTTCAAAAAAATGTTGACGTAATCTTAAAAATTTTTGAAATATTTTATAATATTTTTAATAAAATTTTATCTAAAGTTCCAACAAAAAATTTTTATTGAAATTTATAAAATTTGAAATTTCTTTAGTAAAATTTTAAAAGAAAGTTAATTTAAAAATTGCAAGGAGTAAATTCCAAAGGAATTTTGCATTGGTTAGAACTTTGAAAAATATTCCAAAGCATTTTGTATTTTGTGATGGAAAATATACACAATCTTTAATATTTTTTGACATTAATTTTCATCAACATATACTTGATGATAATTATTTCTTGAAAATTATATTTAACATGTTTCAAATTATATTTTCTTAAAATAATTTTAATGTTTTGAATCTCCTTAAAAAATTTCAATGCATATTTCATTAAAATATATTAAGCATTAATGTTATAAAGTAATATTATTAAAACAATTCGAATATGTATTAGTACATCGATAAATTTGTAATTAATCGTCATCTTTTTCATATCGCTAATGACGTTTCTTTTATGAATATATACCAATAATATATTTTTTAAAAAAATATTCTCTATGTACAAATATCATAGTTTTTCTATGAATTTTATAAAAAATTATTTATAAGCAAAATTTAAATTTTTTGAATGAAATATTGCATAATATAATGTGTCTTCACATGTAAATAACTTATTATGTTTCATTTTCTTTTAAATTAATAATAATCTTATCATTTCCACACAAGATTTTTATACTTGTTTGAAATGATAGGTTTCAGGGCTAGCTGTTCAGCAGAACTCTCAACCATCATAATAGAAACTGGGAAAGAACAAAGTTGAAAGGGTAATAATATTGCAAACATTAAAAAACATATCAAATAAGTTATATTAATTTAAATTTTATGAAACTATTAAAAGAAATCTAAATTTATAAAAGAATCGTCCTAAATGTTAAATATGACGCCACCAATCTAAATTTTAAATTTGTAAATTTTAAGCAAAATTAAATTTATTCATATCAAACATAAAATAACCATTTGTATAATAACAATAGTTTATAAACAATATTAATTAAAGTTTATCAAAACTAATATTAAGTAATAAGTTAAACATAATGAGGAGAAACAAATAAGAAAAGTTTAGTTATGAACGCTTTTTTCTTAATTCAAAATTTTTCTTTTAATGCTTTCTTCTTTCAGAACCCATGCAAAGAATGAAGAAAAGAAAACCCTACTTGAATACCATTTCCATGATATATATATATATATATATATATATATATAATGTAAATTTTTATTTGTATCTTATTCTTTGTTGTTATCTCATGCTTGATTTTATTTTTATTTTTTATTATCTTTATTTAATTTTGACATTTATTTTAAGAACTAATATTTATATTTAATATGAAGAACAAACATAGCAATTAGATAGAATAAAAAAATGACAATAACACATGTCAAGTCCTATACTGAACCAAAAATAAGTTACAGTAAAGGGAAATTAAAATCAAATCTCAATTTTCTAAATCCAAAAAAGGAATCTTGCTTAATACTTGGCTTCGGTTCTCTAAAATCAATTTTTTTCAGTGGAGTTGCTTGTTATCACATGCAAATTTAAAGGTTGAAAAATAATTTTGTTGGCTTTATTTAATTTTAAAAAATTAAAATACAAAGAGTCACCACAATTTTTTTAACCATATAATTGATCATGGGATTAAAATTTATTTTCAAAAAAATTTTGTACAAAAGGGAAAACGAAAATAAACAAAAGAAAATGCAACCCTTTTTTTTTAAAAAAAAAAAGAAAAGTGAATCCAACATAAGAAATAATTAACATTTTCACGATGAACAAAATTGATATCAATTACATAATAAAATTTTAAGTGTTAAAATCAATTTAAAATTTAAAAATAACATGTAGCCGTGCCTACAAAAATATAAAAGAAAATTTTGAGATTCTATCGTTATTCTATAGCTTTTACTCAAAACACTTTTGAGAGAATATCACATGTAGCCATGCTTCAATTTGATCCGTTAAATCCATTTTTTCATGCAAATTTTTTGGAATAAGTTTAGAAAAGCAATATGCAATTCATCACTTACATATTTCACAATATGATGATCCCAACCATGAATTTCACAGCATCAATTAGGTGTTTATGATGGTCAATGGTGAGGTGAGAGAAAATGAAGATTTATTTTCTCTTGATTCATTCCCATTTCAATCACATTTTCAAAGATAGTTCCAAAATTTTGAACCATAAAATTTCTTTTAACATTAATTTAATTTAATTTAATTTAATTTCTTGTAAATTTTAAAAATTAAAATGTTTTTTAGGTTTTGAGAATACATGTTTATATTCTCTAATATAAAGTTGTTTTAAATAAATAAAAATATTTTGAGTTTTTAAGTATACGAAGAAATCTTCGTATTCTTTAATATAAAAATTATTTTAAAAACTAAAATAAAATATTTTAAATTTTTTAGGATACGAAAAAAATTTAAAAGAGAGATTTTAATATATATATATATACTTATTTTTAAAAATAAAATTTATTTTATTTTCTTTATTATGAAAAATATCTTAAGAGATAAATCTTCATATTTTCTATGTTACAAAGAATTTTTTATTCTGGTTAGATCTTCAAAATGGCTTGAGAAATGTATTTAAGTAATTTTCTTTCAAAAAGATTATAGAAAATAAAAATAAATAAAATCATTACCAATCTTTTTTACAGTGTAAGTAGACAATAAAACTCGTTTGTTTTTTAAAATCATTTTTTAGATTAATAAAAATAAATATAAATAAAATAACATTGGTCTTTTAAAATTAAAATGGTAGGTTCAAAAGTCAATTACGCATAGGGAAGAGTTAGTAACCTTGTGGCATTCGAAGATCAGTACCAATAATAATAGTTAATTCTCGATTTTGAAATTCACTTAATTTTTTAAAATTGATTTTGTAAAAAAAATATCTCAAAGAAAAAAAAAGATATGTGAAATTTAATTTTTTGAAGAATATAAAGGTCTCACTTTTATTCAATACTTAATCCTTAATATATATATATATATATATATATATATATATATATTATGATTCATATAAATACAATGACATTTAGATACACATAACCACATTATGTAAAGCGAATAAATAAATGTGATGTTTCATAATCCAAACACAAGTGAATAATTAATATTTGATATTTAAATGTAGGTCTTAAACTCAACTTTCATAATTTTATTAATTGAAAATAAAAATAAATTGAGAACCATATAAGCAAAATATTTTAAAGAATACAAAGATTTTTCTTTTAAGATTTTCATGTTATTCCAAATAAAGTAACACAATCTTTATATCAAAAAGAATGAAAACTTTTTTCTTAAGATTTTTTATTACTCTCGACAACTTGAAATATATATTTTATTGTAATTTTTAAAAAATAATAATAATTTTATATTATAAAGTATGAAAATGTTGAGAATTTTTCATACTTCTCAAAATTATTTTCAATCAATTTGAATCAAATTATTTATATGAAAAAAGTAAAAATATCACGTTCGGTGTATCAATCAGAAAGGGCATCTCTTGTTGCCAAACAACTAATATATAAAAATTAAATAGAATAAAAGCTTATAGATTTCTAATTCCAATTTCTATTTACTACTCTCTTTTTTCCTAATAACTAAATTCTCAAACAACAATTAATAAAGGTGTAGTTACCATTATTTTTTGTGAATAGTTTATTTTATTAGTTCTTTAATTTTTGTTTATAAATAATAATTGGTTATTAATAATAAAAAGACTTATAACAATGATTATCATCTTTGATAGTAATTTTTTTTACTGTTCATAATATTTCTATCATTTCTTATAATGTTTTAATCACCTTTATTTAGTTTTGGCAATGCCAATCACGTACAAAAGTTAACCTCCTTATTATCAAAATCATACAAATTGACATAAATTTATGTTATTTTTTAATCAAATTTTGTTTGTTTTAATTCAATTTTATCATAATAAATGACATTGTTTTGGTTCACTATAACAAATGAAGTTATTTCTTAGGAACAAATTTCGTGGAAGTTCTGTTAATTTTTGCAGTAATCTGCAATTCTCATGAAAACTCTTAATAAAAGTTATCCTTGAGTACCTTATTCGTCAAAAACGTAATTTTCTTATGGAAAGCATTTTCATATGCAATATTCCAGTGAAACTCTTATGAAAATTTTGTTGAAAATATTTAATATTATTATATTAATATTTTTACCATGAAACTTTTTTATGGTAAAGTGACAAAATGTAAAATTATCGTAAATAATCTTTCACGGCAGAAGCCAATTATTCTGTTAAATCACTCGCTAAAAGCGCCATTATTAAGTATTTGAAATTATACAACATGTATATAATGGCTGAAAATTATTAATTGATTATGTCGCTTTTTTTACTTTATTTTGTGAGACTTAATTAGTCAGCTCTTAACCATTCCATTACGAAGATCTTGCCAATATAAGTAACAAATAAATACAACACGTAATATCCTTAAAAATTATGAACTTGTGCACTTAGAAGGTGAACTTGTCATACAAATATTTTTGTTTTTGATGTAAATTTAATAGTTTATTAATTAAAAGGAATTGAACTTATCCTAATCTCTCTTATCTGACATGATAGAATAATTTGTAAAAGTTACTACAGATTAAATTGAGATTGATATACGTTGATTAAAAAAAAAAAAAAAGAATCACCGGGAGCACAAAAAGAAAAGAAAGAAAAATAAAAGTTACGTGATTTGATCGACAAGAGTTACGTCCATGCAAGTGAAATAAGATAAAATAAAACTATAATCTTAAAAGTGATACATAATGAAATTGTGAATCTTGTTTCAACAAAATATTGGGAGATTTAATATAATACATACTATATTTCTCTCCTTCTAATATCTTCCACAATGAACGGATGCTGCGAGAGTTTATTGGCACTCCATCTCTTTTCTGGATTATTCGCTAAGAAAATGTTTAAAAAATCTCTTCCCGTTTTTTTATAGACTTTGTGGTATTTGTGGTGGTTCACACTTTACAGCAAGTTAATAATATATTCCTTGAAGATCTAAATTGTGCCAAGGTGGTTTGCTTGTAACCATTTCGATGAGTATGCATTCAACTGACCATATATCCATTGAACCCCTAATATTCCCCATTATCAACTCAAGAGACATGTAATTTTTGATACCTTTAAACCTAGGTTGACTACCCCAACTATTTTCTTCTTCTGTAGGTTCTTTAGATAAATCAATGTTTGCAATTTCTAATTGAATGTCCACACCATTTTCAGCTGGAAACACTAAAATGTTTTCTTGTTTGAGATCACAATGAACTATACCTTTTGTATGTATGCAAGAAAGTCCTTCTAATATCATCCTTGTGAACTTTCTTAAATGATCTTCTGGTATAATAGTACCATTGTATTGCTTGATCAAATCTCTAAGACTTCCTCCAAGTGCCCATTCAAGGATTAGTTTGTAAATTCTAGATCTTCTTGGCTTAAGACTCAGCTTATCCCCAAAGCATTGGACGATGCTTTGACAGCCTCTGAATTGGGATAATATTTGATTCTCTTTCATTAAGGATTTTGCATTGGATAATAATGCAGACTTCACAGCTAAGAAACGCATACTTGGCTTTGTTATTGCCAAATAAACTATTCCAAAAGATTCACGACCAAGAACTTTCAAGTTCTCCATTTTATGTGATCAATAGCATTGTTATAAAATTATAACATTTTTCAATATTTATAATGCAAATAGGAGATAGAGTTAGTGAAATCAAATATGTTTGTAATTCAAATTATTTTATAATGCAAATAGAACACTTGAGTAACCTAATCCTAATGTAAATAGGATAACAACTTTATTTTAAATAGCGTAGTATTAAGTTATCAACTTTTACCAAATTGAAGTAAACACCTTTATACAAAGCATACACTATCAATAATGCAAAGTTTATCCAGTAATAATTATACTTTTACAAAACACCCAAATATTTTTATCAATTTTTAATTCATTTATATACAATTAATACAATATGTGTATCTCATATATAGAATTTGATTTCCTAAAACCTTATCAAATTATAGTATGCTATCATATTTCAAAAAGTAAGGTAAATGATATCTTTTATTTTTTATTACAGATTATTTAGAAGTTAGTTCATCTTGCAAATAAAGTTAATACAATTATTATTCTTTATAAGAAAATTTACATATAATCATAAATGTTATTAATATTATTTACTTTACATATTATAATATATATATATATATATATTGTAATTAAATAACAACATATATTATTCACTAATTCTATTAACAAGCTGTTGTTACCAATCTTGATCCAAATAGGATATAGGGTTAGTGGAACTAAATATTGTAATTAAAATTATTTTGTAATGCAAATTTAATATTTGAGTAACCAATCCTCATGTAAATAGGATAATAGCTTTATCTTAAATTGCTTAATATTGTGTTATCAATTTTTACCAACTTAAATAAAAATTTTTATATAATGCATGCATGCACTACCAACAACATAAAGTTTTTTTAGTAACAATTATAATCTTGAAAAACACCAATATAAAAGATAAATTAATCATATATTAATTTGACCCACTACAAGAAAATATAAGAATTCTTATGAAAAGTTTCCACGGAAACAAATATCGTTGAAATATTTACAAATTGACATGACAAAATTATGTTATGAGAACCATTTCCATAGGAATTTTTGTGAAAAAATATGCGAGAAAGTTTTCTGCGGTATATTCGTTAAGAAAAATCATAGAAAAATTTGAAAAATATTAATTTATTTTATTTTTTATTAATAGTAAAGAATTTCTCATGAGAATTGCCATGGTTGCTTTTAAGATATTTTTATCAAAAAATTCTCTATGGTGATATGTAAGATATTTTAAATTTAAATTTTAAAATATTATCCAATTGTCACAAATCTTTTCACGGGTAAGATAATTTTAAATTTGGATTTTGAATTAAGTATCTCCTTAAAATTGTAACTACATTGCTATGAAAAAATATTGTGACAATTTTATCATAAATTTATATGATAAATTTTTGTGGGAACTGTTCAAGAAGAATTGTAATTTTATTTTTTTAATTGACATTTGGGACATTAATATAATTACCTTGAAAAATATCGTGATAATTATTATGACACTTTTATCATAGAAATATTCCGTAGCAATTTGTGTAAGATAAATTTAAATTTAAATTTACGTAAATGTTATTTAAACCTTGGAGAGTACTTTATCCTTATTTTTTCCGTGATCATCAAATCATATCTAAGCAAGCTTTTGGTTAATAACAAGTAGTTCAATCTTAGTTCAAACTACTACAATAAAATTAAGTATACTTCTTATTGAAATGCCTAAAAAATTACACAAATAAACCTATGCTCTATTTCGAGTTAATAACTCAATTTTCAATAATTTTTAATTTGCAAACTATTTATTATGATTTTTTAAAATATTTGAAAACAAAATTTTTTTTAAAAAAATTTCGTATTCAAGAAATCCATAAATTTTTTATAATGGTTGCTTGAATATTTATTCATGTCAATAAAAAGTTTCAATTCAAGATTCATAACACAAGATATTCAATTTGAATACACTCAACTTTTAAATTTTTCATCAACATCCCATTTGACTATATTTTATCAATGAGGATTTGTTTGAAAATATTTTAAAATTAAAGATAAAGATTATGAGGGATAGTTTACTTATAAAATTTCAAAATATATTACTCTTTAAATTTTTGAATTATTTTTTTAGTAATTTACAATTCAATTGCCACGAAGAATGACAGATGACAAATTTGTAGCAATATATTTTCATGATAATTATATAAAAAAATGAATTCTTATCTTTTTTAATTAATTACCTAAATGAGTGCAAATTTTTCTTTATTATGAAAAAATCTTCCTTCTTGATGCCCAAGTTTTTTTTTTTTAATAGATCACCATGATCAATAGTTTTTTATGTAAATTAAATCATGTTTGTTCTAATGTATGAAAAAAAAAAAAAAACACACAATTATTGGACACCACCAACCACTTGTAAGTCCAATTTCTTAAAACACAAAAATAAAACCTTATAGATTATATATTAATTAAAATATATAAACATGAATCTTAAAAGTTTACATTTTCATATTCTTCAAAACTCAAACATATATTTTTATTTAATTTTACCTTTTAAAAAAATAATTTTTACATGAAGAATATAAAAACCTCTCTCTTAAAATTTTTCACATTAAAAATTTAAAATATTTATTTTTATTATTATTTTAAAATAATTTTTATATTAAAAATATAAAAACTTTTATGTTGAGATTTTTTTCATACTTCTCATAGCTTGAAACATGTATCTTGCATTTTTAAAATAATTTTTTTATTAAAACTAAAACGCATTTCTTTTGAATTATTTAATGCTCTCGTGAATTTAAAATATTTTGTTTTCAATTTTTTTTTTTAAAAATAGAATAGTTTCAAAGTGATTTCATCCTCTTTGAAAACATAGTTAAAATTGAGTAAATAAAAAATTAAAATTAAAATAAAAATAAAAATACTTTAATTTATCTAATAATTTCACATTATGAACAATTTAAATTTATTATTTTAAAAACAATTCTAGCATCTTAAAGCCATCTATCCTCCTCTCTTTTTTCTTTGTTTTTTTTTTATTCTTTCAAGCAAACACTCTTCATTTCATACCAATATTTTTCTATTTTTGTTTTAAGGTTTTTTTTCCTATTTTTTCTTTTACATAAACAATTACTGCTTTGCCTCTAACTAATTGTTTTCATCTTTTCTTTTTAATTTTTTTTAGCACATACCAAGCTCTATCCATTTCCTACTACATTACATGTATTTTTTTTGTTTACTCATTATTTTCATGCACTATTTACTTGTTACATGATTTTTCATGTATTCAACATGGAAATATAAAAAACTTGTGAGTACCCGTTAATAAGAGAATATAAAAATTTTAATGTATGAGTTAAATAAAAATGCAAATAAAAATAAAATAAAAATAGAAAAAATACATGTGTGCAAGAGGAATATCTATATATATATATAGTAATAATTAAGTAAATAAATGGAAGATGATAATCACAAGAAACAAAGATAATGGGATGAAAAAATAAGTGATGATAAAATTAAAAAAAATAAAGTTACCTTGTTCTCCAAATATTCTCAACACTCTCTTCAAAATTTTTTTAACATTCTCTCGATGACTGTCTCTCTAATCCTCCTCTTCAAACTCTTGACCAAAGTGAGTATTTATAGATCATCGCCAAGCTTTCACTTAATGTAGCAGTAGCTAACTGTATTGCAGCTTTATGATAAAATGCAGTTACAACATCTTGAAACTCTTTTTTAAAAAAATTTTAATTAAATAACTAATAATTATTATCTTTTAATCTTTAATCTCAATTGTTAAGCATTTTAGCTAAATTGATCCTAGAGAAATTATATTTCTACACTCTACTAAAAAATGAAATGAAAAATTTATTTTCTTTGAGATATAAAAGAATCTCAATAGAGAATCATAATATATATTCTTTTCATAAAAATTTAATTAAAAATTAAAAAAGTTATTTTATTTTTTTGAGATTACAAAAAAATCTCAACAGAAAAAATTTTATATTTTTTAATCAAAATATTTTAAAAATAAAAACATTTTATTTACCTTTGTATGACCTAGTTCATTTTTATTTTTTATTTAATGAAATTATAAAATTTAGATTTAAGGCCAGAATCTAACTGTTAAAAAATTAATGTTTTGCTGGTGTGTAGGATTATGAGATTTTGAAATCATTATATGCTTTACATTAATGTTGCTATATATTTTAGTTTAATATTAACATGTAATTGCATTCGTATAAATCATGAAAAGTAATTTGAAAATTAAAAGTTAAACAAGAGTTAGATCTTTACATCCTCTATTATAAAAAAGATATTTTTATAACTAAATGTTGAATAAAAGTGAGACTTTTATATTTCTTATTAAAAATTAAAAATAAAACAAGAGTTAATTTTATAAGATATTGTAAGATATGAAGTTATGGTTCAAACAAAGTAAGTCACCTCCAACTTATTAATTTTCTGTAAAAAAGGATCTAAACACAACATAACTTCTTGACTTTTTTCTTCAAATATTTTCAAAAAATTTAACATTTATAATTATAATGTGAAGTTCTGGGAAGTAATTAAAACTTGCACTAAATAGTTCTAGAACCTCTATTCTCTCATTTAACAAACATGTAATTCAGTATCCTACATTAATCTCAGCTCTTTATTATAATAATCCATTAGGTTCACTAAAACTTATTTTCTTTATCAATATTATCCAAACAGCCAGGAGATCACAACGTTGAGTTTAATGTATTAGAAATGACAAAAAGACCTAGTTTGCGCTCCATGGTCAGGTAGCTTTATCACATTGATTTCCTTATCTCTCATTGACTTCATAGGATACTAATTAATAGAGAACTTAATAATTATTCTAATCACAATTGTTGGCTCAGCCTCTTCCTTTACCTTCTTTCTCCCACAACCTTCTTATCATTTCTTACCAAAAGTGTCTAAGAATTTCCCTGTGAAACTTGAAAACATAATATACAAACTAGTAAGTTTTACTCAGGTCCTTCAACCGAAAAACCACTGACCTTTGCCTGCACAAAGATAAGGACAAGGCATGGTTTTGGTTTGGCTGCAATTAAAGTATCTGAAGCGGAGGCCAAAAAAAAAAAAAGGAAACTTGAATGGAAATCAAATTAAAAGATTTTTATTAACATAAAGCATATATCAACCCGTAAGAAGTTATTTGTATATGGATTAACAATATTAATTGTTTGCTTCAAGGTTTATACCATATGACATAGATACATATGCATAGAGCAACAAATTAACCTAATAACCAGCATAAAAGCAAACCAAAGTATATATCACGGAGATATAAATATAATAAAGCCAGAGTGCACAAACTTATTTAGATTCGCTCATGCTTCACACATCACACTATCATACACACAACCGCAACAACTTCATAGACACATACTTTCATTATCTTTCCCACATCATGATTATATCATATATAATTACTACAGCTTCCTTTTTGGTTTAGCAGAAACCTTTTGTTCAGAAGCCCTTGTGTCAGATGTTTCAGCCGCCACTGATGAGCTAATGAAGTGCCCTCTAAGTTGAACCTTCATCGTTTTTGTCATTTGGATCCGTAACGTCATCGATGGGGTCGACTGGAGGAGGACGACCAAGTGGTGCATCGTTTATGTTACTTGAATCCCTAACATCTTGGATGTTGTCTAGGCGGTCTACTGGAGGAGGACGACCAAGTGGTGCATCTTTTATGTTACTTGGAGTCCTAACATCTTGGATGTTGTCTATGCCGTCTACTGGAGGACGACGACCAAGTGATGCATCCTTTTGGTTCTTTGTCATTGCAGCAATCCTGACAGGCTATTATGCTGCAATTGAAGCATAGAAAAATCAAGAGAAATGGAAATAATTGGGAGGAAAATAAAATCAAAAAAATAAAAAATAAAAGATGGAATGTACCTTCTTTCTTTCTTGCTTTTTGATACAAATGTTAACATGCCTTGCACTTGTATTTATAGGACAACTTGGCATCACTTTGGGTGCATAGTTTACAAATTAATTTCTCGGAAACCTATATTTTTTTTCAATCAATAGGTTTACTGGTCATCCAAAAAGTGAGATGATGAACAAGTCATATTGAGTGACAGGGTATGAAGTAGAATGTATAATAAGATTTATAAAAGAAAATTTATTAACAGTTGAAATGATGTCCTTTGATGCTCATATATAATGACAAGATTACAAGTTTACATGCATATATATTTATGCGTGCGTGTGTGATATTGTGCAGGTTAACATTTCATTTTCTACTATGATGAATATGGACGTATAAGTGTTTCGATTATCATCACTTTATAGATGTTGTTTCTCTAGCTTCACATACTTTTTTTGATCACCTAAAGAAATATTCATCCCATGTCTCTTATCTAATCTTTGCGGACATAGAACTGTAAATCTTATATTCTCCTCCTCTTCTGCTCCTTTGAAAATGAGAAAACACCCGCATGTTTTCTGTTTCACATCTCCTTTGACTTCATGCATTTTACTGGTCAAGCCATCACCTTAGTTAATGTAGTCCTTGGACTTATTTTGGTTGCCAAATTGGAGAAAGGGGAGGGTCTCCACCCCTCCATCAGGGCGGACACCACAGCCCGATCATCAGCTCATGAACCCTAGGGCAATCTGGTGAAAATCTAGTAATGTATCAGCATCCCTTTTATGTATATAAGAAGAGCCCTAAGTTTGTTATTAAAGACATTTATCTGCCTGAAAGTATTTCATAGCTAGACGAAAACCATCATCTTGTGAGATTTTTTTTTTGCTGGGCTGAGGTTGATCTTCATTGCCATCATGCTGCAACCTTCCACAAAAAATCTTTTAGATAAATTATGTAACATGATGTTATGAATCATTAATTTTCTGGAGATGAATTCTATGTTACCATTCACATCAAGCAATTGGAATTTTAAAGTTTGAGAATTTCACCGCCCTTAAAAGGTACATCTGACCTTATCATTATTAAGTTCTCACTTTAATTAATGTCCTACAAAGTCAATGAGATGTGAGGTAATCAATGTGATGTGAGCTCACTACTGACCATTAAGCTCAAATTAAACTAGGTTTCCTAGAATATATAATATACTAGTAGACACGTTCTTGGAATCTCCTGGCTGTTTAGGTAATATTGATACAAAAAATAATTTTTAATAAAATCCAAAACGTAATCATCAATTGTATTGCATAATCCTCAATTTCTACATCATTAGTTTCATGTTCTGTAATAAAATAGTTTTAAACAAGTATTAAAGCTAATATTAACAAGGTTAACAAATAAGATCATGATAATAATCAAAGGTAAGTAAAACCTGATTAAACTTATCAACTTGAACCAAGTCTTTGATAGGTCAATTTGGTCTGAGTTGTTTTTATTTTTTGTTTTGTGTAGATTAGATTTTCTTAATTCAAACAATTTATTGGATCGGTTCAAGTTAAGTGCTAAAAACTAATTAAAATCAAATCCAACCAAATGTGTGAAAATTTATTAGATCTTATTGCTACGTTCATCAAATTATTATTCTCCCAATCCTATCTAACAATACATAAGTATATAAGTGATATAACCTTAATTTTTTAATCTACATTTACTTTATATTTTTTAATCTAATAATTTTTTGTTTTTTCTTACAATATAAAAGAATTATGGCTTTCTATTTATGAATTGATTATCATGAATTTGATTGCTATATATTAATTGAAACTTTTAACTGTATAGAACATGTGTTAAAACTTACATTTATTTTTTTATTTTTTATTTTTATTTAATCAAATATAAAATATTATGTTTGAGTATTATTATCATTTCTTTAGAAAAAAATCAAAACGAACTGATGTTTATTCAATTGATTCGAATCTCTTTATTTTATTAGTTGGAATTTAGATTTAATTTTCTTAAAATTGATCAAAATTTATGTAGATTTAGATTAAATTTCAAATTTGAATCGAATCAAACTGTGATTACCTTAATAATAATCCTGAGCTAAACTTAATGCATGATTACAATAATACATTTTGGTTAATTGATAATAGAAAGTACTGAAATAAGTAAGCTTTAAATTTTGAAATCTATCTAGAGTTTCTATTAAAAATCATTTGTTCATTGAATATGATAATAAAAAAGCATTACTACTCGGATAACATTAATTTATAACTATTATAATTATCAAAAATTGTGAAGCACGAGAAATTTGAATCTAACAAATTTATTGCTTAAGCCTAAAATCTTATGCCTTCAAAAGAATTTTGGCAAATATTTCAATATTTAAGTGGATCATTCCTTATGGTTTCACTTCTTTATAACTTTATTGGTTATATCTTTAAAATTATGAAGGAAAACGGTTTCCAATTAACATGAAAATATATATATTAGATCTTTATTGTAAAAGATAAAAATAGATTTCAACATAATATGTTCATATTGCTAAGATCATACAAATCATGAAGGATATAACTCAAGATCAAAAACCTTATCTGAATCCATGGTGGTAGCCATCATCAGTGTGGTTGATTGGTATGGGAGGAGATTCTGCATACTATATTCTCCTGCATGGGTAAAGAACAAAAGCTAATTACTTTTGTATTAAACTTCCATATAACTTTTGTAACTTCTACAACTTAATATAACTTCCTTCAACTATCCTTTGGGGATCATAACCATATCTTCTCCTTCAGATGCCCGATTATGTTATCATCCCCACATAAATAATATCTATGAGTGACGAGCTTTTATACATTTAGTTCATATCACTTATATATTGGTACTTTTGTAATCCATTATTAAAACATATATTAAATCATGTTACTAGGCCTAACATTTATTAGCAAAGCACCGTGTGATGAACATAACATATAAGACCAAATTTGAGAAATGTCAATAATCTCTCACTCGGCTACATGTAATTAATTATAGAAATAACCACAATCTGGTCTATTAATCTCATTAGTATGGGATTAAAGTAGTCATCATTATTATATTTGTAACAAGATCAATCAATAATCACAATGCCAATGTAATTAATAACAGATTAAATTTGGATGTGTAGCATGAAAATTATATAAAATGTGATTCACACATGTCTATTTCCAATTAGTTCACTTTACGAACCATAAGAGTCTTTATAATCATATTTACAAGCATCATATGCTAAGCAGTTTGAGTAAATCGTGATTTTTATATTTCAAAGTTAGCAAACCAATCATCTATTATGCCTTTAAATCTTAGTACAGACAATAATCAAAATAAATAATATATAATCTTATATGTGTCAGTCAATTAGAGTAAATACAATTTCTCACTAAATGGTTATATCATCCACAGAAAAACCTCTATGCGAACTACGTACTCATAAAACACCTTGAGTGGCGAACTCTTGATAAATGAATCGACTATAATGAAATTAGTATTTATATGTCAAATAAATAATATAATATTACCTTTCATATATAAGTCAACGTCGGAATGTATCCTTTTCATTATGTAATTTGCACTTTATGATATATATAGAAACTCATCAATATATGGATCTTTCAAAATATTAATACATATATCAAGCTTCAATTCTGACCAAGCAATAATGCATTATTTCAGAAGTCATGTTATAACCAATTCAAACTTTCTAAAGTATTACCTCAAACTATATGTGATGAAAGTTTGTAATAACTAAAAGAAGTTTATTGCAAGACCAAGTCCATAACAAAATTAAGATCAATTTATCACAGTCCTTGAGCATTAGATTAAGTTCTTAATCTTATAAGCCATAGGATTTCAGCTAATGATTTTGCTTGACTTATCATGCGCTGGCCGTGAGTGCATATTTATACTATTGACAAAGCCAATAATTTAGTTGATACTAAGTTGCATCTTTAAAATCAAATAATTCATGAAACCATGAGATACACATCATATTTAATTTATATACCATAGACTGGATACTAAATCAATTACATATTATTCATTTCATATTTTAGTCGGTATGATGCTTGAATGTTCAAACAAATTCAAGAAAATAAGAAATAATTATCAGATATATTAAAGTAAAATAGTTGCCAGAATTATTTAAGCAATAAATGGTCTTATTGAAGCCACAAATTCTTATGCTAGCTTAGAGAACATATATTCAAGTTTTTTAAAAAATTTTAATTCAAATGAGCAATTTCTTAAATATTTCTTAAATCAGTTTTTCATTTTTATAAATTTAACTTATTTAAAATATATGTTCAATTTTAAGTAAATTTGATTTAATAAATATTATTTTTATTATATTTGAATCAATGTTTATTTAATTTAATATAAAATTTAAAATTTAAAACTTTAAAAAGTAAAAATAAATAATTGTCAACTTGTTTTAAAAGCAATTGTAAATAATTTCCTCTAAAAATATATCTTTCAATGAGTAACATTTATAATTATCATCATATATTTATTAATAAGTATTAACAGGTAAAAATCTTTACAAATATGATAAAAAGTTTTTTTATAATACATATAGTACTGATAATTGTGACAATTGTCATCAAATAATTGTCTCTAAAATTCTATTATGTTGTAATGATTCTTTACATAAAATAATCAAAATTAAAATTAAATAATAAGTTAAAAATAATGACAATAACAATAACAATGCAAATATGAAAAATTTACTTATTAATACTATTTTTTAGTTTAAGATTAGGATATTTATTTCTTACTCACTCTTTTTATGTATATGAAAATTTTTTACCAACGGATTAGATATTATTATTATTATTATTTTTTGGCTCTTTTCTTATTTCAGAACCCATACAAAGTATCCCAAAAAGAATAAACAAAAGAAAACCCTACTTGAAAACTATTCCATGATATATATATATATATATATAAATGATGTAAACTTTTATTTTTATTTTTTTTGGTTGTTATCTCATAGTTGACTTTATCTTTGTTTGTTGTTACTTTTGTTTAAATTGATATTTATTTTAAAAATTAATAATTATATGTAATAATTATCTCAAACATTATAATTATATTTTGTAGTTATTTTTAAAAATGATGATATCACTATAAAAATATATATTAAAAGATCAACGACAGATCATATTCATAGTTAAACAGAATGGAGTAATGATATTTTTTTTTATTTAATGATGAATTAGTGATGGACCAAGTGCAAAAAGTAGTTATGCACCACACTAAAGCCCTTGCCTCACCATGCCCTTGGGGTTGCTGTGTAGCCCAAAGGCGATCAATCTAAGGTCACCATTCATGTTGGCCTACCATATCACGTCGTGCCCCTGCCTTACCTCTGGAAGTTTAGAGATACTTTGAAATCAGGTGAGCAAGTAAATGTTTCAGTGGACATGAAAGGCTATAAGGGTTTCGGCATTCATATTGTTTATGAATGAGAGGATGACAGTACTGGATGGTCAACATGAAAATGCCCCAAAAGGATTCTTCTTGGTCTCATACTCTCACTCTCATTAATGAGAACTAATCAACTCTCTTGGTAGGATCAGCCTCTTGTATACAACGCAGTCCTAAGTAAGTATTCATCTCGGCCAATATTTCTTTTTTATGTAAATGGAAAGGAGAAATTGCGACTCAGTTTCCATGTCCAAATTTAAATTATGTGGTCAATCTCTATACAAAGATAAGAAGAGAAGTTCTGAAACCAAGTTCTCTTTTTATTTGATTAATGAAGCTTCTGTTGAATGAAATGATTTGAAAGGTTTCTATTCTTTATATATCAATGAACACCTAATTTGAAACAGAAAATTATTTGAAAGGTTTTCACAATTATGGAGACTTTCTCTATTAGGTGTGCGCTTTAGGTGGAAATATGTGATGTCCAAATTTGTGAGATCTTTCTCGATTATGGAGGGCACTACCTATGATTTCCAAAACTTCTTCTGTCAATTTCTTACTAGGTATGTTTGTTTATTTGTTTATTTTTTATAGTGAATATCTTTCATGATTCATTATACTTACTGATCATCACAAGTACCTCATTAACATATTAGATCATGCCAAGGTGACATGAGAACTCTGAGTTATAAATTTAGTTTTAAATTTTAGATTTTGTAAATGAACCTCGCTTACTAGATCAGACCATTACTAATGCTTAATGAATCCATGCAAACAACATTTGGATCAAAGTAGAGTCATAGTGTGTTCGAAGAAATGATTGGTTTAAATTAAAAAAATTAAAATTAATGCTAGCAATGGCATAAGCCCTATCATTATGTAAGGTCTACAATGGATCTATTCGTCACTAAAATGGAATTGGAGCAAAATATTTCATCACTATTGAGCTTTATAATGAGTATTTTTGCAACAATGGCTAACACTACTATAAAAAATATAATAACTAACATTAAATCAATTACAGTTTTTTAAAAAACTATTATTGAAAACATAATTAACATTTTTAATGTCAGATTTTTTGTAACTGACATTAAAACATACAAAAATAAGGGGCTTTAACGTCAATTCTAAAAAAGTGGCATTGAAAGCCTTATATCTCAACCTTTGATGCTAGTTTTAGAGAGTTGTTATTCAACCATGTTGCAAGATTTAAAAAAATAAATGAAGGAGATGAATGAGGATCTAGCAGTGCATGAACTTCTGAATCATAAGTAAAATTTTTCCCTTGACCACTTCTGGTGCAATTGTAGCTTCTTATTTGTTAATGACATTTATCCTAGCATAAATTTGTGGTCCAAAACTACAACCTTTCAGATCGAATATCTTCTTCACTACTTATGATAGCTTTACCTTTCCTTCGGCCTCTAACAGGTGTATAACCTATACTTGTTCGTGAAAATTTCACAGTAGCTCTACCTTTGCCACCCTTTATTATTCTAACCTTCTTAGGACAATCTATGAACATATAATCATAAGGCCTACATAAATAGCAACAACTTGTCAATTTTTTGTATTCATCACCATGATATCTTCCATAATATATGAATATTGCTCTCTGTTCACTGATCATTCTCACTCTACTACCTGTTGCTGAATAGTAAAAACCTCAGCTTCTAATGGAATAGCCACTTTTGACTCTATACTATACCCCAAAGTTTTTCTTCTTATTAAGCCTTTTATTAAAGTCTCTTGTAGCTTTACCTGTTCTCTTTTTAGCTAGCAATTACTTAAACCTTTCGTTCTCAAGTCTTTTACCTATAACTACAGCTATTTTCAACTTCATAGAGCTTTCAAGATCACTAGCCATTATTCTTGCTTTTAATTTTGTAGTTCAATTCCTTTTCAAACTTTTTGCATTTTGTCTCTCTTTGTGGCTATCACGAATGGTGCATAATGGGACAACTAATTAAACTTCACTTCATATTTAGCTTTAGTCATATTTTCCCACTTCAAATTTAGAAATTTCATTCTCTTTTCATCTCTGTTCCCTCTTGGCATATAGTTGTCCTTGAATGCTTGGACAAAGTCATAGTATTGGAGGTTGAGCATCACAACCACGTATGGTTTCCCACCAATCATAAGTATCACTCTGAAGGAAAGATACTGTGTAATCAAACATCTCTCTTGGGGTAGACTTAATTAGATTTAGTACACTTTGAGTTCGCATCAACATTGTTTCAATTACTATTGGGTCTATGGTACCATTAAAATCTACAACTCTCAATTTTCTTAATCGATCATATCCTTCTTTAATATAAATTGAGCCTTGAACTTCTTGTTCTTGAGGTTAGGGTCTAACTTGGACCGAAAGAGCATATGGTGGTGGGGGTGGTAGTGTTTGTGAATGTGCAAGTGATCCACCTCTTTTTATTGGTGGATATATATGTGGTTGGTATGAAGCCTCAACGAAGTATAGGTTGACATCCTTTTCTTTCCTCTATGAGCTATCTCGTTATAGCATCATATAACAAATGTCAACTAATAACAAAGTATAAGTATACCCTAATCATATTATATCAATGTAAGTATATGTGTCCCTTATAAGATTCAATCCCTGCTCAGATACTAAAATAAAAAGAACTTAACTTATATATATATTTGCCGTCTATTGCCTTATATTATGTCATATCATTGTAAATGATCATCATTCTTTTTTCGTACAAATAACATAAACATATGGCCTTCAAAGCATGTTTCTTATCAGGAAAGTCAACATTCATACATTGTATAAGTAAGTTTGTCTACAAAACCTAAAAAATTTTCTCTTACATCACATATTTTTAACCCTCTTGTGCTATATAAATAAATACAAAACTCTGCAGTAGTACTAAGTTTACAAAAGAGGAGAGAACATAGAACAAGATAAGCTGTCGATCTATGCTCCATATAGTTTTTAGGGTTTGTACTTCACTTTCTAACTTCACTAATCTAAAAATTTATTTTATAATTAGTGAGTCATAGCTCAGTAAGTATAAATAAGTTATAATAGCCAATCATACTAATCATATTAACTAAACAACAAGTCATTACTAAGCATATTATAATTATCTATCAAAGACCAACTGTATACAAACATATGCAAGTTTTATGCAATTTCATTTTCTTTTTACGTTGTGACCAATAAGATAAGCAAATGCTTCTAAAATTTTGTGTGAATATATTGACCCATAGGATCATAATCATATATGTATATTTTCTATATCATAGGCTCATGACTAAAGAAAGTGATTTCGTATTATCGACCCCCTTGGACAATAGAGTATCCTGTGTCATATATGGAATTGCATAAATTATCAAGTAAGTTGCGACTTGTTTATCTCTTTTTTATTTAGTTATGCAAGTGCTCATCCAACAAATCCAACATACTTTTAAATGTTCGAAGAATAATTTAAGGCAACAATCTATTTCATTACTCAAACATGCAACCTCTTTTTACACATTTAACTATATAATTTGCTTATACTTATCTCTTGTAGCTTTAAAAGTTTTAGCCTTTATATGAACTTCCTCCTCTTTGCTTGTTCTCATCTTTTAATTGTCTTGGAAGTATATAGGATATACTATTATGACATATCCAAGCATAATCATGCATGATAGATGAGTCTAAATTGAATTCTTGTTTTTCTTACTTGATTTCACTTTATTTTACCTAGTTCTTATTCTTATGCTTAAGTTTATTTTTCTTTCATGCATAATTAATTTATCACTGCATATTTCTTGTACTAAAATGAATCATTCAGGTATAAACTAAAATTTTTTCTTTAAACTTAACTTAGTCAACACTTTATTAAATTTCATTTTTTTGTAGAATATCCCCTATTTTCAGCCTTAATAATTAAGCTATAACTCTTCCACTTCTTCTTATTTAGCCAAGTTATTTTGCATTCATTTAATTCAGCTTCTTAACTACAAGTTTCATGTTTCATATTTTACCAAATTCAAACTCTTAGCCCATGAAATTTGTGTCTCAAATTGCTACCCAAAAAACAAGGCACTCTTATATTCTTTAACAAATCTATAACCTTAAACTTTATAAAGCTCAGAAGTAATGTCTTTACTCATTATATAGATCACTTAATCATATAAGGTGATGAAAACAAATAGTAATCTTAAAATCCTAACTTATTTTACTTACCTCGAAGTTAATATAAATTACTCTAACTTAATTCGTCAACTTACTTGTCTAGTTCTTTCTTCTTTAGCTCTTTTATTTTTCTGTCTTTCTTTTCCCTAAACTTTATGTGAAAAAAATGCAACTAGAGAGGCTTTATTTAATTTGTAGAGATATAATTTTTATAAAAAAAAGGATAAAATGGTTATTGTCTCTTAGTACATATAAGATTTTAGTCAAATTGTTTGGTGTTCTAATCTCAAAAATCTACTTAGCATCTCATTTCATCTTGTTCTCTTTTAGTCTTTATAAAATTTTAGTTCACTCTCTATAATTTATGCGATTCATATAACGTCTAGTATGCTTTTAAATATTAACAACAATCTCCTAGAATTTATGTAATTTATACATAACAATTCTCAATCAGCATCAAGTGAATAGTTTACTCTTTTAAAAACATATCAATATATATATATATATACATAACTACATTTGTGTGTCTGTAATAATAATATATTTGAGTGCAGTATGAGTAAGGACATCACAATATAAGTGTTATTTTAATAATCATTTAATTATTGAAATCTCATTGATTTTTTAGTTATTATGCATATATATCAAAGTATCGTTTTTTTTTTTATTAAATTACAATGGGAAACAACCCACTTGCCTGCATTTCTTTGAAAACATTTTGACCATATGAATATAAAGAAAATAGCTTTTGTGTTTTTTATTAAAATTTATTGTTTCATGATATTTTTATTAAAATTTAAGATAAATATCTCATAAAATTTTTATATATAATTCGAGTGGTAAATTGAACTATGATGTTCAATATAGATCAAAACAAACTCTAAAAGTTTGGGTATCAATGAAAACAAAGCTTACCTTAATGTTTTAGTAATGGGGTTAAGATTTAAAAAAGTTAAAACTGATTTTTAAAATTTTTTAATTTAAAAAAAAAAAAGAGAAACCATAGTGCAACTTTGTTGTACGCTATGGCAGCGGACTCTACTGTATCAAAGGTCCCAAGCTAGACTTTTGTGACTTTTTGGAGATCCCAAATCTTTGCTATCCATTTGCCTCACGGTCTTGCTTCACGTCTCTGTATCTCCTCCTCCTTCAATAATCTCTTCACTGGACAGGACTTCACTTAATGGTGTAGGTAGTGCTAGCAAGTATTCTATAACATGATTTGTACATTTAGAACTTTACAAAACTAGGAGACGCTACATGAATTAGAAGGTTTCAATGGTACAACCAACAAGGGAGATCCTTATACATGAATGGGAGTATATATTTGGTTCATACATAGAGTCTAGGTAAGAAGATAGGCCTTCATGCATTTTGCAATCTGAGTGAAGTACTGATGAAAGCATAAGACATTGGAAAGAGGTTTTTATAGCTTTCTTGCAGAAGAGCTTTTTAGTTGAAAAAGCCATAGAAGGCAATACATTTGCTTTCATAATTAATACCACACAGAATGAAACTAAAACTCTTTCTTTGTGGTGTATCTCTATTGAATCTATGCTATTGTTTGTAGTTATTGCTATAATCTATTCCACTAGAACTTATTTAACAGATATAAACGTGAAAGACAATGTAACACATATTCACTTTCCTTGCAGTATTTTCTTATTCCCAAGTGTTGTGAAGTTATTTCCGTGGTTTAAAGTTGAAGCTGGCATTATTAACGATACTTAGAAAACCCTATTCTAGAAAACAAGTAGATCAGATACTACACTGTTCTTTGTGCAAATAATAGAGGAGGTTCCTCCTTCTAAGAGTCCATGATGGTTAAAACCCAAAAAGACGAAGTCTTTATCGATCCTAACAAAAGCACTCGCAAAATTATTAATTAAGATTTTTGTATAGAGAAGGGGGATGGCTGGTAAGTTATGATTTTGATGAATTCTAACCAGTTACACCAGAGGATGAAGAATCTTCCTACGACCCTCTAAACTCAGCAACATTACCCCTGTAAGTCCTAGTGACGAACTCAATCAACTGAGCAGCAGTTGCACCCTCTTCATCTCTCCCTCTCTTCTGCCCAATCCAAAAGGCAAAACCAAAAGAATTAATGAGACCCCGAATAAGAATACCCAGAAGGAGAATAAAGAATAGAATAGGAAAAGAGAAGTGATGATGACAATAGCTGTGAAAATACAATAAAAATACAATTTTACTTTTGATGTTAACATTGGTTTCGGATAGCATTAAAAGTCGAGATTCGTATAAGTTATTAATGCTACTTTAACTTTGAATTGGCATATTTTGAATATCATATTTTAATTTGTCATTTGAATAAAAATAAAATTTTGTAATATTTTTATTTTAAATTTATTGATTATTATTAAATTTATTATATTTTTTATTTTATGTTTTAGATATAAATTTAAAAAATATATAATTTTTTAAACCTAAAGAGACATCTTTTGAGACGAGATATCATTAATTATCAATGAAGCAAAACCACCCTGACTTTGATATAAAGATGTGATACTGTTACCGTTGAAACCAAAACAATGTTGTTTTGCTAGAGCCAACCATAATTAGGGTTGGAGCAAAACAACATCAGTTTAGATTCCAAGAGCAACTACCTTTGAATAGTTAAACAGTGCGTTTTGGCCTTTCAAAATTAGAATGTCAAAATCACTATGGCTATATATTGACCCATTCCATGAAGGCAGGTGGAACACAGTCTATTTCTGTAATCAGAAGAATCATTGAGGTCAAAGATCCTTTAATTTTTTAATGGATGGAATCATATCAAGCAGTTGGGTATCTTCTAAAGTCCACCCATCATGATAATGACATCTCTCCACTGTACTCTTGTTCACTATGTTTTCTTTTTTCAAATGGTTTGCAATATCAAAAAGTGTGACAGAAACACCATGAACTATAATGTTGGATACTTCCAAAGGTGATTGGAATCTCATCAGAAAATTGGTTCCAAAAAATATCTAGTTCAATAAGAAATGACATTTAGCTCTCAAGGTAAACAACTAATCATAGAATCTCATGCCAGGATGGGAAATAAGTGGGCACGGATGCCTGTGCATTTCTGCTACTACATGATGAAATGATTGATAGATATGTTGCTAGCAAAAAATGACCATAAAAATAAATGATTAAATCTTGCTATTGCAACTATAGGCATTTATTACTGATTTTGAGGAAGAACCTGATGCCTTTCCTGCTTTTGAGAATTGGCAAATATATTTGAGGACAAACCTTGCCCGCACTCCCTAGAGAATCTTATGTGACACCAGAGTATATTCTTGAACTGCAAACGCAAAATTATTACGAATGTTTTTGCCATAGCAATTGGCAATTTTAAGACTAATTAACTGGTAATGGGATAGGAAGTGCATCACTGCCCTTTATTGTGAACTTGAGACTGATACTGTGACATGTTGGACAAGGGATTTGCTGTTATTGCCAAGATGAACGAATGGCGAAAAATTAGATACAGCATGTTGAGATTTGTTCTCTAATGGAAAACATCTTTAGTGATATTTTGTCATAGACAATCCGACTGGCTTATGGTGATAGTATGAATCGTTTTCTCAAACTTAATAGCGATTTTGCTGAGCTCATTAGATGCTATCTGATCGTGATGTGTGGACTGTGTTCCGAACTTGTGAGGAATATTCTTCCTGCTTCCATTTTCATTCCCAAATATAATCTCTATGTGAAGGATTTTTTTTTTTTTCGCTTGCTCATACTCTGTTGACATTCTTTGCTGATTTAATTGTAGGCGGGTTTGTCAGTTCATATTTCAGATTCTCCATTTCAGCCATGGATTAAGAAAATTACTGTCGCTTTCTCTCAAGCTGCAAACTTAGTTCATTTTCTTGGGTGTGGAGGGAATCCAACTCCTTCGAGAAAACTGTCGAACTTGTGCTACTAAGGCTGTTATTTGAACAGATGCTTCACTCTCTCCTTGGACATGTTTCTCCTAAAAGGTAGGTTCAAGCCCTTACTCAGTTAAAATTTACGAGCAAAAACTATGTTGGTAGCAAGGAGGGGCGACTCATGAGGCCGAAGGCATAATGATAAAAAGGGGTCTAATTATTTTATATAAAAATATAATATATATATATATACACACTTTATTTTCATTTTAAAAATGTAATATCATTAATTAAATTTTTATATTTAAGTTTTAATAGTAATTTTTTAATTGATAATATGGTTAATCTATTTATTTTTTTGTAATATCCTTCAACATAATTAAGATTTTATTAATTTTTAAAAACTTTATGCTACAAATATCGTTAATAAGATTTTGTAAGCAATTTATGTATTTAAAAAATTAATTCACCAAATAAATTTAGATCACTTATATATGATATCAAATTTTGGTTTAGTAGATTTTTAAAATTATAACAACATTTTTTTAAACTCATTATCAACAAAAGTTCTTAATTTTCTTAAATCATACAAAATATAAGAAAATATTTTCATATATTTTAAATTATGTAGATCTACTTTGGTTTGTTTTACATTGAAATTAAAACATCGTCATTGTAATGCAAAGAATATTAAAGAAAAAGACAAAGTTTATTTTTTTATTATAATTTTAAATAGTAAAAAATTAAAATATTATTTAAAAATAAAAATATAAAATATAATTTTTTTATTATAATTAAAATAAATTTAAAATAATTAAATTTTATTTAAAGTGTTTATTAAATTTTAAAAAATAATAAAAACTCAAATGAGAAATTAAAGCCACAAGTGTGCTCAATTGCTTTGTCTTTTAAGTCGATTGCAGTAGCAAGGTATCATTACTAGCTCTTTGAAAACAGTATTATAGACTTAGCTCTAGTTATGCTTTCCATAAGTGACGACATAATTTTTTTTTTATTTTATCTCATTATCTTTTTTTAATTTTAATATTTTATTGCTTCAATAAGTTGGAGGTTCATCATATATTATAGGTTTATTATCAAGTTATAATTATTAAAAATAATTTGTGTATGATCATTTATCTTTATGTAGATGATTTGCTTATCTTTAACTCTAAAATTCATGTTGTAAACAATTTATAATTTTTGCTTCGTGCTAACTTTGGTATGAAAGATTTAGAAGAAGCTAATGTGATCTTTAAAAATAAAGATAATTAAATCAAAAAAAAAAAATCTTTGAATCAATCTCATTACAATGAAAAAATCTTAAAGAAATACAATTAGATTAACTACGTATGTATATATGCTATTTATGATTCTAGTATAAAGTTGTTCAAGAACATTAGAGACTATATTAGACAAAGTGAGTATACGAGTATCATTGGTAGCTTACGTTATGCTACTGACTACACTATGCCCAACATAGTTTATGCTGTGGGATAGTCAAAAGTTTCTCATTATCATAGAAGGATACAACAATATTGATTGAAACATCCTTTCAAAAGATTTCAGGGCAACTAGTGGTTATATCTTTAGCATTGTCAATAGAGTTGTTTCATGAAGTCTAAGAAACAATCTATTCTGACTTAATCTATGATGGAGTATGGGATAATATCGCTAACTACTGCTAATGAGAAAGCAAGCTAATTAAGCAATCTGCTAGCTGAGATCTCACTGTGAGAAAGAACGATGCCAGCAGTCACGATCCATTACGATAGTATCGTGGCTCTTATAAAGATTCAAAATCGTTATTATAATAGTAAGAGACAACAAACACATCATAAAAGAATAGCATTGTTAAAAAATTAATCCTAACATGGAGATTAAAGGAGGAAAGACAGGGAGAGGAGAGATTAAAGCAAAAGGAAAGAAGAGAAAGAAAGAAAAAACCAAAGAGAAGAGAAAGTGCAATATAAGAAAAGAAAGAAGAGTTGAGAGAGCTTGGTGTTTCTTCAGGTAAAGGAAGAAGAAGAAGAGCGAAAAGAAGGTGTGAGAACACAAAAAGGAAGGAGAAAGCAATCACCATTCAAGGTAAGATCTCATTGATTGATGAGAATTGAGAGTTTAATCGAAGGTAGAAAAAGGAGAAGAAGAGGGGAGAAAGGTAATTCTTAAGAAGTAGGAGAAAAAGAAAAGAGAAAATAGGAAACATAAGACAATCGAAAAGAAAGAAGAGAAAACGAAAGAAAGAAAAAGAAAGGGAAAAAGAAAAAAAAAATTGTTTGTTAACGTGTTTTTTTTTTTTTTAAAGATGAAATATGTATTGGGTTTGCAAACTTAGGTTTTAGGTTTTAGGTTTTAGGCTTTGAAATTTTGATTTTGGGTTAATGTTGCTTTAGTCGAAGAAACAAAGCGGCTAAAATAGAATAGTTGGATCAAAGCCAAAGTTGATTTAATCCATAAAATCAAATTCAATAATTATAATAGAAAATAGATTTCCTTATTGCTTGGTTAGTTAATTTCAATTGACTAATATTTAAAGTTAATTTATTTACATATGCTTTTTATGTATTGATGTTTCTTTAAAGATAAATTAAACTTCAAGGTTAGAATATGAAAATTATCATGATAATGATTTCTTCTAAATACTTGAAAGGGAAGGAGTTAGTTTACATTCTTCAATATGGTAAAAGTTTAAATTAAAACTAATAAAAGAAATCATTGTAATATATATATACATATATGGAGTATTTTTCAACAATAATTAAATTAAGAATTATTTGCAATGACTACTTTCTCATATGATATGTGTCATAATGATTACTAGATTTCATAAAAATTTTAACAACCATAGAAATTTTTAAATATAAAATAACAAATAAAATTAAGAAGGATTGATGATAATGATTATTTTCTTTTATATTTCAAAAAATATTTTAAATCACGTATGAACAAAGTTTTTTAGCACATGATTTGGATTTGTTCTTGGAACTAAGGTAATAGGATGTTCATACCTTCTTCATTTTCCACTTACTGTCAAACCCTATCTTTGATTTTGCATGCCAAATTTACCATTTTAATAATCTTGATGTAAATTTAAGAATGATTAAATTAGATAAATTTCGTTTAAATGACCAATTACAACCGTAATGATTGGTAGTTATTTTAATTTATCCTATTCAAAAAATTTAGGATAAAGAGAAAAGGAGATCGGCTACTCTGCATCATGCTTAAGTTGCAACCATTTGATGACTTCATTAGGCATTTAAGATAACTAAATTTTGGTGTTTAATGAATCGAACAAATAAACTTTATCATGTATTACATTTTGTGTTTATCAAGCCTTATTTTATTTATTTATTTATTTTGAATAAATCTACATTTTTTATGATTATACTGGGTTTAGATTTAGGATTATTGAAGTAGTCAGTATTACGCTTGACCACACACAAATACACAAGTCCTCTAAATGGACTATTATCTAATAATATTAAAAAAAAAAAAGATGAAATAATGTTGTCTTTGTAGGACCATGGGCCCTTATAGGCACATGAAAAATTCTCACTTTGATTCAACCTTATTAAGAATACCAATGGCATCTTTTACTAATCTAAATATAGATGAAAGTAAAGGAAAGTTAGAGGCCTTTATCATGTAGGAACCCCAGCAACCGATTAACACTTGCCTTATCAACTCTTTAGAGTCTAAATCTTAGAAAACTAAATGAAAAATATGGTTGAACTTTTTTTGTTTTTACTCATTCAATATATCCGTTCTAAATACATAAATTCTGAGTAACTAATTATTTATTTTTCTCTTCTACACTTGCATCTAGATAGGCATTGTCATTGCTGCATAATTATATTTATTTAGGAAATTTTCATCAATGTGAACAAAGATCTTGACATGATCATATGACAGAATATATAATTTCTTCATGATAAATGAGATATTATAATTTTGGCTCAAGTGAATTGAAAAACTCTACAAGTATACAAAAATGTACATTTAGGCACCCATTCATTACGTTGCCTTTTCTTATTTTATATCCTTTCATTTTTATCCATTATATCTTAACTAACTTTATTTATTATTTTAAGAAAAATATTTTCAAAATAGCTCGACTAAATAAAAGAAAGTATATCTCATTCCTCGTTATGAAACATATTTATCAGCAAGAATTATAAACAAAAAAGATAAAGAATAGACACAAGAAGAAATAATGCAAGATATCAATGTGTTAAAAGAAACGATGTCAATGATTCTTAAAAGTTCATCTACATAAAGAGGAAAGATATTTACGAAGGATTCTCAAACTTCCAAGGAAGTCTTATCTCCTTCAAAATGTAATCTTTTTCATTTGCAAGAACAAGGCATTACACTTATATTGAATGCTACTCAGCAACATGGCTCTTTAAGTTCTGAAGCCCCAAACACATAATCTAGGGGAAATGTCATCGTTCACATCTTTTACTCTATTATTAAATCAAAATCCTTCTTTTGCTCTTCTAAAAGATCACATGAATGACTTTATTATCATTTTCAATTTAAATGATCCAAAAGTCCAAGCTAAGTTAAAGGGAGTGTCCTTTGAAAAGATGGTTGTACCTTATACTAGAGAAAAACTAGATTATTTGGAAGAAAGGTTATAAGCTTTAGAAGGAATAAATACCTATAAGATTTTTAATGCAATAGGGTCATATTTTATTCTTAATGTTGTCATCCCACATAAATTTAAAGTTCTAGAGTTTAAAAAATATGATGACATAACCTATCTTAGGAGTTAATTAACTCATCATGTATAGTAGAAAGATGGAAGTTTGTTCTCAACAAGACAAGTTGTTAATCCATTTTTGTCAAGAATAAGTCATGTTTTATGATGTTATATGTGACTGAAAGGTGTACACATGTCCAAAAACGAAAAGATTTAGTTGATACTTTTTTTAAACAATGCAAGTCAGCATTTATATGGCTATTGATCGCCTACAAATTCAAAAGATGGAGAAGAGAAGTAACGAAGGCTTAAAAAAATAGCGCACAACATAAGAAAGAAACAACAGCACAAGTGCAACCCCCACGTTTTAATAAAGAGATGGTATTCATTGAAACTTTTTATTCCCATTATTATTGAATGACAAGATCTATACTTTAACTGACTTTTTTGATATCATAATCATCAAGAAAATAATTGAATACGAGATCTAAAATAGGAGAATCATAGATTAACTCTTGAATTTTCAAGCACACAATTAGAAAAAATTTAACCCCATTGTAGTGTATAATGCCTCTCCTAACATTAATTCAAAATCACCAACTAGCATCAATACCCATTAAACTTTTCTAATCATCCTACCCAAGGTGTTACAACCCAAATGATCAATGGGAATATCATGCGGGTGCAATGAGACACTCAACTGAAAATGGCATGGCTTTGAAGAATAAGCTCAATCTATATTTGAGGTCAATTGGTTAAGTTTCAAGGAAGTGGGACCAACATATGTTGATGTGAATCCCCTCCTTAATCGTCAAAGTATCGTTAACCTTGATCTTGTGAATTATGCAAGAGTCATAGTGAAAATGTGAATGTTTATCAATGTTTACCAAGATTTAAGCTTTCCAACTAGGAAGTTATAAAGTTATCCATGCTTTTAGAAATATGTCTAAAGTAATGCATTAGTTTATTTTGTAATCAAGGCGTTTCTTTTCACACTTTTGTATTTTAATGACATAATGCATTTCAGTTTCATCTAGTGTTTTTCTTCAACATTGACCTATCCTACCTACATCATTACAAATCTTTTACATTTTTCCTTCTTTATCATGTGGTTGGACTAAATTTAACTTAAACTCATGACTAGGAACAAGAATTCAAAGATAAACACACTAATAACTTAGTATTTGATTTTAACATCCCTATTAGTAATGCTAAATCTGAATAAATATGCTCATTATTTTGACCAATCTACTGAATTATCGAGAATGGTGGAATAAGAGAAAAAAATGATACAACCACATATCACATGATATTTTGAGGTGTTTTGGCTCCATAAGAGAAAATAAAATTAGGGAAGAAGTTTAATTTATGGCTGGCTAGCAAATAGATGATTAGGCAAGTTCTCAAAGCAAGGTCTTATTTATTAAGAATGGACCATGATTACATTTATTATGCAAAAAAAAAAAATGATATACAATTTCAGTTTTATGTCAAATAAAAGCTACGAAACCTTGCCCTTCACTATGTTGGATATGGATGTCATAGGATGCATCAAATCTAAAATCTTAGATGGCCATTGATTTTCTGTCATTTTCTTCCATTATTTATTCTTGTGGCCAATAGTAGATTCTTTGTCCTTTGACTTATTAAGAATGAAATCATTTATTGTTATGGCTTATCCGAAAGAGTTATCATTGATAACCAAATAATTAAAGAACTATACAACTACCTAAAAATAAAGCATCTCAATTTAAGACCTTTTCATTCAATGGTGATGGAGCAGTAGAGGATAGTAATAAGAACATTAGAAAAAAAAGGTTGAAAACATGGGGAAAAATATATACAAAGATTAGTATAAGACCCTCTTGTTTACCTTTCATGAATCTTGCACATTAATGCTATATTTAATAAGAAAAACTTTGTTTTTATTGTCGTGTGACATAGGAGTAATGCTGTTATCGAAGTTAAAATCCATTCCTTAAGCGTTTTGATGGAGGTAAGGTTAAGGAAAACAATATGAGCTTAAGTCTAGTATAAGTATTTGAATATTATAGGAAAAAATTAACAGCACTTTGCTGAGAGTAACTTTGTCAAAGAAGAGCTAAAAGCCTATGATAAGAAAGTCCTTCCTTGCTATTATTGTGAAAGAGATCTTACTGTTGTTCCAAAAGGATCACAATGAGAAATGTAGGATCTTTTATTCTTTGGTGACACATTAAAGGATATAAATGAACAGCCTAATCTAGTGAACCTAGATGCTATGAGAAAATATTTTGCTTGGACAAATTCTTATACAAGAAGGGTTGCTAACAATATTGTGGAAAAAAAAAAGAAAAAAGAAATAAAGATGAATGAGATTACATTATTCATAAAGCCTAAATTTTACATATATATGTTATTATGTCATTAAATACTTGAATGATTCAAAGTTTAAGTAACTATGAATAATAGCATGCATTACTTCTGAAAAACAAATGCAAGCAAGAAAAAAGAAGTACAAGAAAATAAAGAAAAAAGAAAGTGAAATTAAAATTAGAAAGTAAAAAAAAAAAAGAAAAAAATGGAAATGAAGTAGGGGCCAAAATTTAAAAAAAAAATCAAGGTAAACAAGGAAAGCTTATGAGACTCACATGGCATGACCTCACCTTGCTCAAACTTGTCACAATCAAAACCCTAGCAATGTTAAGTAGACCAAACAAATTGTAAGATATGAGAAATATGAAAGAATGTTTGACTAATAAAACTCAGACAACAGTGATCAAGAACTTTTTAAAGTATTGCTGTTTGAGAGATACACTATAGACTAAATGGGAAAAGACTAAAGATAAAAATAAAAAGATATAACTTAGGATATTTTGACTTTTTTTTCTTTGTCACTACTACAAAAATTATAATAATTGACAGTGATTTAATGACAGTTCTTGAAAGAACTGTCATTAAAAGCATTATTAACAATTTTTAATATCAGTTCTTTAAAAACTATCATTAAAATGGGGATTTATCATACTTTTAACGTTAGTTACTATTTAATTGACATTAAAAGGCACTATTTAACGTTAGTTCCCATGAAAACTAACGTTAATGAACAGTTCCATTGGAACTTCCGTTAAAAGCTTAAATTATAAAGCCTTTAACGATAGTTCTATTGGAACTGTTATTAAAAGCTTAAATTATAAATCCTTTAACGACAGTTTTATAGGAATTGTCGTTAAAGGCATAAAAGGCTCACTACAATAAAAACTGTTTTTAATGATAATATTTTATGACGATCTTTTATGAACGTCATTAAAAAATTAAATACATAACGATCTTGAAAGACTGTCATAAAAAACGTAACATACATGACAGTCCTAAGAGACCATCATAAAAAATGTAGCATACATGACGGTTCTGAGAGACCATCATAAAAAATCTATAATTAAAAAAAAAATGTTTGTGATGAAGACTCAAACCCAATCTCTCTTAGAGAGATTGATAAATGCCACTGCCATATGTTTTTTATAAATTTATATTTAACTTAAATACTTGATTGAAAATGCAAACCAATAGACTCGAACCCAAGTCCTGCTGAACCTTATTTCACACTTACAATCATTTGCTCCACAGTTGATTTTGGTTTGTTATGTTGTTTATTTAATACAACATATGTTTGAATTATTGAGACTTTACCACTCAGTCAACAAAAATCTTATGCAATAATTTTGACAGCGATAAAATTTAAACAGTACACATGATGTACTGTAAATACTTAAAGATCTTCACCAACGCATTGGCAGTGTTCTTCCTCACTCTCCCCTGAAAATATCTTAAAATACTAGTCTTTGAAACAGAGATTTCTCTCTTTCAATGTCATATAATTGATGCAAACCTTCATTCTTTCAAGAAATTTTATGAAATAAGCTTCGTGCACTGTCGGATGATACCATAAAGCAAGAAAAATGGTATGTAAAACTAATCAAACCTTCATCTCACAATGTTAGAGAGAGAGAGAGAGAGATTTTTTTGTTGAGTCTTGCAATTTCTTAATTTTATTCTAAAATTTTCTTTTTTTGGCATTGTGCATTGTCAGATGATACCCATGTTTGTTACCCTTGTGATACTGAAAAATGTAAGTAAATGAAAAGAGAAACTTTTTCTAAGAACGTGTTCTCTGTGAATTTAAAAATTAATGTTACTGTTTATATTCTTAGAAAAATAGTATGTAAAACTAATCAAACCTTCATCTGAAATTGTAAGAGAGAATGAGAGATTTTTTTCTCAAATCTTGCAATTTTTCACTTAGTTTTGTTCTAAAATTTTCTTCTCTTGGCAATTATGCATTGTCGAAAGATATCCATGTTTGTTACCCTTGTGATACTAGAAATTGTAATTAAATTAAAGGAGAAAATTTTTACTGTAGCATGTTCTCTGTGAATTTGAAAATTAATATTACTGTTTATATTATTGGAATATAATCACCATCTACCTTAAGATATATCAAGTGAATTGCACATTTTTTTTCTAGAAATAGTCATTGTTTCAAGCTGTAACTTGTTAGGATGTATCCTATTGAAGTAATTTTACTTTATTTTTGTCTAAATCAAAGATCTTGTCCTGCTCTGTGAATGGTTGTTAATGCTTCTTATCCATAGTTTAACGAAATCTTGTTACTGGTTTATAGTAAATGATGTGCCTCTTAAATCTCTATAATTTAGCTTGGTAACCATACAATTATTAATTATTTAGTTGGAAATAATTGAGCTAGCAAAGCAGGCTTAATTTGGTTTTGCAGTAACCATAGGACTGTCATTTAGTACATGAACTGAATCCTCGACTCTCTATATAGTGTAATCCATGTTCCGTGAAGAATTCTATAACTTCAACTCAATTTCTATTATGACTGTGTCTTTATCAATTTATCAAACAGTTTGCATATCTTAAGTTTTTTTTTTTTTTTTTGCATTTTGAATTCCACTTTAGTTTCCACTGTGATACTAAAAACTCTAAGTAAATCATGGTAGAAAATATTAGTTTTATAAATATTTTGGATAATTGATAAGTAGTGTGTCTTGTTAACACACAGTACTTGATGGATTAAGGCTTACTTTAGTTAAAGCAAAGACAAACCAATAATAAGAGAATAATCATTGAAAGAAAAAGTTTATTAATACTCTGGTACTTCAATTAAAGTGAAACTTTTTTAGTATTTTGTTGTGCTAATAATAAAGGTTTTTTTTTTCTCACAGATGATATGGTTCATCATGCAAGATAATTGCTGTGATAGTCAGTTGCTTGTTCGAAGGAAAGGAAAGCTTGTTACATATTAATAGAACTTGAAAGAAAAGTCAAAACCCTTCAGATAAAAGCCACTACTTTTTCTACACAGCTAACATCATTTTAGGTTGGTAATTCCTTAGTAATCTACTAATGTAGAAGAAATAGTCTTCGCTTTCCGTAAGGCCTTTCAATCTAGTGGACACCTTATTTCTTATCTTATTTTTACAATAACATTACTTTACATGATATGTATTACACACATAATAAACATGCATAATAAGTGGGTTATGAACAAAGACACCCAGACAAAAATGACACTTTTTCTTGGCTTATGAGCAAAGACACCCAGTCAAAAAGTATTCTATATTTTTCTTCCCTAATTGTTTTCTTGACATATTCCCTAAGAGTACCCAAAGCCTCTAGCTACCCACACACTTGAGTTTGTATTACTCAATGTGTTTACAATTGCACCTAAGCCCCTTTTTTATACTAGTTGAGGAGTGTCCTGCTTAAACAAACTCTTTTAGTTATCCACATTTTTCGATTATGCCACCCAATCTTGATCACGAATCTTTTATCTCATTGAAGCTTATCTTCAAAGTTTAGATAGCATCCTTCTCTCGCAAGGACTCTCCATGAGTCAAGGATCTTCGAATAGCATCCTTCTCCCGCAAGGACTCTCTATGAGGTAAGGATATTTGGATAGCATCTCTTCCCGTAAGGACTCTCCATTTGGATAGCATCCTTTTCCTACAAGGACTCTTCATGAGTCAAGGATATTTAGATAGCATCCTTCTCCTACAAGAACTCTCCTTGAGTCAAGGATCTCATCTCCTTTTAAGTCTTCTCTAAGCCTTCTTATCCATTTTCAACCGGTTTAGATATGCTTGAAGAGGTAGTTCCCATTCGGGACTCTTCTCGAGCCTTATCTTCCTTGGGATAGACATCTCTTTCTTGTCCTTCTATCTTTTTGATCCTCCTCTAGCCAATAGCCATATCCTTTCTTTGGGGAATATCTTTGCTTGCTGGACTTTTCATCCATGCCAAGCTAGGTTCCTAGATTCTACCCTATGTTATCGTCATTGGACATATTCGCACCACCATACGCTGGTGCTTGCTTGAGGCATGTTTGCCACTTTCCCCTTGAGCGGGCTTGTGGGTCTGTTTGTGTGCTTCATCCGTCGCTCCACAATGTTCCCAGCTCATCATCGTATCTCGCCACTATGAGTGTGAAACTGAATTTCTCACCAAGTCTCTCACATTCGTTTTCATATCTAACTCATGCGTTTTTGCCTTGCTAGCGTGGCCCTCCACAATTATAGGTCCGGCATGGAGCAAGACTCACCATGCCTACGCCTTGGCACTTAGATTCAAGGGTCTGATAAATTACCCCTACCAAAAAAGCCCGACGCCGTCGTTGGATTAATGTTGTGGTACGCCTTGATCTGGTCCTCGAATTGCAACAATGTGGTATCTTTTTCCCAACTCACATCCACCTCACTGGTGCCTTTCCACTGAACTAAGTAGTATGTCCTCTGATTGATCTCATTATAGCCCTCCGTTCGATAATCAAGAATTTTCTCTATTTCTTGGTCAAATTGAACTCGAGTTACCGGCGGTGCACACTTAGCCTACTTGCGTCCATGATCGGCATCTTCCTGAAACTTTTTAAAGAAGCTCGCATGGAATGTTGGGTGCATCCTCAGATGTTGCAGTAGCTTCAACCCATAAGCTACTTCTCTAACGTTTTTCTCAATCACATGATCAACATTCCTCCTCAAAGGCAATATCTTGGGGAGTTTCGATGGCATCCTGCTATTGAATTTCCTCAACACTTCAGCACTCTCGTCAGGTACCTCCACGACCTGATTTGGTTTCACCTCGAACAGTGCTACCAACATCATCACTTCACCTTTTTGCAAATTTAAATCGCTTTGCAAATTGCAACCCGGTCTGCTTTTTGTTTACCGAAAGCTCCCTTGCTGCTTCAGTTCTGATTAGGCTCGGGGCTCGCTCATTGGCCACGAGTAATCCACCTAAGTGGGGCATCACTACTGCTTTAACTTGTCTAAAGAATTCTAGACCCAAGATAACATCGAAGTCATCTAATTGAGTTATCATTAAGTTAGGCGTACCTTTCCATTCGCCTACTTCAAGGGTCATAGTGGCAGCTCCGCATACTGCCTTTTCCTTAGCATTCGCTGCTTTAAACTTGACCGAGGCTGGAGAAAGCTTAAGCCTGAGCTTTCTTTTTTTTTTGTGATGAAATTATTTGGTAGCTCCCGTATCCAATATTACCATTGCATCCTTCTCGTTTACCTTCACTGGGACATAGATCAACCCTTTCTGCAAGTTGTTAGGTGTGATCGCATTTTGCAATTGGATTGGGTTCGCCCGAGTTGTGGCATTCCCTTCCTCTTCTTCTGAAGAATCCTCTACTGCTATGAAGGCTGCTAACTTTTCCTTGTATGGACAGTCACATGCTCTATGTGGGCTGTTACATAAGAAGCAACCCCCTTGGTCCATATTCTTTCACTTACCCTTCAAAGGGGATGAGCTCCAAGACTTGCTGGACTCAGCATTCTTCTTTTTCTTGCCCTTGCCATTGGGCTTTTTCATCTTCTTTCCAGCCTCCCCTCGTTTCTTACTTTTTTCGAAAGCATCACCAACATAACTTGAAATCCACCAAGCTATTCACCATGAAAAATGCTGAGGGCAAGTCTTTGACACCTTGCCGCCTTAGTTCTGCTTAAGCCCACGGCTATAAGCCCGATAAGAAGTTAAACAATCTATCCTCCGCCGTCATGTTTTTGATGTCTAACATCAGGGAACTAAACTCCTTTACAAAGTTGCGCACTGAGCCCATCTGCTTCAGGCACTTTAGTTGTTCCCTAGCCATGCACAATATGTTGCATGGCAAGAATTACTCCTTCAATTCCTTTTTGAGTGCCTCCCACGAATCAATGCTAGGCCTTCCCATGATACCGTCATCCTGCATACAGGTGCGCCACCAAAACTTAGCATCACCAAATAAGTACATGGATGTGATCATTATTTGGTCATTTTTGGGCACCCAAGCAGCTTTGAAGTACTGCTCCATATCCCACAAGAAGTTCTCTAACTCTTTGGCGTTTCTCTCTCTAGAGAACGACTTTGGTTCTGGCACCTTCAACTTAGCCATAGTAGAGTCCACTCCTACTATTGAGGTATGGGCAACCCTTTTCAGTAACACGATCTTGGTCTCAAGGCTCCTCATCATCTCCTTGAGGTTTCTGATGTCCTCTACCATCGAGGATTGTTGTTGAGCGATTGTCTCCATCACCTCCACTAGCGTGCATGTCGATCCCTCTAACAATGCACCAACGATCTCTTCCAACTGAGCGACACGCTCTCACACCACATTCTTTCCCTTACCCTTCGAAGGGGATGAGCTCCGAGGCTTACTAGACTCGACATTCTTCTTTTTCTTGCCCTTGCCATTGGCTTTTTTCATCTTATTTCTAACCTCCCCTCGTTTCTCACCTTTTTCGAAAGCATCACCAACATACTTGAAATCCACCAAGCTATCCGCCATGAAAAATGCTGAGGCAAAGATAGTATGCAGAGCTGCCACTACGACCCTTGAAGTAGGCAAATAAAAAGGTACGTCCAACTTCATCATAACTTGGTTAGATGACTTTGATGTTATCTTGGGTCTAGAATTCTTTAAACAAGCCAAGGCAGTGGTGATGCCCCACTTAAGTGGATTACTCGTGGCTGATGAGCGAGCCCTAAGCCTAACCAGAATCGAAGCAACAAGGAAGCTTTCAGTAAATAAAAAGCAAATCCAGTTACAATTTGTAAAGTGATTTAAGTCAAAACTACAAAGGGTGAAGTGACGATGCTGGCAGCACTATTCGAGGTAAAAGTAGATCAAGTCGTGGAGGTACCTGATGAGAGTGCTGAAGTGTTGAGGGAATTCAATAGCAGAATGCCATCGAAACTCCCCAAGACATTGCCTTCGCGGAGGAATGTTGATAATATGATAGGGAAAAAAGTTGGAGTAGTAGCTTATAGGTTAAAGCTACCTCAACATCTGAGGATGCACCCAACATTCACGCGAGCTTCCTTAAAGAGTTTCAAGAAGATGCCGATCGCGGATGCAAGCAGGCTAAGCATGCACCACCGATAACTCGAGTTCAATTTGACAAGTAGATAGAAAAGATCCTTCATCACCAAATGAAGGGCTATAGTAAGATGAATCGAAAGATATATTACTTAGTCCAATGGAAAGGCACTAGTAAGGTGGATGCGAGTTGGGAAAAAGATACCACATTATGACAATTCGAGGACTAAATCAAGGCGTACCACAACACTAAGCCTACGAGAGCGTCGGGCTCTTCTGGTAGGGGTGGTTTGTTAAACCCTTAAATTTGAGTGCCAAGGCACAGGTATGGTGAGTCTTGCTCCATGCCGGACCTGCAAGTATGGAAGGCCACGCTAGCAAGGCAAAAACTTATGAGTTAGATATGGAAACGAATACGGGAGACTTGGTGAGAAATCGACTTTCATACTCACAATGGTGAGATACGCCAATGAGCTCGGAACATTGTGGAGCGAGGGATGAAGCACACAAATAGACCCATAAGCCCGTTTAAGGGGAAAGCGGCACAGATGCCTCAAGCAAGCAGTAGCACATAATGGTGTGAATATGTCCAGTGACGGGAACACAGGGCAGAATCTGGGAACCCAGCTTGGCATGGATGGAAAGTCTAGCAAGCAAAGATATTCCACAAAGAAAAGATATGGCTATTGGCTAGAGGAGGATCAAGGCGATAGAAGGATAAGAAAGAGATGTCTATCTTGGAAGCCAAGGGAGATAAGCCTCGAAAAGAGTCCTGAACGAAAACCACCTCCTCAAGCCTATCCAAATCGGCTGAAAGTGGATAAGAAGGCTTAGAGAAGACTTCAAAGGAGATGAGATCCTTAACTCAAGGAGAGTCCTCGTGAAAGAAGGATGCTATCCAAACTTTAAAGATAAGCCTCAATGAGATAAAGATTTGTGATCAAGATTGGGTGGCCTATCCGAAAAATGTATGATAACTAAGAAGGAGTGTTTGAGAAGGACACTCCTCAACTAGTATAAAAAAGGGGCTTGGGCTCAGTTGTAAACACATTGAGTAATACAAACTCAAGTATGTGGATAGCTAGAGGCTTTAGGTACTCTTAGAGAGAGAGACCCTTCTTTTGTAAAGAGTTCCTTTATTTTTAATAAAGGTTTGGAAAGAGTTCTCGTAATATTGTCTCCTTACTTTGTTTTTACATTGTTGTCTCTTCTTCCTCGCTTAGCGTGGACTTAGAAAGTTGGGCTAGCAAGGTGGACACACTTAGCACCATCACATTAGGGTTGCGCTGATCCCACAATAGACGGTGTGATAATTAAAGTTAAGTTGCAATATTTTATGTTCATTGCCTACAAATCATTAATAATAGCTTATAAAACTAGGCAAATTAATTTACATGTAATTTATACTTAATTTGGCATGGATTATTACACGATGAGTTAATGGAGCAGTCAAAAGCTGGCACCATTACATTCTCAGGCAGTGATGACATTTTAAGCGAAGCTCTTGATACTAATGAGCATAGGAGTCGAGTTAGAGGAGTTGAAAAGTTTATCACTCCTTCGATCTTTTTTTTTTTACTCTTAATAAGGTAGCATATCTAGAAGCTCGCTTGGCTGAGGTAGAGTAGAAACTGTTGTTATTAACTCAAGGAAGCACAGATACACATTCACGTGTTGTACAACTTGAAGGTCATAGCTCCAATAAGATACAAAAACTCGATTCACCAATGCCTATGAAGGATTCTTGCGATTTTTCTGATGTAGATATAAAGATGAAGGTATTTACTTATTTATTTAATGCTATAGACATTTGTTTTTACTATTAATTATTATTAATAATGTCATTTTTTTTATGAATAAAGTATTGTATGTAAATTAGCAGTGGATATACTAGAAAATATTATTGCAATGGGCACTATTATTAATGGTTTTTCTGTCAATTTTGTGGTTTTTGTTGATCAAATATTCAGTCAAGATGCTCGACTACTTATTGAAAATGAGGATGAATATCTTATATTTGATAAAGATGTATTGGGTCATCATGTAAGTTGGCCTAAAGACTTGGTTTCTACTCATATTGTCATGGAGGTATGAGACAATTTTAGTTATGGTATATTATCTTTGTTTTTTTTCATGTTAAAATTATTTAACTTTTAAAATTTATTGTTGTCACATATTTGAAGGCAAAGGAAAAGGAAATCATTAAAAGGGTGGGATCCATTTCTGAGCAAGCTCTATAGCAGTTCGCAAAAGCAGCTTATCCATTGATGATTAATATGCGAAATCAAGTTATAGTAAGATTTGATGATGATGTTTTTCGTTGTCCATTTTATTGCTATATTGGCTCAAAAGATTGCTCTATTATGATTGATAAAAAAAAATAGGGAGGAATTAGCATTTGTCTGTATATCAGGTGAGATAGAATTTTAATATCTATGTTTGTATGATTTAACTTTCAGTTTGTTTACTTTCAGATATCTACATGCTAATTTGAAGGATACAAAAAAGTTGAAAGAATTTGGCTTCATCAATCCTGTGATTGTCTCACTCTCTGATGGACTAAACAATGAAAGTAAGTTAAAAGATAGAGCACGACATATTGCTGAGTGGTTAGAAAAAGAAAATTCAAACCAAATTCTTTTCATGCCTTACAATCCAAAGTAAGAAATTTTTATCTTAATTGCTTTAACAAGACATATCTTATTTTGCTATTTATCATCTTTTATTTTTCTTATTACAAATAAATTTCATTGGGAATCAGTGGTTATTGATATGGCATCACGAATAGTGTATCATTTATATTCTTTGGGTCATGAAGTAGGACTTGATCTTAAAAAAATTGTGACCATGTGAGTACAGGTTTTACTTTATGTTTTTTATTTATTGGTTTCATTATTACTTCTAAACACTACATATTTTCAAATGTTTATTGGTTAATGATACAGGGGTTTTCAAATATTTCGTGTGAGATCAAATATTACATGGCAACGAATTCAAGTGAGTTTATTTTGTTTTTTTATTATTAATAATATTAAAAATAATATGTGTTAATTATTATATTTCTACTTGTATAGGCATCGATTCAAAGAGGTGGTATAAAATGTGGCTATTTTGTATTTCGATTTATGAAAGAAATAATTGAAGATCCAAAAATTCTTTATGAAAAGGTTATATTATTTATTTTAGTTACATTTTAAATATTTTATATTTATAAATAATATCAAATTGATTATGTTTTCTTTTGTGTTTTAATCTTAAAGTTCAATGGTAAGGATACATATAGTAATGAAGAAATTGATGAAGAACTTGGCGAATGGGTTATACATGTACAACAGTTACTATCATAGCCAGGTATGTAATCCTTGTTGGCTCATTAATGGTTGTATTTTAATTGTGTGTCGTTTGGCTTGGTTAAATTCAAGTATGATGGACTAATTCTAATCATTGGACGCTCTGCTCATTCTATTCATTGAGCCATCTACTAATTCTGTTGAGTTCTTTGTCAATTTTGTTGAGAATTCTGTAAATATCATCTTTAAGCAGTTGGTAAAGCAAAAAGCAAGTAAAAGTATTAAAGCATGCATATGAAATAAATATGTTCATAATCAGTTAATTTTCACACTTACTATTGCATTACAAGAAGTTACACTTTTGATACCTACATGTAGGGAACTAGAATAGAAAATTGTATATTATGATTAATATATACCTTATAGGTTACAAAAAGTTATAGTTTTGACATCTAGATGCATTCCTAACCTTTTATTATATTTGATTTTCAAACTTTATTACAATTACTTATTTATTTTGATATGTAAATTAATTATATGGTAAATAGAGCTTATATAATAATGTATCTTTTCTATAGCCATTGCAGGAGTGACACATCTAATTCACTGGGCATTTTTTGATGTAATGGTAAAACGGAGCAGTGAAAATGACAATTGCGTAATTTAATTTGTAGATATTTTGTTTATTTTTTATACTTAATATTATTATATTTTGTAAAATGATAATAGTTGTAGTAATAAATATATGTAATTTTTTTGTTTGGCATTTTTGTATTGTTTGACTATAATTACAAAAAAAAAATGACAAATAATAATTAATTAACAAAAATTATTTAAAAAATTTATGATTAATTTATAAAAAAATATAATAAAACATAAATATCTTTTATGACAATCATAAAAACCGTCATAAAAAGTGTACGTTTCGTTTATTCACAAAAATCATTAGTAATTAAATTTTTTTTAATGACAGTCTTTGATATCATGAATATATTTTATGACGGTCTATTATGGACTATCATAAGTTTTTTATGATGGTTCATCACAGATCGTCATTAATATTTTAACTTTTTAATGACGGTTAAAAATAGTCAAGAATTTATGACGATCTTTTAGACCGTCATAAAGTTTTTATGTCACCACTTATAATGACAGTTTTCTGACCGTCATAAAAAGCTTGTTATGATGGGCATTGCCCATCATAAAAGATTTGTTTTCTTGCAGTGGTTTTAAAGAAAATTCATGAGGAACAATCATTAAAGGCTTGCACCAAAAACCTAGGGATTCTCTTCTTCAAAAGTGTTCTAGAGAAGTAGCCGCTCGCACTTACTCTGCCTCTCCATTGTTCTCTTCTTGCTAGCTCCTTCCTCACTCATTTGTCTTAATGTCAGCAAGGAGAAGCCACACCCTCCCTTTCCATTTGTTCTTCATCTTTGGTATTCAAACATGTAAGTGTTCGATAGATTCAAAAAAAAAAATTATGAAAGTTAATTTTTTTCTAATTTTTATTCCATTTGGTTTTGATTTGAAGAATGAATTGAGAATATATGTCTATCATTTTGAGATTTTCTTCATTAGGTATGTTTGGTAGATTTTTAGTGGTGAAGTTTAGGTTTTGTTGTAAGTATATTTGGATGAATATTAGGTATGAATGAGTATATATTGATGAATTTATTGTATAATACTATTTAAGATTTTTAGATTAATTGATGAATTAAGTAAATATTAGTTACATGAATTTGTATTTTGATGAATTAAGTAGATATTAGTTAGATGAATTTATATTTTGATGAATTTATGTTAATAAATTTTATTAGGTAAGATTAATTGGTATATTTTGTAAAATTTATATTAATTTTATAATTAACTTAATTAAATTTTAGTTAAATTTTAAATAAATAAATAAATAAATAGATGATTGTATAGTAAATAATTAAATATTATCTAAATTTTAATTAATTTAGTAGCTAGTTAGATGCTTGTATGGTAATTAATTAGATATTAATTAACTAATTAGTTATTAATCATTTATTTAAATTTTAATTAATTAATTTGATGCTCGTAAAGTAAATAATTAAATATTATTTAAATTTTAATTGATTTACTATTGCTTGTAAAGTAATTAACTAGATTGTTAATTAATTGACTATGCATTAATTAACTAATCAATCATAAATCATTTACTTCGATATTAATTAATTCATTTTTTGTTAGTTATATGTTATTTATTTAATTATATACTAATTAATCATTTGTTATTTAGCTAATTAATTAATTATACACTAATTTAGTTAAATATATAATTAATTACAAATATCAATTAATTCATTACAATTTTGATTATATGAAATTTGTATATAAATGTCTAATATAAAAAGTTTTGAACCTCAGAATGGATAAAATTTGGATGTTCGTTGATAGAAAGTCAGATGTATATAAAAAGTTTTGAATTTCAATAAACTTTGTACAGATTTAGCTGCACTTGACTTGAAAAAGTATTTCGTATTTGCTAATTCATCGACATTATCATATGGGATATCTATAAGTATAGACACCCAAGACTGTCACCTTGCCAATAAAATGATTGATCTATATGATAAAGGAGTAGTGATATTTTATATAACTTGAGGTAAGTTTTAATACTATTTGAAATTATTAATAATTTTGTTCATAATATTTTTTACATTTATTTTTGATAATATAAGCATCACTGGATGTTGGTGGTTGTCGAGTCTCGTATTTTTGTATATAGTATTTTTGATCTTTTGAGCCATGATTCTCGCTAAGAACTAAATCAACTTGTATACACGAAAGTGAAAATATTTTCATTTATGTTAGTATGTATTTTTTTTTTAACTCTTAAGATTATTGATTATTTTTTGTTGGTAGCAATTTTAAATTGTTGCAAATTATCAATGAATCAAGTAATAGGTGCATTCTTAAGAGTATTCCTGCTGAGGTATATATATATTTAAACTTATATGTGATGTTAGTTTTATTTATTTTATAAAATATAATAATTAAAAATTTTTAACGCAGTATCCACATCAGCCTTTTATTGGATTAACCTTTTTTTGGTAAATATAATTAGTGGACACAGATACTTACACTCAATTGGATATTAATGAAATTAGAAAGAAGGTTGAACAGTTTCTTTTGAGTACCATATTAAAAAATTGAACCTTAAAAAGATTTGTAGACATGAACATCATTAAATTTATATAAATTGAATTTTTAAGATTATGTATGATAATGTGCATTTAAACTCATGTATTGTATATATGGAGTTCAATTATGACATCAAGTTTTTTTCTTTCTTCATGTTTCATTACTTTTTGAATTAGATTATGTTGAAGTATTTTCAAACATTAAAGAAGTAATTAATAATCGTTTGAGTGAGAATAGTATTGAAGTATATCGAAAGAAAAACTTGTTTCATTAAAGTATTGGTATTGAATTGTGTTAATGTATGCAAGATAAAGATATATGATTGATATGAAAAAGATGAAGAATTTTATATATGTAGGCTTTAGATGAAATTTCATACATATAAAAATTATATAAATTTTTTTTAATGACAGTTCTATTACAATTGTCATTAAAAGGGGGTCCTTCAATGATAATTCATTGAAAATTGACATTAAAGGCATCATCTTTTAATGACAGTTCTAATAGAACTGTTATTAAAAGCCTCTTTTTTAATTACAGTTTTCAAGAACTGTGGTTAAAATTCCCCCTTTTTAGAACTGTTATAAAAAGTCTTTTTTAACTGTCGTTAAATCCCTTATTTGTAGTAGTAGTGTATGTTATGATTTTTCATTTGAAAAGTTCATAACTTTCTACCTTATGATGTTTTTAGAAAGAGGATCAAGAAAAATGAAGATTCATTTGAAAAAACATTCAATTTGTTCTATTCATATTTGACTCAAGATTTGTTTCTAAAAAAAAACAAAAAAAAAGGATAGAAGAAAGAAAGAAAGAAAAAAAGAGAAGTTCCGCTTTAATTTCATTTGTCAGTCATCACACTTTATAGGTATGAGATCATATATTACACACATCTTTCTTACACATTTTTGCATCATATACCAGCAAATGTCCATCACATATGATTTGCGGTAAAAATCATTTTTTTTACATCACAAACATCTCATGCAAGTATTTATGGCATTTATCGATAGAAGAAAACTAGTTAATGGGAAACTTTTGTTCAATTCAAGTTGTTTCAATTATCTTGTCTCTAGTTGCATTAAATCAACCTCTCTCGATCTAGTCAAGCGAGTCCCAAGGCTGGAAGCTCATTTTTTGTTAAATAGATCCTATTCAAGTAGGTTGTAATCTAGTCAATTTAGGTCGTAATTCCAAAAATTTAATATTTAGTTGTGTTAAATCGAACCTATCCTAATAAGATCATAGTGCTAGTCAAGTTAAATCATAATATTAGAGGTTTTCTTAGTTAAAAATTGAACCTTACCAATAGGTCATACCCTAATCAAGCTAAATCTTAGTTTTGAAATTTTATTTTTTATTCTCTATTAAATCAAACCTATCCTCGTAGGTTATGGCCTAGTCAAATTAGATCATAGTTTTGAAAATTTATTCTTAATCATGCTACATTAACCTATTCTAGTATGCCATAGTTTAATCAAGCTAGGTTCCAACTTGAAAGATTTTCTCTATTAAATAGAACTTATTTTAGTATTATAGGTCACAGCCCCCTACTGCAAATAAAGGATTTAATGACAGTTAAAAAAGACTTTTAACGACTGTTCTAAAACTATCATCTTTGTTGATGTTATCAATGAGTGAGGACTTTTAACGATAGTTCTTGAAAGCTATCACACCGTCAGTTGCTAAAAAGGGCTCCCTACACCTCAACAATAGGAGCGGACCCTACTGTGGCTAATCTAAAGGTGCCAAAACCAAAGCCGTTCTCTAGAGAGAGGAACGCAAAGGAGCTAGAAAACTTCTTGTGGGATATGGAGTAGTACTTCAAAACTGCTCGAGTACCTGAAAATGACCAGGTAATGATCACATCCATGTACTTATTTAGTGATGCTAAATTATAGTGGTGCACCCATATGTAGGATGACACTATCATGGGAAGGCCTATCATTAATTCATGGGAAGCACTCAAAAAGGAATTGAAGGAACAATTTCTGCCATGTAACACATCATTCATGGCTAGGGAACAACTAAAGCACCTGAAGCAAACAAGTTCAGTGCATGACTTTATGAAGGAATTCAGTTTCCTGATGTTAAACATCAAGAACATGTCAGAGGAGGACAGGTTGTTTAACTTCCTATTAGGCTTGCAGCCACGAGCTTAAGCAAAACTGAGGCAGCAAGGTGTCAAAGACTTACCCTCAGTATTTTTCATGGCTGATAGCTTGGTGGATTTCAAGTATGCGGGTCGTGCTTCCGAAAAGAAAGGTGAGAAATAAAGGAAGGATGGAAAAGATGTGAAAAAGTCCAATGGTAAGCGCAAGAAAAAGAAGAATGCTAAGTCCAGTAAGCTTCGAGGCTTATCCCTTTTGAAAGGAAAGAGAGAGAACATATAAACCAAAGGGGTTGCTTCTTATGCAACGAGCCATATAGAGCACGCAACTATTCTTGCAAGGAAAAGCTTAAGGCATTCATAGCAGCAGAGGATTCTTCCAAGGAAAAAAATGGGAATGCCACAACTCTGGTGAATCCAATCCAATTGCTGAATGCGGTCACACCCAACAACTTGCAGAAAGGTTGATCTATATCCCGGTGAAGGTAAACGGAAAGGATGTTATGGTAATGTTAGATACGGGAGCCACCAATAATTTTATCATGAAAAAAGAAGTGGGAAAACGTAGGCTTAAGCTTTCTCCAACCTTGGTCAAGTTCAAAGTAGTGAATGCTGAGGCGAAGGCAATATGAAGAGTTGCCACTATGACCTTTGAAGTAGGCAAATGGAAAGGTACATTCAACTTCATGATAACTCAATTAGATGACTTTGATGTTATCCTGGGTCTAGAATTCTTCAAACAAGCCAAGGCATCAGTGATGCCCCACTTAGGTGGATTGCTCGTGGCTGATGAGAAAGCCCCGAGCCTAATCAGAACTGAAGCATTAAGAAAGCTTTCGGTAAATAAAAAGTAGATTGGCTCACAATTTGCAAAGCAGCTTAAGTCAGGATTGCGAACGGGTGAAGTGACGATGGTGGCAGAACTATTCGAGGTGAAGCCAGATCACATCGTGAAGATACCTAACGAAATCGCTAAAGTACTTAGGGAATTTAGCAACGTAATGCCAACAAAATTCCCCAAGACATTGCCTCTAAGGTGGAATGTTGATCATAAGATCGAAAAGAAAGTTGGAGCATTAAATTATAGATTGAAACTACCACAAAATCTGAATATGCACCTAACATTCCACATGACCTTCCTCTAAGAGTTTCAAAAAAATGTCGATCGCGAATGCAAGTAGGCTAAGTGTGCACCACTAGTAACTCAAGTTCAATTTGAAAAAGAGATAGACAATATCCTTGATCATCAAACGAAGGGCTATAGTAAGATGAATCGGAGAACATACTACTTAGTCCAATGGAAAGGCACCAGTGAGGTAGACACAAGTTAAGAAAAAGATACCACATTATGGTAATTCGAGGACCAGATCAAGGTGTACCATAACACTAAGCTGACGAGGGAGTCAAGCTCTTCTGGTTTGGGTAGTTTATTAAATCTTTGAATCTGAGTGCCAAAGTGTAGGCGTGGTGAGTCTTGTTCCATGCTCGAACCTACAAGTGTGGAGGACCACGCTAGTAAGCAAAAAATGCATGGGTTAGATATGGAAATGAATGCGAGAGACTTAGTTAGAAACTGAGTTTTATACTCACAGTGGTGAGATACGCTAGTAAGCTGGTAACATCGTGAAGCAAGGGAAGAAGCACACGAATTGACCCATAAGCCCGCTTAAGGGGAAAACGAAAGAGATACCTCCAGTAAGCACCAACACATGGTGGTGCAAAGATGTCTAGTGATGGGAACACAGAACAGAATCTGGGAACCCAACTTGGCATGGATGAAAAGTCTAGCAAGCAAAGATATTTCATAAAAGAAGGATATGGCTATCGACTGGAGGAGGATAAGGCGATAAAAGGATAAGAAAGAGATGTCTATCCTAAAAGCCAAGGGAGATAAGGCTCGAGAAGAGTCCTAAACGAAAACTACCTCCTCAAGCATATCCAAATCAGTTGAATGTGCATAAAAGAGCTTTGAAAAGACTTTAAAAGGGATAAGATCCATGGCTCATGGATAGTTCTTGCGGGAGAAGGATGCTATCCAAATATCCCTGACTCATGGAGAGTCCATGCGAGAGAAGGATGCTATCCAAAGATCCTTAACTCATGGAGAGCCCTTGCGAGAGAATGATGCTATCCGAAGATTTTTGACTCATGGAAATCCCTTGCGAGAGAAGAATGCTATCCAAACTTTGAAGATAAGCCTCAATGGGATAAAGATTCATTATCAAGATTGAGTAGCCTAGCTGAAAAAAGCGGGATAACTAAGAGAGAGTGTTTGAATAAGATACTCTACAACTAGTATAAAAAGGAGGCTTGGGTTCAGCTATAAACATATTGAGTAATACAAACTCAAGTGTGTAAGTAGCTAAAGGCTTTGGGTACTCTTAGAGAAAGACCCTTCTTTTATAAAAAGTTTCTTCATTTCTAATAAAGGTTTGAGAAAGAGTTTTCGTAATACTAGTCTTTTTACTTTGCTTTTGCATTCTTGTCTCTAATTCTTTTTTTTTTTTTGGCATGGGCTTATAATGTTGGCTGGCTAGGTGGATGCACTCAGCACCATCACATTAGAGTTGTGCTAATCCTGCAATTGACAGTATGACAGTTTGTGGCAATTCAAGGACCAAATCAAGGCATACCATAACACCAAGCTGACGAGGGTGTCGTGCTCTTCTAGTGCAGGTTGATTGTCAGACCTTTGAATCTGAGTGGTAAGGTATAGGTATGGTGAGTCTTGCCTCATGCTCAAACCAACAAGTATGGAGGACCACGCTAACAAGGAAAAGTGCATGAGTTAGATATGGAAATGAATGCGGGAGACTCGGATAAAAGCTAGTATCATACTTATAGTGGTGAGATATGCTGATAAGCTAGGAACATCATTGAGCGAAGAATGAAGCACATGAACTGGCCCACAAGCTCATTTAAGGGGAAAACAGGAGAGATGCCTCAAGCAAGCATCAGCACATAGTGGTGTAAATATGTCCAGTGATGAAAACATAGGGTGGAATCCGGGAACCTAGCTTGGTATGGATGAGAAGTCTAGTAAGTGAAGACATTCACAAAGAAAAGATATGGCTATTGGCTAGAGGAAGATCAAGGCAACAGAAGAATAAGAAAGCGATGTTTATCTTGAAAGCCAAGGGAGATAAGGCTCGAGAAGAGTCTTAAACGATAACCACCTCTTCAAGCCTATCCAAACCAATTGAAAGTGGAAAATAGGGCTTGAAAATGACTTTAAAGGAGATAATATCTTGGCTCATGGAGAGTCCTTTTAGGAAAAGGATGCTATCAAAATATCTTTAACTCATAAAGAGTCATTACAAGAGAAAGATGTTATCTAAAGATCTTTGACTCATGGAGAGTCCTTGTAGGAGAAGGATGCTACCCAAACTTTGGAGATAAGCCATTATGGGATAAAGATTCGTGATCAAGATTGGGTGGCCTATCTGAAAATTATGGGATAAATAAGAGTGAATATTTGAGTAGGACATTCCTCAACTAGTATAAAAAAGGGGTTTGGGTTCAGTTATAAACACATTGAGTAATACAAACTCAAGTGTGTGGATAGCTAGAGGCTTTTAATATTCTTAGAGAGAGACCCTTCTTTTGTAAAGAATTTCTTTATTCCTACTAAAAGGTTGAAAAAGAGTTCTCGCAATAGTAGTCTCCTTACTTCGCTTTTGCATTATTGTCTCTCATTCTATCTTTTGGTGTGGGCTTAGAAAGTTGGCTGGCTAAGTGGACACACTTAACTCCATCACACTGGAGTTGCACTGATCTCGCAACTAACAGTGTGACAATTTGGTATCTATGTTCTTTTACTGTCACACTGTTAGTTGAGGGATCAATGTAACTCTAGTATCATGGTACTAAGTGTGTCTACTTAGCCAGTCAACTTTCTAAGTCCATGCCAAAAGAAGAAGAAAAGACAAGAATGCAAAAGTAGAGTAAAGAGATCAATATTACGAGAACTCTTTTTCAACCTTTATTAGAAATAAAAGAACTTTTTACAAAAGAAGGGTTTCTCTTTAAAAGTATCCAAAACCTCTAGCTACCTACACACTTAAGTTTGCATTACTCGATGTATTTATAACTAAACCTAAGCCTCCTTTTCATACTAGTTAATGAATGCCCTACTCAAACACTTTCTCTTAGTTATCCCACATTTTTCGGAGAGGCCACCCAATCTTGATCATGAATCTTTATCCCATTGAGGCTTATCTTCAAAGTTTGGATAACATCTTTCTCCTACAAAGACTCTCCATAAGTCAAAGATCTTCAAATAGAATCCTTCTCTCGCAATGACTCTCCATGAGTCAGGGATATTTGGTAGCATCTTTCTCCCACAAAGACTCTCAATGAGCCAAGGATCTTATCTCCTTTGAAGTCTTCTCCAAGCCCTCTTATCCGCTTTCAACCTATTTAGATAGGCTTGAGGAGATGGTTTCCATTTATGACTCTTCTCGAGCCTTATCTCCCTTGGCTTTCGAGATAGACATCTCTTTCTTATTCTTCTATCGCCTTGATCCTCTTCTTGCTAATAGCCATATCCTTTCTTTATGGAATATTTTTGCTTACTGGACTTTTCATCCTTACCAAGCTGGGTTCCTAAATTCTACCCTATGTTCCCATCACTGGACATATTTGCACCATTATGTGCCGGTGCTTACTCAAGGTATCTTTGTCGCTTTCCCCTTAAACAAGCTTGTGGGTCGATTCATGTGCTTATCCCTCATTCCACGAGGTTCCCAACTCATCAGCGTATCTCGCCACTATGAGTATGAAGCTTAGTTTCTAACCAAGTCTCCCACATTCGTTTCCATATCTAACTCATGCGTTTTTCCTTGCTAGAGTGGTCCTCCATTCTTGTAGGTCTGAGCATGGGGCAAGACTCACCATACCTATGCCTCAGCACTGAAATTCAAAGGTTTGACAAATCACCTATGCCAGAAGCCCAATGCCTTCGTTGGCTTGGTGTTATGGTATGCCTTGATCTAGTGCTCGAATTACCATAATGTGGTATCTTTGTCCCAACTCGCATCCACTTTACTGGTGCCTTTCTATTGGACTAAGCAATATGCCCTCTGATTCATTTTACTGTAACTGTCCATTTGATGATCAAGGATCTTTTATATCTTATTATCAAATTAAACTCGAGTTATCGACGGTGCACGCTTAGCCAGCTTACGTTCGCCATTAGTATCTTTCTGAAACTCTTTCAGGAAGCCCACGTGGAATGTTGGGTGCATCTTTAAATGTTGCAGTAGCTTCAACCTATAAGCTACTGCTTTAACTTTCTTTCAAATCTTATGATTAACATTCCTCTTCGGAGGCAATGTCTTGGGGAGTTCCAGTGGCATCTTGCTATTAAATTCCCTCAACACTTTAGTGATTACAGTAGGCACCTTTACGACCTAATCTGGTTTCACCTCAAATAGTATTGCCACCATCGTCATTTCACCCTTCTACAGTCCTGACTTAAGATGCTTTACATATTTAAACCCAATTTGCTTTTTATCTACCAAAAGCTCTCTCGTTCTTCGGTTTTGATTAGGCTCGAGGCTTGTTCATCAGTCACGAGTAATCCACCTAAGTGGGGCATCACCGATACCTTGGCTTGTTTAAGGAATTCTAGACCTGAGATAACATCTAAGTCATCTAACGGAGTTATCATGAAGTTGGATGTACCTTTCCATTCGCTTACTTCAAAGGTTATAGTGGCAGCACCACATACTACCTTCGCCATAGCATTTATTGCTTTGAACTTGATTAAGGCTAGAGAAAGATTAAGTAATTGGATTGGGTTCACCCGCGTTATGGCATTCCCTCTCTCTTCCTCTGGGGAATCCTCTGCTACTATGAGTGCCGCCAACTTCTCCTTGCATGGACAATCACATGCTTTATGTGGTCCGTTGCATAAGAAGTAACCCCCTTGGTCCATATTCTTTCCCTTATCCTCAAAGGAGATGAGCTCCGAGACTTATTAGACTCGGCATTCTTCTTTTTCTTACCCTTGTCATTGGGCTTTTTCGTCTATTTTCCAGCCTTCCCTCGTTTCTCACATTTCTTTTTGAAAGCACCACTAGCATACTTGAAATCCACCAAGCCATCCTTCACGAAAAATGCTGAGGGCAAGTCTTTGACATCTTGCCGCATCCATTCTGCTTGAGCCCATGGCTGCAAGCCCGATAAGAAGTTAAATAACCTATCCTTCTCTGACATGTTCTTGATGTTTAACATCAGGGAAGTGAATTCCTTCACGAAGTCATGCACTGAACCTGTCTCTTTGAAGCATTTTAGTTGTTTCTAGCCATGAACGATGTATTACATGGTAGGAATTGCTCCTTCAATTCCTTTTTGAGTGCCTCCCACGAATTAATGTTAGGGCTTCCCATGGTAGCGTCATCCTGCATATAGGTGTGCCATCACGACTTATCATCACCAGATAAGTACATGGATGTGATCATTACTTGGTCATTTTTAGGTATTCAAGTAGCTTTAAAGTACTGCTCCATATCTCACAAGAAGTTCTCTAACGCTTTGGCATTCCTCTCTCCAAAGAACGGCTTTGATTTTCGTACTTTAGCTTAGCCACAGTAAGGTTTGCTTCTACTATTAAGGTATGGGCAACCCTTTTCAGTAACCTGAGCTCAGTTTCAAGGCTCCTCATAGTCTCCTTGAAGGTTTCGATGTCCTCTTCCATTAAGGATTGTCGTTGGGCGATTGTCCATCAACTTAGCTGGCGTGTATGTCGATCCCTCTGATAATGCACCAATAATTTATTCCAATCGAGCGACATGCTCTCGCATTAACTCACTTCCTCCTATCATGAGGCCTTTGTAGCGATAAGATCAACCACGATTTGAGAGAAAGTGGTAATCAAAATCGCGCTCTGATACCAAACTGTCACACCGTCAATTACGCGATCAGCCTAACTCTAGTATGGTAGTGCTAAGTGCGTTCACTTGGCCAGCTAACATTTTAAGCCTACACCAAAGAAAAAAAAGAGACAAGAATACAAAAGTAAAATAAGGAGACTAGTATTACAAGAACTCTTTCTCAAACTTTATTAAAAATAAACGAAGTATTTTACAAAAGAAAAGAGTACTTAAAGCCTCTAACTCCCCACACACTTGAGTTTGTATTACTTGATGTGTTTACAACTGAACCTAAGCCCCCTTTTTATACTAGTTGAGGAATATCTTACTCAAACACTCTCTCTTAGTTATCCCACGTTTTTCAAATAAGCCACCTAATCTTGATCACGAATCTTTATCCCATTGAGACTTATCTTCAAAGTTTGGGTAGCATCCTTCGCATGTAACGACTCTCCATGAGTCAAGGATTATCGAATATCTTCCCTCGTAAGGATTCTCCATAAGTCAGGGATATTTGGATAGCATCTTTCTCCTACAAGGACTCTCCATGAGCCAAGGATCTTATCCCTTTTGTAGTCTTCTCCAAGCCCTCTTATCTCTTTTTAACTGATTTGGATATGCTTAAGGAGGTGGTCTCCGTTTAGGACTCTTCTCGAGCTTTATCTCCCTTGGCTTTCAGGATAGACATCTCTTTCTTATCCTATTGCCTTATCTTTCTTTAGCCAATAGCCATATCATTCCTTTGTGGAATGTCTTCGCTTGCTGGACTTTCCATCCATGCCAAGCTAGGTTCTCGAATTCCGTCCTATGTTCCCGTCATTAAACATCTTTGCACCACCATGTACTGGTGCTTTACCGTTTTCCCTTTAAACAGGCTTGTGGGTCAGTTCATGTGCTTCATCCCTCATTCCATGATGTTCCTAACTCATCAGCATATCTTGCCACTGTGAGTATGAAACTCAGCTTCTAACCATGTCTTTTGCATTTGTTTCCATGTCTAACTCATGTGTTTTTGCTTGCTAGCATGGTGCTCCACACTTATAAGTTCTAGCGTGGAGCAAGACTCACCATGCCTACGCATTGGCACTTTGATTCAAAGGTCTGATAAACCATCCCGCCAGAGAGCCCGACACCCTCGTCGGCTTGGTGTTATGGTACACCCTGATCTGGTCCTCGAATTGCCATAATACGGTTTCTTTTTTCTAACTCGCATCTACCTCACTAGTGGCTTTCCACTAGACAAAGTAATATGACTTTCGATTCATCTTACTGTAGCCCTCAGTTCGGTGATTAAGGATCTTTTCTATTTCCTTGTCAAATTGAACTCGAGTTACTGATGGTGCACGCTTAGCCTACTTGAGTCTGCGATCAGCATCTTCCTGAAACTTTTTGAGGAAGGTCATGTGGAATATTAGATGCATCTTTAAATGTTACAGTAGCTTCAACCTGTAAGCTACATCTCCAACTTTCTTTTCAATCTTATGATTAACATTCATCCGCGAAGGCAATATCTTATGGAGTTTCGGTGGCATCATGTTGCTAAATATCCTTAACACTTCAGCAATTTTGTCAGGCACCTACATGAATTGATCTGGTTTTACCTTAAATAGTATTGCCACCATCGTCACTTCACCATTCTGCAGTCTTGACTGAAGCTGCTTTGCAGATTGCAACCCAATCTGCTTCTTGTTTACCGAAAACTCTCTCGCTGCTTTGGTTCTAATTAGGCTTGGGGCTCACTCATCAGCCATGAGTAATCCACCTAAGTAGGGCATCACCAATGCCTTGGCTTGTTTGAAGAATTCTAGACCCAGGATAACATCGAAGTCATCTTTTAAAACTATCATTAAAAAATGGTGTCTCTAATGTCATTTTTCAATGAATAGTCCATTAAAAGAATTTTTTTAACAATTTTGATATACACAAAATTTTTACATATAAATTATCCAAAACCTGCATATATAAAATTCATCTTTTTCACATCAACCGCATATCTTTATCTTGTATACATTAACACAATTCACTACTAACACTTCAATAAAACAACTTTTTCTTTCAATACACTTCAATACCACTCTCACTCAAACCATCATTAATTTTTTCATGTTTGAAAATACTTCAACATAATCCAATCCGAAAAGTAATGAAAGATTAAAAAAAATATTGATATCCTAACTGAACTCCATATGTACAATACATGAGTTTAAATACATATCATCATACACAATCCTAAAAATTAAACTATACAAATTCAATAATGTTCATGTCTACAAAAATCTTCAAAGTTCAACTTTCAAATATGACACTCCAAAGAAATTATCTAACTTTTTTTCTAACTTCATCAATATCCGATTGAGTGTAATTAAATATCTATATTCACTAACTATATTTATCAAAAAAAAGTTAGTCCAATTAAAACTTTTAGTAAGTACTTCAATTACCAAAGTGATTGTATAAGTAAATGCTTATAAACTTATCATTTTAACATATGATATATTTTTATCACGTCTATCAATGATGTCCCTTAAAAATTTTATAATGTAATATCCACACTTAGAATTTGAAAGTTGATGTGGACACCGCATTAAAAAATTTTAATTATTATATTTTGTAAAATAAATAAAACTAACATCACATATAGATTTAAATATATATACCTTACCAGGAATACTCTTAGGAATGCGCCTATCACTTGATTCATTGATAACTTGAAACAATTTAAAAGAGTTACCAACAGAAAATAATCAATAATCTTAAGAGTAAAAAATAATATATACTAGCATAAATAAAAATATTTTCACTTACGTGGATATAAGTTGATCTAATTCTTGACGAGAACCATGATTCAAAGGATCAAAAATATTGTACACAAAAGTATGAAGCTTGACAACCATCAATATCTAATGATGCCTACATTACCAAAAATAAATGAAAAAATATTGTAAACAAATTAAACTATTAATAATTTTAAATAGTATTAAGACTCATCTTAAGTTATACGAAGATATCACTGTTCCTCTATCACATTGATCTATCATTTTATTGGCAAGGTGACAGGCTTGGGTGTTTATACTTATAAACATCCCATATGATAGATGGATCAGCAAATACAAAATAGCAACTAAATTTGTATAAAGCTTACTCAAATAATAAAAATAGTAAAAAAAGCATAAATATGATGTAGTCAAACAATAATAAATCAATAAAACAAAACATATATGTACACAATTATATTAGACATTTATATACAAATTACTTGCAACCAAAATTCTAATGAATTGATTGACATTTTTAATTAATTATATATTTAATTAAATTAGCATATAATTAATTAATTAGCCAAATAACAAATGATGAGTTAGAATATAATTAAATAAATAATGTAGAACTAACAAAAAATTAATTAATTAAAATCTAAGTAAATAATTTTATAATTAATTAATTAAAATCTAAGTAAATAATTTTATAATTAATTAGTTAATTAATACATAGTTAATTAATTAACATTAATTAATTACTTTACAAGCACTAGTAAATTAATTAAAATTTAAATAATATTTAATTATTTATTTTGCAAGTATCAAATTAATTAATTAAAATTTAAATAAATGATAACAGCTAATTAGTTAATTAATACATAATCAATTAATTAACATCTACTTAATTTCTTTCCAAGCACTAGTAAATTAATTAAAATTTAAATAACATTTAATTATTTACTTTACAAGCATCAAATTAATTAGTTAAAATTAAAATAATTAATTAATAACTAATTAGTTAATTAATACATGATCAACATTTAATGAACATCAATTAATTGCTTTAGAAGCATCTAACTAGCTAGTAAATTAATTAAAATTTAGATAACATTTAATTATTTACTATACAATCATTTAATTAATTATTTATTTATTTAAAATTTAACTAATATTAAATTGAGTTAATTACAAAATCAATATAAATTTTATAAAATATACTAATTAATCTTACTTAATAAAATTTATTTAAACATAAATTCATCAAAATATAAATTCATCTAACTAATATCTACTTAATTCATCAAAATATAAATTCAAGTAGCTAATATTTACTTAATTCATCAATTAATCTAAAAATCTTGAAAATTATCAAACAATAAATTCATCAATATATACTCATTCATACCTAATATTCGTCCAAATATACTTATAAAAAATCCAAAATTCACCGATAAAAAATCACCAAACATACCTAATGAAGAAAATCTTAAAATAATAGACATTCTCAATTCATTCTTCAAATCAAAGCTAAATGGAATAAAAATTGTGAAAAAAGTTTCATGAAAAATTTTGAATCTATTGAAATACTTATATGTTTAAATGCCAAAGATGAAGAACAAATGGAAGAGGAGAGTATGGCTTCGCCTTGTGGAGATTGAGACAAATGGGAGAGGAAGGAGCAAGGAGAAAACAATTAAGAGGGAGAGATGTGCGTGTGGGCTTGCTGGTTGCTTCTCTAAAAGTGACTGCTGTTAGTTCTGGAGAAAAAGATGATACTGAGATTAAAAGGCTTGGTCCAAGTCTTTAATGACTGTTCCAGTGGAACTATCTTTAAAGGCTGTGTAATTTAAGCCTTTAACGACAGGTCTTGTGGAACTGCCGTTAAAGGCTTTAATCTTTCAAGCATTTAATGTCAGTTCCCATGGAAATTGGCATTAAATGTTGCCTTTTAATGTCAATTAAATGGTAACTGATGTTAAAAGTGTGATAAATCACCTTTTTAATGTCAGTTTTAAAAGAACTGACACTAAAAATTATTAATGATGCTTTTAATGATAGTTCTTTTGAGAACCTTCATTAAGAACCTTCATTAAATCACTGTTACTTATTATAATTTTTGTAGTAGTGCTTATTCAAGTTAGGTCATAGTTTTAAAATTTTAGTTTTTGATTACGTTAAATCAAACCTATCCTAGAAGGTTGTACCTTAGTCAGGTTGTTGTAAGGCTAGAGTTTTCCTCTAATAAATCGAATTTATCCTAGTAGGTCATGGCCTAATCAAGTTAAGCCACAATTTTAAAATTTTGTATTATAGTTGCATTAAATTAAACCTATCTTACTAGGCCATAACCTAGTCAAGCTAGACATTAGTGGTGAAAGTTTGTTATGTGTTAAATTGAACTTATAACCTAGTCAAGCTAGGTGATACTGTTGATTTTTTTTTTTTTTTGTGGTAAGTTTATCTAGTAGGTCAAACCTTGAACAAGTCAAGCGATAAGCTAATAAATCTAATTTCTCATCCCAAAAAATATTATCTATGTATTTTTATCCATAAGAAAAGACATGCAAAAGAGGATAGTTATAGACAACAAGACAATTAAAATTATGAAAAATAAAAAGAAGAAAAAAATTGGGACAAGATGTAGAGCACCTTTCTTCCCTTACCAGAGATGCCTCCTTCCCTTTGTCGTAGACTCGCCATCTCTCCCATGTTCCCTTCCATATTGTGGATGACCATTACCCCTCACATGTGTAAAGGGCAATATAAAAGGAGACCATGGAGAAGCTGAAAAAAAAAAAGACCAAGAGACTATAAGAAATAGTACTTTTTTTGAGCGTAAAAAGCAATTGCAAATATATGACAATTGTGATAACCATCAAATGTCATCAAAAAAGATATCATTGAAAATCATCTTTTTTTTAGAGCTATCGAAACTAATTCGTTTATAAGTACTAAACGTTGTTGGTGCTAAATAAATAAAGTTGTCAAATATATCAATGAAACTTGTCAAAAATGATATATTTTTTTTTAAGTGACAAAGTGAACAAAAATAAGAGAACCTTATAGTTAAAAATGGTTGAAAAATAGTTATTTTTAGGCATTCTCATAGTTGAAAATAATTCATTACTATGTGATTCATGATTATAAATAATGTAAGAATAAGCAACTATATTGTTTAGAATATTATATCAACAAAAGATATCATGGTTAACAATGTTAAATTTTCAAGAGATTTTTTTATTGAAACTATAATATTACTGAATGTTGTGATTAGAACTCTCATATTACCAAAAATAGTGGTAATCAATATTAGTAGATTAACAACTTAAATGATGGTCTTTAAGTAATGTATTGGTAAAAAATATTATGATTGAAGAAACTATATTACTAAATAATATATTATTGAAAGATGATGTGGTCAGAAGTATGATAATATCAATAAAATTTGCTATTAGAAATAGTTTATTATCGAGAGATATCACAATTGTAAATAATCTTCATCATAGTTTCTTTTTATTTTATTAAATTTAATGTCAATATTGTTCAACTAGCAAGAATAAAACATCAAACACTTATCTATCAAATAATCTATTGTAAAAGGACTATTTAGTTCTAGCGTTATTACGACATAACTCTTGAATTTGTGCAAATACTTACACATTAGATAAAACAAACACCACAAGAAAATAAATTTTTTATGACGAGCATTGTCCTATCTTTCAGGATTTAGAATTTTAGTCAGAATATGTAAATAATTTTTAAGGGACATATTAGAGTGATTATAAATAATATTGGCACCAACTTTTCACGTTATTTTCTCACTTTTCTGAGCATTATCAACATTATTTCTAATCATTGTGCTTCGTCATAAAATATGAACACTATTTTTATCTATTTTTGATGAAATATTTAAAAAAAAAAAACATGATCATCAACAATTAAAATTTTAGTATGTGGAAAACAAATGATTAAAAAATATATTTTTTTTGCTTGTAATAATATCAAAAGAGACAAAGAGAAGAAAAAAAAATGAGAGAAAGAGAGGGAAGAAATGATAGATTTTAGTGTTTCTTTGAGTAAAGGAAGAAGAAAAAGAGAGAAGAGGAGATGTACATGTGAAGAAAAGAAGTAGAAGGAATCAATTGTCAATTCAAGGTAATATCTCATTTTCCTATTAAAATGTCGCTTGAAGGATAGGAAGAAGAAATGGAATCCTAAGAAAAAGGAGAAGGGAAGGAAAAAAAGGGTTAAGAGGACTTTCGAAAGGAGGAGAGAAGAAAAGAAAGAAAAAAAAAAAGAAAAGAAAAGAAAAAAAGAAGAAAAAAAATTATCTTGCCAAATAAATAGAAAGAAGAAATGTGTATATGAGTTTGCGCACAAGCGTTTCAGGTTTACAGTTTTGAACTTTTGGTTTGAGGTTAACGTTGTTTTGGCCCAACAAATGAAGTCTTTAAAATTTAATTAATGGTTAGATCAACCCAAAATTAGATTGATCTATCAAATTGAATTTAGTATTTAAAGCAAAAAAAAATATTTTTTTTTTTTGCTTGGTTAATTTAATTTCCATTGATCAATGTTTAAAGTTAATTTACATACATATATTTTTTATCTACTAATTTTTTGAGACAAATTAGGCTACGATGGTGAATATGAAAATTATTATGATGATGATTTGTTTTCAATTTTTAAGTTAAGAAGAGTTAACTTAAATCCTTTGTAATGATAAAGTTTTAAATTAATATTTTGATAAAAAATCATAATAAAACACACACACACACAGATATATATATATATATATATATGATATCATTAGAAGTAAATAAATTAAAGATTATTTATAATGACAATTTTTCACATGTCATATGTGTCATAAAGATGATTGGATTTCATAAAAATTCCAACAACCATAAAAAATTTTAAATATAAAACAATAAAAGAAATTAATTAATTAACAAGGATAATATGGTAATGATTATCCTTTTTTATATTCTCAAAAATATTTTTTAAATAATATAAAACAAAATTTTATAACATATATGACTTAAATTTGTAGTCATTCTTAAAAGCAAGGTGTTTATACTTTTTGAAAGTATTTTTGATTTCATAAATTAAATTTATCATTTTATTAATTTAAGTATAAATTTAAAAATAATTAAATTAAATAAATTTTATTTAAATAATTAATTACATTGATAATGATTATTGATGATTTTTTTAATTAAAATATTAAAATTAAAAAAAATGTTGGCTTCCTGCAAATTCACTTTGTGTCAATAACCAAATTAAAGGAAAACATAGAAGTATAAAACAAACAGTCTTGCTATTGGCCATTTATTATGAAAAGATGATCCAGAGCACTACAAATGAAATACATTCCAATGTAATCAACACCTGACTTCAACTTATTGGATGCATAGTTAACTTACAAGGAAACAGCCACATCGATCCACAGAACTCTGACTTTTCTAAGAGATCATGGGTTTTCCAGGGTGGAACAGATGCCTTGAATGATATGTTGATTTGAATACAACAAATAAATGAGAAAACTCCAACCAAAGAAATGCAATGGCTGGAATAATCCCCAATGCGGATATCAAGATAGGAACCCACGTTAATTTATGATTATAAGCTAAAAAGAAGGCAGTACTAAAATCAACCACCATGGCCAAGATAGAGATGAAGAGCGTCAAGAGTCCCACCATCAACTTCTTGGGCAATGACCTGAGGAAGTCCTCTTCAGCATAGCGTGAAATGAGGATGGACAAGAACATTAGTGTTGAGATCAAAGAAAACGACAATGCTATGGCATTTGATATGGCGAAAACTTGAAATAAATTCTCTTTAAAAGCTCCACCAGGATTGCCCTGATCATTCCCAACCACCGGTAGGTTAAAGGCTGCTGCAAACACTCCAGCAGCTATGATTGTAGCAACCAGCATACATGAGTGAGCTGTATCCTTCATCCAAGCTTCCCCATCTTTCAGTAGCCTAGCGTGCTCCTTGCTAAATAAAGCTCGAGGGGTTAGGTCTTCAGAACCTTTCTTCTTTCTAAATGATGGTTGCATCATTTTTTCTATCTCCTACCACATGCAACATCACGCTATATTAAGCAATGATTGTAAAATAAAACAACAGAATGCTAAGACTTAATATTAAACAAAAATACGTACCTTAAACCAAAGTAGCTCACGCTGCATTTGTAGAGCTGCACCTGGTGTACTATTCAGTCGTTCTTGACTCGGTACCTTGGCAGCCAGATGTAGAATGTTGTCGCCACAATTAACTTCATAAGTTACAATGAAATCATTGATTCCACCAATCTTATATATTTGACTGAAGATATCTGATTGGCGGTGTAAAACTGCCACATGAAATATGGTTCGATTCTGGTCATCCACTTCCCAGATTAAATCAGGAAACGATCCAATAAGTACAGCTAGAAATTCATAGTTCCCTTGCTTCACTGCTTCAAACAACAATGGCCATGGTCTTCTTAATAAGTCTCTAATCTCAGACTCATCTTTTCTTAAGACTACTTCCCAAAGGCAGGAGACTAGCTCAAGTGCTTGAGCTGTCTGCTTCAAGTTTGTGTTGCATTTTGACCTTGAATCTGAGATAAAACCAGAAGACTTAGATTTATGGCTATGTTTCTTATCAAGAAAGACAGTTATTTGTAAATACATAGAAGCCAAGTTAAACTAAACTAATTATGGAAGTGGACTTGATTATGATACTCAAGAAGAAACTTTGATAAGATTGGTTTCCTATACACTTACTAACGACATCAAATAATTCATACTGAAGTATGTTTGAGCACACATACACTCATTCACACGTCTCTATACTTGTTAGAGGTTTAATTTAATAGTCTTCTATTTTCTTATCTTATATGATGAAGCATAACAGTTGATAGAACTTCATTTAACAGTACCTATTAGGATATAGAGGAAAGGATGGACTACAGTTTTCATGTAATGTTAACATTAGATGATCAATTAGCTAGTAGTCATTTTAAGATAATCACTTTGATATACAAGGAGTATGCACTCTTTGCTGATTAATTTTCTTTTCTTGCACGTACTACCTGAACCTATATTTCTCCACATTTAACCACAACAAATGTCATTTGAAATATATACATTATCTATATTAACTTATTAGGTTAGCTGGTAACCATATGCTGTATCTTCACAAATTAAAAATGTTGTTATATAAAAATATGCGTAGTGTTTGGAGAAACTAACATGAGCTGATGATCCTCTGCCATATCTGGGGACCTTTCCTAGCAAATGCCAAAGGCTTTCTAGCCAACGCATGCAAGGCTGTCTCACCATTAGCACGAGTTTCTGCCAACTCTGGATAGCTTCGTATCAGCATCAATGCTGTATCTACAAATGGGCCAAAGTGTCAGAATTAAATAATTATCAAATACTCTGAAATCTTAATAAAACAATATTATACACATGCGCACATGCAAACTAATTACACATTATAGTTTTCATGTACCTATAAAGACAAGATCACATGGATAAAGAAGCAAATTAAACATATCCAATTGTCTGTTGACTTGCAAAAATTTGATAGTAAAGTGGATGAAGAGGAGGTTTAAGAATTTATATTTCAAATACAAAATATTCATAGCTAGAAACTTACTTTTAATTGTGATAACTATCATGATCTGTGTGTAAATATGTACTAAGAGAATAAGTTTAAAAATGAAAATGAAAACCATTTTAGGCTTATATATGCTCACCATACAAGTCAGTATCTATACAGATGAAAAACAGCTTAATCCGCTCGATCCTTCCTAGATAATTTATGGTTTTCTCGTAAAGATTGGAAACCATTTCACTGTGGCCATATGTAGCAGCCAGGTACAATGGTGTCATATTCCCGTTTCCTCTTATGATAGGCAGACGATCATTATGGCCCATCAAAATCTCAGCAATGGGCACGCTCCCAGCTGCTGCTGCAAGACAGAAAGCAGTATTACCATTTCGGTCTTGTAGTTCCAAGTATCTTGGTCTCATTTTGGTCACCAGTTTCTCCACAAATTTGGTCTGCCTTGCGCCTGCTGCCACATGAAGAGCAGTCTCATAACCCTCTGTTATACTGCAAGTTACAAGTAACTGTGCAACTGGACCTTGGTTCCCTAGGATAGCTTCAGCCTTGTCCCATTCTCCGTTAAGCGCAGCCTTATAGAGGGGCATGCACAGGTTGAGGTATTGCTCTCTGTTTTCTCCTGTTTGTATGTGAAAACCAAAAAACATAGATGGAAAACGAACACAAATGGAGACATAAATGGTGGCTATGTGCGTGTGTGTGTGTATATATATATGTATGTATGTATTATATATGTATGTATGTATTGTTGGATCATGAACATGGTTTTAATCCAATGAGTTAAAAGTCGGAACTAAAGCGCATAAAGACTTCCAAGATCGGGTGAAATCAGTATGTTAGGGGGGTTAGGTCATCCAATAAGTGGGTTAAGTATGAAATAGGTTGTATTATGATTTTGTATTTTAGTAAATGCTTAAGGTATTGAACATCCCAAACTATAACGCTTAAGCATCGGATGTTGAAGAGAAACAACAGTCAAGAGGAGAAGCAGCGGATTAGGGCGTAAATTCTTTCTTTTCAACAAATATCTCAGAGTTTCCTCCAAAGTCTATAAATATTCTCATACTGTCCAAATATTTTTGTCTTTCAGTAAGTAAGTCCTCTAATTTTAAACGACAACAGAATTCGTCGGACTTAGTAAACTCTTGGGATATTAGGATCCACTCTACACTCTCTTTATCAATCTGTAAGATGATGAATCTATGCTAAAGTTTAAGTGTAGTGTATTAAATATATCTATTGACAAATTTACATAAAAGAGTATTTTAGAATTTTTATACATATATTATTAGTAATAAATTTTATTATATAAAGGAAAATTTCTACATATGTACGTAAGAGTTCTAAACTTTATTATAAAATGGGGGCTAGAGAAAAAATAAGTTGTCTCTCTTGTAATCTAATTTCATACTGAAAAGGTTTGCTGTTGGTGAATACGAAGTGAATATAGCTCTCAATTAAGGGTGAATCAATATAAATTGTGTGTTTTTATGATTGTTTGGTTTCTTCTTATATTAATTATTATTGCTTTTGGTTTTAAGAATTTAGTATTTATCCCATCAACTAAGAATTCATACTTAAATTCCTAACAATTGATATAAGAGCTAGGTTTGAGATTAAAAGCAATGGGTAACAAAGAAAATTCATCACATGGGATCATCAAATTTGATGGTACATATTATGTCTATTGGAGGATGCAAACCAGGATTATCTATGTAAAAAAAAAAAAAAAAGCTGCATGAACCGCCTTTGTGCCAAAACCTTGAAAGAATTTCAAAAAGTAGCTGAAGTCTCCTTAATTGACTAGTGGTTATTTGGTTGACACTGTCAAAGAATATTGCTCATAATGTGACAAAGGAGAAAATAACTCCAGGTTTGTTGAAGATGTTACCTAATAGATACGAAAAGCCTTCAATGAATAATAATATTTTTCTCATGAAGAAGTTGTTTCACTAAAAAATGGGAAAAGATAATCTTATGGCAACTCATCTTAATGAGTTTAATACAATTGCTAATCAGTTATATTCTGTTGAAACTGATTTTGATGATGAGGTACATGCCTTGATACTTTTGACATTACTACCAAATAGTTGAAAGCCCATGAGGGAAATAGTTAGTAATTCTATTGGAAGTGCAAAATTAAATTTTAATGATATTCGTGATCGAATTCTTGTGGAGAGATTTGTAGAATTGATTCAGGTGAATATGGCTTTCAAATTTTTTCTCTAAATATTAATAATAGCGGAAAAGGAAATGACAAAAGTTCTAATCATTATAAGGGCATATCTAAGTCAAGGAATGGAATGAACAAATCTAGATCTGAAAAAAAAAATTCTAGAGTGTTAGAACTATAGGAAATCAGGTCAATGAAGAAGAATTATCAATCACTAAAGAAAAAAGTCAAGAACAAAAATGATATTGCAAATACTGTTATAAATGAGGTAGAAGATGCATTATTTCTGGCTATTGATAATCCTCTTGAATTTTGAGTTTTAGATTTTAGAGCATCTTTTCATACTACCACATATAGCAAAATAATAGAGAATTATGTTACTAATAATTATTGAAAGGTTTATCTTACTAATGGAGAATCTTTATATATTTTTGGCATGAGTGAAATTAAATTAAAGATGTTAAATAAAATATTTAAAAGATTCAAAAGATAAAATATGTATCAAAATTGATGAGAAATCTGATTTTTATTGGATAACTTGATAGTGACAGGCACAAGGTAATTTTTAATGATAGTGCTTGGGAAATTAATAAAACTGCCATGGTTGTTACTTAAAAGGGCAAAACTGAAACTCTTCATATGACTTCAATTTTGTAAGGATACAGTGATCACTGCTAATATTGGTATAAACTTTGATTTATGATATCGCAAGCTTAGACAAATGCACGAAAATGAAATAAAGGTCATGTGGCAAATGATAATTTGCCAGATTCAAAATTTGTAAAGCATAGATTATGCAAAAGTTACATCTTTGACAAATTGAAAAGGATTAGTTTTTCGAAGGCAAAAAAGAAGTTAAGTAAGAAAAAACTAAAGTTAGTTCATACGAATGTATGGCGGCCTTCAAGTATGACATTTTTTGAAAGATATAGTTACATACTATGCAACATTCATTAATGACCCAATCAAAAAGGTATGTATTTATTTTCTTAAGAATAAATCTGATTTGTTTGATGCTTTTAGAAAATGAAAAGCTATAGTTGAGGATGAAACCAAAGCTAAAATTAAGTATTTAAGATTTGATAATGGTAAAAAATACATTGATGAAGATTTTAAATGGTTTTATACTAATAATGAAATCAAGATGGAGAAGACTATTTTTGAAACACCTCAATAAAATGGTATTATAAAAAGGATGAATAGAAAATTAAATGAGGGTGCAAAGAACAAGAGAATTTATGCGGGATTGTCCAAGATATTTTAGGCAGATGCAGTCAGCATTGTAGCCTATTTGATCAATAAGGATTCTTCAGTTTCTTTGGATTGTAGAACACCTGAGGAGGTCTAGAGTAGTAAAAAGTTAAATTTGTATTTTTTAAGAATATTTAGTTACCTATTTTATGTTCGTATTGATGCTGTTGCTAAAGATAAACTTGATCCTAAATCCAAAAATTATTTTTTCATTGAATATGGTGACAATAAATTTGAATATCGTTTTTGAAATAGCCAAAATAAGTAGATCATTAAAAGCAAGGATATATCTTCGATGAGTAAATTTGGTATAAGTGTAGTTAAGGCAAGAGATAAAAAGTGAAGATTTTGAGGTAAAGAGGCCTGAGGTAATTCACTTGAAAGATATTTTAGTGAACTTGTTGCAACAAAATATTCAAGAGATTGAAGATGATATTGATCAAAAGAATCAAAAGGGTATAGCTCCACAGGTAAATTCAACTACTCCTGTGATAGAAGTGAGAAGATTTTCAAGGACTATGAGACTATATGCCATAAAGATTTTCATCATCATCTTTGAACTATATATTATTGATTGGTAGAGGTAAATTAGAGAGTTTTGATAAATTTTTATAAGGTGATAAATCAATCAATTTATAATGAGATAATAAATTAGTATTCAAGTTAGAGACAAATTTATAGAAAAAAGTATTTCAGAGTTTTCACTTACACATTGTTTGTCATAAATTTTACTATATAAACGGAAATTTTCACATATTTATAGTGAGACTTTTAGGTATTATTAAAAAAAGAGAAGGATAGAAAGAAAATATCTCTTCTGTGATTCATTTTTATAGTGAAAAGATTTCTTGTAACCACTACAAAAATGAATACAATTCTTAATTAAGTGTAAACCATTATAAATAATATGATAATTATAATTATTTAATTTTTTATATTAATTATTATTACCTTTTTTATTTTAAAATTTTGATATTTAACCTTATCAATTAGAAATTGATATTTAAATTTCTATTTGCTATTGAAATCAAAACTATTTAATTTATTTCTTCTATTAGCGCTCTTTGGGCCGAAGGTTTGCATTTTATAACCTTGTAGCCTATTCTGTATATTAAGCCTAGTCCTACTTAGACTGAAAAGCATGCTCTCTTGTGGACTTGTCTGGCTATTTCCAAACTGTTCCTCCTTAAATCAGGGGTTCATCGACGCATTTAATGGCTTTTTCCATCACCTACTCAAACAACAAAAACCCTTTTTCGTGTTCTTTTCCTAAGATACATGATTATCTTGATTTTTTTTTTTGGCCCTTATTTTGCTCTGCTAGAAAAAAATTTAGTTTTCAACACTTCATTGGAAAAGACATACATATCGAAATTGAAATGTCAAACTAAAACAGAGTCTATGTGAATGAGCTTAAGTAGGAATAATTCTTGATTTATGAACCCTATGTTTCTTCAAAAACATACTTCTATTCGCCTGAGTAGATCATACAAATATATACTCTTCAACTACTGAAAACTTTTTTATCATCAAAAGGTAAAAATTTGTAAATGGATATGAATAATATACGTTAAATAAAATTTCAAAAGAAACACCAAATATATCCTGTCATTGTCCTTTTTTTCTTTCTATGTTATATGCATGGGAAAGCATGCTTGTGTGGCAGCCGTAGATATGATTATTAACTCTAAGAGGAACACCTCAAACATGTTATATGCAATTTAGTGTGAATCCTTGCCTATAAAAAACATGCGAGCAGGTAAAAATTCCTATAAGTGGATTCATTAAATGGGAGAAAAAAAGAGATTAATTAATTAGCTTACGAAGAAGGAAATGGTTTGAAGCAACTTCTGGCAATGGAGCTACAGTTGTCATCTCCCGAGCCCGTGCTTCTTCTGACAAGGGAGCTACAGATGATAATTCAACGTCCATTCTGGTAAATGTTTCTCTATCTGGAGCAACTTGTCCCAGTTGTCTAGGTCTTTGAGTTTATTTCTTGGAGGCTTTTGGGGTTTCAATATTATATACTATGCCATGGATTAGGTAGGGCTTTGATTTAAGACGTTTAAGTAATCATTCATTCTCGACAACATTCTTATGCATGACCACAGTGGACTCCAAAGACTACAAAACATTCCATCATCCTCATGCATGCCAGCGAGAATACATTAAAAATGGGTTAGGTTTTATGTGCTTTTCACATTGGAAAGAGAGGGATCAAACTCATAATTACTAAGGAGGATGAAGGCAATTAAACATTGAACTACAGATAAGTAACAAAAGAAGAATATATGACCAATGCATTAATGTTATCTGTCATTTGTAATCTTCCTCCGGTCGAATGCAGATATCAACAAAGCTTAATTATTCTATGAAAGAAAGGTAGGGATGTCACTATCAAGATAACTATTAACTTATGAAAGGTTGTCGTGATCTTTATTTAAAAGATAAAACTGTACATTAGTAAACATTAGCTTTAAGGAGATGATCATGAACATTAACTTCATAGAAATTAATCTGCCATGTTGTGTTTTTATGTGGACTTTAGGGTGATAAGTCTCTTGTAGACCTTCATGTAACAGTTGGAAAAGAATATGAAGAGAGCTGCCCAAGAATGACTCAGGATCACTCAGCTAATTATTCAAATCACTGAGGTACACTTTCAACATATAGTTAACAACAATAATTTTCTCACTAACTGAACTCAATGAAACTTGTAGAAAGAGTTTAGAAAATCCACAAACAGTGGGAAAATCCTTATTGTTGCATATCCATTTAATGGATTTACAGCTTTGGAACATAAACCCAAGGTTCTCTTTTGTTTGTTTGTCTGTTTTTTTCTTGTTCTTTTTTAATATTATGTGCGCAAATCTATTATCAGGCAATAGGTGTCAAACTCCCATCGGAATGCCTGTGAATGTAACTAATGATGTGATCACACATTCTTTTTCCTACTAATTGGCATTATTTAGCCCTGTATGATATTCATAAAGGTCCCATTAATAAATTATGAATTGTTTTACCATTGTTCAGTAGGTTGCTTCATCTTAATCATTGATGCATGCATGGCAATTTTTCATTTTTTAATTTATTTTATTACTATTATCCCTTGCATAATGGCGGATCTGATTAATTGATAACATGTGTAGAATCATGTAATGATAGTGTATTTAGGATGATTAAATTAATTCATGCTGTACGCGAAGCTCCCATAGAGATTGACTCTCAAGGGAATATATAATCCAACTTTTAATATACATATATATATATATATATATGTATATGTATATGCGTGTATATATATATATAAGAGCATTGCTAAACAAACTTTAATGTAAAGATTGGAATTCTGCAGTGCCCATTCTATATATAATAATTTTCTTTTAAAAAAAATGTTTAATTTTCTGTCATAGGTAGTTTAGAGGTATCAACCAAGTAGCTTGTACCTTTCAACCGAACTTGGGTTCACTTTTAATAGCTAGTCTTAACACAGGGACTTTAGTATATTTATTGTTACTGTGACTGTATTATTATTTGAAATATTAAGCTCCTAATAAAAAAATTCAAACTATCAAAAACAAAGACAAAAATACATGTCAAATGTTCAATCAAAAGAAACACAGTAATTACAAAGGACTACAGAAAGTAGTTCATAATATGATATAAATATTATATCAAAAAAAAAATTATGTCTTTGCTTTTCTCATAAGTGTTTAATGGTGAAAAAAAAATATCAATGATTGATGTAATTAATTAAAGAGTAAAAGTCCCACAAAACCTTGATGTTTTCTCTATATTACCAATCAAATCCTTATCTTTAAAAAGTGACAAATCCAACTTTAATCTATAAATCTAGTCTAGATTGAAATTTGTCAAAAATTCAAAAATTAAAAATATTTAAATTGAAGACCTTCTATAATTGAAATTTTTCACAGATGTAAAATATATATATATTCAAGTTATCATCACAAAAAGTTTCATAATTTTTAAAATTTTTGATGAGGTTCAATTTAGATCAAATCGATAAATTAATCAAGTTTGATTTATTACGTTTTAAACATAAGAATTTGATTGATAATATAGGGTAAACATCAAGGCTTTATGGGATCTTTACCCTTAACTAAAGTATGCATAAGTGAAACCAAATTGAAATGGTTGAAAATAGCCGTCAGTTTTAGAGAATTCTAGATTTGTATATTATCAGCTTTGTGTGAAAATGTGTAGTTTACTAAGTGCAACTTAAAAGGAATATTAGGATTTTCAATTTAACATGAACATGTTGATTTTTACTATAAAAAAATGATAAATAGATTTTTAAATTATATATTCATATATTTAGATCATTGAGATCATAAAGGATAAAAGTTAAGATAAGGGAAAATATATATATATCTTACCTGAATCAATGTTGGTAGCCATTATCATTATCATTGATTAATCTTTCAAAGGTGTAGGAAGGAATATAGCATAGTATATTCTTCTTGATCAGATTGATCTTTCAAAACTATAGAAAAGGATACAGCATACTATATTCTTCTTGATGGAATGAGAGAAAACAGCAAACTACCTTCTATACTGTAACTTTTGATAATTTCTTTATCTTCCTAGTAACTTTTATAACTTCTCTACTCTTGTAGGGATCATAACCCTCTGTATTGCTTTATACTTATATACCCAATTATATTATCAGCACATCATTAACAACATAAATGAGTTAATAGACATTTGGTCCATGTCAATTAAATTATTAATATTTTGCAATATATTATTAAAAAAATATTAAATCACATATAAAATCATTAATTGAACTCAACAATACCACTTAATGATAGAAATACCTTAACTAAAATCTAGTCCATTAATCTCATTAGTATAAGATTAAAGTAGTCATTATTATTATATTTGTAACCAAATTAATGAATAACCAAGTACTAATATAATTAATAACATAAATCAAATATAAGTGTACAGTATGAAAATTACATGAAATATAATCCACAAATGCATATTTCTAACGAGTCCACTTTACACCCATAAGAGTCTCAATAATCATGTTTACAAGCACCATATGCTAAATAGTGAGAATAAATCATGACATCTATATTTTAGAGTTGTCAAACCATACATATATCATATCTTCAAATCTTAGTACATACTAAATAAATAATTATGATCTCATATGTGTCAATCTACTAGAGTAAATACAAACTCCCACTGAATGGGTACATCATCCAAAAAGAGAACGCCCATGCGACCCATGCACTCATGAAAGACCTTGAGTGGAAAACCCTTAATGAATGGATCAATTATCGTAAAATTGGTATTGATATATTCAATTGACACTTTACTACTGCAAACTCTTTCCTTTACTGCTAAGAACTTAATATTAATGTGTTTAGACTTTGATGAGTTACAATTGTTCTTGGATACAACTCAACGAATTTATTATCATAGTTAATTCTCAGTGGTCTCTCAATACCATTAACAATTTATAGCCTAGTGATAAACACTACAAGAAAATTTGAAAATAGCAAGAGATGCTTGCGATAGATAAAATTAGTCGTCGACAAATAATAGATTACTGACACAATTGTTACAGAATTAAAACTTTGTTTTATCTACCAATTAATGACAAACTACAAACGAAATTTAGTGACTAATAAAATATCCATCACTAAAATTAATTTTAAATATTTTATATTTAAATTTTTATAGCGATTTCTTAACGACCAAAGTTGTGAATCGCTAAATATGCTACAAACACATCATACTTGGCTATTAAAAAATTTGTAGCAAGATGAATCATAAGCTAGCAACCATCTCAGCGATCGCTAGATTAATGGATACACCAGCAACTGCCAATATTCGATCACTAGGAGGAAAGACTGACGAAAACCAACATGCAGTCACCAAATCATGGCCAACATTGGCCATAGAATCTCTCATGGCCAGTGCTACCTGGCCTCAAACGCCATGGTCAGCACTGATCGGCCTTGATCAAGCACTATGGCTAGTGGTAGCTTACCTTGATCGGATGCCTTGGCCAACATTAGCCTCGTGCATGGCCAACAATTGCCTCTAAGTAGTCGCTAGTCTTTCCCTAAGCTAGTGATTGGCAGGAGGCCATCGCCAGCCTCTATAATGGCTAGTGACTACTTTTAGCTAATCATTGGCCTCGATCGAGTGCCATGGCCAATGCTATCCTCTCCATTGGCTAGCAACTACCTCTAAGTAGTCGCTAGCCTTTGTCATGGCCAATGACCACCACAAGTGGCGATCGCTGGATAATTAAAAATTAAGGCTTTACCCTCATTTTCTTTCCCCTCGTGGCGCTGCTCCCCTCATTTTCTCTCTCACTCTTGTCTAAAAGCCTTCCTTTCTATCTCTTTGCAACTCAGGCTCCTCTTTATCTTTATCGATCTTCTCCTTTTCTTTGTTATTCTCCCTTCTTCGACTACTCTCCATGTACGTGACTAATTTAATGAATACTCTTATAGGTAAGTATGAAAAATTTGATGAATGATTTGATGAATTTGATGAAAAATTTTGTATGGTGGTGGCAGAGTTTAGGATGGAAAAAAATGGATTGATCTCTAGTGAAGAAAACCAAAGAGGTATTAAATAAGTTTTTGGTTGGGGTTATGTGGGATATATTTTGTAATCGATGTTGTTCTATGTTTTTCTGCATCTAGATAACATCCTTTTTGAAAAAGAAAAAAAATGAAAAGAATGTTTCAATTGGCTTATAGTTTTGTGCTTAATTCTAATTGGTTTGCGGGTTAATTAACCTTTTCAGTGAGATATCCAACAGATCATGTATTATGAAGAGTTTTGATAATAGTTCTCTGGTTAATCTAACAGCTTGCTCATGAGCTTAAGAAAGCCTGAATAAAAGTTTTACTTTGCTCAAATGTCCTTAAGACTTTTTGGAGTGTTACGGAAAAGCAAGTCTCAATAGCACATGGTAATGCAAATTGGGAAATAAGAAAGGTGAAGTTCAGCAAGAAATGATTAATGGGATCTTTTATTATTTATTAATTGGACGTTGACAAAGGAAAATCAAGCTTTAGAAAGGCTTGAAAATTTTCCCACATAAGCAAATGCTTAATTAAATTTAGTAGTTATTAATTTGAAATAAATAATTCTATTTTATTTTTTAAAGAAATTAAATTATTTACATTTTGTAGTTGTTTATTTTATTTATTAATAAATTTATGTTTTTTTAGATTAATTAGTTAGACATAATTGTTTAATTAGATTGTAATTAATTTGTGATAAATAACGTAATGAAATTTTTTGAATTATCTAATTAGCTACATTTTAATTAAATTTTTAGTTCTTAATTTTGTTTGTTAAAAAATTTGTTTTTTTGTAAAATTAATTATATTATAGTTTAATTAGATTAATTGTAATTGGAGATAAATAATTTGAATAGATTTTTATGAGAATTATATTAATTTTATTAAATGTGAGTTTAATTTGTTTTAAAGTAGTTAGATAATTGTTTAATTAGATTGTAATTAATTGATGAAAATAATTTATTTAGTCTTTTATGACTCCTAAATTAGTTATCTATTAATTAAATTTTTAAGTTTTTAATTTTATATATTAACAAATTTAGTTTATATATGTTAGATAGAGTCGATTTATTTGGGTACATGTGGAGGGCGATTTCTTGAGAAACCAATGATTTTTATTTTGAAGAATACAAAGTACTTATAGTTATTTATCATAAAAAAATAGTTTACATTTTAGCATACTAACCTTTTTTATCTTTTGGAACAAGGATTTTACATGGGACACAAAAATAAATGGCATGGTAAAACCAACATGGGAGGCTCATGCAACAGATCGATATGCTGACTTAATGTATGCATATCGCTACAAGGCAAAAAATAAACCTTAATTTATTCTAGAATGGAGCCATTCAAAGTATAGACAAAAGTCCAAAACCATGTCTCGTAATCGACAAAGCAAGACAAGTAGACTCAGGTTAGGTCCCTTTCGATATAGTGCCGATTCATATTCACTATAAGACTATTATCGATACTTGGTATGTGTAATATTTAAATTTACATAAATACAAGTAAAAATAATATGGTTATTTATTAAATATATTTTTTTAGATAAGTGTGCAGGAAAATTAATATAAAAAATTCAATCTTGATGAGTTTATAAATGAATGTGTCAAACAAATTAATATAAGTTAGTTATCTTTAACATTTAATGAATAACTAAAATTATGTTATTTTTTTTAGTTCATTATTTGGTTTAGCTAACGAGTTAGTTAACAAACTACTTTATTCTAGGAACGCTTCAAGGAGTTGGTTACTTCAACTTCGTAGCTAAAGGAGGGATCTTTTAACACGTATGAGGTAAACTACACTAAGCTCTACTATGAAGCTGTAGGTGGAAAGAAGAAACGTCAAATGTATGGGATTGGTAGTCAAGCTCGATCATGGTATTTAAGTGACAACTCTAGTAATGGATGCTCTATTGATGATGTAGCCATACAAGATATGCATTCCAAATAAAGGCTACGGAAGAGCAAATGAAGCGAATCATAAGGTTATGAAGGAGTGATTAGATAAAGAGTGTAAGGTGAGAGAGCATGATTACTTACGTTATGAAAGCGATATGCAAGAGCACTTATAGAAAGAATTTGATATGAATGGTAGTATTCGCAAGATGGAGGCTCTTCTTTTGAGAAGCGCATCTTCAGCACCACTTGGTTATTAGATGTCACTTTTTTATGAACAAAATATTTGATTTCGTTTATGTGATTTTTATTTTATGAAGAACAAAAAATATGTTGTATTTATTTTTTTATTTTACATCATTTATTTTTCATGAATTTTATCTAATTTTAAATTAATTATATTTTTCAAAATTAATAAAAATTTTAGCAAAACATTTTTAATTGGTCGCTAATAAAACGTTAGTAACCGAATCTAATCAATCATTAACTTAAATACATGGCGGTCGATTATAATTGGTCACTAAGTAAAAAATTTTTACCAACCGATTATATTTAGTCACTAAATATGTAGCGACCGATTGTAATCAATTGCTAAAATTAGTCACTAAATTTAATGACTCATTATAATCGATGCTCAAATCAATTATTAAAACAATCGCTATATTACAACGTGCTAGTGATCGATTTAAATCGATCATTAATTTAACAATGAAAAAAAAATTAGTCACTAATTTAGCGAGGGATTTAGCTATACGTGAAAGTGTCACAGTCATATCTCATGGTTAAATGCTCCGTAGTAAGTTAATAAACTCAGCTTCCATGGTAGAAGTAGCTATAAGTGACTACTTGATACTTTTCTAAGAAACATGGAAACATAGCTTGAAGTGGATCTCTTGCTATTCAAGGACCTAACAAAGTCAAAGTCTGAGTATTCAATAACTTCCGAGTGATTAGATCTCTGATATGTGATCATGAAATCTTTCATTTTTTGCAAATATTGCATGATATGCTTCGTTACTTTTTAGTAAACCAATCCATCGTTACTCAAATATATGTCCAACATCCCTACCATGAACGTTATATTCTAATGTATACATATTTAACCATGCATGAGGCTCCTTATAGTAGAAGTATAAGTGAATTTCTATATCTTTTTTATCTCAACTTCAACTTTAAGGCATTACTACAAGCTGAATTTATCACCTTTTACTATAAGTGTGTTCTCACGTGCACAATGTCACACGCCATATCCACTGAGCACCTTTTCATTGTAAGCTTTTTGTGATAGCCCAAGTATACGTCTTGAATAATCACGATGGATCTATATAACTAGCACAACAGATACATCACCAAGATCTTTTATTTCAAAATAGCTGGATAAAAACTTCTTGGTGTCATGTAATAAAGCTTTATCATTACTTGTCAGCAATATATCATCTATATAGAGCACAAGAATGATAAACTTTCTTCTATTGAACTTGAGATATATACATTGATCAATAATGTTCTTCTTAAAGTCAAATGAAGCAATCACTCGATCAAATTTTTGGTACTAATGACGAGATATTTACTTAAGATCATAAAGGATTTTTTTAACTTACATACTAAGTGCTTTGAGTCCTTAGACTCAAAATTCTTCTGTTGTGTCATGTATATTGTCTCATCTATTTCTCCATTAAGAAACACAGTCTTTACGTCCATTTAGGGTAGCACTAAATTATAATGAGTTGCAAGTATCATCATTACCTTAAAGGATTCTTTCGTTGAAACAGGTGAGAAAATCTTCTTGTAATCAATGCCTTTTTTTTTTTTTTTTTTGAAGTGAAGCCTTTGACAACAAGGTGAGCCTTATATCTTTTAACATTACCTTTTGAATCCCGTTTGATTTTGAAAACCCATTTACAATCAATTGGTTTCTTTTTTTAAGGCAATTCAACAAGGCCCTACATGTTGCTATCTTCCATAGACTTCATCTATTTCTTCATGGCTTCGACCCACTTTTCTGAATTAGAGCATTGTTTAACTTGATGGAAAGATGAGAGATCATTTTCTCCTATATCAAACTCATGCTCTTAGAGATAAAAAATGTATTCATCCAAAAAATTTGATCTCCTTTTTTGAATGGATCTCCTCATTGGCACTTCTATTTAAGGTGGTGAAGATGCTTTCTTTATCATAGAAGGCACTTCGACTTGAATGGATGATCCTTTTATGTTAGAGATAGCATAAGAATGTCTTGGATCACTATATTTCTCGAATTTGTGACTTTGATAATGTTAGGAATAATACTCCTTCATTATCATTTGCAATAATAGTAACCATGGTAGGATCACCGACACTTTCCTCCTTAATCACTACATTCCTCACTTTAGTGCTCCTTACAATCCTTAATAAACTTGGCATTTCAAAAAAAGGACTTATTCGAAGGGTCATAGAACTTGAAACCTCTAGATCTTTCAAAATAACCCATAAAATAATAACTGACAGTTATTGAATCCAACTTCTTTTCATTAGGCCTATATGGCCTAGCTTTATTTGGACATCCTTGATATGTAAATGCCTGATGCTCGATCTTTTACCTATCCATAATTTATAAAAGGTCTTTGTCATGGCTTTATTGGGTTCTTTGATGACTTCGGTAATGAAGTAAAACTCATCATATTTTTAACCATGTCTTTTACAATTTGATGTCATCGTTCAGCTACTCCAGTGACTTTTCTTACGTATCCGACTCCTAGATCCTTTCCTATGAAAAACAAACTAGTAACTTTATTTTTATTTATTCATTTTTGTTTTTAAAATTAAGAAATTTGAAAATTAAAAAAATGATGGTGACTTAATTTTTTCTTCAATTCGTTTTAAAGCTAAGAAGCCAGCTTAAAATGAATTCTTGCTAAAATAATTTTCAATTTAATGCTAATTTTAAACCTAGTTATGATAGGTTGGATACAACAAATGAAAAATCAATCTACTTTTTTGCTCAATAGATGATGATTTGTACATTAGTGAATAGCATGAGAGAATAATAAAATTGCCTTTTTGGATGTTTTAAGTTTTACCTAAGGCTTTTCTAAAAACTCTTTTATATCCTCATTAAAAAAAAATATCACCATTAGACACAACTTATGATTGTTTAAAATCTTTTAACTCATCAGGACATTAACATCAGATCATAACACTAGCCAAACTAGGTGTTTAAAGATAAACATTCAAAATTCACTCAACTAGGTGGTGACACCAGTCAAGATGGAGACTTGTGCAGTGACACCTCATGTTTAGGTGGTAGTATCGACCAAGATAATATCTTAAAGGTGACACCGACCAATTTGGACGATGATATCGACCAAGGCTTGTTTTAATATATGTTTTGCTTGGTTTTAGATTTTTCAATGTAGACCTTTTTAAAATCCAAGCCTACTATGTCGAATTCTCATGAATCTCTCTTTTTGAAGGATTTATTAGATTTTAAAACATTTGTAAAACATAGTTTAATTTGGAATACTTTTATCATGAATGGAAATGAAATGCACCTTGAGTCTCTCGCACTCATTTTCTTTTCCTTTGCTTAAAGGCCTCAAAACAAGTTCCAACATGATATTTTACAAATTCAAAGCTTTGAAACACTTATTTCTAATCATTAAAACATGATTAAAAACATAATCTTTAAATGCAAGAACACTTGAAAGGAATGTATAACATGTGTGATCATACATCTTGATTGAGCAATCTGAAGGCATTACATAAAAAGGAAAATATTGATCCTATCACAGAAATAGCTCTTTTTTTCTTCATTCTTATCAAGCACATGCAAGCCTTAACTTCTTCATTTTCATTATAAAAAAAAAAAAAAACACTACGTACTTGATGAATGTATTAGTTTTTTATAATATATTTTTTATCATCAAAATCAATTCATTAACCTCTTGATGACACTATTATCACTTCTGACCCTCAAAACTTTTCTATGCATTCAGATTGTATCGGAAAAGAATATGTTATAGTCAGTAATGGTAACGAAATTTCTATCTCTCATATTGGTTCTTCTTTAATTATTTCTTTTATTGCCTCGTTTACATTGGATAATGTTTTGTATGCACCTTGATTAAAAAGAACCTAATATACATTTTGCAATTCTGTAAATAAAATGTCACTTTCATTGAATTTTTTCCTAACTATTTCTTTGTGAAGGATTTGACTAGGGGGCATCCTTGATGAAATTCCAAAGTAGGTACAACTTGTATGAATGGTGAACCTCTTCCTCACCTAGCAGACACTTCCTTCCTTCTGCTTCAATTTCTCTTTTATCTCAAGTATGGGATCAAACTCTTTGTCATCCTGTTCCTCCAACTCAAAAGAAAATTTTAACTAAAAATAAAATTCCATTTTCAAATTCTTCTTCTCATAATGTATGTGACTCTTGTCTTTGTAACAAAAGTCATAAACTATCTTTTAAAGATTCTTCTATTAGTCATAAATGCTCATGATTTTTGGAAAAAAATTACAAAATCATCAAATTTTCTTTTAGACCATAAATAAAATCATATACACAAGTTGTGGTGGTGACTACCAAGCATTTTCTCTTCTTTTTTTTTTCCCCAATGTGGATGCCAACACCTTACATCTCCATCCGACACTTGCAAACATGTTAGCTTTGTCAAATGCAATCAAAACATCACCATATTGGGGAAACTAGCCTTCTCCACAATGCTGTCATTTGCCTTTGGTCACCGTCCCATGCCTTCTAAAAATGCGATTTATCTCATTAATCACATGTCCACACTAGTTCTTAAACATCATACATCTTATCACAAGTTATTTGGTTATAAAACCGAGTACACTTTCCTTGGCTACTTATGTTACCTTGGCTTCACTCATATAGCACTCATAAACTCCACTTACCGTTATGTTTGTATCTTTTTTTTTTTTCCTGTCGTTCTTTTCTTTATTTGAACATCATTCAAATCATCTATTTATTTTTAGGTATGTTGTTTTCTTTAAATAATGTTTTTCCTAAAAATCTAAATCATATCTAAATTTGTGCATCTCTAACCAAATCATAATGCCTACTAATAACTCTCTTGATTCTACCATATTCTCCTCTTCAACACTATACTTCTTAAAATACATACTCCACATATAGTTCCTACCCCACGGGTCGTTTCTTCTCCATCTTCTCTCAAGGATACTTCCTGGCCAACATTCTCCAACGCATGTAAATAGACTTTCTTCTCCATCCTCTCTCAAGGATACTTCCTAACACTCTCCAACATATGTAAGCAGACTTTCTTCTTCATCACCTGCCCTCATGCCACGTCCTTATATGTATCATGTCGCAACGCCACTTCTTCTACCTCATGCTACAAATTTTTAATCAATCTTTTTGGTGGAAATAGAAAATACTTTGACAGAACAAGAGAATAGAGAAATCTTGCATGACCCAATATACTTAATAAGTCAATATTTCAATCCAAGCTACATAATCCTCTCCAAAACTTCAAAAAAGTTCTTTTGGAGCACCAATAGTCATTAAAAAAATAATAATAATTAAGTACTCTATTTCCCTTTGATATGGAAGCATGACAATAGAGTTATTGTCTTAAGGATACTGGCATTTATCATGTCATATATTTTTACTAATTCTATTTTATACATATATTGAATAGTCATAAAATATGAAATAAATATTAAAAATAATGGTAAATGCAGACGTAATGAATAAAAATGAAAGAAACTTTTTAGAATAGATCCTTTGAATGACAAACAAATATATGTACAATTGTCTGTAAAAATAGTGTTAACCCTCCAATGTCTATTGCTACTTACCAGACAAAGAATATATCTGCTTCATTTTTCTATGAACAGGATTATTCAATTATTACAAAAAAAAAAAGGTTAAACAATTCTAATTCTTTCTCTGAAAATAATCTCTTTCATTCATTCGTGAAGATACTCTTACTGGGTTGAACATAGTATCAACAGCTCTTCCATCTTGCAAATAAGGCATATCTTGTCTCGGTAAAATTTTTCAAATGATACCTTTATTTTCATTTCTTCCAACGACTTTATCACATACTTCGATTTCATATTTCTATGACATATATACACAAATCGATTTCTAAATTATAACTAGAGCCTCCTCAATCCCCCCCCCCCCCCCCCTTTTTTCCCCTAAATTCATCTCATGTCAATTAACTCATCCTCTACACCATCTATATAAGTAATTTAAGAAGTGCTCCAATGTTTAAAGTAGAAGACAAATTTAATAAAAATGAGTATCTATCTGTAAGGGTAGAACAAGAAGCGAGGCTAGACAATTAAAGAATAAGATAAAAAGCGGGCTTCCATCTTCACGTGGAACCCAAAGCTTTCAAGTCAAGAAGACTTTCTTGCTCCTCATGGACCAATAATGGGGAGGATCTCCCATGGTTTTACCGTGCAAGTCATGTATCTTTAAACACATGTTAAACTCCAGTGCTTGCTTCTTCGAGTTTCAATGTCTCTTTAGGTTCTGTTTCCACTCTAACTTCTTAGAACTAAAAACTTTGGAAAGTTGTTTATTTTCTATGCGTGGATCTTACAATCAAACAGAACATTCTTTGCAACCCGTTGAAGACAGATTATGGAGAGTCAGACAAACAAGCAAATGACTTGAGGGTGGCATGCGCCGTTGTCCACCATTTTTTAAAAGATTTGTAAAAGTCTTCTCTTGTTCAATTAATGACTTTAAAATTAGAATCAATAATTTTTATCATTTTTATTGTTAATTACTAAATCGATGACTTCTTTTATCTATTTTTATTGCCATTGGATTAGAGTCACCTAATCTGTATTTTGTTGTAGTGAACTTAAGTTTAACAGTACTTTTAGAGATAAACACTATATTATTGCACAAATAAGACAATATTGATTTGATACCTTCATATGCAATAATTGATAATGGCAAACATATATAAGTGCACCCATTAACAAATTAAGAAAATTTTCCACATCAATTTTGTGGACCTTAACTTAGTATCATGATCATGAAAAAGAATTAATGGACCTATGTCACGTCTCCATACAAACTCAAATTTAACTATGACACTTGAAATTACATGTCTCATATTGTTATGGCAAATAAAAATAGTTTCACAGTTTTTGTACTTACATCTTGATTTGTTGTTAATTAATCTTTTTAGCACTTAAATAAAAAAAATACCCATACTAGTGAGATTTTTTTTTTTTTTGGGTGCTTTGTCCTTCTATAATTATTATTTTGTTGTAAATCATCTAACCTCAAGATGTCATATTTTTCTCCAGTTTAAGAATCCACTACAAGAAAAATGGGATTACTTCACACTGGATAGTTCACAGTTTTAATAACAACTGTGAATAAAAGAATTTTTATTCACAGTTGTAATAAAACTGTGAACAAAGATTTCTTTTATTCACAGTTGTTACTAAAACTATGAATAAACGAAAACTTTTGTTCACAGTTATGCTTATAACTGTGAACTAAGTGAAACTTTTATTCACAGTTATGTTTATAACCGTGAACTAAAGGTATGTGCACCATGCATTGAATTTTTTTGCCTTTGTTACAAGTCTTCCTTTCTTTTCTTCTTCAGTTTCTTCAACCCCCTCCTGAACCAGAATGAGCTGCTGTTTGCCAAAATTGAGTACATGCAGAAGAGGGTAACTCTATGCTCATAATCCCCTTAAATTTCTAATATGGTAGTATAGTTTAAACAAACATATTGAGTTTCCATTGATTCTGCCATTGAAAATCAATTCAGTAGCTTCAGGTCTGAATTGGAAAATTAGTGTCCACTTATAACCTGCAAATATTTTCTTTCTGTCTCATTGAAACCATTCATGGGTGTCTTGCAGGAAATTAACTTGCATAACAATAACCAGTTTCTCCGAGCAAAGGTACTCTCTCCCTCTTTGTCCCTTTCTTTCTCCTCTGTTTTTGCATCTTTTGTGATTTTTTCGATGGATATATATATATAAGCAGATATTTGAGAATAAGAGGAACTAGCAAAACATGAACTTAATGCCAAGAGGAGGTAATTAACTGTGAGATATGCAGTAAAGTTAAGCCAAACCATTAATTAATTGCAAACGAATTAAGAGGATCCAGATGGAAGTCATGCCCTCTCCAGAAGGTGATGAGAACATATATAAAAAGCAAACCCCTCTGCTGCCTCACAACAGTAGAAGAAAAGGGATGCTCACGCACGCCCACCACCACCAAGCCGAAGTTACAGTCGGCCTTCCTCAGCCCTCCCCCTTCTCTCCCGCACTTTCTTTTTCTGGTGAAGCTGTGAATCCATGTGCAAGTGAATGAAGAAGGCAGTGACAGTGAGTGAATAAAGGCACTAACCTTTGTTCACAGTTTCAGCCATAACTGTGAATAAAGGGTTTTATTCACAGTTCTGGCAGTAACTGTGAACAAAACTCTGTATCTTTTATTCACAGTTTCAGCCATAACTGTGAATAAAGGATTTTATTCACAGTTCTGGCTGTAACTGTGAACAAAACTCTGTATCTTTTATTCACAGTTTCAGCCATAACTGTGAATAAAGGGTTTTATTCACAGTTCTGGCAGTAACTGCGAACAAAGCTCTGCATCTTTTATTCACAGTTTCAGCCATAACTATGAATAAATCTTTGCATCTTCTCCAGAAACATCGACAAATTAATTCATTCATTCGTTCTTCTTCTCCAATTACTCAAACATTTATTCGATTCTTTAGGTAAGAAGTGCACATTGTGAGGACAGCCTCTCCGGGCTGTAGATGTGCAAACCAAACATTCAATCGGTCCTAACCATTTACATCGAAGGGATTAAGAGTGTGTGCCGTGTTGCTTGCTTTTGGGTTCCACATCTCCTCCCCCTTTTTCGGTAAGTTATATCTTTTCTCTCGAAATATTGTGCTCATCTTTTTTGTTACAATGCAGAAATTATTGTTCCTTAATTTTTGGCTTTTAGTTTCATTATTTTTAAGCTCAAATTCGGATGTGGTTTTCCTCTCATTGAGATTCTAGATATATGCATGGTTTCATTTTCATCAAGATTTTAGATCTATTTTGAGGTTCAAAATATTTGTTTAGATCCAAGATTTAGATGTATGGGTTCTCGAATGTGGGATGAGAGTTCCCGGTTGAGGGGTTCTAGATCTAGGCTAAGAGTTTCGGATTTGGGTACGAGGAGTTCCAAATCTGGGCTGGTGTTCTAGATTTAGGCTGATTGTTTCGAATTTGGGGAAGAGGAGTTCCAGATCTTGGCTGGAATTCTACATCTAGGCTGAGTGTTTCAGATCTGGGTGAGAGAAGTTCTAGATCTGGGCTGGGGTTCCACATCTAGGCTGAGAGTTTCGAACCTAGGTGAAGGGTTCCAAATCTGGGTTGGGGTTCCAGATTGGGTGAGGGGTGAAGGGTTCCAAATCTGGGTTGGGGTTCCAGATTGGGTGAGGGGTGAGGGGTTCCAGATCTGGACTAGAGTTTTCAGATCTGAGTGAAGGGTCTGGGGGTTCCAGACTGGCTGAGTGGTTCCAGATTTGGACTAAGGATTCTAGACCTAGGTAGGGGTCTGAATTAATCTTTTGTCCCCAATTTATAATTACTTTTTTCCTTTTTATTAGTATCAGCTTTTATGTTTTTTTGTTCTTTTTTAGCTATTGGCATGGCTCTTCTCCAGCAAATATGACAAAAAAGGGGCTTTGTGGACCTTGATTTAAGTTTGCTTCTCGAGAAATTTTTAATAGCAAGTGAACTATCACGCAGCCTAAATTAGAGCATGAGATAAATCATTATCTAAAGTAAAAGGCAAATGAAATACTCATGGTCTAATATTCAGTATTATGTTATAAATAAAGTATTGAGCAAATAATAGTATTGTATGTAACAATCAAGGAGGAAGTATCTGTAACTTTTTATATTTTTATTTTCAATTCATTTACTTTTTGTTTATATATAAATACAAAATTGCATCAATTCACTTGTTCCTATACAAATATTTTTCCAGTATATTGAGTAACTTCACGCTATGACATCGAAAAATCAAATGTCACAATAAGAAAGAAAAAATTTTACTTTTTAATTATTTGTGATGGTTTACTTTTTAATTATATGCAATATTTTTTATATTTTTAAATTTTATTTTTAAGTAAATAGAAAAATGTGAAATCCTAAGCAAAAAATTTTGATTTTGAAAAAAAAGTAATCAAATAATAATTAAAAATATGAATTATAATTACAAAATTAAGATTATTAAAAATTAAATAATGATTTAATTTTAAATTATTATACGTTAAAAACAAAAACAAATTAAATAGTAATTTAAAATTTTAATTATTTATCAATTTGATTTTTGTTTTTTTTTAAATTAATAAATAAAAAGTAATAGTTTTATTCACAGTTTTAGAACTGTGAACAAAACTTTAATAAACTGTGAATTAAAGTGTGGTATTCAAACTTTTATTCACAGTTCTATAACTGTGAACAAATCTTTAATGAACTGTGAACTAATATGGTTTTATTCACAGTTTTATAACTATGAACAAAATGTTAATGAACTGTGAACTAACATAGTTTTTATTCACAGTTCTATAACTGTGAACAAAACGTTAATGAACTGTGAAGTAATATAGTTTTATTCACAGTTCTATAACTGTGAACAAAACATTAATGAACTGTGAACCAAATTCGTTTTATTCACAGTTTTAGAACTGTGAACTATTTTCACTGACTTTTGTTCACATCAACATAGTCCACAATTTTACAACTGTGAACAAAAGCCATTAAAAGTCTGTGAATAAAAGGCTATTTTGTTGTAGTGATCCGAAGTCTGATCAGTAATTATTACTATCAAAAACTGGTAAAGAGAGTGGTTTGAAATCTTAGTAACGAGTAACCAAGAAATCAAAGCATTTTCATGGAATCTGCAAAATAGAAAAATAATAAGCACCGGTGGTCCATTGGATGATTCTGATGCTTAAATGAAAATAGAGTTTTACAGTGTAATGAAAAAATAGAATAAGCTAATAATTAGATCTTGATTCAGGTGTACTTAGGGTAAATTTATAGATAAAAGACCATCCTTCGTCTAGGAATTTGTACAATGGATAAGGAAGTTCAATCACATTCGCTCCGTGGCTTTAAGATCGCGGTGACCATTCTCATTGCAAGTGATTTCTGTAGAGACAGAAGCACTTTGCCACTATGAAGAAGAAGTCGGTGGCTGCCAATTTTAAGCCACCAATGATGGTGTATGGAGCTAAGCTTCATTAATGGTGCTTGCTGATGGGCTTTATTAAATGCTGAGTTTAGTTTCAGAGTACTCTTTCCAATGAAACTATGCTTAGAAATATAGGCATGCCCTCATTTGGGAGCTGTTTTTGGAGCCCTGGCTTCTTGAATTTGGTTATTTCCTTTTAGCTTTGGATCCAATAGAATATTATCCACGTCAATAAATAATATTGATTTTAAAAAACACAAATTATTTATAATTAAAAATTAATTTAACAAAAATATACTATTTTTACATATGATGACAAATTAGAATTATTTTTTAAAAAATCAACAGTAAGAATTTACATATATGTACATATACATGACATGCATATTCTTAATTAACAAGATAATTAACACATTTTTTTTTCTAACAAGCACATCAAAATTGGATCCTTGGGGGATTTCTTAATCTGGTAAACTGCAGCTTGTAGCTTCTTTATCTCGGGATGGTTGAAGCGCGCTGAAAAATTATAATTTCTTTTTATTTTTTGTTCTTTCAAATTTCAATTTTTACTTTAAAGTCATATTTGATTACTCAGATGTTCTGTAATAATGACGCAGATGTTCAATATAATTGTATGTCACAGGCAAAGTTAGGGCAAACCCTCTAGACTGCTAAGCTTTCGATTTAATCTATCAATAATTAAAAATTTATGAGCATATTAACCAGCTGATGAAGATTTTATCTAAAATAGTGAAGTAAAGTACTGCAAGGCAAAAACCAGATAATCCTTTGGGACATCTTAATCATCACTAACAACTATACCCTCTTGCTAGCAGTGAAGCTAAGATTACATTCTGCACAAAGTCTCCTTCAAGCATATTTTAATGAGACCAGATTTGCTTCTTTGATAAAACAAGTTAAGGTTACTGATAGATTTGTAGCCACCTCCCTTTTATGTTTTATTTTAGTTTTTGGAAGCACGAAAGAAATTATTCATACAATGACACTCAATTAGATCATTAAATTTTCTTCAAAATTTGGACCCAACACACACATATATGTATACATATGCATGAAATTTTAATTAGGCTTATCAATACCTGGGAAAAGAAATTTTACAAATATTTCTAAGCCAGATTGAGGTGATCAAGACACTCTTGCTCTTGCTCTTGCTCTTGTGCTTGCATGATCAGAAGATAATTCTTTTTTTTATAGTTTTTTTCAGGGCACTGTGCATGCATTCATGCAAATACAAAACTCAACCTGAGCAATGAATAAATATTCATCAAACACTTCTCATACTAATTAGAGATTTAATTTACATGTGAAAGCAGGTTTTCGTCCCAAGGTGTCCTATTCCCTTGTGGTGATCTACTAAATATAATAGATAATAATATAAGAAAATTATCAATGGTCGAGTTCATACACACTCGAAGCACTTTTAATCGTAAGCAAGCAATCCATGTCTACTAAAAAAATATATAATATGATATTCAAATGCAAGACCCAAGCATTCCATTGGCATCATCACACATCCATCACCTCATCTTAAGTTCAGCATTCTGCAACAAACATAAACCAAAATGTTTAGTTAAATCTGATCAAGTATATAATAAATTAAGTAAAGTTTTTTTCTTATACACACACACATACCTATATTCATCAATGGTATGGTTAATTATCATTTCTAATCAGGTATGCTTACATGCTGTAATCTTAATTAGGTATTGTTTTTGCATGGAAGTTGGTGTCTGTGAGGTTTTAGTGCGTATACGTATATTACCGTAGTTGGAGCGGTGTAGAGTGAAGTCTTGAAGGTTGGGCTGAGCAGGCTGAAGGCGGTAAGGTTGAAACTGTGGAGAGAGGACCGCAAGCTGAAGAATACTGCTCGGTGGCTCTTCTTCTTCAGAGAAAGGGAACTGATCCAGCACTTGCCGATGATCCTCTTGCTTCGATACCATTGCTACCTGCTGCTGTTCCCATGCTGCCTGTTGCTCCTTAATCTAATTAATCATACACCGCAAAATGTTATGAAATTGTTACCCTAATTAATCTTCTTTCATGATGAATCAAAGACGATTATGTGATTAATTAACTGGGATTTATATATTTCTTCTAGTTTTTCATTTCATGGTCCCTGTAAGTTCATTATTAATTGAAAACACAATCCTCACCATATGGTATATCTGCTGATTTTCCTCCTCCAGCATTCTCTCCTGACATGAAGAATCAATGAGATAAGAACAATTTCCTGTAATATATGAGACAACGTATCTCTATAGGTCTATATATATGTCTACACAATTGTACATATTGAGAGAGAACATTGCACAAATATAGAGTTACCTTCCTACGCAGATTGTCCAACTGCTGCTGTAAGAGCTCCGACTATGCCCAGCAGTCACACACAAAAGCAAAACATGAGCATAACATCTCAATTGGACTCAAAATGTCTATTGCATAAGTGTACTACAGAACAGTGTGTAACAATGATAGGTATTCTCATTAACCATAAATTTGCATTTTCTAATTGTCCAATTACTTTTTCTCTTTCCAAGATATGCAGTGTGCTGGAAGAATATATATGAAAGCAGGTATATCATTTACTATAGTGTAACAAAAATTAAAATAAAGAATGATAAAAGAAAAGAGAGTGGTTAACTAATCCAGGGAAAAGCAATACCTTGCGAGCTCGAACCTTGTTAGCGGAGTGCTCTAGTTGCTGCTCAAGTTCAACCAGGTCATCATGTCGTATAGTGCTCAAATCATCTCCAGTGTAGCGTTGGAGACTCAGCTGAAGATTGTGAGTCTCTTTCCTCATTCTTCTCAATTCACCATGCATTTGTTCCTGCAATTCAAGCAATGGCCCAAAATCTTAACCCAGCTTCTCAAGCCAACTTTCAAATTGGAGACAATTAAATCGAATGAAAGGCAAGGTACCGAGTCATTGCTGTCTGGAATACGCATCCCTGTTGCAAGCTGATACCTCTTTATGATTTGATCCATGCTGCTTAAATATAATTGAAAACAAAAAAAGGTTGGTTGAATCAGCTACATCATAGCAATGGATCCACAAATTCAACAGTAACAATAACCTGAGAACCAATTCTGTCATTTACACAGAAGGATAATGTTATCCCCTAATTTCAATTGACCCATTTAATTGACCAGATATAAGGGTATAAGGTTTCCTGTCTTGTATTCTGAGAGAATCAATGATATGATAATCATCTATTGTGATCATAACGTACAATAATTGCAATAGATAGATCTTGTCAACATTTCAGGGTTTGAAGAAAAGAGACAACAAGGCAAATGTCAACTAAATCATAGAATTGTTTGGCATTTTATAATTAAGTTATTTCTTTGTTAGCAAGGAGATTAAGAGAAATAATTATGTATATATATATATATATATATAATTTTATGTCGAGCAGAATTTTAATAGATATTGCAGTGTGTAAGGAAGAATACAAAGAAATCATCCTTATCCCACTAATTAACTACCACAAGGCATAAATACAAGAAAAAAAGGTCAAACCAAAATCAAATCAGGGTACAACTGTAGAAAGAAACGGTCATCGCCGAGCTGCTTCCGAAAAGAATAAAAATGACAGGTAAATCTGTGTTGATGCAGAAGCATGAAAATGAAAAGAAGGCACATGGGGCTCCTCCGTCTTTGAATTTCATGGAAATAAACATATATAATTGAATGCATCTGTCTGTCTTATCTGCCAGAAACATTACTTCATTATTAGAGTCTTTCATAAAATTAAGGAGAATAATTATATGATCATCAATTTGTTCGATGGACACTACATATTATTCACACCAGGAAAAAGAAAAAGATAGTAGTTGTTAAAAAGCAAGAAGTGGACCTGGATGTTTCACTACTGTACTGAAACATCTTCCCGGAACTTGAGAAGATGATGAGACCGATTTGCGCATCGCAGAGCACAGAGAGCTCGTGGGTCTTCTTCAAAAGTCCCACTCGGCGCTTTGCAAAGGTGACTTGCCTGTTAGTTCTGTTCTCGATCCTGGCGATCGATATCTTTCCTCGTCCCATTTATCCAAGACTCCTTGTTTCTCTTCCTGTTAGGTAAAGCCAAAGAAAAGGGAACCCTATCCTTTTTGGTGCACAAACTCTTGCTATTTGTCAAAACGAAAAGAAGAAAAAGCCCAAGAATTAATTAGCTCTATAAACTGCTGAAGATAACAAGCATCTGGGTTATATATTAAGGAAAGATATGTGTGGAAACTAAACCAAGAGAAGCTAAGCAAAGCATTACTGTGATCACAAGTGGAAAAGCTGTTTCTAAAAACCCTAATGATGACATATTAGTATACTTCCAAAAGACTCTGCAAAACTGCAGAGAGAGAGAGAGAGAAGAGGAAAACCTCTTGGTTTCTTAATTCCTTTGCTTGTTGAACTGGAAATGGCTTGAAGCATATATTATTATTAGCTGCATATCTATATATATATATGTATGCAGACCACCTTACCTTTCTAAAAGGCTCATCCTTCTCTTGAAAATTACCATAATGCCTTTCTTGCATGAAGTGGAGCATGAGTACTTAGAGAGAGATAGAGATAAAGTTAGCTGCCTTTGAGTGTTGGCAGGTGTGAGCTTAATTTATCTTAATGGCCATGGATGTGTGAACTCAATCTTTTCAGTTTTCATGTGTGAATAGGGTTGATCCCTTTTGATGGCAGCACATGAGGAACTTGTACAGTCCAGAATGTCAATTCTTAAGTTTAATTTAACTTCTCATGAATTTCATCAAAATCTATTTTCCAAAATGTTTACCCTCAAGATACAAACATGGAAAAGACGTTTATACGTAGTTAATATGGTATGCTATGTTTATATCTGAATGAAACAGAAACAAAAGAGTCCTTGTGGAGCAATCTGATAAATCGAAATCATCCTCCAGTTATGAGTTTAATTGGGCAACTTAATTAGCAGTGGCCAGTTGGCGAATAATACATGTAAGTTACCAATAATGATGGCACATCTGCAATGTCATGTGAGTATTATTCTTTCACTTCTCTACCACAATGAAAGCAAGAACAAAAAGTTGATGTCATGCTGTGACTGTTAACCACCTCCTGCACTGTCATGCCAATAGCTACCTCTATTAAATTTGCCACATTGGGTAAGGTTTGAATATTGGAAGAAGCAGAAATTACTCACCCAGGACAAGAAGTTGCCGCGAAACCCTAGACCCTGCCAGAAAGGATTAAGAGTTTGAATTCTGGGGAGTGCCCGTCAATTAACTTTCTCAGCTTAGTCCTTAAGTATCATAGCATCTCATCCAAGTAGCTGCTAATTGCCACTAATCTATACATTTGACTCTTGAGCCAAAAATATTACCTATTGGTTTGATATATGCCCCCTTTTGATTGAGATTAATAGCCACAATCATATTATATTTAGGAGTTCTGTTTCTAGGGGGCATACCCAATTAAAAAAAAAAAAAAAGGGATGAAAGCATGAAAATCTGTCAATTGATTCACACAGTAATTTCCATACCTCCTCTTCTCCCCCCCCCCCCCCCCCCCCCCCCCCCCCCCCCCCCCCCCCCCCCCCCCCCCCCCCCCCCAACAAAGTAAACCCTCAAAGTATTCAATTAGTTTAAGCAATTCCAATTTTAGATAATTTCCAAAATCTCGAATAAGCAGAAGAGGAAGGGTCATAGTAGCCATGACTTGAACCCATATCAAGAAATCCCAATATGAAGTGCTTCTAATTAACAACTAGTTGTGCTAAAATTACTTGTCTTGCTTAAACAAGTTCAAGAAACTTGAATGACATTCCACCACTAAAACTTCTACGATAACATTTTGAATGAACGAATGGCTCATTCAAGTTTTTAAAAATGATGATGGATTCGAAATAATATGAGATAGAATATAATATTTCAATCTTGAAAATTTTGAAAGGTTGATTACTTAATCCCAAATTAAGTTTGTAAAATCATTGAATTTTGAATTGCAGTCACTATTTTAAAATTAAAATGGAAACATTAAATACAAATATCGCAAAGTAATGCATCCAAACACAAAGTTAACAAATTTCATGTCAAACTCCAGTCTTCATGTAATTAAACATTTGAGTACAAATGAATTAGTAGGTCTCTATCTTTGGCATTTGCTGGTTCATAAAGCCATATGTTGCAACTTAGCACTTGCTATCTAAGATCCATCAAAACCAGTCCGATTTAACCAAATCATACGTTACGAACAATAGAATGAACTTTACCTCTTTTATCAGTAATTTTAACTGCAGGTGGTGAAGCTTTTTCCAGGATAAATACCCAAATGCTCACCTTGTACAACTCTTTCATGGATTTGATTAATATGGAAATACCAAGTTTTAGAGGACTTCATTTGTTCAAATTTAATTTTGCAGTAATATAGAGTTCTTTTAACTTGCAATAGCAAACCCTAGTTTCAGCACAAGTTAATTAATGAAGCAAAGATTTTTCTGGTTGGTCCCCGCCACAGGCCCACAGGCTGGTTTTATTTTAATTTCCCTGGTCAACGTCATAATATCTCAGTTTGGTCTACCAGCTCTTTCTAATTAATTTAATTTAGAAATGTTAACAAAAAACACAGAATTTAAATATCTTGACACGTGGCATGGTGGCAGAGGCTACTGATTACGAGTCAGAGTCCTTCAGTAGCTAAGAATAGTGTGAACATTTTGTTTGCCTGAAAGTGGCTTGAAGCAGTTTCACGTCCAAATCAACCCATTAAGTTCAGTTTTTCACATGGTCTTAGCAGACTGGCCTGCTCATCGAAGCATGATGGAGCAGTATCTTTATTTGGTCATTGTTAAATCAAGATAGGAAATTAGAAAATCAGAGAGAGGGGAGGACAGAGATTGGGAATTAGGGGTACATTTGGAATCAAATTAATTAGTTGATCAGTACTCATGAATATTTTTGACTCCATTCACTTCAGATATTGTAGTTGGAAGTATCATTAAGTTATTTGTTTTGCTGGCCCTCATTAAAATCTTCACTTCACTAATGTACATCTATACGTGCACATATATACAGATATGATTAAGTTTGATTAATTCAAATTTTCAATTATAAATTTAGGGTTAAAGATTTATTAAATCATCTGATTTACTTATTTTTTAATTATAATAATTAAATCAGTATTTTATAAATCAGATCATTGATCTGACAAATCCAATTGTGACTCGGAATATGAACGGATTCAATCTTTATTTAAAATCTTTTTATTAATAATTATTCAAGAGTCAATCAACAACTTGGTTGATGGGTCCCATTTTAATTAAATCGAATCAATAAACATATAACTTTATTGTATTTTGATTGCTAAACAACTTTGTCCTATCATTTGAGTTAAAACAATGTCATTTTAAAATTAGGGGTAGAAAACCTTATTTGCTAATTAACCCAAGCCAACGACTTGTTCTTTCATATATCTTCGTCTCCTTCCCTCTCTCATTATCCTCTTAAGCACCACCAGCTGATAAATTCTTCATTTCTATGCATTTGATTTTGGTGCTTAATTAACTAAGGTATCTTTATTTTATTTTATTTCTTAAAATTGTACTAAGTTTACTGGGTTTACTAGGTTTATTATGTGAGTTTAAATTTCTAAGCATTGGGTCTATTGGATTTAGTGTCTGAATATATGCTTTTGATTATGCAAATTTCGAGTCAATTCCATTTAGCAGCAATTTACAATACTTTCAATTTTATGTACTTATGCAAATTTCTAAGCACAAGTTTACTGGGAAACTGGGTTAGCAATTAAAATTCTAGTTGATGCCTTTTGAAATGGTTGATTCCACTCATTAATTAAAATGTTATATCCATGAAAATAAATGTTGGGTTTAGTGTGAGTATCCATCTTATATCCAATGAAGATAAAACCCAAAATTAGCTTTACACTCATCTTTCTCCTGTACTTTTGTTGGTCGAACTTGGTTTAGCCGATGATCTTTAATTTTTGTAATGCTGCAGCGGCTAACCAGATCTTACATTCATCAAGAATTAATTTATAATTTATTTAGCATATAGAGATGATTTCTTTTAAAGAAAACGGTTCATATAGGTGGTTAATTAAACTATTTATGAGAAAATACAGAAGCACCATTGAGCCAAATTAAGTTGTAATAGATAACTTGGTCAGCTAAAATGTAATCTCAATTATTAAGAAGATGTCAATTTCAGTTGTTAAAGAATCAAGAGCTAATTACATAACACACATGATGATGATGAGAATGTCAATAAAAAAAAATGCTTCAGTAAGATTATTTGGGGTTGAGATTGGTGACATTCATGTTAACATTCTGAATGATGGATAAAGTGTACAAATTTAGGTGTAGAAAGGGTAAATATTTCTTGTAAGTCGCAGCCAAAAAAAAAAAAAGCTACAGTGTCCACAAAAACTTTGTCGATTTCATAGCACACCTCATTTAGGTGTTTTTTTTTTTTTCAAAAATTACAACTAAATTATTTAAATATAATGTCAACGTCAAATTTTTAACATTGAGTATATGTATTTTGTTATACTTTATATAAGATATATTTCAGATAAAGATGATAATACCATCTTTTTCTTTTCGAAATTAAAAGTTGTTTAATATTATATATATATATTTCATATATATATTTGTTATAAATTTTAATTTGATTATTATTTATATTTTTAATTATAAAAATACTGTTGATAAATAAAGAAAAGGTGAAAATCATTTAAAAATTTTATTTTTATTTTTTAAATTAAATTTTAACTTTTAAAATGTATCTAAATAAATCATATTTTATTAATTTTATTCATATTGAACTTTGAAAATAGTTACGAAATATTAATAGTATTTTTACTATTAAATGGTTAAAACATCACTGAAATAAATTTCACACTTCATTTTGATTTTATCTTTAAATTTGAATAATTTTTTACTAACAAGATTTTCATAATTTTTTAAAATTTTTGATAGCATAATTTTTTAAAAAATATATTTTTAATGCTACATTTTTGAAGATGGTAACTTAAACATTTTTTTACATTTATAAAAAATGTCAAGGAAAAATTTATTATAAAAAAATCTCTACTTTAAATATCTTTGATCTTTGTATTTTTTTCATATATAATTAAAGTTTAATTTGATATAAATTGATAAATAAGAGTTTTTTTTTATATACTTTGAAAATTAAAATTTAATTAAAGAGTGAATAAAACTCTGAGTTTTAAATGATTTTCACCCATAAAAAAACCTACATTCTAGATAAAGTTGACGAGATGAAAGTAAAGTTTGAGAACTTCATACGAAAGCCATATAGGTTAAAATAATCATGAAGTTATTGTAATTAAAAATTTACTTGTTTTGCAAATATTGTTAAGAGATGTATTTGCATAACCAAGTACCTGTGTTGCGAATATCGTTGTCAAAATATAGTCACAATGAATGAAAATTTGTTTGAAAAAATTTGACGTATAATTGTTACATATTTTATATTTATCTTATTTAAAGTATAAGTAATCATAAATTTGTATGATTAATTCCAAAATTGTATATGATATTAAATGTTAATATCAATTTAAACTATTCCTTTCAAGCCATTGTATTTAAGAAGCGTCCCATAATATCTTAGAAGTGTTATCAATTCATAAAATTTATTGAATAAGAATTAAATAAAAAATATCAGTTAAAACAAAGTAAAGATTATATAAACCTTAACATTTATCCCATGTTACTAATCAAATTTTTGTATTGAAAAAGTAATAAATTGAACGTTGATTTATTAATTTGATCCAAAATAGAACTCAACTCAAATAGCTATAAAAAATTAAGAATATTTTTTGTTGAAATATTTCAAAAATGATTCAAATAAATTTTTCACTCCGATTTAAGTCAATCTCTCAAATTTAAATAATTTTCGATATAAGATCTATTTTTTGTACGTTTTTTTAAAATTTTTTAAAAAATAAATCTGAAATATATATTTTTTAATGCTAAAAAAAATCTAAATTTTTTTTGTGACATTGGCTTGAATATCATTTCACATTTATGAAAAATTTTAAATCAAAATTCATTACATAAAATCTTCAATTTGAATATATTAAATTTTTGAATTTTTTTGATAAAATTCAATTTAGTTCAAATTTATATATCAAAAATTAGTGAATAAAAATTAAGTTCATAAATTATTAGTTTTCAAAAAATTACTTCAAAAATATAGTTAATTAAAAATATTTATTTTCTAAAATAAATTAATTAAAAATTACTTCAAATTAATTATTTTATTATCTTAAATAAATTAATTAATTTTACAAATATTAGTTATTGATAGTTATTATAAATATTATTAAAAATATATTTATAACATCAATTTATTATAAAAAGTTAAAAATGAAAAAATTTGATGTTAAAATATTTTTTAAGAAATATTATTTTAATATTAAAATGATATTAAATTTAGTATTAAATATTAAAGATGACCTAATTACATCATTTTATTAAAGATTAAATAATAATTTTTGTATATCCATCTGGTGTTTTATTGAAAATTGCATTCTCGTGCTTTACTTTGTAAGGAGATTCAAACAGAAAACAAAATAAACCTTCCATTTGCTTCATTTGGGCCTCTTTGAGAGTAGGGTTTCTCAATCTGTGTATTTGCCAGCAACCCACTTACAAAAATCTAACTATTTATTGATTCATTATATGATAGTTCTGTAAGAAATTTGTATTAATTAATTATAAAACTCACTCTTTTCAATATTTTATATTTTTTAAAATACTTAGTTATAATTTTTTTAGTTAAATTTGATTTGAATTTAAATTTAAATTAAACAAAAGATTTGACCAAATTAATCAAAAATATATCTACCAAATTATGAAATGTATAGTAAAAAATTAAAATGATGAAACTAAAATTAAAAAATAGGTTTGGTGTATATTTTATTGAACAAATCAAAATAATGAAATTAAAATAAAAAATTAAATCTAGTGTATTCGGTCTCTTAATTAGAGCATAGGTGAAAAGCTATTATTTTATGATCGATTATCTTTAAATTTTAATATTAAATTAAAATAAAAGAAATTGGATCACATTCAACATATCATTTTGCTGATTTTCAAGTAGTAAATTTAATTCGAATTAATTGTTAACTAAATCAAATTAAAACTTAGATAAATTTTAATATTAAATTAAAATAAAAGAAATTGGATCACATTCAACATATCATTTTGCTGATTTTCAAGTAGTAAATTTAATTCGAATTAATTGTTAACTAAATCAAATTAAAACTTAGTAAATTAGTTCACAAACAAATAAATTATATGCATCAAACCTCAAATATAATAATTTTATAATAAAATATGTTCACATTATGACAATATTTATTGATTTGATGAAAATATTCGTCGGTGTAAATATATATTCATTGATTAATGAAATATCCATCTATTTACATAATATTTACTAAAGAATAAAAAAAATAATCAATATATATCACATGTTTAGTAACACACAAAAAATTATCAACAAATATTAGATATTTATTGATAGAAAACAAATCTATCAATATAAATAAAATATTTACTAATAGATGTAAAATTAATATTTATTAATATATGTAAGATATTTAGTGATACATAAGAATATCCATCAGGACATATAAAACATTTATTAATGGTCGATATCTCCATCACTATAAGTAAAATATTTATTGATGAATAGAAGACATCCTTTACTATATATTAGATATTTAGTAACGCATAAACATATCCATCGTTACACGCTAAACATTTATTAATGGATTAAAAATTTTCTATTATAAATAAATTATTTACTAATGAATGTAAAATAACCATTAGCATATATATAGTGAAAAAAATTGTTTGGTGATGAAAAAAAATATTATCACTATATGTATGTCATATGCTAATGAATTTCTTGACCATCATAGTGGTTATACATTTTAATTATGTACTAAAAAATCCGTATCTATTTGTATATATGTGTTGATGTATTTTGACTTTCAATAAAAAGTGGTGTAAGTAAATGGTAATTTTTTTTGTAATACAAAAATAAAAACAATAGTAAGCTTTTTTTTTTTTTGATTTGTGGTTTCTCTTAGTTATAAAGTTCATTGGGGAGAGAAATCGAGCTTCAATAAATAGTGAATTGTTATGTCAATATGCAAATTATAAAACTATCAAAGAGTTTTAATCACACTTATATTCCTCATTATAGGAATTAGGTTAGAGTTTCCTGAGCCATTCCTCATCAATTGACTTCTCTGACATGTAAAAGAGAATGGTTCCTTTCATATATTTCTATATTTTTTTCTATTATCTATCTTTCGGGATGTTTGCATTTTTCAGGCTTCATGCACATGCATAAAGAAACACATCATGCGCACCCAAATTAAAACATAACTTTGATTCGTGCAAAAAACAACAAAGGTAAAGCAGGATTTAAGAGAAACAAATTTCTTTATGATAAAGGTATCCATTTTGCAAGTTGGTTATTACTGAGTAGTTCTTCTAAAAGATTGGATTGGTGATATGTATAATATATACTTTAAATCTTCATATGGATGCTACATAGTTATCATCCTTCAGAAATTACGAGTGTAATAATAAGAACATCTATGAACAAAAAAAATCACCTTAAGATGATCATCTGATGGTTATTGAGAATTAATCAAATAGCTGATTCTTTTTTCAATCTTTTAACTTGGTCATATGAAATCAAAGATAGAAAAAAAAAATCACTTATTCACAACCATCGATGAAAGATTCCTGAAAAAATTAAAGGATTATAATTAGTATTAGATATTAAATGAACTTGTTCTTATACATATACATGAGGAAGGTAATAAAAATAAATGAATCAAATTACATAAAAATATCCAAAAAAATAACTTAGCAAATTACATGACAAATGATACTTAACAGACTTATATTAAATTCAAAATAATGCTATAATCTTTCACAATGATCAAGATGCATCCTCATAAACAATTATATATATATATATATAATTGTTTATTCATTCTCTGTATTGATAGATTTTATCTTTTTATTTTATTTTAATTTTCTTGTAATTATGTAAGTAAATTCTATAGGAAACACATTCAAGAAGGTGATCGAGTTCTAACAAATTTTCATTACTTTTTATTTCAATTTGTTTTAGTAATTAGTTCTTTTTGTTTTTCAATTGGTTCTTCTTAAACAACCAAGCAGGCCATAATGATTGGCCTCAAAACATTCACAGTCCTGAGTCCAAAATTCAAAGAGTATCCATTTACATGGCCCAAAATGATTGGGCCCCTAATGGCCATGTAAAACTCTTCCTCTAAGTGAACATTGAACTCTCAAATCTTAATTTAACAGTGGTTCTTCATCTTCGCTCTTCAGGAGACGCACGGGCAGTAGCAATTCCAGGTAAGTTCATCTTCAGATCTCCCTTGTTTGATCTCTTTGCGAGCCAATCGTATTCTTTGATTCGTTGATTTCGTTTTAGATTATTGTCACTCGTTGTCTCGCTAGAAAACTTGACAAAGTGGGAATTGTGAATCATGGATCTCATTTCTTTCTTTTGTTATTATTATTATTTTCAAATAAGAAGATCTCATTTTGTGGTAATCTGTCTCTCTGTTTAGTTGAGTTTTGAATTCGATTTTAAGACTGCAGCAACTCGTGTGTAGTTAATGTGGCTCTGTTTGGTGGACTCTTTTTTTTTTTTTTTTTTCACTTAGATCCGAGATTCCAACTTCATAATTTTCATATCTGTTTTTCTTTCCTTCATTTTCTGGCTATTGAAATGGCCTAACTGTTGTGTCGGGTTATGAAAGCAGCTCAATTGTTACCTTAATTTCAACTTTCTGCTATTTATAAATGCAAAATATCTCTATTAGTCTGAGAACAGCGAAACAAAGCAGTTCACCAATACTATGTATGAACGTTTTAAATTTCATATCCATGATTATGTAGATCTGGCTTAGGTTGTCTCTTATTCTGTTGATATTTAGTTTAACTCTGTTGGGTACTCCTTTTAATTTTCTGAGGAGTGGAAATTTGGTGGGGAAAACTCAATCTATGGCTCGTTCGCAGTGAACATACTACTCTTTTCACCTTCAAAAATTCCTGGGCAGAATTGGATCTGCTTTGCATTATAAATCTCCATACCTCTTGAGGAACTCAAATCTAATGTAATGTATAATGTATATCCTGTCAAGTTTATTTGTTTGTTGGATCTGGAGTTAAGAAAGAACCCATGCGTGTATTAAACAACTGTGCTGATGATAATGGAACTTGATTCCATTTTCAACGCCCTAATGAAATGCCAACTAAATTTGGCTTTGACATAATAAAGTTCAATCTAGCTGAGTGGTTGATGGTTTATCTTTGGTGCATTCGATCCACTTGTAAAAGAAAAGGGTTGAGATGTTAACTGAATGCGCATGCTGCACATGCATGTATAAGAAATTAGTTTGATTTGAAAATAACTAGTTGCATGGCACTTAAATTACTTGTTTATATTGCTTTTCCTGCATTTATTCACCTGACCTGGTTTTTAGGTGGTTTTGTTGCTTTTTTAATTTGATGATGCTAATCAAAATTTTGTCTTTTTTTATAACAGTGGCCAATATCTTTCAGTTGGTGGAACTTGGTTCTCAATAAACCAAGATGGTATAATTTTTTTTCTCTTGTAATAGTATACCTTGTAATTTTCTGTTGGTGATTATAATGTCATGTGAAGAATTCAACATCTGATGTGTTGTTGAGTATATTTCTGAGATATTATTGCATCTTGAGTGCTATTCAATTCATGTATTTAGTTTGGTGTTTTGTAAAGTTTTATGAATCCTTGGAATTTTCATTCTGTTATTGTCATAGGGGAGCATGATTTCTGCTGTAGATGTGGATGGTTTGTCTTAAATCACAAGAAATTATCTGAATTGGGAAGATGTTGCATAAAACTTTGTTACTTTTTTAATCTGAAAAGACATCTGTATTTATGTATTGTTTACAAGGGGTTGCAACCCTTTACAAGTGTTGTTAACGTTTAGAGGTTGGGATTTGTATGAAATCTACAAAAAGCTGCCTCGTTTACAGAAAGATGTACCAAATATCCACAGTTTTGAAATACATAGCCAGTAATCCCTTAACACTTTAACTGGCATTTCAATCCCCTTGAAGGTCCTCCTCATTTTTCACGTCTTATTGTTCCAAAAAAATCACCAAACATTTCTTCCGAATTGTTTTCCTTCTTTCACTAGAAATCCTCAATCCTGCTTAGGCCTTTCAACTCCTCTTGCACAGACCCCATAGTAGCCGAGACAATCCCAGTGTAGTTAGAGTTCTCTCCCAAAGCTATCTAGACCAGCTGTACTATAGAAAACTGTCTTTCCTGCTGCTATCTTCGATGGATGGCCCCCTATCTCATAAAGCTTCTACGTGCCCAATGTGGCACATGGTTTCCTCCTGCTCTTTATGTGAAAAAACATTGGTTTACCATAACCAGTCTTCTGTGTTTTAAGTTACCATTAGTCAAAATCTAATCTTACAGGGCCTCCCAAGTAAGTAAAGGCACCTTAGTTGAAGCACAACCTTCCAAATAGTCTTTCCATAGAAAGAAAGTGTTGTTAATATGTCTAAGGAAAGTTATCAATTGTGAGAAATTCTTGTGACTGTAGTTACATGTTTTCATATCAAGTGCTCATTGTATGTGGTCTTTTTGTTTGGAAGTTGAGTGTTTCTTACCTTTTACATATGATTTAGGTTGTGCTTGCTGCGTCTGTCATGAGCAAGTCTGGAAAAGGTGAGTTGTATATTCTCTGCTTGTTTATGCATTTCTTTTATGAAAGTTGTCTGTGTCTCTTTGATCAAGTTCTTCACTAAGGTGTTGAGATATTTTCATGGAGAGACCTATAGCTGGTCTTGTGAATTCTGAATTAGAGTGAAAAATTTCTCTCTTTCAAGAAGCACCACAATGTAGCAAACCTAGATATAATTTAAAAGAGGTTGCATGCCCAGTCGTGTTACTCTGACTTCAATCCGGGGAAGAATTTAGGATAGGAAGTGTAAGATATAAACATCCAACAGAGAGGTGGTTAAGTCTTTTATCAAACATCTCCACTCTCCCCCCAAATTAATGCTCAGTTGTAGTGAAAAATCTTCTAGTTGCTTTCTTTGACATTTTGTCCGTGTTGCAGTGCTTGTATCCAGGCAGTTTGTTGATATGTCTCGTATAAGAATTGAAGGTCTCCTTGCGGCTTTCCCCAAGTTGGTGGGCACAGGAAAGCAACATACATATGTTGAGACTGAGAATGTGCGCTATGTTTACCAGCCAATAGAAGCTTTATACTTGCTACTCGTGACAAACAAACAAAGTAACATTCTTGAAGATCTAGAGACTCTGAGGCTGCTCTCCAAACTTGTATCCTTCTGCTTGTCTTTGATTACATTTGTGTGTTAATCCTGATGGATTATTTTCACAACTTTTCAGCAGCTTGCTTCTGTAATAGTTACAAATAGCAGCACAGATCTTGGTCCACTTTTCTTCACCTATTTGTGCTTCATCTGCCTGTTCACTTTTTTCTCTCATTAAAATTTACTGTCGTTTGTCACTCTCAAAGTCATTTCGAGAAGATGGGGCATGCTTTACCTTATATGACGTTTATTTGTGTGACATAAAATAGAGCCATATTGCTGATTCCTTAAGTTTTCCTAGGTACCTGAGTATTCTATGTCTTTAGATGAAGAAGGCATTTGCAAGACTGCTTTTGAGCTGATCTTTGCTTTTGATGAAGTCATTTCCCTTGGGCACAAAGAAAATGTTACTGTTGCTCAGGTTAAACAGTACTGTGAGATGGAGAGTCATGAAGAAAAGTTGCACAAACTGGTGTTGCAGAGCAAGATCAATGAGACAAAAGATGTTATGAAGCGTAAAGCCAGTGAGATTGACAAAAGCAAGGTTGGTTATGCCTCAGTGATTGCTCCTCTACTACTTTTTTGATTTCCTGTTTTTTTCTTGTGTTTAGAAATCCTTCTAAAATCTTCTCATACATTTTGCAGATCGAGAAGAATAGAGGTGATAAAGGAGGGTTCATGTCCTTACAGTCAATGGGCTCTGGAAGAATTGAGAGCAGCTTTAGCGACATGAGCATATCCAGTAGTGGAGGAGGTGGCTTCGGAAGTGGTTCTGGGTTTGGAATCAGCACCGATGTTGAGTCATTTTCCAACAAATCTAAAGGTTTGTGGCATTGTAATTGAATAAATTCTCTAGAAGCATGCATTTAGTTTCCAAAATAGTTGCATTTATGAGCATTAAGTTTAATACCTAGATGTTATATTTCTATCAAAATACCTGCATTTGTTGAATCTTGTGGATATTTAGTCCCGACTTAATTCCTTCTTCTATGTTTCTGAAAATTGCATTGGATGGTTACTTTTTAATCAAATAATATGCTTTTTTAACTGCGTACTATGATCAGGCCGTCAACCATCAGCAGCTACTGCTCCTCCCAAGGGTCTTGGTATGCAGCTTGGTAAATCCCAAAGGACAAACCAGTTCTTGGAGTCTCTCAAAGCAGAAGGTGAAGTGATTCTTGAAGATGTGCAGCCGAAAGCAGGCCAGTCAAGGTCGGCTGCACCACCTCTAACCGATCCCATCACTTTGACTGTTGAGGAGAAACTCAATGTGACACTGAAACGAGACGGTGGAATTAGTAACTTTGATGTTCAAGGGACCTTGTCACTTCAAATTCTTAACCAAGAAGATGGGTTTATCCAAGTTCAGGTACTCTGTCATGCCCCCTAAGGCTATTTGAGTATTAGGCTATTTCAAATAGGCTGTTTTTTGTCAAATAGAGCTGCCCATGCAGATATAGATCATGATGATGTGATGCAAGGCTAGTTACATTTGCATTTGGCTCTGTTTAATAGAGTTAGGAGATATATGAATTGGGTTAAGCATATGGTTTGCATCAATTAAAGATACTGAAGAATTATTTACTTCAAACTTTCTTGGGGATTTTGCATGAATATGGTACAAGGATCAAGTGGGACTGAGTAGACATAAACTTAAAAGTATCAGTTTCTTAGTTCGAGCAAAATACCATTCAAAGAAACAGTTGTCATTTTTGTGTCTAATCACTTGACAAACGTGGAAGGCATGTTACCCTGTGAGTCTTACTGGGTCTTGATTCCATTTCATTACTGTTGACACTGTCTTGTATTTTCATTGAACTGATGATTTATTGTGCTTTTCAGATTGAAACTGGAGGGAATCCAGCCATTCTTTTCAAGACTCATCCCAATGTCAACAAAGAATTATTTGCCCATGAAAATATTCTAGGTTTGAAGGACCCTAACAGGTCCTTTCCGACCGGTCAAAGTGGTGATGCAGCAGGTGTTGGTCTCTTGAAATGGAGAATGCAAAGTGCTGATGAATCGATGGTGCCATTAACTAGTGGGTTTTAAAACTTTTTTGACTTTCACTAACAGACAAGTGGATTTTGAAATTTGCTGCTCCTTGCTTACTGGTAGATTTTTGTTGCATGCTCTCGTCATTTATATGGATTTTTTGTATCGTGCAGTCAACTGCTGGCCCTCTGTTTCTGGCAATGAAACATATGTTAGCATTGAGTACGAAGCTTCGTCGATGTTTGATTTGCGAAACGTTGTCATTTCTGTACCTCTTCCAGCTCTCCGAGAGGCACCAGGCATCAGGCAGATTGATGGCGAATGGAGGTTAGGAATTTATATTTCTTCAGTCTTAGATTTAAGATATTTTCATCACTATAAGATTGCAGCATATAAATCCAAAGCCTGTGGATTTTTGGATGTTTAAATTCAAAAGTTATATTTGCTTCGATGAGGTTTGATATGCATGAAGATTAAATGCTATTGATTTCTTATCCTGCGAGAAAAACAGAATTGTTATTAGTAGGTACCTCTCACAGGCTGAGAGTCTTCTACAGCGAAATTCACCTGCATGGAACCTCTACGCTATCATTTATGAAGAAATGATACTTCTTGTCTCCTTTGCTTTACCATGTTGGCCTCTTTCCATAGCTTATAAATTCTTTTTGCTTTTACTTCATATTTAATAAATGAAAACTTTTTGACTTGCAGGTATGACTCAAGAAATTCTGTTTTAGAGTGGTCCATACTTCTCATTGATAATTCTAATCGCAGGTCAGCAATCTGTTTATATAAACTTCAATATTCCTGTGTAACATGTTTTTCCATGCTATTGCTTATGCGATTACTGCTGTTGGATTTTTGGCAGTGGCTCAATGGAGTTTGTTGTACCTCCAGTAGATTCATCAGTATTCTTCCCCATTTCAGTTCGGTTTTCAGCCACTAGTACCTACAGTGACCTGAAGGTATGGTTTGGCTTTCCTACCTGTTATTGTTTCATGCTATTGTTGTGATGACAGACACAGTGATCACTTTTTGTTTGTTGTGACTGTTGTACTATTTTATACAATCATATTGTGTTACAAAGTAAATGATATCTCATGTTCTTGTATTGTTTAATTTGAATGTCTGATGCTACAAAGCATTATGACTTATCGTTTACTGGATATAGTTGTGAGCCTGTCATTACTTTTTGAACATTGAGTTTGTCTGTTATGCTTTATCCTGTTACTTTTGAATATCTGAACTGCTGAATAGTGTAAGAGATATAGATTCTCATTTCTCTTTTAATTTATCATGTAGAATTCTAGCTTCATTTGCATGTGGACCGTTGTGCAACCATTAAACCAAAACCCTCTTTGGTCCTATTATTGAGCCTGTACACCAGAATTTATACATTATGGACCAGAAATGCTGGTTCATACATTTTTATCTTAGCATTGTGCCATTAGCTCTGCTTCTGTTTTCTGGAATAGTTTTAGTCTCTGGAGCATAAAAAGTTCATGCCGATTGTATATTTTTCTCCTAAGTTTTATCAGTTATTCTCTCTGATTATATTTCGTTGGACGTGTTTATGAATTTACAATCTTCTTGTAGGTTGCAAATGTGATCCCTGTCAAAGGAGGAGCTCCTCCCAAGTTCTCTCAGAGGACACAATTGATCACAGAGAATTATCAAGTAGTATGACTGATTTTTGCTATAAATGTATTGGGTATGAATTTCTTTTGGCAATTACTGAGCTTCCTTTTTGTTGTATGGAAAGTACAAGGACTGCAATGGCCGCATCATAGTTTTCTTCTCTTTTGTTCTTCTTTTCATTACTTACCCCTTGTACTCAGAATTTGTGAGATCATTGACTGCAGCGCAGAGTGGGGCTGTTTTGTTTCTATTATATAATGGTATATCTGACTATTTTGTGATAACTTCTTTCAAAATTTCAGTGGGAGTAGTTATCTCTGTCACGACTTGCCTTTCTGGTTTATTCCAATCAAAAGTGTAGTTTCTTAGATGGTAACAGAAATAGCTCTAGTAAAGAAAATTATATCCCCAGTTATTAAGGGAAAAGATGATTTGTGGGAGTGAGATCAATTTTAGTTGCGTGCGTTGCATGAATATGTTTCCTGTTTTACAGTGTAGAACAAAATGTTAATGACTGTTAGCAACACTGTAATAACATCTCTTTGTGTAATATTTGATTCAAATAAACTTAGATTTGCTCTTTTATTCATAAATAACATAATGATACACAAATCCATCATCACAAAGCAAAAGAAAAAGGTTTCATTTTAAAAACCTTATAAATAATGAGATTATTTAAAACTTTAATTGAAGCATGGGCCAGGCCAGCATTCAGTATGAAGTGCTGTTGGGTATACAAACTTTCATTCCAATGCCTTCCAGTGAAAAGAGTGATGATAAGAAGTCATAGATTGTATTATGAGTAGAAGACTTCACCCAAATTAAATAGCCTCCCAACAAATCCTCTTCTCCCCAACCAGAACATGACCCAATCATCAAGTGCCAGAGAGCAGCAACAAAAGACTATATTAATATTCGCTTATTCTCTGAATTGATTTTGAGGTTTAACATGCAATATGAAACTGAGATCGGATTGTCAAAGATTAAAACAAAATAGTTATTAATTTGATATTTCTTTTATGTAATACAATGATGATTTAATATGGTATAATAAAATATTAGGTAACACAAAAATGATGATGCTCTTGGCTGACTTGCCACGCATTTCAAGATATTTCTCTTGTCTGATGTTTGTGAACGAGGAAGCTGCACCAGCACCTTCATATCAGCACTACTTCAGGAAACTTCCTTGATATGAATGAGAAAAGGAGAAAAGTTCTTTACTAGTTTCATAGGACCCTCTGCGTTCTATACGCGTGAAGTGTACTCGTTGATTTTGATTCAGAGGCAGATGGCCGCGTGGACATAAAGAAGATGCGGATAGATACTAAACATAGACTATACAACTGGCTGTCGTTGAAGTGGAGATTCTCTCAAATTTTTATCATTATTTTGAAGTCTGTTTCCGCCGGAGACGTCTGACAATCTCTTGTTTATATAGACGACTTTCCACTTGTCGCGCTTTTCTTGTCATTGCTCTTTCTGTCTCTGGTTCCAAAATCAGTTCCACAATCAGAAGAGGATAGTAAGCTTTCCCAACCCAGGTAGTTCCTGTAACCTTGTGTAGTAGGCAATAGCCTGTTTGCTCACTGAGAAAGCAATGGAAATGAGAAGAAACTTGGACTTCTGTTTCTAAAGAGTAGGTTTTACCTTTTCTTGGTTCTTTCTTGTGTCCTTTCAGCTTTGAACATGACTAAAATGTACCATATCATGTTGATATTTGTTTTCAGATCATCTGCTTGTTTAGGAATTGTAGCAGGACTCCGGCCAACTGTTTCTTCTGGAAATCCCAAATTTCGCCACCTCATCATATTTTGTTTTGGCATTGACAGAGGTAATTTTTGGGAATGCAATTAATAAATTATTATCTTAAAACTGTCAAATCCAGCTATCTGTAAATAGTTTCACACTCATATCCATACTTATAAATGTAATTACTTATGTGAGTGTATATGCTTTTGCATAGTATTAGCTCATCAAAAAGGGAATATTGTTTCTCAGTTGCTTGCTTACTTTCTACTCCAATTCTCCAAGCGTTTTTTACTACTAAGTATGCGACGTATTGAAATGTAGTTTGTGCCACAAGGAGTTGTAATGGGTCGATAGACTTCCATTTCTAGAGAGTTGAGAATCTTAGAGTAAAAAACATATGAAAATTAAGTTTCTTCTTTTGGGTCAGATTGAAACTCCGAAAAGAAAAAAACTACAATTCTTAGCAGCAAAGGCCGAAGGTTTTAACGACGCGGAAAATGGCTGTGACATGCTGATGGTCTGTCTGGTGTTAGTTTATTGAGCTTATAGCATCATGGTTATGAGACAGGGTAATCGCTCATTTGGGGAAGGGCTGCTGGAGGTTACAGTGCAGGTCCTACTTACTATCGGAGCCTTGATTTTGATATTTGGTTGTGGCATCTTTAAGGTTGCAGTATTGGACCATTTTGTGGCAGCAAAAATCTGAATGGTGTTAACAGGTGGACTTGCATAGTGAGATGGTGACATCAGTAAATGGGTGACCTAGCGGGTGATCATTACTTCAGTCCTTCAGTTTAATGTCCCGAAGAGCTCAGTATACACTGAAGTAGACAAACTTTTTCTTCTCCTAGCACTACTGGGATGGGTCTTATGTGTTTGATACTAGGATCTTTCAGTGATACAAATTCTACTTTCGGTCAAAGAAACCTTAATGTTGACAATTGAGGTTTTTTTTTTAAAAAAAAAAAAAGTGATCAAGTTGTCAACTTTTGTTATTGATTTTCTCTTCTTCTTTTTTTCCTTCTCTCTCTTTTTTTTTTTTTTTGTGTGTTAAAATTTACAGATCTCAAATACACGGTTTCTCTTGTGCTTTGTATTCTGAAAGGGATGATGGTGCCCAACTATGCTTCATCACAATTTGGAGGGAGTTTGTCACTTCAATCATGCTTCCCTGAAAATAAATCTGTCTCCAATTCATCCTTCAAATCATCAGCAAGAGATGATGCAAGCATGGGTGTTGAATATTCTGATGATGAGATAAGCCTTATTGATTTCTCCCATGGTATACATTATCATGGCATTCATTCATCCTCTTTTGATGTAAACACCAATAATTCATTCAGCTACATGTATCACCAACCAAGCCATCCATACATAACTTCTTCCGACAGTGCTCATCCTCAGCCATCTCAAGCTATTCCAAACTCAATAGATTTTCCAGGAGTTGAACGAGCTGCTCACACAGTCCTAGATCCATCCTTTTGGCCTGTTTCATCTTCAAAGAACGAATTATCTTCTACTGCTATGGTATTACCTGCAGAGGCAGAAGATGACTCTGTTCCTTTTCCACAAGCAGCAATGACTCAGACAGGTGAAGATTCAGGTTGTATCTTGATAATCTTGTTGATATCTTGTTCTCTGGTTAAGAGTTGTACCTTCTGTAGTTTATTCAAGATTTCCCCTAGGATATGAGCATTATATCCAAGTAAGTTAAACAAATATGCACAGGCTTGGGAAATATTCAAATGCCAGCCATATGCAATTATCTTCTTTTATCACTAAAATTAAATGCAGCTGTTCACATCTCCATGTAAACTATTGAAGGTTTTACATATTCCTTTGGAGTCATCCTTCATGATGACCCCTGGTGAATGACTTTATGTTATATATATCATTGTTATCATTAGAGAAAGGAAGACAGCGATGGTATGAAATATAGGGTGCTGTTTTATATGATAAGCAGAAGCCAATAGGACACAATAGTGCAGCTTGTGTTGGTATAGGTCAGGGTAGTTGGTGGGGTTAACTCCTTAGGAGAAGGACATTTCATAATAACAACATGGTAATTGCTTTTAACATGAGGATTAGACTTTTTCATATAATGTCAGAAATTTAGATAGTTATACTTTCTCCCCTCCCTCTATCCATGATCCGTCCCCTACTTCCTACCCTATGCCAAGAAAGAAAACAAAAAAGAATTTAAGTAATTATCTAAATTCATAAAAACAAGTCTCACGAGTTTTGAAATTCATGGTATGTTGGCATGGAAATTTGACAGCGGAGACAAGATTGAAGTACTTCACAGCATATGTTCCTTTGCTTCTTGCATCACTCAGAGGTGATTGGAATGTTGCTAGAGAATTCTTGTATTTGAACCCACAAGCAGTGCGTGCTAGGATAACAAGAAATTTAGAAACTGCACTTCACGTTGCAGCTGGGGCAAGACACACAATGTTTGTTCAGGAGCTTGTGCAACTGATGACACCTGATGACCTAGAGTTGCAGAACAAGGTTGGGAACACAGCCCTCTGTTTTGCAGCTGTATCTGGAGTCACAAAGATTGCAGAGGTGATGGTTAGAAAGAACGAAAAATTGCCATCTATCCGATGCCGGAAGGGAGCAACACCATTATGTATGGCTGCTTTACTGGGGCACAGAGATATGGTCTGGTATCTTTACTCTGTGACCAAAGAAGAGGATCTTACGAAAGAAGATTGCATTGGGCTTCTCGTTGCTGCCATCAATTCTGATCTTTATGGTTGGTCTTTCTTTAGTCCACATCACAGATTCTTGTTTAAAATAAAAAAAATAATCCTAAAAGCACATAAAGAATTCAAGGAAAAAGGAAATATGGTTCCTCATTTAATATGTTGCACTCAGACAATTGACCCATAATGACATTCATGACTATCATTGTGTCATCAGATGTAGCCTCGGACATCATTCAGAAACATCCAGAATTAGCTGTTGCTCGGGATGGGAATGGAGAAACAGCTCTTCATGTGTTGGCTAGAAAACCTTTAGGATTGCAAATCGAAAGCCGATTAAGATCTTGGAAGAGGTGCTTATACTCATGTCTGTAAGTTCTCTCCTCATCATAGCTTACAATTCTAAGATTTCAGCTTGCTAGATTCTCCTAGTGATTTATATTCTGAAGTTGCTTTGAGTATGTTCTAGTGTACATATTACAACAATGTTGTATATATTATGTCTACGAGGGACTATGTTCACTGTTTGATAGTTTCATTTAGTGTTAAAAGTGAAACCTGTGCCATTTCATTGTTTGCTTCAGCAGTAATGGTATTCAATTGATTCAACAAATTTTGAGTTGTTTTCTGCATAAAATTCCAGTTGTTTCCAGTAAAAAATATTACGAAGTTTCATCTACCATAGTAGCATGACAACAAAAAGGTTCTTTGTGTTCCCGTAGTCTCTCTAACTGTCATTTATCTTCTCTGATGTTCCACCGATTTGTGATTAGTCATGTGAAACAAGAAAAAGTGCACAACAGAGAGTTATTTTCTAACCTTGTGCATTGTCTTCTTTTTTGAATATGCTAGGTGGACTTCAATTTTAACAATGAGACTTCTAAAGAAGTTTCTTGAAATAATTAACTGAGATATCAAAATTTTGTCTAAATGCAGGGACACCAACTTTGAAGGTTTTAGTTTCCAATATCTCCAAAATATAGGTATGTAGCAACTATAGCATCTTATCATGTTTGCTTCACAAAACATTTTTCAGTCGATGATTATGCAATCCCAGGTCTCAAGATGTCAAATTTAACGCATGCCCCAGCACTTGAACTGGTGGAGCAGCTATGGAAGCAGGTTTTATTGCTGGATGACTCACAAATTAGAGAGTTAATCAGGAGACCTTCACGATTGTTATTTGTTGCAGCAGAGCTGGGAAACATTGAGTTCATATCGGTGTTAATTCGATTATATCCTGATCTTATTTGGAAAGTTGATGATCATAGCCGAAGCATATTTCACATTGCAGTTTTGCATCGTCAAGAAAAGATTTTTAATCTAATTCATGAGATTGGTGCCCACAAAGATTTGATAGCAGCATATACAGATAAAAACAATAACAACATTCTACATTTGGCTGGAATGCTGGCACCTCCAGATCGACTTAAAACTGACTCGGGTGCTGCTTTGCAACTACGGCGAGAATTACACTGGTTTAAGGTCAATCTTAAAAATTTCCTTTTGTAGTTTGCACTTTGTTAAAACATTTCACAATTTGAGGAGATTATCACCATTATTTTGCATGCTTCAAGGTTAAAGTTAGCATCATCTTGGAGAATTTTTATCATGCAATAAGAATGTTTTTCATTGGCAGGATGTCATCGTAAGAGGTACTTGTGATGGCATGAATGATCATCATTTTGTATGTTCTAAGCTGTAGTTAGCATCATCTTGAATCACTTCTATGGTCAACTGCAGCTATTATTCATTTATTGAAGTAGAATTACCTTCATTGAGAGATGTGATGCCATTGTCTATTTGGGTTTGATATTATGAGCAATAAATGCTTGTAAAGGAATTAGTAGCACAAATTGTAAATTTGTCTTCAAAATTTGGTTCTTTTCATTGGGTCCAACTGCATTGAGTTTTCTTGTCAGAAAATTGGCTCGTTGCAACCACTGGACCCTAAAAGATCTTTTGGCATTCAAATTCTTGAAAACTGTCTTGTTTCATTGCCCGAAGGGATTATGACTATTTGTACATCATTGTAGGAAGTAGAAAAGCTTGTGCAGCCTTCATACCGGGAAATGAGAAATTCTGCTGGAAAAACGCCTCATATTTTGTTTACAGAGCAGCACAGAGGACTAGTGCGAGAAGGAGAAAAGTGGATGAAAGACACTGCTTCTTCATGCATGGTTGTTGCAACACTCATCGCCACTGTAATGTTTGCTGCAGCCTTCACGGTACCAGGTGGTAATAATAATGATACAGGGAAACCTATATTCCTACATTACAGGTCATTTATGGTTTTCTCCATATCAAATGCCTTGGCACTGTTCTCATCTGCCACTTCAATATTGATGTTCTTGTCCATCCTCACCTCACGATATGCTGAAGAAGATTTCCTGCATTCATTACCAAAGCGGCTGATAATAGGGCTTGCCACCCTCTTTATCTCTATAGCAACAATGATGGTTGCATTTGGGGCCACCCTTTTCGTTGTTCTTGGACATGATTTTCTAAGGATTGCTATTCCCATTGCAGCAGTTGCCTGTGTCCCAGTCACCTTGTTTGCATTGCTACAATTCCCACTTTTTGCAGATATGATCAGTCATGTATATAGTTCCAGTGTTTTCTTTTGCCCTAGTAATCATTTATTGTACTAATAATGTCAAATAGTGTGGAGGGGAGAGGTTAGAGTAGACCCATATAATTAAGGAGATCTATTCATTGTTTTGTGTTCATGCATCTATGATGATATTGTCATGTACCTTTATATAGTAGTTTCTGATTTTGCCAAACAAAGTCCTCAAAAATGAACCTGAGTATGTTTGGATTGATGATACTGGTTTAAGAACATTCTCTTAGGCAAATGATAGGGAAAACGTACATATGGTTCAGTCCTCGATTTGTTCGCCCAAGAACTGACGGAATGATTAGCTGTAATGAAGCAAACCTGAAAGTTTGTTCTTAAAGGCTGATGATGCAGGAGAGGCAACTTTAGCTGTATGAACCCAGTCTCGCTAGAAGACTTTACTAAATTACTGTCTGTCAATTGGCTGATAGCTCTTATGGCCGGCGTCTCTGGCAGGTGGAGCACTGGAGAAGTTCTTAGCTTATATTTGTAACTAGCAATGCCACAGACAATAACTAGGATTTTTCACTGATGGGTTCTTGATCTTACAAGCAAGTTCTCTCTTTATCATGGAATTTTTTATTTTTTATTTTTGTCAGATGCCTTTCATGTCTGATATTCTCGTAATCAAGTTCCTTAACAATGGGTACATGGAGCTGCCTTGTCTCACATGCTTCTCTTGGATTGTCAATGAGCGAAGCTAACGTCTTCACTTTTGGAAAATCGTGATTTTGAGTGGCTGTATGTTCATCCACATTTTTAGGGTTCTTTTGATTCTCAATTTTCCATTGGATTTTTTTTTGGTATGCAACTTTAAAGATTTTCTATCTTTTTTTTTTTTTTTATATACTTTTTGCTTTAGGTTGATCTTTTTGTAATAAAAATAATTTTTTTGATAATTTAATATATTAATAAAAAATAAATAACTAAAATAAATTTTAGTTATTTTTTTAAAAAAAATTGTTACATCTTAAAAGCTTTTTTAGAAAATTAATACGGATGTATCTAAATATAGGCATGTGCCTACAAAACCAACTTCCTAAGATAATGGTTTACAAATTTGGACCTACCAATATGTATCAAAGACTTTAGTGAGGAGTAAAGTATAAACTTCTTGCATTCAAAGAAACACCAAAGATCAATTAAGACTTATGAAAAGACCTCACAAGAATATAAGATTACAAACCAAAATGAAATACAAATGTTAAGAATTCGTTAAAAAAAAATTACTAGCTTGGATTCAGAGAGTGTTGGCCTAATTTGCATCCCCAAGTGCATAATAAGAGCGAGCTAATTTATGGCACATTTATAAAGTTAATGACCTTGGCATAAGGAGAAAGACTCTTATCTTAATCAATTATCTTAGGCTCAATTTTAAAGAAGTCAAGGTTTAATTTGAGATAATGTTCTTGGACCTTGTTGTGAGCAACCTCTCGAGCTTTCATAAAAAGTTCATAGTGAACTTCTATCTTAGCATTTAGGAATTCCTCTTACGAAAAGTTCTCCTAATATTTGAACAAACCTTATCTAATAATGGGTCACGAGCTCTTGCTTACCTCTTTTAACTTAAAGATCCGTCTATACTCAAATTGATGCTAGAAATGTGTTGAGCCAAAGAAAAAGACATCTACGAGCATTCATACGACAAATGTCAAGTACATGCAGCTATAGGGGATGAAAATTGATGTAATAGAGTTGGTCAAGAGACACATTGCATGGGAAGGTAATCATGATGTAGCAGAGTTTGTCAAGAGACACATTGCATATGGAGGTCATCGTGGGAGTTGTTATTGACTTGACCGAGATTTTTGGGGATGTTAGTTTCATTTATGGTAATAGTGGTTCCTTACTTGTAAGGAGAATAAGTAGTGGTTATAGCTGAGCTATTGTTTAGCTGTAATGGTGCACCTGTAGGCTAAGAAAGTTGAAGTTCCATTTGTTCTTTTATATTTGAACAACTCAGGAGATTGAAAATGGGAATTGAACTTACAAATAATTTTCTTTAGTGTGGTAGTTCTCATCCAAAAAAGAACAAATCTCTCTCAAACACTTTCTAAATTTGGTTGTGCTGATTAGGACCTAATAAAATGCTTCCTTGTCCCCCAAGGTAGAGGTCAAGCATTTTATATTGCCATAAAATACTTTTACCTTTTTACTTGCTTTTCTAGTTGTCTAATTGGCCTAATCCTTTTTAACTCTCATTAGGCTGTGGGGCAACAAGAGCCCAACAATGATAATTTAAAAAATAAAAAAGATCAAGAAATCAATACAAATATAAATATAACCATTTATGGCGGCTCTTATATCACTTTATTGAAAACACAACGGTTCTTAATACTAGTTTGCAGGATATAATGATTATAGTTTGTAGGTAATGATTTGATATCACTTTGTTGAAAATATGGTGATCGCTTTAAGAGCTCTTTAATCTAACATAAGAAGATTAGAAGAGAAATTCACCTTGAATTTCTTGTAAATGACTTACAAGTAATTCGCAAGTGATTTAAGTAACTTAAGTGACTTGGTGTACACACATATGGATCCCTTATTTTTATTAATTCTCAATATATCTTAATTATGACCATGCATCAAACTAGTTATTTAATATGGTTATGTTAACTTACTTAACAAAGGTGCATAGACTAAGACTTTTATATTATCGATATGTTTTTTATAAATTCTAAAAAATCTAAATTAACATGACGACAACGATAATCTCTAAAAAAGGATAAGACTTTACCTAGACAATGTCGAACATGGCACTGAGAAACAAGTCATTATTATCATACTTTTCAAACCTGACCTAGTTGGGCTCCAGCATTGGTTTCCACATTAGCCCAATGACCATAATGGGATCAACAACTAAATTAAAAGGCCAAATCCAACAACTCGACCAAAATCACTAGAGATTAGGCCCTTTATGGTAAAAAAGTTTATTAATTCACTAGCACTGGACCTCATCGTTCAAACTAGTAAAAAGCCTTGCCTTACCCAAAGTCCTCTTAACTCGACCTCCAAATTGGTCATCAGTACGAATTTTTCTCATCAAAATGCCAAAGCAACAACTTTAGGGCTAAAGGCAAGGCATGAATACAACCTGAGCTAGATTTAACCAAGATCTCAACCACTTAGCTTAGGTAATAATAAGATTATACTTTGAGTGATAAACTATTTCTGAACTTACAAAATAGAAACAATATTAAGTATTCATTGATAATTGAACTCAATCACTCCTCATAAGGAAATAAGCAAGAAAAAAAAGAAGAAGAAGAAACTAAGATTCATCATTGGGAACATAAAGGTATAAGGTTCAGACAGATAACAAAAAAGAAAAATCTTATACCTTGATATATAAGTTGATCAATATTCTCTCTCGAGATAGTGACTTTATCATTGGAAGAATAGAGAAAGTTATTACCAAAATTGCTACTAGACAATGATTCCCTTAAATATGAAAGTCTTAGAATTGCATAAAAAGCCTAAAGAAGAAGAAGTCTTCCTAGGTTAGGGATTATAAGTCTTAATAATGACTTGTTAATTATAATAACCTTTCAGATCCTTTTTATCTAATCTGTTGACACAATAGTAGATTCAATATAACAATGCAAAGGAGACTCAAGCCAATAACTCTTTTGAGATACATCAATTTGTATTTCAAATATGAACTAACTAGAGCATTGATTTAGATGATAGTAAATTTACGGTAAACCATTGTATTTATCTCAAAGAAATTTTTATTATTTGGAGTTCAAAATGCAACAAAAGCACGTTAAAATTTTATTAAAAAAAAGAAAAATAAAAAAAATGGACACAAAAGTTTAATTAGCTCAACTATAAAATATTATGGATGCAAAGTTTGCTTATTAAGTCGTTAATCAAATTATTCAGAACACCTTCAATTTGATTTGAAAACTAGAGTACCATAATACTCTCTATTAATTCAAATGCTTCATTCCGCTATAACAAATAAAGAGAAAATTTTATATTCTGTTAAAGAAAAGATTTCAGAAGCAAAACTCAAATTTTAACTTGTTACATCATTAGAACAAACCAGTTATGAGCTTATGTAATATTACATGAAGTTATTTTATCATATTAAACATATATTAATAAATTTATTAATAATAATGTCAATAAATCATTTAAATTATAATTTTAAGATATAAATTAAAAATCAATTAAATTATTAAATTTATAGTAAAAAAATATAAAAATAATTAAAGATCACATCCACGTATATAGTAAAATACTAATTGAACCACTATTAATTATGACAACATTGATCAAATAAAATATAGTAAATGAAGTTGATGAAGTTATAACTATCAAACCCAAATATTTTAAAATAAATATTATCAGAATAATAAATTTTGAATAAATTTAAAATTTATATTTTAAAATGATTTATATTTTAACTCAATTCATATTCAAAATAAAATTAATAAAAAAGAGTTATATATGCATCATAAGCCTACTTTATTGTGTTTTATTATTAATTGAATCACAGTTCTTTCATTATTTTCCCTAGACATACTAAAATTTTGTTATATATATATATATATTAAGAAAAATAATTTTTGTATACACTGATGTTATGAAAGTCTTGAAAATACTCTTAATTCATAATTTTTATTATAGAAACTTATAATATTAAAATGATATAAGACTGGTGTCAAATATTTTTAGGAAAGATTTGTCAATATTATGATATAAATGAAATTATAATTTTTTAATTACGATTTATTATAAATAATTTATTGTTTATTATTTTTATTTTATTTTCATATGTATGACTTTAATTAAATTAAAATTTAAAATTATGTTATATCTATATAAATATTTTTTAAATTTAAAACTAGTTTAAAACCTGCGCAAATGCACACAAATATTTAATATTATGTTTTAAATTAAATTTAGTACTGTATCTATATATAATAAAATAAAAATTATACACATTATAACTTAAAAAATTATGTTTTGAGATTACTATTATATTGTATGTTGTACATTTTTTATTAATTAGTTTATAAATATTAATTTATATAATTTTTTTAACAAAAAGAAGAAAATTTTTTTTATCAATTTTTTTTGTGTTTAATGGATGTAAAAGTAATTAAAACTTTTGAAACAATTATCGTATCAAATTATCTTTTGATTAATTTTTTTTATTTTTCATATTAAAATTAAATAAATATAAAAAAGTGAAGTGTGAATAAAAAATGCTTTACTTTCCTGAAAACAAACAAAAATCATATATTTTTTATTTATTCAGAAAAGTAAGAACAGAATAACAAATAATGAAAAGAAAAAAAAAGTATTAATCTTTTAAAAGCAAAACGAAATGAAAAATAGAGTAAAACTCATTAGCTCATATATTGTGCAAGAAAAACAAACTTTGATTAGGACAAATCGTAAAGAAATAAGAACATGATATATTTTTTTTTTGTTTTTTACAAAATTAATGGAAAACTTTTAGTCTAATAAAATGATAAAAAACATAGTAAAAGTAAATTTAATAATCAAACTTCATGAACAAAATCGATTAAATCTAAACTTTTTGACGTGGTTAAGGAGTTCATTTTAAAGATTAAATTTATCATTAAATTTAAAATTTAAATTATGCATTATGATGAGTTTAAAATTCTAAAATTTCAATATTAAACTTATCACTAAATTAAAATTCAAAACTACTTTAATAAAAATTGTCAAATAATATAGTTTCAAATTTTAAATTTATAAATTAAATAATAAATATTCTTATGTACTAATAATTTTAGAAGTTTAAAAATTAAAAGTTAGAAATTTATCAACTTAAACTTCAAAATATTTTTATAAAACTATCATTACATTAAATTTAAAATTATATTTGTAATAAATAAAATTTCAATAAAAATTTACAATATTATCAAAACAAAATTAAATTTTTGTAAATAACTATCACTAAATTTTTCTCCAAAACTAATCACTAAATTAAAATTTTGACATTATGAAGATAAAAAATATCAATATTAATATATTTTTTAAAAAATTTAAAATTATAAAAATACAGTAATATATAAAAAAAATTTAAAATTCATATTTACATCACTTAATATGGATGTGTCAAAGCCACTTGTTTGTACCATCATACATACATACATACATATATATATATATATGGAGAAAAAATTAAAAAAAAAAAAGCAAAGTGAGGTTTGCATTTTTATAAATGATTATCGGATTTTTAAAAATTTAATACTGACAAGATTGATGATGGTCACGTGACCTCAAAAATAAAGATGTAATAAATATCACAATAATGAATATCTACCATTATTTGTTAATTATATATGTAATTTATCAAATATTAATGTAGATCATCAAATCAACAAGCTCTGATGTTAAAATCATCAGCCATATAAAACTCATTTTACATATCAACCTTCTCTTACACCACATCAAGATTAGGACTCACGATTTGCTGAGAGTATTTCTCTTCTTGTTCTGCGACATCATTCATTCAGTTTTCTTTTTTCTTTTTTTATAAAAAATAATTTTTCTTTTTCTCATTTTATATATCAAATTAATTTGGCTTTTTCTCATTTTACATATCAAATTAATTTTGCTTTTCCTCTCCTCCATTTGTTCATTCGTTCATGCGGCCACCATGGTTTTCTATCAAACGTCTCTTGATAAACGGCTCCGTCTGAGTACAGCAGATATCTGTACTTAAATTCCAAAAACAGCGTCTCCTGACAAAACGTCATCGTTTGAGTCGACATCAAATATTTAAGCTCCCAAAACGACAAGGCAACAAACAAATTAATGCAAGTAATCGACACAAGAGAAGTGGATATCACTCTGAGCAGAACTTCTTATGGTGCAAGTAACCAAGGAATTTACACGAATAAATTATTTTTTAAAAATAAAAATCATTTAAAATTTAAAATTTTATTTTATCTCTGATTAAATTTGATTTTTTTAAAAAACTTATTCAAGTAAATTTTTATTTATTAAATTAAATTAAATTATATCAAATAATTTAAATTTTGAATTTTTTTATTTTAATTTCAAATTTTTTATGAATAAAAAATACTAAAATTATTATTATAAAAAATTTAAAAATTTTTAATCTTAAAAATATAAATTTATAAAAATAATTTTTAATAAACATTATTTAAATTTAAAAAATAAAATCAAAATAAAATTAAGATGAAGTAATTTTGTTTACCTATTTCAACAATGATATTATCTTTAATGTTTTATAATAATTTTATTAAATTTTAAAAAAAATTTAATTCAAATGTATGATAAAATTTAATTTAATTTAAATTAATAAATAAATTTGTTTAAAATATTTTAAAAATAAAAAATTAATAAAAAAAAAACTTTCGAACTTAAAATGTCATTTATTTCCTTTTTTATTATTTAAAGTTAATTACTATTGAGATCTTGCTGTATAGATGCAGTGTTTATATGTCCATAAAACTTTATAAGCGTAAGACTTCACCGAAACATGGAGGAAAAAAAAAGGGACAAAAAAGGAAAAAAGATGAAAAATGGCTGAGAGATCAAAGCCCAAAACCAGAAGACCTAAATTACCAACTGCCCTAAAACCACAAACCCTGATCTCCACTATGGCGCGAAAATCTTCTCTGCTGAAGAAGTCTCTAATGGCTTCCGTGTTGTTCATCATAGCAATTTACGCCTTCTTCAATAGTTTCTTCAGCTCTTCTCTTCCTTTCGACGGTCTGAATTCCGATCCAATCCCCACATCCGCAGATGGACTGCAGTTATTGCGCCAAGATCTGCAGATTTTTCCTGGAAATCAATCGCCCAAAGTGAAAGTCTACATGTACGATCTTCCCCACAAGTTCACTTATGGCATCATTGAGCAGCACGCCATAGCGCGTGGCGGCCTCAAAGAGTCCGTTGCTGATGTGTCAACGTTGAAATACCCGGGTCACCAGCACATGCATGAGTGGTACCTTTTCTCTGACCTGAACAGACCCGAAGAGGAGCGGGTCGGGTCTCCGGTTGTAAAAGTCACGGATCCTGCCGAGGCGGATCTGTTCTATGTTCCCGTGTTCTCCTCGTTGAGCTTGATAGTGAATGCGGGTCGGCCCTCTGGTTCCGGGTACAGCGACGAGGAGATGCAGGAGAGTTTTGTTGAGTGGCTGGAGGGGCAGGAGTGGTGGAGGAGGAACAACGGGTGGGATCACGTGATCATTGCCGGCGATCCGAATGCGCTGTACCGTGTAGTGGATCGTGTCAAAAACGCAGTCTTGCTCGTTTCGGATTTTGGCCGCTTGAGACCAGACCAGGGGTCTCTTGTGAAGGATGTGATCATACCCTACTCGCACCGGATTAGCGCGTATACGGGTGAGCTTGGTATCGAGAGTCGCAACACCTTGTTGTTCTTCATGGGAAACCGGTATCGCAAAGATGTAAGGGTTTTATTTACGGCTTAGTTTTCTTTTTTTTTTTTTTTTTGGTCCACTCTGCGTGTTTATCATCACTGTGGTTGTTCATACAGTCATGGGTAAGCATCTAGCTTTCCTTTGAGTAGTTAGTGCCATGAATTGAATGCTGAGCTTGAATTGCTTGATGTGACTGAGAGAATTAGAGCCATAGGAAAGCAAAATCTGAATTTCAGCTGCCATTTTAGCCTTTGCTGCATTTTCAGTTGCATAGTAAATGGTAAGGGAGCAGCATGCTGCTGATGGAAGTCGAATGGGAGGTTTAAGTTGACTGTTGTGTGTTAAGACTACAGGAACCAATCGAATTGCCGCTATGGCTTCCTAATATTATTGGACTTGGTCCTTGATTCAAAGGCTTTTGGGCATTGAGAGATGAATTTTCCTTATATAAAACACAACGTTTGTTCATGATGGGAAGTGAAGGAACTGGTAAAGAGATTTTGATTTGCAGAGACTCGACTTTGAAAGATGTAAACTTTGTTTTAATACCATTTATGATCTTGTAAAACCGCATTTAATTAATTTCAACCTTGTATTTATCATGTTTGGTTGCTCTTCTGAACTTCTTCTCTATTGAGTGAACTGATTGTTGAGACAGTGTTTTGTTTTTGCTGATTTTTGTTTTTTTCTGCAAGGGAAAGGCCACAACTCATAATTGATGTAGCCCTTTCTAAGATTCTGTTATGGAGCTGTTTCCCGATTTTACAGTTTCTCAAGAGAAATGAGGAAATAACAATGTTTATAACAGCGGCATATGGAATTTATCTGATAAAATTGGTCTTCGGTGGCTGACCTGTCCATTTTGTTCAAACTTTTAATGAGCTTGTATGAAGTTGACACGCAGCTTTCTTTGTAGCTGCTCAAACTGGAATCTTCATCTTTTCTTCATTCTTTTTGTTTAAACATCGTTCATACATTAGCTTCCAATGATTCTCTTTCAGTCTTTGTGGTTGTTTTGGAGACTAAAATTATAATGTAGTGTTGTGTTGGTTTTAGTTATAACGGCTAATTATGCCTGATTTTAATCATATTTATAGTGTGACATATCAGTAGTTGCATTTGCAAGATCAGATGTTGAGGGATTGTGATTTTATGTGCACATAAAAGTATTTTCTCAGCTGATTGTTTTTCTATTCTTTCGGGTGTTCTTAGGGAGGCAAAATTCGTGATCTGCTTTTCCAAACACTTGAAAAGGAAGAGGATGTGATTATAAAACATGGAACTCAATCCAGAGAGAATAGACGTGCAGCTTCAAAGGGGATGCACACATCAAAATTCTGCTTGAATCCTGCTGGTGATACACCTTCAGCTTGCAGACTCTTTGATTCCATAGTTAGCTTGTGTGTCCCAGTGATTGTGAGTGATAGCATTGAGCTGCCATTTGAAGATATTATAGACTACAAAAAGTTTTCCATATTTGTGGAAACCAATGCTGCTTTAAAGCCGGGATTTTTGGTTAAGATGCTTAGAAAAGTAAAACCGCAAAGGATTCTGGAATATCAGAAAGAGATGAAAGAGGTAAGTACAATTTGCATAACCTTTTACTTCAAACTTTCTGCCTTACTTCAGCTCTTGCTACTTATACTGTTCAATATTTAAGGTTTACTGGCAAGTATAGAATAGATAAAAATAGAAAAACTAGTGGCATTTGTCAAGATAGTTGAGACCCTTTGAAGATCAGTTCCACTGTGCGCAGCATTCTTATTAAACTGATCCATATTGAATAATGATTGAAATTCTACTGAAGTTGTTGAACATTTTCTTAACTCAACCAATTGTAAATTCTTAAATCCCTTCTGTGCATTAATTCTACTTAGAGCAATGTCATGTGTTGAGTTCAGGGTAAAATCATCTTGCATCTTTCTCTCGTTTGATGAGCTTTTTGTTGACGTTACTAAAGCATCTGTTCTGCAAATCAAGAGGAGTAGGAAAAATATCAATTTGAGATGCCAACGTAATGCCAAACATAAAATCGTATGGCAATTTGCTAGATGTCTTTTCTATGATGATATGTCAAACTGTGAAATAACTGTATGCAATAAAATATTAAAACATGAAACAAACTTGTAAAAAAAATTATGTTATAGTAATTTCCAAGTATACAGTATTTTCTCACCCCAGTTGGTATGACCGTTGGACATCATAAATCTTGCTAATGAACAATATTGGGATGGCTGTGTATGCAATTTTGGGCAAAAAAGTTAAATAAAAATAAGAAAAATAAAAGAATTGGAGAAGGATAGAAGGCATTTGCTGAATCATGCATGCACATCCATGAATAATCTCTGTGCTGGTTCTGATGGTGGAAGATTATTTGTTCTGTATGTACTTGTGTCTGCATATAGATGTTTCCAAGCAAGTTCGTATGGAAAATGATGTTACAAACCCTTTGCATGTATTAACGAGGTTCATATATTTTCATCCCTTCTTAACTTACCATGCTGCTTGAATAGATTATCTGTGTAATGATTAATTTACTTGTAAGTTAATGTGTGTTTACTGTTCCTAACTCTTCTTGGTGGCATGTTAGGGTTGTGTTTTATGCTATTGTGATCCTTGATTTGATCTGGGATTCATATTGATTTTTCTTAAAAGAAATTTGGAATGTGTCCTTGTGTGAGAATTAGTTCTTTTTTTTTTCAATTTGTTTTTGTTGTAATCAAACACTAGTGCATCAGCTGAGTTATATTCTTCTGATTTTTCTGATTCAGGTAAAGCGATATTTTGATTATACTGATCCCAATGGAGCAGTGAATGAAATCTGGCGCCAAGTCTCACGGAAGCTACCTCTCATTAAACTGATGAGTAATCGAGACAAACGTCTTGTCAAAAGGGATTTGGGTGAACCCAACTGCTCTTGTCTATGTTCAAATCAGACTGGGATTGTAACCTCCTTATAATGTGAATTCGACTTTTCTCTGTGATCTCGGAAGTGGGTACCTGCAGAATCTAGAGCTGTTGAAGCAAATGCCAGCAGGAAAAGTATCTCCTCTTGGTCAAAGTAAGACGAGGAATAACTTATGCAAAAAATTTCCATTTTTACTTCACAGTTGAATTTACGTTCATTTATTTCATACATGGTTTACTTATATTTGGCAAAAGCAGGTTCTCATACACAACTATTGTAGATTTCTCTCATGTCATTTCTTGTAGCAAAGGACCAACAACTCAACAGTTTAGGTGGCAGTTAACTGAATTGTACATTGTAGAAAATAAAATCATCAGTATTACTTTTGATTCTTTTATTCATAAATAATTTAGTAAGATGCTTTTGGATTTCTGTTGTCATTATTATCAGTTAATATCATTCTTCCTCATGGTTTACCTCTATTTGGTGGGCATCCAAATGAGTTGCGGAAAGGATTCATGATTGTTCTTTTGGGTCATAGAACTGATCAAATGTGGTTTTCCGTGAAGTTATTTGACCTCTTCATGAGTTGACTCCCCATTGTTGGACGTGATGCTGATTTTGTGCTTGGATAAATTTTGTTGTACAAGCTCCTCTAGGTAACTCTGTTGAAACATTGATTCATTTTTACTCGGCCATGGATTAAATATTTCTGACATCAATTGGCTGATGAGTATGTTTCAAGCGGAGACTTAGGTATAGTATGAGCGACAGGAAAGTACCTAACTTTTGTGCCCATGTCTTAAAGTGCTACAATCACACCGTATTGAATGTAATGATTTTGCTTAAGGACTATAACTAGAGAAACCCAGTGTCAACAAGTGATGAAATTGCGCCGCTGTCAATTTTATTTACATATTTTTTGTTCTTAGATCACATTCAAAACAATAGGATGCACTATATACCTATGTGCTCTTTATGTAGTCTAGAGTATTGGTTTGAAGCTCAATGTTCAGTCAGAAGAGTTGGTAGTCTAGAGTATTGATTTGAAGCTCAATGTTCAGTCAGAAGAGTTGGTCTCTAATTAACTGGTAAACATGTTCACCTAAGGACTGACTGTCAGCCACTGGTGATTTATAAGTTGATAATGTACAGTAATGACTTGTGCTGCTGGTAATTATTAGTTCATAAGAATAGCTTTTCTTTCACCATTTGGCAATCGAAAGGCTCAGATGATAGATCACTGCAATTCTTATAGTAATGGCTGGATTTGTTTAAGCTGGGACATTGAATCAGGGGCAGCTAAAGTAAGCACCCACTTTACAGATCAATGAATTCTCTACCGTGTGACAGAAATGTTAAACTGAAGCTACCCAACTGGAATAGGTTGCTTACGCACTTCATCACAGGCCTTATTTCTTTACTTGAAGCAACTGGCCACAAGTTAAAGACAAAACTGTAAGCGGAAGCCAATTAGTTCAAAGTCTTGTCAACATGGAAGTAATGGATCTCAGGTCCCCTTATTTGGCTGAATCTTGTCAACCTCCAAATGAATTTTATGTCCTAGGAATAAGAGGACCTTTTCACAAAATTAAACATTTATATAAAAAGAACTAAGTAGTCAATTTGAAACATCCAACCCATATGTGGTCCATCTCCACATTTACATTCTGTCATCTCCATATAAAAATGTGCTACTAGCACTGATAATCCTCATACCTACAACACTACCGATGATGTGAATTGAAAGATTTTTTTAATAAAAAATATTTTAAAAAAACAACTGAAGTAGTTGTATCACTGGTCATAATTTTTTTAAAAGAAAAGGTAATAAAAGAAGAACAAAAATAAAAAACCTGATATTATTTTTGATTATGTAAAAAAAGGATTAACACTTTCACAACATTTAAATTAGTACTCATTTTTTTTTGGGGGTTTCTAGAGTGTATGCATTGGCATTTTAATTGCTCTTATATTTTGATCTTGACATTGTTGTGGGTATAATTGATTATGTTATTTGTATTACAATTCAATTGGGTTTTGTCTTGTACCCATGTATGGCTTGGTATACAATGTATGCGCACACATACATATACGTATGTATATATGTAGGCTTAAAAGAAGCCCATGATTATGGTTAATGTCACAGTCTAAGTAACTTTCAACCTTTGAGATTATATTCTTAAATCACAAAAAAGAAAAGATTTTGTTGTTAACAAATTCCAAATCATTTTAGATTTCTTAAAACCCATACTTGTAGTTCACATATAGCATTGATTGATAAACACATCTCATCATAGAAAGAAAATAATAACCTCTTCGTGAAAACATTACTCAAGTCCTCATCGTGCCATAAATGACTTATTGAGAACAGATAGAAACATTGTCACAATAGAATTACCATAACATTCATTAGTTGCCACCATGGTCAAAGACGGGATTTTGGGCGATCTTTGGCAAGTTGCCCTACACTGCGTCTCTCACCCCTTGAGAACTCCCTCGAGATCTCCTTAACACTGCCTTCTGTCTGATCTTGAGAGTCTTCAATCGCTTCAATTTTGGGTGCGTTCAGTTTGACAGTGGAATTAGGAGGCATGTCTTGAGACTGCCTAAAAGCCGTGACCAAGTAGTCCCATGTACTCACAATCGCAGCCCTGAGCTTAGGCAGCTCATCGTTCCTCAGGCGATCCCTTTCAGCTACAACTTCTGCATAGTTGTCGTTAGGACCTTCGCTAGTCATTTGAGTTTCTCCATTTGCGTTACCTGTACTTGAACCAAGTCCATAATTACTCCAATCATGAAACGAGTTTTCTTTTTTCTAGACAAAATATATTTTAGACAATCAGAGGATAATTAATGAAACATATCTTTCGGTTTTTGATTTAGATTAATTATGGCAGTGATTGCAAGTAGAAGCAAGCCATATAATGAGAGATCTTTGACTCTAAAGGAGGCACAAATTCAGAGGATAATTAATGAAACATATCTTTCGGTTTTTGATTTAGATTAATTATGGCAGTGATTGCAAGTAGAAGCAAGCCATATAACGAGAGATCTTTGACTCTAAAGGAGGCATAAATTATCTGAAGATCAAATGCCAGCAAAGACTGATCAGGTTACCCTCGTGATCAGATTAAAGCCGAAAAGCTGCATTTTGACAACAAGAGATCTGATTAAACATGATTTATAGAACTAAAAAAGCCTTTGCTAAGAAAAGGAAGCTGTCCTAGCATTTGATATGTGCCATCCAACTGAAGTACCCTGTGCTACCCTGTGCAGGCTTGACCATGTGCAATCATCAATTTCTTCTTCTTCTTCCTAATTTTTTTTAATCATTCTGACCAGTAAATAAATGTCAGTTGATGAGCTGTTCAGAAGGGCTAAAAGGTTATTTTTCCTGGTACTTCATTTTCTGCATAATCCTTCCTTTTCTCTGCATCTTTCTTTTTCTTCTAAATAAAAATTTCTCCCTAACAACCATTGAAATCTTTGCCTTCGAAAAATAAGTAAAAAAAATAAAAAATAAAATAAAAAATGGAGAGTGGAGGAGAGGGAGAGAGAGACCTGAGAGTACAATGCCGAGGCCAGGTGCCTGAGCTCTTGAATCACAAGGCTGGGCTGTTATTATAGCAGTCATGGCGCCGGCCTGGTGCCTTACTGTCATCATGTCGGAGATCGGGCAAAGTCGTGCAAGAGTTTACAACTTCGTCCTGGACAGCAACCAAATGTCACCAGAGTACCACACTATATATATATAAGCAACAAAACGAAAGTCCCCGTAGAAACTTGAGCAATCAAATGTCCATATTTGTTTTAGATGAATCAATTTTTGACAGTTTCCTCCTGCATCTTAGCTTCTATTTTAGTTATAAATTTACATTATTCATTTTGCCTATATTTTATTTTTCCCTAGTTTACTACAATACCAACCCAGTCTTTCTTTATTGTTTTCTTCACCTAACCTGTTGTTTTTAATCTTGTATGTTTCCTTTAATTCTCGTCTCTATTGGGATCTGCAAATCCCAAGCATAAAGTCAACTTCGGCTGCTCCCTATGGATATAGGATACTCTTCCCTTCCATAGTTGCCTGAGTTTTCTCCAACTTGTTCTCATGGCCTCTACTCCTAATTTATATATTTTTTAATAAAATATTGTAGAGTGAGTAGTTTAGCAATTAAATAATAAGCGAATCAATTATGATCAATAAATAATACTTTAATACAAGTTCATGTGATCATGCAGTTTCTCAACTGAAAAACTAGTCTCTTTCTTGATCCATCCACTACTTGCGGTTCTATTTTTCATGTTACCATAATGCATGTATTACTTTTTATTAAGTGGTGAATGCATGTTGCATAAAATTAAATGGCTTAATTAAATTATTGATTTAGTTCTTAATGTTAAATGAATAAATATTAAATTAAGAATTAAAATTATTTAAAAAAGTCAATAGTGACAAGAAAATGGAAGGGAATTAAATAGTTTTATCATGACAATATAAGCTAACGTGTTGACTTTGTCCTTATCATTTACAGGATGCCAAAAGAAGATTCCACAATCAACCAGGACATATAATTTACGATTAAAAAATAATCACCACAAGATCAGAAAAAAATGTAAGATGAGACCGACACATGATTAAAAGATTATATTGATGAGGTGGCCATCAAATTAGGTGATGAAAAGTAAGAAAGACTCATTAATATTGGGAGTTTACTTAGCGAGAAGACTGGAAACATATCCAATTTATGAAGAAGTTAATGATAGATTGGGAATATATCACAACAACAACAACAATAATAATAATAAAGTTTTAGCGTATATGTAATTATGTTTTGTTTTATTAAAATAGCTTATATATGTACAATTTTTTTCTTTTGATAATAATATATATAAACACAAATAATTTTGTAATTGGCTAGCGCTGTATGGCAACAACTCATGGGGTAGGTTAATGTGAAGCCTAGCAATACCAAACTTCCTTAACTTTTTTCTTTTTACTAGTCCACATACTTGATGGACCCATCACAAGAAAAAATCTTTTACAATGATTTCAAAACTTATCATAAAATTATAATAAATTTTAAAATTTTGAAGTCAATTACATCAATAAGACATAATATGAAGTTATATCTATTAAAAACTTATGAATCTATTGGATTTTCGATGTGAAACTTTTGTTTATAATTTTCATTCATATTAATGGTTTTAGATATCTTATGACTTTTACTCATAATTATCTAAATACTCTTTTAAAATACTATCAAAACAAATAAAATATTTTTTCTTCAAATCAAACTTAGTAAAAACATGTAAAATATAAATATTTAAATAAAATAAAAAATATTTATTTGTTTTAATAGTATTTAAAAGGATATTAAAGTAACTACACATAAAAGTTACATGCATATTACGAGTGTACACAAAATCATCAATATTAATAAAAATTATAAAAGAAAATCCCATATTAAGAATAAAAAAAAAACATAAGTTTTAAATAGATGTAATTTTGTTGTAGACCTCGATTTGAGACTATAAGTAAAATGCAAGTCTTTCTCATGTAACCTAAAATTTTGATTTTACGATAGTTTTTAAAAATTATCATAAAATTATGAAGATTTTGGAGAACCTCCATAACTTTATGATGATTATTGAAAAATCACTCTAAATCATCATAAAACTTTTTATTAAATAATAATTTATAATAAAATATATATTAATTACATTAAGAGATATGCATTTTGCTCACCATCTCAAATCAATATTTATAAAGAAAATTGCATCTATTCGAACTTATATTTTTGTTAAATTTTTAATATTAAGTATTTTATGCATACAAGTGATGTGCATATAACTTTTACTTATGCAGTTAACAAAATACTTCTTAGAATATTATCAAAATAAATAGAATATTTTTTTTTACATCAAATTTAGCAAGAACATGTGAAATATAAAAATTTAAAAAGAATAAAAATAAAAAAATTTTATTCGATTAGTTTTGATAGCATTTTAAAGGGATATTGTGATAATTGTAAAAGCAAAAGTTAGATAGATATATCTCACAAAATTGTTAATGTTAATAAATATTATAGACGGAAGTCCTACATTGAGAATCCAATAAAAATGATAATTTTTTTTTTAAGTTTCAATTTAAGACAGTAAGCAAAATAATCTATAAAATATTTATTAATTATAATATTGTTGTAATATTTACTAAAATAATTTACAATAAATTTAAATAAAATTAATTAAATATCCTTTTCATAATCAATTAATGAAATTGTTAAATAATAAATTTTATAATAAAATATTAATTACTTATTTTAAATATATACCAAATATTAAATTACATATTTATAACAAATATTATATATATTTTTACTTTTTAGCATCAAATAAATATTTATAGCATTTGGATTATAAATATTTTTAATTATAATGTTAAATTTACTCTTTTTTGGGTCAAAATTTGAGTATTTTAAAGTTTTTTAATAATAAAAAACTTGTTTGATCTAATGGTATGATTTTTTGCTTTGATTGCTACAAATCTCGAATTTGATTGGTGCAATATCAATCCCATGATAAAAGAAGTTAATTTATTTTATGATTATTCAAAAAAACTCTTAGAGAACATGTCTTTCTTTATTGCTTTAATTTCTTCACAAAGCTTGCATCATTTTATCTTGAAAAACAATCTTAATCTTATTATCGATTTTAAGGCCCCTTTTAAATCTTGTTATTTATCTTGATCTACATTTTTGTGTTATGTGGAATCGTCTTTTAGTTCGATAAATGCTGAGAAGAAAGTCAATTTAGTGTCCATTGAAAATTAATGGGTTTTTTTCCTTATTAATAGCCTTCACTTTTGTTTAAATCAAATGTATTCGGATGCCTGCTTAATTTTTCCAAAGTAAACCCATAAAAAGTGAATAAGTGAATTAAATATCAATGCACCTTGAATATTTATCCAATGTCCACATCATACTTCAACTAAATGTTAATTTGTTAATTTTTATTTTCTTTATCATGTTTCATAGTATATTAGTATACTAACATATATATATATATATATAATATGTTTGCTAAATTTTTTGACAACAGAATTTTTTTACTTTAAGGAAGGATAAAAATGAGATTTTTTTTTGGTAAACTCTTAATTCATAGAATATGCAATATAGGAATGAGATGCTTAAAACCTCCGCACCCTTTGACTATTTATAGTAAAAATAGGAATTAGATGACTATCAAACATGATAAGTATTATTTTTAATGAGGATGATGTTTATCTTCAAAACAGTTACCATAAGTTTAAATCCTTAAATAAACAGCAAAAATTAGATGAGATAAGTTCCATAAGGGTTTAAAATAAAAGATAAGTATAGAAACAAGTTTCTATTAAATCTTATCTCAACAATTTCCCACTTGAAGACATGATTCTCATCCTTTCATAAGAACTCTCTAAAGTTGTTGTCTAAACATTATCATGAACCAAGTGACAACAAGCATATATCACAGAAGTTTGAATGACCTTTTCTATTCTAATAGGCTTCATTAGCGATCAGCTACCTGGTCATCTTTATGAATACACTTAATCTTTTGCTAATCAACATCCACAAAATTGACCAATTAAACAATCTTGGCCACTATTACACAATGTAGTCCTATGAAGTACCTTTCAAAGAAAATATAACTTGACAATGGGTCTTGAATCCTAAAGTGAATTAATTTACCTTACAATGGTTTCGTTCACTTTATTTCATCTAAAAAAAATCAAAATAAATGAAGTCACCACTAATCCTCTCCACCAATTAAAATTTATTTTCAAAAAACTTTTCATGAGAGGAAGAATGAAAATAATTTTTTTTAAAAAAAAGTTACTAATTTTATTTTCAAAAATACAGATTGGAGAGTTGATTACATGTGAAGAAAGATTAGCCTCACAATGCCTAGCAATTGATGCCAATAAAATAAAAATATTTTCCAAACATTGAAAACTACTCAAAATTTAAGAATGATTTTCGTACTAATACGATATGCACATCCAAACAGAGCTTCAAGCTTCGCACTTGCTTGGTCTTGACACTTGACATTTTTTAGAGATGCAACTTTATAATGGAGCTTTGAAAACTTTAGTTGCTTGAATCCACGACTCCAAAACCATAAGAGGTCTATACTCACTTCTCCCTCATGTTCTTAAAAATCAATCTTGAAAGCATGGAATGGCAGAGATAATTTATGAAGGACTTACAAGAAAATTACAATTGAATGACCCATTGATGTCGTTTTTCACTACTAATCATGAGGAATGATCACATGGTTTATCTTTTTTTTACCAATTTTCCTTTCACATCCTTACTTCTTTCTTTTATATTTCTTATTCACATCTTTTCATCAGCCATTATAAAGAGTCATTATTTATCTAAACAAGGAAACTAAGATCCACCATAGAACTATTCTCACCTATTTCATAAGCCTTTCTTTTTTTTTTGAAATGAAAATAAAAATTCATATTAATCATGAATGACAAACATCAGTTAAGAATAAAAGAAGAGGAAATTGCCAAAATTGGCACCTCGTGTCCATTGTTTTGTAAAGCAAACCATTTTTACTAACTTTTATGTTTTTAGCACTTAAATGTACTGTGAAGACCAAAATACGCATCCTAAAGGCAATAATACCCCTAAAAAGTAAATAAATTCAAAAAATAAAAAAATAGCACACAGTATTAGTATTCTCTCTCATCAAACTTTCTCTCTCATTAAGCTTTTTCTCTCTTTGTCTTTAGGCTCTTTCCCCAAATTTTTTCTTCATGTTTGTATCTAAGATCTACCTACACAAAAGCTAGAAAAGGAATCAAAAGCAGTCATCAATTGATTTTGACTAGTTCTCTTCATGTTGTATCTAAGATTTATACAACCAAACTTGTGTTTTTGGTAACACATTATTCTTCAAAAGCAAAAAGTGTTCGGGTGGGTCAAGAGACTAACATGTATGTATTTGAAAAATAATGTATCTTAATACTGCGAAGATTTTATGTGTTTGAAAAGAATAATCGTGATGTATCATGCATACCGTAACATGTACAAAAGATCATGCTAGGTTTGATTAAATTTTGACTTAGTCACCAAAATTCGTATCATCTCATGAATCATCTTGACTTCATTAACAATTGATATTTCTTTAATGAAATTGATACATGAGATAATATTGTTGCTTATTTCGTAACATGGAAAAAGAATTGTGCTATGTTTGATTAAATCGTGACTTAGTCACCAAATTTGTGTCATCTTATGAACCATCGGGACTTCATTCACAGTTAATATTTTTTTAAATGAAATCGATACATGAGATAATATTGTTGCTTATTTCATAACATAGACAAAGAATCATACTATGTTTGATTAAATTGTGACTTAGTCACCAAATTCGTGTCATCTTGTGAACCATCGTAACTTCATTCACAGTTGATATTTTTTTTTAATAAAATTGATACATAAGATAATATCGTTACTTATTTATCTAAATCGTTATTTATTTACTGAACTTCATTTTTGTTCTTTTTTCTAAAACTGTTGCTTCTTTTTTGAAATGTTTTCATGGTAATTGCAGAATGCGTGTTATTATAACTTAGAATGGTGAGTGGTCCGAGTCAAGAAGAAGTTTTGAGTATATCGGTAGGACTATCAAAACCTAACATTATGTTGTTCGAAAGGATTTGACACATGAACAATTATTAAGTTCAGTTAAATCTTGCATTGATATTGATTTCTCTAATTATGATGTTATATTGCACACCATAGTGAGATCCAAGGAAACTACCATGAAAATTGAGTTAGTGAATGATGATGATATTGAGTTTATGTTGTATGATAATAACATAGTATCTTGTTTATTATTATTTTTTTATCATCATATTGTCTAAGTTTTATAATATCTTTTAATTAAAATCTTATCATTATTACTTTCATTTCGTTTTTTTTTTTTTGGTTTAAACATAAGATTGGCTTAGTTTCATAACATCTTTTAGTTAAAATCTGAGCATGATTACTCCTATCTCATTCTTTCTTATTTTAAACGTAAGATTGGTATAATTTCGGAACATCTTGAATATAAATCATATGATAATTACTTTCATTCAATATTACTTTTTATATATAAAATATACATAAAAAAATATAATACAAAATAAAATAATTATGTGAAAAATAATATGTGAGCTATCATGGTGGGTTATCTTTCTCATCAGTTGAGTTAGCAAATATATAAACAGTCATGTGCTTTCTAATTTTTGGTATTTGGATATTGATGTACTTTAGTGGCTTGCTAGTTAATAAATGCTCTATGACATATAACATATGAAGGTTGCAATTATCACAAAACAAAAAAGTATGTCAATTAGTATGTGTTATATGACTTAAGACTTTGGATGTAATGTGCATGACAATGGAATAATAGGAGTTGCAACATCAGGTTTGGCGATGAAGTAACCCCCACTTAACAAAAAACTAGGTAGCATTAATCTAAAACAATTTTGCTGTCGAATTCACACTTTTGTTGGCACATGTTGTCGAAATGAGTCATAAATGCACAAACTAAATTTTTGCAGATCGAAGACGACAACAAGCCAATGCGCTCCACTAATATGGCATAGCATCAATAACTGCAATTGCTCATATTTTAGTAAAATGAAATATTGCTAAAATTAATTATTTAAAGTGATGAAGATAATTTTTTTTTTACCTTATTGATAGTGTGCCATGGTGGGTAGCCATTATAAAATGTTTTGCGCACACGCTCTAGAAGACCATCGTTTCATTGGTGGGTGTCCCATTGTGAGTTTGTTGGAGGACCATCAGCATCTAAATCTACTTAGTACTTATTATATGTATAAGAAAAACATGTCTACAAAACCATTTAGAAAAGAAATGAAGGAGATTGTCAAACAACAAACAAAAAGCAGTGTAATCAGAAAAGATCAATGAAAGTTATCAAAACTTACATAAAGTAAAATGTCACAAATGCATATATCCTGCTTACATACATTTGAAAACTCCCTTTGTCATTTTCTTAGAAGGTACAAATAAGCATTAATGTGCTGCAAAAACCAAGTGACAATGTCACAAAATACTAAATATAAACAAAAATCATAATACTTGATATGAGATTACATAACTTAGGAACGAAATGATGTAATCTAGGCACGAATCATAATACTTGACACGAAATAATGTAATCTAGGTACGAATCACAGTACTTAACACGAAATAATGTAATCTAAGCATGAATCACAGTATTTGACACAAAAACATAAATGTAGAGACGAATAACTAGACACGAGATCAAAATATTTGACACAAAATGATGTAATCTAAACACGAATCATAATACCTGACACAAAAACATAAATGGAGAGATGAATAACTAGATATAAAATCAAAATACTTGATACAAAATAATGTAATTTAGGCACAAATCATAATACTTGACACGAAAACGTAAATATAGAGATGAATAACTACACACAAAATTATATAAAACTAAGCATGAATTATAATACTTGATACGAAAACATATAACTGGATATGAATTATAATACTTAATACGAAAGCATATAACTTAAACACGAATCATAATACTTGATACGGAAGCATATAACATAGGCATCAATCCCAATATTGATACAAAATGTTACACCTAAATATAAATCATATAAATTAGACATGATTTAGTATGATGGTGACATACCGAATCATCGATCTGTTGATCATTGAGCTCAAATGTGCGAAACCAATTGACACTAACAGAATAACCAATATGTACATTACGACTGCATTACAGAAGTCAGTTTGTTATTTATATGATATTATAAAAAAATATATGATATGTATTACAAAAATTATACATAAGTTTACTCACTATGACATTGATGGTCCTTTCATAAATGCATTGTATTTATTACATATATATTCATCAAGCTACAATTTTGAATCAATCATTTGGTCGGACCTAGCATGTTTATGTTCAGTGGGGTCGACGTATGGACTACACAGTTGTCTAGACCGCTTACGCGTCCTAAAAACTAGCACCACATTATCTTCCCTAGGTGGAACGATAGCTAAGCCCGCCACCGCCTCTCTTTCAGCCTTAATGGCTCCACCTCCATCCCCCACTTCCTCACCCATAACCTCACGTACATTAACATGCTCCTAAGAATATTGGCCATGAGCAGCTGAAGGGTGTGTTGTGGAAGTTGTATCATCACCACCCTACAAGAGATAATAAACAAATATATTGTAACAAAACTTAATTCTATAATGAATTATTCTTGAAATGATTCTAGTATAATCTTGTAATGAAAAGTTAATTTTGCAATGAATTATCTTGTAATAAAACTTATAATCTTGTATCGAAATAAGGATAAAATTACCTTATTTTGGCGTGTGTCAGTCTTAGTACGTGTAGGATCCTAATCAGAGGAGACAACTTATCGGAGTGCTTGTTTGATAAAGATTATAGTAGCTATAAGGTTGACGTGATTACTCATCATTCTTGCATCCAAAAGATTTGCCTTCGCCTCTAAGTTATCGAGACAGAGGTAAATCTCAGTATCTTTCTCTACCCTCCTAGTTTGTGATCTCTCAGCTTGGGATTCTTCACCCATAGTTGCAGGTTTTATTCTTTTATTCTCTGCCTTAACCTCCTCCCTCAAATCTGTATGTATCCTTTCTTATTTTTCTCCTCCAACATCCTCCCTTCCCTCTCCCTCCATATCCTCAACCTCATCCTCATCCTTATCCTTATCTCTTAGTCGTGAAGTAGCAATGTATTTAGATCGTCGCTACATTTAATCATCGATCAAATAAATTAATTAGTTATCAATTAAAAAAATAAATAATGAAAACATAATATACGTACATATATACATTAATATATAACTAATATTGATTAAATATTATAAGGTTTTGTATACATTGTATACCTTTGATAAAGCAGTAGGCAATTTTGCAGGATTTTTTCTTCTTTTAGCCATGACATTCTCATCATCCTCCTCACCTTCACTGGTTAAAGCATTGTTATGCTTATTAAGCCGATACTGTTTTGTCGCACCAAGATGCAGAGGTAACACACTCTCATTAATTCCCAAGTAATATGAGGCTTGACATTCAGTGGGAGTCAGCTCAAATTTGACATTGATTGCCATTTGAAACAATAATCAAATATTAATTTAAATAAAAATTTTATAAGTGAAATTACTTACATATTAATAATTTTACAATTATGAAAAATATAACTAAAAATGTGCAAATGGTGTCACGATAGTCTAAATTGAAATGAATTTAAACTTTAAAAGATGTAATGTAAATGCTAACACTTGGCATAAAAATGGTGAATCTTGGCACGAAATGGTGAATCTTGGCATGAAATGGTGAATATTGGTATGGAATGGTGAATCTTGGTACAAAAATGATAAATCTTGACATGATTTTGTAAAAAAAGAAAAAAAAAAGGACTTCACTATTGTTATAACGATTTCTAAGTGTTGTCACGATAGTGTGAATGATGCAATGAAATATATATTAGATATGAATTCAATCAATAATGATACGAATTTAAATGTACATTGTTTGTAAAAATCTTCTTACAGTAGCCATGTGTGGCTTATGATCAAATTTTTACCAACAAATTCTAGGCAATGGTGATCTTATTATTTTAGTGGCATACTGCTTTATGCTAGGTATCACCTGAAATGCAAAAATCTTAAAATAAAAAGATAAGTTAGGTGTTGCAAAGTCTTTGAAAAAGTAAATAAAAATATAAAAATAAATAAAAATATATACCAACAAGTTTAATACCTGTAGTGCCCATACAAAATCAAATATGTTGTATGATAATTCCCCACGTTGAGTATTTCGAGTGGTTAGAGCCTTTTTAAAATACATCAATGAGTTGTAGTATACCAAGGTACCCCATGAAAAGCTATTGAATGCTTCTAAGTTATCAACAAGGTGGAAATGCCACTGGGAGATATGTTGTTGCTCATTACGGCCTTTGATGAAGGCATTGAGTAAGTAAACCAACGCACGCTTTATTGCATCATCGAAATCTTCATCAAATTCTCATTCATGTAGTTTTGACTTAACAGAACTAGTGGTAACCTAGTTCTTCCCATCAAATACTTAGCATGGATGCCAAATGGATTTGGTGCAATCAAATTTGTGTCTGGTAGCTCTCCAAATCCCAACCCGATGATTAAACAAAATTCTTCCTTACTAAAATGTACTTCGTGCTTCCCAAGCCAAAACCACATTTCTTCATCTTTAGGTTACTCAATTTGTCAAAGTAGTAAATTATGGATAACTAAGCTAGAAAATATGAAATCCTTATTCACTTCCAAGAAGTGACCAAGGCAGATGGCATTGAACTTCTGCCTTTGTGAGTCATTCAAAATACATTTTATATTTGATACGATATCAATATCGTTGTGCTTCAATACTCTGGCTGAAAGCTTCCAACTCTCTTTAGGAATCAAATATTTTTTTAGTAACATCCATCTGTACAGGAAAAAAATAAATAATGGATGAATGTATTAAGGATTTATAAAATGTTGATACGAAATTAAAAAAAATTGATACAAAAACTTAAAATGTTAATATGAAAGTATAAAACTTAATACGAAACTTGACGTGTTAGGTTTAAAATAGAAACTCAATACTAAAAAAGGTATAAGTACGAATTTATGAAAGAATAAATAATTTCCTAAAAGTTATTACGATTTTTACTAATACATTAAGATTCATATGAATTAAACTCAAATTAGCAACATTTGCAAAATTTAAGCTCAAATACCACAAATGAAAGAGTAAAACGTAGTTCACGCACATAATACACATCAATATACACACCAATATACCCAATATTCTCAAAAAAATTAATCAGCTTCAAAGTATTGAAAGAAGAATGAAAATAATACACACCAGTATACCCAGTCATTAGAGATTCATAAACTAGCAACTCAAATCATTTAAAACATGATAGAAGCATTTAATAGAGTTTCCATATACAAAAATAAAATTAAACATGCAAAAAAATAATAATAAAGAATTGGACGTCGTAAGAAGATTTGATCTGTGGTATTTAAAATGGAAAAAATCTAAACTTCATGCCAAAATAATCATTTTAAGACATACCTTTGTAGATTTCTAATACCTTCAATAGTTCTTCGATATTTTTGGATAATCAATTTATAAAAATAAACACAAAATCACTTAAATTTGGTGAGAGAGATTGCAAGAGACGCGAAGAGAGATGAACACACTGTGAGAGAATTAGGGGAAAATGTTAGGTTTGACTTTTGCTATTCTCTTTAGTGAGTAGGAATGTAATTGTTACTTTTCATTAAAGGTAACTTGGTCCAGAATTGTTCAGAAAGTGCTAAAAAAACATGAATTAGTAATATTGGTTATTTTTGTAAAATCATATGTGTGGAGGCCTAAAAATAAAAATTCCCCATAAAAGAATCATACATAAGCAATAAGAGCAATCTGTTTGAAAGATCGACCGATCACATTTTGCTCAAGAATCAATGCTTATACGATTTACAATCACAATTCATGAATTAAATATTGAAAAGTAATCTATACTTGCTATACAGAAATCAAAGTCTTACAAGCTCGTTTACACTTATACAAGCAGAGTGATTGCAAGAAAAGAAATGGATAATCGAGTGTTTGGCTAAATTTTCTGTTACTCTCAAAAGTAAGCTTGAAGAACTTACAGAGAAGGTCATTAAAACTTTGCAAAAGAAAAATGAATATAAGCTAAGGTTCTTTTCTCTTCGAGCAATCTCCTATTTATAGGAGAATTTTGTTGGGATCCCACCAAAAATCCATAAATTATGAGTTAGTGAATGGACCATAGCATGCTACACGCTCCTCCTAGATGACCTGTGTAGTGGTGCATACTGCACTTCACGTATCTTATGCACCTTCCTAATGTTTCCCCATTGTTCTAGCCTTTCTTTACTTATTAGCAGTGACTACTAGGCCTACTCAAAACGGGTTCAGGTTTTAACTGATAGTCTTAAATCTAGGATTATCCTCATTATTATTATGAATACCCTACCTAATATGCTAGTTAAGTGATTGAGATCAATTTTCAAATTTTCATACTCAACCATAGGACTGGGTTGTTCCCTCACTTGAATTTTTTTTCCTCAGTTCATTAGTCTATGCCTGAAGGTACTTGCATGTCCCAACCTTTGTGATAAAGTTAGGCATTGTCTTCTTTTCTTTAGTGTTATGATCAGGTCAGGGTTACCATTACCATCACAATTTCTCTTATTATGCCAATCATATATATGGTTAGGTCATGCTTACAATCTCAATGATGGGGGTCTTCCATAACCAAACTAATACCAGCTCAACTTTTGGCTAATGAAACAACACATCTTTTTATAATCATCATGTCTTTTAATATATTAGATGATCTTTACTATTTATCATTAAGGCTATTACTTAAGGATTCAAAAAAATTCTCCGATTATGAGTTATACATTTTTGCATTATATTTTTTCTATTGTATCTTCCTCTCAAAAATTACCTCTTCCATTACTACACTTTTACTTCATTCTTTCGGTAGAATCCCATTCTCTTAAACCTCAGCAAAAATCTTTGTGCATTTATATTTAAGTTGAACTTCAATTTTTGACATTCTTCTCCGGTGAGTAGGGTTAATCACGGTTCTGTTTAAATCTACGAATCGAACCGTAACTTTTACATTTTGAATTGAATAAAAATTGATATCAATAGTTTTAATTTTGAATTAAAATTAGAACCATTTTAAATATGATTCGATTGTGGTTTATGAAAATTTTGAGTCAAAACCAAAACCAATGGTTCTGATTTGGTTTCTAAAAAATTTAATTTAAAAAGTTTTTAAAAATAATTTTAATTTAACTAAATATATTTTAATAAAAATATGATGATTTTAATTTTAATTTTATTTAGTTTTATTAAAAATTTATAATTAAAATAATAAATACTGAATGTGAACCAAAATGAATTTGAACAGAATCGAAACCTGAACTACTTTTGAACCAAACTTTAATGATTCAAATTTTGGGTCATCCTAACTACGAATCTTGAATCAACGGTTCAAAACTAAGACTAAATTGAACCAAACTTTAGTCGTGATCACCCTTATCGGTGAGTCCATTTTCTTTTCCCTTTTCCTTTTCTTGAAATATGGCAAATGTAGATCCCTCCTCTTATACTAAGTTATAATAACAATAAATTATAATAAATTATAAAATTAAACTATTATTGATTATGTTTTAATTTCAACCAATTATTTTTTAAAAATTTAAAAAATAATTAATTTTTAAAATTTTAAACATAAGATTTGATGATATTAAAATCATCAACAAGAATATTTATGAATCATCAACTATCAACTTTTCCTTAACAATTCAAAAATTATTAATTTTTTTAATTTTTATTGATAATTAACGATTTTAAAATTATCAACAAACTTTTTCAAACCATCAATAAAAACATTTTTTAACCTTAAATTTTTTTTAATAGTGAAATCAATATTATCATTTTATGTTAATTTAGCAATAGTTAAGTTAAACAAAACATGTTACTTTAAAAGCAAATACTAAAAAAAGTTATGAAATATAGTAAGTCTATATTCAATTATGCTTTTAAGTAATTCTAAAAATAATTAAGAAAATACCACAATGATAGTTTAACTTAAATTTATTTCAAGCAAAAATTCAATGTTAACTTACATAAATTAAGATTTTAGTACTGGCAAAATTGATTACTAACCGATTACAGGTGACATCCGATTTTTCTTTTTCTAAATGTTAAAAATAAATTAAACCAAAATTTTCATTTCATTTTTTCGTAAGAATTTTAAAAAAATGGACTGGTAAGGTTCAAACACGTACAAGATTTATTGTTAACCACATCTCAATTTCAAGAGAATTCTTAAGTTTAATACAACAAGTTACATTTCAAAGAAAACATCCTAAGTAAAATGGAATCGTTCCAATCTCATAGTCAAATATTGGATTAATAATTATTATTCTTGGCAAGGGCCCATGGCGCCAAACAACCATCCTTCTCTCGAGTCTTGCGTTTCTTATTGCCTTGAGTGTTTTCAATTGCCTCAATATTGTAGGATATCTGCAGCTTAATTGTGGAATTAGTAAGAATTGCTTGAGGCTGCCTAAATGCCGTAACCATATAATCCCATGTTGACGCAATTGCAGCTCTGAGCTTATCAATCTCTTCTTTCATCTGTACTATTTCATGTCTTAGGGAATTCACTTCAGCAACAAGTGTTGGGTAGTCAGCTTGATTAAGTGCATTGCCTAGGCTTGCCATTTCAGTAAGTAAAAAGAATATATAGAAAGCTCCCATAGCTACAAATTCAATACGATGGTGTTAACATTTCTGTTCAGAGATCTAGCAATTTTTCATAAACGTACATTTAAAAAAACTTGTGGGTACTTAGTATTTGGCAAATTATATTTGCTTAAACATGACATGATAACACAAAGAAAAAGAAAAAAAAAAGCAACTTTCTGAATCCAAAGGAGTTAGTTCCTTCCTCAAAAGGACAATGTACCTCTTACATTCATAGTTAAATGCGAAAGAGTTTGTGTGACAACAACATTGCTTATTTCATGACTGTTGCAGTAGTAACATTCATATACATGATATGGAGGAGTTCTCAGTTACTCCAGAATAGCACTACCTAAGCCTCAACATAAATGTGGCAACTAAGTATTTTAAAATATGGAAAGATAAGAAGGAAACTAAACAGCAGGAACATGATCCAGAAGAACACGTGGAAGGATCCGCATTGTGAGTAATCCTAATTTGTGAATCTTAGAGAGTTAGGAGAGAAGAACAAGATAAACAAAACAGCATGGAATTCCAATACTTTATCCTGTTTAACAGCCAAGCAAAATATGGAAAAGAAAAAGAAGAACATGAAGAAATTTGAATCATGAAATGTATATGCCTCTTTGAGATCTTTCAAAATATACACCAAAATCCTACCAAAATGCCAGATAAGAAAAAAAAACAAAAAGAGAGAGAGAGAGAGAGACCTCCATGTAGCAAGACACGACGGGTTGGAGCTCTTAAGGCAGAAGACTGGCCACGAACACTGAAAGCTTTGCTAACATCTTGGCATACACTTTCCCACGCTGTTATTGCAGAATTCATGACGCCTTGGAGATGGCTATGTGCAATCATGGCAAAGGTTAGTCAAAGTCAGTTGAAGGGACTACTTCCTCCTCGACAGCATCATGGCACGGAACTATAACTATATATATTAGGCATGGAATGAAACATCTAAGAAACTTCACTATGTTTTATAGTGTTTTTTTTCCTTTAAAAAAATAAGAAAATTAGACTTAATTAGCAACTTTTTCTTTCATCTTTTGGATTTAAACTGACCTATTATAATTTAACTCCTCTTTAAATATTAAATTTATGGTGATTCTGTCATTTATACCCTTAAATCTAAGTTAAATTACACAATTAACCATCCATTTTTTTTAATTGTGTTCAATTCTTAATTAAACTTTGAATTTTTTGGATTCCAATTTGATTACTCATGGAGATTAGTCTTTGATTTGTGTAAAAGTTTTACAAATTAAATGCAATATATATTATGTGACATATATTAAAGTGTTATATATATATATATATGTATATGACATATAATAATGATCGAATTAAATATGTAAACGCCGTAGATGTAATTTTCTTTCACAAAATTTTCATCTAATGCAAAAAGTTCAAACAATATATTTTTTTTATATAACAGAGGAACCAAGAAAAATAACATATATATATATATATATATATGTTTTTGATATGATTACATGCCCCTTATTAATAAATTAAGACTCCCTTCTGGATCTCAATTGAATTAAGATAATCCTAATTAACATGACAAGCTCATTGCATATATATAATGAATGCTTCCATATTGCTAGATCCTTAAAACATAATTTAAGCAATTCTATTTCTAACAAAAACGAATTAAAAATGTGGTTTGTTGCATAATTAGCAAACAATCCTCTCTCTCTATATATTTATATGCATATGTTAGCCATGATTGCGACCAATGTGTGAAAACGAAGAGAGCTAATATGGACAGAATGATTAAATATGACCTTACCAAACACAAGGAGAAGAACTTTTGCTTTGAACCAGCCCTAATGTTGACTTCAAGTAAACGTTTAAAAAAGGATTAAAAAAAAAAAGAAATTAAGTCACGATCAATGAAAAAGGTTTGTTAGGGGAGATCAAAACCAATAAAGAAAGACCAAGTTGATGCATTTTCAAATATGCTTTCAATCATCTACCTTATTTTAACACATTTAATCATTAATAACACAGATGATTTTAAATAAATTTGTACATAGTGTGGGTATGACTAATAACTGATAACAAGTAAATCAAATATCAACTCAATCTTAACGAACATCATTTTGATGATGCCATGTCTAAAATAAAGTGATATATAAAATATATCTATCTCATAAAATGTCTCTTTTAATTTCAGCTAACTTATTTATTTGGGAAGCTTAATAAATTTTGACCCCTCTCTCCAGTTTACTAAGCAAAATCTTCGAGTTAGTCTTTCTTTATTGCCTAAATTTGTCTACCTAACCTGATGCTCAATATTCGTTATCTTTATCATGTCTTACATATAACTTTTTTAAAATTTTTCAGAATATTCCTTTTAACATCTAGAGATGGCATGAAAAAGTCAACATAATTAGGGTTTTTTCAAAGTAAACAGTATACTTGTTAATCGCTTGGTTTCAATTATCAAATGTATTTTAATAATATTTTGCAATATTAAATAAGTTAATTAGCAAAATATCAAGTAAACTTAAGAATCGGTAGATATGAACACATCATTTTCAATTGTCACACTAATTTCTTATGTGAAGATTAATGATCTCATTGCTAAGTCAATAACCATTGACAATTAAAAAAATAAGCTTTTAGCGATGATGAATTTGTCACTAAAGTAAAAAAAATTATCATTAAATTTTTTTAATGACAAATTTTATCGATAGCTAAAAATAATTATTGTTAAAAAAATAGTGATTAATTTTGAAGTCTCTCGCTAAATTAATGGTTGATTTTAATCGATCATTAACACGTTGTGAAATAGCACTGGGTTTTAGTGACTAATTTGATGACAAATTAATCATTCACTAAAATTAGTGACTACTTTGGCAATAGATTATAATTAGTTACTAATATTAGTAATTGATTCTAATTAGTCATTAATAGATTTTAGTTAGTAACTAACCCTAAACCTTAAACCCAAAACCCTAAAAATTTTAGTTAGTGACTAATTTGAGTCGATCGTTAAGATTTTAGTCAGCAATTAATTGAATCCATTGCTAAAATTAAAATTTATTTTAAAAAAATATAATTAATTTAAAATTTTATGACATTTTAAAAAATTAATTATATAAAATAAAAAAATAAAAACAACATGTTTTTTGTTTTTAATAAAATAAAAATTACATAAACAAAGTCAAATATTCTATTCATAAAAAAAATGATATCTAACAATCACGTGATGCTAGAGGTGCATTTCTCGTAAGGAGAGTTTCCATCCTGCGGATGCGCTCATTCATATCAAGTTCTATCTGCAAGCGCTCCTACATATCGCTCTCGTAGCGTAAGCGATCATACTCTCTCACTTTACGCTATTCATCCAATCACTCCCCTATAGCCTTACACTCTAACTCCATGTACTTTTCCATAGCCTTCATTTGAAAGGGCATATCGTACATAATGATATCATCGATGTAGCGTCCACTACTAAAGTTGTCGCCTAAATACCATAACCAGGATTGACTACTAATCTCATACACTCGATGCTTCTTCTTTCCACTTATGGCTTCATTGTAAAGCTTAGTATAGTCTACCTCAGGTGTGTTGGAAGATCCCGCCTCTAGCTGAGAAATTGAAGTAACTAATGCATCGAAGTATTCTTATAACAAAATAATTTGTTAACTTATTCGTTAGCTAAACCAAATAATGAAGTAAAAATGATAACATAATTTTAGTTATTTATTAAAGATTAAAGATAATTAACTTATATTAATTTCTTTGGCATGTTCATCTATGAGCTCATCGAGGTTGAACTTCTTAGTGTGGATCTGTTTAAAAAACTCTATTGATGTAGGCTAACGACCCAACTCTTGCGTTTGAAAAAAAATTAATAAATAAGCATATTATGTTCATTAATATTTATATAAGTAATTTAAATATCATATGTACTAAGTGTTGATAATAGTTCTGTAATGAATGTGAACTGATACTATGTTGAGAGGGAGTTGACTTGAGTCTACTTGTTTCACATCATCAACTGCTAGACATAGTTCCGCACTTTTGTCTGTACTTTGGTCGGTTCTATTTTATGTGCTACTGCTTTCATATAATATTTGAGACAAACTAAGGTTTATTTCTTACCTTATGGTAACATGTATACATCAAGTCATCATATAGGTCTGCAGCATAAGCCTCCTATACGACCTTTACCACGCCATCTATTTCCTCATTCCATGTAAAATATTTCTTCCAAGAAAATAAAAAAAATGATAATATTTTAAAATACAAACTATTTTTTATGGTAAATGATTATAAGTACCTTGAATTCTTTAAAATAAAAATCTTTAGTTTTTTAAGAAATCGTTCTCTATATGTACCTAGATGGATCGACTCTCTTTTGAAATATCTTATAAGTCTTCACTGGATATTTATGTGAATGCTTAATTCTACCAGATAAGATAATAAAAATAAGAAGTAACATTGATAAAAGATTCAATTCGGAGCTATTATATGTCCAAGGTCCAATATTGAAATAATTTTGGATATTTTTCCTAACTTTGTTTATGTCAATTCGAAATGCCTCAAATTTTTTAGAACACATTCAGGTTAAATAGCAATTATAAAGATAATAATACAAAAGTACTAAAAAAACATTAATTATGATTACTTATGTATCATTCTCGATAAAAATCTATTGTATTGTACTCTGCAAACTCTCTGAGCTGGACATCCTAGTAGCAGTAAAATCAAAAGAAGTTGAAGCAAAACTAGCAAACCTGTCGCTGCGTATAGACGCTCCATTTGGAGACGGTGCAGCTGCATCCTCCTCCCTATCCTAAATATATAGATCTTTCCCTTTGAAGTACTCACTTCTCCTCTCGGAGTCACCTCTTCTCCCTCGAACTCTCATCTAAGTATGTTTATAAAAGTTAGTTTGATAGCTAGAGTTCTATAAAAATGAAGTAAACTCTCCCTTAAAAATTCAACAAAAAGCCTTGAAATACACGATACAATACAATGAATAATCAAATCAACTAACACCCATTTCATAAAATTAGATTATTTAAAAATAATATTCATTAATTCAAATAACAATTTTTTTTTTATAAATACAACTACTCATCATCTTTAGAGTCTTCCTCTTCAACTTTCTTTTCCACTTCATCCTCTTTTTCCTTAGTAGAAAAACTTTCAAAATCTAACTGATGCAGCATGTCTTTTTTCTTATCATTTATATCTATTAATGTCCCATTTGGATCATTTAAAGATATAAGATGATTATTCACATCATTCTCAATTTGATGGACATCTTTTTCATCATTTTGAAAAAGAGCATCTTGGGTTGATCCACTAAGGAAATTAGAGTCTAACAGTTTGACGACTGACCTGGTTTTTATTTTTCAAATAGCCCACTGGTCATGCTTACCCACTTTAAGCTTGGATAAGAACATAGTAAACATGAGCTGCTTATGAAGTCAAGATAAATAGCTTATATTTATTCAATCTCCTTGTGTGATTAATATCTATTAGCTTATATAATTTATGTACTTTGGCGCCTACATTCAGTGCACACTTGAATAAAATAGTTCTCTTGATTGGTAACACAGGTTATTTTAATTATAGTTATAATACCTTCATCAATATATCGAAATAATCGCTTTCATATTCATTATAGTTAGACCACTTAATGGAAGCTCCATTGTTCATCATTGATATATTTGAACCGTGTCTTTAAGTGTGAAATGTATATCCATTAACATAGTATCTTGAGTATGACTTCATAGATCATAACAGAGCTTTTGCAGTATCCTTGATAAAATCGTTATCAACAAAGTTTAGTGGATTATGTGCATGTAAATATTAAAAATTGATCATTTAACTATATATATGTATCAAATAAGGATCAATAATGCAAAAGCATAGATTATAAGTATGCATGTATAGATTGAACCAGTTTAAAAATTAAAATTTTAGATGAGTGTCAACCTCACGATCAATTATATATGGACGTTATTCATGCAATTCGAAGAATGTAAATCCTATGAAACAGTAGTTTAAAAAAGATGATCATTGGCAAGAAGATTTTTGTATGTGAATTGCTATGATTGATGGAAGAGAAACGTACTTTATGAATGATTCGACCTTATGATAGTTCAACAAAACAAATGTATAAGTGGCTTAATATTCTTTCCTTGTCAAATATCTAGATTTTCCTTTTTTAAATGCCTAATCGAAATGTTTAAAGATCGATAGATTTTCTTCATACTCTTCTGAATCATAATCAATGGTATCATTTTGTGGCACTTTTCGATGTCGTGTGTTGACATGTGGCTCAAAGTAATGTAAACAAACTGATGATACTTCTTTAACCAAATATGCATTGCATATCCATCCTTCCACTTTTACTTTATTTTAACATTATTTTTCAATTTTCATGAGAACCTAGAATGACAATTAAAGATGACTAAACAATTAAATGATTTAAATAAATGATCAACTAATCAAGTGATTGAAATAACAAATTAATTACATCAAATTATGATTGATACATTTCAAATGGATACATCCATCGATACTGCATTGAACCGACTATCTTTGCTTCATAAACCAATTACATCGAAAGATTTTCATTGAATCAGAGAAGCTTGGGGGAAATATATGCTTGAATTTACATAAAATTACAAGAATTTCATTCTTAAGTCATCCCATATCTTCAACTCGAATCGTGATTGATGTAAATTCTTTGAAAAAAAAAATGTTTAACTCTGTTAGTGTCTGTCATATATTAGTTGGCAATAGCTCACAAAATGCGATGGGTGGTAATCGTTTCATAAAAACATGATAGTCATGACTTTTCATCTCGAACAACTTATGTTTTCACATATCCACACACCTTACCATGTTTGATACATATCCATAAAGAAATTTTAGATTCTTCATCCACTCATACAATATTTCTCTGTTTGCTTTGTCAAGGGCGTAACAAACTTTAGGTATTTTCCAGCTGCCCTATTCCATGCTAACTCAGAGCATGTACAAAATGCCTTCAAATCTTCCTTCGATTTTGCATTATTTTTCATCTTTCTTTCCACATTAATGATTGTGTTAAATACATTATCGAAAATAGTTTTCTCTATATATGTGATATCAAGGTTGTGTCGTAATAAGTTGCTACTCCAATAAAGTAGATTTCAAAATATGCTTTGTTTTCTCCAACCACATGTTTTGCAAATAAGACCATTTATCTAATCATATCCAACTTCTATAACCTTTTTAAGTTCTAATTGATCTATTTTATACAGTAATTCATATCCAAATTTGATAGAAGGAGCTACTCTTTTCACTATTTTATTCATAATGAATACAGTTTTATTCATCCGAAGTAGGTGATCTTTTGGTAAAAATTTATGATGGTTATCAAATCAAGTTGATGCATTATCAAATATGCTTTCAATCGTCTAGGTTATTTTAATACTAATCATCATTCATTACATATAAAATTTTAAATAAATTTGTATATTGCGTGTGTACAACTAATAACTAATAAACAAGTAAATCAAATATCAACTCAATCTTAACACACATCATCCTGAAGATACCATGTCTAAACTAAAGTGATATATAAAATATATCTATCTCATACAATTTATCTTTTTTAATTTCAGCTAATTTATTTATTTGGGAAGCTTAATAAATTTTGACCCTTCTCTCCAGTTTGCTAAGCAAATTCTATAGGTCAGTCTTTCTTTATTGTCTTAATTTCTCTACGTAACCTGATGCTCAATATACGTTGTCTTTTATCATGTCTTATGAAGTGTTTTCATCTTTTTTGTAAGACCTATAGATGGCAAGGAAAAAGTCAACTTAAGTAGGTTCTTTCAAACCTATACTTGTTAATAGCGAGGTTCCACATCTCATGTGTATTTTAATATTATTTTGCAATATTAAATAAGTAAATTAGCAAAATATGATCAAGTAAATAGAAACCCAACTATTTTAGTATAGCTAATGCAGGCATGTATATATACAGAGAAAAGAACAGTTTAGCTGGAAAAAAAGGTAAAATGTAAACTTATCAGATTTGGAAGTTGTCACTCTCCATATATAAAAGACGATAACAGGCTTAATTTTGCATGCAAACCCAGCGTTGCGCAGATATCATGGACGCTGCTGGCAATAACGCAACGAGTGGGCAATCACAAGACCAGTCTAGCCGTCGACCAGGTAAGCTTATTTTCATATGTGAGAATAGAACTTTCAGAAATCTGTAGTTATATATGTACAGATGCATGCTTATATATGTGAGAGAAATAGTTCTGAATTTTTCCCTTACATGTTTCGACTAAGCTTTGACAGAAGGGGAACAAAATAGATTTCTGAGACTACAACAAGCTGCACTTAATGGTGACTGGGCAACAGCGAAGGGTATTTTCGATAGACATTCAGGTGATATTTGCGCTAAAATCTCTACAGAAGAGGAAACTGCTCTCCACATTGCAGTTGCAGCGGAGCAGACTGATTTTGTTAGAAAGCTGGTGAATTTGATGATTGAAGAAAATTTACCTCTAGGCCAGAAAAATGTTGAGGAAAATACAGCCCTTTGCTTAGCTGCTATTTCTGGAAATGTTGAAATTGCCAAGGTGATGCTGAAGAAAAATGAAAACTTAACATCAATTCGTGGTAAGAGAGATATGTTTCCAATTCATATGGCAGCTTTGGTAGGCCACAAGGAGATGGTACGCTATCTCTACCAATTCTTGCATCATGATTTAGAGGCTGCTGATTGCATTGAGCTGCTTAGCTCCATGATCGACATTGATTTGTATGGTAAGCATTTCTTTTATGTGAAATTACTTAATGATCACAGAGTGTCACGCTCAATATTCTGATCGTTGAAATGGAATTCATATTGTGTGCGACAAGTACTATATTTTAGAAGAAAATTAAAAGTTCATGTTGTATGAGTAATGGGGAAAGCACCGGTGTATGAGTAAGTGAAGCGAATTCTACCAAAAAAAAGTGTGTATATATATATATATATATACACAAACACAGTTATATATGTATCCTTCCATGAAAGTTAGTCTACCATTTGAAAATTTAATATTTCCATAAAAGTTAATGCAGTAACACAAGATAAAATTATAGAGTTTTGCTCAGGAAATACTAATTGTAAGAAATAGTTAAATTGGTGCTCAAATTATTGGGGGAAATCAAACTTGACATTAATGTAATGATAGAAACCAAATTTTATACGATTCTATATTAATGACATATCCTGATTGCTTTGTTCCAGATCTGGCATTTGATTTTGTTCAGACACACAGAGATCTGGTCAGAATTTCAGATGAAAAGATAGAGGATGCATTGCTTGCTTTGGCCAGAAAGGATTCTTTGCTCTCAAAAAGTTGGCCAGGAGATTGGAAGGGATGCATCACCATGTGTAATTTCCTTTCTGATCCTTTCTACATAATCATTGCAAATAGATGACAAATCATAAAACTTCTCTAATGTGTATAGCTTCTTTTAAAAAACATAAGGAAATGCTGTATCATAGGCTTATCGAAAATGTTACTAAGTTCAACAGTCAATAGTTAAAGATGTTTGTAACTTTAGCTGGTTATTTTGGGTTTTCATTAGAGTGTTTACCAAAAATAAGAATATTTTGATTAGCCCTCAAACATTCAAGCACATGCTCAACTTAAAGATGCTCCAAAACTTTAAGTGCTTATGTCTCAAAAATAGAAAAAGAAATCAGACTGCTGAATGCAACATCACAAGGTTCCATCACTTACTAACTCTTCCTGCCTGACAGACTAGGCTGCAGGATAAATCATGTTTATGTACTACTTTTTTTTTCATTTCTTTTGCTTATATATATATATATATATATACACTTTTCATATCTTCTGTTATTCTCTGTTTTGTTTTCACTTTATGTACTTTTTACCATCAGGCTTCAAGGGTAACTGCTCTAGATCTTCCCAACAGAAATCAGCCCATCAACTAGTTGAAAATTTACTGGAATTGGTCCTGAAATTGCCAAACAATAAAGTTCAAGAACTTCTTAAAGGGCCTTTATTTGCTGCTGCAGCTTTAGGGAACGTTGACTTCTTGCTCATCCTTATACGGTCTTATCCCGATCTTATCTGGGAATATGATCAGGAGGGAAGGTACTTGTTCCATGTTGCCGTTCTGAATCGACATGAGAGCGTCTTTAATTTAATACATGGACTAGGTGCATATAAACATTTAATAGCAATATCAAAAGATGAACAAAAAATGAGCATGCTGAATTTAGCTGCAAGGTTGCCACCTTCTAATCGGCTTCAGACTGTATCAGGAGCTGCCCTTCAAATGCAAAGAGAGCTTTTGTGGTTTGAGGTGAATATTAGCTCTACCCAACATTTAACTTTCCTTTATATTTCACTTTTTTCCTATTTCAACCATTTTCTTTCATGCTGCATATATGAAATAATTTAGAATATTAATTTACTGTTTCAAAATCTAAAAGCTTCCTAATCAGCTCCAATGTTTTATTAATTTATGTTTACACAGTTTTTTTTTTTTTTTTTTGTTTTCCTGTCTAACAATTGTAGGCAGTGGAAAAGATTGTGCCTCATTCATACAGCAAAGAAAAAGATTCAGAATTCGAAGGCAAGGTGCCCAGAGAAGTATTTAGTAAGACCCACGAAGATTTAAGAAAAGAGGGACAGGAATGGATGAAGGAGACGGCAAATTCAAGTATGCTTGTGGCAGCTCTCATCGCCACTGTGGTTTTCGCTGCGGCATTTACTGTACCTGGTGGAAGCAATGGCGACACAGGCGCTCCCATCCTCCGAAGCAAGACATCCTTTACCGTTTTCATGGTATCAGATGCAGCAGCACTCTTCTCTTCCTCAACGTCCATAATGATTTTCTCATCCATCCTCACTTCTCGCTACGCAGAACAAGATTTTCGCTTCTGGCTACCTCTAAAGTTGATGCTTGGACTTTTAGCACTCTTCTTATCCATAATCACCATGTTGATTGCCTTCACTGTGACGATTTTCTTGATCTACAATCACTCATATGCTTGGATTCGAGTCCTCATTGTTGTCCTTGCTTCCATTACCGTCATATCATTCGCGTTGTTGCATATTAGGCTTTTGATTGACACAATATCCTCAATATTTTCCTCTATGTTCCTCTTTCGGCCAAGTCGGCATAGCCTTTACCGTAAACTTGGCTAGTCCAGTATGTCTATTTGCCGCAGCCAGTGCTTTTAAGTCCTTTAGTATGTCTGTTTTCATTCTTCACGATCATTTTCTGCTGGTTTTTTGATGAAGATGTTTGTGTCCATTTCCTTACCATATTCTGCAGAACTCTGAAACTTTCACATTTAAGATGATGCTGTTGTGTAATAGAAACTTCTCAGGCTAAAATTTCTGTTAAATCAAAATCTTTTATGTGCTAGTTTCTTTTGTTGTATTTTGTTTTTTTTTTTTTTTTTTGGGTTTTACACAGATTTACTCTTTTTTCTGTTAAAAAAATAGTCCATAATTTAATTCTGTAGGAAATTAAATTTATTGCAGTATCTTAATTGTGCAGGAAATTTTAAAAGTTTGTAGAAGTAGAAGGAAATTATTACAGCTAGATCAACCCACAAAACCTCTCAAACAGATAGTCCATAATTTTTAGATTGGTTAAGACCCCAATTTACAATGATCAATGTAAGCTCTTCTGTCCTATTCTATCAGACAACAGTTATTAATATAAAACTCCCATAACTTGGAAGGTCAAAACCCCTATACTAGTACTTCCCAACATCTTAAGTGTGTTCTTTTGAATGTTAACATTTCATCAAGTGAATCTTAATAGTCTAACATGAAAGATTTGTAATTGCGTCATGGTTATGACTTTTCAATATTATAAAATATATTGTTACAAAATTTTACAATTCTTGAAATTTTTGATGTAGGAGAAAACAAACTATATATGAATTATAATTTGCTTGCAAATGGTACTATTAAACCATTAGAGCAGCAACATGTTAGGTTATTGAGATTAAAATATTGAAGTTTGGTAAATTGCATGATTTCTCTCATGAAGTTTTGTTTATTGATTACGATGAATTGCATGTATATGTATTGTTGAGGTTACGGTGTTTCCCTTAAAATTTTAGATTTTATCTATAAGATCATAAAACAAGACATTAGAGGTTGAAAATCACATTTTTAAGGTTTTGGAGGTTATTTTCTCCAAACTTCTTATTCTATATGTTTTGAAACCCATAAGAAGCACCGTAGCACCTGAAAAGAAGAAATTAAAAGCAAGCATGCACTATAACAAAATATAAATTAATTCATCATTAAAATGATTTTAGTTGTTAATTTACAAATAATTATTTATATTATTTAAAATAGAAAAGATTAATTAGATTTAAAGAAATCTTGATTTGTTATTTTTTTAATTTTGGTTATTTAGCTAATTTTTAAGAATGTATCTTATTTAATTAAACGACGGAACAATGTTTTATTAAGTGGTTTATGAAGGAAGTCCATCTTAGGGCTTTCTCATTAGTGTGAGTTTTGTATCACCTCAAGACCTCTCGCGTAAGGGTTTCGTCTTTCCTAGTCAAGATTTTTATTCTCTTTTTCCTTTGTTTTCCTCACCATGATCTATTTTTCTCTTTCCTGATCTAGTTTTTCATCATATCTTGACAATAATGAAAGAAGACATTGATAAACTATGGAGTAAGCTTACGCTTGTAAATGATGAGCAAAAGGAAGTGCTTATCGAAGAAAATTAGATGCCTAAAACGATTGTACTTGGCAAGCATTACCCAATAGGAAAGTTTCTCCAAAGAAGGCTATATAATTTTAAAGTCATGAAATCAGTTTTTCTCAAAGTGTTGATCATTATTATAAATTATGAAATAAATAACATGTTTTTAATAACAATTCTTGAGAGAACTATTATTAAAAAATTTATTATCATTTTTAATTTTAGTTTTTAATAGAATTGTAATTAAAAATATAACTTTTAATGTTAATTGTGAGAGAACTGATATTAAAAAGAGAATTCAACATTAGGTGTTAAGAAATTGACGTTGAAACCTTTACTTTCATGGCTTCAACGTCAATTGCAAAGGAACTGATGTTGAAAGTAAGAGATCTCCAATGTTAGTTGTAATCATTAAAAGTGTAACTTCTAATATCAGTTATGAGAGAATTGATATTAAAAAGAGTATTCAATATCAGGTACTAATATCATGTTTGGTTGGTAGGAATACTAATTCTTTTCTTATTTTATTCTGTATAAAATTGCTTTTTCAATATTTGATTTATTTTTATCACAGAATTGTAATTCCTTAAGGAATTTCTATTCCTTAAAAACCCGGAATAACTATTCCGAAGTGACCCTCAGAATAGTTATTCTCTGAAAACAAGGAATTATTATAATTTTCTATTCCTAACGTACCCTTGATAAAATTTTTAAATTACTATCATATATATATAATAACTTTATTTTTTATTTTTTAAATAATTTAATAAAAATTAAAAATATTATTTTATTAAAATATTAATTAATATTAATATTAATTTTATAACATTAATATTTAAAAATAAAAAATGATTATTAACATATTATCTAGTTAATATTATTTTTATAATAATAACATCTTTTTTAATTTTTAAATAATTTATCAAAAAAGTAAAAAATATTATTTTTATTAAAATATTAATTAATATTTATTTTAATTTTATAATATTAATATTTTAAAAATAAAAATAATTATTAATATATTATTTAGTTAATATTATTTTTATAATAATTTTATTATTATAAGATATTTATTAATTAATATTATGTTAATAAAAATTAATTAAATTATAATTAATTTAGTTAGAGGATATACTAGTCTTTTAAACTTGCTTTAATTACTTTTCTAACTTATTTTTTGATAAACCAAACACATAAAAATAAATTCATACTTTATTTAATTCCAATAAACCAAACATAATAATTCTTATTCTTTTTTATTCCTTCTCTTTTCTATTTTTTCTCTTTTTTATTTTCAAAGGATATTTTTTTTATTCCTTCTCTGTTCTATTCCACGAACCAAACATGCTATAAGAAACTGATGTTGAAATCCTTTACCTTCTTGGCTTCAACATCAATTGCGTTGCAACTAATGTTAAAAGTGAAAGCCCATGCCACTTGGTGATTTTAATTCATCCTCCAACATATAATCCCAACAATTGAGGTAATGGATGTATGTTGATGCCAACGGAATGCTTGGGCCGGGCTTGCATTGTATGAGTCATCCCCAAATGAAATTAATTAGTTCCCACTAATTCTTAATCCAAATCTATTTTCCATCATTGCTAAATGTTTTTCGTTGATAGATCTCTTTATTGATAATTGATTATAAAGTGCTTAAAATTCTTATTTAGCTAATGCTGTGGGATTATGTTTTCCCATCATTTCTTTGGTTTCTTTAATTTTGATTAATTGCATAATTAGTCATTCTTGGACGTGAACCAAGATTATAGTCAGTTTTACCTAACTTAATAGTGGATAATTATTCGAAAATATTGGCATCATATTTGTTCAAGTATTAAAATACCGCAATCAAATCCATTGACAACAAAGGCATTATAGGCTGAAATTACAATCCAAGGTGAGCCAAAATTAATAAGTCAATTCAGTGGAGGCATTAATTGCTTCTGGGGAAAACATTTTCAATGGAATTAACTTTCAACTTCAGTTGCTTCAGTGGAGGCATTAATTGCTTCTGAGGAAAACATTTTCAACGAAATTAACTTTCAACTTCAGTTGCTATGTCACATTTAATGTCAGGTGAAAATCAACTGAAGTTAAAAGGTTATTGAACCCTACCTACAAAGGGAGAGGTAGTAACAGCAGCAGCCGCCGGTAACAACATCATCCCCCTCCCTTTACTCTCTCATTCTCTCATCTCTTCTCTTCAACTATTTCTATCAAAATCCAGCATCTAAGAAGCTCCATTGATTCGGGATTGCTCAAGAAGATTGAATAGTTACTTTATTAGTCTCTAATATGTAAGCTTTTTATTTTATTAAGTTTTTATTCAATTTGATTTTGTTGTGAAGAATAAATTTAGGGATTTAAAATTACGTTTAGATTTGGTAAATTGGGTATTATTTGGTGGATGATAATCAATTATTAAGGTACTTAAAAATTGTTTGGATGTGTATGATGAATTTTTGTTCGTAAAATTTAGGTTTGTTTTATTTAGTTTTTATTTAATTTGGTTTGGGTTTAAAGAATAAACTTAGGGATTTAAATTTATGTTTAAATTTTGGTTGATTGGTATGATTTGGTGATGATAATCAAGTATTTAGGTACTTAATAATTGTTTGGATGTGTTTGATGTTTTATTGGTAAAATTTAGGTTATAACATGTTGATTAATTCATGAAATATAAATTAAGTAACATGTTGATTAATTCATGAAATTTAAATTAATTAATTTGAGATTAATTAATTAGATAATTAATAAATTAGATTGTAATTATATAATTAATTAAATAGTTGTTATCTAAATTGATGTTATTTAGATTATAATTAATAAATTAGTTAGATGCTTGTAAAGTAATTAGATGTTTATTAATTAATTGGATATTAATTAATTTAGTAGTTGTGAATCAATTAATTAAATTTTAGATACTTAATTACATGTTAATTATATGTTCATTATTTAATTAGATAGCTTAATAATTGGATAATTAATTTATTAAATAGATGTTAGTTATATGTTAACTTATTTAATTAGATCACTTATTAATTAAATAACTAATTAATTAGATTCTACCTAATTATATGTTAATTTGATGTTATTAACATGTTAATTAATTCAAAAATTTTTAAATTAATTAATTAGTGACTACTTAGATGTTTATTATATAATTAATCAATGACATGCCCCTTTGTTAATTAATTATTTAATTACACAAGTTAACTAATTTATTAAAATTTACTTATACTATGTAATTGTTTAATAAAAAGTTAGATACTATTTAAGTTATAATCATCATATTTATTACTATGTCTTCATATATATATACACACACACATAATTACTTCATGTTTCTAATACAAAGAGTTTTAATTAAACTTCAAAATGGATAAGACTTGGATGTACAATGATAGAGGGTTGAAGGCATATAATGTAGAGGTGAATAACTTTTTGCATTATACTGTTAAAAACAGTGATAATCAATTAGTTCGGTGTCTGTGCATTAAATATGGTAATATGAAGCATCAAACTCCACGTGAGATACGAAATCATTTATATATATATGGGGTTAATAGAAACTATCAAAATTAGATATGATATGGAAAAACTTGTATTATTGGGTCTTTTACTAGTAGGAATGCCAGTGTTGTCAGAGAGATTGAACTCATTGAAAAAGTTGATAACACTGTAAAGATGGTACAAAAAGCATTTACAAAGTATGATGGTAATCCTAACCACTTTGATAGATTATTTTATGATACCGAGAAACCTCTGTATCCAGGATCAGTGAAGTTCACTAAATTATCTATTCTTATTAAACTATGCTATTTGAAGACGAAATATGGTTGGTTCGATCCAAACTTCAGTGATCTTTTAAATTTGATTTCTAAAATATTGCCTGATAATAATGAAATGCCCACATTCATGCATGATACTAAGAATAAATTGAATGCATTAGGTATGAAATACCAAAAGATTCATGCATGTCCAAATGATTGCATATTATATCGAAAGGAGTTCTATGATAATATCCCGTGTCCAACTTGTGGACTTTCAGGATGGAAAGTAATGAAAAATAGTAACAAAATAAATATTAGTGTGCCTGCTAAGGCGTTATGGTACTTTTCGCCAATATCAACATTTAGAAGAATATTTAGAAGTTCTGAAATAATAAAACATCTTACATACATTCAAACCAAAAGGAAGTTGATGGTTAATTTGAGGCACCCATCTGATACATCATCATGAAAATTGGTTGATTAAATGTGGCCAAAATTTGCTTTAGAGCCTAGAAACTTGAGACTTACTATATTAACTGATGGAACCAATCCCTACAGCACATTGAGTAATCAATATAGTTGTTGGCCAAAAATTATGGTGAATTATAATTAAAGACCTCTCCTTTTTAATGACATGAACAAAGATAATAGTTATAGAATTATCATTAAAAGACATTTTTAACTGTCATTAAAGGCCTTATTTATAGTAACGAAGGCTTTCAAGAGGTTTGACAATTAGGGATGTTAGTGGACACACATATGTTTTTTAGTTTGAAGATAGTTAAAAAAAAGGAGAAGGTGCTGCTCCACCAACCTTGGTCTTTTAATTAGTCCTTGATTGTCCTAAAGGATTTCTATAGGTAGTCTCTCCTTGACAACTCAACCATGTATTAGTGTTTATTTTGGATCTGAATATATAACCTTATTTTGGCATATATGAATGCCATTATTGGACTATTTTGGATGAACCCATTAGAGACGTCATTGTTAACAATAAAATAGCTTTGAAAAATATTTGCATGTTTCGATGTAAACCTTCAAAAGCCACTCAAAAGATGCTACTAATGATCCATTCTAGAAAACCAAAAGACAATTATCTTTTTAAAATGTGAGCAACTCTTGGATCCCTATTACATCTGTGGAAAGTTAGATCATTTAGAAAGAAATGTCCTATTGCGATCAAATCACGAAAAGAAGCAAGTTGGTGCCTAAAGGAACTTGGTCCCCAGATCACAGCAAAAGGTCTTTTCTTTGGGTATTGGTGAAAAAAAGTGTTTTCGGTGTGCGAAAACAGGTTCTTGTGAAAGTCCATCATAGTCAAAGATGAATCTTAATAATTTAATAGTGAGGATCTAGTGAAAGTCAAGTGACTTGTAATTAACTAAGGTGAAGATTGAGGACTTTCAATCCTTAAAGGGAAAATCAAGTAGTGATGGTAGAGGATGTTGGGATGATAATCCATATAGAAAATCCTATAACTGTGGAGCTAATCAAAAGAGAAATCTTGCATAAAGTCATGTTAAGTGTTAACGAGAAGATAGTGGAGCAACTATTAGCATCCGTTATGGCAATAAGTTCTATTTCCATTTACATGCATAGAAGTGGGCCCATTAAACCAAACATGGAAGATCCATGATATAAAGAATTTGAAGCTAAATTGCAAAATGATCAGATGGACTTATCTACTGTCCATGCCCACAACTAGGATAATGATAGAAAACTAGAATCAAAATGGAAAAGACTGGCAAAAGATAAATGCAAACTCCATTTAGATATTGTTCGGCTAGTTGATGATTGAAAACAAAATAAGATAAGTATAAAGGATCCAAATGAATATGTGTTGGCTAAGTCAAAGCAAATGTGTTAAGAGAGTTTCAATAACATAAGTACAAAACAAAATTCATTGGCGGAGGCTAAGAATATTCAGCTTTGCTGAACATTATGAATTACTTAGTTTGGAACTATCGAGGTGTAGGGGTCCCTTGATTTGTTCAAGAAGCAACCTTACTAATTAGACGATATAATCCTTTACCTCTCTTCCTAAGTGAGACAAAAAGAACTAAGGCTGAAATGAAATTTTTGGGTATTAAACTACAATATAATGAATGCATTATAGTTCACAATGATGGATAAACTAGAGGGCTAACTCTACTATGGAAGAAAGAGGTACAAGTAGTTTTCAAATCTTATTCTAAGAATCATATAAATGTGGATATCTGAAGACCATCATCAATTCTTTCCTGGTGCTTCACTTGTTTCTATGGAAATCTTATAACAAATGCATGTATAGAGTCCTAAAATTTGTTATGGCTTCTACACTCCAAGTCAACTTCACCATGGATTTATGTTGGTGACTTTAATGAGGTTATTGCAATAGAAGACATGATCAAAGGTAACCCCTAGCCCCAAAGCTAGAATGACAAATTCAATGAAGTTATAATCGACTGTGACCTAATGAAGATACGATATCCAAGACCAATGGTCATATGTCTCAAGCACCATATTTGTATGAGAATGGTTGGATAAAGGACTGGCAAATAGAGTGTGGCGTGAAATCTTTAATGAAGCTTATGAGAATCATTAACCTACTATCACTTTTGATCATTTACCTATTTTTTTCTTCACTAATCCAATTAGCGTTACATCCAGATGGAAGGTTTTCAGGTTTGAAAATACATGGATAGGCCATCCTGAATATGAAACAATAATCACTCAAAGTTAAGGCGTTATATGGGTTGCTTTCATTAATGATATCATGTTAAAAATAATCAAGTGTGAGGAAGCACTATCTTGTCAGAATCGAAGGAAATCTGAAAATATACCTCAGCAAATAAGGAAGCAACAAGATGATTTGAGCTACATTCTTTTACATAAGTCATATAGTGAGGATTAAAAGGTCAATTAGCCTTAAAGCTATATATAAGCAAGCTTATGATAGGGTAGAGTGAATTTTTCTAGAAGAAGTAATGAAAACGATAGGGTTTTCACATCAATGGATTTATGTGGTCATGGAATGTATTGAGATGATAAGCTATTTTGTATTGATAAATGGGCAAAAGCATGGCTAAATCGAGTCACTAAAGGGTTTTAGTCAGGGTGATTCTCCCTACGTGTTGAAGGTCTCTCTTCATTCCTTAATCATGTAGTAAAGGAAGGTCAACTTTAAGGTGTCAAGGTTGCCCGCGATGGCCTAAAGCTAAGCCACCTATTTTCGTCAATGATAGCTTACTTTTTTTTTGAAGCTCACAAGTAAGGATATAGGGTAGTCATGGAAATTCTACAGATATATGGCTTGGCTTCTACACAATGAGTTAATATGAAAAAGTTAGCAATTTTCCTCAACTTAAATATACTAGAAGAGATCCAATAGAACTAAAGTATGAGTTAAGAGTATAGAAACTTTTAAGCCAAGAAATATACTTGGGATTACCTTTGATCATAGGGAGATCAAAAAAGAAAGAGCTCAATAAGATTAAAAGCTAGATGGAAGCCAAACCAAACACTTAGAATTGGAAGATACTGTCACAACCAGGTAGAAAATTATTAATCCAATCAGTGATACAAGCCATTTAAACTATATAATGAATTGTTTCATGCTTCCTAAGACTTTTCTTCATGAGCTCAATATGTTAGTGGCAAGGTTTTAGTAGGGTGATAAGGGTGCCTCTAAGAAGGCTCATTCAAAAGCTTGGGATAACCCCCGCCTTTCAAAGCTGGATAGGGAAGTTGGCTTTCATGACTAAAAGGCCTTTAATATGGCCCTCTTGGTCAAACAATGTGGTGACTTCTCCATGTAAGAAACTCATTTTGCCATAATGTCTTCACAGCCTAATACTTTCTTTTCTCTAGTCCTTTGATAATGACATAAAAGGCAAATAGCTCATATGCTTGGCAAAGCTTATTGATAATAGAGTAATGATCAATAGAGGGTCTAAATTAAATGATAGATTAAAAAATGAAATAAACATGGATGCATGGAGGTCAATTAGATTTCAGGATATCTAGATATCCAAACTTCATTACCAAGCCATTCACCATACAAATGCTGGTTGATGGATTGATAAATCCTATTAGTGGGGAATGGATAAGATCATAAATTATAAAGATCTTTAAGTCATATATAATAGAAAAGTTCTTGTCTTTAATAGACGATAAAAGCATGTGGGCTGAAAGTAAAATAGGAGTTTACATAATCAAGGCATGGTATTATATTGTCAAAATGATGCTTAAGAAGGAAGGCCCTAGTTTATCATCATGGCCTTGGCAATGGAATGCAATCTAAAAGTTAAAGTCACCTCCAAATTCAAAGTAATTGCTTAGCAAATGCTTCTGGGTATATTATCGACCATGACTGCTTTTATCTCTAGAGGAATCTTGGGTAGCAATTAATGCTACATTTATGGAACTAGGCTAGAAACTCTATAGCACAGGCTCTTTAGCTACATATTTAATAACTTAGTATGGGTAGCCTTACAATAGAGGCTGGAAACTTATCTTGATAGATTACTAGATGATGGGCAACTATGGGATAAGGCTTTATCTATATACAAGCATTAGACTTACTAGAAGCTTTCCTTATCTATGGTAGGAATCTTTGGATAAACAGAAATCAAGTCTATCACAAGCACATATATAGTTGTCTATAGTAATAAGAGAAGCAAGAAGAATGTCAATGAAAATGAAGGTAGCTAGTAACACCCCTTAACTAGCATGGTTAAATTAATATTGATGCATCTTTCTTTGCAGCTCGCAAATAAGCTACCTTACGGGAAGTAGTTAAAGAAGATCATGTTAAGTTATCCTTTATGCCATATCATCAATATAGAAGGTATAAAAAAAAAAAAACTGCCTCATGGCCATCCACTTTGACCTTAAAGTAGCTCTATGCTTTAATTAAGAAAGCATCATTATGGAAAAGCGATTGTGATAATTTTGGAAATATAGAAAGGTGCTAGGGCCTTAAATGAGTGGGAAGGGGTTTACATTGACATGAAATCTTTTGCCACATGTAATGTTCAATGCTTTTTTCAACATATACCTAGACATTCTAAATGAATTTACTCATCTACTGGCCAAATCATTTATTCATGTAAAAAGCAAATAGATATAGCTGAATTCATTACTAGGGAACTTCTATAATCCTGATATCTTTTAAAATGAATATATTCTCTTTTAAGATTTTAAAAAAATCAAGAATATTTTAAGAAAAGCAATTTGCTTTTTTTAATCATTTTTATTTAAGTAGTTTATTGTTTTATGGTGAATCATAATAGATTCTTATCACTTTTTTGTCTTTTATCTGAAAGTATGACAAATAAAACTAGTTTTTTTCTTGTTTATGGTGATTTTATTATCAAACAAAGGGTTACTAGTCTTTCTTTTACTTTGTTAGAACAATTAATTTTCTTGAAACACCTCTAATTTTAATTACAAACAACACTCTGTTTCTTAAGCACATCATATTGGTATCAGTGTATAAGGTTGTGGTTGCTTGTAATAGTGAGTGAAACATGTGAGGAGTGCTAGAGAGAACACATAAGTCGATTCATGATTTTTTACTTTTTAGCCATTTAAATCATGGTAAGGAAAAACATTACAAGATGATTTTCATTGAAACGAACTCAAATCATGGTGCTTTGACAAATATATGGGACTCCAACAAACATAACAAGAGATGATGGAGTAACTCAGTCATTTAACTTAAGTGTTTGAAGTACTAACTTTGCAACATCTATTATAGAGGTATGAATAAGCATTAAGAGGCCTTTCCATGATATGGGAGATGAAAGTGATCTTGGAGTAGATAATGGTGCGATAGGAGAACCTTGACATAGGGTACAATAGTAGGATGTAAAAAATAATATAAAAATGAAGATTGTACCATTTAAAGGGACTAGTTCACTCGATAAATTCTTAGAATGGGTCTAATGAGTGTGAAAAGTGTTCAATTTTCAAGAATGTAGTATGGTATGAAAATGTGAACTTATTACTGTCGAATTCATGGATTATGCTAATTTATAGTAAGGAAACTTGAAACACAATGTGTGCAAGATGGAAAAGAAGAGATAAGAAATTGGGGAGCTATGCAAAGAATAATATGAAAACTTTTGATGGTTGAATATTATAGGCAAGAGTTATATATTAAATTGTGAAGTTATGGTGGCATATGCATTGAAGATTATGTTAAAAAGATGTCAATTACAAGAACCTCAAAATGGATTATTGTAAGGTTCTTAGAGGGCTGAATAAAGATGTTGCTAATGTGGTTGAGTTATGAACTTTTGTATTTTTGAACAATGTGATTAAGTTTTTTTAGGTGGAAAGGTTGAATATGGAATGAACAAGTAAAATTTATCATGGAAAATCAGTTGTAAATCGACAAACTCAACTTTCATATTTCCATGTTTTTTTATTTCAAATTGGAGAACAAATAAGATAGAAAAAGATGACTCAAATAAACAACCAACAAATTTGGCTATGGAAGAAAAGAAAATTGGTGATTTACAAACTCCAAAAAGGATTTGAAATTACTTTAAATGTCATCACCATGGATACATTGTTTCTAAGTACGTAAAGAATAGGATTATGACTATTTGATACTCACAAGAGGAGACAAAAAGATGAAGCAACATTAAAGAAGCAAAAAGAAAAAAGAGTATTGGGATGAGCGTAAGAATTGTTTCTGATTCAAAATGCTTTAGATCCGCAAACAAGGGCAAATGATGAACAACGTGAGACATCTTCCATACAAAGTGCATGATCTATTAAATACCATGTGTACTACCCATAAATAGTAAAAGATGCATAAATATTGCTTCCACTGCCTTCGTGGTAGAATTGAACTTAGCAACAACAAAACATCTCCTTCCTCCTAACATTTATTTTTCTTCCATCTATAATGCTACTTTATGTTTGCTCTCTTCCTTTTTTGTGATTCTTGAATACTCATAACTTTCTTATTTGCACATTTCGAGTCAATGCATCCAATAATTAAGATATTTAAAGAATTTGATATCTCGATTACTTGTTAAAGGTCTTGGATAATTCACTTTTTTTTTGTTCTTAGCCAAACTTGTTGGTTGCTTACTAGATTTCTCTCTTTCCTTTCATTTCACTCTTAATCTAAAATAGACTATGAAAGTGTAGAAGTCAAATTGTTTGATTTTTTATCCATTTGCCATAACACTTTGCTTGTTCATGTAGCACTAAGTTATACTCCTTCCTTAACAAAAAACTTAGTCACATCCTCCAAAAATATAAAAGATTGTAACTCAATCATATTAGAAATTTCTCTATCAAATCCCTTTAAGAACCCTAAATTGCTTTGATCATGAGGTTCTTGTAATATATATCCATTATTAGTAATTCAATATTTTTAACATAATCTTGAACTCATATGCCACCCTACCTAAGACTTTTTACAATTTAACATATAATTCATAACTCTCTAACTTCTAATTTTTTCTTTTCCATTTTGCCTATGTTGTGCTTTTATGTTTTTCCGTGATAAATTAGCATAATATTTGAATTCAAGAGTAATAAATTTGCATTTTTTTTCCTTAGTGCATTTTTAGCACTCAAATATCTTTTGATTCGTTAAATCTATTCTGAGAATTCCTTACTTGATTTGTCCTTTTAAATGGTGGAATCTTCATTTTTGTGTTGCTTCTTAGATCTCATTGTTGCCTCCTTTATCAAGGTTGTTCTACAATACCATAGTCTCCCACATCATCAAATAAAGCCCTTTTTTAGTGCTTAAGCACACTAGCAAGGTAGTTTCTGAATAATTATTCTTTTAAAGGCTTGAATCTATTACAAATTTGGTTATGAAAGAAGATTTATTTGGAAATAAATGGACAATAAACTAGAGAAATAAATAAAACAATAGAGACACAATTTTACGTAGTTTGATTTAAAGCCTACATTCATGGGAGAAGACGATCAAAGAAATTTTATTAAAGATGAGGATATTGTAGCAATTGAATTTCTCTTAGGAAACCCAACACTCAAATTCACCCAAATGACCTTACCAATTCTCACAGAAAAGCTCAACAAGGATGTCACTTTATGATTATTTTGCTATACTTTGCCCTATTTTTCCTTTTTTTAAAAAAAAATTAATGCTAATGATGGCTTTATATATTCAAGATCATCTCACTACTACAAAAATTGTAATAAGTGACACTGATTTAATGACAGTTATTCAAAAAACTGTCATTAAAAAATTTATTAACACTTTTAATGACAGTTATTTCAAAACTGTCATTAAAAATGAGGCCTTTAACATCAGTTAACAACAAACTGATGTTAAAAACTAGCCTTTCACACCAGTTCTTAAATAATTGGCATTAAAAGCTTTTAGTCACAACGGAATTGAAGAACACACTAGTTCTGATAGAACTGGCGTTAAAGGCCATTCCGTGCTTTTCACACTAGTTCTGGCCCCTTAAAAGCTGTATCACTTATTAATCAACCATGCATCTACTTATTCTTTTTAGAGCTAGGGGCTTGTCCTTTGGTTTTCGAGCAGCATCAAGAGGAAATTGTAGTACTTGGAGTTACTGCTGATCATCGAGATCGTTCATTGGTTCGTTGGTACCGAACATGATGGGCTTAATGACTGGGGCTAGGGTAAGGGCTAGTGCAGGGACCATGAGGAAGGTGTTGGGGGTTTGTTGCTAAATTTGAAGAACTTCACGTTGAAAATACCCAACTTAAGGAAGAGGTACTATTATTTGTTTGGCTTGTAACTAAAGAACTAAGATTTTGCATGATTTTAAGATGATATATGGAAGAGAAAAGCATTCTCTAACGGTTTCTTTCACTTGAATGTTTTTCACTTGAGAGACTCTTTTATTCTTTGTAATCCATGCTACTCTGATGTGATTAATTGATGAGAAGTTTAATAACAGAAACATTTAAAATTATTGTTGTTTTAATGATCTTGAAATGCTCTGCAATTGGAACTTGTTTACTATATCGCTTCATGTTATAGTGATTGTTCAATATAACCGATGGTGTCTACAGCTATCATCTTGCCTCATTCTTTGGTGCCCACTCATGAGGCATACTTCCTTCGCTACTGCTAACAAAACGTAAAAGAGGGACCCTAGGCAATTGTTGATTAAAAGCCCCATTTTAACGATAGTTTTATTATAACTATCATTAAAGGCTCCCCCTTTTAACGACAATTCTATTAGAACTATCATTAAAAGTGGGGCTTTTAATGATAGTTTTCAATAACTGTCATTCAAACCTCTCCCCTTTAATGATATGAACAAAGATGACAGTTCTACAACTGTCATTAAAAGCCATTTTCAACTGTCATTAAAGCTTTTATTTGTCGTAGTGATCTTCATAAAATTTGGTGAGAAAGAAGCCATGTTTCATGCTACATAACCTTTCAATTACATAGTCAAAAGTGGGTTATATGATGATGCTTATGCTTTAAGACATCATCATCAATAAATAGATCTAAGCTTCAAGAAAATTCAAGACATATCATCAAATAATATACTTGAACTTCAAGAAAATTCAAGACATACATCAACGAACCTCCACCTTGGCTTGAATTTGCTAGTTGAAGAATTTTCTTAATCATTTTCTTTAGAAATACCGCTAAAGGAATCACTTTTGACAAATACCAACTAAGTCTAAGTAATGCTTGAACTTGCTAAAGGAGGCTTTGTCAACTTGTTAGTTAAGATTATTTGCAATACCAATTTTTCTTAATAGAAATATTACTTTGAGAAATAATATTACAAAAAAAGTGTTATTTCACATCAATGTGTTCCATCTCTCATGAAACATTTGATTTTTACTCAATGAATAACACATTGAGTACCACAACGGACGACAATCACTTTATGATCCAAAACTGAGTTCACCGAACAAGCCTATTAACCAAATGACTTTTTTGATATCCTTGAAAAATGCCACGTATTCTTCTTTCGTAATGGATAATGCTACTATAGATTTTCACAACCCTTAATTTATTAACAATAACTTGCAATTGATGAGCTAGAGACAAAATAGGTTTATTATCATCTATTTTAAAATCAACTATTTAAAAATAAGAAATTTATAGATACTTTCCTCTTCTACTTTGTATTTAAATTCCAGTGCATTTTAGATCTCTTTTGCAAAAGAAGTATAAGTTATAGAGATCATACAAATAGTCTGACAAGGCATTTAGAATATGTCTCAGACATATGAGTTCATCCTTTTGGCATTTCTCCGACTTAACCTTTAATTCTTCAATATCATTGTTAGAGGGGCTTTAAATTACTTCCAAGTTTAGATCCAGAACATAACAGATCTTGAGAGCACTCAACAAGAATTTGAGTTTGTTTTGCCAACAAATGAAGTTTATCCATCAAAGTGATCCAATTTTATCAAATTTTGATTCATGAGTTTGATTATCACTACAATTGTTTCAGTTTCCATTGAAATATCGCTTTAAGATTGTCATGAATATAATAAATGAAGACTTGAAATACACATGAGAAAGTTATATTTGCCCCCCTCTTTGATGAGATTGCTTTTGGGTTTTCGATGGCAAATAGCTTTCAAGATATGACAAGTCTTTGTGATTTTGTAGAATGTAATAACGAAAATTCACCAATTGAGACAAATCTAGGAAAGAAGGAAAAAAAGATTGATAATAATTGTTTAGCATATATTTTAATCATTTATAAAGATCCTTGTTTTTGTATCTATATGAAAGTAAAAAGCTGCCAATGGTTCTTGAACTATGAAGTTGATTCAAATTTAAAATTTAAAATAGTTTAAGATAAGTTCTGCAGATAAAAGTTTGAAACATTTAATATTTGAACAATATCCAACAAATTTTTCATAAACATACACATAAAAAAAAAACTTATGGATGATTAATATTTTGCAAACTTAAACGTGATATGATAACAAAGGAAAAAAAATCAACTTTCTAAATCCAAAAAAGTTAGTTTCTTCCTCAAAAGGACCATATCTTCCATTTATATAGTCAAATGCAAAAGAATTTGTATAATAGGAACATTGTTTGTTTCATGACAGTTGCACTAGTAACGTTCTGATACAAGATAGGTCACAATTATTCCAAATAGCAATATCTAAGCCTCAATATAAATGTTGCAAGTAAGTATATTAAAAAATTGAGAGATAAGAAGGAGACGAAGTACTAGGAAACATGATCCATAAGAAAACTTCTATATCATAAGACAAATGTCGCAAATAAGCAATAGCACTTCAATTTACAAGAACAATGAAAACTTGTAATTGTTATTTCTCAGAAAACAAGTTTTTATTTTTTCAATGAAGGAGGAAGACAAAATGAATTGTTTTTGGATTATTGAAATGATTAGGAGGGAAACGTCTTATAGATGTCAAAAAATGACTTTGAAAGAGTGTATCTTTCTAAAGAGATGTATCAAAATGGAAAAGATGCATCTCTAATGAAAATATACTTTTCCATTCAAAATAAAGCCATATATCTTACCATTTTTCTAATTTTTTTCCAACTAGAATTCCAATACTTTATCTTGTGCCAAGCAAAATATGAAAAAAGAAAAAAAGAAACAAAGAAGAGCATGAAGAAATTTGAATCATGAAATGTATGTATCTCTTTGAGATCTTTTAAAATAAATTCCAAAATTCTTACAACAATGTCAGATATGAAAAAGAAAATGGAAAGAGAGAGATCTCTACATAAAAAGATGCAGCGGGTTGGAGCTCTTATAGCAGAAGATTGGCCATGAATACTGAAAGCTTTCAAACATCTTGGCATGCACTTTTCCATTTTGTTATTGCAGCGCTGATGGTGCCTTACAGATGGCTACGTTCAATCGTGACAAAGTTTAGACAAAGTCAGTTAAAAGGGGGATTACTCCCTCCTCGACAACATCATGGCACGAAACTAACTATATGCATTAGGCATGGAATGAAACATCTAAAAAACTTCACTACTCTGTTTTGTAGTGTTTTTTTTTTCCTTTAAAGAAATAAGAAAATTAAACTTAATTATATCAACTTTTTCTTTCATCTTTTTGAATTTAACTGACCTATTATAATTTAACTCCTCTTTTAAGTATTAAATTTATGGTGATTCTTTCTTTTTTACCCTTAAATCTAAGTAAAGTCAAAAAATTAATCATCCGTTTAATTATTTTGTTTCAATTCTTAATTAAACTTTGAATTTTTTGGATTTACTCATCCAGATTAGTCTTTGATTTGTTTAATAGTTTTACAAAATGCAATATATAACATGTGACAAATTAAATTGTTATTATCATCTTTTAAAATTATACTTAGAAGCATTTGGTACAATGAAATCCACTTAAATCATCAATCATTTTACTAATATCATTATCATTTTGTTTATATTGTAGTGAATATTTTAGTGAGACTACCTAACATTAATCTTCAATCATCTTTGCATGCAAACATGTGTATATATAAATAAATATATATATATATATATATAAAATAATGATCAAATTAAATATATAAACACTAAGGTATAATTTTCTCTTACATGTATAGCTTTCATCTAATGCAAAAAGTTCAAACAAATTTTTTTATTATAACAAAGGAACCAAGGAAAATAACATACATTTATGTTTTTGACATGATTACATGCCGCCCCTTATTAATAAATTAAGACTCCCTTCTGGATCTCAATTGAATTAAGATAATCCTAACATGACAAGCTCATCGCATATATATAATTAATGCTTCCATATGGCTAGACCCTTAAATTATAATTTGAGCGATTCTATTTCTAGCATAAACGAATTCAATATGTGGTTAGTTGGATCATAAATAAACAATCCACTCCCCCTCTCTCTCTCTCTCTATATATATATGTATATATGTTAGCCATGATTGCTATCAATGTGTAAAAACAAACAGAGCTAATATGAACAGAATAATTAAATACTATCTCGCCAAACACAAAGAGAAGACCTTTTACTTTGAACCAGCCCTAATGTTGACTTCAAGTAAACGTTTAAAAAAGGATTAAAAGAAACATGAGAAGATATTAAGCCACGATCAATGGAAAAGGTTTGTTAGGGAAGATCAAAAACAATAAAGAAAGACCAAATTGATGCATTATCAAACATGCCTTCAATCATCTAGGTTATTTTAATACAAATCATTGTTCATGATAGACAATTTTAAATAAATTTGTACATAGCGCGTGTACAACTAATAAGTGAAAAACAAGTAAATCAAATATCAACTCAATCTCAACACACATCATTCTGAAGATACCATGTCTAAACCAAAGTGATATGTATATAAAATGTAAAATTTGTCTTTTTTAATTTCAGCTAACTTATTTTTTTGGGAAGCTTAATAAATTTTAACCTTTCTCTCCAGTTTACTAAGCAAATTCTTCAGGTCAGTCTTTCTTTATTGTTTTAATTTCTCTACCTAACCTGAGGCTCAATATACGTTTGTCTTTTATCATGTCTTACTAAGTTTTTTCTTCTTTTCAGAACATTTTTTGTAAGACCCACAGATGGCAAGGAAAAGTCAACTGAATTAGGTTCTTTCAAAGTCAACCTATACTTGTTAATAGCTAGGTGTCACATCTGATGTGCATTTTAATAATATTTCGCAACATCAAATAAGTAAATTAGCAAAATATCGATCAAGTAAACCTCAAGAAACGTACGTAGACATGAACACATCATTTTCAAATATCACACCGATTTCTTATGTGAAGATTGATCTCATTACAAATTGATTCAGTAACAACTGATGTTCATCTTCCTTCCCTCAAGAATCCACCACAGCTACAAAAGTTTGCTAACTTTATTATCTTGTCTTCCGTACCAATTAGCAAGTAAGTAAAGAGAAAACCAACTATTGTATATTGCAAATGCAGATATGTGTATATACAGGAAAGGAACTGCGTAGCTGCAAAAAGATAAAACGCAAATTTATCAAATTTGGAAGTTGTCACTCTCCATATATAAAAGACGATAACAGGCTTAATTGTGGATGCAAGCCCAGCATTGCGCAGATACCATGGACGCAGCTGCCAATAACGCATCAAGTGGGCAATCACAGGATCAGTCCAGCCTTCGACCAGGTAAGCTTATGTTGATAGGTGAGAATAGAACTTTTAGAAATCTGTAGTTATATATGTACAGATGCACGCTTACATATGTGAGTGAAATATTACTGAATTTTTCCCTTACATACTTTGGCGGCCGCTTTGACAAAAGGGGAACAAAATAGATTTCTGAAACTACAACAAGCTGCACTTAATGGTGACTGGGCAACTGCAAAGCGTATTTTCGACAAAGATTCAGATGATATTTGCGCTAAAATCTCCACGGAAGAGGAAACTGCTCTCCACATTGCAGTTGCAGCAGAGCAGACTGATTTTGTTAGGAAGCTGGTGAGTTTGATGATTGAAGAAGATTTACCTCTAAACCAGAAAACTGTTGAGAAAAATACAGCCCTTTGCTTAGCTGCTATTTCTGGTAATGTTGAAATTGCCAAGGTGATGCTGAAGAAAAATGAAAACTTAATATCAATTCCTGGTAAGGGAGATATGTTGCCCATTCATATGGCAGCTTTGGTAGGCCACAAGGAGATGGTACGCTATCTCTACCAATTCTTGCAGCGTGATTTAGAGGCTGCAGATTGCATTGAGTTGCTTAGCTCCATGATCGACATTGATTTGTATGGTAAGCATTCTTTTAGGTGAAATTACTTAACGCTCAGGGTATCAAGCTCAATTTCTGATTGCTTAAATGAATTCATATTTTGTGCAACAAGTGCTATGTTTTAGAAGAAAATAAAAGTTTTCCATGTGGCATGAATAATGGAGAAGCACCAATGTTTTCGTAGGTAAAGCAAATATTATATATATATATATATATATATATATATTATAGAGTTAGTCTGCCCTTTGAAAATTTTAATACTTCGATAGAATTTAATGCAGTAACACATGACAAAATTCCTTTATAGAGTTTTGCTCAGGATTTATTAATTCTAAAAAACAGTTAAATTGTTGCTCAAATTATTGGAAGAAATCAAACTCGACAATGTAATTATAGAAACCAACTTTTTAAGATTCTATACTAATGAGATATCCTGATTGCTTTGTTCCAGATCTTGCATTTGACCTTCTTCAGACACACAGAGATCGGGTCAGTACTTTAGATGCAAATATAGGGGAAGCATTGCTTGCTTTGGCCAGAAAGGATTCCCTGCTCTCGAAAAGTTGGCCAGGACATTGGAAGGAACGCATCACCATGGGTAATTTCCTTTCCGTTCCTTTGCACATAATAGTATTAGCTAATAATTTCCAAAGTATCATTGCGAAGATAGATGAAAAATCATAAAACTACTCTAAGATACATAGCTGTATCATAGGCTTACAGAAAATGTTACGAAGTTCAACAGTCAATAGTTAAAGATGTTTGTAACTTTAGCTGGCTATTTTGGGTTTTCATTGGAGTGTTTTACCAAAAAGAAGAATAATTCGATTAGCCCTCAGACATCCAAGTACGTGAACAAGTTGAAGATGCTCCAAAATTTTAAGTGCTTATGTCTCAAATAGGAAAAGAAATCAGACTGCTGAATGCAATATCACACAAGGTTCCGTCATGACTGACTAGCTCTTCCTGCCTAACAGACTAAGCTGCAGGATAAATCTTGTTTATGTACTACTTTCTTCTTCATTTCTTTCGCTTATATATATACTTGTCATATCTTCTGTTATTCCTTTTTTTTTTTTTTCACTTAATGTACTTTTTACCATCAGGCTTCAAAGGTAACTGCTCAAAATCTTCCCAGCAGAAATTTGCCCATCAACTAGTTGAAAAACTATTGGAACTGGTCCTGAAATTGCCAAACAATAAAGTTCAGAAACTTCTTAGAGGGCCTTTGTTTGTTGCTGCAGCTTTAGGGAACGTTGACTTCTTGGTCATCCTTATTCGGTCTTATCCCGATCTTATCTGGGAATATGATGAGGAGGGAAGGTACTTGTTCCATGTTGCCGTTCTGAATCGACATGAGAGCATCTTTAATTTAATACATGGACTAGGTGCATATAAACATTTAATAGCAATATCAAAAGATGAACAAGAAATGGGCATGCTGGATTTAGCTGCAAGGTTGCCACCTCCTAATCGGCTTCAGACTGTATCAGGAGCTGCCCTTCAAATGCAAAGAGAGCTTTTGTGGTTCGAGGTGAATATTAATTCTACCCAACATTTCACCTTCCTTTCTAATTCATATTTTTTCATATTTCAACCATTTTCTTTCATGCTTCATATATGAAATAATTTGGTATATTAATTGGGCCTTATTTTTCCAAAATCTATGATCTTCTTAATCAGCTCCAATGTTTAATTAATTTATGTCTACATAATATAATTTTTGTGTCTAACATTATAGGCCGTGGAAAAGATAGTGCCTCACTCATACAGCAAAGAAAAAGATTCAAACTTCGAAGACAAGGTGCCCAGGGAAGTATTTAGTAAGACCCACGAAGATTTAAGAAAAGAGGGACAGGAATGGATGAAGCAGACAGCAAATTCATGCATACTTGTGGCAGCTCTCATCGCCACTATGGTCTTTGCTGCAGCATTTACTGTACCTGGTGGAAGCAATAGCGACACAGGCGCTCCCATCTTCCGAAGCAAGACATCCTTTACCATTTTCATGGTATCAGATGCAGCAGCACTCTTCTCTTCCTCAACGTCCATAATGATTTTCTCATCCATCCTCACTTCTCGTTACGCAGAACAAGATTTTCGCTTCTGGCTGCCTCTAAAGTTGATGCTTGGACTTTTAGCACTCTTCTTATCCATAATCACCATGTTGATTGCCTTCACTGTGACAATGTTCTTGATCTACAGTCACTCATCTGCTTGGATTCGAATCCTTGTTGTTGTTCTTGCTTCCATCACCGTCATATCATTTGCCTTGTTGCATATTAGGCTTTTTATTGACACAATATCCTCAATATTTTCCTCTTTGTTCCTCTTTCGGCCAAGTAGGCATAGCCTTTACCCTAAAACCAGCTAGTATGTCTATTTGCGGCAACCAGTACTTTTAAGTCCTCTGGTATGTCGGTTTTCATTCATCACGATTATTTTCTGGTGGTTTTTGGTGGAGATGTTTGTGTCCATTTCCTCTCCATATTCTGCAGACCTCTAAAACTTTTACATTGATAGTTAATGTTGCTGTTGTGTAATAGAAGCTTCTTAGGCCAAAATTTCTGTTAAATCAAAAACTTTTATGTGCAGGTTTCTTTTGTTGTATTTTGGTTTTTTGGCTTTACACAGATTTACTCTTTTTTCTTTTAAAAACATAGTCCATAATTTAATTTTGTAAGAAATTAAATTTAGTGCAATATTAATTTAATTAATTGTGCAGAAAATTTGAAAAGTACTTTGCAGAAGTAGAAGGAAATTGTTACTGCTAGATCAAACCCAGAAAACCTCTGAAACGGATAGTCCATAATTTTTAGGTATAGATTCACATATTAAAATTAATTGAATATGAGTTGAATGTTTAATTAGGAGTTCAATAAAGTGATCCCTCAGATTATTATAAATATAAATTTTACAATTATAATTGAGTAAAAACTCAACGTTATATTTTGTTTTTTATTTTTGAAGTAAATATTCTGTTTTGTTATGATTAATGGATGCATAAAAACTCAACATTAAAGACTGGTTAAGACCCTAAGTTACAATGATCAATGTGACCTCTTTTGTCCTATCCTACGAAAGAACAGTTACTCCTACAAAACCCTCTGATAACTTTTAAGGTCAAAATATCTATACTACTTTCCAATATCTTCAGTATGTTTTCTTGAAATTTAACGTTTCATTGTTTGAATCTTAACAATCTTATATGAAAGTTTTGTAATTGCGTCCTGGTTTATGACTTTTCAATGTTATGTAATATATTGTTCGAAAGTTCTACAATACTTAAAAATTTTTTATGTAAGAGAAAATAACCCATATATATGAATTATAATTTGGTTGCAATGGCATTTGACCATTAGAGCCGGAACATGCTAGGTTATTGAGATTAAAATATTGAAGTTTGGTAATCTCTCAAATGGTATTAAACCGTATATATATTGTTGGGGTTATGGCGTTGTGCTTGAGATTTTGGATTTTATTTATTTTAAAAAGATTATAGAATAAGATAATAAAGGATGAAAATCACATCATTAAAGTATTGGAGGTTATTTTCTCTAAATTTCTTTTTTTTTTTAATGTTTTGGAACCCATACCAAAAACGGTGGCACCTGAAAAGAAGAAATGAAAAGAAAACTCGCACTACAACAAAATATAAATTAGCTAATAATTAAAGTGATTTTAATTGTTAATTTAAAAATAATCATTTATATTGATAAAAATAGAAAAATTTAATTACAACAAAAAAATTTTAGTCATTTTTTTATTTTCTAGTTTTGACTATTTAGCTAATTTTGAAGATTGTATCCTATTTAATTAAATGATGAATAACCTTTTGTTAAGTCGTTTATGAAGGAAGTCTCTTGCAGGCTCTTTCTTTAGTGCAAGTTTTGTGTCACATCAAGACTTTTCATGAGGCTATTGTGTTGTCTTGTCAAGATTTTTTGTTCTCTTTTTTCTCTTGTTTTCTTTATCATGATTTTTCTCCTTTATTGATCTGAATTTTCAGGTCTTGACACCAATGGAAGAAGACACGGATAAATTGTGCAATAGGCTTATACTCACAGATGATGAGCAAACGAAGGGGCTATAGAAGAAAATTGGGTGTTCTGAAACAATTGCAGTTGGTCAGCACTACTTGATATGGAAGTTTCTCCAAAGAAGGCTATATAATCTAAAACCCATGAAATTAGTTAATTTTTTCTCTTTTTTTTTTAAGTTTGAGAGCTTTCAAGGGGTTTGACAATCAGGGATGTTGTTGGACTCGTATATATTTCTAAGTTTGAAAACAATTCGAAAAAAGAGAGGGTGCTGCTCCACTAATCTTGCTTTTTCAACAAATCCTTGATTATCCTAAAGGATTTCTAGGGGCAGTATCTCCTCGATAACTCAACCATATATTGATGTCCATTTTGGGATAGGCAATTGTCTTCTGTTAGTGTAATTTACTCCCAGATTTCTGCCATGTCTATGAAAAATTAGATCATTTAGAATAGGAATGTCCCATTGCGATCAAAGCATGAAAAGAAACAGGCCAATGTCCAAGGAAATTTGGTCCCTAAATCATGCAGAAGGTCCTCCCCTTGTATAGATATCAACAGAAAAAGGAGTTGTTCGTCGCTGACCAGAAGTGCCTTTTAGAGTTCATCACAATCAAAGAAGACATCCTAATTCCCCAGTGGCGATGATTAAGGAGGAAATCAGGTGATTTGTAATAAACCAGGGTAGAGATGACAACCATATGCAAAATCTTGTAGGTGTGGAGCCAATCATGGGAAAAATCTTGCATGAAGTTATGTTGGGTGTTAATTAGAAGATAGTGGAGCAACTGTCGACATTTACTATACCAATTGATTCTCCTTCCGTTTAAGGGCATGGAAGTGAGGCCACTAAGCCAAACATAGAAGATCCATAACTTAAAGAATGGGAAGCCAAAATGCAAAATGATTAGGTGGACTTATCCACTATGCATGCCCACACGTAAGGTAGTGACAAAAAACCAAAATTGAAATGGAAAAGATTAGTACGGGACAAATGCAAACTGTTTTTAGATACTGTCCAATTGTTTAATGATCAAAAACAAAACAGGACTAGCACAGAGGACCCAAATGAATATATGTTGGCTAAGGCAAAGAAAGTGTGTTCAAAGAACGCCAGTAACAAAAGCGCAAAACCAAACTCATCGGCTGAGGTTGGGAATAGCCAGCTTCACCAAACATTATGAATTGCTTGGTTTGACACTATCAAGATCTCGAGATCCCTCGGTTAGTTCAAGAATTAACCTTAATAGTTAGACTATATCCTCTTATTCTTTTCATAAGTTGGACAAGGAGAACAAAGGCTGAAATGGAATTTTTCAAGGTTAAACTACACTACCATGGATGCATTACAGTTCATAATGATGGACGAAGTGGAGGGTTGGCTTTGTCGTGGAAGGACGAGGCACATGTAGTTCTCAAATCTTATTCCAAGAATCCCATAGATGTGGCTATCCATGGACCATCATCAACCTCCTTAGCACTTCAGTAGTTTTTATGGTAATCCCACAAAACATGAACTTATGGAGTTCTCAAACTTGTTACGACTTCTGAACTCCCAATCGAATTCACCATGGATGTGCTGACGACTTCCATGATGTTATCGCAACATAGATGGGAGGTAACCACCTACCCCAAAGCCAGATTGACAAATTCAATGAAGCTATAACAGACTCTGACTAATGGAGATACCATATTTAGGACCAGGATTTACATGGTCATGATGCTTAGGCACTAGACTTATATAGGAACATTTTGATAGAGGACTTGTAACAAAGCGTGGCTTGAAATCTTCAGTGAAGTTTATAAGTATCACTTGCTTCCACTTTTAATCGTTTACCTCTTTTTTTTTTTTTTCCCAGTAATCCAATCAATGTTATACCCAGACAGAAGATTTTCAGGTCTGAAAATATGTAGATAGGCTATCCTGAATGTGAAACAGTAATCACTCAAAGCTAGGGCTCTACACAAGCTGCCTCTATTAATGATATTATGCTCAGAAAACCAAGTATGGGGAAACACTATTCCCTTGGAATTGAAGGACCTTTGGAAATATACCTCAGCAAATAAGGAAGCAGCAAGATGATCTGAGCTGCCTTCTCTTCAGTAACTCACATGGTGAGGTATCTACTGAGGTGAAGAAGTGTAAGTATACTCTAAATTATTTAACACAAAAAGAAGAGATCTTACGGAGGCAAAGATCACGTAATAATTGGCGTCATTAAGGAGATAGCAATACAAAATTCTTTTACTTAGTAGCTTCCATGAGAAGACGATTCAACAAAATATGCAAGGACAAAAATTTATATGGATAATAGGTTCACTCAGAGCAAGGGATGGCCAATGTTTTTCTATGTTGATTTTTAGACATCTTTTCATCATCCAATCTTTTTAGAATTGCACTAGACTGTAAAAAAAATAAAATGCAAATTGTTAAAATCCATGAAGGAACTCCTAGTTTGGCGCTATATAGCTGACGAAGTCACCTGTGCATTACAATAGATGGCTCCTAGTAGAGCCCCAAGCCTTGATGGGATGAATGCTCTATTTTTTTTTTTTCCAAAAATACTAGAATACTATTGGCAGAAATGTTACCAGCATCGATTGTGATTTCATTACTAGGAGATTATCTTTAGAAGCCATTAATCAGACCAACATAGCACTCATTCCGAAAGTGAAGGACCTTGTACTACCATTGGATTACTAACCCATTAGTTTATGAAATGTTGTATACGAAATTATTTCCAAAGTTCTCGCCAATTGATTGAAAGAGGTACTACCATCCCTTATCAGCTCTACCCAATCTACATTCCTCTAAAACCACATGATATTTTATAATGCCTTTGTGGCATACGAAATCTTACATTCCATGAAGATGAAGAAGCAAGACCTATGATAGGGTAGACTGGACTTTCTTAGAAGAGGTAATGAAAATGATAAGGTTCTCATATCAATGTACTGGTCATGGAATATATCAAGACGATGAACTATTCTATACTGATAAATGGACAAAGACAGGGCCAGATCTGACCATTAAAGGCTTTAAAGTAAGGTGATCCTCTCTCCCCTATCTTTTCTTGTTATCTTTTCTTGTTATATGCTAAAGCCTGACTTCTCAATCATACAATAAAGGAAGGTCAACTTCAAGGTGTCAAGGCTGACCACAATGGCCTAGAACTAAGCCGTCTCTTTTTCGCCGATAATAACTGCTCTTCTTCAAAGCTCATAAGCAAGAATGTAGGGCTATTATGAAAATTATATAGATATGGTTTGGCTTCTAAACAATGAGTCAATATGAAAAAGTCAACAATTTTCTTTTGCCCGAATATACCCGAGATCTAAATGGAGCTAAAGCATGAGTTAGGAGTATAAAAACCTTCTAACCTAGCTAGCAACCATACCTAAAATTACCTTTGATCATTGGAAGACAAAAAAAAAAAAAAAAAAGAGTTTAATGGAATTAAAAACTAGATAAAAGCCAAGCTACACACTTAGAACGAAAAGATGTTGTCACAAGTAAGCAAAGGAGTATTGATCCAAGCAATGATAGAGGCCATTCCAAACTATATAATAAGCTATTTCATGCTTTGTAAGACTTTCCTTCATGAGCTTAACATGTTAGCAGTGAGATATTGGTGGGGTGGTGAAGGTTCCTTCAGGTTCACTAGACAGCTCGAGACAACCTTTACCTTTTGAAATTGGGTGAGGGACTTGTTTTCTGTGAGTTGGAGGCTTTTAATATGGCTCTTTGGCTAAACAATGGTGGTAACTTCTCCAACGTATAATTAAACTCCTTTTGCCACAATGTCCTCAAAGTCAAATACTTTCCTTTTTCTAATGCAAATAGCTCATATGTTTGGCAAAGCATATTGATAAGTAGAGCAGTGATTAATTGAGGGTTCACTACTACAAATAAAAGCTTTAATGACATTTAAAAATGATTTTTAATAAAAATTGTAAAACTACCATCACAGTTGTTGAAAACTGTTACTAAAAGCCCCAACTTTTAATGACAGTTTTAACAAAACTTAAAATAGGGGGCCTTTAATGATAGTTCTAATATAACTATCGTTAAAAAAGGGGTCTTAAATGATAGTTTTAATAAAACTATCATTAAAGGGAGGCCTTTAATGACAATTCTAATAGAACTGTCGTTAAAAGGGATGTTAAAAAAGAAGCCTTTAATTAACAATTGCCTAGGTTCCCTCTTTTGATTTTGTTGGTAGTAGCGAAGGAAGTGTGACTCACGAATGGGCACCAAAAAAGAAAAAGCTTCAAATTCTACATACATCTACTCAAACAAAATGTGAATTTGAGACATCAAGTAGTATATACACAAGAAATCAGTTAATTCCTTAAGGATTTTTCAATAGTTATTGTATTTAACTTTCCTAAAATTTAATTAAAATGAATAAGAAAGGTGTGCCTACCAATTAAAGGTAGTCATTTGCACCAGAAACCCTAGATGGTAGAACTTGCATGGTTTTTCCTCTAGCAACAATGGAAGGAAACAGGTCTATCCATTTATTCTAAAATGACAGAGAAATTAAATTACGATGATTGTAATGAACTAATAAACATATTCAATAATTAATAAGATTTCTGCATAAGAATCAAAGTATTAGAAGCAAATATAAGATGAAAGCTATAACTCTTGGAAATTACAAGCTGTGTGAATATGCTTCCATAAAAATAATGGGTCATAAAGACAATCCTTCATAGCAATTTAATAGTTGGATTTCCATGTTATGTAGGCATAAACAAACTTCATAGGGATGTTCAAAATTTGAATCATAAATGTATTTCTAACTTCAAAAGGGAATACTTACCATATCCAAGAAAGCATCCACTAAAGTGATGCTCTTCATTATAATCACAGCAACATCACGAGTAGCCTCAATCTAGAACTCACTAGAGTTCTGCTTAATATTTAAAGGCCACGGGAACATCCTAGCATGCTTTTTAAGATTTAGCAGCTCTTTTCCATTTTCACCATTTTGGATCCATAAAGACTCACCCATCTGACACATTTTCATGAGTTGGTCAATGGATGATATGGTAAGCTCCATTGCAAGAGCTCATTGTAAGAGCTTTTTCCTCGTCCATTAATAAGAAAGCATTCTCTAGAAATGAGGAACCAGGTAGCATAGACACAGGCATCATATCCACATAAGAACCCATTGTAGGCTCCGTGAAATGCCTTGGATAAATGCTCATGTTCAACTCCAACGAAAGAGGCAAGAGGGTAACTAAAACACCATCGGTTGTATTGAACGAACAGTATAACATGAAGCGATACAGTAAACACATTCTAACTGATACAGTAAACACATTCTAACTGCAGAGCATTTCAAGATCATAAACAACAATAATTTTAAATGTTTATGTTATTAAACTTCTTATCAATCAATCGCATCAGAGTAGCATGGATTACAAATAATAAAAGAGTCCCTCAAATGAAAACATTCTAGTGAAAGAAACCATTAGATAATGCTTTTCTCTTCAATATATCATCGTAAAATCATGCAAGATCTTACTTCTTTAGTTACAAGCCAAACAAATAACAATATCTTTTCCCTAAGTCGGGTATTTTCGATGCAAATTTCTTCAAATTTACCAATAAACCCCCAACACCTTCCTCATGGTCCCTGCACCATCCCCTAACCCAGCCCTTGTTGTTGAGCCCATCATGTTTGGTACTGGCGAACCAATGAACGATCTTGATGATCAGCAGTAACTCCAGCTACTACAACTTCCTCTTGATGTTGCTCGAAAACTAAAAAGCAGGCCCTCTAGCTCTAAAAAAAAAGAAGCAGGTGCATGATTGATTAATAAGTGATACAGCCTTTAAGGGGCCAGAATTGACATGAAGAGCACGAGATGGTCTACAAAACCAGTTCTGCCAGAACTGGCGTATCCTTGAATTCCTTTGTGATTGAAGGCCTTCAATGCCAGTTATTTAAGAACTGGCGTTAAAGGCTCCAAGATGGTCTTCAAACACTAGTTCTTATTTAACTGGTGTGAAAGGCTACTATTTAATATTAGTTTATTGTTAACTGAGTTAAAGACCTTATTTTGAATGACAATTTTGGAATAACTATCATTAAAAGCGTTAATGAACCTTTTAATAATAGTTTTTTTTTGAATAATTGTCATTAAATTAGCGTCACTTATTACAATTTTTGTAGTAGTGGTCCAAATGATGGATTAAAGATGGAACAAGATGGATATATGGAAAGACAACTAAATCTTACGATGTCTAGATATCAAAACTTCACTACCGGGCCATTCACTAGTAACATAGATGCTGGTTAGCAGATTGATATATCTTATTAGTAGGAATGAGTAAAATCGTTTATTGTAGGGATCTTTGAACCAAATATACCGAAAAAAGTCTTAGCCATACCATTTAGTAGGTCTCCAATGAAGGAAAAGCTCATATGGGTCAAAAGCAAAATAAGATTTTACACAGTTGAGGCATGGTATTACATTGCTAGGATAATGCTTTAAAAGGAAATTCCTAGTTTTGACAATGAAGCAAATTCAGAAAGCTAAAGTCACCTCCGAAGTTAAAATATTTGCTTAACGAATGCTTCATGGTATATTACCAACCATGACACCCCTTGTCTTTAGAGGAATCTTAAGTGGCAACGAATGCTACATTTAAGAAACTAGGCCATAAACTTTACAGCACATGCTCTTTAGCCACACGTTTTGTAAATTAGTATTGGTAGCCTTAAAAGAAAAGCCGAGAACTTATCTTAATAGATTACAGATGATGGGCAACTGTAAGATAAGGTTTTCATCCATATATAAGCATTGGACTTACTGAAAGATATCCTTATCGTTCGTAGGAATCTTTGGACAAACAAAAAAAAAAAAAATTTATCATGAGCACATTTATAATCTACCATCCATATTAGCAAAGGAAGCAAAAAAAAAAAAAAAAAAAAATGTCAATGGAGATGAAGTCTGCATGAGGACGACATCCTCCTATGACAAGATCCCAATAATTGCAACACCCCCAACTACTATAATTTAAAATGAATATTGATGCATCTTTCTTTGTAGCTAGCAAACAAGTTACCTTAGGGGTAGTAGCTAAAGATGATGAATGCAGGTTATCCGTGGCGTAATATAGTTAGTCAATCAAGTTAAATCTCCATACAAAAATGAAATCATGACTATCCATTTTATCCTTAAAGTAACCTTAAGCTTTGATCAAGAAAAACATCATTTTGGAAACCGATTGGTTAATGGTAATTTTTTGGAATACAGAAAGCTACTAAGGCCATGAATGGGTTGGGAGGGGTTTGTATGGACATCAACTTTCTTATCACGTAATGTTTGATTTTCTTTTTAACATAAACTTAGAGCCTCCAATGAGTTTACTCATCTACTAGTAAAATTGTCTATTCATGCAAACAAATATGGCTGAATTCATTACTGAGAAACTTCTATTATCCTGATATCTTTTGAAATCAATATATTGTTTTTTATGATTAAAAAAGTTGTTTATGAAGAATAATTAAAGAAATGTAGCTTGCTGTTTTTTTAAAAAAATTCTTATTTAAGTAATCTATTGTTTTGTGGTGAGTTATTGAGATTCTTATGATTTTTTTTTCTTTTATCTTAAAGTATGATAAATCAAACTAGTTTCTTCTTGTTTGTGGTGGCTTTTCTTACCAAACAAAGGGTTGCTAGTTTTTCTTTTATTTTGCTAGTGCAATCAATTTCCTTGAAACTTTTATAATTCTAATTATAAGCAAGACTCTATTTCTTAGGCACATCATATTGGTACCAAAGCACAAGATTGTGGTTGCTTGTAATATTGAGTGAAACATGTGAAAAGTGCTAGAGAGGAACACATAACTTGATTTATAATTTTCTTCTTTCTAACAATTTAAATCATGGTCAAAGAAAATGTTACAAGTGGACTTTCATTGGAACAAGCTTAAATTATGGTGCTCCGATAAATCTATGGAACTCAAATAAACACAAAGAGATAATGGAGCAACTTAATCATTTAACTCAAGTGTTCGAAAGACTAATTATGCAACAATGATCGTAGTGGTATCAATAAGCACTCAATGGCCTTTTCATGATGATGTGGGAGATGAAAGTTATCTTGGAGTAGACAATGATGCAATGAAAGGACCTTAACATAGGAAGTAGTAATAGGATGTAAACAACATAAAATGAAGATTCTAGCATTTAAAGGGACTAATCACAGAGGAGAATGGTCCAATGAGTGTGAAAAGTATTCAATAGTATTTCTGGGCACATCAATAGCTTTTTAACTCATTTTAAGAATTTCTCACTTTAGTTTATCCTTTTAAATGGTGGAATCTTTATTTTTATGTTGCTTCTTGGATCATATTGTTGCTTTTTTTAATCAAGGTTATTCTACAAATCATCATCTTTCACATCACCATAGAAAGCCCCTTTTTAGTACTTAAGCACATTACCAAGGTACTTGCTACATAATTATTTTATTTACACTTGAATCTGTTAGGAATTTAGTTGCAAAATAATATTTATTTAGGAATAAGTGGCTCTAAACTAGAGAAATAAATAAAATAGTAGAGATACAAAATTTGACGTGTTTCAGCTTAAAGCCTACATCCTTAAGTGAAAATTATCAAAGAAATTTTATTAAAGATGGAGATATTATAAGTGAATTTCTTTTTAAAAAGATAGAGATATTATAAGTAAGTGAATTTCTTTAAAAAAAAAAAAAACCTAACCCTTAAATACATCCAAGTAACCTCATCAACTCTCACAAAAAAAGCTTACAAAGGAACTTACTATATGTTTATTTTGCTACAATTTGCTATTTTTTTAAAAAACAAAAACTATGTTAATGATGGCTTTATATATGCAAGGTTATCTTCACAAAGTTTGGTAAGAAAGAAGCCACATTGCATGCTTTAGAACCATTCAATTACATAGTCAAAAGTGGGCCATATGATGATGCTTATGCTTTAAAACATCATCATCAACAAATATGTTTAGGCTTTAAGAAAATTCAAGAGATATCAACAAAATTTGCTTGAGCTTCAAAATTCAAGACATACATCAATAAATCTCCTCCTTGGCTTGAATTTATGAGCTGAAGAATTTCCTCAATCATCTTCTTTAGAAATGAATCTAATGGAATTGTAAACATTTAATTTTATCTCTAATGAAGGTTCATTTTGAAGGAAAGAGGCTGGTAAAATTCGTTGTGCCTAAAGAGTGATATGAGATTGAGGTTATGTCATGTGAACTATTAAGTTTGAATCAAATATATATTAGGGATGATCTTAGATCATGATTGTTATGCTTCCAGTGTTAGGATTTATGATCACACCTGCAGTGCTCTCAATTAAGATATTATTAGACAGTATTTGGAATTTATGGTAGATTGCATGATGTCAAATCAAGTCCTAGATGTTTATGATTTACCTTGTGATCGTGAGTGTGCTAAGATCGTGATTGGATTGTGTTATGAGTTAGAATAGGATCAGTGCAGTTAAAGTTAGAAAAAGAGATAATGTGAAAAGAAAGATCAAAATTTCATTAATATGTTAAAAGAATTACATTTTTCATATTAAAGAAGATAATACAAAGTTCAAGCCACCAAGGTAAAAGTGATGCAAGATATAATGGTCTTCAGTGTTAGTGCAAGAGTTATAAGTTGATCTAGATTGAAACTGGTAAAGTAGATACTTCAGCTAGTGCAAGGGCTAGGACCTTGGTTGGTGTTGGATTAGAGGCTCAGGCACCTCATCCATTGATGTTTGACCTAGACATCATTGGACCAGTAGTAGGTCAAGTTCAAGGTAAAACACTTAAACTTGATCTAGAATGATTGACCTTAGATTGAATAGTAGCTCCAAGGCCACTTTTGCCACTCCAACATAAAAGACCTCAATGGTCAAACACTTGGATGCAAGTGGCTCAAGTGTGGTCTACCAACTATTAACATTGGTTGTAGCCTCTTCGATGGTTGACTACACCCACCGCTCTATCTGGAATCAATCCTTGGTGAGTTGAGATATTGGGCCTTGAATAATTGATTTTCTTCATCGACCATTATTGTCTCTAACCTCTCTAAATTTAAGGCTAGAGCTTCGGCCTGATCTATTGCATTGATAGCAAATTTTTTTGTAGATTCAATCTCTTTTACTAATAGGATGAAGGCCTTGCTAATGAGCTCGTATTGCTTATTGAGCAAGGCCACTTCACCAGCTAGTTGTAAAAGAGGAAGAGTAATGTTACATTAGGTCTTATATATTCATACTGAGAAATAGAGAAGATGAATGCAAAATCAGTAAAACGATCTCAAGGGTTTGAAAATGATAAATCAAGCTAATATGAAGTAGGGTATTATGATCTAAAAGAACCAAGAAGAAAGGATAATGGCATATACTTGGCTGGAATGGAGTATATGTTAGCCCTATGATGCCATTATACAATAAATGGCTTAGATTTTTTTGATAACAAGCTTGAATAGGTATGATCCAATGAAGTTGCTAAGTATGTAGCATGATGAAACTCAAAGATATTAAACATGAAGTCTAGAATCAAGCATAAGGATCAAAATGAAGAAATGATAACCTAGATCCTAGGTAGGATTAGTCTTTAAGGTGTAATAGGTTGCTTTGCTCAAATAAATGAGAAATCACACACACACTTTATGCATCTTCTTCTTCAAGCCTTGAACTTAAAATGAATGATTTTAATGAGATTTATTCAAAAAAGTTTCAAAGTGGCTTTCAAATTGATCTTAACTTAGTAAAACACATTTGGGAAAATAATACTACTCTGATTGGCACCATCAAGAGAGGGTCGATATCGTCACTTGACTTATTACCTTTTTAAGGCACAAAGGTCCTTTACTATTGATCGTTATCAACGTTACCATGGCCGAGCACTACCAAAAGGCTATAGACACTACCACTTGACTTACTACCTCTTTAAGGTGCAAAGGTCTAATACTACTGATCATTACCGATCATTACTAGTACTACCAACGACCGATGCTACTAGTGGACTGCAGGTATCACCACTTAACCCATTAGACCTTTAAGGCATAAGGCTGATAGTATCAATCCTTCATTGGTACTACCAATTAAATCAAGTTTTAGGGTGTTAACCAGTAAAGTAGTACTATCAGTTGTTAAGTGGTATTACTAGTTTAGGATTTCAAAATCCATGTTTTTGAATGTAATAGTTATGTTTTTAGATCTAGGTATAAATACCTTTTCAAAATTAAATAAAAAATCTTTCTTTACATCTCCTTCACCATCTTTCTTGTTCTCTAAGCTCAAAAATCTCAAAACCACTCATCTTTAAGCAAAACATTCTAGTTAAACTTCATTGCACTTAATCTACTCTTGTGTGAAAGATCATTAATGCTTAAATCATTTTTTTTTTTTTAGTGAGATCTAGGTATAAAGGTATGGGTATGCCTCATTGTATTAGATCTTGGTGAAAGAAATAGCCAAGAAATATTTATAAGAAAGTGAAGTAGTAAAATCTTCAAGTAGGGACTTGAGTCATAGACGTACGCAAGATTTAGTTGAACCACATAAATCTTGTGTTTAATTTCTCTTACCCTTGTTTTTTTATTTATTACAAATAATAAATTTGTTATTTGCATCGTATTATTAAAAGCTTTCTTAGATTCATTTAGAAGATCAAAACTACCCAATTAGTTATAACTTAAGTGTTTAAGAGGTAAAGACAACCAATGATAATTATAGGAAATAACATAGTTGAAGGACTTTCTACAACTAAGCTTCCATACTTGATGGAAATAACTATAGTTATTCAAAAGTTGGGATGAAAATATATTTGAAATCTATTGACTTTGATTTATGAAAAATTCTAAAGAGTAGCCCCTGTATCCCTAGTAACTAGTGGATGGTAAAGCGATGAATATAATGAAGATGACAAACAAAAAGTCTAAGTGTAAGAGCAATAAATATTCCTTAGTGCCCATTTGACAAGGGAAAGTTTAATAGGATTTATACTTACGACAGTGCACAAATATGGAGAACTTTGGAAGTCACTCATGAAAGAACAAATCAAGTAACATAATCTAAAATTACATGTTTGTTCATAATCATGAATTGTTTAAAATGAAATTGGAGGAGACTGTTAGTGAAATGTTTACAAGATTTATGGACATTATAAATGTTTTAAAGATCTATGGTAAAATTTATCCAAATGTAGAAATGGTTTAAAAGATTTTAATGTATTTGCCCTTTAGTTAGGATCCTAAAGTCACAACTATCATAGAAGATAAAAATTTGAAATACTTACCACTTGAGGAACTCATGGGATTTATTATGGCCCATGAGATTGTGTGAAGGGAAAAAAAGGAACCGGAAGAAATGAAAAGGAAAAAAATGACTACACTTAAGTTGAGAAGAGTGATAAGGATCAAATAGCTCTCATTACTAGGAGATTCATGAAATTTTTAAAGAATAAGAAGAATTTCAAGATGGGAGAAGAAATGCAAAGAGAGGAAGTGAATCAAGAATTGAATGTAAAAAGGATCCTATCATATGTTACAAGTGCAAGAAATTGGGTCATATAAGAGCGTATTACCTTTTGCTGAACAAGAACAAGCACAAGAGGAAAGCACTTAAACTGACATAAGATGACAATGAAGAAAGATCCAGAGACAATAAAAGTGAGCGTGAAGTTGTCAACATGTACTTTATGGCCTATGGAGAAGAAAAAGAGATAAAAAATTCTATATCTTAACATGTCGCATTAGGATTTACTAAATTTATTTAAAGATGTGTATGAATTGCTTGAGATACAACCATATAGGTTGAAAATCATTTAGGAAGAAACATATCCATTTTAAGAATAGTTATAAGACCTTAAGTTATGAAAAAGATAAACTTACATTGAAAGTATAAAAGAACAAAAATAAAACATTAGATCAAACATTAGTTGATAAAAATGCTAAGTTGAAGAAGGAAGTAGCTGATCATAAGTTGTTTTTCGAAAAATTCTTAAAAGGTTAAAAAGCTCTTGATATGCTTATTAGCAATCAATGATGTAACTTCGATAAGAGTTGCTTTGGATATCGGCCTTTTGAGTTTCAAAAATACAGTAATAGCTATTTTGTGATAGTTACATCTTTACAAGAAAAATCTAAATATACCCATTATTGCAAAGCATGTCATGTTGCACCAAAATGTCATTTGATAGGTAGCAATAGAATGATGTGGCCAAAAGGTACACATGCTAACCCACAAGTACCCATAGAGTGGGTAGCAAAAACTGACACTTTTATTTTTGTTTTGTAGGCATAAAAAAAAAGTTAAGGACAAATGGTACCTTGATAATGGATGTTGAAGGCACATGATGGAAGATGTAATAAAATTCTTGACACTTTTATGGAAGAAAGAAGGTTATGTGACCTTTAGAGACAACACCAAGGGTAAAATTATTAGAAACAGTAACATAGGTAATTTCATTTCACTATGATTGAGAATATGTTATTTGTTGATGGATTAAAACATTACTTTTTCAATATTAGTCAACTGTGTAATAAAGCATACGAAGTTGTGTTTGAAAAGGATAGATGTATTACAGAAGATGTTGCAAGTCATGAACTTTTATAGGTAAGCAAGACATGTACAAATGTATGCATTGTAGATATTTATAGATCACTTTTTAAAGATGAAAATTGTCCCATCATTAGCAATGATGCATGGCTATCGCATGGGAGATTAGGTCATGCTAGCATAGATTTAATTTCAAAAATATCTAAAAGCAAATTAGTTAGTGGGCCTTCTCAAAAATAAATATGAAAAATAAAAAGTATGTGAGGCTTGTCAAATGAAAAAACAAGTTAAAAGCTCCTTCAAACCTACAAAACACATCCACATCTAAGCCATTACAATTACTACATATAGATTTATTTGTACTACCTAGGACACGAAGCTTAGAAGAAAAATACTACACATTTATAATAGTTAATGACTGCTCTAGGTTCACTTTGGTATTATTCTTAGGACATAACGATGTTGCATTGAGGCTTTCCTTAAGTTCTATAAAAGGTAAAAAAAGGAAAAGGGAGTATTATAGTAAGCCTTAGGAGTGACAATGGTGGAGAATTTGATAACGATGAAGTTGAGACTTATTATGATTTTAAAAAAGGGTTATAGTCATAACTTCTTCGCTCCTAGGACACCCCAATTAAATGTTGTTATAAAAAGAAAAAAAATTATCCAAGGAATTGCTAACAACATGTTTAACAAAAATATCTACTTTAGTATTTTTGGACAAAAGTGATAAACTGCACTCTATTTTCTAATGAATAGGGTTTTAATTAGATATAAGATCAAGAAAACTCCATATGAGTTATAGATGGATAGAATCCCCAATATTAGTTATTTTAGGGTTTTTAGATATAAATGCGTCATCCTAAACATAAAGCAAAAAGTAAAAAAAAAAAATCGACTCAAAAACAAATGTAAGCATCTTCATAGGGTACTTCGTTACTAGCAAAGCCTATGAGGTCTATAACAAGAGTTCCATGATCGTGGATGAAACGATCCGTGTAGTATTGGATAAGCAACCAACTTTAAGATAAGATAAGATAAGGAGTTGATGATGGACCATTAGAAATAACTAAGGAAACCAAGAAACTTGATATCTTTAAAAAGGTTAAAAAGTGATATAGAAAAATCCATTGTAATTATAGAAGATACCTTTAATAACCTCAATCATGACCTACTTAAAGAATGAAGAGTAGCTAGAGATCATCCCATGGAACAAATCATAGGTAATCCATCTTAAGGGAGAAAGACTAAAGTATCCTTTAAGGAAGTGTGTGGCAACATTTCCTTTGTGTCTCAAATAGAACTAAAAAGCATCAAAGAGACTGAGACAGATGAGTTTTTGATGAGAACTATGTAGGAAGAATTAAATCAATTTAAGCAAAATCAAGTATGAGAACTTTTTCTAAAGCCTAGCGATTAATCTATTACAGGAACCAAATGGACATGTAGGAATAAAGTAAATAAGTTAGAACACATTGTCAGGAACAAGGCTAGACTAGTTGCATAAGGATACAATCAAGGAGAAGGGATAGATTATAGGAAACATTTACACTAGTAGCTAGACTATAAAACATTAGGATGCTATATGCCTTTACTTCTTTCATGGACTTCAAGCTCTTCCAAATGAATATACATAGTGCTTTTTTAAATGGATATATCATGTAAGGAGTCTATATAGAACAACCTCACATATTTATAAGTTATGAGTGTCTTAGTCATGTTTATAAATTAAAGAAAGTCTTGCATAGATTAAAGCAAGCACCTAGAGCTTGGCATTAGAGGCTATTTAGTTTCCTTTTAACCAAGGACTTTGTAATAGAAAAAGTTGGCAACACTTTTTTTAGTAAAAAGAATAAGAAAGGTATGTTGATAATGCAAATTTATGTGGATTATATCATTTTTAGTGCCATTAATGTAGAACTTTATAATGAGTTTGGAAAACATATGCCAAAAGAGTTTAGAATGAGTATGATGGGAGAATTCAACTACTTTCTTGGTTTGCAAATTAAATAACTAAGTGATGGCATATACGTTAACCAAAGCAAATGTGCTAAAGGCTTGCAAGCACTTTGGTATAAATAAGGGTAAGGATTATGTCATTCCCATAGGCACCTTAAAAAAATTAAGCAAAAATGAAGAAGGTGTACAAAAAAATAGAAATGATAATATATAAAGGCATGATATAGTCATTTTTGTACTTAATGGCAAGTAAACCTATATACTAGTTAGTGTGTGCATGTGTGCTAAGTATCAAGCTAATCTTAAAAAATCACATCACAAAGCAGTAAAAAGAATACTTAGATATCTTAAAGGAATCGTTGACTTAGGGTTATGGTATTCTAAAGGAACTAGCTTTAATTTAATTAGTTATTGTGATGTAAGTTATGCTAGTTGTTTCATAGACCATGAGAGTACTAGTAAAACATGTCACTTTCTAGGATATTATTTAATTTCATGGTTCAATAGGAAACAAGACTCAGTTGCCTTATCCACAACTGAAGTAGAGTATATTACGGACAGTTATGCTCAAACCCTTTAGATGAAATAAACCTTTGGAGACTATGGCCTGACATATACACATATCCTTATTAGATCTAATAACACTAATGCCATTAATATATCAAAAAATGTTGTCAAACATTCATGCAATAAGCACATAGAAATTATGCATCACTTTCTGCGTGATCATATGCACAAAGGTGATATGGTACTAGAATTTATGGTTATTGATGACCAGCTAGTAGACATGTTCACAAAACCATTAAATGATGATAGATTCATAAAGATAAGAAAAGAACTTGGAATAAAAAGTCCAAAAGAGAGCAAAATTAACTTCTTACCCATTCAATTATAACTTTATAACTTGTTTTATATTATTAACTCATGATGTGGTTGGTTTGCTTGAGTTCTTGTTCTTGTATATCCTTTCATATTTATTAAGTAGTCTTAAATAAATACAAAGCTTGCGCCTTAATAAAACCAATTTGATTAAAGCTTCATTAGTTTTAGATCACATGAAATTGTATGAAATTAGTTTAAAATTTGATTTAGGCAAAAAAAAAAAAAAAAGTAAGGATGAATTGGTACTATCTAATTATCAGCTATGGTACTAGTGTAGGTAGTAAGAGAACTACCCATATTGGTAGTACTAGTGTCGACTGACACTACAAAGTGTGGACTGGCAATAGCGATACACACACAGAGTAAGCTCACTAGTACAATTGTTGAAGGAATGATAATATCGATTTGTCAAGAGTACAAAATTTTTCCCTCCATTTTTTCCCCTAACTTCCTCGAAATCTCTCAAACTCTAGTTGTGCCCTCAATTCCAACAACCTATCTTTGTGCTTAAGCTAAAATTTTGGTCAAATCCAAGCCTCAAATACTTAAATCACATCATATTTCAAAGTTTCACTTTGAAATCGCTTGGGTTTCTAACCCAAATCACTCTCTATGATGAAATTCAAGGTTTGTGGTGGTCACAACAATTAGAGAGCCATCGAGGAGGCTAGAGGAGGGCAAAGCACAGGGGCAAGGTATGATGAGTCTCATCTTTGTAGGAATGAAGAAAGTAGAAACAAATTTGAAATAGATATTAAGTTGCATTATATCATAGTAAGAAGAAATATAAATTTTTTAGCACTTCTTAGTCTAGGAATTGAACTCATGATAGAAGCCCTAGAGTGGGAATCCATTTGTGTCATTGATGAAGTTACCTACCCATTGCTAGTTAGAGTTTTCTATGCTAACTTGATGTTCTCTCTAGATAAAACTACTATCTTTAGTCGAATAGGTGAAAAATAAAATCAAAATTTTCTTTAAAGAACTAAGAAAAATTTTAGGTATACCTTGTGAAGGGCCCTTGGTTTATGATGCTAAGGTAAGCCCTGTGGTAGATGGGTTTAAGTATAAAGGGGCCCTAACTAACTTTTGTGTTCACATACCCACAAAAACCAAAGCCATAGGTGGCAAGCTTAAAATCCTTGCCTGAGCACTACATCAAACTATAAGATTCATTTTCCTTGCTGACATGCATGTAGAGATGATGTATCCTTTATGGAGTTATATACTTAATAGAATGTTTAAAAGGTTACCATGTAATCTCTCTTACATTATGGCTAGACAATGAGTCATATTGTATAAAATAGTAATTTAACTATTCCTTATGGCATGTTCTTTACCTTAATATTTAGACATTTCAATAAACTTAGAGATAATAAGCCTCAACCAACGATACTTTTAACAAAAGCACTATGAAATACATGTGTCTAGTTAAAGTAGGTGTTGACCGGGTGAATGCCCTTAGTAGGACACATGTAAATGATAGAAATGAGGGAATGGACATGGATGACCTAAATGATGAAGCTTCTCATACTTTTATCAAAGAGATATCTAGTAAGGATAGATTAATAATTCCAGTACAAACACTTGCTCGTTAATGAAAGAAACATGAAAAGGGTTTCAATTTTGGTTTTTATGGTGATGAGCACCCTCTATTCTAATCGTAAATGTTTACAAAATTAGTGAAACAAATTTTCTTTTTATCTATGAATTTTTGTTCATTTCGTTTAAAATATACATGAGTTTTTGAATAATTGGCTTGAAGTTATTAGTTATTGAAAGGCTTTGATGGCTTTAAAAATATATTAAATATGTATATGGAGTTGAGGAAATTATTGACATATGTACAAAAGTGTTTACATCTTATATATTGATTTAAATGGATGAAATAGATGAGCATGGATTACAATAGTAAAAAGGAGGTTATGCTTAAATGAAAAATGAGTTCTTAAACCATTTTGTTTAAAATAGATGCATAAACTCAAGAGGAGTTCTTGCTTCAGGTTTCATTTACTTTTAAATTTCTTATTACTAAGCTCGTTCATCTTTCAAGTGTATTGGGGGAAACCCAAAGATATATTTTAGTGATCATTCTTAATAGAGGTTATGTCGATCTGTATATGGGTATAACAATCCACGTATACGAGTGATTATTGTTGTCTTGGTGAAATGATTTAAATGGTTTAAAACTTATTCTTTTAACCATAAAGCCTTCACAACTCAATCTTTTATTTTGTTTATATGTGCTTTGAAATTTGCTTATTTTTGTACTATTATCTTCAAACTATATTTACTTGATCAAAACACCCTTATCCAACATGCTTGCTTATCTAAATATCTTTTTGGATGATGTCAAAAGGGAAAGAAATCATAAGAAAGCAGGCTAAATGTGCATCATAATGCAACATACATTATCATGCAAACATTTTATCCTTAATTGTGTTGTCATTTTAGATCTTTAAAACTCTATAAATGTGCTAACTGTTGTAGTAAACTTCAAGCATGCCACATTGAATTTTAAAATATGCTTTATCTTTCTCTTCATCATAATGTGCTTGTCATTGTAAAAAAAAGAAAAGGAGATTAATATCTCCATGATGCCATTAAGCAATAAATAGCTTAGATTTTGATGGCAACAAACTAGATTATGCATGATGTAATGAAATTGCTAAGTTAGCACAATGAAACTAAAAGATATCAAAAATGAAGTCTACAAGTAAGCATAAGAATCCAAACAAAGAAATAACAAGCTAGATCCTAGGTAGGATTAGACTTTAATATGCAATAGGTTATTTTACTAAAATATATAAGAAATCAAACTCACACTTCATGCATCTTCTCCTTTAAGCGTTGAACTTAAAACAAATGGCTTTGACAAGATATTCAAAAGATTCTTAAGAAGGCTGTCAAATTGATCTCAACTTAGTAAAATACATTTGAGAAAAGGATTAAAAATAAACTCAAAAGAGAAAATAACAAGTAGGCGTAAGTGAAGGAGACAAGCAGTACTACTAGTATCTAATGGTACTACTACTGACAGTTACCACTAAAAGAGGGCCAGCACCACCACTTAACCTACTACCTTTTTGAGGCATAAAGTTTTATCGATCATTATCAGAATTACCAGTGGTCAGCACTACCAGAAGGCTAAAAACACCGCCTTTAGACTTACTACTTCTTTGAGGAACAAAGTCTGATACTATTAGTCATTACTTGTACTACTAGTGATCGGAACCATCAGTGGACTATAGGTATCACTAATTGACCCACTGGACCTTTGAGGCATAAGGGTCTAGTACTACCAATCCTTCATCGGTATTAATAATTAATTCAAATTTTAAAGTGTCAACCACTCAAGCAATACTATAAATTGTTAAATAGTAGAACCTATTCAAAATTTCAAAATCCATATTTTTGAATATAACGACTACATTTTTAAATCCAAGTATAAATACCTTTTTGAAATTCAAAAAACACATCTTTTTTTGCATCTCTCTAGCCATCCCACTTGCTCTCTAAGCTCAAAATTCTTAAAATCACTCATCTTTGAGTAAGGTATTGTATTTGAACTTCATTATATTTGATCTGTTCTTGTGTAAGAGTTCATTAGTGCTTAAAGTATTTTTCTTTCAATGAGATCTGGGTATAAAGGTATGGGTATACCTCATTGTATTAGATTTTGGTAAGAAAAATAACCAAGAAGTATTGCAAGAAAGTGAAGTAGTAAAACCTTCAAGCGGAGACTTGAGGTCGTGGATGTAAGCAAGATTTGACTGAATCACATAAATCTTGTGTTCAATTTCTCCTCCCCTTTTCCATTTATTTATTACACATATTAAATTTGTTTTTTGCATCATATTATTGAAAACTTACTTAAATGCATTTAATTAATCATGTAAGGAAAAAAATAATAATAAATACCTAATTCACCCTTTTTGGGTTGCCATTCATGGGGTCAATAATATGTTCTTGCCTATTAGTGCGTTGGTGTCATTCTCAATCTGTTGAGAGAATTAGTTTGCATAACTGTTCATAAGTAGCCATAATAAATCGGTTGCTATTAGTGGGTGTCACAAATGACTTTTTTTGGTTGGGCCTGATATGAGAAACTCTTTTTGTTTTGAAATTCTATTTTTAATTTTGATTTTAAATAAAAAGAAGAATGAGTTACCGCTAATCTTTTTTTTTTAATGATGTGATTGGGTGTTAATATTATTTTAGAAACTTTTTTCTATAAAGCAAAAAAAAAAAAAAAAAAGAGCTCTATTTAAGAAAAATAAGCAATGGTCCACTTTACTAAAAGATTTGAGATTGGGAGTTAATTACATGTGAAGAAGGATTACACCTTTAAGAACGCTCAAGAATTGATACCATTTAAACTAAACAATCTATCCTTTTGAATTACTTAAATTTAATGTTGATTTTAATATATAAATAACAAATATTTTATATATAAAGTAAGATCGGTCTTTACTAATCTCAAATTTTTAGGAAAAGATGCCACATCAGACTTTATCAAGACATGATAAGATTTCAAAAATAATTTCATTATGTAATTTTATGCAAGAGTCATAGAATCCAATCAACACTGGATGTTTAGCTTAAAAACAAATATTTATTTTAGATTTTTAAGATTTGGAATATGAACTCTATCAAATTTCTTTCTCTAAAAAAATTTAAAATTATAGAATGCATCATTAAATTTGCAATGATAAATTAGATAAATAATAAATAATAAGAACATAAGTAATCATTTCTTTTACTCATTTCGAATATCGATACAAATAAATAGGGAAAGAATTGTGCCTTCAGTGTGATTATGTATTCTCTCTTTACTAAACAACACTATAGAAATAAGAATCTTATTCTAAAGAAATTCTCTAAGAAGAAGCTTAAGAAACTACTCTATACTAGAGAGAATTTGAGTTAATTTGTTTCAAAAGTATAAGGGGTAGGGATCCTTTTTCCCTTAAAAAAAAAGGTCAATTTATACAAAAAAAAAAAATCTAGCTAAAATTTCGAAAATCCATTATTAGTAAAAGGACCACAACACTCTTTAATCAATCGTAAATAAACTGCACTTTAATGCGTATTTCATAAGAACCTTCTATAACTTTTTTGAATCTTCAAGTTTTTTTGTCATCGACTAAGTCTTGAATCTCAAAATGAGATCAAAATCAATTGCATTAGTCTTTAGGCCTATCTAAATGTGAAATCATCACCAACCACATTTATAATCATTGAGTCCTAATGTGAGATCGTCATCGATCACATCAGTGTTGTGAGATCATCATTAATCACATTAGTTTTGTGAGATCATCATCAATCACATCAGTGTTATAAGATCGTTAATCAATCACGATTTACTAACATTTTAAAATCTCAATGTGAGATCAGTATTGATCATTTCAAGAAAACTTATAAATATTTTGTTTCAACACTTTCTTGCTTCTTTTTTCTCGATGCAAGATTGGGAGGCAATGTTTCAACAATTTACCATGAATCATAATTGTCACATGTTAGCGAATGGTTGGATCAGTAATTATGATGTCGTTTTGAGTCTTGCGTTGTAGTCTTTATGTATTTTAATAACCCTATTTTTTCACCTCTACTTTTGATTTCATTCTCCACTATTACTTTACCTTCCTTCATAACTTGCTTCCTCTATAACCGCTCCCTTTGTAACTGCTGCCTCTACAACTCTAGTGAGTACTTTTTAATAACTTTTCTAACTTTTTTAGTAAGATTCTTGACTTTAGCTCCTTTTAACTATGAAAACCATAGAAGCCTCTTTTCTTACCCTTGAGTCTCTAGAAACTATTAGAGGCCAATATAATATTTTAATTATGTTCACCTTTTTACTTCTTTTAATGATAAAAGGTCATGGTCTAGCAAGCCCAATCATACCTATATCTTTGAAGAGTCTCTTCATGGTGGCCTTAGGCTACCACTTCATCCTTTTGCTATAAAGTTATGTAGTAGGAATAGGTTGTCCTATTTCTAACTTGTTACAAATGCTTAGAGACTCGTCTTAGGGTTTCTATTGATATGTATAGGCTTACGTGTTCAAATTATTTTTGTCAACTTTTTTTCAAAATTTGTTAAGCATGTTAGAAATTATGAAGGTGCTAGAAAATCTTATTCCAACTTTTTGTACTTTATTGCAAAGTTGTCGAACTTGTTCAATAGTGGCTTATTATTGCTGAATAAAGGCTAAAAGATGACGTATATTCGGGCCACTTATGATGAGCTATTTCTCGATCTCATATCATGAAAGGCTCCGAATACTACTTATGGCTCTACAAAAGAACTTAATACTTAATCTAAAGTTTTCTACCATTAGATAATGTCGACACTCACAATATCCAATTTTTCCTTACACTAGTCAAGTTGTTAATAGTTTATAATGTAGGAGCAAACTTTTTAAATAACGACACTATTGATCCTAATTTAACATTAGAACCATCAATAGATAATTCCCTAACTCTATCTCCTAAACCTACCTTAAATCCTTTGTTGATGTTGCATCTAATCCATACTGAGCATTTATCACTAGATCCAATCAACGAGAGGGCAAATTTTTGTCACCTCATTCTGATCTTACTTTTGCCATTAGTTACTTTTGTTTCTCTTATCCTTTCGTCTTTTAATTATCTATGCTAATCTAACTTTCAATTCTTAATGTGCAAATAACAAAATAGCTACCAATTGAAGGCTTTGGATGGTGCATGATCTCACCAGATCATCTAGTCTAAGATTATGGCATCCAGCCATTACAGCTTTTCTTACTTTAATTGCTATCAAGATGAGGATTAGCTTCTTGATCATAAGGTGTTTAAATATTAGGATTGAGCAGCCGATCTCAATCCCAGCTAAAGAGAAAAGCAATTAAACTTGCCCCTAAGGCTTCTTCAAAGAAAGCTGAGGCAATCGTGAGCTTAATTTTTTGAGGCTGAGGTAGATATCTTAGCTTGTTTCAAAACACCCTAGATAAAGGCACCATTGATGCTTTGAGTAGCCCATTCTTTTTCCCTTTTGTCTACAACCTATTGATCAATGCATCCCTATTGGAGCATTAAACCTAAGGACACTAGCCATAACCCGACAATATCTTATGAAAGGATTTAAAAAGGCTTAATCTTGGCAAATCGAGAAAGGCTTGTAGAGTTATTCTTCCATACTTAGTAACTTTTTGTTTTCAAATGATGTAACATCTGTTTCTTATGTTGTATAATTTTCTTATGAACTGGCTTTGCTCATTGAGCGATATGAACTTGTGAGCAAACAAAATTGGCTGAAGGAGTTAAGTGTCGAAACTCAGCCAAACAACATAGTGAAATAAGAACAAAGTACTAAGTTTGATGTTGAAATGGTAGTAGCATCGAAGACACCATTTGGGCCAAAGAGTTAGGCGCCGAAACTTAAGTAAACAACATGGTAAAATAAGAACAAAGCATTAAGTTTGATGTTGAAATGGTAGAAGTAGCTTATGAGTTGTTGCTTGCTCTCAAATCGGATACCCTAGATGAAGTTTAAAAACTTTATCTTGAAGTTGATCTAAGGTATTTAAAAAAGGTAGCTACTCCTTATGCCACTTCAGGAGGAAGCTTGGCTACTCTATCTGAGGATGCCCTAGTTGAAGTCACTCGTATTGCTAACATTCCAAATGAGCTGTTGGCCCTAATCTCAAATGAGGTGATAGTTCCATTAGAAGCTCTAACAAACACAAAGACCTCAACTTTTTGATGTGCTAGTAGTTGTCTTTAGTTTTGAACCTTTTTTTTTTTAATTTATAATGAATAAAAGTTCTTTTACCAGCGATAACTTATTCTACTAAATCTTCACTTGCTAACTCATCTCAATGTCTTTAAATCATTGCAAACTCTACTCTTAACATGACTTGATCTTCTTATTGGTTAACAATATAATTTCGAATTGGAACTTAATTTTAAAGATAATCCTAGTCTGAAACTTGAAAAATTGATCCAAATATCAAGTCGAACATAATCTTGATCTTAATTTCAACATCTCAACCTTAGCAACATTCTACAATCATGATCCTGATCTGATAGTCATCCCTGCAGCACTACTCTAATCTTAATCTCTATATCAACTAACCCCCAAACTTAGTACTCTACCTTAATCTTGAAGCACAAGTTCCAACTTGATCTCAAACTTGATCCTAAACTTAAGCCCAGTTTTGAATTTAATATCAACCTTAGACGTATTCATAATTTTGAACTTAAACCCAAACTTGAATTCAATCTACATCTTATATTTAAAATTTTATTCCAAACATAGTCTCCAAGGATAAAATTTAAGTGTTTACAATGGGCTTGATGCTATAATCGGGATAGAATAAGATGTAAGAGCTGAACTACTAAGAGCATCGATCGATCTTTAGTTCCTCACGTTTCTAAAGAGAGGCTCAACCATGACATCACTTAAAACTGCAATCTTGATGTCGAAATAATTTATGACGGCTTTGCCTACTTGGTTAAGATCGAGATTGATCACCCAATCTTGATGTTGTTAAACTTTGGGATCAAGTAAGAGACCCTAATCTTATCGCGGGTGATGAAGTTATTATCGGAGCAATACTAAAGGACTATTAAGGCTAAGATATAAGTGATTTGGAAGTACCCATAGATCAAACCATGGCCAAACTTTTATTAGAGGCCAATTTTTTAAAATTTACACATCAGGATAATAGAGTTAAATCAGTATTACAATTAAAGTTTGTAAAATTTTCAAAGGAAAAGAATGACCTAATGAAAAAAGTGAGATGAGGAACAAGTTTTTTAAGGCAACATGATTGATGAAGTTTACTAAATCAGATGAAAAAGGTTCAACGTGAGAAAGATTCAAGATTGGTAAAAGGTTTAAAACATGATCAAGAGAAGGTGTTTTAGAGGAATCAATATCTATATTTCAAATTTTTTGAAATGCTAAATGGGATCAGGATGAGAAGATGAGTTATCTAAGAAATTAGAACTTACATTTTACATAATGTTTAGCTTATCCACTATAAAGTAGTGTTTTATATTGTGAATCCTAGCATTGTCTAACATCCAATGATAGAATATCTGAAATTGGTTAGAAAGTATTTAGTCTTCTAACCTTTGTTCATTAAGGGCAAGCCATCACTAAACAAGTTCAGAGACTTGGCCATGAAGTACCAAAAGCTATAGGCAGTACCTTTAACTTCACCCTTATTCGTAATGAGTTTAAAGAACTTGAAAAATAAATTTACAAATATAATTTAAACTTTTAATTCTACAGGCATCAAAAAAGAAGTGAAAGGGATTTTCTAGGCGTTTGTTACAAGTTATGAATGGGAAAGCCTATATGTAAAACATGCCATTATGGTGAAGGGATAAAATGGTAGCCTCAAGCCGTCATAGAGGGAGTCCTCGAAAACATAAATGTGACGAAGCTTATGAAACCATAATCATTCATCAATGGTAGGAACCATTTAGATGAACTTACTTTGGGATAAAATCATTTACCCTAATTTGATTTAAAGAATCTTGAATATTGGTAGAAGCATCTATTTGGTCCATACATAATATGAAAGCTTACTAGAGAATAAGACTGAGAAGGATTATTTAAAAGTGATACAGGCCAAGTTGTAGAAGAACAAGAGAGAGAAAAAGAGAAACAAAGAGAGCTTAGGTGTATTCATGAAAAGTTAAATTGAAAAAAACAAAAAGGACACTCGAGAATGAAGAGCTGCAGCACACAACTTAATACAAGGCATGATTGCCAATCTAGTCAGCTATAGAGCACATGATGGTAGCTATTTATGCTGTCAAAAAGTAGGGAGATGGGTTGTCTCTTGATATCACACCAAGAGTAAAAGTAACCTAAATGGTGGTAGATGTTCGATTTCGCATCATTTTTAAAGCTTTGATTATGGCAAGTCGATGCTAATTGATTAAGATATCACATTGGGTTTGAGAGAGTGTTAGTGACAAATCGATGGTTATTGATCATTATCTCATATCAAGTCTAAAAGAGTTTAGCTAATGTCGATGATGATTGATGCCAATCTCATATTAGTATTGAAGAGCTACCAAAGATGTGATTAACACTGATCAGGTTTGAACTTGAAAACCATTGTGATTGATGTCGATCTTACTTTTAACTTCAGGGACTTAGGTGTTGGGATTAAAAACTTGAAGATGTCATAAGCTTGTGGACAATTTTAAATGAAGGGCACTCAATGCATATTTTATTAAAACTACTAGCAGACGCCATGGTCTTATTTTCAAACAAAATTTTAAAGTTTTTGGGGACTTTTGTCTCAAGTTTTTTTCCTACAACTAAGCTTAATTTTGACTATAGAAGGACCTTTGCAAATTTATTTTTTCATTAAAGTTAGAATTAATCCTTATGCATTCTCTAGTTTTCTCTCTAATTCTTAAGCACTTTTTAGCTCTCTAGAAAAGTTTTTTGATCTTCTATTGTTGTCAACAAAGGTACAGTGTATAGGTATTAAGATTAAAAGTATAATACTTTCACTACAAAAAAATTACCATTTACTAACGCCAACTTTTAGTAACGTTAACATCCATCAGTATATATATATATATAGCAATAGATTTTTTAATTTGTCAATACATGTATGATCATTATTAATGAATAAAAAATCTATGAGTATATACCATACATATAGCGAGGGTTCTTATCATCTGTCACTAAAAGTTATGGGATATATTGGCAGTCTATAATTTTTGTCACTAATTCCTCATATATGCTGACGAATTTTTATCATCCATAAGTAAAAATCTTACTTTTAGTGATATATTCATTTTTTATCAGTAAATATCTAGTCTCTAAGGTCGGATATCTATGTGTATCACTAAATATTTTATATATTCTAACTGTTATGTACTAGCCATCAGTAAATATGTCCTTATACTAATGGATTATTCTATCCATCAATAAATCTCTCATATTTACTAACAATCATCTTTGTTTGTTAGTAAATACCTGAAAATATTTAATCCATAGTGATAAATATCTTTATGCGTCAGTAAATACATACTTATAGTGACGATTATTTATAGGTATCATTAAATACCCAATATATTTTGATGGGTTTCTTGCGATCATCATTAAAAGCTTAACATACATTGATAGATTTTTTATCTTTATGTCCATCACAAAATAATTACTTACATTGGCTTGTATCACAAAATATATTTAAGAAATTTTAAGTCTAAATGTATTATGTAAAATTTTAATTTAAATAAATATTTTAAAAATAACTAAAAGACATGATTTAATTGAATCAAATCGAAATATATATATATACACAATTGTTCAATCGATAATTTAAAATGTAAAGTAAAAATAATTTTAATAATTTTAATAGATTAAAATTATTAGCAAATATTTTTTGATATTTTAAAATCTTTGATAAACAAAAAAACACCCCTTCCATTATATTGGACCAAACAAATGTGATTTGTTTAGAGATACATTATCAAATAAACTTATATGTTTCAATATGATATTACAAGACACGTGATAACAATAATATATCATGCACATATATATATATCTTTTAATTAATTATTGAAAAGATTTTCAAATTTGTTATGATATTTATATTAAGATTAATTTTTTAAAAAAATTATAAATTACATTTTAATAATATAAAGTCAAAACTATATGGATAAGTTAAAATTTCATTTTTATTTTACATAAATATCACTTTTAAAAAAAATGATTCATAAAAGGATTAAGATAAAATTAATTTTATTTACTTTTAAATATAAATATAAGATAAATTAAAAATTTTAATTCAACTAATAAATTAATTTATTTAAAACATAAATAATTTTTATTCATTTTATCTAAATCCCCGTCATCGGGATTGTATCTATTTTTCTTTCTTTCATTTGTTTTTCCTCTGCTTCTTGCTTTAAATCCCTAGAATGTGGATCTCTTTCTCTTATCTCATAATTACTCTCCATCTCGTGTTAAGTTTTTCTTCTTTCTCTTCTCTTGATTTCAATCTCATGTCTTGTTCATTTATAAAATTTTGCAACTATCGAGTGATTCAGATCTTAAGATACCACCAAGAGCTTTTGTAGTTAAAGGTAGGCCTTTGCTAATTTTTACAATTTCTTCACGAAATTCTTCTAACTCTATAAATTCGCTAGAATTGGTTCCTACAAAGAATGCTTTACAAACAACCAACAATTATCATCTGTTAATTGCTCCCATAGGTAAGAAGTTTTTCCTTTTCTTAACGATCGATGCAACTCTTTCATCTTACTTCCCTTGTCTCCAGATTTGAAGAAGACTTGCAAAATTTCCCAATTCATTTCTTCTCATTCTAAAAACTAGTAAGGTGCATAAATTTTGTATGTATCTCTTGGTCGATTTGCTCGTTTGTGTGATATTGGATATGCAAGGAGTGTTTTCTACGAACAAAGAATTTTGAGATGTCTAGAATATAGCCATTATGTATGTTAACTGCATTCATGTCCATGTCCTTATCACTATTATATACTGCATTTTTGGTTATATATTGCATCGTGACCAGCACTTTGATTAGTCCTTAGCCATTTCTTTAATTTCATCTTTGAATTAATCAATCTTATCACTGTTTAATGTTTCCTTGTCTAACCTGCTTCATGAATTTTGTTATGGCTAGAGTATGTCTCTGATGGTGAACTAATCTAATAGACCTATGATTTCGTTTTCCTGTAAGATCCAATATCAATGACATCCAAATACGCAGCAAAGACATCAAATTAAGAGATAAAAAAACATGTAGACAAATATATATGTCCAAGTTAATGTTCACTGGTGAAAAACATGCTAGACACTTGAAATTATATGCAAGAATAACTGTTTGATTCTGGTCATACCTTCCTTTCTAATTTCTGCTTAAATGCCCACTATCTTACATGTTTTGGCACTTAATCTCCTTAACTAGCTTATAATATAAGTACATATGATTATGTTAAACTTCTTTTATTTATAGCCAACACATGATTTTCATTAGAAGTTAGATACTTTTTGACAAACTTAGCTAATTGAGGGTCTATAAACTTCAAATATTCAAAGTATTTAAGATTAAGTTATAATTATATAAGACCAAATATATGTACCCCTAATTAATGGAGGTCAGAAAGAAACATAGAACATAAACTGGCTAAGAACATAACTGCTTTGATATGAAATAGTTTCTCTCGATGGTCTGTCTAGCTTTCCAGTTGGGTCATTAGAGTGTGTATCAATGTGGACTTGTATATACTCAATAAAAGAGTATATTCCATGCAAAAGATAGAAGTGCCTAAAATTGTTTCTTGCTCCCCTCTAAATCAATAAAAACACCTCTCTACACCTCGGTGTTATAACTTACTCCCTCTGTTAAATCATATTTGTATCATTTTTCTAGGTTTTGATCCTCTTGCCATTTAGAAGCATTGTGTACTATATTGTTAAGAGACTTATTAAACTAACCCCTCAGGCTCATAAGGTATTCCTATTTCTCTAATTAGTATCACTTAATATCAGTTGATGAAATTACTTAGCTATGATTTATTGGTATCAAAATTTTATGGTTTTTATTACATCATGAAAACAGAAGCATTTTAGATTTTCTAGTGGCAAATCATCCAATTGAAGTGGCATATCCAATTCAGTTTGGTGGGGGAGAGGGGGAATAACCATTTTTTAGGTGTTATATTTCATATTTGGAGCTCTTATAAGTGCCCTTCATTATCTGGGATGTTGTCCTCTTATTATAGATTGACGTTATATGTGCTGTTCAGAATATTAAAGGTCAAGATGATATTGGAGGCTACCTCGATTATAAGACAATGTGTATGCTGGATTAGTCTCTCAAAGTCATAAAACAGACAAACCATGAATGCTCTAAAATATTGTGTTTTTAAGCTTTAATAAATATTTTTAATTGTCCTACTGTTAATCTATAAAATTACACCATTCTGAAGTTCACTGCCTTAATCATTTTTTGTTTAAGAAGTCCTTTAATTTCAAAGCAGTTTTTTCGTGTTGTTAAGTCTATTTTGTCTTTGCTACCATGTCCCTAAATTTTTAAATTGCTTTGTTTTCTTTTAGAAGGAGCATATAGTTATGTGGTGATTTCTATTCACTCGATCTAATTATTACTTCTCCTATCACATTACATATGGTAAGCATTGACCCTTTTATTCTACTTCTGGCATATGTTTGTTTTTTTCTTTTGTATTTACTGTAGAATGGTAAAAAATTAAATCACAAATCCTCTTTTTTGTTTGAAGCTCAATTAATATATTTAATGCATAACAATCTATTTTATTATTGCTTGTTTTGTGTATAACTTGTTTTAAATTTGTATTTGTTATTATATTTGTTGAACTCATAAATTTAGTTTGTCTTTGAGATTAAACCAAAGTTCAATTTTTGAACTGCATACTCCATATTACCATACTGCATATTGCATAAAAGTAGATCTGCTGCCATATGTTGCATCTTTTTGCTTTAATATGTTGAAAAGCAAACTTACTACCATATTTTGAAGCAGCTTGTTGGTATATGTTGTAGTGCCATATGTTGCAGCATCCTACTACAATCTGGTACAACACTTACAATAAGATATTAATGTATATCTCTTTTAAGTAGATATTGCTCAACATAACAAGAGGATTAAAGGTCTTTCATGCATGGTCGAGATTTGAGATTTATCAAAAGATGAACATATTGTTGTTTCATTGAATGCAGAAGGTCAACCTATTGGCACATAAGCTGTACTCTAACTCGTTTCATTGGTAGCATGATCCAAAACGCTCAATTTGCGCCCATCAATTATGTAAGTTGGCATGAGAAGCCAAAATAATGCAAAGATGAAATGTGAAAACAATAGAGGTATGAGTTAATAGATTTTTTTCTATTGTAGTTTAATAGTTAATAAAATTTTTGATAAAGTTTTAATATCTTCGTTGTTTTTTTTTTTTTGGTAGAGAAAATTTATATTTGTGCCAAGTTTAATTAAAACGTTGAAAAAATGGATAATAAGTAATATTGGTGAAAAATAAAGGAAGTGGAAAAATGAAATAAAGGCTAAAATAGTTGATGAAAACTTATCAAAAATGTAAATGGCTAGTAACATGGTAGATTCTCGAGTTAATAAAGCTCAGTTAAAAGATATTGTTCACTATTAATGCTTTAGTAAAGGGAAGGTATGAATTCCAATTTAACATTTCAAGCATTATTTATGTTTTATCCCGATTTTATATTAGCTTTCCTTTGGAAACATGTACTGTTACTTTTTTTAAAAAAAAAATTACAGATAATAAGCAAAATGAATAAATAAAATCGTTCCAAACTATGAGCCTTATAGCACTAGGACGAAGTTATTTTCTAGATTAATCCATGAAAAGGTTACTTTATTTTTTGTACCTTACGTTTACTTTTTTACATTAACTAGATAATTCACTTATGAGGCTATTCATTACTTTAATTTTTTTTTTTTTACAGACTTTGGAGGCTGATGGAGTACGACATTCATGTGCTGAAATATATATTGAAAGTCAAACATGAAAGAACAAAACTATTGTGAATGAAAAGACTGCTCATATAATTGTATGTAAGTTATTAATTTTTTTATATTTGGTAATAGATTCAGTCTTAATGGACATTAACGATTGAATTGTTATTAACTGGTAAGAGCTGATGATCAATAAAATAAATGAATTTGGAGGATCATGGAACAGAAAGGACGTGTTCGTTGTATTGATAAGATTGGTAGTTCATCAAAGCAGATGAACATTTCAAAGCATAAGTCATGTAAGAAAATATGAAATTGAAGAATTATATTCAAAGGATAGAAGGAAATGTCAGAGAACTTCAAGGAAAGTTTGGAGTTATACTTGACTTGCTTAAGCAATATCCAATTATATTTTCTTTTCGTTTGTCATTAATAGGTTCAAGATGATAGTAGTGTTCGATAATGACACTTTGCAACTATAAGAAGTCTCGCATTAAATTATGGTATGAATATCTTTAAACTAGAATGTGCTAAATAAAATGTTGATAAGTGATGTTGCTTGGGTAGCCTAGAATGAGTTATATTTGATGCCTTTATGATTGTGTCATGTTCATGGAACTTATCATGTTTCGTATTACTAGTGCTATTATTTACTTTTCTAATTATTAATTATGTACACATATTAGTTTGTTTTATATATATATATATATATATTTGGAGATCTAAGCCTTCATTTTTGCATTGATTATGTTTCATTTGTTTTTACTAATCTTATATTGGTATTACTTTTGTTCATAACGTAAGTTTTATCTATTAGTAAATTCTTTAGTAAATCTGTTTCTTTATAGGTTTCTTTTTTCTCCCATTGGATTGACTTGAGTACTTTGATCTTATCTTGTTTATAAAGTAATCCACATTTTTCTAATTCTAAAATGCTTGGAGAATGAGGTTTTAGTTTATAAGGTAATGCTATATTCAAAATACATATTTACATACCCACATGTTTATTTTCATCCTAGTGAATCACATATTACTATGAATTCACCCATCTAGGGAACATTGCTTAATGGACAAAAAGTGGCTGTAAAGAGGCTGTCAAGTACCTCAGGCAAGGTCTACAAGAGTTAAAAACGAAAATAATGTTGGTTGACTAAACTTTTGTATAAAAACCTGGTAAATTTGTTAGGTTTTTGCCAGAAGAAGAAGAAAAGCTACTATTTTATAAATACGCTCTTAATGGCAGCTTGGATATGATCTTATTAGATATCAACTTTTTCACATTTTAATTCTTAATTTGTAATTTTATTTAATACTTGTATCACTTCAGATCTACATCACTATTTTAAATCCTCACGATAATGATTTTCTTATATTTGGGTGTCCTTTCTTAGGGTTTATGAACTATAATTGTTACAATTTAATGTCAATTCTTCTTTAATTGCTTTTTCTTACCATCGATCATTTTAGGTATGTTGACTATAATTTAGGACGTGGATTATCCAAATAAAAGCAAATGGTTTACTTTGAAATGGGAAATGTAGTACAAAATCATCATTCGAATAGTATTGCATTTACGATCAAAATGAATTCGTATAATAAAGTATTCAATAGTAAGTCTATGGTATATGCAATACAATAAGCATAATCTAAAAATAAAATTAAATATAAATTAAAAAAATCTATAGTAGACATGTACTAACGATAAATATATACTGATGGACGTGGTGTCTATTAATAAAGACTTTCTAATATACTGACGAATGTCGTATTCGTCGGTAAATAATTTGTTCATATACTAATACGTGAAAACATGTGTCAATAAAGATCTTTTACATGTAACAACGGTCACAAAATGTGTCACTAAAATATTTACATTTAATGACAAATTCTTTAATCTGTCATTAAATTATTTACATATGGTGATGCACACAAAAACCATCAGTAAAAGATTTACATATAATGGCAAATGAAAAAATCGTCAATAAAACACCTATTACATATATCAATAGATGTAAAAAGTGTCAGTAAAGGTCTACAACGATGGAGCCTATACTGACGTCAAAGTGCCTATCAGTATAAGTTTTTTATCCATCATAAAAGGTCATCTTCACCTATACTGATAGATTTTAATCTTTTAGTGACGGTTTTTAGTCCATTAGAAAATTTCAATTTCTTTGTAGTAAATTTCATAGTTTAATTATTTGTATCATGATTCAATTTGAAAGAATAAAAGATCATGATGATTGCCATTCTTACTTAAGTTTCCTTCTTTTTATATATTGTTCAATCTCACATCACTTTTAAGGCTTTAATTATAACGAGTCAATGCTAATTGATGAAGATCTTACATTAAGCTTAAGACAGTATTGGTAACAAATCAATGTTGATTGATAATGATCTTACATCGAGTTTGAAGGAGTTTTACTAATGCTGATAATGGTTGATACCGATCTTACATTAGTATTGAAGAGCTACGAAAGATGTAATTAACACTGATCAAGTTTGAAGACTTGGAAACCATTGTCATTGATTTGGATCTCACTTCCAACTTCAGGGACATTGGCATTTGGAATAGAAACTTCAAGACGAAAAGCTTGTGGACAGTTCTAAGTAAAGTGCACTCAGATGCGCATTTTATTTAGAACTATCTAAAGGACTCCATGGTCCTTTTTCTTAACAAATTTTCAAAATTTTAGTAGAATTTTGTCATAGTTTTTTCCTCTATAAATAGGCTCAATTTTGACTATATAAGGACCTTTATAAGTTCATTTTCTCCTTCAAGTTAGAATTGCTCCTTAAGCATTCTTTAGTTTTCTCTTTAATTCCTGAGCACTATTTAGCTCTCTAGGAAAATTCATTAATCTTATGTTACTATGATGAAGGTACAATGTGTGAGTATTAGGATTGAAGGTATAATGCTTTCCTAGCTTAATTGTTTGCATCATGATTTAATTCGAATAAATAAAAGATCATGATGATCGTCATTCTCACTTAAGTATCCTTCTTTTTATATATTGTTCCATCTCGCATCATTTTCAAGACTTCGATTATGATGAGTCGATACTGATTAATGAAGATCTCACATCAGGCTTGAGAGAGTGTTGATAACAAATTGATACTAATTGATGATGATCTCACATTAAGTCTAAAGGAGTTTTACTAATGCTAATAATGATTGATGCCAATCTCATATCAATATTAAAGAGTTACTAAAGATGTGATTAACACTGATTAGGTTTGAAGACATGGAGACCATTATGATTTAATGGTAATCACATTTTCAACTTCGAAGACTTAGTCTTTTGGAATAGAAACTTCAAGATTCAAGAAGCTTATCGATAGTTCCAAATCAAATGCACTTAGATACGCATTTTATTTAGAATTACCTAACTGATGCCACGGTCTCTTCTTTGAAAAATTTTCAGAATTTTAACTGGCTTTTATCTCGACATTTTTTCCTATAAAAAGGCTCAATTTTAACTGTTTAGGGATCTTTGTAATTCATCTACTCCTTACATTAGAATTGCTCTCTAAACATTCCCCATTTTTCTTTCTAGTTCTTGAGCACTCTTTAGCTCTCTAGGAAAGTTCTTTGATCTTGTATTGCGATTAGCAAAGGCATAATGTGCAAGTATTAGGATGGTATAAAGCTTTCCTACTTTAATTATTTGCATCATGATTCAATTTGAATGAATAAAAGATCATGATGATCACCATTCTTGCTTGAGTTACTTTCCTTTTATATACTGTTTGTTCCTTCTTCGATATGTTTCATCGATTATTTGTTACATCTCATGATTTTAAAAATGAATATATAAGGATAAGAATGTGATATCATTCACGTTCTAATGCTTTTAAATAATATATATATATATATATATATATATATACATATATTTTATTTTTAAGGATCAAAGATTAAAACCAGTTAAATATGAAATTCTTGCATAAAAAATTGTAATAAATTATTTTGAAATAGTATCACTGTCAAGAATAAATTTCTTATGATCTTTCTCTAAAATTTTGAGTTTGGCTCAGGGAAAATCGCACATTAGTTATATATCATGTAATTATTTATTAATTGTATTATGGCATCAATATCAAGTTAAGAATGTTTGAGATATAAGATCACTTTACTTAAATTGTACCAATTCTAAAGGGTTATAGGCGTGCTAGACCTTCTCCATGCATAGTTGACTTTAATCTCAAATGTTCTAAAAAAATTAACCTTTGTCTTGTGTAGATTAAAGTTTTTTTAAATAAAAATTTTTTGAAACAAAACTGATAGCCAATTGTATCAGGCAAAACATTAGTGGCGACTTTGTTTTTATTATTTCAAATCGAAGTTGACTAAAAGACTTTCAAAAAAAAAAATGTTCTCACATCAACTCATGCCAAGAATCTAATTATGATGGGAATTTCTTTTGATAAATATCAAATCCAAGCAGTGCTTGAACTTACTAAAAGAGGTTTTGATAACATACTAGTTGGATTACTTGTAATACCAATTTTTCTTAACTGAAATATCACTATAAGAAATAATATTACAAACAAAGTGATACTTCACATCAATGTGTTTCGTCCTTTCATGAAAAGTTTGATCTTTGGTTAAATGAATGGAACATTGGCTATCACAATGGATGATAATTACTTTATGATCCAAATTGAACTAAGTGAACAAGCCTCTCAACCAAATGACTTCTTTAATAGCCCCAACAACTACCACCTACTTTACCTCCCTAATGGATAATACCATTGTAAAGTAGCTTTAAAATAATAGCAATATCACTAAGAGTAAATACATAGCCAATAATTGGTCTCTATTTAATGAAATCACCTACATAGGTTGAATCAACATAAGCTACCAAATATTCCTTTCTCCTTCCAAATTCCAAACAAGAATCAATAGTACCCCATATATATCTTAAAATCTATTTCTCTCTTGAGATTAGACATATATCTATTGACAATACTGATTACATGTATAATATCAAGACAAGTACAAACTATAACATATATAAGACTGCCAATAATAATGGAGTATGGAACATGTGGTCATGTACTTAATATTATTCTCTAACTGAGGTGATATATCAGCTAAAAACCTAAAATAGGCAATAAATTAAGTACTTACAAGTTTAGCATTTTTCATGCAAAACACTCAAAAATCTTTTCAACGAAACTTTTCTAAGGTAAAGTTTTCTTATAACTCTTTCTCTTTGAATCTCCATGCCTAGAATTTTCTTAGCTACTCCTAAATTTTTCATTTTAAATTCACCATTCAATATTGATATTAATTTGTTGATCTCAAACATATCCTTGGCTGGAATTAACATATCATCAGCATACAATAACAGATACATAAAAGAGCAACCTTTAAGTTTTTTAAAATATACACGGTTATCATACTGGCTCCTAAAATAGCTGTGGCCAACCACAAAAGAATCAAATTGCTTGTACCACTATCAAGTATATAGTTTTGGACCACATGATGATTTCTTCAACAAATAAACATGATCTTTCTTCCCTTTAATCTTAAAACCTTCAGGTTGTGACATATAAATTATCTACTCAAGCTCTCTATGCAAGAAGGTAATCTTCACATTTAGTTGTTCTAACATCAAATTAAGCATAGTAATCAAAGCTAGCAAGGCACAAAATAACTATGTTGGGCAACAAGTGAAAGTACATAAAGACAACTCCATATACTTCGTTGTAGCCTTTTACAAACAATCATGGCTCCTACATGGCATCTTTAACACCTAAAATGCCTTCTTTCTTTTAAAAGACCCACCAGCATCCAAGAATTTTCTTGTCTTTAAGCGGTTTGACTAAATCCTAAGTTATATTCTTATGAAGGGTTTTCACCTCATCTTGCATAGCCACTAACCACTTAACAAAATCATCATCAGTAATAACCTTTATATGTGTTAAAGGATTACCAATTGTATTATGTCTTCCACCACAACTAGTGTAAATGAGACATAATTTGCTAGTCTTTAAGACCCTATCTACTTTTTTAGTGGCTTTTGTCTAGCAATAGATTCTTCTACTTCACTTTGAAGTGTTTCCTCTTCTTCAATAGGCATCTGAACTAGGTTTTATGGAAAGGGTTCATTCTGTACCTCAAACTTTACCTACTTCGAAGAACTCATAGCATTTGTATCAAAAGTAATAGAAGTCTCGTTTTTGTTAAATGCTTCTTTTCTGGCATGTAACATGGTAGATTCATCAAACACAACATCTCCACTAATTATTAATTTTGAAGACTTTGGATTAGGGCACCATAATCTATATCCTTTTACACTAGAAGGACAACGAATAAACATGCACCTTTTAGATCGTGGCTCTAATTTTCCATCATTAACATTTGCATAAGCCGGACATCTAAATACCTTTAAGTTAGATTTGTCATGGTCTACCAAACTATACCTCCTCTAAAGTCTTTATGCCAACTGGTATGGATGGAGAAAGATTCACTAAATGATAAGCTATAGAAGTTGCTTTTGCTCAAAAGCCTTTAGATAGGTCACAATTTGATAACATATAACAAAATTTCTCAAAAAGCATTCTATTCATATGCTTTATTATACTATTTTGTTGTGGTGTGCCTCTGACTATAAAGACGCATAACACCTTCATCTTTACAAAATTTGTTGAAATCACCATTATAAAAGTCTAATCCATTATCAATGTGAAGGCAATTAATTTTTTTTTACCAGTTTGCTTTACTAGCAAGGCCTTCCACTGCTTAAAAATGGTAGACATCATTTTTATACTTCAAAAAATGAACTCATACTTGCTTAGAGTGGTGATAAATAAAGGTAAGCATGTATTGAGCATCACCTCTTGAAGAAATACATACTAGTACTTAAAGATCTAAATGAATATAATCTATCGTACCTTTGGTTTTATGAATTACAGTATTGAAATTGACTCTTTTGACTTTTTGAAAGTGCAATGCTCACAGAAATCTAACTTTAATATACTTTGTCAACCCAAAAAGCCTTTTCGACTTAACTTTGAAGACCTTTTTCTCTCATATGTCCCAACCTCAGATGCGATAATCTAGTGACATCTGAGTCTGACAAGGAAAATGTGGATATAGTTGCTACACTTACAATTGTAGAGCCTTTTAAAACATATACTTTGCTTATCTTTTTAGCCTTTATCATGATTAAAAAACCTTCAGTAACCTTCAAAACTCCACCTCCACTAGTAAATTTGTAGCCATTCAAATCCAAAGAACTTGAAAAGATAAGATTTCTCTTCAAGTCTAGAATATGTCGAACATTCATTAAAGTTTTAACTATTCCATCAGATATCTTAATTTTAATTACTCCTATTTTAGTAATTTTGTGATCATGGTTGTTTGCCATCAATAAACTCCATTTTTCACTGATTTATATGTAGAGAAATGATCTCTATTGGGTTACATATGGAGTGAGGAAACTGTATCTAGAATCCATTCATTTCAGCTTTGGCTCTATCATCACAGACCGAGGATAGATCACACTGCTCTTGATTTTGGACAACATTGACTTCAGTGGGTTCCTCTCTTTTTTTTTAATCTTTATGTTATTACTTATTCTTCAACATCCTGACATCTCTTTTTGTCTACACTTTTGTCAAGACTTTGATTTTTGGATTGCAGACCTTATCCATAGTCTTTCCTCTAACGAGTAGACCTTTTACTAGGTTGTTACTGCATCGTAGTCCAAGCTCCTTATTCACAAAATCCTTTCAAAATAGAGTTGCTTTACGTCTTTTAACTTTAAAATTTGCTGACCATAAATTAAAGTATCTCTAATGTACTTGCAGGATAGAGGTAATTGTTGAAGCAACATAAAAGCTTAATATTCATCATTAGAAAAACTAATTTTCATATTTTCTAAATCCATGATGATGTGGAGAATTCATCAATATGACATTTGATAAATGCACCTTTGGCCATTTAAGCGTGTATAGTCGATGCTTTTCTACCAACTTGGTGGTGAAATTCTTTGTAACATACAAAGATTCAAGCTTGTCCCATAAATCTTTAGTAGTCTTTTCTTGTATGACTTCTTGCATTATTTCATTAACAAGCATAACTAAATGAAAGTAGGGGCCTATCATCCATCTCCTCCTTTTTCACCTTATCCATAGTACTAGGTAATTTATCCTTGCATAGTAATGCTTAATGCTAATCATTTTGAATTAAAAGTTGTATGCATCTTGGCTTGCCAAATGGTGAACTCACATTGCAATCAAATTTCTCAATATCAAAATTTTCTTCATCATGGAAAATCCCAAATAAACATATACCACCCTCTAAAACTAGTTTGTTAGGAATTTAGTTGTGGAAGGATATTTATTTAGGAATAAATGGATGATAAACTAAAGAAATAAATAAAATAGTAGAGAAACAAAATTTTACATGGTTGCATCCATGGGCAAAGATGATCAAAGAAATTTTATTAAAGATGGAGATATTACAAGTCTAATGAATTTCTTTAAAAAAACCTTAGCCCGCAGATACACTTAAGTAACCTCACTAATGATCACAAAACAAGCTCACAAAGGAACTCATTTGATGTTTATTTTACTACACTTTACTTTTTTTCCTAAAAAAATATGCAGATGATGGCTTTGTATATGTAAGGTCATCTTAACAAAATTTAATGAGAAAAAAGCCATGTTTCTTACTCCAAAACCATTCAATTACATAGTTAAATGTGGGCCACACAATAACGTTTGTGCTTTTAGACATCATTCTCAACAAATATGCTTAAGCTTTAAGAAAATTCAAGACATATCATCAAATATGCTTAAATTGTAAGAAAATTCAAGACATATCATCAAATATGATTAAGCTTCAAGAAAATTCAAGACATACATCAACAAAATAAAACAGGTAAGTTGCTCTATCATCTCTTCTTGTTCATTGGAGCCCCATGATTTGAGTTTGTAATGAAAGTCTTATTGGAACATCTTCTCTTACCATGATTCAAATTTTGTGATTAGGATAGAAAATCACTCAACTTCATGTTTATGTCTAAAACTCCTCACGTGTTTCACTCAATATTACAATCATACATTACCTCATGCTCTTACCAATATGATGTGTCTAAAAAAGAATAATTTAATCATAATTAGAATCAGAAAATTTTCAAGGAAACAATTGTTCAAACAAAATATCAAAAAGAAAAGACTAGTGATTGTTTGTTTGGTGAGAAAAAAAATTCACCATAAATATATAAGAAGAAATTACTTTATTTCACCACACTCTAAAATAGAAAAAGGAGAGTGTGATAAGAACATTTTATAATTTGCCACTAGATAATGAACTGCTCAAATAGAAATTGGGGTAAAACATATGCAAAATGCCCTTTCTACATGATGATCTTCATAAACTACTCAATAAAGCCTTCCTTCATAACTTAAACAGGTTACAGTGCAAAAAGATAGATAAACAAACAAAGAAAACAAAAAATTAGATCCAGAGCATTGACAAGTGACATTCATAACTAAATAGGCTATAAAAATATAGCCTTAACCTAGGAAATAACATAAATGGTCATAAAAGCTCAAACTACTAGAAGCTAGAAACAAATTAAAAATAAGAGTTATATTTACTCAAATCCATGTAGGCTTATTCACTCTTAATCTTCTAAATGAGCAATGTGATCGATATGGGTTTTAATTTGATTGGTTTATTCTCTAGACTATTCGAAGAGGTTCTGTATCCTCTTTAAGAAGCAATTCAAATTTTTTCTTAAAGCTTTTTGACCTTTGAACGAGTAATTTATCTAAAATTGAAACCTATATAATCGTTTATAATCTTTATATCTTTAATTGTAACATCAAAATCTCTTCAAGATACAAATCAACGAAAATATTTTTTTTACTAATACAACAACGTCCTTATTTGCTTAAAATTTTGAAGGAAAGAAAAACAAGAAGATCACAGTTCATAATTAATAGTAGCTCTATTATATAAAAGTGATGCTCTTAATTTTTATCTTAATTACTTCTTACTCTAAAACTTTCATATGTTACTAAATGATTTGATTTCAATATTAAGACTTTTTCATAAGTTTTATAACCTAAATTAAAAGAATCTTTCTTAAAACTAGTTCGACTAGACTTTCTTGCCTATGCCGTAAATCAAACTTTAAACTGTAGTTTTAAACCAAAACAAACTCTCCGTTCAATACATGTCAAAAGTTGTTCAAGAAAAATTAGGGATACCTTAATACAAGAAAAATGAGCTTTTGTGACAGTTATGAAAAACGTCATAGGATCTTTATAAACAAACATCTTTCCTTTAATTATCATTGAATCAGGACCTATAGCCTAAATCAAGACATTTTACAATGGAGAATCATATCATTAGACCAAACAACTTTTCTTTATCATCAAAGAACTTTAATATTATAATAAATAACAAATTAATTAATTATATTATTATAATAATAAATTTTATGATGATTTTGAAAAACCATCATAAAGTTACAACAGTTTCACAAGAACTGTTATAAATAAAAAAAATTAAAATTAATAATGATTTTTGAAAACCATTGTAATTTTATGATGGTTTTTGAAAACCATTACAAAAAAGTATTATTGATTGTGATTTTTCTTGTAGTGTATGGGTAAACTGAGGTTTTCAAAAATGTTTTTCAATATAAGAAAGATAAAATAATTTAGAAAGAGAAAATAATAAAAGAAAAGAAGAATTGAAGTTGCTTCCCATACTTTTCATATCCTAATATCATTTTTCTCGTATGTACAAGTTATTCTTTGATATCTCTTAAAAATTTCAAAACCCTTCATTTCTCCACCTTTAATGAGTTTAGTTCCTTTTAGACTTCTTCTTTCTTTACTCACCTTTGCTTTTCTCCCTCTCTCTTTGCTTTTGCATCATACTTGTATACTTTTCGTTATTTGCATATAAACCCAACTCTTCTCTCATTAAGTTCCTTTTTGTTTGGGAGAGTTTTCTATTCTCATAAAGCTGTAAGGCTTAATGAGACATAAGTTTTCTTCTATCTTGGCCAACTTTAAGGTCCTAAAATTTAGTACTAATTACTTATGAGATTTTGTAACTAATTTAAGTAACAATAAGAATATCCTAGCTTAGTCTCTCCTAGGGTTTTCTTAGTAAGAGTAGAGTGCCTTCTTAAGATCTTTTAGGTGTGGCTACACCTTGATATTTCAATTCAAATGTCATCTTTCTAAACTCTAGTTTGTAAGGGTGATATTATTTCTTTGATAAGTGTCTAGATTAGGTTTCTTAGGATAGAGGATAGACTAAAAAAAACTATAGAATAACTTAAAGCTTATGGTAAACTCCCTTAAGATAGGTCAAACATATCTAATCAGGAAGGTTTTGCAAAATATAATGATTAATACTTAAACAAAGAAGATGGTTCTAATGGAAGCATGGAAATTAGCAGCTAGATTCACAATAAGTGAGGTAAATAAAGGCTCTTTGTTTTTTGATTTTTATATCTGAAAAATAAAGCAAAAGTCTTGATGAGGCAACCTTGGTCATCATTGGTTGTCTTCAAGGAGTTTGATGGTACCTCTAATTTTAATCAACTCTCCCTAGACTAGTGTCCACTGTGGATACAGATCCACAGCCTCCCATAGTGTGTATGAATGTGAAGATTGGAGCTGTGTTAGGGGAAACAATTGGCAACGTGGAGTAAGTGAAGGCTTGAGATGATAAGATGGCTTTTAGAAAATGGCTGAGAGTGTGAGTGCCAGTAAACATTACAAAGCCTTTGCATAGTAGTCACCTAGTTTGAACAATCCCAGTCTTTTTTCATTACGAATGTTTACGAGACTTTTATTGTACATGTGGCATGGTGGATCATTAAGAACAAGATTGTCAAAATGGTCTTCTACTGAATCTAGGTATGTTCAAAAGGAATATGGTCCTTGGATTCAAACAAAAAGTACTTCGCTGACTGCTACAGGGATAGATCAACAGCATTTACATCAATCCAATATGTCAGATCCTACACTGATAGCCTAGGGAGACATAATGTAAAGAGACTTAGTTTTGAAACTTTTACTTGTCAATAGGTTAGTGGTTAAAAAAATGGCAAGTCCAGAGAATTCCTAAAGGAGGATCTACCCTATATCCCATAAATTATGGAGCCAATTTCACCTCATGCAATGTATGGGCATGCTACATTCCATAATGGGGATATTAAAGAGCGAATGGTGAAAAAAATGGGACACGTCATCGAAATGCATGGAAGTGCCACTAGCCAAGTCACTTAAATAAGCCTACTAATGCTAACCCAATCAATGTGTCAAAAATTGGTTGCCTCCATGCCACATCATAAGCTCAACCAAAACTAATAGAAACAATGTGGAAAAGGCTCGCTCAAGGGAACCATGCCACCTCTACTGAGCAATACCCTAATAGCCTAGATAAGAAAAGAACAAGATATGAGAATACTGAATATAAGGACATGTTGGAAGTGAGTTTAATAAAAACTTGTATAGGTATGATGAAGGAAACTATGAGATCCTTTGTAAGATCAGTGGAGGTTGGTCCCCACCAACTTCGTCGAACACCATAAGTTACCTTATTTGGAATTACTAAAGTCTTAGGGTCCCTCAAACAGTTCGAAAACTAACTAAAATGGTAAGAACAATATATCCCCATCTGATATTCCTCTGTGAAACAAAGAGAAAGAGAAGTGAAATGTAATGGGTGTGACTTAAGCTTGGTTTTATTGATTACTTTGTGCTTGAAGGTGAAGGTAGATGATGATGGCTTGCTTTTCTTTGGCAAGAGAGCATAACAATATGTATTAAATCTTACTCTTACAATGACATTGATGCATGGATTTTGGATGCTAATTCAGCCCCTTGACATCGAGTTATAGGTTTTTATGAAAATTCCAAAATCTAAGATCGCATGGAGCCTTGGAATCTATTAAGATAAATGCATTCACAATCAAATCTCTCATGGCTTTATGCTGATGACTATAATGAGTTCATATCTAAGGAAGAGAAGGTGCGAGTATTTTTAAACAAAGAGGTCAAATGTTATAGTTCAATGAAGCCATAGTAGATATTAGATTAATCGACATACCTGTAATAGAATTGAAGCTTACCTAGTTTCATTGAAAATATGTGAACATTATGCCCTGGACGTGAACATGTCATTAAGGATTGCTTAGGTAGTAAAGTGGTATGATCTTGGGCTTAGGTAAAGCAAAAAAATAGAAGATTATGGCAAAGCTTTATCATATTAGATTAAAGAAGCCTTTTGCAATATCCATTTCAAACCAAGCAACAACAAGCTTAGGTATCAAAATCTATGGTTGACAAAGAGTAAGGCATAATAAGTACTGATGTTGAAGCATGCCAGTAGAGGTTTAGTGGCCTCCTCTACAAGGAAGAGGTTATATGGCATTAATGATTTGGATGTGCTTCGCTTTATGAAGTTGATTGAAACACTTGGTTATTTCATTCAGTGGCCTCAGTGAAGAAGAAAAAATAGGATATTAATGATATTGGATATTAATAAGAACTAAGTGATATAAGATGAAAAAATTGGAGAGGCTTTCGTAGGATATCTATTTTGCCTCTTGTCCAACAAGTATCGACCGAGTGTGCTAAGCAATAATAAGCAAATAACCTAGTTTTATAAGGCATATGCTGGATAAGATATATATAGCAGAAGAGATAACCAAAGTTCTCTGTCAAATGGATCCTCATAATGCAACATAATCAGGCGGCTTAAATGCAAGGTTTTTATCAAAGATATTGGAATGTTATTGGCCCCAACATTACATCTACAGTCTAGAGTTCTTGAACCATGGAAGACCTTTGGCTGATATCCATAAAACAATATGTGCTTCATCGCAAAAGTGAAGGATCTATTGTTAGCCAAAGAGTTTTGCCCCATTAGCCTTACTGTGGTACACAAGCTTATAGCCAAGGTCTTGGAAAATGATCTGCAACTTGTATTACCGATGAAAATCTATAAGAATAAATCCACATTCTTAAAAGGTCACTTAATTTTTGACAATGCATTGGTCACCCATGAAATTATCCATATAATGCAAAGAAAGATGCATGGAATACATCACAGAATAGCTTTAAAACTTGACATGGGAAAAGTTTACGATCAAGTAAAGTGGTCATATTAAAAGTAGTCATGAAAACAATTGTATGCACTAATAAATGGGTATGAATAGTGATGGAATGTTTACGATCTGTCTCCTACTCATTGTTGCTCAACAACCAACCTAATGGCATCTCATGCTACCTCGAGGCCTCTAGTAAGGAGATTCGTTATCACCTTACCCATTTCTTTTTTATGCAAGAGTTTATTACCATTATTAGGTAAGCAAAAAGTGTCAGAAGAATTAAAAGTGTGGCTATAGCTCATTAGGGTCCAAAAGTGTCTAATATGTTCTTTGCAAATGATAGTATACTCTTTTCTTTAGCGTTTTCAATAGATTGTGCAACAGTTATGCATATTCTCAGAGTGTTTGGGTTAATATCGGGTCCACAAGTTAAATGGGATAAATCTAACATATTGTTTAGTTCAAACGTGAATGAGGCCAAGAGAAATGAGCTCAAAAACTATCTTGGGGTAACCAAATCTCTCACAAATGATCCACACATGGGTTCCTTATTACTCATGAGTAGATCAAAGAAGAGGAAATTTGTCAAACTCAAAGATCGATTACGAACAAGATTGTAGACATGACATGGCAAGTTCCTCTCTTAAGTGGGTAAAGGAATTTTATCACAAGTAGTTGCTTAAGTTATCTCGACATATGTCATGAGTTGTTATGTACCACCTAAATTTTTTTACATGAATTTCACATGGAGGAAGTCAGATGTTGGTGGGTTGATTAAGGCATAATCAGAAAGATCCACTGGAAAGTGTTATTATTATTATTATTTTTTACGTGGACTTATTGGATTTTTGAAAAAAAAAAAAAAGAGGAAGAATAAGAGATATAACTCTTGAAATTTGAAATTGCTTTGAATGACATACAAATGCTTACTTTATTAAATTGATAAAGGTCTTATTTATTGGAGAAAATAAACAATCAAATCTAAAATTATACTTATCTAGATATCCTAAAATCTGAATTCAAAATTTAAACTAAAAGATTATTCTTATCCAACTACCTAATAAAGTATAAGAATAGGTCTTCTTTGTAATAGATAAGGCAGCAAATAATGCATCTTGCTAACACTCCTCCTTATTGTTTTTGCTGCATGCAGCAACTTTTGAAAGTACCATTTTGGGATGTCATCATTTTTTATTTTTTGTTTGATGTAGATTTGACTGCATTTCTCCTTCTCTTTGTACTTCTCTTTGGAGTGTAAACTTGAAATGCTTTGATATTTTGCCTCCGTGATTGATGACCATATTCAAATAGAGCCTTTTATTGCAAAGTCTTTATTTGTGTTCTCATTAATCCTTTAATATCTGTGTGAACTTATTGCAATTTTTGTTTAGCCTTCCAAGCTTTGTTTTGTTGAGAAGGAAGCTTGATTTTCTTTTCATATTGAAAACTAGTATCTTTAAAAAGCTCTTCCTTCAATTCAGGTAAGTCTTCTTTGTGTACTATAGCTAGCTTCTCTTCTATCATGTTCAAGGTAAATTTCTTACTTTTCATTGGGACTTTAAACATCTTTTTGTCTTGTGCATCAGTAATCAAGTAATGATTGTCTTTAAATAGTACCCTATATCCTTTTTTCTTGAGCTAACCAACACTCAAAAGATTTTGATTAATTTCAAGAACATGTAAAATATTGGAGATTAATTTCAAACCTGTGCAACCTTTAATTGTCACTGTTCTTTTTCCTTTCTCTGTAAGATATGCTCCATTCCCAATTTTGACTTTAGAAATTGCAGTTTCATTAAGATCTTTAAAGAGTTCTTGATCATAAGTCATGTGGTTTGTATAACCACTGTCTATAAGCCAACTTTTTTGGGGAGTTGTTGGTAGCAAAGCATGATGCCATAAACAATTCATCCTCCTGAGGTTGTTCAATAGCATTCTTAGCTTTTCTTTATTATTGTTGGGATTTGCAAATTTTCTCCACATGCCTTAACTGACCGCACTTGTGACATCTTGTATCTGACCTCCACCAATACTTGTTTTATGGATGATCGATTTTTTTTTTTTTTTTTTTTTTTTGCAATAGGGACAAGGCGAAAAGACTTAACCATTTTTGTTGTTTCTATCACCATTGTTACTATGTGATTTGGCTTAAAAAGCACTTTCCATAAATCTTTCTTGCCTTATAAGCCTCCCTTGTTCTTGTGCCTATAGTGCATTCAACAGTTCTACCAAGGCAATACTTGATTTATCTTTAGTGTTCTCCAAATATAAGATTGTAGCCTCAAATTTTTCAAGAATTATCACTAGATCTTTTGAACAATTATAAAATCAAAAAAATCAATACCAAGAAGTCTTACATTGTTTACTATACCGAAAAACCAATCGGAATAGTCTTTGATTGTTTCTGATTCTTTCATCTTTTGCATCTCAAATTCTCGGATCAAATTCAACACTTGCATTCATTTGATCCATTCATTCTCTTTGTATTCTTGCTTCAAAAAATCTCAAATTTCTTTAGCTGTTTTTAGTGTCATTATTTTGATAAATATGGTGGATGAGACAGCTAAAAACAATATTGCTCTTGCTTTTGATTTTCTTTATTTCCTCTCTTTTTGGATCTTGATTTGTGCATCTGTTGGATTGTTTGGCAATTCTGGAACTTCATATACTTGTTCAGCAACTTCTCACAAATTGTTTGCATCAAGGTAGGCTTCCATTCTAACAATATGCATCTGGTAGTTTGCTCCATCAAACACCAAAAGTGCAATTGTTGTGAATGAATTTTCTAAATTCATTATGTGTGGATTTTGTTTTTAGCTGAAGGATGATTCTTGGCATTCTCCTCACCTCGAACAAGTAATTGCATTAGGACATCTAGATTAATAATACTTGTTGTTATTGTAAGGAACAACCAAAAAGTCTAACTCATGCCTTTTTCAAATGTAGGTTTAGTAAGGAGGTTTAGGAGGAGTTCCACTTTGGACTACACCAATCCTTTATTGGTAAACACTTGAATATTCAAGAATTGGATCAAATCCCAACTTGCATGAAGGGTATGCATAAGTTAGAGGTGTTCATGATTCTATACAAGAGTATCTGGTTCAATAGAAATAAAGTCTACCATGATCATACATGCAAGCTATCGAATGTTTTGGTTAAGGATGCAAAAAAAAAAAAAAAAAAAAGGTAACAGACTCCAATAAAAGGCTATCTCACACTACTCAAGTGGAGGATCAAATGAGGTGGTTATCACCTCGACAGGGCTTCGATAAACTTAATGTTAGTGCCACCTAAATTTAATGAGTTTTCACTAAGGCTAGCCAAACTACCTTTCACAAAAAGAGATAAAAAAGGTTTGGGTTAACGTGTTACCTCTTCAATTCTATAATCGTAATGATGAAATCTCAGTACAGCACTATTTTCGAAAAAAAAAATAGCTTATTTTTGGTTTAGTTCTAATCTAAGTGTATTTTAATCCAGACGGTTAGATCCAATCTCAATCTAGTTACTCTATTAATCTAGAAAAAATTTAGATTTTAATTAGTTATGAAAGAAAAATTATATCACAAAAAATCATTAATAAGCATATTGATAATGTTAAGATTTGAGATTCGATTTATCATTTTAAATTGATAAATTAAAATTTGATTGATCACTTTTTAATCATCAAAATTTATTTGATGATATAAAATAAATATCAACTTTTATATAAATTTAATATAAAATAATTTAAATATAAAATAAATCTTAACATGAATCCATATAATGATTTTCTCTTTCTTGCGTAACTACTAGATCAATTCGGAAATCAGAAAGTAACAAATATTTAATTTGTCATTTATTTATATTGTTCATCATCACAATACATACTAACATTTTTTTTTTTCGTTTGTTGAACAGTAAACCTTCCTTCGATCTTATGTTGGGTGAGTATATAAATGAGTTTCTTGCTTTTGGGGCCTACATATTTATGTGGGAAGCTAAGTAAATTTTGACCCTTCACTGAGCAAACTCTTAAGATCCGTAGTTCTTTATATTATTTTTCTTCACCTAAAACTATGTTCTATATCTTATCTTTTTTTTTTTTTTTAATCTATAAACCCTAAGTATGTGAGAAGCTAAGTAAATTTTGACACCATTCTCCCATTTACTAAGCAAACTCCGAGGATCAGTCTTTCTTTCTATTACTGTTCTTCACCTAACACGATGTCCAATGTTTCTTATCTATTTTTTATCTTTTAGTCCCATCACATTATATGGATTTTTTTTTTAAACATAGACTCCAAATGCAATCAGAAGTCAACTTGTACTTGTTAATTACTAGCTTTTTTTTTTTAATTACATGTTCTGGTGACCTTGCTCTGAATGTGTCAATATAACTTCATAGAAATTTCACATGCGTTTGAATTTTATTTCTACCTTCAACAAGTAAATAAGTTGAATTGTGTCTTGTACTAATTTTTATGGGCGAAAGGTGATATTATTCGAACTGAAAAACTTTAAATTTAACCCATTTTTAATTTAAAAATTGATATATTAATAAGATTAAATATTTATATGTTTTAATTTGACTTAAATTAATCTTTAATTTTAATTAATTATAAAAAATAAAGATATTTTTATTTTTAAAATATTTAAAAATGATCCTATAAATTCTACCATTCATTGTAAGTCAATCAATCAAATTTAAATAAGTTGGACTCACAAATTTTTTTCATAATTTTTTTAACCTTATGATCTTATAAAAATTTTTAGAAATTTATTTTCAATACTTAAAAAAATTTATTTCTTTTAAGATTGTAATTTGAATATTTTTTTATATTTCTATAAAATTTTAAATAAAAATTTATTATACAAAATATTCAGTTCAAATATTTTAAATTTTTAAATTTTTAAGTTTTTAATAAAATATAAATTAAATTAAAAAAATTAGATGTACAATTAATGGATACGTGGATGTATGAAATAAAAAGCAGGCACAGCAGAAATGACCCTATCTGAAATTAGTGTCAAATGAAAAAACTGAATTGCATGTCAAGAAGTCTGGTGATTCTAATAATCCCACTACATTTCTGGTTATCTTCATTGCATCAACTTGTACGAATCCCCGGTTAACAATAAATGCCTGTCTTCCTCCCTCAGAGAAACCCCCTTAGCCACAAATGTTTCTCTAGCTTCATTATCTTATCTGTTGTGTATTAATTGGAGCACTAAAGAGACACCAACCTAATTCTGTATTGACAGGTAGAATGGGAAGAAAAGTGTGTGGCTTCGTGCTGCCAGCATGAGTATTTTGAGATCGATGCAGGTAATTAGGATAATTAACATGTATTGGACTACAAGCTTTTAAACAAAATTTATGAGAACTGGAAGCTATAATAGATATCGAGTTTGTTTCATAATTTTTTTTAATTAAAAAAAAACGAGTGACTAAGTTGGATGATCAATAATATCGTATGCCAGTTAGCTACAAAGACAGTTGCGGTATATATTATATATAAGTGTGTGTATATATGTGTATATATATATATATATATATGTACACACACCAATTTGAAAAGTCAAATTCTAACACTTCGTATAAATTGTATGTGTGCGCAATTTTTTTTTTTTTCTGGTTTTCAGACTGTGGAATTTATTATCTTTCGTGTTTAGCGTGCAACCAGGAATCCTTCTGACTAAAAGACTCGGGAAGTTTTGTAACTCGCCATATATTAAAGGCAATACAGTCTACTTTAGGCATGCAAACCCAGCATCGCCAATATACCAAAGATTTGTGGCTACCGGCTTCCTCTAGTTGAATTAGCAAACATGGATGCCGCTGCCTGCAACTTTCCAATGCGACAATCAGGTATCTTTGTGTTATATGTGCATCAAACCACACATCAAAAAACCTTAGCTCGATATTGATGAAATCATGGGTTTGATTGTTGGTATGTCATTACTGGTTTTGTGGAAGGCATTAACGAGAAAAAAAGAAGTCAAATTTGAGCAAAAACTTTGTTGCCTGGTTTTGCTTTGATCATAGATATCACAAAAAAACTAGTTTTCGGAGAACAAAACTTTTGGGAGAGAAGACAGGTCTTAGTTGCAAATGTTGATAGTGTTAGTAGAACTGAGTTGGAAAATTATGGTCTGTAATGGCTCCCATTCTACATTGATTGCTCCTCATATTTGAGTAGGAAATCACAGTATCTTTTTTCTCTTATTCAAACAGAATAGCTAAGAAGAAAATTTCATTTGGGAAATCAATTTGGTGTCTAAATGAAACGTACAACTGACACTTTCATCTTTAAAAAATGATAAAATTGGATTCTCAGTTCAAGAAAAAATTGAAGTAGTAATTAAAGCAAATGAAATAAACCTGAAGAGTAATAACAGAGTACTTCTCATTGAGATTGAGGACAATAAGTTGCTGTAATCTTTCTTTCCTTTTGCTGCTCATCACATAAGTTTTGTACTGTATTTATTTAGTCATGGTTGCTTATATATATATATGCACCCGAAAGAAATATCTCCATTAAATTCTTGGCTTTACTTCGGTTTTGACAGAAACGGAAAACAGACATTTGAGATTACAACAAGCTGCGCTTAAAGGTGACTGGGCAACTGCCAAAGGTATTTTTGATGGACATCCAACCGATATTATTGCCAGGATCTCCGTGGGAGGGGACACAGTTCTGCACACCGCAGTTGGAGCAGAGCGTACTGACTTTGTCAGAACGCTGGTGAATTTGATGACTGAAGTAAATTTACCTCTAGATCAGAAAAATAGAGACGACAATACAGCCCTTTGCTTAGCTGCTATATCTGGAAATGTTGAGCTTGCTAAGGTGATGGTTCAGAAAAATAAACTCCTGACATCAGTTCCTGGTAAGAGATGTATGTTGCCAATTCATATGGCAGCTTTGCTGGGCCACAAGGGCATGGTATGCTACCTCTACAAATTCACAGTTTATGATTTAGAGGCTGCTGATTTCACTGAGTTGCTCAGCTGCATGATCAACATTGATTTATATGGTAATCAAGTATTCTTTTCTATGCATTTCACAAAGTAATTATATCTAAAAACTGTTGTATGATTCTCTGTCGATGATGGTACTGATTGCTTTGTTCGCAGATCTGGCATTTGATTTTCTTGACACACACAAAAATCTGGTCAGCACTTCCAATGCAATTATAGGGCAAGCATTGCTTGCTTTGGCCAGAAAGCATCCCTTGTTCTCCAAAAGTCAGCCAAAATTTTGGATAGATCCCATTTTGATGTGTAATTTCCTTTCTGTCGATTTTTTTATTTTCTGAAATAACTAATTTTCTAATCTTTAATGCATATATTAAATTCGTTTTAAGTTACAAAAATATCATTATAAATAGGTGAAAATCTTAGAAGCATCCTTCTGTTTCAGGAAATGTAATTTATCTTAAAAAGATATATATCTGATGGAATTAGTATCAATAGGCTAAAATAAATGTTTTGAGGTGCAGTATCGCAGTCGGTAGTTCACACTTTTTGTATCTACTGTAATTACCGCACATACCCCTTAATTTTAGATCCACTGAAGTGTCATAAGGCATGAACAGGTTAAATTGCTTGGAGCTGTTAGGCCTCATTGAAAGATCAACTTCGTTTACAGTCTTCCTCTGCATTTCATTTGCTTAGGCACTTATAATTTGTACTCTTGTGCTTTCTTCATGTTATGTGGTCAGCTCTAGGCTTCAAAAGATGTCCCCTGCACAAAGCAGCCCAGGAATTAAGTGGACAGCTTGTGGAACTGCTTATGCATTCAGCCTATGATGAGATCCCAAAAGTTCTTAGACCACCTTTGTTTGCTGCCGCGGCTTTCGGGAACGTTGAGTTACTGAGAATCCTTATTCGGTCTTACCCTGACCTTATCTGGGAATGTGATGACAGCTCTAGGTTCCTGTTTCATACTGCTGCTTACAATCGACATGAGGGAATCTTCAATTTAATACATGAACTAGGTCCAAATAAACATTTGATTGCTGTAGCAAGGGATGGGAACGACATGACCTTGCTTGATATAGCTGCAAGTCTGCCACAAATTAGTGTGCTTCAAACTGTATCAGGAGCTGCTCTTCAAATGCAAAGAGAGCTTTTGTGGTTCGAGGTGAATATTAGTGCTACCCAACATTTTACCTTCCTTTCAATCTCAGTTTTTTTTCCGATTTCAACCATTTTCTTTCATGCTGCATATATATATATATATATATATGAAATAATTTAGTGTATTGATTGGGCCTGACCGTTCCAAAAATCTATAAGCTTCTTATTCAGCTCCAATCTTTTATTAATTTATGTTTACATGAATTTTTTTTTTTTTTCGTCTAATATTATAGGCCGTGGAAAAGATGGGGCCTTACTCACACAACAACGAACAAGATTCAAAACCTTACTCACACAACAACGAAAAAGATTCAAAACCTAAGGTGCCCAGAGCAGTATTTACTGAGACCCATGAATCATTAAGAAAAGAAGGGCAAGAGTGGATGAAGAACACAGCAAGTTCGTGTATGCTTGTGGCAACTCTCGTTGCCACTGTGGTGTTTGCAGCAGGATTTACTGTACCTGGTGGAAGCAATAGCGAAACAGGCACTCCTATCCTCCAAACCAACACTTTATTTACCATTTTTGTCTTATCAGATACAGTGGCACTTTTCTCTTCCTTATCGTCGGTATTGATTTTCTTATCCATTCTCACTTCTCGCTACGCTGAAAGAGATTTTCGCCTGTCGCTGCCCTTAAAGCTCATGTTTGGACTCTTAACACTCTTCTTATCCATTGTCACCATGGTGGTGGCCTTCAGCGCCACAGTTCTCTTGATCTACAATAAAACTTTGGGTTGGATCCCCATATTTGTTACTTCTCTTGCTTCCGTTACCGTCATATCCTTCTCCTTGTCACATATCCGGCTTTTGGTTGACACAATATCCTCCATGTTTTCCTCTGTGCTCCTCTTCCGGGCAAACAGGAATAGGCTATTCGGATAGTAATTCCTTTTGTAGAAAAAAAAAAAAAAAAAAAAGCCCGAACCCACCCTTGAAGTATATGTGCACCAACCAGAACTGTTGCAGTCCTCTACTTTCATTATGTAGTATATTCCTCTAGGTTATTTGCTGATGATGTTTGCTTCTATATTTACATTTGCAAGAATTCCTGTTGTCTTTCAGAAACTTCTTTGGCCAAAGTCTTTATTAAGTTACGATTTTCTTATTCTTTATAAATTCATTATTTATATCTCATGACCAGACCAGTGCGGAATGGTTCCGCTAGTATTTAGACATGCATGCCCTTTGCTCACTTACGAATGAAGAGCAAGAATCCATTTCCATTGGTTGAGTCACTGTTCTAAAAGTTTTATAATAGAAACTGAAGTTTTCTGGTCCTAACAAGATCTTAATCAAATTCAAATGGCTGAATTAATAAATCTGCCATTTACGCTATTTCATTCTATTTTTTAAATTTTACTTTTCAACTGTTTTAAGAGTTAGGAAAATTTTGGGTGGAGTTTGCCATTATTACTTAAGACTTTGGTAAGTGAGAAAATGGCTTATAATTACTTATATTTTTAACCGATCAATTGCCCAAAAAAGCTGACAGGCTTCTTAGAAGGCCGAAAGAGTTGGAGTATCTACAGGAATATATATACCAGAAATCCAGACCTTTTCACAACAATAATTATTCTTTCAGATCTTGACGGAACTGTTTGTCTACCTTTGGAGTTTTGATACGTTAATCCCAAAAATGGCTTGTGAAAGTTTTGGTTTTCCAATCAATTTTACAGTATTGCTGATAAAAGAAGTTGAAATTTTCTTTATATTAAAGCATTTTCATGAATAATGTCTACAACACAATCAAATGCTATCAAGTATTAGCAGAGCACGATTTAGCATCTCCGTATGTTTCATACTTAAAAAATAACAATAAGTTGATTTATGCAGAGATTTAGGTCTGGCATATATGTTTTCTTAGATAATTTTAAATTTAATATCGTTTTATATATTAATATGATATAAAAATGACTATATATTTAATATGATTGTGACAAAAAAAAAAGTTTTCTGAATTTGAAAACTTGGATGGTAGCATATATAGACATGTTCAAAAAAAATAGAAAAAATGAATTATGGGAATCGAATTTTTTGTTTCCATTAATTTAGTTTTCTTTTTTCCTTTTAAGTATTTCTACCTTTTAATCAACTTGACTTAATTTGGATGAGTCAATATTAAATCAAGCTTAATTTAACTTGAATTTGTAAAAAAAAAAAAGAAAACAAAAATTAAAACAAAAAATTTTGTGGATCTAAATCAAACTAATTTATGTCATACAACCATAAATTTAGGCTCATTTGAAAATCTTAAAAAGTGATAGAAAACCATTAAACAAATACAATAAGTTTCTAGTTTAGCCGAACAAGATGATATAAGGAATCTCATCACAATTTTAAGAGTAGTTTGTATAAGATTTTAATATATGGTGTTAATTAAGTCTTGATGATTCAGCTCCTAATTGTTAGTGTAATTTTTATATGCTTGAAAGTGTACCATAATGATGATTGTTTTCAAAAAAATTTAAGATAGAAGGAAGTTAATTTTTTTTCTCACAACGATAATAAAAGTTGAACGAACTTCCCACTAGAAAGACTAAATTTCCATGATAGATTTGTTGATGATGATTTGTTAAAAATAAGAATTTTCATATTATTAAGATAAAAAATTTTATTATTTTTTGTTATAATGATGGGAAAGAATTTAAATATTTTATATTAGTTAAAAATAATAAAACTAAATTAATAGTAAAATGTTCTGCAACAACTATAAGTAAGAAATTCATGATGATAACTATTCTTTTTTATGTTTTTACAGTTAGAGCAATAGGGATTTGTATTTTTTACTAGATCAAAATTTTACAAAAATATTACTAAATTAAACTAATGTATAAGTGAAATTTTTTATGATGAAAATAAGTTATGAAAGGTCATGATTATCTTTTCTTATATATTTTAAGTAAACAATTCGTGTATATATTGTCATACCAATATGTGGACTTAGGTTATAAATTTAAAGAGGAAGATTTATATCATTATAAACTGACCCCATATTGTTTTACAATAATATTAATTTTAATATGAATAATCCAAGTTTAGAAATATGGTTTGAAACAATATAAAGGCTCAATCAATTCAAGAAAACAGAATGGCCCAATAAGCTTTTGTGTAGAAACTTTATATGTTAGCAGTCCATAAATTTCATCTTCAACCTTTTGAAATTATGTAAAAAATGGGTAAAACTTTTGGAAAACAATTATAATAGCTTTTCTACCACCTCAACCATAACGAAAATCTCTTTTCTTGATTTTTCAGTTAGAAATGGTAGAGTCAATAATTTAAAAAAGATAAGTATGCACCTTATCCTCCTATAAATAACACGTTCCTCTCTTAAGAAGCTAAGCTTTTTCCACTTTCTATAACATCTTGCTATAAATTTTCTTTTATTGATTTAAGCATCAATGTAATCCAATGAGATACTCGTATGCTTTACCTTTCTTCAAGTTTTGAAGAGTCTAATCCAAAATTCTTCCTTCCCTACATGAGAAGAGCGTTCACTCAAAGCTCCATACCTTGCATTAAACTCTTTGGTTTACTACATCATCTCTTTTTTCTCTCCTTGATAATTTGTCATAGCATAATTTGACACTATCTGTGAGAAAAGCGTGACTCAAAATCCATGACTCCCTGAAAATCTAAATTCACAAACCAAGAAGATGCCTTTAACTCAACCAACCTTGACTCTATAACAATACCTTCATCAGTTGAAGTTGTGTCAGTGCTTCCTTCCTTTCGATAAAATTCACTCCACTCCCAATCTACATAACCTCTATTCGTTTAACTATTTCAACTATTCCAATGTTAGCTCTGCTATCACGACCTCTTCTAATAACCAAGTCAGTGATGCCTAGCCAATAATATCACCCTATTCCAACATCCTTGCCACTAAATTTCTTGGCTTAACCCTTTCAAAATCAATCTTCAATCGATCACTACAAGAAAACCCAATGCCATTGAAATAGAAACTGAATCAACTATGTGCCTCACTCCATGGATTTGTTAATTACTAAATATTAACAAGAAATTCATCTCGTCCATCCTAACCATTAAACTTATAAAAAGGCACTAGAGAAGTGAATCTAAAGATTTCATATCTCAATCAAGGAGAATGAGAAAGTAAAATGCATGCTTTACAACAAGTTCAATCCACAAGGGCAAAAGAAAAAATGGTTAAGACAACTAAGGAAGTGCCTTTTAACAAAATAGAGTATAAAAAGCTCAGAAAATAAATTTGATTTCTTAACTAGAAGATGATAGTAATGTGAGGGCAAAAGAACCAGCCAATGATGAATGAGTACTAGCAAGTAATGGAATCACTATTCATAAAAAAGATAAACCAAGCCTTTATGCCTTACCAATGCAAAAATACCACAAATCAACCACTATGATGAAACTTTGGATCCCATGGATCATCTGCAAAAGTTCAACACTATAATATCCATCCAATGCTTATCAATGCATAAATGTGGAAATTATTCCATTTACTTTGATCAAGGCAGCATGAGAATGGTATACCTCTCCCAAAACTATGAATATTTTCAAATCACTCGAGTAGTAGTTTTTGGCTAGATTTATCACCAGTATGATGTAGAAAAAAGATTCTTTAAATTTTGTTAGAATTAAGTAGAAACCAAGAGAGCCTTTGAGAGACTACATGAGAAGGTTTACTGAAGTCACATTAGAGATAAAGGAATTAGAGCAGATGATAGCTATTTCAATAATAAAAGAAAGCTTACTTAATTACCCATTTCATGTTGCTTTTAGCAAAAGTTGCCAGTAATTACAAATGCACATCTCTTAAAAGTATATAAGAAGAGGAAGCAAGAACAAGTGCGAATGAATGGTAGAATAATCCCGTAAAAATACAATAAAGAAGAATTCACTAGAGGACCCTTGAAATCTGGAATAAGCTATTCCAAATTATCAAGTACTAGAAGGAAGGACCAAGAAAAGGATAAATAGAAGTATACTCCTTTAACAATCCTTAAACAACATATCTTGACCATCATGCAAGATGACCCAAAGCTTAGAAGGCCACATAGAATGCTGATAGACCCAAATCATTGTGATTGAAGAAGATTTGGCACATTCCATAATAAAATGGACATGACACAAAAAAATACAGAGATTTGAAAGAAAAATTAAAATATCTCATCAGTCATGGCCATTTATCCTCATATATTGACAAGATAAGACTAGAAAGTGGGAAAGATGACAAGAGATCAAAGTCACCTTAAAGAAACAATCGAAACTAAATTGGAAAAAGATCTCATTCAAGAGACCCTAAGAGAGAACCTCTCTAGAAAGGAAAGCAACAACTAGCTCTTTTGCATCACCCAATACCTACGGTAGAAGACAACAAAGACAAGAAAGTGATTAATGTCCTAATAGAAGGAATGGTTGTCGAGCAAAAGATAACAAGTAAAAGAAAGCATACGATAGGAAAAGATGGGAATAAGAATCTAAAATGAAGAGATCATGTTTAGATAAGGTAGTAAAAAAAAAAGTGGATCTAAAACAAGTCCTTACTCCTTATAATGATGCATTAGTCGTTATTTTGATAATCACTAATTGCGATATAAAGAGAATATTGATTGATACTGGAAGCTCAATTGATGTCATGTTCTATTAAACTTTCTTAAAGCTTAGGACAATTAAAGATCAATTGAAACACTTTGATACTCTTTTGATACCTTTAAAGGTAAAGATGTACTTATGGAAGGCATTATGGAGCTCTTAGTAACTACTAGAGAAAGAGAATAATGTCACTGTAATGACTTCCTTTTTAAATGTCAAAGTACCAGCCGCATACAATGTAGTCATTGAAAGACCAACTTTGATTCATTGCAAGCTGTAGTATCCACATATCACTTAATAATAAAGTTCTTGATAAGAAAAATGAATAAGGATATTGAAAGGGGATCAACAGTTATGATGCTAGTGTTATCTGACCTCTTTCAAAGAAAAAAAAATTGACTTGTCAACAATCTTGATTAAAAAGATGAGGCACTATTATAGAAGATGGAACGTATTGAAGAGCTCTAGGTAGTATAAATTAGAGAAGAAATTTCATAAACTACCAAAATTAGGGGAGTGTTGATACCAAAAGAAAGAAATATGATAACTCATTTTCTCCAAGAATAAAAAGATGTATTTACCTGGTCCCCTTTGGATATGATAGAAAAAGACCCATAAGGAATCACCTACCAGCTATGCATTGATCCCACCTTTAAGCTTGTGAAACCAAAAAAGAGGAGCTTTATCATTGACAAATAGCAAGCTATAAAAGAAGAGGTATCAACTTTACTAGAGAATGGTTTCATTCGATAAGTAGGATGTCTTGAGCGGAAATCAACTGTGGTTCTAGTAAAAAAAAAAAAAAAGCATAATGGGCAATGGGTCATGTGTACAAACTTTGCTGCTTAAATGAAGCATGCCCAAAGGATAGCTTCTCTTTTCCTCGCTTTGACTAATTTGATAATACCACCAGATGCAAATTACTAAACTTTATGGATGCATTTTTCAAATATGACCAAATTTTAATTAACCTCGCAGATGAAGAAAAGACCACATTCATTACTAAATTTGGAAATTTTTATTATAGAAGCCATATTGTTTATCCCCAAGAATACAAAAGCTAACTACTAAAGGTTGGTTAGCAAAATTTTTGAATAACAAATAGGACAGAATTTTAAGGCTTATGTTGATGACATGATCATGAAAAGTTTTTTTTTTTTTATTTTTTTTTAAAAAAAGGAAGAACACATCTGGGACCTAAAAGCAACATTCAAAGTACTTAAAAGATTCCAAATGAAACTTAATCCCACCAAATGTATTTTCAACATTTCAATAGGAAAATCTTTAGGTTTCATAATTACTCAAAAGGATTTGAAGTAAATCCAAAGAAAATCTAGGCTATAAAGCAAATGAAACCACCAAAGAGTGAAAAAGAAATTCAAAGTCTCAATGGGAAGATTGCTGCTCTAAGCAAATTTGTTTCTAAATTAGTAAAAGAAATGCTTGCTTTTTACAAGATTCTAGGGAACATGAAGGCATTCAGATGGACTTCACAATGCCAAAAGGCATTCCAAAATTTAAAGAAATGTTTATAAAATCCTTTATTTTTATCATGACATAAGGTGAACGAAGCTTTTTTTATCTACCTTGTTGTAGATCAAAAGTTGTTAAGGCAGTACTTTAATTTTTAGAATGGAAGATGGGAAGTAAAAGACCAATATATTATGTTAATAGAATCCTCTACGACGTAGAAAATCACTACTTAAAAATTAAAAAATTCACTTATGCTTTAATTATAGCTACCAAAAATCTCTGTCACTATTTTCAAGCTCATAGCATTATAGTGTTGACTAATGAAACTTTAAAGCAAATTCTCCAATAGTGGTAAACTTGAGGAAGATTGTTGAAGTGATCAATCAAACTTAGGGAGTTTGAAATATAATTCCAACCTCAAACAACCCTGAAAGGTCAAGTATTAGTTGATTTTATTCTGGAGTGCACAATTTTTAAATGTGAGAAGACTAAAAAAGATGATCAATAAGGGGAGGAATTCTATAGAGACATCACAAAAAGGTAAAGCTCTAATGATAGAAGAACAAGAACATTGGCCTTAGTAGTTATGGGTGGATGCTAGATTACTAACACATTTAAGTAGGTTAGGCCTTTATCTTTGGGCCAGACCATCTCTCTTGTATGAGTATTAAGTGAGTTAGACTTTATTAGGCTAAGCTTGGTCCTAATAATACCACATCATAAGCCCTTTACTTATTATGTCTAAAAAGAAGGCTTGTATTCTTTTTAAAGTTCAATGAGTATAATGTTACTAACAAGTTTTTCATTCTTTCCTGTTAAGATTCAAATTTTAAACTAAGGTGTCTTACTGGGAGATTCTCATCATTTATTGATAATGGTCATTATTCTAGGCTTTGTCCACCTTAATTGGTTAGGTGGTAGCTCATTGGAGTTTTTAACCTATATGGCATATACTCTTGCTTTAGTACATTTGAATTCTAAATGAATATTATGAATGATATAGATGTTCTATTGGCTTAATGAATATTGAAGTAATAGCATTTGATAAGTGGTAATGTTTAGGGCACTTTGCCTTTTGCCCCATTTATGTACTTTTGACTAGCTACAGCTCCTTACAATTTGATTTCATGTTTTTTTGTGCTTGGTAATACTTGGCTTTAAGCTACAAAGTAAACTTGGGGACCCTTGAAAATTTTCACTAATCTTTTTATCCATATCATAATTTTCAATGAGCTTCTTAATGCTTTAAGTTTCACAGGTGCCTGGTTATAGAAATGGGCTATAAGTTCTATAGGAATTTGTTTGTATTTAAAAGATTACAAGTCCCATGGGTACTTGCATAAAAATTTTTCCAATAATATCTTCTTCAAGTTCTCAATAATACTTGAATTTTCTATGGTCCCACCTAAGGACCTATTTAGCTTTAGATCACATATATTTTTAGCAAAGTATGTCTAAGATTACATGTATATATTGAAAGTTATTGCCATGTCAATTATAATTGATTTAGTGTAGTAATTATCTGGTCTAGTAGTAGCTATTTTTTATGTTGTTGTTATTACTGTGATATGGTCAAAACCCTCTTTATGCAGCTAGAGCTATCTTTATGTAGTTGGATTTATCTTCATGTGACTGGAGTAGTCCTTGTGTGGTTGTAGTCTTCTTTATGTAGCCAAAGTTGTCTTCATGCGATCAGAGCTATCTTTGTGCAAACAAAGCCCTTTTTGCGTAGTTAGAGCTATCTTTATATGGTTAGAACTGTTTTTATGCAGCTGAAACAATATTCATGCGATTAGAGCCATCTTTTTATGGTCAGAACCATCTTTAGTTATTGTAATGTTATTTAACTTTTGAGAGGAACATCTTTGCTTTGGGTGTTGTTTTCTTTTGAGAGTTTTAATTTTTTACATTAGGAGCACTTAGCAATATTTTATCTCACATCCTATACTTAGGTCTTTTCTTTATGTAGATCATTAAATCTTTATGCTTCTGAGCCCTTAAGCTCTAGAATAGTTAGTTACAATAATTGTAGACAAGAATTAGGCTATGGAAAAGATGATACCTATTTATCAATCTTTATTTTGAGAACAAACTAAATTAGCTTTATATTATAGGTATCACTTCCTAAATTATGGGATTTTCAGGTTTTCGGTAGTGAGGTACTATCCAGCCTTTCCAGCTCACATGCATAAAGGCTTAAAGCTTTTTTGATCTTATATGGGCCTTTTGAATTAGGGGTAAATTTTCTTATAGCTTCCTTTCAATAATTACACTAATTTTTCATGATTTTAAGTCCTTATTTAGAAGTTTCTTCTTTCGATTCTTCTGTAGTACAATCTAGCCATTCCTTGGTAGTAAGGTCTCTCCAGTTAGGTACTTGATTTTAGAAGTCACCCCATTATATTGTGCGCTTGAATTTGATTCTTAGAGAAACTTTTATAATCTCCATTATCATTTTTTCTTCATAAAGTACTACGCCATTCAATGTTCCCTTGATTTATATTATTTAGAGTCTTGTTTGATGACCAATTATGAGTCACAATGTGTTTAAAAAGTGATCTTCTTTTAACTCTTTAGCTAACTTTAGCCCTGTTGAAAGGGCTTCATGTTTGGCATCGTTATCTAAGGCTATGAAGTTAGAAATAATTGCGTAACTTGTTTATCTATTATTTGGTATAGTTAGAAAATTTTTAATTATGTTTTTTCCTACGTTTCTTTAGATCTATCATTCCAGCTTTCTTTTAGGGAGTAATATCGTTTCTTCTTTTTCTTTACCTTCTTGGTCATTATAGTTGCTTTTTTCATTAAAAGCTATTTAGCACTCTAGATGGTACATTCTTCAATGAAATCGTTGGGAGCTTAAGTTTTTGTAGCTATCCTTGCCTTATAAAAAACATTAAACTTCCTCAGACATTGGATTAGTCTTACCCTCCTCATCTTGGGATTAGTTTTCTGTTAGGCGCATTTTTCCTAGTTCCTCTTTAAGGGAAACCTTCAATAGCAGTTCCATAGATTTTGTTCGGCATATTTTTGGATTAACTTCCTAATGCAAGGATCATTCTTCATTTGTATCAAGATGTATCTTCCTAAAACTATCAATGAAGCATATTTTCTTTCTTCGTCTTTGAAATTTCTCCTTCTTGAAGCTCTATTTGATCCATTTCTTTAGCTTTTAGATTCTTAGGCACATGTTTTCGGCTTTTTTAAGTAAACGTTAAATCATATGTTGGCAAGGTTTTTAAGCCTTTTTTTTTATGGTCTTCTTCTTCTTTTTTAATGTACTTGTCTACCTTCATTAAAAAGTATTCATGCTTTAAGGCAAGTTTGCTCAAGGCATACCATATTTGACTATTGAAACTATTACCTTCTATTGCATTTCTTTAATACTAAGGATAGTTTCTGCAAATCTTTTGATGAATTCCCTAAGAGGTTCACCAGGTTTTTGTTTGACATGAAAAAGCTTTGAAGAATCTTTTTTCTTGGCAACATTGCTTATAATTAAGCTAAAAAGAGTAGCCCAAATATTTCAATGTAGTTTATAATATCCACCTTAAGAAAAGAGCACCACAATCTTTCTAACTTGGTTACTATCTGATAGTCTTGATTATGAAATGTTATTTGTCCACCTTTTGGTTAAGTTATGCTACTTCTTTCTTAATGATATTGTAATCTTTTTCTCTCGGATACAAGTTGGCCAAAACCTCGCATTTGTATGGCTTCTTGATGGATCGACAAAGAACCAATTTCTTGGTTATTTCTTTCATTTGAATGGTGGATTTTTAGGCTCAACTTCATCAGTCTCTTCTTGAAGATCTTGATTCTCAAGACCTTATGGCACTAGTGTAAAATCTATTGATGAATTTCTTTAAAGATTCGGTGTTAGTGCTCCTTTATGGTATTAAGGACCTTTGCTAGCTACTCCATTTTCATGGAAGAGGTTGACTTATATTTGATTGATAAACTTTCATTTTCTCGGTAGCACTAAGGAGGTGGGAGGCATTTTTGGTGCAAAAAAATTATTTTACTTACCCATAAGGTCATCCATTAAATTTCTTAGGCCAAAGGGACAAACCTTTCAAGGTATCGTGGATTTTTTTATATGATTCTTATAGGCCACACCAAATGATGTTGTCAAAAAATGGTTCCTTGGGCTTGGCGACAATGTTATTTTATAGCACTTGTATAGGCTGAACAATTCTTGAAGGATCTTGGATGATTCATAGTGGTTGGCCAGATCTTGATGAATCTTATATGATTCTTAATGATTCTTAAGCCAACCACACTTGCAAGAGGGAAGGGAGGACATCAAGTGGCCTCAGAAATCCATTATGATGCTAAAGTTAGATGAAAAAGCCTTAAGTAAGCAAATGAGTGAAATAAGAGTATTAAATCTCAATGAAGCGTACTTAGGCAATTAGAAGCCATTTGAAGACTACTCTTGTTTTTCTCTATAATATTAAGGAGGTTCTACTAATGTGTCAATGTGCTTCCCATGCTTGAGAAAACTCTTGGAAAGATTTCTTTTGGAAGCTGTTGTTGTTAGGTTGCTTATACCTTTAAATAGGTCAGGTTTTTATCTTTAGGCTCAATCATTTCCTTTGTATGAGTGTTAAGTAGGCTAAGCTTTATTGGTCAAGCTTAGTCCCAATGATACCCAGGTCAGGAACAAATCAAAAGCATTTTCTTAAGGGGGAAAGAAAATAGGTTGATTCATTATAGTTGGTTAGCATATAGAATTAATAAACTTGAAATAAGTTTCAAAGGGTGATTAATTCTAACACTCTTGTTAAATGACTTTATTATCACCAAAAATAATTAAGATTCATGGTACCTTATGCATTATTAAACGGATTTGTTATTGATATAAAATAATTAAAATTCATAGTATCCTATGCATGGAAGATTGTTTTATGCAACATTATTTATTTTGATGCATTAGAGTTAGAAAAGCACTTAAAATCTCATTTTATTTGTGAAAACTCTTAAAGTTTTCTCTTTTAGTTATGTTTCATGTATTAGGCATAATTTGTTTAATCTCTGTTTCTTTTAAATTTTTCCTTGAGTGGTTAGTATTTCAGTTCATATCATTATTTAAGCATTTATAGAACGATTAATTTCTATGTTTCTTTATAATTATAGATTTGATGATGAATATTTTTCCTACTTGTAAAATGTTTATCTTAAATTTGTTTCTTTCAATACTTTAGAAGATTATTCTAACATTGTTTGTTCAAACCTATTGCTTATATTTCACTATCATTAGTGATTGTTAACTTTTTATTACTGTTTTAAAATCTAACATTCTTATAGAGTACATCATTAAATTTTATTTTTCTTTCATTTTTCTATGTTCTTATGCTTTTGTTTTCTATTAATATATATGTCATATATGTATATTGTGCAAACTTTTATCCATAAATTTTTACTATTCTATTTTTTATAAGTTTTTAAATACTTTATAATTAAAATTAATAAAAAATACTTTCAACATTACAAAGCTTTTGTGGTATTTGCTCATGATATTATGGAATATTATTTGCAAATATGCAAACTTTTATGTGAAAGTTTTTTGTACACTTCTTTCTTGTTTTGTGTATTTTAAAATTTTTAAAAATATCAAACAATTTTTAAATGTTTTGTCACCATATGTTGTGATTGTATTTACATATGTTACAACTGTCATATGAAAATTGATTTTTATGTTTTGTGAAGTAAAAAGAAGTGAAATAAATTCTTTTTCTAGAAAAACAAAGCATAAAGAATTTTTCGAAAGATAAAATTAACAAGTAAATTCCCTTATCTCAAATGATGAATAAATCAGGTCCGAAGACTTTAAAAAAAAAAAAAAGAAATTCAAAACTCAATGAGTGCATCACCTTAATTTTAAAAGATAATATCCTCAATTGAAATCTCATAACCTTATTTTATCAAAATGGGTAGTTGAAGCAAAGTGATCCCAAGTTTAAACTGACTTGCTCAAGACTGTTTACTGTCAGTTTGGAAACCAGTTGTAAGTCAATTATGTCAGCCGGATTATATATAGCCACTGTGAATTCAACCATCATCTTTATATTTCATATGTTAAAGTTGTTTTTCTCATTAAAATTTTTGTATCTCATATTTTGAAATTGTCATCTTGAATGTGATCTACATTTTAATAACAAGCTTTAAGAATCTAATAAATCAAGCTCCAATATCATTCGTTGAGATAATTGATCAAACAACTTGATTAAAAAAAAAGAATTAATTAAAGATAGTAGTTACTTACATAGTAAAGAGACAGTAGCTACTTGGATCAAAAAAATGAATTAAAAAAAAAAAAGTATTCGGGTGATTTAATTTTTAAAGCTCTACTGCACAAGAGAGGGGACCTTAATTACCAAGAAAAACTGACAGACAAACATCATGTGTCAGTATTATTACTCCATGTATTTATTTATTTTATTTTTTTAATATCTATGATGATGTTTTAAATGTACCCTGAAATACTTTTCTTTGCAAAAATATTGTGCCTAATCAGATATTGACTTAACGGTAGGAAAAGGACAAAGAGGGGAAGAGAGAGAAAGACCTCTACATAAACAGACATGGAGGGTTTGGGGCCTTGAGGCAGAAGGCTCGCCACAAACACTAAAAGCTTTCTCTGTTATTGCAGCATTGGCTCCATGCAATCATGGCACCTTACAAATGGCTCCATGCAATCATGGCACCTTACAAATGGCTCCATGTAATCGTGGCACCTTACAAATAGTCAATGAAAAGGCTTCAAATTTAAGACGATCAACTACCCTAAACGAGTGACAATAACACAAAACTATTTGTTTGTCTAGGACTATATAAAAACTATACAAATTATAAATAATCTTGTTTATAATTTGATTTCAAAAGCACTACCGTATTAAGATGATGTTAAAATCGTTGCCTTTTAGTTCACTACTGCCTCTCGCTACACGTCTAAACCTTTGTCTTTCTCTTCCGCGATCTCTGCAACAACCCATGTCTTTAAACGGCTCTTTATCACCTTCATGTGGCTCGCTCTTGATGCCTGTTTACAATGTGATTTTCCTGACTTTCCTGGTGGTCTTGGTTATTGCCATCGATATCTAGGACACCATTTTGGTACCTTTCTCTTTATTGGTTATATCTGTGCTATTCTTGGTCGTTCACGTGTATATCACGGCTTGGTGGCATTTGACGAGTGCCGTTTTGGTTTTGGAGCCAATTTATGGGTTTGTCGAGATGAAGAAGAGTTGTCAGTTGTTGAAAGGAAGAACCCGAATGGCAAGCGTGCTGATTTTTGGCTATTTGGCGATATGGGCAATTGTGGGGGGCATTTTCAGGTCTGTAGTGGTTCGCGAAGGGGACAGCTATGGGATTTTCATGAGGATTGGTCGGTGGTTTCTTGCAGAGGTCTTAGTGATAATTAATCTAATTGGATCGTTGGTATAGAGAGTGTTTTACTATGTTTGCAAAAGTTACCATCATCAGGGGATTAACAAAAGGGCATTATGTGATCATCTTGGTGGGTATCTTGGTGAACATGTTCCTCTCAAGAGCAATATTCAGATGGAGAACTTGACGCTTGATGGTGTGGTGAAAGTACTCTACACTCTAGAATTTTATATGTAAGTTACTGTGTATGTAATTTTGGGATTTATCTCCCTGCAAGAAAAAGGAAAATAGAAAAAAGAATACCTTTGACATGCTTTATCAAATCTTTCCATTTTGGGTTTGTTATACTTGTTTTTCCTGCAAACAAATAACATGGGGAATTGTTCATTTGTCGTCATTTTGTTTTAATCGATTTTAGGAATTTAGTTGTGATAAATTGATTAAATTGTTTCTCTTTTTGAGATTGTGTGTCTCCTTTTGCTGTTGCCCAAACTAGAAATATCCATGAACAACAGGCCGGGATAGTAGGTTAGCTCTATATCATAAATGGCCAGGTCAATTAATTGGAGACAAAGTATTTGTTTGTGATAGTTAGATTTCTTATTCTCAATTTTTTTTTTAAGTCAAAAGGTTTGTTTTCTTGATAAGGTTAAGGATCTTTGTTTTATCCTTAATTGATGTTAAAGCCTTTACTTGCTACTGTAGTGATCTAACATTGAAAGATCAAATGTAAATGACTTGATAATTGGCTCTATGAGAAATATTTGAAATTGTTGATTAAAATTATTATATCTAGGAGCTTGGTGCTCAGTTCCAATAGGTTGTAAATTAAGGGGTTTCTGGTTGCCAAGATTTATGTTTCTTTATTAGAATTAAAGAAAGCATAAACTTCAGTATATATTGCTGCCTGACTTGATAGCAATGTTTGGTTATTTAACAATGTAAGGCATTTTGGACTGTAGTTGTCCTTTAGCTATTTCAGTTTTATATATATATATATATATATATATATATATATATGAAGAAATTACCAAAATTGGCATCCCGCCACCTTTTTTTTAAAAAGAAACTTCTTTTACTAAGTTAATTTTTTTTAGCACTTAAATACATTGAAAAGATGAAAATAACCTTACAAAAGTCAATGATACCCTCGAAATTAAATGAATTCAAAAATTCAAAAGATTTGTCTGAATACATTACTCTTACTCTTTCTCTCTCTGGCCTCTGTCTCTCCTCAAGTTCTGTCTTTCTTCACTCTCCCTTTAGGTTTTTTTTTCCTCCCACCTTTGTGTCTAAGATCTATCAAACCAAGATTCTAAGAAGGAATTGTAGGCTACTTGTCCTGTATAGATAAGGAAGCTCATATTTTTCACAACATATTTATCAAGCTTGTATTTTTTACAACATATTTCTCTTTAAAATCAGAACATACTTGAATGGGTGAAGAGAGTGACAGGTACACCTCTGAATAGTAATGTAGCTTAAAATTGTAAAGCTTTCATTTGTTTCAATTTAAATCGTGATCTCTGTTATATTTTATAACTTAAGTTCAGGATCATGTCCTAATATTAAATTCATATTTCTTTGTAAATTGTATCTTAATTGATTTATCATAACATCATTATGAAATTCGTAATATTCATAAAATTATAATAAGTTTATGAATCGTGACTTATTTGATAAAATCGTAACATCTTTTGCGAAATTGTATATTCTTCTCTATGATAGCTAACTCTTTTTAGTTGTTATTTGAAATGTTTTCATTGTCATTGCAGAATACGCATCATTATAACGTAAAATGGTGAGTTGTCCGAGTCTAAAGGAAGGTTTGAGTATGTTGGCAAAGCTATCAAAACTAAAGGATATGTTGTTCAGAGGGGTTTAACATGTGCAAAGTTATTGAATTTGGTTAAATCTTGTAGGCTGATTTCTCTAAGATTGATATTGTACTGCATATCATAGATTTGAAAACCTACTATTAAAATTAAGTTAGTGAATAATAATGATGTTGAGTTTATATTGTACGATGATAGCATAGTTTTCCATGTAATTGTTGATTTGATGGAAAGAAATTTTGTTGAGAATAGATAAGGTTTATGTGAAGGTAGAATTTTAAGACAAATCAATCCTTGTAATTTTTGTGCTGAAAGCAATCCAACTGTTCAATTGGATGTTTATGGCACCGAACCATTCTTCTATAGTGAGATTCCCCTTGACACTCAGTAAATTAATGAAATCAACTTGGATGACTGAATAGACTATAATATTAGGTGTGAATACCCAATCATGAAAACTCAACTTACTCAACCTACCAATAAAGATCAATGTGAACTCATTCTAGAAGCAAAACTCGACAATAAAGAATTGAATGAGAACTTGCGTCCTATCCTACCTTATGCCCTAGTTGCATGCCCAGAAGTACATAATAATTCAAATAATGGTGTTGTCAAATGATATAATGTGTTAGGTGCTGAATTATACAGCCTTGCTCCACTCTTACTATGAAATCATTTACTCCAATTCACACCTTTGTTAGAGGACAGTGTTTTTCAAAAAAGAAAGAGTTAAAGTGATTTTTGGGTATGCATGCATTAGCTGAGAACTTTGAATTTAGAGACACTAGGTCTAACAAATCAATATTTAAGATTGCTTGTAAAGAAAAAAATTGTGCAAGGAAAGTTCGTGCTACGAGAGTTGTAGAAGAGCAATTCTTCCAAATTAAAAGGTGTGATTTGACACACATTTGTATAGTTAAAAGTTGCATCAACGACATCGACATGCAAATTCTGCTGTTATTGGAGAAATTATAGCTCAAAGATTATCTATTAATGCTATAATTATTAAGCCGAAAGACATCTTAGGTAATATAAAAGAACTATATGGTATACAAATTTTATATCTTAAAGCTTGTAAGGCTAAGAGTATACATTGTCTCTTGCATACGATGATCCAATTGAGTCATATCAACAACTGTTGCCATATTGTCATACGTTGCAAACAATTAATCTGGGAACTAGGGCTCGTATATGCAAAGAAGATGGAAGTAATCTATTTAAGTTTTTTTTTTTTTTTTTTTGTGGCTCTTAGGTAATCGTTACAGGAGTTTTATTCAATAATCATATTGATCATTGTTATCAATGCTACTCACCTAAAAGAGGGGTTCCATGGTGTAATGTTTATAACAGCATGCAAAGATGGGAATGAAAGATATATCTAGTAGCATTCGGTTATGGTGACTCACAGAACTATGAAGCATGGGAATGATTCTTAAGGCAGATAAAAAAAAGTAATTGGTTAGGTTGAAGACTTGGTTATTATATTAGATCGTCATGCCAGTATTACAAAGGCCACTATAAAGGTCTTTCTCAATTTTTGTCGTGGTTTATGTTTCTGGTATATGACCTAAAACATAAAGCATAAATTTAAGAATGAAGATATAGCTAAGATATTTTACAGTGCGACTAAGGCATATCAAGAATCTAAATTTAATAAATTAATGACTGAGTTACAAGTTAATCACCGTAAAGCTTTCGAATATATCATGAAGAAAGATCTAAAAAATGGTCACGTGTGTATTGCCCTCGAAGATGATATCAACTCATGACTACTAACATTACTGAGAGCTTAAGTTCCTATATTCGATATGCTCACGAGTTGCCCATGATCCCTTTATTAGAATTCATTCGAGGTGTGATACAATGTTAATTCTATGATCGACTTGAAAAATCTAAGGTTTGAAGGTCACAACCCACAAAATGGGTTCACTCATTGATGACTAAGAGATAAAAATTTTTATTACAAATGACAACTTTCAATGTTAATTGGAATGTATTTTTGGTTAGATATAAGGTAAAAAGGCAATTGTGAACCTTATTGAATGAACTTGCACTTGTAGGAAGTTTCATGCTGATCTTTTGTCATGTACACATGCACTAACAGCTTTCAAGTGACATTGATGGTTTTGTTAATTTTATTATTCATTATTACTTCTTGCATTAACTTCATAAATTGTGTACTTTTTACAGAGAACACAGTATTGATTTCATAACTTTTTGCTCCAACTACTATAAACAGGATCAATTAGTAGCAGCATATGCTGAGTTCGTATATCTAGTTGATGATAAGTCCGATTGGGATGTACTTGAAGAAGTCAAAAGAGTACTATTACCACCAAATAATGATAAGTCAATGGGGCATCCGAAAAGGCAAAGAATACTCTCTGGTAAGGAGAGGATGCATCAAAAAAAGTGCTATAGATGCGGTCAATATGAACCCAATCGATTAACGTGCTCAAATCTATAGTATTTTATTGCAATAAGCCAATCTCAATCGTCAAATGTACCTGATCAGTTGCTTTGTAAATGTCATAATTGTGATAGAGTTGGGCAGAATTCACAAACTTGTCAAATACTTCTTAATTCAACTTTACTAGATGATGATACAATTAACTTATGATAAATCGTAATGTTTTGATTATATTGTTAATTTTTAACTTTTTTTATCATTATAGATTGAGATTTTAAATTTTTATATGGTCTTAATTGTCACATGCAGATCAATTGATATAATGTTGGCAATACAATTGACACTTTGACAATATTTTCAACACAAATCGTTGCTTGATTAACAAATCATATAATAAATTGTCTCTTGATTTATAAATCATGTAATCATCATAATGTAAACATATCTTATTTTTGTACCTTTAATTTGTAACTTGATTGATAAATCATACAGACCCATAATGGAAAAACATGATCGAAAGACGATTCCAAGACCCAAAATCGAAACTTGATTAGTAAATCGTGCACACTCATAGTGAATACGTGACAAATTTCGTAACTTTAAATTGTACACACTTGTAATGAATACGTGACCAAAATTTGCATCTTGATTGGTAAATCGTGCACACTTATAATGAATTTGTGACCAAAATTAGTAACGTGATTAGTAATTCTTATACACTATTTACGTAAATATAATTTTTATTAAAAAAATGTTATATACAATTTTTAAATATATATACCAAGTAAAAATATTGCATAAAAAGAAGAAAACAAATTAGCGATTATCCTCTATAATAGAGTTGGCGAATACATATATCGCCACATGGTTTCGAATCTTTGACATGTCCTTATCAGTGTATTTTAAAGACTTTATAAATAGTAAATATTCTATTATATACAGTGTGTAAGGCCCGCAATTGCTACTATTTAAAAAAATCATAATTAAAATTAGAAAAAACATTCAACAAAAACTTTTAGATTATGGCATAAACTTGAAAAAAAAAAAAACTTACCTTCTTCAACTCTAATGTGCATAAGAATGGAAGATTTAGCATTTTAGCATTTGGTTTTCGCACGAAATATCCTTCAGTCACCTTGTAACTGGATAGCATAAATCTGAATGGGTTTTATTGCCGAATACGTACCTCAGTTGATATCTCTTGACGAAAAGAGTAAAAAATATGCAACGAATTTTTTTTCAAATCTATAAAGACTAGGAGCCAGTGAGATTCCCTAATGTGGCACGGAACTATCAGCTGTATTAAACTTTATTTAAATTTTATTACTAAGTTCTCATAATATTGAAAAAAATATAGTTATTAAAGAAAACTCAATGAAGATAAATCACCTTATTTAGAGTATGTCAAGCTGGACAATCATGACAAAAATTTATCTCGCACACAATTCAAGAAGTCTTTTTCCCATTTATGTGCTTTAAAATTTGAGTGTGGTGGAAGACAATCAGCACCTGGATCCTTTTGATATTCATTATAAATGTAATATAATACTGTCTATAAATTTGCACAATAAAACAAAGTCAACAAACAAATTGAATAGAAAGTCAAATTAATCACCATAATGATCAATGAACTTACATAAAGCCAAGGATAACAAATGCAGACATCTTATGCATATTGCTCAAGAAGCTTTTTTTGCCTTCTTCGAAGAGGATTCAAATATGCATCAATATACTAATGGAAACACAAGAAAAATAATAATGTAATTAAGACATGAAATATTAAATCAACATACGAAAATTAGATATGAAATGATAAAATTTAGTTACGAAACTAGGGAGCAGTGTATCAAATGAAGACACGACTTCTAATTTGGTTATGAAACTAGGCAGTAGTATACAAAATGAACACACGAATTCTAATAAGTTACAAAACTAAAGAGCAGTACACGACATGAAGACATGAATTCTAATTTAGTTACAAAACTATGGAGTAGTATATGACATGAAGACACGAATTTTCACTTGGTTACGAAACCATAGGCAGTATCGAAATGAAGAAATGAATTCTAATTTGGTTACGAAACTAGGGGCAATTTATGAAATGAAGACAAGAATGTGAAATCGGTTACGAAACTAGGGGTAGTGTACAAAATAAAGATACAAATTTTAACTTAGCTGTGAAATTTATGCAAGAAATGAGAATAGTATATGAATCAGTACAAAAATGACTAACTTATAGAGTTATTGATCCACTCATCATTGTCAATTAAGACTTTGAATCAGTCCACACTGACTGAATGACCAAGACCTATGTCGTGTCTAAAAGAAATGAAAACGAAGTGTGAAAAAAAGTGTAAAAAATTTATAATTCAATCTAATACTACATAAAATATAATATAAATTATTTAATATGATTAGCCCTTCATGAACTCATTGAATGCACTGATAATTTTGTTCAAGATTTTAAACTTTGTACTCACTAGATGAGTGGACTTGGCTTTCTTAAGCCTAATGTTAAGGTCGACATATGGGCTGCATAGTTTTTTTGATCATTTACAAGTCCTAACAACCAATATCACACTTTTGGTAGCTCATCTAGGACAATAGCCAAGTCTCCTACTCTACTCCCCTTGGGTGACCCTGCAAAGGCCACTTCATCATTTAGCCTTGTCGAAGCCTCCACTTCATCATTGCATGGCCCTGCAATGGCTTTTGTTTCATGGAATTGCCCTGCAAGAGCAAAAACCTCCTCAGTTGAGTCTTCTAACTCCCTGAATCCTCAATGATATAACGATGTGATGTGGAGCTTGCATTAATACCCTAAAAAACAATGTACGAAATTAGGATGTGATTGATAATAACAATGTACGACCAAAAGATGTGATTACTAACCATACACACAAAAAAAAATATACAATTGAAATAGCTTTGTCACAAAACATATGTACACAATTACCTCATTAGGAACTGGATCTGACATAGTGCGAGATGGGTCTTGACCACTAAATCCATTTCCTTGCAGAGAGAATTACATAGATTTTAAGATAACCATTTGCTCTTGATGGTGTCTTTCGTTAAGGGAATCCATGTAGTTTACATTCACCTTGAAGAGATCTAATTTTGCCTCTATAGCAGTGAGGCGATGGTAAACATCTGGAACCTCTACAATCATTTCAGATCTAGATGCTTCCTTCTCGACATTCTTTTTTCTTACATCCGGTTCTAACCTTTGCACATTCTCTAACCTTTCTTCATCAACCCTTTCAGCAACTTCATTAGATTCATCATCCTTTGATCGCTTGACAAGAAGAAAGCCAACTTTTCGCAACAAGTAACGAAAGTTGTTAATTATAAAATTACAAGGACAAAACCAATATTATATGTAAATACATATATTGTATGTTTTTGGCAAAAAAGCTGATAGTTTTGTAGATATGTTCTAATTGAAAATCTCGACTGTGTCGCCATGCCCAATCGATCGCGTAACAGGTGCGTTGGCCTGAGCTTGTGGCCGCAATGACACCATAATGTTTTCAAACCCAACATAATATGGCCTTGGGGCTCAGTAATAGTTGGCTCTAATTTTAGTTTAGCCCTCATCTAAAAATACAAAAAAGGATACAGAATGAATAATAAAGATATGAAAATAAAAAATAAAGATAAGAAAATTAAAAATAAACATACGAAATAAAAAATGAAGATACGAAATTGAAAATAAAGATACGAAATGAAAAATGAAGGCACAAAATTGAAAATGAAAATACAAAATAAAAAATGAAGGCAAAAAATGAAAAATGAAGATACGAAAATGAAAAATGAAGACATCAAATAGAAATGAAGGCATGAAATGAAAATGAAGATACTAAATGAGAAATAAAGACATAAAATTGAAAATGAAGATACGAAATAAAAAAGAAAATGTGAATTGGGGATTAAAGATACGAAAAAAATTAAGATAAAATGAAAAATTAAGATATAAAATTACTTACGCTTTACAATCTCCATTGTGGGGCCTACGATTGAACTTCCATTGATAAATTCGAGTTAATAACATGTTAAAGCCTGACAACCTAGTATTGCGCATATTGGTAGTAGAAATTACTTTGAAGGTAAAAACTTTTGGAAAAGAAAAATCAAGGTATGCTTTATTAATATAAAATTCAATAAAACTTTAAAAAAAAAAAACAAGAAAGTAAAATCCTTATGTGTAGTGCTCTACAAAGCCATAGGCATTATAGCTCATTCCATTAACATCCATGATTCAATTTGCAATTGCCTTCTCGAAATGCAACAAGGAGTTATAGTAGACCCATGTGCGTTATCGAAAGCTATTGAAAGCTTCTAAATTGTCTATAAAATGAAACTACCATGTTGGGACCTGCTAGTGATCGTCATGGCTTTTAACGAAGCCATTCAACAAATACAATAACCCCAACTTCACTTGTCATCTTTCTCCTCAAACTTTTTCTCTAACAACCTCATCTTGATACCACTACCACTAACATTATCCCTCCCTTGAAGTATTTGGCGAGGATACTAGATAGATTAGCTTCAATGTTGTCTATGTCTAGTAGCTTGCTAAACTTTGACTCAATGATTACGCAAAATCCTACTTTGTTGAAATGAACCTCATTCTGTCCACGTCTGAATCGTATTTTGTCTTCACGCCTCTATTGAATCTCTTGAAGTAAAAGATTATGGATAATAATCCTAAAGAAATTTAAATCTTTGTGCACATGTGAAAAATGCCCTAACCTTTAAACTTCTTCTTCAAGATTTTTCTCATAGTAAAGATGACATCATTGTGGCAGTGTTTTAATATCTTTTTAGTTTTTCAAGACTTTTGGGGATCACATATGGCTTATGAGAAGAAGTAGAGCTTATTACCATTTACACGTAGCCGGAAAAAAAAAACATATCAAAACTCGTGTAAACAGTTTATTATTCTTAAAAAAATATTTACGATTTCGAAATTGTGATAAGATTGTTTAAACAAGATACGATTAAATACACAAGGTATGACTATATAAAATACAGTATGATTAGCAAAATAGGTTACGATTTAAGTTAGCATGTTTCATTTCATTAACTAAATATAATTCTTATTAACAGGTCATGAATGTAATGAATCACTAGTTATAAATGCACCCAAACCAAAAAACTAGAGCCTACAAACCAAAAAATGAAAAGTTAAACATGCGACACTTATACATATACCTAGAGAAATTTTTTGATTTCAATGTATCAAAAGAAAAATAAAAAATAATACATAATAATATACCCAAATATTGTAAATTCCTAAATCAGTACCAAAGTCAAAGAAAATTATCTAAAAACATGTATTCAAGCTTTCAAACCCATTAAAGTAAACTAAAAAAATATTTAAAAATAGACAAATCGAATATGAGAAAAAGATTTCATTTATAGGTATTCAACAGGCAATAAATTTTAAAATTTGAGTAGAATATATGTTTAAAACTACATGCCTATTGATTCAAGTGACAGTGGATTTATCAAACCTCAGATTATGTTCCATTTGTACAGCTCATCCAATCTTAATTGATGGATACAAGCAAATGTATAAGTTCCCATTCATGTCAAAATGAAATTATGGAAGTTCACAGTGACTCCATGAACAAATTAAGGGATGTTTTTGTAATTTCATTAGTTACCTTATCATTTTACTTTCAATTTAGGTTGAAAGTAATAATAAAAAGGGGCCAATAGTAACTTCAGTCATTGTTGATATCTTGTGGTGGGCCACTGGACCACGATTTATGGGGTATTTTTTTCTGTAGCCGTCCGTACAAGGATATTTGCGTAAATAATCAAAATTAGTAATGTATTTGTTTTTAGCACCTTTTTGACATTTAAGATAAAATTATCCTTTCTCTAACATGTGCAATTACTTATTTGTCCAAACAGAGAATTTGAGAAGTCAAACAAATCAAACGTTTCCCTTTCCCTCTCTTATTACTCTGGCGCTAAACTTCATCACTTAGTTTCGTCCCTCTACATTCGGTGTTTGTTCATTTCTTCTCTTTCGTTGTAAACCGACCTTTGAAGAATATCCGCAAGCTACTGAGTCAGAAGAAAATCAATAGCAGTATGTTTCTTAACAATATTTTCAACTCAAATTCTTCATTCCTTTCTGCTGAATATCGACTTAGTTTCATCCCTCGTTTTTCATTCATTGTTTTTTTAATATTTTTGAGTTTGGTTTATGGGTATAATAACTTGAATACACGTTTTGTTTAATATTTTTGGGCTTTGGTATTAGTTTTCCAATCTGCGATGTTTGGGTGAAAAATCGCAGTGTAGTTTTGCATGAGTTTATCAGATTCGTACCATGTTAGGGCAAATCGTTCATAGTTTTAGGAATCGCACTAATTAATCGTACCTAGTTTCATAAATCGTACCTAATTTTACAGAATCGTACCTAATTTCGGTAAATCGTACCTAATTTCGGTAAATCGTACCTTATTTTTGTAAATCGTACCTAGTTTTGGTAAATCGTACCAATTTATCGTATCAAGTTTTTTAAATCGTATCTTATTATTGTTTACTCTAATTTTGATGTTTTTTCGCCCCTGTAGATGGCAACCAGCTCTACTTCTCAGAAGCCATACGTGATCCCCAGAGAGTCCTGGAAGACCGGAAAGATTCTAAAACACTGCGACAATGATGTCATCCTTACCTTGAAGGAAATTATGGATGACTCTCAGAAGGAGAAGTTTGAAGGGACCTGCTTGGGGCATTTTCTACACTTGCACAAAGATTTCAACTTCTCTGGGATTATTGTCCACAATCTTCTACTGCGAGAGATACAACAAAACCGCGAGGACGAAATGTGGTTTAGGCTGGGGCAGAATGAAGTTCGCTTTAGCAAAATCGAATTCTGCCTAATCACTGGCTTGAAGTTTGGCGAGCTACCGGACACAGACAAAATTGCAGAAAATCCATCTGGTATTCTCGCTAAATACTTCGGCGGGCGAGGTAACGTCAGCGGTAGTAGCATCAAGACAAGGCTGCTGGAAGGAGAGTTCGAAGACGAAGATGACAAGCTGAAGTTGGCCTTGCTGTATCTGCTAAATGGTTTCATCAAAGGCCATGACGAGCGCCAGTATGTACCCACGTGGCAGTTCCATTTAGTAGATAACATTGAAGCCTTCAACTGCTTTCCATGGGGCACATGGGTGTACTGCAACTCCTTGCAACATTTTAAGAATGGCAGTTGCAAATCGAGTCATGGACGTTAAAAGGGTCAACTACAATGCCTATGGCTTCATATGGGCACTGCAAGTAAGGATCATACCTTTTTTATTTTTTTTTCATTTATTTAATTGAATACATGTTTTATCTTCATGAAGCCTAACTTGATTTTCTCTTCTTTTTCCATAGATTTTTGCCTTCGAAGTGATTCCTGCTACCAACATACACGGTAGTAGGTTGTCAGGCTCGAACCTGCCATTGCCTAGAATTTGCCGATGGAGGTTCCATCGGAAGCCACATGCAGCAGATTGCAAGAAGATTTTCACTAACACTGTAAGTATACTTATCATGTCTTCATTTTCATTTCGTACATACCATTCTGATTTCGTGTCTTCATTTTTCAATTTCATACCTTCATTCAAATTTTTGTCTCATTTTTCAAATTCGTACCTTAATTCTCAATTTCGTACCTATATGCATTCTCAATTTCGTGTCTTCAATTTTTTGTTTCGTGTCTATATTCTCAATTTCGTGTCTTCATTTTTCATCGTACCTTAATTCTCAAATTCGTACCTACATGCATTCTCAATTCGTGTCTTTAATTTTTAATTTCGTGCCTATATTCTCAATTTTGTGCCTTCATTTTTCAATTTCGTACCTTTTATTCTAAATTTCGTGCCTTTATTTTTCAATTTCGTACCTTTTATTATCAATTTCGTGCCTTTATTTTGTAATTTCGTACCTTAATTCCTCATTTCGTACCTTCATTCTTCATTTTGTTTCTTCTATTTTCAATTTAGAAGCTTCATTTTGTTTTTTCAGATGGGGGCTAAGCTAAAGTTAGAGCCAACAATTGCTGAGAGTCATGCCCCCTATTATGTTGGCGTTGAAGATTCGATCATGCCATTGCAGCCACATGCTCAATCCAATGTGCCGGCTACACGATCGAGTGGGGATGAGGACACTGTGGAGGGCCTCATCCAGGACAAGTCAACCAAATTGCCTGCTGCTTTGCCAAAGCAATATAAGGTATGTATTCTTCATAATAGAAATGAGTTTTGTTGTTGTGTTTTATCATTAACAACTTATGTTACTTTCAGCGCCGAGTTGGCTTTCTTCCTGTCGAGCGACCGAGGGATCATGCATCTGATGAAGTCGTCAGTGACAAAAGAGAGCCGAGGCCACAGATGATGGCCCCTGAGGTGCGGGAGTACAACATTGAGGGTGAAGCACCTGGCGCAGAAAGAAATGCAGATGATTTAGAAGTTTGCCGTCGCCTCACTGCTATGGAGGTGAAATTAGATCTCCTTGAGGCGAGGCTAAACCAAATGGAATCACAAAATGAAAGACGCCATGAGGAGCAAATGGCAATCTTAAAATCCATCCAGCTCTCCCTGGATGGATACGGATTTGGTGCTCGAGACCCTCCCCGCCCTATGTCAGAACCAGTTCCTAATGATGTAAGTAATGTCGTATGTAACAATTACTTTATATTCAATTTTTAATATTGTACAACTTATTACATAAGGATGAAATCTTTAATTGTGTTCTCTTTCTTTCAGGGTGTCAATGCAGGCTCCACATCAAATCTTCCCATCATTGAGGAAGCTGGGGCTTATGCAGAGGAAGTGGCCACTGCAGGGCCAATGGATGAGGAAGTGGCCCCTGCAGTAGATCCACAAAATGAAGCTGTGGGAGGCTTGGCTATTACCCCAGTTGAGGCAACTGACAGTGTGCTGCCAGTTGTTAGGACCCGTAAAAGGTCAAGACAACTGTGCAGCCCATATGTCAACCTTAACACTGGGGAAAAAAGAGCCAAGTACTCTCACATGCTGAGTACAAAGGCCAAATTCTCAGACAATATCCTCAGTGCATTTAACGAGTTCATGAATGGCTAATCATAGTAAGTCATTTATAGTTACATTTTATGTTTTATTAGCTAGATTGAATTTTTATTTTTTAACTTGTACTTACACTCTATTTTCATTTTTTTTAGCCGCAATGTAGGTATCGGCCATTCAGTTAGTACAGAGTGGTTTAAGGCCTTCAAAGACAATGATGAATGGGTCGATGACTCTGTAAGTTAGTTAATTTACAAACTATTGTTCTTTACATTCTTACCATACTCGAATTAGCATTCGTGCCTTCACTTCGTATGCTGATTTAATTTTACATTATTATTTTTGTTGTGTCAAACAGCATATTGAAGCATATTTGAGTCTCCTTCGAAGAAGGCAGAGGGAGTTCCCACAAGAATATGCACAAGATGTTTGCATCTGCGATCCGTGGCTCTATGTAAGTTTTTTGGACTTTAATTGTTTAGATGCTTTATATTCAATTTGTTTATTGACTTTGTTTTGCTCAATTTTGTAGACAGCAATGTTTTACATTTACAACGAATATCAAGCGGATCCAGATGCTGATTGTCCTCCTCCACACTCCAATTTTGAAGCACACAAATGGGAACCAGACTTCCTGGATCGTGTGAGAGGCAACTTCAGTCATGATTGTCCATCTTGGCACACTGTAAATAAGGTATGTATATCTTCATTGGTTGGAACACAAATTATTTTCTTGCAATATTACTTACACTCTTAACTGACATTTAAATAATATTTTTCAATGTAGTTGATGGTTCCATGCCACGTAGGGGGATCTCACTGGCTGTTAGTGGTTGTGGATCTGAAGACATTTTTCTTAAGGATTTATGACTCTTCCCGACAAGAGATCCCCAGTGAGGTGCGTATTCGGCAACAAAATCCCCTCAGATATATGCTACCTAGCTACATGGCTAGCGGGGGATATTTCATGCAGAAACCAGAGGTTAATAAGCCGAATATTCCACTCTCCTGGACACTAGAGCCAAAGAACAAGGTCCCCCAGCAGAGAAAAAGGTAAGAGTCTTTTTTTGCTAATTATTATCCTTATTTAGAAGTTTTATGTTCAATGTTAATTTCTTTTAACTGTGTTGTTTTTTTTTCAGTGGCAATTGCGGACCTCACATGCTGTACATAATAGAGCATTTGCTAACTGGGAAGACACTCAAATACACTGACAAAGACATGCCAAAGATACGAAAACATATGACATTACATGTATTTGCTAATTCAATTGTAGATGATAAGGGTTAAAACATTTTTATTCTTTTTACATTACATTGTATTCATTTGTATATACATTCAAAAATTGTGTATAATATTTTTTTGCAAATAAAAGAATCATTTACAGTACATTGTATTCATTTGTATATACATTCAAAAATTGTGTATAATATTTTTTTGCAAATAAAAGAATCATTTACAGTACATTGTATTCATTTGTATATACATTCAAAAATTGTGTATAATATTTTTTTGCAAATAAAAGAATCATTTACAGTACATTGTGCAATCATTTTACTTCTTCTCTAATCTACAAAAAAAATTTCATTATATTGTTAGTGTTCATTGAAGACTCTTGAATGTGCATGAACATTGAAGATACGATTTCACTAATAAAGGTGCGATTTATTTACCATTAAAGGTACGATTTTTCTATCAAAGTACGAATTAATGGTACGATATAATACATAAGGTACGATTTTTCCAAAAAAAGGTACGAATTAATGATACGATATAATATATAAGGTACGATTTCACGGCTAAATGTACGAAATGATTGGGATATTCAATATTTAAGATACGATTTTTAATGTTGCATGTTTGAAAAAGATGGTACGAATTAAAGGTACGATTTATTATTTAAAACATGAATACAATGTACGATTTTACTAATAAACGTACGAATTAAAGGGGTGACATATTATGCAAGGTACGATTTTATGAATAAAGGTGCGAAATGATGGTGCGATTCAATATTTAAGTTAAGATTTTATTGTTACAAGTGTGAAAATGACCGTGCGAATTGAAGGCACGATTTTTAATTTAAGATACGATTACAATGTACGCTTTCACTAATAAAGGTGCGAATTAAAGGTGCGAATTAAAGGTACGAATTAAGAATATCAAAATAATATACCAATCAGTAATGAAAAATAAGTTTGCAAATAATAATAATATAATCAAAACATTAGAATTATCATAAACCATTTGTGTCATCATCTAGTGAAGTTGAATTGAGAGGCATTTTACAAGTTTGTGAATTATGCCCAACTATACCACAATTACGACATTTACGACGCAACTGATCAGGCACCTTAGACGATCGAGAGTGACTCACTCCATCATAATATTGTGGATTCGAGCACGTCAATCGATTGTGTCCATATTGCATGCATCTAGAGCACTTCTTTTGGACCGTCCTCTCCCCACCAGAGGGTATTCTCCGTTTTTTAGGACGCCCTGCTGACTTACCATTATTTGGTGGTAATACAATAACTCTTCTAACTTCCTCAGGTACATCCCAATCAGACTTATCACCAATTGGATATACAGGCTCAGAGTACGCTGCTACTAGTTGATCCTGCTTATAGTAGTTAGAGCAAAGAGTTATGAAGTCAATATTACGTTCCCTGTAAAAAAGGCCAAATTTGTGAAGTTAATACAAGCAATAACAATGAATAATTAAAAAATAGAGGAAATTGTCAAAATTAGCATCAATGTCACCTGGAAGCTGCTAGTGCATGTGCACATGGCAAGAGATCAGCCTGAAACTCTCTACAAGTGCAAGTACGTTCAATAAGATTCACAATTGCCTCCTTACCCTTCTGCCTAACTAAAAATACATTCCAATCAACATTGGAAGCTGTCATTTGTAATGAAACTTTTTGTCTCTCAGTCATCAATGAGTGAGCCCATTCTGTTAGTTGTGACCTCCAAACTTTAGCTCTCTCAAGTCGATTATAGAACCAACGTTGCATCATGTCTCGAATGAATTCCAATAGAGCTGTCACGGGTAACTCTCGAGCAAATCGCAGACACGAATTCAAGCTCTCAGCTATGTTAGTGGTCATGAGTTGATATCGTCTTAGGGGGCAATACACACGTGACCATTTTCTCGGATCTTCCTTCATGATATATTCGAATGCTTTAGGGTGATTAGCCTGCAACTCAATCATCAATTTATTAAATTCAGACTCTCGATATACCCTTGCTGCATTATAAAATATCTTAGATATATCTTCCCTCTTGAATTTATTCTTTATATTTTGAGCCATATGCCACGAACATAAACCATGACAAGAATTGGGGAAGACCTTTGCGATGGCATTTGCAATACTGACATGACGATCTGATATAATAACCAAGTCCTCAACCGAGCCTATAGCTTCTTTCAGTTGCCGTAAGAACCACTCCCATGCATCATAGTTCTCGGAGTCACCATAACCGAATGCTAGTTGATATATCTGTTCATTCCCATCTTTGCACGCCGCTACAAACATTACACCATGAAACCTTCCTTTTAAGTGAGTGGCATCGATAGCAATGACCGGTCTGATTACTAAATGGAACCCCCTCAATGATTGCCCAAGAGCCACAAATAAATACTTAAATCGATTAGTTCCATCTTCAATACATATGTGAGCCTTAGTTCCTGGATTAATTGTTTGCAACATGTGGCAGTATGACGGCAATTGTTGATATGACTCAATTGGGTCACCATATGTAAGAGACAACGCATACTCTTTAGCCTTCCAAGCTTTACTGTATAAAATTTGTATGCCATAGAGTTCTTTCATATCACCCATGATATCTTTCGGCTTAATGATTCTAGCATTAGTAGACAACTTTTGAGCCACAATTTCTCCAATAATGGCAGAACTTGCTTGTCGATGTCGTCGATGCAACTCTTCAACTGTGCAAGTGTGTGTCAAATCACACCTTCTAATTTGAAAGAATTGTCCTTGTGCAACTCTCACAGCACGAATCTTCCATGCACAATTTCTTTCTCTACAAGCAATCTCAAATAATGATTTGTTAGACCTAATGACTCTAAACTCAAAGTTTTCAGTTAAAGCATGCACACCCAAAAATCGCTTCAGCTCTTTTTTGTTCGGAAAAAACTGACCTCTAGCAAGGGTGTCAATTGGAGTCACTGATTCCATAGTAGAAGTCGACGTAAGACCGTGTAATTCAGCACCCAACACACCATACCGTCTGACAACACCATCACTTGGATTATTATGTACTTCCGGGCATGTGACTGGGATATAAGGTGGGACAGGACGTAGATTCTCATTCAATTCTTCATTGTCATGTTCTGCTTCTGGAATGGGTTCACATTGATCTTCACTGGTGGGTTGAGTAGGATGAGTTTTCATGATTGGGTATTTACACCTAATATCATAGTCCACCCGCTCATCCAAGTTGATCACATCGGTATGGATCTCATTAGTATGCTGAGTGTCAACGGGAGTCTCACTATGGATGAATGGTTCAATTCCATATACATCTAATTCAATAGTTGGATTACTCCCAGAACAACTTATGTTAATAGGATTGACTCGTCTTGAAATTTCACCTTCACATAAACTTTGTCTATTCTCAACAAAATTTCGCTCCACTAGATCAACAATCACACGAGGAACTATGTTGTCATCGTACAACATAAACTCAACATCGTCATCATTCACTAACTCAATTTTGCTAGCAGTTTTTTCAGATCTTACTATAGTATGCAGTACAACATCAGTCATAGTGAAATCAACCTCCACACAAGATTTAACCAAATCCAGCAACTGCACATATGTCAAACCCCTCCGAACAATATATCCCTTAGTTTTGATATATCTGCCAACATACTCAAAACTACCACTGGACTCAGACCACTCACCATTCCAAGTTACAATTATCCGCATTCTGTAAAGAAAATATTTCAAATTACAACTGAAAATAATTACTTATAACATAAAATAATGCACGATTTCATAAACTTGTTACGATTTCATGATAGAAGTTACGAATTATCATAATCATGTTATGATTTACTAAGACATGATTTTCAAACATATATATTTTTTCATATTCTATATATAATCGAATATTTAAGCTACGTTGTTGCGCAAATGCATAATTATGTTACGATTTATCAATTAAGATACGATTTTTAAATATATATATATATATACATATATATACATTCATATATATGGAAGAACACAAATTATATTCAAGCTACATTATTGTTCAAAGGTATACCCGTCACCCTTTTCACCTTCGAGCACGTTCTGATTTTGAAGACAAATATGTTGTGAAAACACACGAGATTGAGAAATATGCACTCAAAAATATGAGCTTTCTTCTCTGCAGGACAAATAGTTAAAAATGTTAGTGACTACCTTCGATTCCTTCTTTGGATCTTGGATACAAAGGAGGGAAGAAAAAACCAAAAGAGAGAGCAAAGAAAAACTCAGACATAAGAAAAAGAGGTCGGAGAGAGAGAGACAGCTCAAATGAAGAAAGTATTCAGACAAATCTCCTCAATTTTTAAATTATTTTAATTTCAAGGGTATCATTGTCTTTTTTAAGGGTATTTTCATCTTTCTGATACATGTAAGTGCTAAAAAAAAATAACTTAATAAAAAAAGTTTCTTTTGCAAAAAAATATTGACAGGATGCTAATTTTGACAATTTCCTCACGATTTATTTGTTATTGGTTGTCGATAGGATGGGCAATGAGCTTGATCTTTGAATTTATTAAGATCTGTCTTCCTTGAAGGCAAATAAAACAGAGAGATAGGAACACGTGAAGATATGTTAGCTGATCAATCACATCATTTCAAAAAATAAGGCCACTATGATGTTTGTTAGAGTTTCTAATTTCAACATAAATAATAGTTAAAAAAAATGGAAACAAATTAAAAGATGGAACCAAAAAAGGAAATTCATTCATCTTCCACTACCTTGTTAATGGTTGATAATCGAAAAAGGAAATTAAGAAAAATACTATAATCTGTATATTCACAATTGGCTAACTTCAACAATGAGAATTAAATGAAAAGATCACGTTGAGATGGGAGCAAAATACAATTAGGAATGTAATTTTTATTTATTATAAATATTTTTATTTAAACTTATATTTCTTAATTAATTTTTTTGATTTTTTTAAAGTTTATATTGACTTATATATCAAAGTTTTGATCATGCACATTCATCTAGCTTACTATTATCCACTTCATTTGATATGATTTTACCCTCTTGTTGGTAAAATTAATTAATAAATCAGTACTGCAGCAAATATTTTGCAAAGATATGAAAAGATATATATTAAGGTGAAATGTTTATGTGATGAGAGACCAAAAAGACCCATTGAAGTTGGCATTTTGTCGGACTCCATTTCAATCATTTATCTTGCCTTGTGAAAGAGCTACGGAGGACAATTAGTCATCTATTACTCAAAACTATTTATCAAATATTAAAAAAATGCCATTATTAAATTTTATCCAATTTATTGACCATTAATCCTGTCTCTTTTTTTGAAACAAGTACCAAGATTTTACTGAAAACTAAATAACCTAAAATCAGTACCCAACACAATAATTTTCAAAATTTTCATTTCATGTTAATTTTAACTAACTTTATTATTGTTATTATTTTGTAAGAATTTCAATAATATTTTTTTAAAATAAAAGTTAAAAAATGGAGTAATTAATTCAATTATTATTTTTTGATTTGATAACATTGAAGAGTTGAAAGTACGTCAAAAAAGGTCCCCATGGTTGACCCTGCAGCAGCAGCCAGAAGGTCCTGTCAATGACAACAGTAATGCCATGTCATATGTCAGTATTATTACTTCATGTATTTATTTTTTTTATTTTTTCTTTATATATATATAATGATCTTTTAAATGTACCCTGAATGCTATCGTGCCGAATGAGACACTGACGTGACGGAATAAATATATATGCATGGGAAAAGAACAAAGAGGGGAAGAGAGAGAGAGATCTCTACCTAAACAGACATGGAGGTTTGGAGCCTTCAGGCAGAAGGCTCGTCACGAACACTAATGGCATGTTTAGTTCATAAAATAAAATAGAGAAGAAATAGAAAAGATATTTTTGGGAATAGAAAAGAGAAGGAATAAAAAAGAATAAGTATTATTATATTTGGTTTATTGAAATTGAATAGAGTATGAATTCGTTTTCATATGTTTAGTTCATCAAAGAATAAGCTAGGAAAGTAATTGAAGCAAGTTTAAAAGACTAGTATACCCTTCAACTAAATTAATTATAATTTAATTAATTTTTATTAAAATAATATTAATTAAATAATATATTAATAATTATTTTTATTTTTAAATATTAATATTATAAAATTAAAATTAAAATTAATTAATATTTTAATAAAAGTAATATTTTTTCTTTTTTGATAAATTATTTAAAAAATAAAAAAGATGTTATTATTATAAAAATAATATTAACTAAATGATATGTTAATAATTATTTTTTATTTTTAAATATTAATATTATAATATTAATATTAATAGTAATTAATATTTTGATAATAATAATATTTTTTATTTTTTAGTAAATTATTTTTAAAAAATAAAGTTATTATATATATATATATATAGTAATTTAAAAATTTTATCAATGGTACGTTGGAAATAGAAAAATATAGCAATTCTTTGTTTTCATGGAATAGCAATTCCAAGGGTTCACTTCGGAATAGCTATTCCGGGTTTTCAAAGAATAGAAATTCCTTAAGGAATTACAATTCTGTGATAAAAATGAACCAAACATTGAAAAAGCAATTCCATACGAAATAAAATAGGAAAAGAATTGATATTCCTACCAACCAAACATGCTGTAAAGGCTTTCGCTGTTATTGCAGCATTCATGCCGCCTCACAAATGGCTCCATGCAATCATGGCAGAGATTAGAAAAAGTCGGTGAGAGGGCTTAAAATTTAAGACCATCAACTACCCCAAACGATTGACAATAACACAAACTTACAAATAATCTTGTTTATAATTTGATTGCAAGAGCATCGCACCTTATTAAGATGATCTTAAAATCATTGCCTTTCCGTTCAGGTGATAACATCTGCAGCCTAAGATATCAGGAAGGAATAGGTTTGAGTACTGTTCGATGGTTAATGACTATATGAAGCCACTTTAATTTGAAAAGACATATCGGCATCCAAAGCTAATTTAAACCAAACCATAGATCCAGAAATTTTAATAAATTTGTACATAAATAGCTATAAACAATGTGCATGCATGAAGGTACATGTTTTAATTTAAAATAATTAATGTTTCTTTCTCGCTTTTTGCCTATTTATATGGTCCTTTTTAATTTGTTTTGAAATCTGTCCAGTCTATACCTAACTTTCTTCAATCTCTTAATTTGGATGGAGATTTTGAATGAATTATACATCCTATATATACCAAACAGTCAGTTTAAACCAACGATATCCTTTCTCTATCTCTACATCAAGCCTGGATAACTTCAAATAATATAGGGGAGGATCGACTACAGTCACAATGTATATAACTTGAATCAGCACATTTAGCCAACTAAAATTTAATGTTCATTAAGCTTAAAAGAGGCCAATAACTATGCTGAATGCCATATAAGAAAGCATGATAAAGAAGTGAAAAACAAGAAAAAATGTTAAATTACATAAGCAAAAAGTTTTATTCCTTGTAAATTTGAGATTTAGTTATGTTGATGCTTGAAGAAATACACGTGGTTAATTATATGAAAGGAATCCATCAATTATAAAATTTCGAAATAAAGGCATCTAACATCAACCGTTAAACTCTCTCCATTTTAATTTTGCGAATCTTTTCAAGTTAAAATAATATTTTTTAGTAATTTATTTTAATAAAAAATATTTATTTTTATTTAATAATTATGTATCAATATTTTTTAATTATTAATAAAAAATAAAATTTATTATATGAGAAAGACTTGCATTTTGTTTATAATTTCAAATCGAAATCTATAAAAAATAATTGCATTTATTTGAGATTTACGTTTTTGTTGAATTCTCAATATAGGACTTTCATCTATATTTGTTGCTAACATTAACGGTTTCATGCACATATATAATGTACATGTGATTTTTATTTATATAATTATCTTAACATCTTTTTAAGCATTATCAAAACAAATAATTTTTTAATTTTATTTAAATATTTATATTTTACATTTTTGTTAGGTTTGATGCAAAAAAATATTTTTTTGATAGTATTTTAAAAAAATATTTAAATAATTGTAAGAGTGAAAATTATTTATATATATATTACGAGTGAGTATATAACCGTTAATATTAACGAAAATTAATAAATAAAAGTTATTTTTTGAAAATTCAATAAAAACATAAATTTTTAATAAATATACTTTTTTTTGTTAAGTTTCTATTTGAAATTGTGAATAAAATATATACCTCGAAATTAACTCTAAAAAAATGAATGAATTAGAAAATTTTGATCATACCCTATGGCCTAATTATCTCAAATGATGAAGCTTTGCAATAAGTTTATTAAATGCCATGACCAGTGGATGTGAAAGTCCTAAAGTAGGCTCCACTGACAACTTACACGTGCAAAATAATTTTAGAACTTGAATTTGTGCATAAGCAAGATAACACTGGTAATGTTTTTATTAATTGCTCTTAGTAGATATTTTCTTGTGTATAATTGAAGAGAGCTAGGGAAGAGAGAATCAAAGATATTTTCATGTGCGTGAGGCAAGCAGCTATAAGTTTCTATAAATGGGGGAAGGCATCCAACATAACCCAACTTAGGAAACAAGAACAAGACAGAGAAAGGGAGATAGCGAGAGAGAGAGAGAGAAGAGAGAGAGATGGAGGTAGCTCAAGTGCTTCACATGAATGGAGGAGATGGAGAAACAAGTTATGCAAGCAACTCCCTGCTTCAGGTAACTCCTATATTAATGCACCCAGATCAGATATCGACTCATAGGATGTCATACTATCATGTCCTGAGATATTTGTCACTTGCATGATCCAAATAAAGTTGTTTTGTTTTGGTTAAATTTTGGAACAGCGAAAAGTGATAAACATGGCGAAGCATATTATGGAGGATGCCATAACCAGTCTCTATAGCAGCTCCTTGCCTGCAAGTCTGGCCATAGCAGACTTGGGTTGTTCATCAGGACCAAATACTTTGTTTGTGGTGAGTGAACTGATCAAAATGGTGGACAAGACTCGTCGTTTGTTAGGGCAACAGTCACCGGAGTATCAGGTCTTCCTGAATGATCTTCCAGGGAATGATTTCAACACCATCTTCAGGTCATTGCCAAGTTTTCAAGAGAAGCTCAAAGACCAAACGGGCCCTTGTTTCTTCAACGGAGTGCCTGGTTCTTTCTATGGCAGGCTTTTCCCTGCCAAGAGCTTGCATTTTGTCCACTCTTCTTACAGCCTTCATTGGCTATCCAAGGTAATTTCTTAAACATAAACTGATTTGTTACCTTATTGGCATAACATTCAATTCACGTGAAGAGTTAACAGTAGTCGCAAGTATAACTTATTAGCAGGTTCCTGAGGGGCTGGAGAATAACAAAAGGAATATTTACATGGCTGGTACTAGTCCCCCTGGCGTGCTTCGAGCCTACTACAAGCAGTTTCAAAGGGATTTTTCAATGTTTTTGAAGTGTCGATCCGAAGAATTGGTGGAAGGAGGCCGGATGGTTTTGACATTTCTAGGGAGAAGAAGTGCAGATCCCTCCAGTAGAGAGTGTTGTTACATTTGGGAGCTTTTGGCTATGGCTCTCAATGACATGGTCTCTGAGGTACACAACTCCAACTTTTAATGTTCTTTCTGAAACAACATGCATTTTAATGCTGAATTATTAATTGCAGGGACTAATAGAAGAAGAGAAACTGGACTCCTTCCACGTCCCCATGTACACACCATCTAAGGACGAATTGAAATCTGAAGCTTTAAAAGAAAACTTTGCCGTTGAGCGTCTTGAGGTCACTGAAGTCCACTGGAATGCTTCCCACAATGGCTTTAGCCCATCCCATGCGTTTCACAACGCTGGACACAGCATGGCGACTTGCATGAGAGCCGGAGCTGAGCCTTTATTCGTTAACCATTTCGGTGAAGCCATCATTGAGGACATGTTCCACAGGTACGAGAAGATCATCACCGATTGCATGGATAAAGAGAAGACTGAGTTTGTCAATGTAACTATTTCTGTCATTAAAAACTGAATCATGAAGTAGTAGATTAAGACATGCAAGTCTTGTACTTGTAGTCCTCTCGCTATTATAATAAAGCTTCATCCGTGTTGCGTACTATATCTTTCCAAATCAAGCAGGGTTTCTGATGACAATTTTTGGTTTTCAAGTCAAATTAGGTAAGTTGGTCCACAGCCACAGGACACATTTATGGAGGATAAGATTTTGATCACATGGTAGGTCCTGATGAGTCACCAGTTTTTGGCGAGGGAGTATTAAGTTCTGATATTCTGTCCAAGCAATCTTGTTAACTTAATTGAGCATATGTAATTGCGCAGTCTATCCATAAAAGGATCAATTTGATAATTACATTACATGATCTTGGTGCATCATGTGACTGTTCTTTGAGGCAATTGTCCACAATGGATCTAATTAAAATTCTCTCTTTTGCAATAATCAAAATCAGTTCTTGGACTTAATCTAATAATTAAACTGGGCAAAATGGCTAATTTTGACCTATAAGAGGAAGCCAATGACATTCTCTCTTCCAAAAACAAAAATAAATACGCATTTTCTCTCCATTTCTCTCGTTACTTAATCTCTTTCATTTCAATCCCAATCAAGCAAATATTACACGGAATGATTAAATATGAATGTTCTTTAAGTTAGCATTTAGGAAACGAATTAAGAGAAATATGACAAGATTAAGATTGGATTAATGCAAAGATTTTGTTAGGTGAAGAAAAGAAACAATGAAATTAAGAACAAGTTGGTGCACTAGTAACCGGGAAAGGATCAAATCTAGTAACAGAGCTGCCACTTAATAAGTTTGCTAAATTGATGGACGGACAACACTAACTAGTTTATGTTTCATTCGTAACACGAACATATATATTGAAAATAAGGTTCATCTTTGGCTAAATCTATATAGATTAATATGTTTTGTGTTAAAAGCAGGGCATAATGGAGTAAAAATGCAGTGTAGAGTTAATTTAAACATACAGGATATTAAAATGAGTAAAGAGAAAGATTATACTCAAATTTGTAAAAGTAAAAGAAATTATTATACATAGATCAAGCCACCAAAACTCTAAGAAGGAAAAAGAAAAAGGGAGATCGATTTTCAATAATACTCCAATCATTTCAACAAAAGAAAAGATAAAAATACAAACTATGTTGCTTTCATGGGAATAATAAGCCAATATAAGTACAAGCTTTCTTTCTAGGTAACTTGGCTTCTCAATGCTTACTATGCAAATCAATGAATCGTTGTTTTTTACTGGGTGGTACAAGGTGGGGAAATGAGGGCTGGGCTAGAGCTCGGGTGAGCTAAAGAGCTCCAAGCACCTCTGAACTTGGACCCCCAAGCTCGAGCTAAGCTCGAGCTACGAACATATGATAATGAGCATTACAAAACATGGTTGAATCTAGCATACAAAGAAAAGAAAAATACGGCCTGAGAACTCACTACAAAACCCTAAACAACGATAACTAAAAACACGACGCATCGAAAAACGAGGACACAAAAACACAAGAAAAAGGCTAAGACAAAGAAAAAATTTGGACATGGATGCTCAGGTTAAAAGGCGATCTTTGGGCTAAAAGCCCCATTATCGGCAGATTGCAATGAACTCCTAGCGTTAGAGAATTTAGTTCCCTCTGAAGTGCAGGTCTTAATGTCACCAAATTTAGAGCTCAACATAGCAGAGGCGCCTGTTAGATCATAAGCCCTAGCTATACCAAGTCAACTGAAATAAGGCTTTATATGCCGTTTGCTGACCTGCTCCTTCAATAACCTATAGGTAGACTTTAAAACTTAAATCCCACTTTGTCAAGACTCCTTCCTCAGGTTTAGGGGTGCCCAATGACTTATATCAGGTTTAATACCCTCATTGGAGGCTCAAAAATAACACCTCCTCCTAGCCCTTGTTTGAGATCGAGCACCCACCTTAGTTAAAAATTGAAGAGGTCTTAGGACTAAAGTACAAGTACCCATTTCCATCAACTCCAAAACCATCGTTATACTTAATGCAGAAAATGTTAGAAAGCATTATGTCAAAAAATTTAGGGGCTCTACCTCTCCGTTTACACCCATGAACTCCAACAAAGATTGCCACCGTAGGAGTTAATTGAGATGAAAAGATTGGTAAATAATTACATATTTTAAAAGAAAAGTCGTGGAAAAGCAACCTTTGCCATCCTTTCAGAAAATCTTCGTATACCCAGAGTCAGTTGGCTCAACAAGGTTACGAGTGCTCGCCCACACTAGGAATCTCCAACTTAGCAATATCAGAAATGTCAAATTTTATTGGCGATCATCACAGTAGAAGGATCCACTTCCACGATTATTGGAAAAATAAGTGGAAAACAAAATGAATAGCTCCAAAACTCGCCGGAGAAAGTCGAAGAGATGATAATAGCAAAGAAGAAGAGCAACGATAAGGAAAAAGCAGGACAAGACCATAACAATAGGGAAAAAAAAAAAAAAAAAACAAATCAAGATTTTAGAAGAGAAGGAGAGAGAAGTAAGCACAAAGTCTAGCTGAAAACCAAAGTAAAAAGGGAGAGAAGACTAAACAAAATGAAAATGAAAGTAAAAGTGGGAATGGTGATGTCATTCTACTTCAAACACATTTATTCAAAGGATTAAAATGCTCTCTTGATTTGAATTGATATATTGAGCTTTTATTAAAGTATTAAAAAGATATTTTATTAATTTATTATGTTAATATAAAAAATAAAAAATAAATAAAAATTTCAACTATTAATTTTATTAAATTATCTCTTATCATTATCTTATTAAAAAATTAACATAACTGATATCAGTAAAAGATTCAAACTTTTATAATAATTTATTAAAATTAATAATTAAAAATTTTATTTTTTATATTAATATATTAAACTATCCAAACAACCTTTGAATGCTTTAAAAAAACTGATCAACAAAAAATCTGGATTCTCATTAAGACTTATTTTCTAATATCTACCAACAAAACAATGCCACCTGCCCGAAGCATTAAATATGCAAGAGAGCAGAAAGTCAAATGGAACATCGTCCTTTGAGTTTGAAGTCAAAAATGAATAACTATACTACGTTAAATAAAACACAAGTACTTAGATCTCACTTTAATGGGCCAACCCGACCTTAACCTCTCGAATTGAACTCAATCTCCCAGTCTCACTTACTCCATTACGATTAAAGCGTGACCGGCTCAGCTACCAAAGCGGACCCCCGTCTTTTTTGTGGGACATATCTGCCTTTGTGTTGAGCCCAGGTTAAAAGATGGACTTCAACCTAATTCATTAGTCCACAAGTTGGATCCCAGTCAAGTGAACGACCTCAGCCTTGCGCACCAAGCCAAGCCAGACATCTCAAGCTCGGTACCTTGTGACATTAAGATCCACTTACAAGAGCCCATTTATAACTCTATTCCATTGATCAAATCTCATCTGCCGCCACGTGGATAAGGTAAATTTTTTTAATGTGTCTATTGGGACATATCATGTTCTTTATAAAGAAACGATTTTAATTTTGTAAATACATAAGATTTTCTTTGTTTGATATATATATTAATTATTATTTTTTTGAAAGTCTTTCTTGATTTGACCGTTGTAAGCCTTTTTCTCCTTTTTGCTGGAAATCTGATCTAACGAGGATGCTGCAACAAGATTCGATATATTATCCTGCTTGAAATGTAAGTAGTATAAAAACATACACTCTACACTATATAGAAACTGAATTATTTTAAAGTAATAATATTAAATTGTAAAGTTCTTTCAAAAGATTAATCTTCTTCTTTCCAATTTGTTATTAAGTGAATCACTGCAAAAATTAGTTGTCTATTTCATGAATTATCATTAAACTTTTGAAAAGACCCACCAAAAACTTGCAACATAACATGACGGAGATGCTGGGTGGTCGCCTTGGGGAGGCCTATAAACTTTGCATGACTTAGGTATGGGCTTTCCTTCCACATGTAATAAGCTTAGTTGATTAATTTGTTTATCCGTCACCTAATTAAACAATAAGGTTGCCCATGGCCACATCTCCAATTAAATTATTCAACCAACCCAATCTACTTCCTTAATTAATGCATCCCCATCAAAATGGCTGATGACTTTTAAAGTGCTGGTTCAATTTTGTTCTAAGCATAATCTTTCATCTAACTAATAAAAATTAATTCACAATCCATGGCGAAAAAATAAATGAATATCTAATTTGAATATAAACATTCTATTTAACCAAATTAAATTTTATTTTCAACATAAATCCTATCTTTTACTATCAAGCTTGAGATACTGCCGGGGCTAGGAGAAGGGAAGTCTATCTTGAATTATCTAAATTTTTAGCTAAGATCTACAAAAAGACTCCACAATCTTATATATATTTTGAAATTTGAGTCAGGGTACTTATTCAAGTGTCAAAAAAATACGGCATAACTACATAAAATGATTTTCTCTTTTTTTTTTTTTTTTTGGTCTAAGTATTTATATGGGAAGCTTAGTCAATTTCGACCGTCCTCCCATTTACTAAACAAACCTCTAAGGTCTCGGTCTTTCTTTATTTTGTTTTTCTTCATGTAAAGACCATGTCCTATATATGTATCTTTTTTTGTCCTTTCTTAACCTTATCTATTTTTAATCTTTCAGATCTTGTCTCATTACAAGGAATCTTCTTATTTTAGGGTCTCTAGAAGTCTACTTCTCGGAAGTAAATGGTCTTCTACTTTTTAATTAGCAAGTTTCAGTTTTCATATATATATGGCCGAGTTTTTTTATATTGCATGTTCTGGTGGCATGTGCTAACATGAGTACTTTAAATATGTTTTGTATCTAAACAAGCCAATGTAAAACATATCTAAGTCAATCTCAATACAAAAACATTGGATACCACCTTATCAAGTCAACAAAAACTAGTATAAGTGTTCCTTGATTGGTAGAAAGTGTAGAAAGTCGCCTACGCACCAAATATTTATAGCAGGCTTACTTCACATGCAAACCAGCATCGCCTATATATACGCCCAAGATTTATAGCTGCCGGCTTCTTCTTGCAGACTATCTGTATCAGATAAATACAAAAACCATGGCTACTTCCTCTAACGCACCAAGAGATGAACCACAAGATAGAAGTGCCCTTGAACCAGGTAAGTCTATGCTTTGAGCCAAAATACTTCTGTTGATAATGATGCCTTGGGGCATTGATTTGTTTACATATCGCTATTTTCAGTTTTTAATTAGGCTGCAAAAGACATTAATCAGTGAAACTAGAAGTAGCTCAATTTCATGAGAAGCTTGGTTCTTCAGTTTTATTTTGGTAGATATCAAACTCATCTGAAAACAGTTCCACTTTGGAAAACAAAAGTTTTGAGAGAGAAGAGACTGTAGCTGCAGATTTAATACTTGATTGGGGAACTGGGATATTCAACAAGAGCTCCCATTTTGTATTCATTGCTCTTCAGATCTGAATACAAAAGCCTCGCACATGTAATTTAATTGTATTCTTATTCAAACAGAAAAGCTGCTTGCAAACAATAGTTCATTAATTTGTCCTGTCAATGTAGAGGAAAGAACATATCCATTATGAAAAGCAAAGGTTATCTTTCTATTTATTTTCTTTTCAAGAAATTAAATTTAAAACATGAGAAAAATATTTTACCTTATTCCTCGCTACGTGTGCGTTTTTTCGCTGTTAACCATGAAATTTTGTTTTTCTTTCACAACTCACTTGAAATAGTTATACATTTTACCAGAAGGATACCCTTTTTTTCGGTAATCATTGTTTTAGATGAAGCACAAACTGAGAGAAAATAACATGATCTGGTAAATATATGAATATTTTGGATAACGTGAATTTTTAATGTCTCCAATGTATTGAAGATTGGTTGATAAACTTATAATGGTTAACACATCTGTCTCATTTGTTATTGTAACTCTTCATGTGTTAAATGGGTGGAACTTGAATAGAAGGAGTTTACCAATTCAATCCAGTCTTTGAGATAATCCATCCATCTTGAAATGAAGCTTATCTTGAACAACTTGAAAGACCTTCCAAACAAGTCCAGCAACTCTTTGACGCCAACTTACTCATAATCCTTTTTATTATCTATTTCGCTGTGGACAGAAAGGCAACCTAGTAGATATCGGAGACTACACCAAGCTGCACTCAGTGGTGACTGGGCAACCGCCGAGTGTATTTTTGATAAACATTCAGCTGATATTTCTGCTTACATCTCCAATGAAAAGGATACTGCTCTCCATATTGCAGTGGCAGCAGAGCAAACTTGTTTTGTTCGAAATTTGGTGAAGTTGATGACTGAATATGATTTGCCTCTAAACCAGAAAAATAAGGACCAATATACAGCCCTTTGCTTAGCTGCTATATCTGGAAATGTTGAAATTGCCAAGATTATGCTCATGAAAGATGAAGACTTGACATCAATTCGTGGGAAGAACAATCTGTTGCCCATACATATGGCAGCTATGCTCGGCCATGAGGACATGGTACGCTACCTCTACCAATTCACAATTTGTGATTTAGAGGCTGCTGAATGCATTGAGTTGCTCAGCTACATGATCGACTTTGATTTATATGGTAATTAAGCATTCTTTTCGGTGAATTTCACCAAGTAATCATAGAAACCAACTGATTATGTGATTCTTTAACGATGATGGACTGATGGTCCTGATTGCTTTGACCACAGATCTGGCATTTTCTTTTCTCCGTACACATAGACACTTGGTCACTAATCCAGGTAAAAATATAAAGACAGCATTGCTTGCTTTGGCCAGAAAGCGTACATGGTTACCCAAAAGTCAGCCAAAATTTTGGATGGAACGCGTCACCGTGTGTAATTTCTTTTCTTATCTCATTTTTATCCTTCTGAATTAATTATTTATTTAAAATGGCATAATCACAGCAATCTTGGTTGATTGGTAATAATTTTATTAAGGTGATATGATCACCAATGATGCAAACTTAACATTGTACTCCCCAAGTTCAAGTGCCCAAGGTCTCAACTTGAAAGATCAAACTTACATACTAATTTTTCTCTGCATTTAATATTTGGTTCAGTACTAATAAATTCTACTTCTGTTCTTCTCTCATGTTATTTGGCTATGACTAGGCTTCAAAACAAACTTTTGTGGAACTTCCGTGCCGAAATCAGCACATCAACTACTTGAACAGCTAGTGGAGCTAGTGATGCAATTATCAGATGATGAGATCCCAAAAGTTCTTAGACAGCCTTTGTTTACTGCTGCAGCATTAGGGAACATGGAGTTCCTGATCATCCTCCTTAGGTCTTATCCAGATCTTATATGGGAATGTGATGACAATAATGGGTATCTGTTCCATGTTGCTGTTAAGCATCGCCATGAGAGAATCTTTAATTTAATACATGAACTAGGTGCAAATAAACATTTGATTGCCGTAGCAAAGGACAAAAGGGAGAGGAGCTTGCTGGATTTAGCTGCTAGGTTGCCACCTCCTAACAGGCTTCAGACTGTGTCAGGAGCTGCCCTTCAAATGCAAAGAGAGCTCTTATGGTTTGAGGTAATAATTCTTTCAATGCCATATTGTTCTCTTTAACTTGTATATCACTGTTTCCTCTTTCAACCGCGTTCTTACATGCTGCTTAAATGAAATAATTTGGTCATTAGCAGCGTCTTCCAGTTCCATAATGTGTAAGCTTCTTCAAAGCTGCAATGTCTATTGACTAATAACTCATCTTTGCGTAATACATTATATGTTATTTTCTAACATTGCAGGCTGTTAAAAAGATTGTGCCTCAATCATATTGCAAAGTGCCCAGACAAGTATTTAGTGGGACCCACAACGCATTAAGAAAAGAGGGGCAGGAATGGATGAAGAACACTGCGAATTCATGTATGCTTGTGGCAGCCCTCATTGCCACTGTGGTGTTTGCGGCAGGATTTACAGTACCTGGTGGAAACAATAGCGAAACAGGCGCTCCCATCCTTCTAAGAAAGACATCGTTTACTGTCTTCATGGTCTCAGATGCAATAGCACTCTGCTCTTCCTCAACCTCTATCATGATTTTCTTGTCCATCCTCACTTCCCGGTATGCAGAGCAAGATTTTCGGTTCTGGCTTCCCTTGAAGTTGATGCTTGGACTCTTGTCACTTTTCTTCTCCATAATCGCCATGTTAGTGGCCTTCAGTGTCACAATTTTCTTGATCTACAATCGAAGATATGATTGGATTCGCATCCTTATTGTTGTTCTTGCTTCCGTCACGGGCATATCATTTGCCATTTCACATGCTAGCCTTCTGTTAGACACAATATCCGCAATATTCTCGTCCGTATTCCTCTTTCGGCCAAGTAGGCATAAGCTTTACCGCAAACCCTGCAAATACGTCTAAGTGTGCAGCAACCAGTAGGATTGAAGTCCTCTAGCTAGTTCGAGTATCATTTATCATCAATCTTTTCTTCCGTTGGTTTTTGGTGGAGATGTTTGTTTCTATTTCTGCGCGATGGTTTTCAGGTAGGCCTAGACTTTTTACCTTTACAAGGATTTTGATATGTAGCAAAACTTTCCTCTAGAAAATCTCTGTTAAGTTTCTGATTCTAAATGCCCTTATTGCATCTATGATGCATTCTGTTACCGGGTTGGTCGCATATGTGTGAAACCTTCTGCTGATGCATAATCACAACTTCCGTGAATGCAATGCCAATAGATTTAGATCTTGAAAGCATAATGGTATGGTTTTGAGAATGATTATAACTGAAGTTGATAGAGGTTGGCTTGGAAGGTTTGAAGTGCATGTTAGGAGACCTGCAAATCCAAGAAGGGAACTTCGAATTCGACACTCAAATCAGTACTTGATACTCAAAGAGTTACCAACAAGAGAAAATAAGGCGGGATACCTATTCCTTTTGTAATGTTTGAGCAGTGAATAAGCATCGTGGAAGCATATACTATTCTTGGTTGGCACTTATTGGCTTAAGAATAATATTCGCTAATTTCTCAGTATAGAGAGATAAACCTTTAGATGAATGTTATTATCAGGTCAGCAAGGTTGAACAAGTCCAAGGTATCTGTTTATTTGTTTGTTTGTCATTTAAATTATTATCCTTATTTGTTAGTTAATCACTTAAATGGTCATCTTTATTTGATGGTCTGTCATTCGAATGATTATCCTTGTTTGTGGGTTATATGATAGTAACTACAAATAGAGTCACCCTAAACCCAATAAAGACATTAAAAAAACGAACGTTGGCTTCTCTCTATTCTTCTATTATTTCAAGTCTTTCCCTCTATTCTTCTCCTATCTCAAAGTCTTTCTCTTTCCCTTTCTGAATTCATACTCACAGAACTACAAACCCAGGGCACCACCAAAAACTTCCACGCTTAATTTCCATCAGACATTATTCCCTTCGGTCATGAAGGATCCTCTGAGCATCCACACAATTGCTAATAACACCCAATTAGGTGGATCTATAAGGTTGAGCAATACTTCGAATACTAAGATATCGAAGCTAAGCAACAAGAGCAACTCGCCTTTTTTCACTTAAAAAAGCATTGCATTACAGAGGCATCGTTGGTACATAAAATTTCGAGGACCTCTTACTTGGAAAGAGCTAAGGCAATCTTGCTTCATTCTGGTCCTACTAAATTCAATGACCCATCGAAAGCTTTATCCCACTTCAAGCAAATTACAATAGTTGCAGCGTATCAAGAAGCCTTTAAAAGACTTTTTCATTGGCCAAATAACTTACTAGAAACATTTCTAATTGGATGTTTTATTGCAAGCATGAGGGATGACATCGGATGTCATGATCAAACAATTTCAAACCCTGGCGAAAACCACAGTAGTTGCGAAATTGGTGGAAGAGTAAAACTAGCTCCAATGGTACCCCATCAACAGAATGTAATCAGGAGCCCCATGGCCAAGAGGAAATTCCAATTCACCTGCAATTTAGGACCAGTACCTATGTCATTGGGAATGGGTGCAACATGTTGCCCTTGCTTGTACGTTGAATCACTAATCAAGAGGTATGAGAACACGGAGAGAAAAGGTCTCTATTATTATCATGATGAAAAATACTGCTTCGGTCATTGGCGTCAGCGTCCTTAATTATTCATGAGCGATGATGGACCACATATGAAGGAAGCAGATGAAAAAAGCTATATCAAGCAGGGAACTACTGCTTGAAATCTCTTTTCATGTAATTGCTAGTGTAGAACATCCCCAAATCATCCAAATCTTAAGGAGGTTGAAGAATGAAAGCTTAATGGTGCTGATCGAAGGGGAAGTACTCATAATTTCGTCAATCAACATATTACTACTCGATTTAATTTGCCAATCGTCTGAAATATGAAACTATAAGTGATGGTGGCAAATAAAGAAACGTATCAAATGCACCAGCCAATGTTGAGGGCTCATACCCTATCCAAGGTATACCTATCATTATTGACCATTTTGTTCTTTTTGTAGCGGCTTGTCAAGCAATTTTACAGCCAGATACAGGAACCATGAGTAGGCGACCTTACAATATTCATACTACCAAAAATCAAAAATTAAAAAAAAAAAATTGATCATGGATTGATCTATGAGGAAAGAGGTCTTATGCAACAAGGGTTAATGGATTATGTAGATTTTGATTTTGCTAGCGACAGAGACGAAAGAAGATCATTGACTGCATATGTGTTCATGATGAAGGTTATTGTATGAGTTGGAAGGCCCAACCTCAACCTATTGTAGCCTTGTTCAACGTAGAAGGAGAATATGTGGCAACGACTGAGGGTTTCAAAGAGAGCATCTAGTTGCTTGGATTGCTGAAGGAATTAGGATTGTATAGCTCAAATATGATCTTATTTTTAAATAATTAGTCAACAATACATTTGTGCCAGAATCCAATTCACCATGAGCGTACTAAATGCCTTAATGTTAAGCACCATTTCATAAAGGAGAAGGTGGAGGATAGGTGCCTTAAAGTGGAAAAGATTATAAGTAAAGGTAACCCTTCAAATATGACCATTAAGGTTTTGTTCCCTTTGTAAAGCTGTTAGAGGTGCAATGAACTACTAGGGATAGGCATCGGATGATGATTTGGTTTTGTGATGCAACAAAGTTTACATCAGTACCACTTTGCTAAATCAAGGTAAGGAATGTTGTTGACACTTATCTAGCAAAGTTTTTTTTTTGTAAAAAAAAAAAGAGAGAATGAAAGCAACATTATAATATCTCCCCTAATATTATACAACTAAATACAACATTTTATTTATCTAAATTTAATTTCTAGTTTAAATATAATATTATCTACATTACATTAAAAACAAGTACATTTATCTAATTTAACTCTAAATGTAAATTAATATATCTAATTATCTAATTATTTAATTACTTAATGATTTAATAATCTAATTATATAATTATCCATTAATCTAATATAAATCTAAAATTACACAAACATAATATTAATTAATTAAATATATTAAAAATTAAAAACAAGTACTTTAATTTCATTTAAATCTAAATCTAAAATTTGTCTAATTATTTAATTATCTAATTATCTACTTATTTAATTTTAATATAAAATTATACAAACACAATATTAATTTAAATATCATTTAAATTAAAAACAAGTATATTTATCTAACTTAAATCTAAATATAAATTAATCTATCTAATTATTTAATTATATAATTAAATAATTATACAATTACCTAATGATTTAATAATCTAATTATACAATTATCTACTTATCTAATTTAAATCTAAATCTAATCAAATCTATCTAATTATGTAATTATTTAGTTACCTAATGATCTAATAATCCAATTATATAATCATCCATTTATCTAATTTAAATCTAAATTTAATATAATCTATCTAATTATCTAATTATATAATTATGTAGTTACCTAATGATCTAGTAATCTAATTATTTACCTATCTAATTTATATATATAATTACATAAACATTAATGTACAATAAAAATAAAAAATATAGTAAACAAATTTGATGAATGTCATACCTAAAGTACCAAGAAAAGAAACCCAATAATATATACCATTCGGTTTTTAACAAAATATAATTAAAATAATTAATCAAATACCTAACTAAAAATATGCATAAATAATCTTATCCAAATAAATATAAGTTGTAAATGAACAAAAAATATCAAGAAAAATTGGAAATTTTTACACAGAAAATAATGTACACATAATATAGATATTTTGTTATAAAAAACTTATCCAAAATAATTTGAACATGACGGAGCTTAAAATTACCAATAATGAAATTGAAATTAGCTACTTTAGCGGGAATCAAGGAAGATGGAGAGAGGGAGAGAAAGAGAAAACCTAGAAGTCGGGGAAGAAAAAAGCATATAAGAGAAGAAAAAATAGGGAAGAAAAGAAGAGCCCTAAATCCACTTTCGGGTTCCTCTTTCTCTAGGGGTCTATGAAAATCCGTAGAGAAAGAAGGGCTTTCTCCACGGATCACCAAAGACCCATTAAAAAAACAGAAAAAAAGCTTAATGAAGCCACGTGTCATGTGGAGTGGAAACAGTACACGTGGATAAGGTTTTTCTACTTGGGCTTGAATTTTTAAAAATTTTTCTTTTCGATTATGTTTCTTCATAGTTTTCTTATAATTTCTTAAGAAAAATTTCTTTCTTCATAATTCTTTTTTATGATCGTGAAAAATTAAGCGATAATTATTTTTTTGTTATAGTGTTCCATTGAGAATTCATCGTGAGCTTTTGAATTATATCGCTAGCTTCAAACTGCTTTATGATGGAGATATCCGTTGCAATTTTAGCGACAAAAAAATCCTATCGTTAATTTAATAATAGATATAAAAATTTTATCACTAACACCTTTGGTCATGAGTATTTTAATGATAAAAATTTTTTGTGATAGGTCTATTGCTAAGCTTTTTAGCGATTGATTTTTAAAAGTTAGTGACGATAAATTTCGTTGCTAACATCTTATTTTTTGTAGTGCCTCTGATAGTTATTCTACAGATTTTACTCAGCATACTCTTGGATTGACTTCTTAACGTGGGGGATCATTCTTGATTTGTATCAAGATGTGCCTGCTTGATATCATTAAAGGGGTGTATATTACTTGAGTCCCATGTTTTTAGACCTCTAATGGTTGCTTTTATTTCATCCATTATTTCTACCTTTAGATTTTTAGGCATCTATTTTCAAGTTCTTTTGAGCATTGATTGACTCATATGTTCATAAGGCTTCCAACTTCCTTTTATGATCTTTTTCCTCATTAATGTATTTTTTTTGTCTTCATTAGAAGAGTATCCATACTTTGGGGAGGTTTTGGTTCAATGCACATTTTTTACTATTAGAATTACTACCTTGTGTTGTAGTTCTTTGACATCAAGGGTAGCTTCTGCAAATCTTTTGATAAACTCCATTGAGGGTTCATTAAGCTTTTATTTGACTTGACAAAGGGTTATTAGCAAAAATAATCCTTTTTCTAGACAATATTACGTATAAATCTAACTAAAAAGAGTAGTGCAAGTGCTGAATGCAGTTTATGGTACCTACCTTTGAAGATCTTGCTATTTTGGTTAGTGTTACTAGGAATAACCTTGATTGTAATATGCTATTTGCTTCACCCTTTAGTCAAGTTGTACTGATTTGTTCGTCAAGATTTTGTAGTCTTTATTTCTTGGAGCACATTGGCCAAAACCTTATCTTTTTGTGACTTCTTGATGGATGGGGTAAAGAACTAATTTCTTGGCTGTTACTTTCATTTAATTAGGTCCATTCTCAGCTCAACTTCGTCGATCTCTTCTTGCAGATCATGATTTTCAAGATCTTATGGTGATGGTGCTGAATTTTCCAAAGACTTTAGTGTTAACACTCCATATGTCATTAAGAGTTTCTGCTATTGTTCACTTTTTCACCAAAATGAAAATAGTCTTTAGGACAGAGAGGGATGTTAATTTGTTTAGTATTGGAATCAAGCAGTGAGTTTCATAAACTTACAAGAACAAATCTTTCTTTATACCATGGCTTTCTTGAACTAATCCCAACAGATAATGCCAAACGATGCTGCCAAAAATTTTGACGTGATTCTTACCTGGGCTACATAAGTCTTGGCTAATCTTAGAGGATTCTTGGTGGATCTTGAAGGATTTAAAATGGATCTTGAATGAACTTTGACGAATTTTAAAAGGAATTTAATGATTCTTAGTCCACCCACGCCTGCAAGAGGGAGAGAAGTTCACCAGGTGACCTTAAAGGTCCACTCTGATGCTTATATCAAATGAAAAAACCTTAAGGGAGCAATATGAGCTTAAATAAAAATCTTAAATATAGAAAAAGTGTACTTAAGCTCTTTCTTGTAACTTATATACTATTTTTTGTTCTTTTTTCATAATTTAGGGAACTTCTATTGATGTGTCAATATGATTTTCGTGCATAAAGAAACTCCTTAAATATAACTTCTACAAACTATCTTTCGTGGCCATTTATGCATTTGAGTAGACTGAGATTTTAAGTTGTGAGCTTGGACATCTTTTCTTAAATGGATTATCAAAAAATAGATCATATTCATTTATTGTTAATTTATAAATGTTAAGTGGCCTAGATATTATTACACAGAGTTTAATTCTAAAAATACTCACATTAAATATCTTTCAATAAAGCAAAATTACTTTCCTTCACTGAAATTTTTAAAATGTGAAAATTATTTTTGATAATACTCACATTAATTACAGAAAATTTCAGCAAAATTTTGTTTGGCCTGAAAAATACATGCATTCATACCAAAGGGGTTTCATCGGGAAAAAAAAAAAAAAAACATACAATAGACATGTTGCTCACAGAAGCGAGATTTATGGGGTGCTTTTGGGCTATAGCTCTTGAATGTGCTTCACATACTGTATGTTGGAATTTGGGATAGTGAAAAATAGTCATGATATTGTAAATTTATTATGATATTTTTTTCCCTAATATATGAGCAAATTTATAAAAAAAAATGATGAATATAGAAATATATATATATTTTTAAGAAAAAATTTTATGGAATGCTTACCTCGTTAACTAATTCAGAAGGAAATATTGTCTTGAAAGAAATTTACAATTCTGTCAGTTCAGGGTTTCAAATTGAGGAGGTTAGTGAAACTTTACCCCCAAACACTAGTTTGTTGCTATTTTTTACTGTGCTTCCTATTTTACCCTCACATTCAAGGTTAGCCTTGCACCAAATTAAAACCTAAGAAACTGAATGATTTAAGGACTTAATTGATACTATATTTTATAACCTTCAAATGACTTAAATTAATTATAAAACCTTAACTTTTAGTATACGGATTTTTTAAAAACAAAACAAAACACCTCTCGCGTTAGCATATATGGATAATCATGAAAGAGCCTCCAAGCTTTTCGGGCCCATGAAGCAGACTCCAGTGCTGAGGAAGAAAATTACGTGAATATTGACCAAATCTTTGCTACAGTCCTGAACAAGACAATTTTCATGGACAATACTTACTGCACTTTCAAGGAATAGGGTTTGCCCAATGCGAATTTCACCTTAAATCGGCCCAAAACACATCAAAATCTAAGGAGTCATCAAAAACTGGCTCATTCAAACCTTTTGCTATTTGTCTTAGCTAGTTATGATCATAGAGGTCCATCAGATATGATGAGTTTTACGTCCAAATCTACAGAGATTAAGAACTGAACACAAAGAAAAGGAGGGGAGGAGCTGGCTGGAAGTTTTCCACTTGAATCTGTTCCAAAGATTCAACCAGGTGGCCATTTCATCTGCCTCCCACCAAGAACATGCAAATGGAGATGATAAACGGATTGACCTAGAGAGTGAGAGAAAAGCAACAACACAAATATCAGAAGAACCACCGAAGGACAATTCATATGAAGATTGCACAAGATGGGATCCAAAACTTACAGGCATCAGGACCATTGTTGATAACAACACGGAAACCGTCAAGGATACCTTCTTTTTCAGCCACTATTTTGGCAGCATAAAGAAGCTGGCCCAGTATCTCACGATGCCTTGCTTCAGCCTGACAGGGGAGAAGAAGAAATGAACACAAAACAAGAATTCTGCAAGTTCACAAGCCGAGAGGACACTTTTTTCCGTTTCTGCTACATCCCACTGGGCATGTTCCACACATGATCTAGTATATCTTTTTTTCCATGCATGTCACAGCCCATATGCTGCTGCCCAACAAGATGCATCATTTTGAAACAGACATTTCACTGTACTACTGAGTATGACATTTGAAAGAAAGGATGTTCACACAATTAATATTCTTTTACAAGCTGACTCCTACACATTAGAAAAGAAAATAACTGCTCTCTCAAGTATAGTGAGACAATAAGAAACAACAATGCAGGATTTATGTTGCCATAATGCCTCTAAAAGGTTTTGGACTATAGGCAGTAATTATTCTTAGAGGCATGTTGTACAACACAAATGACTGGGACAGTTGTGGCAATTCTGGTTTCTAATCAACACAATGAAGTTAAGTATTGTGATAAATGAAGTTGACAGTTTCCAGAATATAAAGGCAATTTCCGGAATTTGTTGGAAGATATGAGTAATTCTATATCTTCTGTAAATATTCTCTTAAATAGCTCTAATAACTTTGTAACTTCCACACATTCTGTTCATTCTGGTAATGCAGGTTTTGTAGAAAATGCGAAGGCAGCATGGAACAGCCTTATAGAGGGCTTTAGAGGGAGGAGGTAGGGGAATGAGGTGACAATCTGACATCTTCTTTTTGCAGATGATACCCTTCTTTTTGTGGATGAGAGGAAAAACAGATGATCGACCTGAAGGACATTTTGTTGTGTTTTTTTAGGCAATATTAGATTCATAAGTTAACTTGCAAAGAGTGAGCTAATCACACTTGGGGAAGATGTGAATGGCATTCCTATAGCGAGCCTTATGAGGTATTAAATGGGATCTCTCCCAATACACTATCTTGGACTATTGCTTGGGGCTAAGTTCAAGGAGCCCACAGAGTGAAATGATGTATTGGGAAGGTTTGATAGGCAACTTGCAGGCAGCAAACATCACAATTTATCAAGAGGAGCCTTATGAGGTATCAAATCGGATCTCTCTCAATACAGTATCTTGGACTATTGCTTAGGGCCAAGTTCAAGGACACTACAGTGTGACATGATGCATTGGAAAGAATTGAAAGGCAACTTGCAGACTACAAACACCACAATTTATCAAAAGGCAGTAGACTCAATGATTAAAGTACCCTTTGGAACCTTCCAGATTACTTTATGTCAGTATTCCCTATTCCAAGGGAGAGTGCATGCAAATTGGAACTAGTGCAACAGAAAATTTTATGGGGTAGCTTGGCGGAGGAGTACAAATTTCACGTGGTGAGGTAGGGGGTGGTGACTCAACCGTTGGAAGTAAGGGCACAAGGGATTAAATCTCTTTATTATTCAATAAAGCACTTTGGGATAAGTGGGTGTGAAAATTTACAGTAGAGAGGAAGAACTTGTGTGAGCTAAGCATGGGTGGTTAATGGGGGATGGATGACCCTGGTGGAGGGTAGTAGCCCAAATTACCAGTGTGTGGAAGGAGTTAGTGCCTCGGGTGAGGTTTGGTTAGGATATGATACTACCATTAGGTTTTGATGTGATATATAGTGTGGTGAGAGGCCTCTTAAGGAGGACTATCCAGGTTTGTACTCCTTAGCAACTCATAGAAATGCTTAGATGAATGGATCTCTGAGGATGGATGATAGTAGGCTTCATGGAAAGTTCACTTTGAGAGGAAACTCTCAAGATTAGGAGGTGGAGAAATTTGAGCACTTCGAATATATAAGCCACACAAGTAGATATAAGCAAAGAGGAACATGTGATATCGAAGGAAGATTCCTGAAGCAATAACAAAATTACCACTAAATCATTCTTTAAGATGCTAAACCGGGATGATTCTCACGGAAACTTTCTTTGAAAGACCATTTGGAAGGTTGGTGCTCCAATTAATGTGGCTTTCTTTGCTTCAGAGGCAGTATGGGGTAAGGTCTTCACTATCACCAACTTAAGGAAAGATGAATGATTATGGTGAACCAATGTTTTCTAAGTGAGGAACAAGAAGAGAAACTGTCTCATATTCTTCTATAGTGCAGTTAATAGACAGCTTAGGGAAAGGTTTATTGCTACATTGGAGTTCCCTTGAGTTGAAGTCTTGGGCAGGGTTGAGGATCTGTGATGACAGAAGGAAAATAACTAGAATGATTCCTATAGTATTTTTTGGACAGCAAGCATGAAAGAAATAGATGGGCTTCTGAGGGGATTAAGTGCCACTTGGAGCATTTAGGGTTTATTAGCTACGTAGTTTAAAATTGTAGATATCAGATGAATCAGTTGTAAATGAGACAAAGCTTGTACTTTTCACAGAAATCCCAACTTCGAAAGGCTAACAACACTTGTAAAGGATTGCACCCGTTGGTGCTACCTAAATAATAAACACACACACATGATGTTTTTGATTAAAATATGTATTCCGAGAAATTAGATTGTATCTAAACTGGGATAGTTATCGTTTTTCCTTTAGCTTTGATTCAGCCAACTATTTTGTGTGATTTAAGGCTTTGCACTGATTCAGAGAAACAAGCCGGAGAACAATTGTCAGTTTTGAAGAATTTGAAAAAAAAAAAAAAAAGGAACAAAAGAAGATGATAGAAACCGGACACCTATTTAGCAATAAGTCCATGTAGCTATGCATGCAGATTGTGCATTCATCTGATGCTACCAATTAATAGAGAATTTATAATGAAAAAAAATAAAAATTGATAAACCATTACCTTCCCAAGCTCAGTCAATCCATCCCTGAACTTTGGAATGACTAATACATGAACAGGAGCCTGGGGGTTGATGTCCCGAAATGCTAGAACCTTATCATCCTCATACACAATAGTTGAAGGAATTTCCTTTGCTATGATCTTGTCAAATCTGAATATGTAATGAAAGGAAAGGATGATCAAGCAAATTTCAAATTTTGTTAAATAACTGAAATCTTTCATGTTCCAAAAGATAAATCCAATGGCCAATTGCTAATCCTGTCAAAATAGTCAATGTCCAACATGTCACACAAAAGAGGCCATTTAAGTCAATTTTCCACCGTGCCTGTTCCAACACGGACCAACTTCAAGATTGTAAACTTTAGGAAAATTTCTAAGTAGTTTTCTCTCTAATGCTTTGACTAGGCAACAGTTCTGATCACTATTCAACTAGATTACCTGGTGATATCAAATCCTAAAACTAATTGGTTAGTTATTTTTCAAAAAAACAACTGAGAAATTGTAAGTTAATTTTTCTTTTTCCTAACAAAAGTCACACATTTTACATTTTATTAGATATGTGATTTAACAATTGGGCAAAGATAAGTAGCATGAGTGTCACATTTCTCTGTATGTCAGACCTCTCAGGTACCTGAAAATAAAGATTTACCCTGTATAGAGCTCAACTAACTTTGAGTAGTTGCTACATTGTAAAACCTTTGAAGTCATTCTAACATCAGTAAGTCAAGATAAATTTATAGTTGAGAAGATCTCATTGAAAAATTTTGATCTCTAAACTTATAATATCATAATGTGAAAAAGGACAAGTGAAATTTCATATTCTCATGCGTCACTATTCTTAAAGTTCAACAGAAATTATTCCAAGACTATTATGATACTGGCAACTAGAACGAGAGTTCAAACCAGGGTTTCCGTGGCACAAGAGATAATACATGGTTGGAGCTCCACTTTCTGCATTCACTGAAGCCAGTTTGGCAGCAGCCTCTTCATTGTTTGTTGCGCCAACATGAACCAAGGAACTATAGGAGTGAAGCCAATAAGATAGAATCAACAGATAATTTCAGCAGCAACTAGAAATTCTCTTGATAGCAGGAAAACTGAATTATTTACAGAATTCAGAATAACTCTACAAAGCCAGGAAAATATTATTAAATATACACACAAAGACATCAGTATCACAAATAGACAGGCAACTCAGACATATGCATACATGCATACATACATACAGATACCTAAAGATATTTATTTTGGTAGAAGCTCCATGGCACAGCCAGAAGAATATATTCTTTGTCATCTTACATTTCAACTCTGCAGTTACTCTGTTAACTTTTTCTGCCCTCATAGAAAGTTCACTTTAAATGTTCTTCTTTTTTACTTATATCTCTAGCCAAAAAGTACTGCCTTTTATTTTGATAGATACCAAAAATAATTTGAAAACTGTTGTCTTCTCCATGCTGCCTACAGATGACATGCTCTCTTCAAGAAGATTGCTTCACTTTCAATTGTGGAAGAATTTCCCCAAGATATTTATTACAAGTTCCTTTGGATATCCCTTCAACTTTCAGTGCAGTTTTGCAAGGAATTATTAGGGATGCATTTGAGTTGACTTAATTTCTTTATTTGTTAGTGTGCTTAGTGCAAATATAACAGCACGTCTACTAGGGTTTAACAAAGAAGTATTGCAAAAAATTTAAAAGCTTTCCTCTCTCTATCTCTTCCTAATTCTCCCACTGTTCTTCCTTCTTGTTTTCTTCTACTTCCTCTTCCTCTTTCTTAATCATTGAGCTCGTGTTTCCCTGTTTTACATACTATTGTTGTGTTATTCCTTCTTGTTTTCCTGATTTCTACTTTAATTTCTTTAATCTATCACCTGCCATCCTCTGCTCTTATTGCAACCTGTTCAAACTCCATTCTTGTTTTCTTCTACTTCCTCTTCCTCTTTCTTAATCATTGAGCTTGTGCTTCCCTGTTTTACGTCAATACTGTACATGGGCAAACCAAAATTCAATAACTTAAATCACTATCAGATACCCAAACTTCATGCTGTCAAAGAGACTCCAGATGGATGAGAGACCATTTCCAGTTGATGTTGCACAAGAATACCAATCTATCCCTTTTAATTAGTCAAAGTGAATAATAATAATTTACATAGATTGAACTTTGAACATAAACTAGAAAACAAGACAGGTATCCCTACAACAAAATATCTGACTATTCGAAACACAGTAACCTGTGTGAAAAATAGCTATAGCTAAAGGCGTGCTTCTTTTATTGGCTTGAAATTACGAGGTTCTCTACCATTAATAAATTGGAAAAATATTCAATTGCAGCATCTTTTAGTTATTCCCTGAAATATAAGTAGTCATCTAGCTTCTGTTGGCCAAGAAACTGCATTCTCTTGAGGATTAAAAATAATTTGTTTAACATGAACATGTTAATTCTTCAAATCTCATATACCACTTTAACCCCAAGGCTTCAATGAATGCTTTGATGCTAACAAAACTGTGTGATCACTAATGGTTCACTGTGAATTTGGTAGCAAAATAGGAAAGCAACATTTGAAATGCCAATTCTGACAAAAAGCTTTATGCTAAGGGCGAGTAAAGAAATAAAGAAGGAAGAAAATGGCAGTGACCAAGAGCAAACCAGAAGAATCATCCATCAAATTGGAGGATCAAGAAAAGTGAAGAGGCATTAAGATAATGGTAGCAAAATAGAAGATCAGCATTTCAATGTCAATCCCAAAATAAAGCTCATGCTAAGGGGGAGCGAAAAAATAAAGATAAAAGAAGTTGGCACTGCTCAAGAGAAAACAAGGAGAATTATCCATCAAATTGGAGCATGAAGAAAAGTGAAGAACGGTTGAAGATAACAGTATCAAGAACAGGTTCTTTACAAAAGATTTTGGTAAATTGTTAAAACTTCAAGAGATTGCTCAAACTATCAGATTTTGCATGCGTAGATTGACATGCACACACTTCTGCATATAATTTGATCATTCTCAACTAAAAATTTGCTACATAACTTAAAGGATGATCAGACGAGGAGAAAGTATAAAAGGCAAAGTCAACCAGATGACCACACCATAGGTCCAGATGATGACAAGGTCGAACATAAGCTATGAAAGCTCGCTCAGCTTGAATTAGAAGATTGCTTCTCCAGGAACCAGATGACCAATTCAGGCAAAAAGCCCAAAGGCCAGTCTTTGCTAGAACTGAACGACCAGTACACTCTCAACCGAACGACCAATTCCTGGGAAATTTGAATTTGTGTATATCTAACAGCTAGTTCTCCAGACAGCCTCTACTTTTGTTGTGGTTCACTGATGTGCGCCGGAATCACATCTGTTGCATCTCAGCTACCCATGATGTTCATCTAAGTATAAAATTGAAAGCATTGGAAATATTTAACAGTCACTGCTAAATACCTCTAAGCTGAAAAAATCATCTTGATTATTCATTTATAAATCTAATTTTTCGCTTCATCTTACGCATTGAGCAATCTTCAGAAGTCTGAGATACATATTCTGATACTTACTCCAGTGAGAGAGTTCTTTGTTTTTGTAACTCTGAAACATTCTATGAAAGTTGTGATTGTAACAATGTAGGGTTGTCATCTCAAAGAGAATCGAAAGACTTGGAGTGAAGCATCAAGCAAATTTAGTTTGCTTTGGAAAATCCTCAATAGTGGAAACTGGAAACCTCAAAATTAAGGAGGAGACTGGCCATGTAGATGTGTTTGCAGTTAACCCAACCACATAAGAATTTGAATTTGCAATCTCCTTACTGATCTATTTATTTTAAGTACTATATTTTTGGTAATATTGGCTCCTTTACTGTTTGATAATATCATTATCAACTAAATTGCTCAGGTACTTACAAGAACCAGGAAGATCTTCTAGAACCCAATTTCCCTCCCATTGCTTGCAATAGACATATGAAAAGTCTTATAACTGTTGCAGAATACCCCATGCAGATCGTGCACCCTTTCTAGATTGTGGATGCAGAGACCATCAAATTTCTGTAACTTTTCAGGCTTCTTATCTATCTACTATCTATGTATTCTAGTTTTTAATTCTGATTATCATCAAATTTCTCAAGATACTAGATCTTATTATCAAAAGGAAAATATTACAATCACCTACTGATCCTTTTTACTTTTGCCAGAGTTCTTCCACCAATTACGAATAATGATTGAAGCAAAACCTTGAGAAATTGTTTAATTCCTTTTATGCAAACATGGGCCCATGGAGAAAACATGCTAACTACAATGCTCAAAGATTTCTCTTTGCTCCCAATTTCCCTACCCCCTTCTTCCCTTGGTTCACATATTTCAAATCCACTTGCCTTTTGTATAAGCAATCAAACCCTTAACATACCTAGTAAGCAACATAAAAATCTAATATCCAAACTGGCACTGTAATTTTCCTCATAGATAAAGTTGGCTGATTGGATGGAGACTAGTCAACTCAGTCATCAACAAACTAAAAGTTCCTATAACCATTTCAATGAAGATATCAGAAAACCCCCTTTTTTTTTCCAATAATCAGATGACAGCCTTTCTGTGTAACAAAGAGGTTAAAAGACAATGAAAATAACGATTGTTATTATCAGCTCATTGCAGATATTCGAAAATCCATTGTCCCTCAGTAAATAACTGGTGCTTGCGGCCAGAAAAATTAACCGAAAAGGAGAGGGGATTGATGAGCATCATAATAATACCTGCGTGAGTAAAGAGGACGAAGAATCCGAGCGGAATTGCAGCTAAAGGAGACTGGTGGCTGTGCTCTTGCAACAACAATAGCCTTAACAGTAGTTGCGCAATTACTGGTAAGAAGAATCAAATATCCAACTGATTTACTTACATGGCACATTCCACCACAAATAAATACATGCGGATACATATACATAGGCACGCACATACATGCACACATGGATTACACTCATAAACATACTATCGTATATAGATATATAACACATTACATCCATACGTATACATTTAAAGAGAAGCTGAGAATACCGAAGTAGAAAGGAGGACATTGTAGCCATGGGAACAGGGCCAGGAGCTGAAGATGATGATGTCATTTCATTTAAATGCCCCCACCGCATAAATAATAAGCAGGACCGGCAGCCTGCTAGGCGCTAGCTAATGTGCGCCCATGATGTATCGTTTCCAGGATAAGGTATGGTGATAGACAATATGAAATCAAATTGTCATCTAGGCCGTTAAAAGTTGCCGCTTATGATCTAAACCGTTGAAAGTGGTGGGCCATCCCACCGTTCATATTTCAATTGTTTTTGGTCAAAACTCTGTTGTCAAAATATCATAGATGATAAAAAATGTTCAGAAACTGGAGATGCTTAATGTGGTTCTGATTTAAACCATGAAGGCACGTGTTTCATGCTCGCTTACACTGTACTCCATTATCTTCTAAGTAGGGAGCACGGGAGAGAGACAGAGATACAGCAATGGCTAATTATATTCTGCGAGCGCCGAGCAACTTCAGATGCTTCTCTGTTTCTGCTTCATCTAACGGTACTGTATCTTCCATTCTCCGACTTACATACATGGCTATGTATGATATATGTGCGTTCTCTTGGAGAGGAATATATGTACGGTTAGTTGCAATTTGTACTCAATTCGGCGTATTCATATGCAGCATATGCTTTTATCTCTCTTTGCTTCTCGTCCTCCCAATATTTTCCTATATGTAACATGTGTATAGGTATGTGTATGTATAAGTGCATGTGTATTATGTTTGATGTGGTGTTTGGGGGGTGTTGAAAACATTCAGGATCTCCTCCTACTACTGGTTCTCAAAGTGGAGGCCCGGTGATTTTGGAGCTTCCACTCCATAAGATAAGGAGACCACTTTTGCGGACTAGAGCTAATGATCCAAACAAAGTGAAGGAACTCATGGATAGCATTCGTGAAATCGGCCTCCAAGTGCCCGTAAGTAACTGCCCACCATGTTTCATTTGATTGAAATTCACTTGAATATTTGTTGTTCTAGTAGTTTGCTATGAATAAGCATCCAGAATTGTTAAATTTGTTCAAGTAAGAAATCAAACAGTTGGAGTTTTTTGTGTCCAAAGTCCCTAAGAACTCTGATATAACTTATGACTTCCATTTCTATATCCCTCAACTGGTTGCTTAAGTGCTCATTCCAGCTATCACATACCCAAGGTGGATGTTTTCACAAACAATGCAAGTTATTTTCACTATTTGCACGACCTATTCAAAGAATCAATGCATAATTAGATTATCCAGCAATTATTCTGAGCAATTGCTTTAAAACATTTAGAGCTCAATAAGGTAATTGTAGTAAAACTTCAGATAATCATATATCCACTGTGGCACAACCGCTTAATTATGTTATCTAGTTCTAGTTTTGATAGTGCATACAGGATAACTGTTTGTGAGATTCAAGAAAGAAACAGGAAATTTCATCTAGTCTCATTGTATCTTACTTTTGTCCTATGAATATGAGTTCTGACCCACAGGGTGTGTTTGTTGGGGAACATTGTATGAATTTAAACATGGGCTTCATGAAGGGCATAGCTGCATGGAATTTCTGCTGGAACTAGTACCCATTGGGACACAAGTTTACAAGCCTGTAGACAAGATGTTAATCATCTAATTCTTGGCCCTGCTGTAGGCATGGCCTTCTCTGGGGTGCCAAAGTGCGTTGTGTCTTTAAGCTTCTTTGTTGAAACCTTGCTTCTTCCCCAAAAGAGGGAGGGAAGATCATGCATCTTTTCATGGCTTAGTGCATCTATGTCTTTCACAAATTGCACTCTCAAGACATTTTGATCAAAAGTCATGAAACAGTTAAATAGTTTAGGGTGAAATATATTGGTCAAATCTGATGAAACAGTTGAATAGTTTACGGTTGAACACGGTCAAATGTGATGAAACAGTTGAATGTTAGTCCATCTGTTCAGATGTCGATATGTGCCAATCATCTGAAGTATCTATCTAACAAGTTGTTTAGCATGAGATGTAAAGGGTGCATGATTAGACTCTATCAGAACATTGCAGAAGTGTTTAATGAAAGAAACCATCAAATGCATCTGAAACCTATTCAAATAAAACAAACTGACACTTTAGGGAAAACAAAAGAAAAGAAAAGTTTTAACTAGAGAATCGAAGGGATTTTGATAAAATCAGAAATTTTTATGGATATTCCTGATATGTATCCAAAAGTTTAGCTCAGTCTCCCTTAAATAAAATGAAGACTGCTATTTAGATTTTCTCGTTTTAAGACATGATTAATGTCCATGCTTATAGTTGTTAGCTACTTTAATACTGATACTGTGCTTGATAATCGTGGCAGATTGATGTGCTCGAGGTTGATGGTGTTTACTATGGTATGTGCTTATTTTTTTTATAGATGTCTATTCAAATCATTGGTTTGTCTTCTGCTTCTGACAGTAGCCCTCTCCTGCTCCTCTGTCCCAAAAGATGACGCAAAATGAAGAAGAAAAAGAAAACCTTGTACATAGACTTTCAGGTTGCATCTTATAATGATCTTGCATGTGTCTGAGAGACTTAGAAGCTGATGCCCACTCTTCCCTTGGGGTTGTGGGGCTGGGGGGTCTCCTTTTGCAGGTTTCTCAGGTTGTCATCGATTCGAAGCTCACCAGCACCTTGGACTTCAAACAATTCGCTGCAAAGTCAGACGTGGAACAAAAGAAACCCTGAGGTCTGTTTCATTTGTCTTGCTAATGTGTCTTTAACTTCACCTGCTATTCTTTTGATGATTATTTTAGGTAACATTCATCTTCACTTTGCAGGCATCATCTCCGTTGATTGTTATTACGTTCTCTCCAAAGTTCATTTAGTTAATCATATTATCAACTTCATCAGTCTTGAAGTGGTAGTACATTTGAACTTCGTTCTTTCCAAGTTTGTATATACAATGTATCTAGCAATATGTGAAGATTTACTTAGGTATGATCTGTTAACAGTACTGAGCTATTTTTTCTGGTCTTAAAACTAAAATAAAAGTACATTAGTAATTACAGTTGTAATTGGTTTCAATATTTAATTTGTACTGTAATCTTAGATGTTAGTCTCATCTCAGTTTTTGATATTCAAGTTCTTTTAGAGGGGGAGAGGGGGAGGGGGGGCGGAGAAAGGAAAAACAGTTCTAGTTTTATCTGTTAATGAATATTATGTTCCAACCAACCCAAAGGAAAAGAAAAAAAAAAGTGTGATCCATGATCATATCCATGGGTTCAGAACTATGGGTTTTATCTTTGCCTTAAACAAGTTAATTCATTGATGTAATCTGTTTATTATTCTAAAAATCAATTTTAACACGGAAATAAAGAACACTGTTTAAAAAATCATTAATTCATTTCATCCTATAATTAAAAACTTTGTCTTCTTTCTTTCTTTAACATTTATCTCAAGCTAGGGCAAAATAAAAAATAAATAAAATGAGAATAGTTTTTTTTATCAGTTTTTAGTTGTATATTTTTGTTTGTTCAAGAAAATATTTAATTATACTTTTTCCAATACAAACTTTTAACACAATGATGAAAAAATAATGCTCATTCCAGCTTCAATTTTTATTGAATACAAAATTGATTCCCAATCTTTAAACATTTTTTTTTTCAAAACTCATCAAATATCAAAGTTCGACTTTTGAATAAATCTTTCTAATGTAATTCAGATAAATAAAATAAAAATTAATTTTTAAAATATTAAATTAGCAACACATTGAGTTGGTTCGCTTAGTTTATTTGTGGTAGATGAATCTATCTCATTTTAAATATTAAGCTAAATTTTGATTTATTTTTCAATTGATTAAGTCATGATTTGTCATGTTTCAGCTCAATTCAAAACAAATTAAATTAAGTACCACAAGCTTTTTAAGTTTAAAAAATTGGCTCATGCTAAATTTGAGTATTAAAACAATTTAATCTTATCAGCCACAAGGAAAAATCTAAAATCATCAGAGCGGACTTATGATCCAAAGTAAATACTAACTAGACGCTGCAAGCTTTTTGATAATCCCAACTACTCAATTGTGTTGAAAAGGTACTCATGCCTATCTGAGTATTAGAGGAGGCATAGGCCTTATAATCCTTCATTACAGATTTAAGGACCTTGGTTGCTTTAATGCAATTAAATTTTTGCATATCTTTTAGCAACTAATAAATTGGTTCCATGAAGGTTCTCCCCCTATAGTCCAATATTATCATTTTCTAATGAGTTTATAAATCAAAATGTTAATTTCTTGATGTCTTCATTTGTGCTTTCGTGCACTCAGTAAATACTTTGCTTCGTCTAGAATTTCAAGGTAATTTTTTTATTAATTATAAGGAGTATTTAATTAGCATGAAGTGATACCATTTTTTATTTTTTATTTTTGTGTGTGAAGGGGGTATTTTAATGATCAATAGTTACAAATATTTATGGGTAAATTGTGCAGCCAAGCCAGTTGATTTCCTGCCTCAATGGGTAGGTGAGCCATAATATAAGCAGGAACATTAGCTTTTCAGGCTGTTCGAATGAAAGAGGGCCGAACTGAGTAGCAAGGAGAGAGATATCCATGGTTAGACCAACTCATTCACTAATAAGTGATTGAGAGCCTTGATGAATCTCTGGTAGGGCCATCAAGCAATCACTTCTTACAATCTTCAGTTTTTGGACATTAGAAACCATTTTAAAGTCCGAATTTAATTGCAAGTAGCCGCTTTGCAGGGCGGATAATACTGGATACATGGCTATTAAAGCACTAAAATACACTTGCCCTGTTGCGTCTCTGGCAATTGCACCCAGAATGACTTTTTTGGTATTAACATTGAAAGCTATGTCCACATTAATTATAATCATGCCAGTATATAGTGATTATTAGTTCCATAATATTATTATATGAATAATAATTTAATTTTAATAATAATAAAATTATATTTGATATAATATATTTATTAAGTGTGTAGTACTTAAGTACTTAAATAGCAACTATGAGTAAAGAGCTAAGAATTACAAATATATGATTCAACGGAATGAGCACATCAACAAAATAAAGTTCAATCAAGACAAGGACAAGTGAAAATTTATAAATAGAATTTTTTAAGTTTTCATGCAGTTTTCTATAATCTTGCTCAAAGAAAATATTTTAGAAAAAAACATGTGTATAATGTTTGAAACAAAATGATTTGAAAATTTTTTAAAAAATTTTGGATCAAAACATGTCATGGAAGGATCTTTCAAAAATCAATAGGAACTTAGATTTGGAAAGCACACTTACACAATTGCTACAGCAAGTGACTTTCCCTTACATAGAATCTCCAAAAACACTTAATATAAAAGTTGTAGTTCTATCTCTTAATTTTTCAACACCTCTTGAGATCTCAATTGAAGTTCAAACAAAAAATTTATATTAAAAATAAAGCACATATTTTGTCTAAATTGTCAGTCGAATTATGAGTCTGAATCAAGCAGAAAAAAGTGGCTAAAACTTTTTACCTGATTCAGTAGGCCAAAATAGGAGAAACGATTGATTGAATCATTGGAATTTTGAATGTTTACCTCTAACGACAATGAAATTTAGTCGATCAAACGTTTTTTAAAATGAGTCCAAATCTCCTTAATTATGTTGACATCCACAAATTTGAAATAAGATTTAAATAATTTTTCTATTAACTTTCTTAGTAACAAACTTCATTATGTTATTCATTCTCGCTATTGTGTTTCTCTCTAAGTCATTTTCTTTCTTTTTAACTTTCATATCTTTGAAGAGATCAATTGAGAGATAGATTTTCATTATATATATTCGCTTTTATAAGAAAGTTTCTTCTTAAGATTATAATAATTCTTCTCATTATAAGATTTGGATTTATAAGACAAGAGGTTTCACCTTGCTATAAATCTTGATTATAATATAGCTAAAGGTTTAGGTTTCAATCTTTATTGTAAGGGATTAGGTTTAAGGCAAAGAAAGTCACATTATTGTAAATTCTTGATTAAGGATAACCAAGTGTGTTCTTGTTGAAAGATTGCAGAAAAATCCTCAAGCAAGTTACTTGAAGGTGTGAAAGTTAGCAAGGATGGCAAAACTACATTAATCTTTCTTTTCTATTCTCTTTAATTATTATAGTTTACTTATTATTATTGTAATTGTGATTAGTTAATTTAGAATATCAAGAGATAGTTCTTGCTAAATAAGTAAAAAAAAAAATTAATACCCAATTCATCTCTTTTTGAGTTGCCAACCTTAAGGCCAATGGTGGTGACCATGTGACTAATAATGCTGAAGCAATCTGACATAGTGGATCCTTTTATAGTTTTTAGCAACATCTTTTTTGCTTCATTTATAATCATGTGAGATCTCTTGCATGAGTGATCATGTGGTGCCTTGCTCTTGTCGAATCACAACCTATAACATATAAGCAAAAATAGTTCCAGCATGTCTGGATCGTGCACATAAAATAGAAACTGCTCCAAATACTATTCATGTGCTAACATGGTGACAATGGTTTGACCTAGCCCCTTATTGGCTCCTTCTTACACTAACTTTGACAAGTGACATGTAATGATCACACGATTCTTCAATTCTTTTAGTAAGTTATAGATGCAACATGAATCATCAACTGCTAAGCCCTTGGCGCTTAAAATGTGAGGTGATTCTAGGTTCTCGTGTGGAGGATAGTCCACTGAGGTAATGTAGTTATGATCATTTAGAAATTATTTTGATGACTAGATTACCTTCTAAAGAGGTAATTTGATAATTTCAAAAAACAATGGTGATACGCAAAAGTAATATAAAAATAAATTATGGATAATATTATACATAAATATTTATTTTATTACTTTAAATTTTTTACATCTTTGTAACTTTAAACTAAATGTATTTCATATTTTAGATTTTAAGTATCTTTTTTTTTTCATTCTTTGATGCATTGTTTGTCAATAATTTATTAAGATAAAATATATGTTCTTTTTTTAAAAAGAAAATAAATAGATGATATATTATTAATCACTAAACATCATGATTGCATAAGTTTGTAGATAAGGTATTTAACCAAGATCATCCACAAAAATAGACAATTTAGTTAACTTATGAGCCAACATATTTAACTGTCTAAGGTAGTATTAAAAAGAACAGCTCACATATCGAGAAGCAAGGTTATTAATATCCATAAAGAGCCCCCTTCATTCACTTATAGAGTCATTTCCCGGCTTGACTTCATGGAAAGCTAGTGGTAGGCAGTCATTTTCTAATATAACCAACCTTTGGTCATACTTTAGAGCCAACTTGAGATAAGTTGCACGACAAGTAACTTGCCTTACATGGTAGATGAAACAATTTTTTTAACTAACTCTACATAAAAGATCACAAGGCCTGTAGTTGCCCTCGCCATCACACCAAGGTCGCAATCTTAGTCACAACATGGTATGATGCATCCATATTGATTTTACTGAAACCCTCTTAGGGTGGTAGCCATATTAGGTGATTAGCTCTTAATAATGGGCATTATAATACTTTCTTCATAGTCTTAGTAAACCATTTCAATTCTTTAGTGATCATTGAGAGCATTTTATAACTATGATCATAAAGAGTCTTGTCCCTAAACCAAATACCTCAACATGTATTCAAAAACACCTATAGCAAATCTTGATTCTGCATGTGATTTAAGATCCTACCCATATCTAATTATCCATTGTTAAACTTTTCAATAATCAATCCAAACCATCATATAATATTGCCCAAACCTATTTGCTAAAGACATAACTAAAAAGAACATGAAGCATAATTTTAAGGTGATAGCTACAAATGCAGCAGGTATTACCCATTTGTATATCACATAGCCCAAGCATAGTTATGGTGCCAAGTCTTGATGATGCACGTTGAACACCTCATTCCTTAGGATTTGTCTAGTTGCATAGTATCCTGACATGATAGTGTATTAGTCATTCTTACCACCCATTCATATTATGTGATTTGCCATAAGATGTCTACTTAAAGGAATAGTGTGAATTAACTCCATGTACTCATAAATGAACAACTTTGTTATCATCGTGGTAGGTTAAGTACCCCTTGTACTTGTTGCTTAAAAACTTATTGCATTAGAAATCCATTTATTCCTTTAAACATTATCATGGTTCCCATTACTGATGTGTCATCTTACCCCATTATGAGTCACATTTCTTTCTTGAACTAGGTTATGCCACATACAAGAACCTAGTAGGTCTTTTATTATATTGTAGGGGTTGGTATGTGGGAAGTATTTGGCTCTTAAAATCTTATAACACAAAGAATCTTCCTCTTGAATAAGACTCTACCACTATTTTTCAAGATAGATTAAAAGCTTCTAAATCTTTAAAATCAAGTCCCCTGTCGGCTTTGGAGAGGCAAAAAAAAGTCCCATGATTTTTAGTATATTTTCTTATATGTGCCTCTATCACCTCACAAGAAGCCAATTGTTAACATGTTGATCTCACGGGTTAAGGATTTTGGCAATAAAAAATAGCTCATTATGTATGTAAGAACTACCTATATCATAACCTTAACAAGAACCTTTCAGCTTGCCTAAGATAATAATTTTATTCCAATTTTGGAATCTTGCATAGATACGGTATTTAAGTTTATTAAATTCCCTTTTTTTGAATTTGCTCATAAGAAAAGAAAGCCAAGATACTTATTTTGTACCAAGGACCAATAGAAATCAAGTAACTATTTTAGGTGCTCTTATTTTGTCTCACTAATATTTAAGCTACATGTAGTGGTTGTTTTTAGATTCAAAATTATTTGACATAATATTTTGGTGATGAATTTCATATGAAGTTCTCGTTACTCCAATCGTTGAAGGTAGTAGTTTGTTGATTATAAATTGTTGCTATGTTTTTTTAGTAATTTTTATCAATAATACATCATTATTGGGCTTCTTTAATAACTTTTTACTAATGATACGTCATTATTGGGTTAATGTAGTAGCAATCCATGAGTTGACAATTGGTACAGGTATTTCTTTATCACCAACTTATAGTCTTGTTCATTTCTCAGGTTGTCATCGATTCGAAGCTCACCAGCACCTTGGACTTCAAACAATTCGCTGCAAAGTCAGACGTGGAACAAAAGAAACCCTGAGGTCTGTTTCATTTGTCTTGCTAATGTGTCTTTAACTTCACCTGCTATTCTTTTGATGATTATTTTAGGTAACATTCATCTTCACTTTGCAGGCATCATCTCCGTTGATTGTTATTACGTTCTCTCCAAAGTTCATTTAGTTAATCATATTATCAACTTCATCAGTCTTGAAGTGGTAGTACATTTGAACTTCGTTCTTTCCAAGTTTGTATATACAATGTATCTAGCAATATGTGAAGATTTACTTAGGTATGATCTGTTAACAGTACTGAGCTATTTTTTCTGGTCTTAAAACTAAAATAAAAGTACATTAGTAATTACAGTTGTAATTGGTTTCAATATTTAATTTGTACTGTAATCTTAGATGTTAGTCTCATCTCAGTTTTTGATATTCAAGTTCTTTTAGAGGGGGAGAGGGGGAGGGGGGGCGGAGAAAGGAAAAACAGTTCTAGTTTTATCTGTTAATGAATATTATGTTCCAACCAACCCAAAGGAAAAGAAAAAAAAAAGTGTGATCCATGATCATATCCATGGGTTCAGAACTATGGGTTTTATCTTTGCCTTAAACAAGTTAATTCATTGATGTAATCTGTTTATTATTCTAAAAATCAATTTTAACACGGAAATAAAGAACACTGTTTAAAAAATCATTAATTCATTTCATCCTATAATTAAAAACTTTGTCTTCTTTCTTTCTTTAACATTTATCTCAAGCTAGGGCAAAATAAAAAATAAATAAAATGAGAATAGTTTTTTTATCAGTTTTTAGTTGTATATTTTTGTTTGTTCAAGAAAATATTTAATTATACTTTTTCCAATACAAACTTTTAACACAATGATGAAAAAATAATGCTCATTCCAGCTTCAATTTTTATTGAATACAAAATTGATTCCCAATCTTTAAACATTTTTTTTTTTCAAAACTCATCAAATATCAAAGTTCGACTTTTGAATAAATCTTTCTAATGTAATTCAGATAAATAAAATAAAAATTAATTTTTAAAATATTAAATTAGCAACACATTGAGTTGGTTCGCTTAGTTTATTTGTGGTAGATGAATCTATCTCATTTTAAATATTAAGCTAAATTTTGATTTATTTTTCAATTGATTAAGTCATGATTTGTCATGTTTCAGCTCAATTCAAAACAAATTAAATTAAGTACCACAAGCTTTTTAAGTTTAAAAAATTGGCTCATGCTAAATTTGAGTATTAAAACAATTTAATCTTATCAGCCACAAGGAAAAATCTAAAATCATCAGAGCGGACTTATGATCCAAAGTAAATACTAACTAGACGCTGCAAGCTTTTTGATAATCCCAACTACTCAATTGTGTTGAAAAGGTACTCATGCCTATCTGAGTATTAGAGGAGGCATAGGCCTTATAATCCTTCATTACAGATTTAAGGACCTTGGTTGCTTTAATGCAATTAAATTTTTGCATATCTTTTAGCAACTAATAAATTGGTTCCATGAAGGTTCTCCCCCTATAGTCCAATATTATCATTTTCTAATGAGTTTATAAATCAAAATGTTAATTTCTTGATGTCTTCATTTGTGCTTTCGTGCACTCAGTAAATACTTTGCTTCGTCTAGAATTTCAAGGTAATTTTTTTATTAATTATAAGGAGTATTTAATTAGCATGAAGTGATACCATTTTTTATTTTTTATTTTTGTGTGTGAAGGGGGTATTTTAATGATCAATAGTTACAAATATTTATGGGTAAATTGTGCAGCCAAGCCAGTTGATTTCCTGCCTCAATGGGTAGGTGAGCCATAATATAAGCAGGAACATTAGCTTTTCAGGCTGTTCGAATGAAAGAGGGCCGAACTGAGTAGCAAGGAGAGAGATATCCATGGTTAGACCAACTCATTCACTAATAAGTGATTGAGAGCCTTGATGAATCTCTGGTAGGGCCATCAAGCAATCACTTCTTACAATCTTCAGTTTTTGGACATTAGAAACCATTTTAAAGTCCGAATTTAATTGCAAGTAGCCGCTTTGCAGGGCGGATAATACTGGATACATGGCTATTAAAGCACTAAAATACACTTGCCCTGTTGCGTCTCTGGCAATTGCACCCAGAATGACTTTTTTGGTATTAACATTGAAAGCTATGTCCACATTAATTATAATCATGCCAGTATATAGTGATTATTAGTTCCATAATATTATTATATGAATAATAATTTAATTTTAATAATAATAAAATTATATTTGATATAATATATTTATTAAGTGTGTAGTACTTAAGTACTTAAATAGCAACTATGAGTAAAGAGCTAAGAATTACAAATATATGATTCAACGGAATGAGCACATCAACAAAATAAAGTTCAATCAAGACAAGGACAAGTGAAAATTTATAAATAGAATTTTTTAAGTTTTCATGCAGTTTTCTATAATCTTGCTCAAAGAAAATATTTTAGAAAAAAACATGTGTATAATGTTTGAAACAAAATGATTTGAAAATTTTTTAAAAAATTTTGGATCAAAACATGTCATGGAAGGATCTTTCAAAAATCAATAGGAACTTAGATTTGGAAAGCACACTTACACAATTGCTACAGCAAGTGACTTTCCCTTACATAGAATCTCCAAAAACACTTAATATAAAAGTTGTAGTTCTATCTCTTAATTTTTCAACACCTCTTGAGATCTCAATTGAAGTTCAAACAAAAAATTTATATTAAAAATAAAGCACATATTTTGTCTAAATTGTCAGTCGAATTATGAGTCTGAATCAAGCAGAAAAAAGTGGCTAAAACTTTTTACCTGATTCAGTAGGCCAAAATAGGAGAAACGATTGATTGAATCATTGGAATTTTGAATGTTTACCTCTAACGACAATGAAATTTAGTCGATCAAACGTTTTTTAAAATGAGTCCAAATCTCCTTAATTATGTTGACATCCACAAATTTGAAATAAGATTTAAATAATTTTTCTATTAACTTTCTTAGTAACAAACTTCATTATGTTATTCATTCTCGCTATTGTGTTTCTCTCTAAGTCATTTTCTTTCTTTTTAACTTTCATATCTTTGAAGAGATCAATTGAGAGATAGATTTTCATTATATATATTCGCTTTTATAAGAAAGTTTCTTCTTAAGATTATAATAATTCTTCTCATTATAAGATTTGGATTTATAAGACAAGAGGTTTCACCTTGCTATAAATCTTGATTATAATATAGCTAAAGGTTTAGGTTTCAATCTTTATTGTAAGGGATTAGGTTTAAGGCAAAGAAAGTCACATTATTGTAAATTCTTGATTAAGGATAACCAAGTGTGTTCTTGTTGAAAGATTGCAGAAAAATCCTCAAGCAAGTTACTTGAAGGTGTGAAAGTTAGCAAGGATGGCAAAACTACATTAATCTTTCTTTTCTATTCTCTTTAATTATTATAGTTTACTTATTATTATTGTAATTGTGATTAGTTAATTTAGAATATCAAGAGATAGTTCTTGCTAAATAAGTAAAAAAAAAAATTAATACCCAATTCATCTCTTTTTGAGTTGCCAACCTTAAGGCCAATGGTGGTGACCATGTGACTAATAATGCTGAAGCAATCTGACATAGTGGATCCTTTTATAGTTTTTAGCAACATCTTTTTTGCTTCATTTATAATCATGTGAGATCTCTTGCATGAGTGATCATGTGGTGCCTTGCTCTTGTCGAATCACAACCTATAACATATAAGCAAAAATAGTTCCAGCATGTCTGGATCGTGCACATAAAATAGAAACTGCTCCAAATACTATTCATGTGCTAACATGGTGACAATGGTTTGACCTAGCCCCTTATTGGCTCCTTCTTACACTAACTTTGACAAGTGACATGTAATGATCACACGATTCTTCAATTCTTTTAGTAAGTTATAGATGCAACATGAATCATCAACTGCTAAGCCCTTGGCGCTTAAAATGTGAGGTGATTCTAGGTTCTCGTGTGGAGGATAGTCCACTGAGGTAATGTAGTTATGATCATTTAGAAATTATTTTGATGACTAGATTACCTTCTAAAGAGGTAATTTGATAATTTCAAAAAACAATGGTGATACGCAAAAGTAATATAAAAATAAATTATGGATAATATTATACATAAATATTTATTTTATTACTTTAAATTTTTTACATCTTTGTAACTTTAAACTAAATGTATTTCATATTTTAGATTTTAAGTATCTTTTTTTTTTCATTCTTTGATGCATTGTTTGTCAATAATTTATTAAGATAAAATATATGTTCTTTTTTTAAAAAGAAAATAAATAGATGATATATTATTAATCACTAAACATCATGATTGCATAAGTTTGTAGATAAGGTATTTAACCAAGATCATCCACAAAAATAGACAATTTAGTTAACTTATGAGCCAACATATTTAACTGTCTAAGGTAGTATTAAAAAGAACAGCTCACATATCGAGAAGCAAGGTTATTAATATCCATAAAGAGCCCCCTTCATTCACTTATAGAGTCATTTCCCGGCTTGACTTCATGGAAAGCTAGTGGTAGGCAGTCATTTTCTAATATAACCAACCTTTGGTCATACTTTAGAGCCAACTTGAGATAAGTTGCACGACAAGTAACTTGCCTTACATGGTAGATGAAACAATTTTTTTAACTAACTCTACATAAAAGATCACAAGGCCTGTAGTTGCCCTCGCCATCACACCAAGGTCGCAATCTTAGTCACAACATGGTATGATGCATCCATATTGATTTTACTGAAACCCTCTTAGGGTGGTAGCCATATTAGGTGATTAGCTCTTAATAATGGGCATTATAATACTTTCTTCATAGTCTTAGTAAACCATTTCAATTCTTTAGTGATCATTGAGAGCATTTTATAACTATGATCATAAAGAGTCTTGTCCCTAAACCAAATACCTCAACATGTATTCAAAAACACCTATAGCAAATCTTGATTCTGCATGTGATTTAAGATCCTACCCATATCTAATTATCCATTGTTAAACTTTTCAATAATCAATCCAAACCATCATATAATATTGCCCAAACCTATTTGCTAAAGACATAACTAAAAAGAACATGAAGCATAATTTTAAGGTGATAGCTACAAATGCAGCAGGTATTACCCATTTGTATATCACATAGCCCAAGCATAGTTATGGTGCCAAGTCTTGATGATGCACGTTGAACACCTCATTCCTTAGGATTTGTCTAGTTGCATAGTATCCTGACATGATAGTGTATTAGTCATTCTTACCACCCATTCATATTATGTGATTTGCCATAAGATGTCTACTTAAAGGAATAGTGTGAATTAACTCCATGTACTCATAAATGAACAACTTTGTTATCATCGTGGTAGGTTAAGTACCCCTTGTACTTGTTGCTTAAAAACTTATTGCATTAGAAATCCATTTATTCCTTTAAACATTATCATGGTTCCCATTACTGATGTGTCATCTTACCCCATTATGAGTCACATTTCTTTCTTGAACTAGGTTATGCCACATACAAGAACCTAGTAGGTCTTTTATTATATTGTAGGGGTTGGTATGTGGGAAGTATTTGGCTCTTAAAATCTTATAACACAAAGAATCTTCCTCTTGAATAAGACTCTACCACTATTTTTCAAGATAGATTAAAAGCTTCTAAATCTTTAAAATCAAGTCCCCTGTCGGCTTTGGAGAGGCAAAAAAAAGTCCCATGATTTTTAGTATATTTTCTTATATGTGCCTCTATCACCTCACAAGAAGCCAATTGTTAACATGTTGATCTCACGGGTTAAGGATTTTGGCAATAAAAAATAGCTCATTATGTATGTAAGAACTACCTATATCATAACCTTAACAAGAACCTTTCAGCTTGCCTAAGATAATAATTTTATTCCAATTTTGGAATCTTGCATAGATACGGTATTTAAGTTTATTAAATTCCCTTTTTTTGAATTTGCTCATAAGAAAAGAAAGCCAAGATACTTATTTTGTACCAAGGACCAATAGAAATCAAGTAACTATTTTAGGTGCTCTTATTTTGTCTCACTAATATTTAAGCTACATGTAGTGGTTGTTTTTAGATTCAAAATTATTTGACATAATATTTTGGTGATGAATTTCATATGAAGTTCTCGTTACTCCAATCGTTGAAGGTAGTAGTTTGTTGATTATAAATTGTTGCTATGTTTTTTTAGTAATTTTTATCAATAATACATCATTATTGGGCTTCTTTAATAACTTTTTACTAATGATACGTCATTATTGGGTTAATGTAGTAGCAATCCATGAGTTGACAATTGGTACAGGTATTTCTTTATCACCAACTTATAGTCTTGTTCATTTCTCAGGTTGTCATCGATTCGAAGCTCACCAGCACCTTGGACTTCAAACAATTCGCTGCAAAGTCAGACGTGGAACAAAAGAAACCCTGAGGTCTGTTTCATTTGTCTTGCTAATGTGTCTTTAACTTCACCTGCTATTCTTTTGATGATTATTTTAGGTAACATTCATCTTCACTTTGCAGGCATCATCTCCGTTGATTGTTATTACGTTCTCTCCAAAGTTCATTTAGTTAATCATATTATCAACTTCATCAGTCTTGAAGTGGTAGTACATTTGAACTTCGTTCTTTCCAAGTTTGTATATACAATGTATCTAGCAATATGTGAAGATTTACTTAGGTATGATCTGTTAACAGTACTGAGCTATTTTTTCTGGTCTTAAAACTAAAATAAAAGTACATTAGTAATTACAGTTGTAATTGGTTTCAATATTTAATTTGTACTGTAATCTTAGATGTTAGTCTCATCTCAGTTTTTGATATTCAAGTTCTTTTAGAGGGGGAGAGGGGGAGGGGGGGCGGAGAAAGGAAAAACAGTTCTAGTTTTATCTGTTAATGAATATTATGTTCCAACCAACCCAAAGGAAAAGAAAAAAAAAAAGTGTGATCCATGATCATATCCATGGGTTCAGAACTATGGGTTTTATCTTTGCCTTAAACAAGTTAATTCATTGATGTAATCTGTTTATTATTCTAAAAATCAATTTTAACACGGAAATAAAGAACACTGTTTAAAAAATCATTAATTCATTTCATCCTATAATTAAAAACTTTGTCTTCTTTCTTTCTTTAACATTTATCTCAAGCTAGGGCAAAATAAAAAATAAATAAAATGAGAATAGTTTTTTTATCAGTTTTTAGTTGTATATTTTTGTTTGTTCAAGAAAATATTTAATTATACTTTTTCCAATACAAACTTTTAACACAATGATGAAAAAATAATGCTCATTCCAGCTTCAATTTTTATTGAATACAAAATTGATTCCCAATCTTTAAACATTTTTTTTTTCAAAACTCATCAAATATCAAAGTTCGACTTTTGAATAAATCTTTCTAATGTAATTCAGATAAATAAAATAAAAATTAATTTTTAAAATATTAAATTAGCAACACATTGAGTTGGTTCGCTTAGTTTATTTGTGGTAGATGAATCTATCTCATTTTAAATATTAAGCTAAATTTTGATTTATTTTTCAATTGATTAAGTCATGATTTGTCATGTTTCAGCTCAATTCAAAACAAATTAAATTAAGTACCACAAGCTTTTTAAGTTTAAAAAATTGGCTCATGCTAAATTTGAGTATTAAAACAATTTAATCTTATCAGCCACAAGGAAAAATCTAAAATCATCAGAGCGGACTTATGATCCAAAGTAAATACTAACTAGACGCTGCAAGCTTTTTGATAATCCCAACTACTCAATTGTGTTGAAAAGGTACTCATGCCTATCTGAGTATTAGAGGAGGCATAGGCCTTATAATCCTTCATTACAGATTTAAGGACCTTGGTTGCTTTAATGCAATTAAATTTTTGCATATCTTTTAGCAACTAATAAATTGGTTCCATGAAGGTTCTCCCCCTATAGTCCAATATTATCATTTTCTAATGAGTTTATAAATCAAAATGTTAATTTCTTGATGTCTTCATTTGTGCTTTCGTGCACTCAGTAAATACTTTGCTTCGTCTAGAATTTCAAGGTAATTTTTTTATTAATTATAAGGAGTATTTAATTAGCATGAAGTGATACCATTTTTTATTTTTTATTTTTGTGTGTGAAGGGGGTATTTTAATGATCAATAGTTACAAATATTTATGGGTAAATTGTGCAGCCAAGCCAGTTGATTTCCTGCCTCAATGGGTAGGTGAGCCATAATATAAGCAGGAACATTAGCTTTTCAGGCTGTTCGAATGAAAGAGGGCCGAACTGAGTAGCAAGGAGAGAGATATCCATGGTTAGACCAACTCATTCACTAATAAGTGATTGAGAGCCTTGATGAATCTCTGGTAGGGCCATCAAGCAATCACTTCTTACAATCTTCAGTTTTTGGACATTAGAAACCATTTTAAAGTCCGAATTTAATTGCAAGTAGCCGCTTTGCAGGGCGGATAATACTGGATACATGGCTATTAAAGCACTAAAATACACTTGCCCTGTTGCGTCTCTGGCAATTGCACCCAGAATGACTTTTTTGGTATTAACATTGAAAGCTATGTCCACATTAATTATAATCATGCCAGTATATAGTGATTATTAGTTCCATAATATTATTATATGAATAATAATTTAATTTTAATAATAATAAAATTATATTTGATATAATATATTTATTAAGTGTGTAGTACTTAAGTACTTAAATAGCAACTATGAGTAAAGAGCTAAGAATTACAAATATATGATTCAACGGAATGAGCACATCAACAAAATAAAGTTCAATCAAGACAAGGACAAGTGAAAATTTATAAATAGAATTTTTTAAGTTTTCATGCAGTTTTCTATAATCTTGCTCAAAGAAAATATTTTAGAAAAAAACATGTGTATAATGTTTGAAACAAAATGATTTGAAAATTTTTTAAAAAATTTTGGATCAAAACATGTCATGGAAGGATCTTTCAAAAATCAATAGGAACTTAGATTTGGAAAGCACACTTACACAATTGCTACAGCAAGTGACTTTCCCTTACATAGAATCTCCAAAAACACTTAATATAAAAGTTGTAGTTCTATCTCTTAATTTTTCAACACCTCTTGAGATCTCAATTGAAGTTCAAACAAAAAATTTATATTAAAAATAAAGCACATATTTTGTCTAAATTGTCAGTCGAATTATGAGTCTGAATCAAGCAGAAAAAAGTGGCTAAAACTTTTTACCTGATTCAGTAGGCCAAAATAGGAGAAACGATTGATTGAATCATTGGAATTTTGAATGTTTACCTCTAACGACAATGAAATTTAGTCGATCAAACGTTTTTTAAAATGAGTCCAAATCTCCTTAATTATGTTGACATCCACAAATTTGAAATAAGATTTAAATAATTTTTCTATTAACTTTCTTAGTAACAAACTTCATTATGTTATTCATTCTCGCTATTGTGTTTCTCTCTAAGTCATTTTCTTTCTTTTTAACTTTCATATCTTTGAAGAGATCAATTGAGAGATAGATTTTCATTATATATATTCGCTTTTATAAGAAAGTTTCTTCTTAAGATTATAATAATTCTTCTCATTATAAGATTTGGATTTATAAGACAAGAGGTTTCACCTTGCTATAAATCTTGATTATAATATAGCTAAAGGTTTAGGTTTCAATCTTTATTGTAAGGGATTAGGTTTAAGGCAAAGAAAGTCACATTATTGTAAATTCTTGATTAAGGATAACCAAGTGTGTTCTTGTTGAAAGATTGCAGAAAAATCCTCAAGCAAGTTACTTGAAGGTGTGAAAGTTAGCAAGGATGGCAAAACTACATTAATCTTTCTTTTCTATTCTCTTTAATTATTATAGTTTACTTATTATTATTGTAATTGTGATTAGTTAATTTAGAATATCAAGAGATAGTTCTTGCTAAATAAGTAAAAAAAAAAATTAATACCCAATTCATCTCTTTTTGAGTTGCCAACCTTAAGGCCAATGGTGGTGACCATGTGACTAATAATGCTGAAGCAATCTGACATAGTGGATCCTTTTATAGTTTTTAGCAACATCTTTTTTGCTTCATTTATAATCATGTGAGATCTCTTGCATGAGTGATCATGTGGTGCCTTGCTCTTGTCGAATCACAACCTATAACATATAAGCAAAAATAGTTCCAGCATGTCTGGATCGTGCACATAAAATAGAAACTGCTCCAAATACTATTCATGTGCTAACATGGTGACAATGGTTTGACCTAGCCCCTTATTGGCTCCTTCTTACACTAACTTTGACAAGTGACATGTAATGATCACACGATTCTTCAATTCTTTTAGTAAGTTATAGATGCAACATGAATCATCAACTGCTAAGCCCTTGGCGCTTAAAATGTGAGGTGATTCTAGGTTCTCGTGTGGAGGATAGTCCACTGAGGTAATGTAGTTATGATCATTTAGAAATTATTTTGATGACTAGATTACCTTCTAAAGAGGTAATTTGATAATTTCAAAAAACAATGGTGATACGCAAAAGTAATATAAAAATAAATTATGGATAATATTATACATAAATATTTATTTTATTACTTTAAATTTTTTACATCTTTGTAACTTTAAACTAAATGTATTTCATATTTTAGATTTTAAGTATCTTTTTTTTTTCATTCTTTGATGCATTGTTTGTCAATAATTTATTAAGATAAAATATATGTTCTTTTTTTAAAAAGAAAATAAATAGATGATATATTATTAATCACTAAACATCATGATTGCATAAGTTTGTAGATAAGGTATTTAACCAAGATCATCCACAAAAATAGACAATTTAGTTAACTTATGAGCCAACATATTTAACTGTCTAAGGTAGTATTAAAAAGAACAGCTCACATATCGAGAAGCAAGGTTATTAATATCCATAAAGAGCCCCCTTCATTCACTTATAGAGTCATTTCCCGGCTTGACTTCATGGAAAGCTAGTGGTAGGCAGTCATTTTCTAATATAACCAACCTTTGGTCATACTTTAGAGCCAACTTGAGATAAGTTGCACGACAAGTAACTTGCCTTACATGGTAGATGAAACAATTTTTTTAACTAACTCTACATAAAAGATCACAAGGCCTGTAGTTGCCCTCGCCATCACACCAAGGTCGCAATCTTAGTCACAACATGGTATGATGCATCCATATTGATTTTACTGAAACCCTCTTAGGGTGGTAGCCATATTAGGTGATTAGCTCTTAATAATGGGCATTATAATACTTTCTTCATAGTCTTAGTAAACCATTTCAATTCTTTAGTGATCATTGAGAGCATTTTATAACTATGATCATAAAGAGTCTTGTCCCTAAACCAAATACCTCAACATGTATTCAAAAACACCTATAGCAAATCTTGATTCTGCATGTGATTTAAGATCCTACCCATATCTAATTATCCATTGTTAAACTTTTCAATAATCAATCCAAACCATCATATAATATTGCCCAAACCTATTTGCTAAAGACATAACTAAAAAGAACATGAAGCATAATTTTAAGGTGATAGCTACAAATGCAGCAGGTATTACCCATTTGTATATCACATAGCCCAAGCATAGTTATGGTGCCAAGTCTTGATGATGCACGTTGAACACCTCATTCCTTAGGATTTGTCTAGTTGCATAGTATCCTGACATGATAGTGTATTAGTCATTCTTACCACCCATTCATATTATGTGATTTGCCATAAGATGTCTACTTAAAGGAATAGTGTGAATTAACTCCATGTACTCATAAATGAACAACTTTGTTATCATCGTGGTAGGTTAAGTACCCCTTGTACTTGTTGCTTAAAAACTTATTGCATTAGAAATCCATTTATTCCTTTAAACATTATCATGGTTCCCATTACTGATGTGTCATCTTACCCCATTATGAGTCACATTTCTTTCTTGAACTAGGTTATGCCACATACAAGAACCTAGTAGGTCTTTTATTATATTGTAGGGGTTGGTATGTGGGAAGTATTTGGCTCTTAAAATCTTATAACACAAAGAATCTTCCTCTTGAATAAGACTCTACCACTATTTTTCAAGATAGATTAAAAGCTTCTAAATCTTTAAAATCAAGTCCCCTGTCGGCTTTGGAGAGGCAAAAAAAAGTCCCATGATTTTTAGTATATTTTCTTATATGTGCCTCTATCACCTCACAAGAAGCCAATTGTTAACATGTTGATCTCACGGGTTAAGGATTTTGGCAATAAAAAATAGCTCATTATGTATGTAAGAACTACCTATATCATAACCTTAACAAGAACCTTTCAGCTTGCCTAAGATAATAATTTTATTCCAATTTTGGAATCTTGCATAGATACGGTATTTAAGTTTATTAAATTCCCTTTTTTTGAATTTGCTCATAAGAAAAGAAAGCCAAGATACTTATTTTGTACCAAGGACCAATAGAAATCAAGTAACTATTTTAGGTGCTCTTATTTTGTCTCACTAATATTTAAGCTACATGTAGTGGTTGTTTTTAGATTCAAAATTATTTGACATAATATTTTGGTGATGAATTTCATATGAAGTTCTCGTTACTCCAATCGTTGAAGGTAGTAGTTTGTTGATTATAAATTGTTGCTATGTTTTTTTAGTAATTTTTATCAATAATACATCATTATTGGGCTTCTTTAATAACTTTTTACTAATGATACGTCATTATTGGGTTAATGTAGTAGCAATCCATGAGTTGACAATTGGTACAGGTATTTCTTTATCACCAACTTATAGTCTTGTTCATTTAATATACCTCAATTGGCAAATGATAACAATGCTTAAGTTGGTTCTTACTTTTATCTTCTTCTTTCTTAGTGTTGCAACTATTTGCATTAGCTCTTTTGGATCTTGTTTCACACTTTTTATGTTAGAACCTTTGGGTACTTATAGCAATAGTTATTTGAGTCAACACTCTTATGTACTTAAAGCAATAGTTATTAAATCAAGAACCTTTACCGCCATAAGCCAGAGATGTTAAGTTATAACTTTTAGATTGACCTTTGAGGCTTAGTATTTGAACTTATTCGATTTTCATGGCCTTATTTTTGTGGATCTTAAATATTCAAAGCCTTTTTCCTTTGTTTAGTCCTTATGGTCTTATTATTTTATTATGCATATTAACTTTTCAAGGCCTTTAATGTTTACTTGTAACCTTAACTTTATTCAAGCTTTGACCTTCAAAGTTAAATTATTATTTGTATTTTTCTTATCACACACTGGTTGTTTTTACCTTGATCTATTTGTTTGATTTATATGACTCTGTTTTTATAAATTATTTGTTCATTATATAATGGTTTTTTGCCTTTGGACTAGTTGTTCAACATGTGTTGTCTTGTTGCCTTGAACTATTTATTTGATTTGTGCTTTTTTAAAAAAAAAACTTGAATTAGTTATTTGTTATGTGTTTGTTTGGCCTTGAACTATTTGTTCGATGTGTTTTTTTTTTTTTTTGCCTTAAACTAGTTTTTCAAAGTATATATGTTGGTTTTTTGGTTTTTTTACATTCCAATGATATCTGCTAATGCGTAATGTGGTTATAGCCTTTCAAGGCTTTTTATGTCAATCTATGACTTCAACTTCAATTGAGCTTTGACCTTCGAGTTCTTTTATGTTGACATACAACCTCAATTTGTTCATATTTTGATATTGGAAGTCTTTTATGTCGGCTTGTAACATGACCTCTATTTTGAGCTTCGCCTTTTAGGGATTTAAATGTATGTAGTTCAATTTTTGTCCATTCAAGGATTAACCTTGTTCACATACTTCCAATATATTATGTTTATATACATGTGTGATTAAGGAAAACAATTTGTTTGATGGATACCTTAGATCGTGGTAATTCTTAGTCATGTGGGTGGCCACTTGACCTCTCCTCTTGGTAGACTATAGATTGGCCTTTGAGGATGTGCAATTCGAATGATGGTTATAGGTAATATAGCTCATAATCAGGTCTGTGACAAAGGAAAATAAATGATTTTTTTTTAAGATAATATCAAGGAGAGTCAAGGATCCTCATTCTAATGTCATTTGTTGATGCCAAAAATTATGATAAGGATAATGTATATCATCCCCTTACTTGGGTTTTTTGCTGCTTTTTATAGCATTTAAAGAGGTGTGTGAGACAAGATGCATCACTTGATCGTATCATTTTCTTCATGAGTTGTAAGGATAGTTAATCTTTAAATGGGTTGTTCAATGTTTGTTTGTTCAAAATTTTGAGATATCGGTTTGAAATACCTATTCAAAGTTTCAAAATATTGGTTTGAGGTAATGTGATAATTTTACAATGTGGATCTCACTTTTTGGTTTATAGATCATTCATTCTAAACCTAGTGTATGTTGAGTCAATGGTTTATAAGCCATGTGACTTATGTCTCCATCAAAAATAATAATGTTGTGGATCCATAGTAGGCCTTAAAGGACATCTTTAATGTCGATGTTCAAATTAATAGTTTTTAATCCACTAAAATGATCAATTAAGGTTTAGTTTTGATCATAACTATCTCTAAAAAAAAAAGATCCTTCCTATAAATTCATGAAATTAACCCTTAACTTGTAAAAGAAATGGGAAGTAGGCTGCGATTTTTGGTTTTCTTTGATCTTTTTTGTGGTATTTTCCTATTTTTCATAACTTTGCAAATTGTTGGTGTAAACCTTTCTATCAATCAAGAATACGGATTTTGACTCCTCTTTTATAGATCTCATTATACATTTTTTCCTTACTTTTTTTTTTTTCCTATAACACATGTTGTTTTAATTACAAAAAGCTAGGATTATGTAACTTCAGGTGCTAATCTTGTTTTCGTGTTTAACACATATTCTTCCTTTATAATGGAAAGCTTGAGTATCCAAGATGGGAGGTCAATGCACATTGGCTTCAAGTTCGAGCATGTATTGTGAAGCCGAACCCACGGTTAGGGGTAAGCATAATTCAGTTAAAACCGATAAATCGAATTGCTTTCGGTTAATTTGGTTTGGTCTTTTAGATTTTCAATTATAAATTGACTTATAAATCCATTTTTTTGGTTTTTTCAATCAATTTTTGGTTAAAATTTTTTAAACTGAATTAACTAGAAAATTGATTTTTAATTTTAAGTATTGATTAATTTTGTTAATAATAATTTTTTCTTCCCTCTTTAATGTTCATCTATTCATCACACACATAATTCACTCTTCTTTTTCTCTCAAGTAGTCAAGCCCTAATCTACGCCGCATCGCAGCCACAACCACGCACTCCCTCATCTTCCTTCTTTCCAACTCTAATCCTTTTTTCTCAAGCAGTCAAGCCTCAATATGCACCGTATCATAACCATAGCCATGCACTCCCTCATCTTCTTTCTTTTTAACTCTAATCCCCGTAACAGCAATACACACTTTTTTTTATCTCTTTAATTTTTCAATTCTTCAAGCTCTAATCCGCAACAATCACACTCAAAATTAAAGATTAGATTGCTTTTATCGATTCTCTTTATGTATTTAGGTAAGTACCATAAATTTATTCGATTTGTTCGATTATCGATTAAATTCATTAAAAAAATTCGATTCGGTTAATTTCTTATTTTTTAAATTTGATCAGCTTCAGTTAACTTTTAAAAAAATTCTATTGATTTAATTTTTAAAATTTTTAAATCAAATGAATCGAATTAACTGAATGTTCTCATCTAACTAAGGTGAGGATTGAACATAGTTGAGTAAAAACCTAACTTCTCCAAAAATTGGATATCCTCGTGATCGAGGTCATTTTAGTAAAATTTAGATTTATTTTGAGTATTAGATAGGGTTGAGTTTTGGTCTTTTGGGTGTCATCTATTTTGTGGGGCCAAAATTTTTGGACGAGAAAAGAGGTTCCTTAAAGCTCAGCAAGCCCCAGTCTTCTACTATTCGTTAGCCCGTTTTTTGGGAATCAGAATTTTGGACGAGCACGTGACATCCTTGGGGTCGAGGTTTTAACAACCTGAGATTTTTCTTTTGGTAAGCTCACCATGGGCCTATTTTAGTGGGGTTCTAAAACGGGGATCATGAATTGAGCCAATCTTTTCCTTAGTGTATTGCAAGTCATCGTCCAACTCATGAAGTGCACTTTCTATTAGGGATGATCACTTAAAACATTCTACTCTAAGGATCGTTTAATATAAGACGGTTTTAGTTCCACGAGCCAAATTTTCTTACTTCCCATTGCTACTGGCCTAGTGGGAAATAGGTCCAATTTTGATAAGGAGATGGCTAAACATTTTCATAAATATTTCCCCATCTTGTCATCATGTGCCCCATAGTCTCCTTTCATTTGCCACCACTGACCAAGAGAAAATCATGTATGCTTTTGCCCAATCAATAATATAAGCTTTTGCACTAACTTCAACAATGTCACCAATATCTCACTTACTAATTGTTATTGGATCTCAGAAACTTCATTTCAATAAAACATAATAGTTTCCGAGTCTCTTATCATTCACACAACTTATTTCCAGACTCATGCATACTACCTTTCTCTTGTAGCAAATCTTTTCTCAAATTCAATTTATGGTTGCGTCATTGATTTTTATTTTTATTTTTTTGCCGAATAAAAAGAAGTCAATCTCACATGATGATTGCATGAAAAGTTTCTAATGCAATATACCATTTTCTGGGACTACTGCAGATATACGTCTTTTGCTTTCCCGCTCTTGGGTTGAAATGACAGCATAGATCGGCAAGATCATTCACAAGGGGAAAAACTGTCTAATAACTACACCTGGCTTTGGCTTAGCCTTACTAAGACAAGTATCTTGAGCAACCAATCAATTGAAACTCAAGTACCAACATGGGGGGCAAGCATTTAGACATTGACATCAAGGAGCAGTGAATCATCCTCCATAAACTAAGCAGCACAATCAGCATTAACTTAAATGATCATAAAGGATATAAAGGAGATGCTGTGAATTACATATAGATATACATTTTACCAAAATTTGCATGAACTTGCTCTGTTCCATATTCTATGAACAAATTATGATGATGACAGAAACTAATTTACAAACAATTGGTGCTAAGCATCTTTCTACTTATACGATATCGGACCAGACCTTGACACTGCAAACCTTGGCAGCGGACTGGGACCAGTGCTGCTAGAAGTTGAACCTTCAACAAACTTAACTTTACGGCTTGAACTGTAATCCAGAGGCCCAGACCGACGAACATTCCGGTGTTTGTTCTCAGAGCTGCGTACACTTCCACTGTCAGTATCATAAAGGTGATCCTGCCCATGGGAACCTTTAAAGTAACCTGAATCATTAGCACTGTACTGAGGAGTTGAGTCTCCACGGGGCTGCTTGACCACAGGAGATGAGTGTGCTAATGAAACTGCAGGTGACTGGTGGGGCGATGCACTCAGTAATGCCAGCGGCACAGATGGAGAGTTCGTGTAGTACTGGCTATATATTGAACGGAGAATGGCATAAGGAACGTAAGGTTCAAGGGCGCTTCTAGGAAGGTATGGTGAAATCTCACAGAGTTGGTCCAGGAAAATAAGCTTGGCTAGAAGATGAGATCTGCAAACAACAGCAAATATAATTAGTGGATTGCATCACCTAGGTATTAATCAGAAACACTAATCTCTGGAGCCAATTAAGTACTGTAGTGTACAGAAGGCAACGATGTTTATCTGGGTTTTTCAACATAGGAGAAACAAATACATCCCTTTTGCTGACAATGACCAAAAGTGAAAATTTATTAGGGTTGTGTCTCACAAACATGACTACTAAGATATTGGTCTTCAACTGAATTCTTGGAGATCTTAGGAACAGAATCTTTCTAATTCACAAATCGATCAACAGGAATTACTAATATCTGCAGACTGTACTTGGTGTTATGGAGAAACAAGGCAATTTCTAAGGACCACTTCTAAAAAACTTTTTTGTCATTAAAACTTGAGAGCAATTATCTAGAATCACAAAAATGACTACTTGATTACTGAAATCGAAATGAATCACCCTAGGAAAATGATGTTTTGTTTACAAAATCATCAAAACAAAAACAAGATCTTCTAAATATGAAAACAATCAGTGTGTGCTACATAATGCTTAAGCAGACCATATTATTAGATACTTATTTGATATAGTCATCTGCAGCATCTGCAGGGCTACAAAGAATACAGCAGTTTTTTCCATCTACCACTAGGTCATATGATACTTCTAACTAAATCTTGGGATACAAAGAACTTACAGGACCGATTTATGCTCACATTTTTGCAATGTCCATTTTTGCTACAAAATTTGGATAACATAATTCAAAAATACATTTTGGTGAATGTTTAGAATACGAAATGAATATCTAACCCAACAGCCCCAACCTTGTTGTTACAGCAACCCATTGACACAACGGCCAAGCACACTTTTGGTACCACCACCACAATGACCACCATACATCACTACTACCACAACCATCACCATCACCACCACCATCCAATCCTCACAAGTTTCTTGCCTTTCTACCACTCTAACCACCCATACTGGCTATGAAATCCTGCTACTACCACTCACCATCAAATAGCACCATAAACACTATGAAAGCACTTTCAACTCCTCACGCCATCATTATAATGATCACTGACAATACTACAAGGCTCACCACCGGTCTCCTATAACAACCCTTTCAACCATAAGTATTGTTACTACCAACATCACCACTGCTGACCTCGTTGCATTTTGACTGTGTCACTACCAAAAAACACCACTTTTAATCAAGTGGCAGGGAAAAAAAAAAAAAGAAGAAAAAGAGAAAGTAAAAGAGTGCAACTTTAAGCAAGGGCAAGGGATCAGTTACAAGCATAGGGGGTGCTAAAGTTGACAAATAAATGAATGATGCATAATACTTGTTTGCAGAAATGATAGATAATGTGATTCTTTGTCCAAGAAAATAGGGTTAATAAATGGGGGCCAATGATAGATAAAGAATGATGCCCCTAGTGAAAATTGTTCTCACATAACCATGGGCATTTACATTGCTCGACTTGGTCAGGCAAAATTTTGGCTTCACCCTGACTTTAAGGACACTAGAGGTTTCATAATCACCATTTGCATCGATTAGAGAACATAGCTAAAGATACTTATCTTTTCCTTTTCTTTTGACCCTTTCTGGTGGAAGAATGCTTTACTTGGGAGAGTGCATTACTTGGGAAAGCTCTTCTACAACATTCTGCATGACTAATTTGTGAAAGCCACAAGTAGTCTTCACAAAATAATTCAGGCTCTGTTACTAACGTAATTGCTATGTGATAGACATATGGTGTAAATCATGTTCATCTTTAACACACTCCTCAAAAATGCCTGTTCACAAGTCAAAAATTTCCTCATAGCGTGACCAGATCTTCTTGAAAGGTTTCTCAATGTCACAGTGACAACAAAAATCAGTATATGCCAAAAGTGCATTAGATACTCCATGACGAGGCTTCTCTGTTTCAAGGCAGAATAAGAATACAACTACTTATGATAACACACAAAACAGAAACGGTGTCTGTGGTGGCAGGAGGAGGGGAAGAAGAGAAGGATGTGTTAACATGGGATCCAACATATTCTTTGAGATGAGTGTGTTTCTTATAAAGAAACTGTAAAGCTATGAGACATGGACATGCCTAACAGATAGCCATACTGTTGTCCAACAATAGATAACACACATCATACATGTCAGACATACTTGTATGCTTATCCTACATAAAACTAATAGAAAATTGCATGAAGACATCCTGCAACACGAACCAAATTCTCCTATGACACATTTCCAAATATTCTTTGAATAAAATAAATTTGACTTGCTTATTTGCAAGGAAATTCTCCAATATAAGGTTCTTTTTCTTTCTTTTGGCACACAAATCTCTAAGGTTAATACCCTAAATACAATGATAGAATATATCTTTTTAGAAATTATTACTAAAACCTTTTATCTTTTATAAACTAAGTGAAGTGAATTTTCCATGTCATACCAGAGGTGATTTAGTTCAAACGACAAGAAGAAAAACAGCCATACTTCATAAAAGTTCAAAAAAATATACATATTCTCTTTACTTGATAGCACCATGCTCTATCCTATTTTTCTGAAATTAGTGTATCATTGAGTGCATGTCATGTCATTTCTTCTGTCCAATTTTCATGTCCATTCTATTTGCCGCAAGTGTATGCCCTGTTGCTCTCCGTTTGACGTTTGAAATGATGTAATTCACCCCAACCAAAATGTAATTGATCATATGAGGGACTTTAGACAATAAGCCCATCATAAGAGGTTGGGTAACATTAGGTCTTTGGGAACATATGTCAAACTTCTCAATAGCCAATATGTAACAACATTGTCTATATGCATCCCCCTCTAATCAAAGGGTGAAGCTTCTAGCAATTGTTAAACTATGCAGTCGTTTAAATGCGTACCAAACTAACCAATGCGGTCATTTAAGAAAAAAACTAGTTCTATGTAATTTTTGACCAGGTAACTCAAGGTTTTTAGTGATTCTGTACGTCCACAATCAGTATATCTTAGATAAGTTTCAAACAACTATGTTAAGCTTAAATCAACACTTCCTATGGTTTTCCTTTACCTTTTGGGTTATTCCTATGGTTTTCCTTTACCTTTTGGGTTATGGATGCACTGTTTCTAACTTTCTACGTTTCTTTGATTTAATCTACTCCAAAGTTTTACAGGTTCTATCCATGTTTGTTGCAGGAAGGTTCTTTTTTAGAAGGATACAGAATCCTCCAGAGACATCCATTCTCTTTATACTTCAGATTCAGGCTGAAATCATGCCAATCACAACCCTATCCATATTCCAAAAGAGAAGAGCCAGAAGAAAAAGGGGAAAAGGTTGAAGCAACTGAGTACCAAGACCAAACACCAAAACATATTCTTTTCTTTTACTTTTTTGAAAGACATGCATTCAAAATTAATTTACCTGTTAGCTTCGCCCCAGGAATCTAGAATAATTCCTGCAGAGAATTTGACAAAGAGCAGTATAGCTGACTTTATGCTTGCCTCGGCAGACAAACGTGGTTGCATCTCAGGGTCCAAACTTTCACCAGCATGGCCATTCGAGAGGGATTGTCTATGCTGATTTTCACGTTCCAACCGAACATACTCACTTCCTGCAATTACAGCATTAATACACCTGCAAACCAAATTTGAATGTGAAGTCAAAATAGTTAGTCACTCGGGTGTACTACCATATTTTATACCAGTTCCTTAAATCTAAATCCATTAAAATTGAATCCAACAAACAACTGTTAAATGAACAATTCATAGAAGAACCAAAATGCATCCCATTTCTTCAAAATATTCAAAGGAATCTACTGCTTCTAAGCTTGCATAGAGAAGATTGGTTTATTTTCTTGCTATCACTCCTAATATCTATTTAAGAGCCACATCCCCTATGAAGTTAGGAGCCTGAACTTCCTAAATTCTAGAATTTCTCATTTCTGTAGTGTGCAGCTGTGGCCACGTGCATGGGTGTTCAAATCTCTGCAACACGAGCAACATATTGCAGCGGATATGGTTAAGACCCATTAAGCTTATAGATCAAAGGTATGCATGAAACACTTACCTTGCGTTGAATACTACCCTAACATCTTTTATCCAAAACACAAAAATATTACCCTACCATAACATCAAAAGGATTCCTAATAATCACCCACCGTGCCAAACAATGAATGTTGTTGTTGAAGCCTCCCGTTTCAACATTGAAGCCAGTGGTATTCCAAATATTGGATGTCATGAAGGTTGCAAATAAGTAAGGCAAAAAGCTCCATGAACCATCATTTGCACCCCCAACCTCTTCCATAATTGATCTCACCCATTCCGAATCATGATCACCAGCCAGGACTACACTATTTGCGACCCCCTTTATCCTCCTAATTTCCTTCTTTTCAGGCATTTCTTCAGGTATATGTTTAACGACTCCAGCAAGTAATGAATATATCAAGGGTGCCCCTTCTTCAAGCACAGCTCCAGCAGCTTCAGCAAGAAGCTGATCAAATGCCAATGCCTGACCTGCCTCAACACAAAAGCCAATAACCGTGTCCAAGTCTACAATCTGCTTCAAGCACGTGTCTCTTTCTATTCGGTCACCAGAGTGCATGCTCCCAGCAACAGCCTCAATCACCTCACGGTTTGATCGCAATGATGTACCGATGCAATTCAAGAGTGCAGCAGTATGTTCTTTCATCATTCTATCCAACCTGTCAACTCCATAGCCACCGAAAATACGAACAAATGCCTTCAGTTCTCTGAGATCAGTAACTGACTCGGCAAAATACCCACCAACAGGTCTAGCGCTTTTGAAGCATTTGTGCATAGGAGTAAAGAGGATTCCAGCACCTGATACATCCTTGACAATGTTTTCAATGTACCAGTTGCACACGATTTCAGTGGCAGATCCACTAACGTACTCCTCTGGTTTTTCAAATAAGTGCAGAGAAGAAACTGGTCCCGAGAAAGCCTCTGTTAGTAAAACTTCTCGACTACCCTGGGTTAGATCCATGCTAATGTGCTGCTCTGCCAGATGAATTATACTCATGTGTCTGCGAATCAGTGACTCCAGCATAGACGGCCGCTGAAGATCATTATCAGTTTTCAGGACTGCAAGCAATCTTCTCCTGAAGTTCCCCAGTATACATTCTCTCATGTACTGCACATTTCGCGGGAATATCCCCGAAAGAAACACATAAGGTCATAATTGTTAGACCATTGATGAAAACCACCTTTCATAAAGAGAATAAAAAAATACAATTATCCACCTTTCAGCTGGTATATTATAGCTCAATAAGCAACTTTTAAATTGAAGCGGAACTACATGCTGAGAGCTTCCTGTTAAAGTTTACCATCATTGGAGACCCATTTTAATGACTCATTATACTACTTAAATCTCACCTGTCCTCTGTGACTTCACACCTGAGGATCAGCCCATTAATTCCAACACTAATGGCAAGGTGTTAAATAGTGGAAGCAAATACTAAACATCATTTAGGACTGGCAATGATATGAAATCATAAGCAAGAAAGCTGGTACACGATACATAAAACTGTAACCAAGTTTAATCAGTAGTCCAAGTACATATGATGTACTCTAAGTAAAACTAAAACGTCATCTGATGTACTAAGTAAAACTAAAACATCATCTGACACCACAGCTAAGGGGCAAGTGCACATCCTCATTTAAAAAGTCAAGCATAACCTGCATAGTTTATATCATACATCCACAAAAAGATGCAAATGAGAAGAAGACCAATCAACCAATAAATGTTACTGGACATTCTAAATTTGCATTATTGAAATGATAAATTAAACTAGCTAAACAAAAGCAATAAGTAAGCATTTAATTTGTGAGATTTAAAATTTACGAAGAAAGTTCCAAAATGAGAAGATATCATCTAGAAGAAAAAAAATAACAACAGCAATGATAATAGAAACTAACATATATATTCTAATTGTCAATAACAGACATCTACATCCAAGTCTCCTATAATCAGGGTAAAAAGACTAGCATGGCTCACCTCCCGCAGAACAAAAACATGATTTAAAACACATATAGGCTCCATATCATTCAAAACTGAACACAAGTTGGTCAACCTCTGCATTGCAGCTTCTAACCTGCCATCATTGCAAAGTTAGATCCCATTAGTCATGCTAATTCTGGATTCTGTAAGGAAGGAGAGAAGAAATTCAAACATCAGTTCAAGCGCCTCACATTTTGATAGAATTATTATTTTCAGGATAGCTCTCATGGCCAGGCAAAGGAAAACCACCAGCTAGCTTGGGAGATTTTGCTGAAGGCACTGAAATTCTTGACGCGTTATTCAGATAAAAAGCTCCTTGCTCAGGAAAAATCTGAGATATCTCACAGAATTAGTTTGCTGACACACAATTGACCTTCAACAAGTTTCATATGCTACAAAATATCAAAATGAACAACCTGAGTCTCCAGGGCACCAAATCCGCCGTCAGAATCAAGGATATTGATTAACCCCTCCAATCCTCCCATGATGGATTCAATAAGGGACTCCACATACAGGACAGCATCTCTCCCAATTTTCGTTACCTGTGTGCAGTAAGTTATGAAGTAAATCTCATGATTAACCCACTACTGGTCTTCTCTTCTGATGAGAAGAAAAAAAAAAGGCAGGTTTGGTTTTGGAGCAGCGAAAGGCAGACTGTATCAAAATAATAGAATTATTTTTTCATGCAAATGGACATCTAGAACTAAAATTCCGACAATATCCACTCAATAATACAATAATAACTGTAAGTCACACTGAAATCAATGTTCCATCGAGAAGAAAAAAGAAAATGAAGAAATGAACTTTACTTTTCCCCATATTTTAAGTTGCAGACCTTGAGGAGAAACACCAATCAGTACCCAGAATCACTTTGCAAACAAATTCTACAAATATAGAAATCATACCATGCAACTTTGCTGCAAGATCCTGATTCCAGAATAGCAATTTACCAGCAACATACATGTTTTCGTTTAATCCACCAAGACAAATAACTACAAGCATCTTCTGTTTTTTAACAGAACTTCGAGGTCCAGAGAGAAATAAACTGTTGTCATACCATGATACATGGCCATCCTTTTTGGACTTATATTGTTCCAAGAGGCAAGAGTATATAAGGAGAAAACAGAAAGTGATGCTATAAAAGTCTAGTTCACCGGTTACCTCCTCTGGAACAATTGGAGAGGCACATTCTGGAAAACTACTAGCAACACCAAGCCATGCACAACAATGCTGAGGGCGTCCCTCTGGTCCAAACATAGTGTTCCTAAAGACCTTTTGCAATAATTATCCATCAGATTATGTATAAGACATTCAACATACAGTCAAAAGGAGAGAGGTAGAGGAAGCATACCGCTGTAAGGTGCTGGTGGTAGAAATATAGCTTTTTGAGACTTCCATGCTTTGACAATTGGGAATCCAGTTCATCGATGCATCTGCATATAAATATATCATTCTTTTCTCTTTCCTTCATCTAATCATAAAGTGGGATATCATTTATCAACTAATTATGCTGGCATGTATTTCTTATATTTCAATCAATTTTCAAGTGAACAAGTTTCAACTTCACTCTTTGCATGGATATCCAAATAAACTAAACATATGAAAATGATCCGGGAGTAGCAACAAATGAGGAAAACCAGGCTGCTAAATTGGTCATCGACGGTACAAAGAGGGGCATTTCTATAGAATTTCCATTTCCCTTTAGGCGACAATAATCTGGGAGTTGTAATGGGATGTGGAAAAACCAGGCTGCTGAATTGGTCATGGACAGAACAAAGAGGGACATTTCCACAGATTTTGCATTTCCCTTTAGGCCTTCATGGACACTAAATTATCTGTTTTCTTCTTTCTTTCTTTCTTTCTTTCTTTCAGGGTAATAGTGGGGGGGAAGAGACTTCAATGTGATCCTGTACCCACATGAAAGGGTGTGGAAAGAAAATGGAGGGACTCGTCCAGGTGAATTCATATAAGTTGTCTCTAATCTAGGGCTACAGGATGTACCATTGACTGGGGGTACGTTTACATGGTCCAATTTGAGGGACAACTCTTCTACGTCCTCTTTGGATACATTCCTGAGATCTAATAGCTGGAAGGATAATTCCCATGCATGCAACAGATGCTACTGCGTAGGCCAACGTCTGACCATAACCGTGTGATGCCGGTGATGGAAGGTATAAAATGGAGCTCTTACCCATTTAGATATGAAAATATGTGGCTGCACGTGAAGGGTTTCAATGAACTTGTAATGGATTGGTGGGAGGGAGTGAAGAGGAAGGTAATGCAAGCTTCGTGGTGGTGAGAAAATTAGAAGTGGTAAAGGCAAAAGTAAAGAAGTGGAGCAAGGAACAGCTTAGGAATTTGAGGCAAAGGAAAATGAAACTGTGGAGTGACCTGCAGGATTTAGATAGCGTCATCATGGCAGTGGAAGTAACAGGGATGTCCAGGAAAGGAGAACGGTAGTTAACAGTGAGTTGGTGCAATTGCCAAAGTTGGAAGAGTTACCCTGGAGGCAAAACTCAAAGGTTTCATGGTTAAGGGTAGTTGATAGGAAAGCTGCTTTTTTTCCGTAAAATGGAAAATGCATATAAGAGATGTAATTTATAAGCAAAATGCAGACTGAAGGTGCACATCTGGTTGAAGAAGTGGAGATAAAAGGAGGGGGTCAGTAACTATTACAAGAATTTGAATCAGGAAAGGGTTAGCGCCTGAAGCTAGATGGGTTGAGTTTCAAGCAAATCAATACCAGATTGAGGAAGCGGATTGAATCTCAGTTCGGGGAGGAGGAGATATGGAGTGCACTTGTGGACTGTGATAGCAACAAGGCCCTGAGTCCTGATGGTTTTTCAATGGCGTTCTTGAAATCAAATTGGGAAGTCATGAAAGGAGATATCTTAGGGATGCTCGAGGAGTTTCATAAAAGTGGAAAGTTCGTAAAATCACTCAATGTTACTTTTATTATGTTAATTCCCAAGAAATCGGGGGCGGTTAGTATCAAGGATTATAGGCCTATTAGCCTGATTGTGTATGTATATAAGCAGATGTCTAAAGTGCTAGCAATGAGGTTTAGGCTGGTGGGTGAGAAAATGTTAAGTATGACTCAAAATACTTTTGTTAAGGGTAAACAGATTCTAGACGTTGTACTTATTGCAAATAAAGCTGTGGATAGCCAAGAGAAATCTGAAAGGCAAGGTATTGTTAGTAAGTTATATATCGAGAAAGCCTATGACCATGTATCATGGAACATCCTGATGTCTATGCTGAAGGTCGACTATGGCAGAAAATGGTGCAGTTGGATTTCCTAGTGTACCACAACTGCTTTCGATGCAATGACGATGAATGAATCTTCAAAGTTCTTTAACTCAACCAAGTAGGCAAGGGGATCCATTAGCAACCCGGCTGTATATTTGGGTGATGAAGGCATTGGATAGGCTGTTGTCCAAGATTATAGACAGGGGGCAGTTGGAGGGTTTCAAAGTGGGAGGATAAGAGAATGAGTTGATGGTGTCACATCTTCTTTTTGCTGATGATACAACAATTTTTTTGCAATGTAGAGGAGAAGCATGTAATCAATTTAAGGGGCATTTTACTGATTTTTAAGGCAGCCTAGGGGCAAAAATAAATCTGAACAAAACTGAGATTGCAGTGGTGGGTGAGGTGGAAAATGATGCGGGCTAAGCCTTCCTCATGGGAGGCAAGTTAACCAAATTCCCTATGAAATATTTAGGCCTTCCCTTAGGTGCTACATATAAAGCGACAACAATATGGGATGGGGTAATGGAGTGATTCAAAAGGAAATTAGCAGGGTGGACGAAACTGTGCCTGTCTAAGGCGGGTAGGTTAACCTATATAAAGTGTACACTTGCTAACTTGCTCGTTTACTCTGTCATACCAAGGGAACTAGCAAATATGTTAGAGGCATTTAGAGGAAATTTTTGTGGGGTAGTATGGGAGATTGTTACAAGAATCACCTTGTGAGGTGGAATGTGGCTACCCAACCCATTGATAAAGGATAGCTAAGGATCAAGAATCTTATTTCTTTTAGTAAGGCATTGTTGGGTAAGTGGCTATGGAGATTTATGGTGAAGAAAGAAATCTTATGGAGAAAAATAGTGAGGAACAAATATGAGTTGGAAGGGGGTTGAATGACAAAAAGTGATAGAGGTGCATTGGTGTTTGTGTGTGGAAGGCCATACGAAAAAAGTTGGAAGAGTATAAATCATGGATTGCGTTCAAGGTAGGAAAATGATAATTGAATTGTCTCTCATTATAAATGCATATTAGCTTGAAAATTGTGGTCTACAAGAAGTTAATGCATGATAAACTTCAGTACCTAGTCAGAGTGCAAAAGTAAAGCCAAGGATTCTACCTGGACCAACTGTATGCAGCATTTCCTTCAGACAGCAATCCTTCCTTCCCAGTGGAGACAGTAGCTTTTTCCAAATGTCTTATGTTTATAGATGAACGAGATGATGTCACAACCATCAAAATCGACAACCAATCCTTTCTGAAGTCCTGTTTTAACAATCATACAAGAACATTTGCTCAATAATACACTCACATAGAAGCCAGTTCTAGGCGGGAACTATAAAACTACCATGACTGAGGGTCAATTGATTCAAACCAACCACGTACAATATCTACATGAAGGCTGGATTATTGAGAAAGTAAAAATAAAAAGAGTACAATTGTTAAAGAAATATTACGAAAAAAAAATTCAAGTAACTGTACTATTTGCAGATAACAGAAGCCTATGGAAAAATAGAGAAGAGTTTTGCCAGTAAAGATGCTGTATAAAAGAGTCTCCATTCTTAGGGTTCAGGAATCAATGTTTGGCAATATTTTATTTTGTATTTGACCAAAACCTTAAAAGTTGATAATCTGATGAAACATAATAAGTGCATGCATGAGCAGACACCTGCAGACACAGGAATATATTAGAAGCTAGTAAATACTAGTGACCACCCATGAGACTTCTGATTTACCATTAACTATTCATGAAATGTCTAGAACAAAGAAAGAACCCATGTAAATGATATTGCTACGCCTAATGGCAAGGTTACATGCACAAAGACTAATATAACAAGAAAGATCCAAAATCAGCTGGTTCTATTACTGACTTCCTGATGGCTTCTTATATATGATTACATGACACTAAGTTGGCTGTCATCAGTGACAGGAATCACGATAATGTGACTTTAGCCTCCAAAGGTATCAGTTGATATGCATCTTTTTTTTCACATTGCCAATAGAGAGTATTGATGAATTTAAAAAGTTGCATGCAGCTGAGGTGGTTAACACTATTATCATTGATCAATGTGCCTTTCAAAAGCAATAATGAACCCATTACACATCCAAGAACATTCACCCAGAGGATAAAAAGAATAAGGAAATAAGAAGAAGAAAATGGTTAAACAATTTCTTACTGATAGATCACATGTGATGGTGGAAATATTTTCACCATGTGGTTTTGGTATGTTTTCAAGGTGCTGTACAATCTGCTGGAGAAGTCCTTTCAAGGCTGAATCAATATCAAGAGCCACCATTCCAGGAGTTCCCAGTAAAAACCGAATTCTACCAGCACAGGAAGAGAGATATGATAGAGCATAACCTCGTATTGCTGCATGTAATAAGAAAAATCCTCAAAAAATAACTCAAGCATATGAGTAATTTTTCTCACAGTAATGGCAGAATATAGCCCTATTTTGTACCGACTAAAAGTGAAATAGATGACAGTTTCACAATGACATGATCTTTTCTTTTAGTGCTCTGGCATCTAGGTGATGTGGTAAATCCAAAAACTTCTGTTAGGGCCAGATTATTCTACCCGCAAAGGAGAGAGATGAAAGTTGAGCTGAGAGCTCTCAATCAATTCAAGATCACAAGATTTGAATGACAGTAGGTGCACTTGTATCATTGGTCTGCCAAAATAATTGGTTTTTCCCTCACCCACCTGTAGTCCTCTAATTGTCATTTTTATATGAACTGGATATACTTTCTTTCCATGCCCTTTTACCAAAAAGAGTGAACTGTCACATGCATCTGGAAATATATCATGGACAGTGATAATAATTAGAAAACATGCTGACCACATGCAAAAGGCCAGTAAACATGTCATGCCATCATAGGCAATGAATATTGCCAACACGGCTTTATAGAAGGTATCAGTTGCACTTTGCAGTCATTGTGGCAAGATTATCAACCTTTAAGGAACTAGGAAAAGATTCATGGAAGCTTTTTTTCTTTCTTTTTTTTTTTTTTTTTTTTGGGTTCTCTTGGGCTTTCAGATCTACCAATAAATTCTTTCACCTGAGAAAAGAGCATAAATTTCCAGACAGGAGCTGGAACATTCAAACTTTGAGGCAATACACTCTTGGTATTATATGTCCATGATTTAGTTTTCTCTAACATCTCTCATCTTTCTTTCATCATGCTCATAGTTTCTTTTTCATACTCTTCTTGGGGGATGCCTTTCCCAAAATCTGTACCATCATTGATAATATCAATATAACTTGAACATTTTGAGAAAATTGGCTTAGATCAAATCCAATCTAACCTGCTATATACTTGCGCACTAGACAGCAAAGACGGTCCATTCCATCTAGCAAGAAACCAATAGTTGGATCACTTGGATCCTGAAACAAGAACCATCAGCTTGAAGTTAAGACATGGAATTGCAAGTTTGTCCAATCACAAATAGTTACTAAAGAACATGTTTAACTGAGACAAGAAAAAAATTGACTAATTGACTTACTATGTTGACTGGTATAATTCGAGCAGCTTTTGATTTTGATGATGCAATTCCTACATGTTGGAAATACCAAATGACCTCAGACTGAGCCAAAGCCAACGCAGAAAATACCATCTGTAGGAAGCACCAAAATCATTAGAGAAGACATCCATGAAAGAGAGCTGCTTCACATATTACTAATATTAGATAAGATTCTTATTTGTGTAATATCAGAAATGGCCGCATGCATTATAGAAAGGGAGAGAGGGGGGAGAGAGAGAGAGAGAGAGAGAGAAAGTAAGATTAATTTCCTCTTCTCCACATTTTTGTTGTCTTTCTTTGCTACTGGCCTATCTAAGACAGAACTATTATTGAAGATAATTCTTTTAACTAATCAAATATTCAACAAGCAATCTAAGATGTTTATGTTACAAAAACCATTAAACTCAACCTCCTCCTTAAGCAAGAAAGAAAAAGGACATGAAAATACAAATCAAGATCAACACTTTCTAAGTTAAACCTGTAACCTCATAAGAAGCTTTATGAAACTAAATAAGATAAGATAACATTTCAGGGAAGGAATGGAAGAAAAAGTATGGAATGCCTTTCAAACATCATTCGAAACAATTATCTTCCAAGTTTAGAGCACATATATATGGAATTGCAGAGTTCCCTAAACAATCCAGCGCACAAAATGCAAACTTCTTGCACTTCTTGATAATATATTGAAGATGATGCTGATTAAAATTCTGCCTCATTTCCATATAAAATGTCCAAAGTCAGACAGTAGCAGCGTCCAAGTTGTAACCAAGTGGTCAAGAATACAAGTAACCTCAAAACTTAAATGAGAAGAAACTAAGGTACTGTATCTACATGCAAGTGAAGAAGATTACAAAAGAAGCTGAAAATATTATCTAATAACATGTTTAATGAACCTGTAATGAGTATGGTAGCCTTACCTGAATGTTTGGAGCTAACAAACTAGGTTGATCAGTGAAAAAGAGCACCATCCTTCCTATTTCTTGCTTCAATAATATTCTCCTCTCCCGATGTATGGCATCACATGACAGCAATGCTTGCTCATAAACTTCACTGAAGGCATCAACCAATTTACAAATATCATGTTTATTGCTGATGGTCCCCTGAAATTAAGGAGCTCTAGACATGCTAGAATACTAATATGATAAGAATCTATCACGTATATGAGAAAATTTAAAAACAGAACACAACCCAAAAAAAGGAGAAAGAAAAAAGAAAAATTACATGATTCCATAAAGACCACTTTCTACATTAAGAAAACAATGACAAATATGTCTTTTTAACTATTAGTTCAGTTGATCGCCAATCCACAGACTAACAAAGCTCTCTTTCCAAAGAGTTACAAGCATTGTTTATGGCAGGAAGACAATACCAAATGACATCTTGCTGCTGACAGAGTTCAACCATATCACTGTTAGCTAGACCCACAAAACACCATCCAGTAAGAACTTAGTCTTAATGACAAGTACAGCAAAAAGTTCTCTAAATGAAAAAGGGTTGGATCCAACATCGCCTCATTTTTCCTAATAAATTTTAATTATTTAGTCCCTTTTGTTTACTAGTTCCTCATGCTTTGGTTTTAAGGTTCATCGCTTTAAACTAAATATCTCAACTACTCTACAACTATGCACATGCTTAAAGTTGAAATTCTTCAACTTTTGATATAGCCCAATCTTTTATACCAAACTGCCCCAATCTTTTAGGCTAAAAAGACCTAGGATCAATCAAATTAGCTAGACTAAAAGGAAACAAGAAAAGAAAGGAAGACAAGGATATAACACACTTCAATCTACAGAGTTCGTCCAAAGGAAATCCTGTAATGGTAAAACACATTTAAAGTTGATTGGATTCACTCATCTTACCTCAATGTAGCCCAATCAAACTTCAAGACACTCCCTCATGCCTTGGCAACACTCAGCATCTAAATTAACATTAGGAGACCCCATTGCAATAGGCATCCAAGACAGTATATTAATATATATCCAAGTTGCATTAGGAGTCAAAAACTCACTACTTGTCTGAATACCACACGACTACCCATCGCGTACATCAATTGCTGACCAGTTATTACTTTTCCTGATCAGTTAGAAAATCAATCATCATCCATAAGGGTTAATTTTGACCCACAAAATTATCAACTGGCTATGTGCAGTTCCACATGGTGCTTTCACAAACTAGATTGCCCATTGCCACCCCACAAATTTTTTCAAGGAAGAAAAAAAGAAATCTTGAAGTACTAGTTTGAATAGTGAAAAAGAGGAACCAGGTAAGGGCTCCTAGATAGTGCCAAGCTTGGGAGGACAGTTATCAATGATGTCTTGAATAATCATACAGATTCAGTGTTCTTGTTGACCTTTTCAACAAAATCATAAGAAACTGCTGTCTGTACAAAGTGGATTAAACAAATTTAACTAAATAATAACATAACCAGTCATATAAGAAATCAAAACTGAGAAACTGTTAGCTTCTGTTTAGAAACGATTTGCTAGTTCATTTACTGAAACTGTAACAGTTAGTTCTTTGCATTGGAAGCTGTAATACCTTATCATTTTCTCCTATTTCGGTGGTATCCCCAAGGCGCCATTTGTAATGTTATATATACAAAATTCTGTTTCTTATAGAGAAAAGAAAGAAAGAACACCTTATCATTTTCTCAACCTGCTTCGCAACACTATATTCCAAATCTGCTTCTTTTTGCTTAGTTCGTCCGGATTTCGCCATCTTTTTCGATTCTAGTATGCGGGGTAAAACATACAACTGATAGTCCTCATGCAATAGAACATACTGCATGTTCAAGATTATGACATCAATTAGCTGCTCCAAATGAGAAATTTGTAGTTCCCGTAACCAAACTTACCTCATCTCTGAACAACGTAATAACTAAGTTTTCCTTCAATACAACCTAAAAAACCAATGGAGAGTGGAGAAGATGTTAGAATGCTCATCTAGGATCTTGAAGTCACAAATTTGGAACATATCAGAACTGAATGGAAGTAGTGCAGTAGTGAAGTAGAAGTTATCAAAGGAGAATTGAGTTGCGCTAACCAAAACTTTAACAAGTGTTTGGTATGAGGTGATCCAATCAAGATTAGCAGTGATCTTAGTGGGTTTCATCCTGTGCTTTTTATATCTCTGATTCTATTAGACAGTAATTTTAATCAACACACTGATAAGATCAGTTTTCATCTCAAAACTAACAATAACCTAAGAACACCTAGGGATAGTTATGTTAAAAATAAAAGTAAAAATAAAAAACTATGGTAGGTGGATAATATGTCAGGTTTATAGCCACAAAGCTGGCAATATTAGTTCTATCTCCTGTTAACTTTTATAAGGATAATTGAAAGAATCATAAGTAATCCATATACAACTTGTGAAGTGTCAATGAACCAAATAAACCTTAAAGAACATTCAATAAGGAAGCCAAACAAAGATAATCATGACTGAGAACGCAAAAGTAAGGTTTAAGAAGTTCTACCAACAGCTTGATAACCTGCAAATTGCTGTTAGCTAACTGTAGTCGAAATATAGATAAGCCAAACTTTGTCATATCCTTCCAATGATGGTAACAGTTATGATCATAGGGATTGCTTAAGAAAGATATCCAATTCACCATTTGTTTTTCCTTTTTTCTTTTTTTCTTTTTTTTTTTCCCCTAGATCTCAGACACATTGGGCACATTTAGATAAAAACCACCTAGCTTAAGACGCCTAATTTTAATCTAAATTGTCAGCATCTTCCATGTGCATACCTTCTGACGAAGTACAAAACTGTTTTGTAATAATCTTGACATGGTACTCAACTTCCAAGCAGGACCATTTATGCTTAATCAGAAACATGCTGATTTTCTCTTTTTTGTTGGTAAGACTCAATTTCAATGCAAATTCATAACATGCAAGGAAAAATAGAATCATGAAGTATGTCATACCAGCGCAATATCAATGCTAGTGACACGTAGCAGCTCATCAGGACAAACAAGATACCCTAGTAACACCCATTCCCGATAAGAGGTAACATTTGCAAGGTCTTGGGCTCTCTGCAGGAAGGAGTAACAAATGAAGTATGACGTAGTTTCATCTTAAATACCTCAATCACAAAGGAGTGGAAAAATATTATCAGCGTATCTAGCAAATCAAGAACAAGTTAAACTATGTTCGTATCTTCCAAAAAAAAAACATCTACCATGGGGTGAGCAGAATTTGTAAGTATGTCAGGATATCGAGGATGATATGGACTCAAAAATCCCTCATTTCTCAGCTTCCTTGTGTCAGTAGATAGAAAAATAATGGGGCCAACTGCCTCTAAGACCTGAAATAGAAAATGAAACTATCAACAACTTTATACCGTTCAAACATTAGAAATGATATTTGCATCCATGATGACTGGGTTGACATGAGCATCGAAAACCTGCAATAAACGTGGGAACTTTTCCAACACAGTACCATTATAACCACTAGTCAAAATATCCCCATCTACATGACTGAGTCAGCACATGTAGTTTGTAGTTTTCCTTTTGCATAGACTCCATATGCATGACAGTCAAATACTTCAACAACTTCAAGGAAAAATTATTAGTGAAAAATCCTACTATAAAGACAAAAGAGAGAAACAAGCACAAAAACTCAAGCCCTCATCTTCTCATCACACATCACTCATCACAAAATTAAAAGGGATCAATAGTGCACTTTATCATATGATCTTGCAAGTCAAAGGATTCACCTCTCCAATACGTGGGCTGACAAAATTTAGGTCTTCTTGTAACCCTTTCAATGGTGGGTCATACGAGTCAATGAATTGAACCAACCTAAAAGACAGAGAAATTTATAAAATGTCAAACGTTATTAAGTAAGAGCCAAAAAAAGAAAAAATTAATAATTTTTTCTTTTAAGCAAACTTAGGGAATTCATGCTTTAAGCTCCAACAGCCATTACATTTGATTTTTTTATTTTATTTTTTTTTAGTGTCAAGGGGGAAAAGAAGTTACTAACTTTAACCTTTCCAGAATCCTCAACAGAAGATATTTCCATTGTAATACATATTTTGCACCCATCTGTGATGACATATTGCCTAGCTCCATAACACCAGAAATGATAACAACTATTTACCACAGAGGGATAAGATAGCCTCACATTAACAAGCATGAATAGCTCCCACGATCTCATTATTGGAGATTGAAAAGGAAAGGAAAAAGATTTTCTATAGAAAGCTATGACAATTCTTTAGACCCATAATCCTGCCAAGGTCAACCAAGGCTCAGTTTCTTCAAAATTTCAAGAGAGCAGGGACTAAATTATCAGTGTATGAAGGCATCTAAATTACTTAAGGCAATGAACCATTCAGCATTACTTGACATCTAGTTGTTACTAGCTTATGAAATGACAAAGGCAATTAGTAAGCAATGGAAACTAGAGAAGGCTCAAGAACAAGCAAGCATGAAAAATTCTAAAATGGAGCAAAAATTCAAATCACTAACCTATAGGGTATGAGGAAAGAGAGTTGATTTCTAAGGTTTCGATACAACAATTTACTGTTCAAATATGAAAAACGAGAATAGATTTCTAACTTCAAGATAACTGGCTCGTATGGCAGACTCATCGAAGATAATTCCACGAATCAAAAATTTTTCCTACCGATGATAAAAATCACAGTCTCGGTCATTTCTTGACATGGCATGCAAAAGATTATATATTTGCAGCATCATTTTCCGTGGCATCTGTTGTGAAGGCATCAATTCATCATATTAGTGGTACTCAAAAGACACAGAAAACTAAATGTTTACATGCCTAAGGAAATCAACAGTTCTTAATAAATTATGTTAATTTCAAAAAAATGGGGAAGGGAAGAAGTGAGGAAAGAAGGGAGATAGAGAGATATTTTTGAAAGTCAACTTGCCTTCTCAGAGAAAAGATTTACGCGAACAAATGAACAGAAGAGATCCATAAATGCGTGTAGTATAAGCGAGTTCTGATGCGGCTGCAAAACACTGTGCAAGTTACTGGAGATATCATGAAGAAACCTAGCCAATTATGTTTCCCTTCATTCACACCAAAATGAAAATCGAACTTACATGTGCTGACACATGTAAACAAGTTTATGACATGGAATCAGCAGCCTACTCACAAAGATGCATTGGAATCCAATTTTTTTTTTCTTTTTACTCAAGAAAAATGAAACATCAATATTTGGCCCAATAATCTTCGAACAAAAACATAACAATGCATTGCATAAGAGTCGCTTCAAACTTACCAACAAGGTAATAACTGTACTACTAAGGTCCAATATGAGTCGTAGGGCTTGTTCTCGAAATGCCATCAAATCAAGAAGCAGCTGATCCATGCAAGAAAAACAATTATCAGATAGAAAAATAAGAAAAGGAATGATTTACTATCACTACAAGTAGAAAATCTCCAATTTTCATGCCATAATCTGACATGAAAAAGCTGAGAAGCATCACCAAAATTAGGAAGGGGACAGGCACAACATAAAAATTGATACCCTGCAGAAACCTAGGTCACAGTGAGATCATAATTGAACTTGTGATATGAATAATCTATGAACTGGAGGAACCTAACTGGAAAGTATAGGACGCTTTTAGGTCTCATACCACATTTTTGTCAGCTTATCAATCTCGGTTTAATTCTTTTCAGTTTCCATGTTAATACTAGACTAGAGATTGACAATTTGCAGAACAACCCTTTACCTGCAACCATGGCTCCAGACTCTGCAAATAAACTTCTGCACTATCATTCAAGGCATCCAGAGCAGACTTATCAACCTGCATACATGCTTGCCAAAATCACATAAAAAATTACATACTTCTATATTTATGGTGAAAAAAAAAAATACCCGTCGTTTAAATATAAAATAAACCAAATCTTACACGTTCAAGTTGCAATTTGCTGTAGTGCTCTGGAAACTTTTTGGAAAGCAACATGCATATCCTTGGATGGTTAGGGAAAACGCCAGCTTTCCAAAATGCTTCCGAGAATACATGGCCAACCGGATCTGGGTAGTCCAAGATTTGATTTAATCTGTACATTTTGGACATGAGGCCTTCAGCAACTTCAATCAGTTGAACCACCCACTGCATGTTCAAACTCTTATTGGTCGCACCTGAATTCTGAACTTGTCCATCAGGACCGACATTTCTAGAGCTTCGAATTGATGCTGAATAAGTCAAATCAGCGCCTAAGTACTCAGTCCATCTTGATGGACCTTCCCATTCCCGTGATCTTATTGGTGATGTTGATGTATCTTGGCCAGAAAAATATTGGCGTGACTTTGCCATGAAGTAATCAATGCACTCAAAGCGTCTGCAAACAGAAACTTCACTTAAGGGCCATGATCTAGGAGATCATGATTTCTATCTCTGAAAGTTTCGAAAATAATAATTAAAAAAAAAGGTAAATTTAGAACAAGGACTTGAAATCTTATTCTCCTAAAATTTGACCCAGCCAGAAAGAAACCTACATTTCCTGCACAATTTCTCAACTTCACTTTGAATTACAGAGCCACCCAATGTTTTCCACTGTAAAAGTTCCACCAATATTGTGTGAGCTTTAAGGATGTCAGCAGTGACTGAGAAATTAAGGGGGAAAATAGGACCCAAGAAGGTTAAATTTATCTGTGAACTTCCATTTATCTGTTGTTTTCCAACAAATAAATAGGCTACTCTTAACTGGACTCAAGAAAACAACTTTTGGTTCATCAGCAATATATCATAATTTATTTTCAAAAAAAAAAAACTGAAGGAGAAGCAGGATAATTTAAGTGTCACTTTTTCTTTCATTCAATCCTGTGCACACAAACAAATAAAAGGCAAACATAATTAAGTTATGAGCAATACACGAAAACAAGTTCATCCAAAACTATCAACCATATCAAAAATTAAGACCATAAAGTCGCAGAAAAAGTGAAACTAATGATAATGCTCCTCTTTGGTCCCAAAGAAAACAGGAGAAAAATTAAAAACTCAAGTACACTTAGCTCTAGCTTCTAGCTTCTAGCTTCTAGCAAGCCAAACCATTAGCTGAAAAGAATATCTTCCGTTCTCTCCAATCCCAAAAGAAACAAACAAATTTTGTTTACAAGCAGACTCAAAATTCATATTCCTTTCATCACATTTTCTCAGCAATCAAACAACGCATAAGCACCTGTAGGACCGTGCACTCAGAGAGCTTTCAACTTCAAAAAGAGAGCAGCTCGAGGCTACTTGTTCGCATCAAGTTCAGATCTGAAGTCCTGGCCACGAAGAAGGGCTTTACCGGGAGAGAGAGAGAGAGAAGTGAGTTTGGTTTATGCCAAAGGAAGTTAACAGCAGAGTTTCGATTTCGAGCATCAAAGATCGTTAATATGCGTAAATGATTGTTATTTAAGACAGATGGGTTTCGGGTTTCCTTTCTTTTTCTTTTTCTTTTGTCTTATTTTCTCTTCCTTCCTATTTCTGCTCCGCGAAAGTGATGATGATGGGACCAGAAAAGCATGCACGAAGGTGGACAAGTCAACAGTGAAATTTTACTGTTCGTTCCAATATAGTGTGCTCGTCCTTACGGTCCCCTGGTCGATGGCTGTTTTCCACCGTTGATGTTCCTCTAACGGTCATTCATTGCTCGCTTTCCGTATGAAAATCTGAACAATGACTCTCCAATCTTTTATAATGTTCTGATGATTTTGTTGATTTAAAATTCTAAAAAAGATAGTTATTTTATAATTTATAATACTTTTTTTAAAGTATGTGAAATTTATTTTGATTTAATTAACTTAACATAAAAATAATAATAATATTCTTAGGTCCAAACTGTATAATGAAATGGGAAAGTAAAATCTAGACTAATTACATTCAAAAAAAATTTTGATATATAATTTTCTAAACTGTAATAATTTTTGTTAAAAATTTATTATATCAATTAACTCAATTTTCATTTAAACATGCATTTAAGTTAGATAATTGAACAATTGAATTTTATACTTAAATTTTGAAAAAAATAAATTAATTTAAAAATCAAAAGAAAATTTTTGGAAAAAAGGAGAGAGAACAATGGGGGGAAAGAAATAAGAGTGAGAAAAGAAAGATGATTTTTTAATTTTTATTTTTTTAATTTAAATTTTTTTATTTCTCTTTAACAAACAATATTTTTGTTACTTTCAAATTACTCTTAAATCATAAAATGTTTTAGACATTTAATTTTTATCTAAATTGAAAATTTAGATAAATAATTAAGCTAGTTGATATGACAAAATATAAATATAGTTTTTTATTACCCTTAAGATATAGAAGTATAAATTTGAAAAACATATAATTATTATTTCATAAAATTTAAGTTAAGACAAATTATAAATATAAATCTTTTTAATATTAAGTAATCTGAAAATATTAATTCTAATTTCCAAAAATGTGTAAAAACCTTTAGGGATTAGAACACATAAAGCAAGATTGTCTTTATACATTGATTTAATGCAGAGATAACTACTACTATTTTGTGAGTTTCTTGATCCAGAATATTAAAAAAAAAAATCTTTTCTATAAATTATAACTTAACCTTTTAACCTAATATAAATTACAAAATAAATTTTATAAGATAGAATTAATAAAATATATTGTAAATTACTGATTCTCTTTTTTTTCTTTTTTAAATGTCCACATCAACCAAGTAATCAAATTTTAAACGTCAAGTATTAACTATAATAAGAAAAATTACATGATCCTCAAATAATTAAGCACTTAATTTTTAGGTGACTATATATCTGCATAATATATATTTTCAAAAATTTATCAAAAGGGTACAAAATTTTAGGACTTTAAGGCAATAAAGATGGAAAGATGAATTGGAATTATTCTTTTTTCTTCTCAATTAGTTCATCTCCTTATGAACATAAACATCTTACAACACTTTACCAAACTAAGAAGATGACATTTAAAGAAATTAATGTAATTTTCCTTTCAAAGGTTATGAGATTTTGATTCATACCTTTAGACCAAAGGAAGCTCTTGAGGATCCTATAGACAAAATTGATTAAAATGACAATATTGCTTTTTAATAGTGAAATTGCTGTGATTTCTTTGGTGGGTTTGGTGCCTTTGACAAATATGTTATTAATTCAACATTCACACTATGATACTAATGATATTAATCATGGAGGAAGGGAAGCCGCGGTGGGGTGGGGGGTGGGGGGGAGGGATAATCTAAGGCAGGTGATTGCTACCAAAAAAAAAAAAAAAAAGGGTATGAGTGAGTAGTGGAGATGTATTAGTGGGAGACATGATTCTATAGGTCCACATATATGTAATGTTGACATTATTATAATACAAGGTTTGACTTATTGTACCTTAGTGGAGGTGTTTTATATTACAAGGATTCACTTGCTCTGTTGGATTGTGAAGAGGACAAACAGACTTGGCTTTGACATCAAGTGAAAATGATTTCTTTTTTCCTAATTTTTTTTTTCTTTGTACTTTTAAGGATACATGTATGACGACGAACCTAAGCCAACCCCTCAATTTTTGTTTTATTTCACTAGTTGTGTCTCTAAGCTTTACATAATTCCAAAGTTGGATTTATATATAGAGAGAGAGAGATTTGTAACCTATACTAATTAATCTTAAATTTAGATATCAAATGTTTTTGTTGAATTATACCATTTATTTCATCAAATATTTTTTTAGTAAAAGACTTAATATATGATAAAGGATGACCAAAAGGGCTACTAAGTCATACAACATCCATGAAAAGATCTTGATAGTTTTATAAATTTAATCATACTCCATAAAACACAATTTTAAATATGATTCAAGAGGTAAAATCATTTATATTTGTAAAGGGAACAATACCATATAAGAGAAAAAACATACTAGAACTAATTGTAGTGCATTGACTATAGCATTTTCGATATTTTAAAAGTTAGTATAACAAATAAATATTTTCACTAATATTTAAATAATACTTAAATATAAGATTGGGTGTGAAATATTTGGATGCATGATTCTTTTCTTTTGTCATGCTTATTAATGAAAAAAATTAAAGAGTAGTTAATATGTAATATTATATATGTATACACATGTGATTGTGTGTCAGTGTGGTATGGGCAGGCTATAAGAGAGGGGCTCAAAAGGAGAGGAGCAGTTAGGACAGTTGAACAAATGTTTTCTGCTAAAGAGGTGACCTAAGAGGTGTTGTGGGGCATGCTCTCAATAAATGTGACGCTAATATAATAAGCATACTTATTCAGAAAATTGATTCTTAATGTTCAATCTGGTCAAGAAAGTTTGGGGAGGGGGGGGGGGGGGGTGGTCTTAGTGAAATCCTAATATTAGGTAAGCCATGATACGTGATAAAGACTATTATCTACAAAAAAAAAATGCAACAGTTCAGCTGATATTTGGCAAACTAAACATTTGCATAACAATTTAGTTCATCCAAGAGGCAGAGGCAGGGGTGACGGCCGAAATGTATCAGAAATTATGATACCTTTTTTCAACAAAATGAATGGAAAGAAACTTGAAATATGTAGTTTTTCAGCTTCTGTACAAAAAGGGAAGACAGTTCCCATCATGTCTGGCTGATAAAGGCATATCATGCTTGATGGCAGAACTAACATAGCATGGATGAGTAAAACATTCAGCTTTCCCACAGATTGAGGCCTTAGAGAAAAATTTATCTCAAATACAGACCGAGCACAGATTCGCAGCCTTTGCGTTGAACCCCTGCAGAGATATGGCATGTATTTCTCCCCGTATCTAACTAAAGTATCAGCTGTCGCCTAGGCTCTTTATGATTCTTCCTCTTCTTTGGTTTGTGTTGTTTCTTTTAAGGCGTTATTCCAGGAACATGAGGAACAGGCGGGTTGGGCTTCTTTATTTTCTCCACCACCACAGCTTGAGTTGTTAGAACTACCCCAGCAATGGAGACTGCACTTTGAAGCGCACACCTTGAAACCCGGCAAGGATCTACAACTCCGACCTCCAAAAGATCTTCGTACTTTCCAGTCATTGCGTTGTACCCTGTTCGCCAATCACAACTCCGAGTCATCTCTACCACAATACTTCCATCAACCCCAGCATTAGTTGCAATTGACATTGCAGGTGCAACAAGTGCCTGCAAATTACCATTGACAGGGCTTACATGCATAGGAACAGGAAATACCTCCAAGTCATTCAAGAAGAAAAAACAATTTTGAATTTTTTACAGTTAAAACTTTTATTAAAAATGCCAATAAGAGAGATACACAACTCTTTTAAAAGCAAATATGAAAAACAGAAGGGAAAGTGACACTCCCAAAACACGTTTTCCCGTATGCATATGAGAAAACTAAAATACCCTCAGAGATTAACTATCTATATTCTTGTTCAGTTATGAGGGAGATCAAAGTATCTTCCACCAAACAGTAAAAGAAACAGAGACCACACCTTCGCTACAATATCAGCACCAATCTGCTCATCTGAGTCTTCCAAAGATTTCTTTATGTCAGGAATCTGATTTAAGAGATGTACATACGTGGCACCACCCCCAGGCACAATCCCTTCATCCATTGCTGCAAAAGTCGCATTCTTTGCATCCTCAAGTCTGAGTTTGCGATCCTCAAGTTCTGTCTCCGTGTGTGCTCCAACCTAAATTACATGCCCATTGCTTATCAAAGCAGAAACTATATATAAAAAGAGAGGAAACTTTGAGAAAACAATAAGGAATCACCTGAAATACTAAAATAAAGACATAAATATAAACCAAACTCTTAAAAATGAAGAAGACATTAGCTTGAAGAAGCTTAATGTGCATGAGAATCATAATGCAAAGACAGAAATATTTTCATGCACCACAATTTCGTACCAAAAAGGAACAGAGAGCTAAATGGAAAACACTACATATTGACCTACTTGGAAATACTTTCACAATGATTTTGTTGCTGAGATAAAATGACCAGTTAATAGAACAACAAAATGACTAAAATTTCAATATGGAGTTAGCTTTTATCTCAAGTGCATCTGGTTCACATGCACGCTGAGCCAAATTTGTCATGGAATAGAGAGATGCTGCAAATTGGAAAGCCAGAAAACAAGGACACCAAATGTATTCGATTGTCTATTTTTCTATGTATTGTCAAGCCAAATAGAAAGCTCATGAACAAACAATAGCTGCAAAACAGTGACAACCAACAGTTCCAGGAATTCAGAGTCTTAAAAAGTTGAAAAAATCTGTAGAACTTTTTCACCATTTAAAAGTTTTTGACCTTAATTTATAGTTGAGCATACTGAAGACAATTTAGACCATTTTAATTGCATCATAGAACACCATACAGACATGTAGCCCCAAATAACAATGCATAGTTCTCCATGTTGATATGTATTGAAATCATGTTACACAGGAGTTTATTATACAACATACCTTAATTACAGCCACGCCTCCACAGAGTTTAGCAATTCTCTCTGAAAGCTTTCTCGTAAGATATGCATTATCTGTTTCAGCTAAATCCTTCTTTATCTGCAAAATTCTAGCCTGAACTTCAGCTTTTGTAGAAGGGTCAGCAACTATGGTTGTTGAATTACTTGTTATGGTTACTTTACGTGCAATTCCAAGCTGATCTGAGGTTACACTAATGAGGGCCAGACCGAAATCTCCGGAAAGAAAATCAGCACCTGATAATAGACGCATCAAGTTAATTAGAAAATAAGGACAAAAGGCTCTCCTTCCTTTGGAATTAAACATCTTCTTTCTTCCTTTCCTCTTCTTCATGCCCTATGAGGACTAGTATTAGTGCGTTAACATACAAAAATAAATAAGCAAGAAAAGAACCAGAAAGATTTACATGTGTTCTCTAAACACATTATGGGTGTGAAAACTGCAATGGCAGCACACAACACCTTACATTGCACCATGTTTAGCATTTAACAGTTATGCTCATAATAGCTCCAGAAAACGAAATCATAATTTCAGATCAATATACTTTAAATATTAGTTAAAGCTCCATTCTAATACTTATCAGGATTAAAACTGAGATTGAGCACAACTACATATCACGCTATAGCCATTATCATCTGGAGAGCATCACAAACGAGGTCAATGCTAGTTTATATATTTTAGGGTAAGGGTCATTTGAAATCCTAAGTTTTACTCTCTCACTTGGATCAAACATTCACTTTTAAAACGTGTTCAAACAAACTTTGAGTTATCAATTTGAATCAATTTGAACCTTATAAAAAAATGTTAAAAATTAAAAATATTCAAATTAGAGATGTCTTATAACTATTTTGATTTAAAATTTTTTACAGATGTAAAGAAATATTCAAGCCACATCGTCAAAGAAAAAATCAAAAATTTTTTAGTGCCGAAAATAATTTTTAAAAGATTCATACTATCAAAAATTTTAAAAATTCATAATCAGGGAGGAAATCATAACAAATTTTAGGGCAAGATGCAGTATGTAGTCCACCTGTCATAAGGGCAATATCTTGCAACAAAGCTTTCTTTCCTTCACCAAAGCCTGGACATTTGACAACAGCAACATTAATTAAACCTCGCATTTTGTTCACCACTAGTGTCTCCAGTACTTGCCTTGAGATATCCTCAGCAATGATTAGAAGTGGGACGCTCAATTGAGTAGTCTTTTCCAGTAGAGGAACTATTTCTTTGACAGTTGAAATTTTTTGATCAGTCACCAGGACTTTAGCATTGTCAAACTCCACGAGAGACTTCTCCTGGTTCGTAATGAAATGGGGCGACATATAACCCTTTTCAATCTGTGGAAAAGGAACATCTGATGTAACACTAGAAAGTAACACCGACAACAAAAACACCACCACAGTCAATTTTCTTGGTCCTTGAACTCCCAATCTCCAGCAACAAATACCTCTGACATGATTCATAGAGAAAACTAGATGCCATGCACAAATAGTCAAAAGGACATTTCCAACAAGCATAGAGGAGCTATTTATTAGCACAAAGAAATAACTGACAAAGAGGCAGACCGACATTTCAATCATCTTAAATTTTTCCAGCTCCTACCAACACAGACCATTATTATGCTTCTCTACTGCATTAGTTATGATACAGCAGTTCAAGATTTAATCTGAAATCATTTACTTGAGGTTAGTTTTAGTTCGGATCTCTCTGGCATCAATCTGCCTAGGCCACAGATGCCTAGGAGAAAAGTTACTAAAAAAATCAACAAGAAATATGGAACTTTTCAAGCTAAATCTGCTTCCAACAAACTTAATCTATTACTTTCTCATTTTTTCAATATCATACTTCTAGATTGGAGGGATACTTGGGATTTATGACCTTAGGTTGGGCAGGCTGAACAGAGAGGGTTCATGTAGCTCAAACTAGTTACACTGAAGGCTTGAGCAAGTTGTGTTGAGTTGAACCATTCAATTTGATTCAAATTGGAAAAACATAACATGCATCATTGTCTACAAAAACTGCAGGTTCATCTTAAAAGATGTACCTTCATTCCTTCTTCAACTATAACAGAGGTTTCAAACGATGAGGATGATTCAATCGAGATTACCCCATCAGGGCCAATCTTATCCACAGCTTCAGCAATCAAGTTCCCAACAAATTCATCATTTCCAGCAGATACTGAAGCCACAGCTGCAAGAAGGTGGAGGCTCTTAAGGTTTTTTAGAACGGAAAATAACATTTATAGAAACTTTGAATAGGCAGTGGCACTGACCTTTTATATCATTCTTCCCTTTAACAGGAAAACTTTTATTCTTCAAGACCTTGACCAAATCACTAACAGTCTTATTCATTCCTTTCTTCAAAGAAATCGGGTTTGCCCCAAAAGCCACTGCCAACATCCCCGACTTGATCATTGCTCGAGCCAAAATGATTGCAGTTGTAGTGCCATCTCCAGCCAAATCATTCATTTTGTTGGCAACCTACAAGTAGGACACTTATAGTTCACATTCTTAGGATACTAACAAATACGCAACCTTAGTGGGGAGAGAAATTGTCTAGCAACCATGAATGACCTCTTGAATTAGTGCTGCTCCAGCATTCTCAAGTGCATCTGAGAGCTCTATGGATCGAGCAATTGTGACACCATCATTAATTACCTTTACTGTCCCAGCCTCACAAAGAACAACATTACGTCCTGCATAATTCCACTATAAATTAACAAGAAGCTCATTTGAAATTATCATCACCCCATAGTAACTTATGATACTTAACCTCCCAATAACAGCAACAGAGGAAGTGTTAATGGTCAGGAATTTTGGTATCCAGTATTCATCAAGTATATTTCATACCTTTTATTGCCATGAATACTAAGAGGCATGTGTCTAAGGGGAACCTTAGGGAACAAAACTTCAGGATTCAAGGTGCATATTTGACAACTGCGAAAATTGCTAACTGCCAGAACAGACTTGAGTAATGTTCGTCAAGAACATGCATGCACACGAGCGAAAATCATGATTTAAACTTTTTTTGAAAGCTTCTTTTAACTCAGTTCTATTGTCGATAATGTAAAGTTTGGTCTTCATTTTTTTCCCCATAACTAAGTTTTACAATAACTTTTCCTTGTTTCATATTGTTGAAGACAGCTGGCCCTAAATGTTTGGTACTTAAGCACTACTTGGACACATACACAAATTGGGATCAAGACGTGAATCCTTGTCCTCCAAACTACCAAACCAAAGGTCATAGTTTTAGTAATTGTCTTCAAAATCGCTTTTGTTCTTGTTGATACTGCATGAATAGACTGCATTGTACATGACAAAACCATCTAAATGTGCTTCCCTTACATTGATTATCCAATTGAAACAACTGCACTATATCAGAATTGATATTAAAAACACTTGCATGTTATAACAAGGCTTCTCTGCCTTTTCAAACAAATTCCATTCAATATGAAATAAATTGTCAGACCACTGTTATTCAATAACTATTTGTTTTCTGAAATATTACCAAGCAGCTATCCTTAACAACCCATCTAAGGATTTTCAAACTCCTCCACTACCATGATGTGTACCCAACTTAACTAGTGAAGTCCCTTGACTCACAGCTGATCCAATCTTTCATTGAGCAAGAACTCAGAGCTTTAAGGAAAGTACTAAAGTTACATCCTTTCCCTCTCCCCTTTCCTCAATTGTATTAGGATAGCTAATGAAGAAACCTAAAAAAAGGTGGCAAAAGAAAACCAGTAGCATTTCAGTGATTTAGAAGACAGATGTACTTATTGTTTCTTATTTGCTTCACTTCGAATCTCCATTCACAAAATCATTAGAAACAAAGCCTAAAACTCTATATAATACATGTACACAAACACACACACGCACACACGTATATGAAGATAGCTCGTATTCACATGCAACATAAAACAATTCCCAGCAATAAGCATGAAGCACTAGGCTAGTGCTCCCCCAGGCCCAACATCTTTCATTTTGGGTTCTAAATGAATGTTTCTCTGAAATTACAAGAGAGAGCTCTGACCAAAAACAAAAGCAAGATAATCAAGAGAGAGACAGAGAGCAAAGAGACCCAATCAGAGATCGAACAAGCATAGAACGCGGATAAGAACCCATCTACACATATAACAGAAGAAACCTTCCTCGCTGCAGTTTTAACATCATGTAAGTTCCATAAAAGTTAAGTAATTCTAAGTCTCTCTTCTCTTTTTGAGTTGACCAAAGAAACCTGAAAACTTGAAAAGTAACCGAAGCAGATTACCTTTGGGTCCCAAAGTAATAGTAACTGCATCAGCTAACTTATCAATTCCAGCTTGCAAGGCCTCTCTGCACTCTCTGCCAAAAGATATCTTCTTTGGTCCTGCCCTCACCACAGCCAGTTTTCTTGCTATTTGATGCCGGTTTCTCATAAACCCGCATACACTTCTCTTTCCAACAAGGTTCTGCAACAGTGTTTATACCTCAAAATAAGATATACACAAACATAAACTTGCATACACAGAGGAGAATGGAACTCACACAAGAGAAAGCTATTGGAGGAAAGACTGACAGAGAGGAGGTAACAGGCATTCTCTATTGAGCTGTACTTGGAGGTCTTCGGATTTTTGGTTTTTTTTTTTTTTTTTTTTCCTTTCCTCTCTTATGTTGCTGGAGGTTTTTCAGTATCGAGGGTTTTAGGAGAAAAGGAGGATGTAGGACAGCTGTAAAACCAGACAGAACTCGCCCTTTGAATTTTAGCGTATTGGTTACCTGCGCCATTTCTGCATCAGCCCATATGCCCGCCGGTCCATCAAAATTAGAATGAGTGAAAGAGGAAAGGTGACTCCGCTTGTCAAACCATAATGATACATTGGTTGGTACAATTATATATTTAATTTTTTAAATTTTATTAAAATTTTAATTTTAATTTATATAATTAGATTTTTATTATTAAAATATTTAAAATGAATTTTATTTTTGATTTTAAATTTATTATTTAAATTTAAAAATTAAGTTTTTTTAACAATATATGTTAAAAATTTTAAAATTTTGATGATACTTCAAATATTTTTATTTAAATAAAAAATTTAAAATAAAATTAGTTATATAAATTTTTAATAAATCAAATTTATTTTAAAATAAAAATAAAAATAAAGTATGATTTACATTTTTTATATATTTACTTTTTAAAAAATTCAATATTATGATTTTTAAATTAAGATCATGTTTTTTTAACAAAAATTACAAAATTTTTAAATAATTTATACTATTAATACAATTTTAAACTATCAAATTTATTATAATTTAAATTTAAATTAATAAAAGAATTTGATCCTTTTTTTTTAAGAGGCATTGAGAATACGCACAATGAAAAATGAGCCACCAGATGATGCCGCAAAGAAAAATAATTCAAAATTTTGAAACTTACAAAATGGATAATTTAAAAAACAAAATCAATCATATTGAAACTACAATTTATTCTTCATTCATTTACAGCTCAATACCTTCTATGGAGTGAAGATATACAGGAATTGGGTGCATCTTGTACAATGACAATGTTTCTCATACCCACTTAGGATGAAGTCATGAGCATCTCCTTGCAAAGTTGGTAGTTCACATTGCTATTAATATTGGCAGTGATTGGTCAATCTTAGTCAGTCGCCACTACCAACTGCTGAATTGTTTTAACTTCCTAAAAATTTGCTCCCATGAAATATGTACCTCTACCTTATCAAGTATTTTGAGCATAATTCCAAATTTTGCATCATCAGATAACCAACTTGCAAATCCGAAATGACTTATTCTTGAGCTAAGAAAGAAGAATTCCATCAAATTTATGACCCACAACAAGGTAAACAAGACCTGAAAATGAGCAATTGGAAGAAAGCATCAAGAAAGAAACATTCAATTGTGGGTTCTCCCTGATGTAGCACTTCTCCTTCCAAGTCTTTTCTGGATCAGTGCCCAAACATGCATGGCCACAGTTCTACTCAATGCTTGGAATCTTCTTCTTCACAGAACTTGGTGTACTGATCTGAGTCCATCAAATTGTTCAATTCCCCAGAGTCACTCACCTGAACTTTTATAATCCATCCCTTCTCATATGGGCTTGTGTTAACCTAATCAACAACAACCAGATTAATGTAACCAAAATTTATTCTTTCAAATATGGAATTATGCATAATCATATAGTATCCAAGATTAGAAGACTTGATATAACAGGTTTCCTTACTATCGAAAACAGTAATTATTTCCGTCAAAGGAGAACTACCAGTCAGAAGAAGCAGTATATGAGATAAGAACCCAACACAACGAGAGACCATACATAGGCAAAGGTTACAAGGAGCTGGGACAGCAAAGAGAGCAAGCCATTAGTGATTTTTTTTAAAAAACGTAAGTTTCATAAAAGCTGCATATATATAATTTTAAAAAAAAAAAAGGGTTCCAGAAGGACAAGTCAGATGGACAAGAAGCAGAGCACAAAAACACTTGCAAGCAACTTGAAGATAACATGTCAACAATATTTTGAGACAAATTTTGTTAAACCGCACCTCTATGTAGATTGCTGCCATTTTAAAAATTAACAACTAACAACTTTGTAAGCTCTAACAACAGAGGTTACATGCAGCTATGAATACATTGCCACGAGATATGATAAGCCACAGTTACAAAGGTCCTAAAGCACATCCAGATTCTTGTTAGTGTGGGGTCCAACACCTCCATTTACCTTTCAAAGGCAAAATCCTTTCATTACTAACTTCTACTTAACAACTTAAGATCCTAAAACTCAGACATAAGTTATTAAGACGTTCGATTCCATATTTGACATGTCAGCTTCATATTTGGCACAACATCAAGTGGACAGAGGAGTTCTATGCGTCTACCTTCAGAAACTGAAGGAAATAAAGTTGCTGTTAGTCAAACCGAGAACTGATATCCACAATTTCTCCAATTATATATTTGATCACTCTGAAGATCCCTAAGCATTTGATGGGATGCAATAGCAATATTGCTAGACAGTTTTCAACTGGTCTAATTAGGTCACACAAGGGATGGTCAGTACATAAATGATTTTAGCATCACAGTGACAAATAAAGGCAGATGGTGGATTTGTTTAATTCTTAACAGCTCAATAAATTTAAGAAAGATCCCAAAAAACAAGACATAAAAATATCAGATTGAGAGACAGAAAGATACTTCTGATCAAGCAAGTGTTCTTCACTCACAAGATCAAACTCCATACTCCACTAGTGACAACCTATGACTTGGACTTCTTTGTTTGATAACAAATTTTAGCGTGTTAGTCCTGCAAAAACTACAGCTGCACTTCTTAAACAGAAGTCACAAATAACAAATATGGCAATGGATAAGATCACTCACCAAACCAGGGGAGTTGTTCAGCTCTTCATTAACTTCAACAACCTTTCCTGAAATTGGGGAATTAACATCACTGGTAGCCTTGACACTTTCTACCGCACCAAAACTGGCACCCTGTTTCACATTAGCCCCCACTTCTGGTAACTCCACATACACAACATCACCTAAATGATCTTGTGCATGATCAGTTATACCTATAGTAGCAGCACCAGCATCAACCTTCACCCACTCGTGAGAGTCAGCATACTTCAGATCTTTTATAACTGCAGATAAATTAAAAAGTTAAAAAGGAGCACCATGATAACAAAACCAACAAAAGGGCAAGGGCAAGTCTCTGAACCCTGTCCCTCCTTAAAAGAAATAGCTAAAGCAATTTCCCTTAGACAAATAAATAAAATACCAGCTCACAATAAGATCTATCAAGTACAATACCAGCAATAAAAATGTTTACAATCTGATTGATCATGTCAGACCCTCAGAAAAACAATAAGACAATGTTGAGCAAATACTTTTATAATGGAGATATTAAGTTGGATATTGTATGGCTGTAGTAGCCAGAAAACATGAGTGATGATATACACCTACATATACAGATGAAACCCATAAAATAGAGTATGACAAAACAAATTTCAACTTGAAGCATGAAAGAAGAAAATACTCATCATTTCCTATTTCTTCACTAGGGGAGTCAGCAATAAATGCCTTCTCTTTCTTTCCCCTCTTTTTCCATTTCCAAAAGGCTTTATAACAGTTTCCAGAGCGAAGAAACTAAACTAAAAAATAAAATAGAAAATAGAAAAGGAGTCACAAATAGTATTCAACAGCAGCCACTGATCCAAAGTGTAATGAATCCTTTTTTTTTTAAAAAAAAAAAAAGAATCAGAACAAAGTGCCATGAATCCTAGATGCTTTTACTCACCACTATATCTACCAAAGAAAGATAAGTACCAGGAGATCAAGTATGCCAATAATAGATTTTAAGATTGCTCCACAATTTTCTTAGTTACCATTGCAGATATAAAACATTCAACAATATCAAGTTAGCAGCCTACAATATACTGATATCAACCACTTACACAATGATTACTGATATACCAGGAAGAAGAATATCCACATGAGAATTTCAGTCAGAATATAAAACAACCATGATCATGTAGTAGCTACCACTCCAGCTGAGATGGAAATTGCAAATGCCAGTGTATGTGGTGATATCAACCAGTACAAACTGATTTCTGATATAACTAACACCACAGAGACCATCACCACCAGCAACAACGGCCATCATGCTGCCACCATCCCCTCCACAACAACCATGCCATCACCACCAACTTTAGCACTAACCACCACCATTTAACTTGATCAACAAGCATGTTTCCCAATTCTAAATCGCAGGAAAACAAACAAAAGCAATTAACTCTCCTCCCGACTTCATAGGAAGTTAGTAATACCTAGGCCCTCAGTCTCTATCAAGAGGATAGAAAATAAATCGTTAAAGTGAGACTTGCTGTGAGAACCTAAGGACACCCGGTTACTGTGAGTGCAAAAATAACTCACAATGTCATGGAGATATAATCAATAATCGATAAACACCACAAAAACAAAACTTATGAGATGGATGGAGTACAAGAGACAGCAAGAGTACTTGTAATAAAATCATCACAATTTCCTAATTGCACAAAATGGGGGGGGAGAGAGAGAGAGATAAATATATCGAACCAATAATTCATATCAAAACACAACACCTTGCAGAGAACCAAACACTTCTTCAAGAAAAAACCATAACTCAGGCATTCAAACAAACGGAAAACATAAGATCCACATCTAAACGGACATTCTGAGTTTAAAAAAGAAAAACAAATTAAGAAACTGATTAAAAAAAAAAAAACGAAGATCAGTCGGTCGCAGATTCACCGGAAGCAAATCCTCTTTGAAACACAGAGATCCTAAGATTTGAGGCAGCCCTGGATGCCCACAACAGCCTTGAAGCCATAGCTGGATGAAAACAACGGAACAAAAACGCACTAACCAAAGCGGCTACTATGTCAATAAGGAGTAGCCTATCAGCTGGTGGTACTTATACAAAAGGTTGGTGGGTTGGTGGGTACCCTTTTTTGTTTCCATTTCCATTTTCATTCTTTAAATCGAAAATTTACTCGAACCTGGTGGAGAAGTTAATAAATTATAAGGAGAAAAAATATATATATCAGTGATAAGTCCAAATCTTGAACTAAAATTGAAAATGACGCAGGGAGTGTTCGTCTCGGTGGGTAAATATGTCAACAAGCACAACGAGTGGGGGAGTTGGTGAGTGCCAACTGGCTTGACATCTTATAGTTTTTTATGGACAAAAAGGGCCCCACGGACAAAGCTATCATTTTGTGGGCCTCTCACATTTTGTTTCCCATCTTTCTCTGTTTGGTTCGTTTCCTTTTTTTTAATTTCCCAGTTAAAATAAAAAAATAAATAAATTATGTAAAGTTTCATTATAAACAAAAGACAACACAATCTTCACAAATTTGTTTATATTATTCTCTTCGGCCTAAGCTTTGGACAATGACAGTGTCATGAAAAAACAACTGAAAAATGAAGCACTTTAACACTTTAAGGCACCTTTTATGAAATCGGGTGAATGATAATTGAAATGAAATAAATAATTAAATTTAAAATAAGTTATCTATTTACATTTTATTAATCAAAATAATAAATATTATATGTCACATTTATATGTTTATGTTAATCTAAAATTAAATTAGATTTAAAATAAAATATTTATTTAAATTTTATCAATCAAAATAATAAATATTATGAATTATATTTATAAGTATATTTTAATTTAAAATTAAAATAAATTATTATGAATTTGTTTATATTTTTTTAATTAAAAATTGTATTATATATTTTATTATTTTTATAATTATAAATAAACATTATTTAAATTTTTATTAAAAATAAAAATTAAAAATTAAACAGTGATATTTTCTAATAAATAATTATTTTTTAAAAAATAAATATTAACTTTATATTATGTAATCATCTGGTAAAAAATAAAATTTTAATTTATGAACATAAAATAAAAAATATTTTGAGTTTTTTCAATTATATTTATAAAGAATAAAATAATAATTTTTACTTAACTTTTAAAAATGGAAGTATCATCCCAGTGAAGGAATTGGTTTGTTGGTCTTGTTTCTCATTCTTAAATTCATATTAGACTCAAGCATCCTCCATCTCATTCCACAATAAAAATAAATAATAAAATTATGCATGCAATTTATTTTATTTGAAATTTTATAAAAAATTAATATTTTAATGAAATATTTATTAACTAAAAATAAAAATTAAAATGAATTTCATGTTTTTCTTGTTGATGTTAAATGAGAATGAAAATGTGGTTTTCACGTGAATCTGAAATTAAGGAATAAAAATGATAATCTCAAACTTATCATGGGATTGATATTTTCTTTTTCAAACTTAAAGTAAATTATTATATTATTTTTATTTTTTAAAATATTTAAGTAAAATAAAAAAAATCAAAAGTGATCTAATTTTTTTGCAGTGTTCTTGCTCCGGTATTGCTTTTTAACGCAAAATCTTCATTACTTGTTTTAAAAAATTATTAAAAAATCAATGTTTAATTTTTAATTTTGATTTATTTAAAAATAATTTTATATTTTTTAATAATTATTAAAATATTTATTAATTAAAATGCATAAATCTATCTAAAATATATAAAAGTAAATTAATAACATTTCATTTCAATTTCGAATTAAAGTATAACATACAACTAAGATTCTAATTTTGATTCTTAGAGTTGAAGTAAACAGCTTATTCTCAATTTGATTTCTTCTACATATTTTGATTTTTGATAAATAAAAATATCTTTATTGGGTGTTTACTAATAAAAATTAAAAAATTAAAATGAATTTTATATTTTTTTAATCATTTTTATTATAAAGTAGAAATGAAAATACATAAATCTTATATGAATTTGAGGTTAAAGAGTGGGAACAGCAATCTCAAATCTCCTATGGGATTGACATTCCATTTCTGAAGCCTAAGATAAATTATTATTTTACTCTTCATTCTTTTCAAATATTTAGACAAAACAAAAAAATAAAAACATTTAATTTTTTCACAATGTTCTTTTTCTATCATTGCTTTTTTATCAAAAAAATATATATGGGCAAATAAAAAATATTTATAATTGATAAAAAAATTAATGTTTGATATTCATTTATTTTAAAAAATATAAAATTTTAAGTAATATTTATAATATTATAATAATTATTAAAATGTATAATATTATTTTTAATTGAAAATTAAACAAATTTACCTAAATGATATACTAGTGAATTTTTAATATTTCATTCTAATTTTGAGTTAAAGTAAACAATTTAATTTGAATCCGATTTTTCATTTCCATTTTTACTCATTTTCAAATCTATCCATTCTAATTCCTACTCAGTTTGATTATTAATAAGTAAACATGCCAGAAGTAAGTAATCGTTGAAATTAATTTAATTTAGGTCTAATTAATCATTAGACCCAAATTAAATTAGTAGACTCTATATATTAAACTTAATCTAATATATAATTATCTTTTTTTAGGTTTAATTATTTATTAGGCTTAATTCTTTCATTCCTATTATATCAAATCAATCCTTAAGTTCATTTAAGTAACAAGTCAAATATCTTGAGCTCAACAAATAATTAAACTTAATTCATAATTGAGCATAAAAAACAATTGAACTTAAAATATGAATTGGTTTAAGAATAATACATAATTAAATCTAACATATAATTGGATTCAATAATTAATTAAGTTTATTTTGCATTATCTTGATATAATAATCAGATCTAAATATGAATGAAGGCTTAAAAATTATTAAGCCTCCGTAGTAGTTGGTCCAAACATAAAATTAGGTTTAACATTTAATTGAGCTTACAATTTGATTTTACAAATTGATTGGACCTAGTATCTAGGTTATAGATCTAATTAATAGTTAGAATTAATTAGTTAAAAAATCAATTGTATATTATGTCCAATTTATAACTAAACTTAAATATTTGTTATTTTTCAAAACTTAATTTTTTATTAGAATCAAGCATATTAGTCTAATTATTTTTTAATTTTAATTAATAATTAATAACTAGTAGCGAAGGTTTACCATATGCTATTTACAAGTTGGTCATCTTTTTTTTCTTGTTTTTGTCTTGGAGTGATTATTATTTGAAGTCCGTAAATATACTTATATAATACACCTGCAAAACTTGGGAAATTTTTAATAATTATAATTTATTATAATTATATATTATACCTATAAATTTTAAGTTATTAGAATGTATTTAACTCAATTAAATAATATATCTGATTAATAAGTCCAATTAATGTAATGGAGCCTTAAAAAGTGAATTGAACTTAAAAAACAAATAACTCTCCCTAACAAATGGATTTGACATGTAATTAGACCAAAAATCAATTGAGCATAACGATATATTATCTTAATAAATAAATAAATTAATATTTTTTTTAAAATGCAAATCTCGTGTATAATAAACCATCACTTTAAGATAACAAAACAATGAAAAAAAGATAAAAACTCGAAAAGAGACAAATAATTCCAGTGTCTTCTATTTTTTTTTTTTTTTGTAGAAATACTTATGTACGACGTATTATCTATTATGAAATCACTTATTATTTTGAAAGGAATTAAAGAGTTAGGCCATCTTCAATGAAGACAATAAAGTAATAATTTAGTATTAAAAATCTCTAAAATAATCTTCAACAAAATGATGAACAGCTTTCGGTAATTTGGTGCAATTACACCAAATTTGATGCAACATGGTTCAGGCACCAAATATATATTTAAAAAAACTATATAATTATCTTTAAAAATTTTTGAATCAAATATATTTTAATGAATAATTTAATAAATATCTTATATTATTAATAAAAATATATTATTAAGAATATTTCATCAAAATTTTTAAAATAAAATCAATAAAATGATTGAAGATGGCCTTAGCGTCACAATGAAATGTAAAATGTTAGTACGAATTGTCTGTCTAGTGCACTTTGAAACTGAAAGTTAAGAGCATATAATAATTGGAATTAATAGGTTTAAATCCAGTTAATCAATAGCTTCGGTAAATTGATGGACCCTTTGATGTATTATTTATTAGACTTAATTCTTTCATTTACGTTAAACTCAGCCCATTTTTAAACTCATTTCATTAATAAGTTCAAAAAACCTGCATAAATTCAATAAATAATTAACTTTACTTGATAATTGGGGTAACAAACAAATTGGATACAAAATATAAATGAGCTTGGGATATGACTAAATTGCAGAAATCAATAAGGCTCCTTAGCAGTGGAGCGCCAGTCTAGCATGCATGGTAATCAATGGCTTAGCTGAGTTCAACTCTTCCTGAATTGCATCCATCTTTTTCTTGACATCCACATCTTCGTCCTCTTGCATGTGTGTCATTACTTGCAATGCCCCTCGCATATGCTCTATCTCAAGCTCCAGTGTCTGTTTGGCATCAAGTTTCTGCTTCAGCTCAATAATTTTCCTGTGCAGTTTCTCCTTTTCTTTCTGCCATTTTCAGTCAATCAAAATAAGGTCAGAAAGTTCTAGAATTGAAAGAAATAATATAGTGCTAATTCAAATAATCAGTTCCGCAAAAAGAGTGAGAGCACACCTTCCTATCTTCTGCCAGCCTCAACACACATTTTCATCAGCCTTCTTCTGCTCCAATGTAGTCCTTTCATTCTAATAAGGTTAAATATTTGATGTAAGTTTCTAATAACGCCCAAGGAAATCCAATCCAACATAACTCCAATTGCTCCAAAAGCGAATCTTCCAAATGCTGTGTGACCTACTTATGCCATAAGTAAATCTTCTCAAGATAATCACAGAAATTCTGCTGCATCTCGCTTATTTCTAATTAACAAAATTAACAGTCAGCAATTGTAGAACACAGCATTAGACTCAACTAGAAATTTTACCATACCTTCATGGTAAGACATGACCATCTCATCAGTCTGTGCCACCATAGTCATAAGTGTTACATTGGCATCCATGTATTTGTCCTCAATTTCACCGAGACGCTTGTTCTTCGTCTCCAAGGTTATGGGTTAAAGTGGCCACTAGCTTTGAAACTTTGTTTTGATGTTCTGCTTCCTCTCCAGAAACAGTCTTCAAATCCGCCATCATACGGAGATGAACACCAACTAGACTGTTTGGATGATAATCATCACCTCTTGCTACCCAACCATATAGTTTATCTCCTCGGTCCCTAGTCACAAGGTAATCCTTCTTTCCACAATGATTGACTTCAAAGCTCTTCTGAAACATAATTGCATTTGTGAAACCACGCCAGTTTTTATTAAATTCTACAATAGCAAACCCAGAGTGTCCATGACTGCTCCATAGAGGTCAAAACCTTTTGTTGCTAGATCCTCCTTGAGGGATTTTCTACTTCCACCAGCAGGCTGACCTCCTCTAAGTTCAGTTTTATTGTTGCCAAAATGCCAACCCAAGGTTGCACAAACAACTGATCATAATCAGCACCATATGTAAACTCAGTTTTGGGGGCAGCTCTTGATCTATCCCCTGCAATGGAATGCCTCTTCATGTAACTCTCAAGAGCCAAGTGCTTAGCTTTCTCTCTCACGCCACAGGAGCTGCCAGTTGAGTAAATGTGAAGATAATTTTATTTAAAAGGTATATATTTATCTGCAAGAGTAAATATTTATTTGAAAGGGTATATACTTATCTAAAAGGATATATATACTTATCTGAAAGGGTATATACTTATCTAAAAGAGTATATATTTATCTAAAAAGATATCTTAATATTTTCACACATTTATCTTTTAGCTTTTGGCTCTACTATATAAAGGGAGGATTTCTACTCATGTAAACATCACAACAGAGAGGGTAAGTGAAAGTCTTAGGGTTTTATTCTAGTAGAGTGAGGGATAGGGAAATAGTTATCTCTCCTGTAATATATTTTCATCTCAATTGAGGGTGAACCACTATAAATCTTGTGTTCTTGTGATTGTTTATTTTCTTCTTGCTTTTATTATTATTGCTTTCAAGATTTCAGGGATTTGATATTTGATTCATTAACTAGGGATTTGGTTGTCAAATTCCTAACCACTGGTATCAAAGCTTCGGGTTTTAAGATTGAAAGCAATGGGTAGTGAAGAAAACTTATCACATGGGATCATCAAGTTCGATGGTACAGATTATGTCTTCTGGAGAATGCAAATCAAGGATTATTTGTATGGAAAAAAGCTGCATGAACCACTTTTGGGTCAAAAGCTTAAAAAGATTTCAGAAAGCGATTGAGATCTCCCTGATCGACAAGTGCTGGTGGTCATTTGGCTGACACTGTCAAAGAATGTTGCTCACAACATGGCGAAGGAGAGAACAACTGCAAGTCTGATGAAAGTGTCGTCTGACATGTATGAAAAACCTTCAGCAAACAACAAGGTTTTTCTCATGAAAAAGCTATTTCACTTGAAAATAGGTGAAGGTAATTTTGTGGCAACTCATCTTAATGAGTTTAATACTATTGTTAATCTGTTATCTTCTGTTGAGATTGACTTTGATGATGAGGTACGCGCCTCGATACTTTTGGCATTATTGCCAAATAATTGAGAGCCCATGAGAGCAGCGATGAGCAATTCTGTTAGGAGTTAAAAATTGAACTTTAATGATGTTCGTGATAGAGTTCTTGCAGAAGAGATTCAGAGGATTGATTCAGGTGAAATATTAGTTATAAATTTTGCCATAAATGTTAAAAATAGGGGAAGAAAAAGCGATAGAAATTCTGATCGTAATAAGGGCAAATCTAAGTCAAGGAATGAAAGAAGCAAATCTAGATCTGGAAGAAATCTAGAATGCTGGAACTACAAGAAAAAGGGCCACATGAAGAAAGATTATCGCTTACTAAAGAAAAAAGGTGAGAATAAAGATGATATTGCAAATGCTATAACAGATGAGGTAGATGATGCTTTACTATTGGCTATTGATAATCCTCTTAAGTCTTGGGTTTTAGATTCTGGTGTGTCTTTTCATATCATTGCATATAGCAAAATAATGAAAAATTATGTTGCTAGAAATTTTGAGAAGGTTTATCTTGCTGATGGAGAACCTTTGAATATTGTCGGTATGGGTGATGTTAAATTGAAGATGCCAAATGAGAATGTTTGAAAGATTCAAAAGATAAGACATGTGCTAAAGTTGATGAGAAATCTGATTTTTGTTAGACAGCTTGATAGTGAAGGGCATAAGGTAATTTTCAATGATAATGCGTAGAAAGTTACCAAAGATGCCATAGTTGTTACTTAAGCGAGTAAAACCGGAACTTTCTATATGACTTCAAGTTGCAGTAATACAGTGGCTGTAGTTGACACTAGTATAAACTCTAATTTATGGCATTGCAAACTTAGGCGTATAAGTGAAAAGGAAATGAAAGTCATGGTGGCAAATGATAATTTGCCAAATTTGAAATCTGTAAAGCACGAGTTGTGTGAAACCTGCATCCTTGGAAAACAGAAAAGGATCAGCTTCTCTAAGTCAAGAAAGTAATTGAAGCCAAAAAAACTAAAGTTAGTTCATACAGATTTATGGAGGCCTTCGACTGTAACATCTCTTGGGGGATTTAGCTACTATGTGACTTTCATTGATGACTCAACCAAAAAAGTATGGATTTATTTTTTGAAGAATAAATCTGATATATTTGATGCTTTCAGAAAATAGAAAGCTACTATGCTTTAAGAATAGTTTCATTCTTACCCATAGCTTTTTATTTCCTAAAAGCATCAAATACATCAGATTTATTTTTCAGAAAATAAATCTATACCTTTCTGGTTAAGTCATCAATGAAAGTCACATAGTAGCTAGATCCCTTAAGAAATGTCACAGTTGAAGGCCCATATACATCTGTATAAACTAACTTTAGTTTTTCTTGCTTTAACTGCTTTCTTGCTTTAGAGAAACTAATCTTTTTCTGTTTGCCAAGGATGCAGCTTTCACACAACTTGTGCTTTACAGATTTCAAATCTAGCAAATTACCATTTGCCACCATGACCTTCATTCCCTTTTCACTCATATGCCCAAGTCTACAATGGCATAAATCAGAGCTTATAGCAGTGTCAACAGCAGCCACTGTATCCTTGCAACTTGAAGTCATATAGAGAGTTCCAGTTTTGCTCCCTTGAGCAACACCCATGGCACCTTTGGTAACTTTCTACACGTTATCATCGAAAATCACCTTATGCCCTTCACTATCAAGCTATCCAACAGAAATCAAATTTATCATCAACTTTGGCACATGTCTCACCTTTTGAATGTTTCAGACATTACCATTTAGCATCTTCAATTTAATATTACCCATACCAACAATATTTAAAGGTTCTTCATCAGCAAGATAAACCTTTCCAAAATTTTTAGCAACACAATTTTCCATTATTTTGTCATATGCAGTGGTATGAAAAAGATTCCCTAGAATCTAAAATCCAAAACTTAAGAGGATTATCAATAGCCAAGAGTAAAGTGTCATCTACCTCATCTGTTACAGCATTTGCAGCATCATCTTTATCCTCACATTTTTTTCTTCAGTAAGTGACAATCTTTCTTCATGTGGCCCTTTTTCTTGCAGTTTTAACATTTCAAATTTCTTTCAGATCTAGATTTGCTTCTTTCATTCCTTGACTTAGAATTGCCTTTTTTGCAATCAGAACTTCTATCGCTTTTTCTTCCCCTATTTTCAACATTTAGGGCAAAATTTGCAACTGATGTTTCACCTAAATCGATTCTCTGAATCTCTTCTGCAAGAACTCAATCACGAACATCATTAAAGTTCAATTTTAATCTCCTAACAGAATTGCTCATCGCTGCTCTCATGGGCTCCTAATTATTTGATAGTGATGCCAAAAGTATCAAGGCACGTACCTCATCATGAAAGTCAATCTCAATAAAAGATAACTAATTAACAATAGTATTAAACTCATTAAGATGAGTTGTCACAAAATTATCTTCACCCATTTTCAAGTGAAATTACTCCTTCATGAGAAAAACCTTATTATTTGCTGAAGATTTTTCACACATGTCAGATAGCACTTGCATCAGACTTGCAGTTGTTCTCTCCTTCTCCACGTTATGAGCAACATTCTTTGACAGTGTCAACCGAATAACCCCCAGCACTTGTCGATCAAGGAGATACCAATCGCTTTCTAAAATCTTTTCAGGCTTTTGACCCAAAAGTGATTCATGTAGATATGTTAATTATTGGACCTATCTATATAAGATAGAGAAATTAAAGAGTACGCTTTCAAAGAAGTTTGCTATGAAAGATTTTGGTTCTGCTAAACAAATCCTTGGGATGAGAATTACCAAAGAAAAAAAAATTCTCAAGCTATCTCAAGAGAAATACATCAATAAGGTGTTTGCTAGATTCAAAATAGATGGTGCTAAACCAGTGAATATACCTTTGGCTAGTCACTTTAGACTATCCAATAGTCATTCTCCTTCGATTGATGATGAGATTGCACATATGGGCAGGGTGTCTTATGCTTTTGTTATTGGGAGTTTAATGTATGCCACAGTATATACAAGACCAGACATAACACATGCAGTGGGAGTCGTTAGCAGGTACATGGGTAATCTAGGAAAACAACATTGGGAAGCAGTTAAATGGATTTTCAGGTATTTAAAAGGTATTGTAGATTTAGCTTTTTACTTCAAAAAAGCATATATGAGTTTGCATGGTTATGTTGATGCTGATATGGCTTGTGATATAGATAACAGAAAAAGTATTACAGAATATGTTTACACATTGGGTGGTACTATAATCAGTTGGATGTCTAAACTACAGAAGATAGTTGCACTTTCTACCACAGAGGCTGAATATATTGCTTTTACAGAAGCAAGCAAGGAGATGATATGGTTATTATTTTTCTTGAATGAACTGGGGTACATGTTTAAAAAAGGTATGTTGCATTGTGACAGCCAAAGTGCCATTTATTTGGCAAAGAACCTTGTGTATCATGCTAGAACAAAGCATATACAAGTCATGTATCACTTCATAAGATCATCTTTGAAAAATGGTGTCTTATCACTTGAAAAGATACAAAGAAGTCAGAATCCAGTTGATATGTTGACCAAGGTTATTACAATCGAGAAACTGAAGTTGTGTACAGCTTCAGTGGGACTTTGCAGCTATTGATTGGGAAGTCGTGGTCATTCAGATGGAAAAAACAATTGAGATAATGAATTAATCTCCAAGTGCGAGATTATTGAGTATGTGTGGAGATAATCTCATTTAAAATGGTATATATTTATCTAAAATGATATATATTTGTGTGAGAGGGCATATACTTATCTGAAAGGATATATATGCTTATCTGAAAAGGTATATAATTATCTAAAAGAGTATATATTTATCTAAAAGAGTATCTTAAGAGGATATATATGTTTCCTGCAGTGGCTACAAAGTGAATGTGTAAACCACTATAAATCTTGTATTTTTGTGATTGTTTATTTTATTTTATTTTTTTTACTTTTTATTATTATTGCTTTTAAGATTGGAGGGATTTGATATTTGATCCATCAATTAAGGATTTGGTTGTCAAATTCCCAACATTGTCTACAGTGGAAGCATGTTCTAAGAGGTCATTAAAAAAATAATCTCGTTTCTTCTTCTCATAACAGTAGGGGCATCCATATGTTGAACCAGAAACTTTAACCTTCAGGGTTTTATCTTCAATTCTTCATAGTACTTATATTCATAGCCTTGTATCTCAAACTCACTAATGTCAGTTTCCTTCCTGGAAGTGCAAGACATTGGGAACCTGATGAGCAATATGATTATTGTGAGTGCAAACATAACATGAGTTTTCATACTACAACTCTCTGATCGAATGCTGCGAAAACTGGATCCTATCAGATTCACTTTGGAATATTGTCAAACAATATTTCTATTGAATTTGTTCAGAGTAAGGCTCCCTGAAGTGAAGGTTGATATTCTATGGAGGTGACAGAAGCAATAAGAACTTCAGGATTAATTTCAGATATTTTGCTAAGAAAGAATCAGAGTTAACAAATTCTAGTTTTATATGAATTTAGAAAGAAGAAACTACAAGCTGTGAAAAGATCCATTCTCCCTCATGATATGAACAGCACATAAACATAATCATCAAGTTGAGGACAGATGGCCGATACAGGAAACTACAAGCTTAAAACGTTTGTTTACTTGGATGATTGAAGTAACCAAAAAGAAATGTTTAATCTTCTATAGACAACACCAGCCATCAATCTGAGCTAAATGGCTTCACCATGTTCAGTTGATTGAACAGATTCGAATACTGAGGTTTGTGAATTGGCTTAACAATCGCGAAAGAAAATTTGGCTGGTGGACGTTTTTGGGAAACCAAATAGTATAATTATTAGCCTTGTAGTTATTATTGAAATCTCATATACCTAATGTACTCATGGATTTGAGTTTGGAAGATTGAAGTGCAGAAATTTGGGTTTGATTTCGTTAGGGTTTGGGTGTAGGATAAGAAGAAGACGAAAAGAGGGAGGTATAAATAATTCAGAGAACCACTGCTTGTGTATAATCAATGGAGCTAGGATATTCTGTAACGGTGAACACTGAAAACGCTTTCAAAAACAGCCAGGTTCACTGCAGCGACTTGCCTGTCTGTTTTCAAGTCAGCAATACGGAGAGCATCCGGCACCTATCTACGTTGAAAGTGGCCGGCAATTTAAGCCAGAAACAAAGCGCTTCAGGGAATCGGCAATTTAAAAGAGCTCTGGTTAGCCCTTCAACTCCCTTTCAGTCTGTTTCAATTGGTGTGCTTGTTATCTTATTGCTCGCTGCTTGTCAACTTGGTTAGTCAAAATGCTAAATGTAAATAAAAAGAACCTCTCTGAATATGTACATGTTAATTTATTGACTTAGAGTGGGCTAATATGTGTGCTTTTTGAAATTGATTTTATCCAATTTTGTATTTATTATTTTAAATCAGACAGAGATACCAAGGTTTTCCTTCTTAATTGGACACCTGCTGGGAGCCTTTTTTACTGTATGGATACTATATCTATGGGGAAAGAGGAGATCAAATGCTATCAAGAGATCCAGTGCTGCAGGTTCTTCACAATTTTAATTGTAATCATTGTATTGTGTATGTAACCATAAACATGCCAAGAAAAGATCTGGATGTACTGTTGAACCACTCAACCAATTGATGAAGAGTTCTCAAAGAGCATTGATAATGTGAAAGTATAGAACATACATTTATCAGATACCACTAGCAATTATACCCAGAAAATGAAGTAATTCCATTATCAGTTTAACTTGTTCATCTTCTTGAAGACCAACAAAATACCGACCACAAAAAATCCCAACTTTCTTCCCTTAAATCCCTTTACCACCAAAATCCACAAAATTCCATCAAACATTAACATCCACTTACCACTTACCACATTTATCATTATTGTCCAATATCTCTTTAATGTAAATTAGTTGTATAAAATCTTTTAACTCGAAAGTGTATAAGAAAAAGAAAAGTAAAAACAAGGACAAGAACCTGCAGGAAGAAATGAGGAAAGTTGAAGAGGAAGACAAAGAGATGATAGTTAAATTATGAACAAAAATTCTAAGCTGAAGTGTGCATAAGAAAATACCGGGAACAAGGCAAAAAGTATCACGATCTGATAAATATCAACATCTGATTCAAAAAAACAAATACAAAAAAGTAAATAAAATCAATATTAAAAAAAAAAATCTAACAAATTTGAACAAAAATATGCAGCATAGGTTATCATATGCAAATATATGGGAAAGAAAAAAGAAACAAAAAGGCATAATCAATGCTTATGTTTGTGATAAGAAGCTTTATCCAGTGATTGAAATTCCAGCTGCGGATGCAAAAGCATACAAAGATAGAACATCTGCTACATAATCAGCATTCTCAAAAAATAGTTGTCTGAAAAACAGATTGCAGTTTCAATAAGAATGACAGATATAAACCCCGTAGAGGCTACAAATCAGAGTAATGAACTTATTAGTGATAGAACACACTTAAGTTAGTAAAACTTTACTCTCATTCAGAATGCATTTGTTAGGATGGGTTAAACTGTTACATTTCAATGCAGAGTCGAAGCCACAGAGTCAATCTGTGAAAATAACGCTAGCAATTGAGCCTATCAAAGTTCATTTAATATTTATTTTTTCTTGTAGGTTGCCATTGTCTTTACTTTCCCTCTCTATATCTATCATTCATCCACCAAACATAAAATAAACATTCATTTCTAAGAACCAAACATTAAACCAAGTACCAAACTATGTTGCTAAGAATGCCAGCTAATACTTCATTTCTTGATGGAAAAACCAACTCCGCACCCCCACCCCCCCCCCCCCCCCCCCCCCCCCCCCCCCCCCCCCCCCCCCCCCCCCCCCCCCACAAAAAAAAAAAACCAAAGAAAAAAAGGACTGACGTTTGCCCTTCGCTATCTTTTCTATCATTTTCCTGTAGTTTCTTTGCTACCAAGCAGGAATCGCAAACAGACCCCAACTAAACAAAGTTGGGCTTACTGAAGAAGCCGTTGCCTCGAGAGTAAAGAGCACGATAATTTCATCATTGAAACACACCAAACAAACAGAGAAAGAAGGAGAAAGTAAGCTTTAAGACAAAGAAAGGACGCTAGGCAAGTGATTACTTGAGGGAAGACTTCATCATATCTGTCATTCTTCGTTTGGTTTCAATTAAACTTTCTGAGAAAAATCAAACTACAAACCACTAAAATACAAACATAATAACATTTCAACCAATATGATTTCTTGCATAAATCTTAATAACTAAACAAACAAAAATTATTACTTACTTGAGGTCGATGAGATGCTAAGAGAGATAAAACAGACGACACGACGAGAGCCTTTAGATACGTTGGGACGTATCTGCATGGAACACAGGAAAAAAAGAAAACCCAAAAGATGGATCGCTCATGGAACGCGGAGAGACCCAGTATCCTCTAAAGCGAGACATTGGTAATCTGCGTCACCATTGTCTCCCGTATATAATCCCAAGGTGCCGTATAATAATAATTCATAATAATTATATTTTAATTTATAAAATTTTAATTATTTATATTATTTTAACCCAATCAAATCGAAAATTTAATTAATAATTACGGATAATTAATTAGGAGACCTTATAATTTAGGGGAAAAAAAAAGGGAAACCGGCTCTGCAACAAAACTAATTTGAATTCAACAACGGATTGGGTTTTCTCTCTCTTTTCGAGTTCGCAATGCTATTGGTATCGCTGCTCGTCTTAGACTTGACTACGGTTTGGATTTGATTCAATTTCTATTTCAAATCGTAGATTCGAGGTTCAAGGTTAAGATGAACCGAAATCTGAACCGTTCGGCTGCAGTTTTGGTTAAAGTTCGATTCAAAAGCGGTTTAGGTTTCGGTTCATAAGCGATTCAAGTTCAGGTTCGATTTCGGTTTATACGTGGTTCTGATTTAGTTCAGATTCAAGTTCGGTTCAGGTTTGGTTCAAGGATGGTTCAAAATAGGTTTCGATTTCGGTTCGGTTCAAGTTTGGTTCAAAATAGGTTCAAATTTCGGTTCATACTCACTTGAACTAAATTAAGTAGCTAATTTAATAAAGATACTTAATCTAATGAAGATATATTTTTATAAAATAAAAATATTTAATTTAATAAAGTTAAATTAAATAACTAATTAAAAAATAAATAATTTAAATGGGACTTGCACTTAATTTTTAACAGAATTAAGTTGCCTACGTATCCCCTTATATTAGAGGAATCAAAACCTATGTAGTTCTCTTACCTTTTGAAAATTAGAATGTTCACTAATCACTGTCGGTGTCTTCGATAGTATGTTCATTTCCTAACAAATCATAATTTAATTCTTGATCTATTTCTTGTTGTCGAAATTGTGCTTTTGTCCAATCATCAGGACAAACTTGGGCTTGAATTGAATCCGGACTCATACATGAGTGCCTTTGATCTAATACATTTCCACCAATACTAAACTCTTGTTCCATAGCAACTGTAGAAATTGGTGTTGCAAGAATTTGCTTGGCTATAATAGCCAAAATTGAAAAATATTTTTCATGCTCTTTTCAGCATTGTAGAATATTGAAATCATTATCTTCATCAACAAACTCAAAAGAAGTTGTTAAATAATTCTTAAGCTTAGAATTTGAGCTTGAAGAAGATGAACCTTGTAATTTTTTTTTTTGTTTTTTGAAACAATAATTGATACCCCTTACCAATTTTTGATGATGAAACTTGAGATGAATTATCAATTTTTGTAATACTAATATTATCAGATTGACCATAAAGTCTATGATATTCATTATATATTGAATAAAATAAATTTTTAATATTTGCAATCATAACTATAATATCTACATTATTTATAAATAATTATAATAATAAGTTAAATATTCACTTAAATAAACTAATTTATAACGTGGATCAAATACTAACCCAAGCAAATATATAATTGGAATACTGAAATAATACTCTAATCATTCATTTTTTATAACTTGAATGCAATTAAGTAATTCTTCATCTTTTTCACATTCTTCGAATTGAGCAACAATATTAATAGCTTCAATAATAAATAAATTGGTAGTAGGATAATATATACCTGATAAAGAATTAGTAGTATCATTAAAAACTTTTAATAATTGATTAATTTTTATACACATATTCCATTGTTGAGGATGAAGAATTATAGTACTAACATTATATCGCATAAAATCACGTAGTAATTCTTTATATGCATCACTTTCACAAAGTAATTTATATATAAAATTCCAACGAGTAGGAATATCACGTGAAAATTTTATGGGATGCATAGTACGACTAACACAAAATTTAGCCCATGCTTTCATTGCTTTTGGATGTTTCCATAAATAATGCAATGCTTATCTAATAGGTACGATAGCATAATTAAGTAATTTTAACCCACTTTAAACGCATAAATTTAAAACATGACAAGCACATCTTTGATGAAAAAATCGACCACCAAAGTAAGGATTACATAAAGTTATTAACTAAGAAATAGGTGCAGTATTATTAGAAGTATTATTAAAACCAATTGTAAAAATTTTATTATCAATTTTATGCTCTTCAAAAATACTTTTAAGCTTAAATATATATTATCAGCAGTATGAGCCTCATCAAAAATTGTAAATGTAAGAATTCGTTTTTGTATTGTCCAATCATTATCCATGTAATGACAAGTTAAACCCATGTAAGAATGTGTTTGTCAATGATCACTCTATATATTGAAACATATAGAAACACAACCTTGATAATTTTTAAAATATTTGACTAAATCTTTTTTTTTTATAAAGATCAAAAAGTGTACGCGTGAGAGTAGATCTAGGAACACGACATGCAGCAGGATTTAATGCTTTTTGACAATAATTAATAAACCCAGCTTTTTCACCAAAACTAAAAGATAAGTGTCAACAGCAACCATCCGTGCTAACTCTTCTCTATTATTTATATTTGTATAATTAAATAATTGATAATTAGAAGTACCATACCTTGCTATTTGTTGCTGACCATATGATTTTGATTTTGTAGCTTTTATAGGATTGTTTACTATCAATATGCCTTCGATATGTGCCATATCCTCCAGATTTTGATAATTTAAATTCTTTTGAATAATAATTACAAACAACTATCTTTGTTCCATTCGATTTATCAACCTTTTTCATATAAATTTCGAACAAATCAATTTTTTTTCGTTTTTCCTGAATTTCTTCAATATTTTCATCAGGAATTTGAATATCAAGATGAGGAGGAATTGAAACAGATTGACTTTCGAAATTTGGTTCATAAATTCTAAAAGGATGATGGGGTTTTGTTTCTTCAGCAAAAGATTGATGTCAAAGAAATTCATGGTAAGTAACAGTATTGAGATGCATATTTTCATTGAGCATAACACCTTTTCATTGAGTATAACACCTTTATTTTTAGAAGAGAGATTTTTTTTTTGAAGGACTACCGCTTGCTATTAAAAAAATGATTGATAAAAAATAAAATAATTGATTATAAAAAATAATTTAAGTATAAAAATTAAAAAAATATAATAATTGAGAAAGTGAATAAGACAAATGAATGAATTAATGATAAAGAAATTAAAATAATTAAAAATAAATAATTAAATGAATTAAAAAAAGTTAAAAGATTGAAATAAATAAAATATAAGTAAGAATAGAAATATACGAAATAATCAAATAATTGAATGAGAATTGTAAGTGAGAATTGTGTGAAAAAAGAGAAAAAAGTTAAGTATTTATAGATAAAAATTAATAAAACATAATTTAAAAATAAATTCAATTTCAATTTCAATTTTTTTTTCAATTTTTAATGAGTGAAAGGAATTCTCTTTCTTTCAATGAGGTCTAACTTAATAGTAAAGTAGTGTAAGAGAAAGAGATTCTTTTTCTTATACTACTACCTTTTTCTTTGATAAATAAGATTGAGGTGATCAAATTGTCATCTCAATCTTACTAGTGTAAGAGAAAGAATCTCTCTTTCTCTTATACTAGTGTAATTATGTAAAAAAAAAACTTTTAGTGTAAGAGAATAGTCACCTCACTCTTACATTAGTGTAAGAGAAAGAGTATAATTTTGTAAGAAAAAAATCTCTTTCTCTTACACTAGTATAATTATGTAAAATTTTTTTAAAATTTAATATTTAATATTTTAATTATAAATTTTTAATAAAATTAAAAATAAAAATAATCATATTTTTATTAAAATAGATATTTTAAAATTAAAATTATTTTTCAAATTTTTAAAATTAATTTTTAATAATTTTTAAAATAAAATTTTTTTAATATTTTAAAAATTAATTTAATTAAAAACCGAACCGAAACAGACCTGTTCAAATTTTACATGAACCATAACTAAACTATTTTAAAAATAGTTTTGGTTATGGTTTAAAATCGGAACTAATATAACCGGTTTCGATTCGATTCAAAATATAACAATTACGGTTCGGTTCATCGATTTAAACCAAACCGTGGTCACTTCTAGCTCGTCTACATCCTTTTCATGATTTTATTATTATAGAACGATGGTGATAATTTTGGATTTTCAATGATGTATACGGCACCTTAAGACAATGGTAAGTCAAGTCGAATCACGAAGATGCAGAAGATATTACAAAGATACATTGGGCTGGCTTCCGATGAACTTTATCTATGGCGAGTCAAATCAAAATCGTAAAGCTGATGAAGATATTATGAAGATACGGAATCTTCTCTGCTTTGTTTTCTCTTCCTCTTAATACCATTTCTAACTTTATACATTAAATTTAATATTAATTTAATATTAAAAAATTTTAAAAATATTTTAACATCAATTTTTTTTTATTTTCAATTCATTTACATCAAATTAGTGTTATAATATTATTTTAATAATATAAATAATAATTACTAATAAAAATTTTTATAAATATTAATTAATTTATTTAAAATAATAAAATAACTAATATAATTTAAAATTTTAATTTATTTTTTATAAAATTAATATTATATAATAAATTATAATTTTTAATATTAATAATTTATCAATTAAATTTTATAAAAATATTTTTAACATAATTTTAACTTGATTATTTTTATGAGTTATATTTTTTCGATAATGTATGATAACTTGTTGATAGAGTAGTTTTAAATACATGATTCAAATTTATATTAAAATTTCATTACGTAATTAATATAAGACAAAATAAAATCACTAATACATTATAATATTTAGTTTTCTAAATTATCGTGACGATTTCACAAATATTCAATCAATGCATCATGGAGTGTAAAATGAGCTTTTTTATTTTTGATTTGTCTATATTGAGCAAGAAATTCCTAGAACTTCATAGTTTTATCTATTATCATCTCAACTTTTGGGATTGTTGCTTCTCGTCAATTTTCAATATCAACATCAATATCACGTTCATCCTCAATGATTATATTATGCATGTAATCATTATATCATGAAGCATATTTTTTTCTCCAAAAGCGTGCAGGTCCTTGAATTATTACAAACCTTAATTAGAGAATCCCAAGTGCACGTTCGACATCCTTTCTACATGCTTCTTGCATCTTCGCAAATAATTTTTTCTTTGGACCTCGAGGATCATGAATTGTTTGTACAAGAGTTGGCCATTTAGTATATATACCATCGACTAAATAATAACCAATATGGTACTCATTTTCATTAATGACATGATGAGCTGGAGGTGTTATACCTTTAGCAAGATTTGAAAACAAGTGGGATGCCTCCAGCACATTAATATCATTATTGGAACTAGGCAAGCCAAAATATTCATGCCAAGTCCACAAATCATAGTCAGCTACAGCTTTAAGAATAATAGTTGGAGATCTACTGCGTCTACTGTGTTGTCCTGCCTAAGCAGTAGGATAGTTTTTCCACTTCCAATGCATGCAATCTAAACTTCATAACATTTTAGAAAATCCACATTTCTCACCAATTTTGAGCAACCTTTCAACATCAATAGCATTCGATGGGTCTTAGATAACGCTCTCCTAAGATCTCTACAACCGCTCGACAAAATATTCTCACACTTTCAATTGTTGTAAATTCTCCAATTTTTGTGTATTAATCAGTTGCATCTGCAGGTACACCATAAACCAACATTCGAAAAATTGCTGTTATTTTTTTGTAAACTAGATAACCCAAGTTTACTTAATGCTTCCCTTCGTTACACAAAGTAGTTGTCATAAGTTTCTACAGTATTGACAATGTGAAGAAATAAATTTTTACCCATTCAAAATCATCTACAAAACATTGAATCATCAAATCTTGAATTCTAAGCGAAGTAATTATTCCATAAATTATGTGTAACTACTGCTCAACCACGGTTGATCGTTCTATGACCATGAACTAAGCCTCTATATCGTTGTTGGCTAGTTTGGTGGTTCATACACTCAAGTATCAAGCGATTATTGTAGACATATGGATTTAGTAATGTTGATTGTTTGGCTTGAAGGGTTTGCAAATGTGACTCAATAAATGGACTAAGGTCTAGTTCATCATTAGTGCTTGAGAATGAAGACGAAGATAAAGATGATATGTGAGAGGGACTAGCAACAAAATTCATAGTTGATTATAATATTTATGGACGATTGACTGACAATATGGAAAAAGTGTTGAATAACAAAATAGATAGTGATATCGAAAGTCTTTTGTAGATAAAAATGAAGGCATGTGACAATATACAACGTATCTTGTACGAACTGTTGGATAAAAAAATTAATTCAATCTAAACCATTCATTTCAAATTACACAATATCTAAGGTCTGTCATACACTATAAGGCATGTGACAATATAAAATGTATCTTGTACGAACCTGGATGAAAAATGCAATTCAATCTAAATCGTTCATTTCAAAACGCACGATACCAATTGTATAAATAGGCAGTGAATTGTTATGTTCAAAATCAAGAGATTTCTCATATTACCTTTTCAAAACCTCTTGCAAGATTAAAGCATACACTATCTTAACTATGTCTTCAAGTTCGAAGTTAGGGCAAAAAACCCAAAGTAGTATATGTACTGCTTCATATTCTAATGATGAAGATTGACTCTTATGCCACATTTATCTTGATATTTCTAAAAATGCGATTATTGGTACAAATCAATCAACTCTTCAATTTTGGTCTCGTATTGAAGAAGAATATCATAAAGCTTTACAAGCACACATTACTAATGTTTGACCGAGGAAATCTCTACAAATACGAATGCAAACAATCATGGCAGCTGTTGCCAAGTTACTAAGATGTATTCATCAAATTGAAAATTTGAATCCAAGTAGTGCTTCGGAACAAGATATTGTAAGTACTTATTCTATTTTTTTTACTAAATTTGGTAAAATTTTTGTATATTCATATTGTTTTTTTTTAATTGGTGTCTTGCAGTTAGATAAAGTCAAATTTTTACTAGCGAAAAATCTGACTTTCAAAAGAGGTTTCAAATTTGATCATGTGTGGTTTATTCTTAAAAATATTAAGAAATTTGCTGATACTGATCCCAATCAAACTATTATCCGTAGAAAGCGACCGAATCACAATAACGCATCTCATTCAGAATCTAACTCGTTGAAGTCCATAGGTTCATCATCATTTTGTATTGATTTAAATGATGATTTTAAAGATGAGGATTTGTATAATGATAATATTGAACCTCAACGTCCCGCTGGGAAGGACAAAGAGAAAATGAAGAGTTCAAAGAATATTTCAAATCTATGAAGAAAGAAATAAATAAACTGAAAGAAATTATCCAAGGAAACGATGTCTTTATGCAAGAAGCGTAATAACTACTCCAAAAGAATGTTGAGGTCTAACTTCTACGAGCTCAAAATGAGGTAAAAAAACTGAAATTACGAGAACAAATAGAGGAAAACAAAATTTTAGAGAAAGATGTTGATTCTATCAAAGATCCGATATTATGTGAGGTTATTCGAAATGAACAAATGAAAATTTATGAAAAACGAGGTCGAGATCAATAATCTGGAGTGAGTTGATCATTTAATGCTTTTAATCAATATTTTAGTGGTGTAGGAGGAAGTGGAGATGACTTTCTCACTTTCTAAATAGTTTCAAGGTTAGTTTATTATTGTTGAAGTGTTTTAATTTTAATTAATGTTGTAATTTTAGTTTATGTTGTAATAGTTAATATGTTGTCATGTTTATTGTACTGTGTTATCAATTGAAGAAAATTTTATTTTTGTCATGTTCATGCAAAAATTTAAATTATATCATAAATTACAAATTACTATAAATTTTTATATATTTTTAAATAATAATTTTAATATTATACATAATAATATTATTAAATAAATAAATTATTATTAATAATTTAAATAAAATAAAATTATATATTGAATATTGATCTTATTTTAAAGATCTTGATGAGATATTCTCAATGGTATAATTTTTTTTAATAATATCATATATTTATTAAGTTATTAGTTAAAAATATATTTAATTTAAAATTTTTAATAAAATAATTTGAAAAAATTAGGGTACATTTGGTTTAGTTACAGTGCTGCATCAAGTTGCAGAAGTTAATTTACCGTCTTATTGAGGAGGATTTGACCAATTTTAAATGACATTTTATTGTTTTCTCGTTTTCGTTGGAGATGGCCTAAATTCTATGCTTCAGCCTTCAAGCAGGTACTTCTGAACGCAGGTAAGCATGAACTCAAATTATTTTATAAACGGAAAATTTTTATATTTAGCACTCCGCACATACGATTTTACAAAAATAACCAATATTTTGAAGTCATGTTTTTTTAGCACTTTCTGTACAGTTTCGGACCAAATTACCCTTAATAAAAAGTAACAATTACATTCTTACACACTAAAAAGAATACCAAAAATCAAACCAACATTTCCCCCCATTCTCTAACAGTGTCTTCATCTCTTCGCGTCTCTTGCAATCTCTCTCACTAGATTTAAGTGATTTTGTGTTTATTTTTACAAATTGATCACCCAGAAACATCGAAGAACTATCGAAAGTATTAAAAATCTACAAAGGCATGTTTTAAAACGATTATTTCGGTATAAGGTTTACAATTTTGCATTTTAGATACCCACGAATTAAATCTTCTTACGACGTCTGATTCTCTATTTTTTTTACATGTTTACTTTTATTTTTGTATATGTAAACTTGATTAAATGCTTCTGTCATGTTTTAAATGATTTAAGTTGCTAGTTTATGAATCTCTAATGACTGGGTATATCAGTGTGTATTATTTTCATTTTTCTTTCAATACTTTGAAGTTGATTAATTTTTTTGAGAACATTGGGTATATTGGTGTGTATTATGTTCGTGAACTGCGTTTTACTCTTTCATTTGTGATGCTTGACTTTAAATTTCACAAACAAATGTTGCTAACTTGGGTTTAAGTCATATGAATCTTAACGTATTATTAAAAATCATAATAACTTTTAAGAAATTGTTTCTTCTTTCATAAATTCATATCAACATCTTAAGTTTTTGTATCAATTTTTTTAATTTCGCATCAACATTTTATAAATCCTTAATACATTCATCCATTATTTATTTTTTTCCTATATAAATGGATGTTACTAAGAAATATTTGATTCCTAAAGAGAGTTGGAAGCTTTCAGCCAGAGTGTTGAAGCACTGTGATACTGATGTTGTATCAAATATAAAACGTGTTTTGAATGACTCTCAAAGGCAGAAGTTCAATACCACCTGCCTTGGTCACTTCTTGGAAGTGAATGAGGATTTCATATTTTTTGGCTTAGTCGTCCACAATTTACTACTTCGATAGATTGAGCAACCCAATGATGAAGAAATGTGGTTTCGACTTGGGAAGCACGAAGTACGTTTTGGTAAGGAAGAATTTTGTTTAATCACCATGTTAAGATTTGGAGAGCTACTAGACACAAATTTGATTGCACCAAATCAGTTTGGCATCCATGCTAAGTATTTTGATGGGAAGAACAAGGTTACCACTAGTTCTGTTAAGTCAAAACTACTTGAAGGAGAATTTGATAAAGATTCCGATGATGCAGTAAAGCTTACGTTGGTTTACTTACTCAATGCCTTCATCAAAGGCAGTGATGAGCGACAATATATCCCCTAATGGCATTTTCACCTTATTAATAACTTAGAAGCATTCAATAGCTTTCCCTGGGGTACCTTAGTCTACTGTAACTCATTGAGGTATTTTAAAAACGCTCTTATCACTCGAAATACTCAACGTAGGGAATTATCATACAACATATTTGGTTTTGTATGGGCACTACAGGTATTAAACTTATTGGTATCTATTTTTATTTATTTTTATATTTTTATTTACTTTTTCAAAGACTTTACAATACCTAATTTATCTTTTTATTCTAAGATTTTTGCATTTGAGGTAATACCTAGCACGAAGCAGTATGCCCCATGAATAGTAAGATCACCATTGCCTAGAATTTGTTGGTGAAAATTTGATCATAAGCTACATAGTGGCCACTGTAAGAGAATTTTTACAAACAAGGTACGTTTAAATTCGTATCGTTATTGATTGAATTCATATGCAATATATTATTTCATTACATCATTCACACTATCATGACAACATTTAGAAATCGTTATAACAATAGTGAAGTCTTTGTTGTTTTTTTTTAACATAAATGTGTCAAGATTTATCATTTTCGTACCAAGATTAACTATTTCGTGTCAAGATTAACCATGTTGTGCCAAGATTCACCATTTCGTGCCAAGATTTACCATGTTCGCGCCAAGTTTTATTATTTACGTGACATCTTTTAAAGTTTAAATTCATTTCAATTTAGACTTTCGTGACACCATTTGCACATTTTTAGTTATATTTTTCATAATTTTAAAATTATTAATATGTAGGTAATTTTATTTATAAAAATTGTTATTTGAATTAATATTTGATTATTATTTTAGATGATAGTGAAGGTCAAACTTGAGCCGACTCCTACTGAATGTGAAGCCTCATATTACTTGGGAAATTGATGAGAGCGTGTTGCCTTTGTATCTTGATGCAACAAAACAACCTCGGCTCAATAAGCATAGCAATGCTTCGACCAGTGAAGATGATAAGGATGATGAGAATTTCGTGGCTACAAAAAGAAAAAATCCTACAAAATTGCCTGCCTTATCAAAGATAGACAATGCATACAAAACCTTAAAATATTTAATTAATATTAGTTATATGTTAATATATATGTATATTATGTTTTTATTATTTAATTTTTTAATTGATGACTAATTAATTTGTTTGATCGATGATTAAATGTAGCGATGATCTAGACACAATGCTACTTCACGACTAAGAGATCAGGATGGAGATGAGGATGAGGATGAGGTTGAGGTTGAAGATATAGAGGGAGAAGGAAGGGAGGATGTTGGAGGAGAACAAGAGGAGAGGATACATACAGATTTTAGGGAGGAGGTTAGGGCAAAGAATACGAGAACGAGAACTGCAGCTATAGGTGAAGAATCCCAAGCTGAGAGATCACAGACTAAGAGTGTAGAGAAAGATACTGAGATTTACCATCGTCTTGATGACTTAGAGGCGAAGGTAAATCTCATTAATGCAAGAATAATGAGTAATCACACCAAGCTTATGATTGCCGTATACTTTATCAAACACGTACTTCAACAAGTTGTCTCCTCTGATCGAGATCCTACACGCACTGAGATTGGCACATGCCAAAATGAGGTAATTTTATCCTTATTTGTATACAAGATCATAAATTTCGTTACAATATAATTCATTACAAAATTAACTTTTCATCTCTTGTAGGGTGGTAATGATGCAACTTCCAGTGCACACCCTTCAACTGCTCATGGCTAAAATTTTCAAAAACCTATTAATGTAAGTGAGGTTAGGAGTGAGGACGTAGGGGATGAAGATGAAGCCGTTGAGGCTGAAAGAGAGGCTGTGGCGGGTTTAGCGGACTTAACGACCGTTCCACCAAGGGAAGATAATGTGATACTAGTTTGTAGGACGCGTAAGCAGTCTAGACAGCTGTTTAGTCCATACATCAACCCCACTGAACATAAACGTGCTAGGTCCCAGCAAATAATTGATTCAAAGTTGTAGCTGCATGAAGAGATATGTAATGAATATGAAACGTTTATGAAGGGATCATCAATGTCATAGTGAGTTAACTTATATATAATTTTTTTAATAGATATCATATATTTTCTTTATAAATATCATATAAATAACAAACTGACTTCTTTAATGCAGTCGCAATGTACATATTGGTTATTCTGTCAGTATTGAGTGGTTTCACACATTTGAGTTAAATGATCAATGGATCGATGATTCGCTATGTCACTATTATACTAAATCATATCTAATTTATATGATTTGCACTTAGGTGTAATATTTTGTATCAAATATTAGGATTGATGCCTATGTTATATGCTTCTGTATCAAGTATTATGATTTGTGTCTAGTTTATATGCTATCATGTTATGTATTATGACTCATGCCCAGTTATATGATCTCGTCTCAATATTATGATTCATGCTTCATTTTATATAATTTTATGTGTAGTTATTCATCTCTATACTTATGTTTTCGCGTCAAATATTATGATTCGTGTTTAGATTGCATCATTTTGTGTCAAGATTTCGTGTTAAGTATTATGATTCGTGCTTAGATTGCATCATTTCATGTCAAGATTTCGTGTCAAGTATTATGATTTGTGCCTAGATTTCATCATTTCGTGCCTAGATTACATCATTTCGTGCCAAAGTTATATGATTTCATATCAAGTATTATGATTTTTGTTTATATTTAATATTTTGTGACATTTTCACTTGGTTTTTGCAGCACATTGATACTTATTTATACCTAATAAGAAAACAACAGAAAAAATTTTCAAATGTATATAAGCAGGATATATGCATTTGTGACCCTTTACTTTATGTAAGTTTTGATAATTTCCATTGGTCTTTTCTGATTACACTGCTTTTTGTTTATTGTTTGACAATCTCCTTCATTTTTTTCCAAATGGTTTTGTAGACATGTTTTTTTCATATATATAATAAGTACCAAGTAGATCTAGATACTGATGGTCCTCCAACAAACTCACAATGGGACACCCACCAATGGGACGATGGTATTCTAGAACGTGTGCGCGGAACATTTTGTGATGGCTGCCCACCATCGCACACTGTCAATAAGGTAAAAAAAAATTTATCTTCATCACTTTAAGTAATTAATTTTAGCAATATTTCATTTCACTAAAATATGAGCAATTTCAGCTATTAGTGCGATGCCATATTAGTGGAGCGCATTGGCTTGTTGTTGTCATCGATATGCAAAAATTTAGTTTGCGCATTTATGACTCGTATCGACAACATGTGCTACCAGAAGTGCAAATTCGACAGCAAAATTGTTTCAGATTTATACTTCTTAGTTTTTTGTCAAGCGGAGGTTACTTCATCGCCAAATTTGATCTTGCAATTCCTACAGTTCCATTGTCATGCACGTTACATCCAAAATCTCAAGTTTCTCAGCAAAAAACATCGTAAGTTTTAGTCATATCGATTTATTTACATTTATAATGTTATCAGTTTTTTAACACATGCTAATTGACATACTTTCTTCTTTTTTTTATGTAGTGGTAATTGCGGCCCTCATATGCTATATGCCATAGAGCATTTATTAGCTGGCAAGCCACTGAAGTACACCGATACCCAAATGCCAAAAATTGGAAAGTAAATGACTGTTTATCTATTTGCTAACTCAACTGATGAGAACGATGACTCACAATGACAACTTACATTATTTTTCACATAATTATTTTGTATTATATTTTTGTATGTATATTATATATAAAAAGCAATATTGAATAACAGCAATTATCATATGATTTATATGAAAGATGTTACGAAATTAGGCCAATCTTACATTTAAAATAAAAAAGAATGAGATAGGAGTAATTATGATAAGATTTTAACTGAAAGATGTTATGAAACTAAACCAATCTTATGTTTAAGCAAAAAAAAAAATGAAATAAAAGTAATAATGATAAGATTTTAACTAAAACATATTACAAAACTTAGACAACATGATGGTAAAAAAAATAATAAGCAAGATGTCACGAAATCAGACAATATGATACGATTTTTATCAAAATGATGGTACGAACTACTAACAATCATCATACGATTTTATCAAAAAGATGTCATGATATATGAGACTTATCACGTTAATGGGATAAGTTATTATCATATGATTCTGGTATACTCCTACGTATATTACCTGTGATAATCTCAAATACATGATAAGTCGACGGTATCAAAAGATAATAAATCAAAAGTTTGTTTCTCAGTTGTACAATAAATTAACAATAATAAAAAATATTATATATGATAAGTCAATGATATTATTATCAATTATAAATAAACAAGGGGTAGCAATGCAAATATGTGAGTTATGTCCAAACACACCACAATTATAATCTATGTTGCAACTATTCAGACACATTTGCTGATTGAGATTGATTTCCTTGATCATGATATTGTGGATTTAAACATGTCAATCGATTGTGTCCATATTGGCTGCACCTAGAACCTTTTTTTTTTGTCGTGTTCTTTCCCCACTGGATGGTATTCTTTGCTTTTTTGGACAACCTGCATGCTTACCATTATTCGACAGTAATACAACAACTTTATTGACGTCTTTAGGCACATTTCAATCAGACTTGTCACCGACTAGATAGATTGGCTCAATGGATGCTGCTACTAAGTACTCTTGCTTGTAATAGTGAGAGCAAAGTGTTATAAAATCAATGTTACCCTCCCAGTAAAAAAATAAAAAATAACGAAGTTATTAAAACAATAATGAAAAATAAAAAAATATTATCAACAAATAATAAATGTCACCTGTATGCAGCTAATGCATGTGCACATGGCAACAAATCAGTCTAAAACTCTCTACAAGTGCAAGTACATTCCATGAGGTTAACAACCACCTCTTTACCCTTGTGCTTGACTACAAATACATTCTAATCAATGTTAGAAGCTGTCATCTGTAATGAAACTTTTTGTCTTTCATTCATCAAAGAGTGGACCTATTCAGTTAATTGTGCTTTCCAAATCTTAGCTTTCTCGTGCCTATCATAAAACCAATGTTGCATCATATCTCTAATGAATTCCAATATAGCCATGGCGGGTAACTCGTGGGCAAATCGAAGACATGAATTCAAGCTTTCAGCAATATTAGTGGTCATGAGTTAGTATCGTATTCGAGGGCAATACACACGTGACCATTTCTTCGGATCTTCATTCATGATATATTCAAATGCTTGAGGGTGATTAGCTTGTAATTCAATAATAAATTGACTAAATTCAGACTCTCGATATGTCATTGCTGCACTATAGAATATCTTGGACACTTTTTTTCTCTTGAATTTATTCTTTATATTTTGGGCCATATGCCAAGAACATAACCCATGACAAGAATCGAAGAAGACATTTACAATGGCCTTTGCAATACTAGCATGACGATTCGATATAATAACCAAGTCATCAACATGACCAATAGCTTCCTTTAGTTGCTCCAAAAACTATTCCCAAGCCTTATAGTTTTCGAGTCACCATAACCAAATGTCAGTGGGTATATCTGTTCATTTTCATCCTTACACACAGCTACAAACACGACCCCATGAAATCTTCCTTTCAAATGAGTGCCATCGATAGCAATAACTGGTCTAATCACTGAATGGAACCCCTTTAATGATTGTCTAAGAGCTATAAAGCAATACTTAAATCGATTAGTCTCATCTTCTATGCATATGTGAGCCTTAGTTCCTAGATTAGCTATTTGTAATATGTGACAATACGATGGTAATTGTTGGTATGACTCAACTGGGTCACCATAAGTAAGACACAATGAGTATTCTTTCGCCTTCCAAGCTTTGCTATATAAAATTTGTATGCCATATAATTCTTTCATGTCACTTATGATATCTTTCGGCTTAATAATTCTAGCATTTGTGGATAACTGCTAGGCAGTAATTTCTCTAATAATGGTAGAAGTTTCTTGTCGATGTCGTCGATGCAACTCCTCAATTGTGCAAGTGTGGGTCAAATCACAACGTCTAATTTGAAAGAATTGTCCTTGTGCAACGTTTACAGCATGGACCTTCTATGCACAATTTTCTTCTCTACAAGCAATATCAAATATTGATTTGTTAGATCTAGTGACTCTAAATTCAAAGTTCTCAGTCAATGCATATATACCCAAAAATCACTTCAACTCTTTCTTATTTGAGAAAAATTGACCTCTAGTAAGGATGTTAGTCGGAGTCAATGATTCCATGGTAGAAGCTGAAGCAATGCAGTGTAATTCAGCACCCAACACACTATACCTCTTATTAACACCATCACTTATATTATTATGTGCTTCAGGGCATGCAGGTGGCAAACAGGTGGGATTGAACGTGGTACGAAAGGCAAGTTCTCATTATTAAGCTCAACTTCCAAAATGGGTTCACTTTGCTCTTCTTCGATAGGTTGAGTGGGCTCAATATCTGGGACTGGATACTCATACCCAACGTCATAGTTCATCGACTCATCTAAGTTGATTTCATCAGTATTCTGAGTGTTTTAGGGAGTCTCATTATGGAATAATGGTTCCATACCCAAATTTTTATCTTAAACAATTGGATGGGTCTGTACATTGGGGATTGCATCTGTAACCTCATTGCTCCCAATACAAGAGTTTAACTAGTTCATTCGTTTTGAATTTTTACCTTCACATATACCATGTGCATTCTCAACATTATGTCGCTGTACCAAATCCACAATTACATGGGATACTATGTTATCATCATATAATATGAACCCAACATCATCATCATTCACTAACTCAATTTTCACCGTAGTTTTCTCGGACCTCACTATGGTGTGCAGTGTAATATCATAATTAGAGAAATCTGTATCAATGTAAGATTTAACTAAACCCAATAACTATGCATGTGTCAAATCCTTTTGAACAACATAACCTCGAGTTTTGATAGTCCTACTAGTATACTCAAAACTTCCTCTTGACTCGGATCACTCACCATTCCAAGTTACTAAACAATCTAGCAATGTTCTCGAATTTAGTATTGATGGTGGTCATCCTCGAAGTAGCTATCAACGACAAAGGGAGTTTAGCACTATTCTAACGACTCTATTTGTGCTTTATTTCTAGCTTTAAGTCCAAACTTTTTAAATCTAAACCGTCGAAAATGGTGTAACGGCATCTCATGCCAAGAAAAAAGAAGAGTTAAACCTGGCTCACAAACCATAACACGCATTCTGCAATGACCATGAAAACGTTTTAAAGAAGAAGCAACATGTTTAAAGAAGAACAAAACTAAAGTTCAGTAAATAAATAACTATTTAGATAAATAAGCAACGATATTATCTTATGTATCGATTTCATTAAAGAATATCAATTGTGAATGAAGTCACGATGGTTCACAAGATGGCACGAATTTGGTGACTAAGTCACGATTTAATCAAACATAGCACGATTCTTTGTCTATGTCACGAAATAAGCAACAATATTAACTCATGTATCGATTTCATTAAAGAATATCAATTGTGAATGAAGTCACGATAGTTCACAAGATGGCACGAATTTGGTGACTAAGTCACGATTTAATCAAACATAGCACGATCCTCTGTACATGTTACGATATGCATGATACATCGCGATTATTCTTTTCAAACACATAAAATCTTTGCAGTATTAAGATACATTACCTTTCAAATACATATTTGTTCATCTATTGACCCACTCGAACACTTTTTGCTTTTGAAGAAGAATAACGTGTTACTAAAAACATGAGCTTGGTTGTGTAAATCTTAGATACAATGTGAAGAGAACTTTCAAACACATAAAATCTTCGTAGTATTAAGATACATTACCTTTCAAATACATATTTATTCGTCTATTGACCCACCCGAACACTTTTTGCTTTTGAAGAAAAATAATGTGTTACCAAAAACGTTAGCTTGGTTGTGTAAATCTTAGATACAATGTGAAGAGAACTTTCAAACACATAAAATCTTCACAGTATTAAGATACATTACCTTTCAAATACATATTTGTTCGTCTATTGACCCACCCGAACACTTTTTGCTTTTGAAGAAGAAGAATATATTATCAAAAACGTGAGCTTGGTTGTGTAAATCTTAGATACAATATGAAGAAAACTTTCAAACACATAAAATCTTAACAGTGTTAAGATACATTACCTTTTAAATACATATTTGTTAGTCTATTGACCCACCCGAATACTTTTTGCTTTTGAAGAACAATGTGTTACCAAAAACATGAGCTTGGTTGTGTAAATCTTAAATAAAACGTGAAGAAAACTTTCAAACACATAAAATCTTCGCCGTATTAAGATACATTATCTTTTAAATACATACTTGTTAGTCTCTTGACCCATCCGAATATTTTTCGCTTTTGGAGAATAATGCGTTACCCAAAACACGAGCTTGATTGTGTAAATCTTAGTTATAACGTGAAGAGAACTAGCCAAAATCAATTGATTTTGCTTTTGATTCCTTTTCTAGCTTCTGTGTAGATAGATCTTAGATACAAACATGAAGAAAAAATTTGGGGAAAGAGGCTGGACAAAGAGGGAGAAAGCTCGATGAGAGAGAAAGTTCAATGAGAGAGAATACTAATACTGTGTATTGTTTTTTTAATTAATTTATTTTTTAAGGGTATTATTATCTTTAGAATGGGTAATTTAATCTTTCTAGTATATTTAAGTGCTAAAAACATAAAAATTAAAAAAATAATTTATTTTATAAAATAAAAAACAAGAGGTACCATTTTTGTTAATTTCCTCTTTATAAACACATTATTTTCTAACTCCCTGTGCATCTTTGCGTCTCTTGCTCTTTGTTTACGATGCGGGAGAGGATTCTTTCACTATTCAAAGATTAGTTTGTTCGGTTATCGAGATTTATGGAGCATGCTTAATATGCGATAGCTTTCCATTAGAGCGCATGGGCTTTTGGGTTCTCCTATGCCCTGTTAAAATTTTAAATTAATATAATACATTATATATTTAAATAATATCGTTGGATATAACTAGGTTTCATATTTATAATTAAATGATATTATTAATTTAAATATTTAATGTAAAACAAATATTAATTGATTTTTTTTCATTTTACCAATAAAAAGATTTCTGGTTACTCCATTTCCCAACTTACCACATTGTCCTCTCTTCTCCATTCCCCAACCAAACCACCCTCTCTTCTGCATTTACCATGCCCAGTGCCCATCTAGTGTCCTCTGGTAAACAGAACAGATGGGTCGCTAGCTACATTAATTTCACATTTATTTCCTCAAACAATGGTCTGAATTTACATTTGCTAAAATGGTAAAGCCCTTCAATTTCCTTTTGTTTCTTTTGTATTGGTGTGCTTGTTTCAATTGGTTAGCACAAATGCTGAATTAAATAAAATAAACTTCTTTCATTGGAAATGGAAGATATTTGTTTGTTTCATGAAAAAAAGTTAACATTTCATATCATGATAAAAAGTTTAATATAATTAAAATAATTAGTCTAATTATATTATAAAGTTTAAATATAATTTTAATAATTTAAAATATAAAAAATAAATTGAGCTTAAAATATAAATAAATTTACATAATAATTAATTAAGTTTAACATAATGAATTCCATAGTTGATTAGTTATAGCATGCGATGCCCCAAAAACAAAATTAAAAAATGAATTATATTTCAGGCTCAATTGTGCCTTAAGTATAATTAATTAATAAATTAAATTATTATTTATTTTAATATTTAATTTTTATCTTTATTATTTATTAAATTTAATTAAATATTGACCCATTATATTTTAAACCTAATTAAATAGTTGATTCAATTATATAATACCTTCAATTAATTAGTAGATTCAATTTATTTACGGTGTAAATTTTGGGTAAGATTATGGGAGCATGGCGTTGTTGGAACTTAAATTTTGAAAAGTTTTTATAGAAAACAAAAGAAGTTTAAAACTTTTAATTGAGCTTACTAAATAATTACGTCTATAATATAATTAGAATTAGTAAAAAATTAAAATTAATTATAAATTAAATTTAATATATAAGTAAGTCTCTTCATTAATTAATAGTAATTATTAATTAAAGTTAAGAATTTAAATGGGATTGTAATCTAATTTGAACTAAATATAGTTAGAATAATTTGAAATATAATATATAATTATAATAAATTATAATTATAAAAATATCCACGAGTTCAAGAAATGCCCTATACAAATATATATAAAGGATTCCCTTATTATATGAAATAATAACCATTAATAAATTTAAATAATTAATAATAATAATTTTTAAATTATAATTTAAATGATTGATGACTAATCTCGATATTAAATAAAATTTACATAAAAACAAGAAGTAAATTTATAGTGCACTTTAAGTATTTTATGATCATTTATTAATTTTTAAAATGAATATTTTAAAAATAAAAATTTAATATTGCAACAAAACAATTAAAATATCTTAAAATTTTAATTTAATAAATGATGTAATTTATTTTAGTAAAAGCGTTCCAAATAATATTATTATATTTGTAAATATAACATATAATTATAATTATAAAAATATCCAAAAACCACCATTTGAAAAAAACATAAATATCAAATAGGCGTATGTAAAAGTTGAATCTAATAATTAATTGAACCAAACATCTAATGGACTCAATAATTTACCGAACTTAATATTTATTACACCAACACTTAAAGTATTAAAAAAAATTATACGTTAAGTTTAATTAAATATTAAATTTAATTGTATTTTAAGTTTAATTAATTAATAAATTAAATTATTAATTAAGTTTAATTTATTATAAAATAAAATTTTAAAATTTAATTAAATAATAAATTCATTATATTTTAAGTCAATGCAAGAGCTATGCAGTTTGTAAACAGAATCCTCTTGTTGAGCAAAGCTGCTGTTATTTAAAATCTTGGTTTCTCCTGTAATTTACTTCATAACACCATTAATGTGAACACTTAGGTAGCAATATAAATCATTTACCATGAGTGGACTCAATAAAGTCATTTTCATGTTTTTGTTTTTTTAAATTGCTCCATATTCATATAGGCTTATTGACATTTTATATTTATTATTATTTTTCTTTTTTTATTACAAAGTGTTTATATATTTATATAAAAAAAGTGAAACGTCCATGGTTAAGAAAAGAGTTCACCTTATATAATTTAATTCAATTTTAGATTAGAAAAATAGTAGCCAATTTTGCTTCAAATTTAACCTTTCTCTCTGTTGCTCTTGATTTCTTACACCCACAGACTCCCAACTACTCCTTTGGGAAAGCCGCAAATTTGGCTCTAAACTTTTGTTAGGGGCAGAGATGGAATTTTTATCATATCCTAACAAAGTTTTTGTAAAAATTTTAATGTTATTAATATTTTTAACATTTAAATCAAATTAAAATATAATAGATTCGTAAAAAATTAAAATTAAAAATAAATTTAATTTGTTTTTTAAAATTTATTTATTAAAATAATATATATATATATATATATATATATATAAGATATTGAAACTTATGGAAACTGGCCAGTTTAAGTTTGTAAGCATTTTTACAAATTCATTAGCTTCATGTTTGACTTCAACATTTTATCAGGTAAAACTAATATTTTTTTTCTTAAATAAACTCATATTAAATCTTCCCTCGTAAATTCATCATGTTTTTTCTTTTAATGTCTAGTAGTATTTCTTATTTTTACTTTGTTTCTTTAAAAAACAAATTCTGCAATGAACTTGTTCATGTAATTTTATAAAGTTCTTAACCGGTTGTTTCACATCTGTATTGAAATGATATAATTTGAATTTTGTTAAAATACACATTCATAAGGACATTATTAATTATAAATTTTTCCCAACCTTAAAAAATTTTAAAAATCACCAATAAAACCCATTTTATTTTAATCTCATTTCATATATTTAGGATCTTCAAAAACTTTTTTCAAAATAAAAAGTTTTTCATATTATATGAAACTCTATCTTGTTTACATTTTTTATATTACGCGAAAGAAAATATTTATACTGTCTCATAAATATAACATGCACGACTGTCGTAAGAAGAAAGTTAAAATATATAAATTTATTTAAAGATATAAAAATAAATTTATAATATTTTATTTTAATTTTGAGTTGAGATAAATTATAACTAAAATTTTGATTTTGATTATTGAAATTTATCTAAAAAATTTATTTTTAATTTGATTCTTCTTCATTTTGATTTTTAATTATTCTAATTTATGTGCATTTTAATTTTTGATAAGTATGTGCCTTTATGACGTGTTTATTAATTAAGAGTAAAAAATCAAAATAGATCTTACATTTTTAAAATTATTTTTTTATAAATAAAAATATAAATCTCACATGAATGAGAAAAACAATCTCAAGTCGGTGGTGAGATTGATATTCTCGTTTCTTATTGTTGTGATAAGTTATTACTTTATTTTTAAAATAATTAAATAAAAAATAAAAAAGATCTTATCTCTTTTTTATGTATTGTCGCATCACTGATTTTCATCGAAGAGATACCTAGACAATAAAAAAATTTATTTATTATTAATATAAAAAGCTAATATCTAATGTTTAATTTAATTTTAAAAAATATAATTTTAAGTAGTATTTATTTATATTTTTAATATTATAATAATTATTAAAATATATCATATTATTTTTGTAATTTAAAAATTAATGAATCTATTTAAAAAATCTATAAACAAATTTTTAATATTTTATTTTGATTTCAAGTTAAAATAAATATACGAATGAAATTTTGATTTCAATTTTTAATGAGTTAAGTAACTTAACCTAATCTTATTCTTTATTTCTTTTTTTTTTTCAATTTTAATTTCTATCCATTCTAATTTATAGTCATTTCGATTATTAATAAACAAACATATCAAAAGTAAGTAATCACTTAAACTAATAAATTTAAATACAATTAATCATTAAGTTCAATAAATTAGTAGACTTTTTTTATATATTAAATTTAATTAATGTATAATTATACCTAGTTTTTTAAAATCTAATTATTTAATATGTTCAATTATTTATTAGATTCAATTTTTTCATTCATATCAGATCCAATCAAACTTTAAATTTATTTAATTAATAAATCATATAACATACATGAATCTGATGAATAATTAAATTTAATTCATAATTAAACATAAAATATGAATTAATTTAAAAATAAAACATAGTTGGAATATTTGGATTCAATATAATTGATCATTACATTACCACGACAATTTTTTTAGGGTCAATTATTTAATAAAAGTTCATTATTTGTTAAACTTAATTCTTTCATTTATGGTACATTCAATCAATTTTTAAACTCATTTAATTATTAAGTCCAAATAACATGCATACATTCAATAAATAATTAAACTTAATTGGTAATTATGCTTAACAAACAAATTGGATGAGTTTGGGATGCAACTAAAGTGCAGAAATCAACAAGGCTCTTTAACATCTGAGCACCAGCCTAAGCATGGATGGTAAGCAATGGCTTAGCTGCGTTCCACATGGTTAAAACTTTGTATATAAGATCACCACAAACAATTCGGTGTTTATTCCATGATATCATCCTATTCTGATAACAGTCAATCAAATTAGCCTGAGCAAGAATTGGTAAAGTATACCAATTATTCCTTTTGAAACATTAAGGAAAGAGAAACCTATTTGCAGCGTTCACAACAGTGGTTGAGACTCCCACAGCTGAAAGTCTAAAGAATAATACCCACAAAGCATTATGTGCAAGGAGCAAATTAAAAGAAATGGCATCTGTTGAAGTTTTTGCTGATTCTAATGCAACCCAGAAAAATACCAAGCGTTTGCATATTCGTTAATGCCAGATGCTTCTCATGTTGATGCTCTGTGATGCATAGATAATTACCTTCAGTAGGTTCTCTCTGTTTATGCTGTTTCCACTGCTCCTATTCCTTCCTTGAAATTCCATGACTCTGGCACAGGGTACCGACCACTTGGATTATACTCATTCATCTCTGTCAAGGCTTTCCTCACAGCATTATATACTTCATCACCGAACTCATTCTTCAGATCTTTCAAATTTTCATCCTCTTCATCTATTTATCCCTGTAGAGCCATGGCCAGTGAGAAACACATACTCAATTTGGTTTTTCTATTTATTTCTTCTTGGGGTTTGCATGGAAAGAATAGCAAAATGTTCACCAAGAAGAACGAAAGATGTCACTACAAAAGTAGTGAACCAATGAGGTACTTTTACCATTCAATCATTAGGGTAAATGAAAGAAAAATGATGATGGAAGGGATCAACATCGACACAAACCAAGTTAAAAAGAGAGGTTTACATAATAATTGGCAAAACTAGCTTGCAACCATTTTAATCTAGGGAGGGTGAGACTGTGAGAGCATGAAACAATCTACATCAGCCAGATCAACCAAAAAGATACAATTCAATAAAAAAACCAAAAGAGCCAATGAAACTTTAAAGCATGACATGCAAACATTGTATACAGTTGCCATGACATTATGCCTCGGAAATAGGGATCTTGAAGAGCATTGAGAAAGAATGAGGAGAGATAGAAGCAGGCAAATTCCATGTTTAGAGAGGTTATGAGTCTCACAAATTAAATTTTCGTCCATTTGCCTAGAAAAAACTTTACCGTCTAGTTGGGTTTCATGTGAAGCCAATGAATTACATAAGAATGAAACTGGTATAACTAAAGAGATATAGATAACTACTATGTGTCAATTTAGTGGGTGGAGGTAAGTTAATAGATTCCATTTAGATAAATGCATACCATAATGTTTCCTTCGCTATACCTTAAAAGGATTCCGGCTTGAATCAGCCAGGTAATGCTCCCGGAAAGAATAAAGCTCAACTACTTTTTCCTCTGCTTCTTCGGCAGAATATTTTCTACAGATTACCTTAAGGAATGGTTTCATTGAAGCTTCCAAAATCATCCATCATCTTGAAAAGTCATAATGTGTAGAATCAAACTAATAGTTGAAAACATGCATTCACTCATCAAATCAGTACCATCTTGTTAACATGTTCACCATCTCAAGAAACCATCTCAAGAAGCCATTTAGACAATGACAATGAAATCACAACAATCGTGCAATTCAATATTATTGACGAAATAAGAACAACTGAATCCTTTAAATTATTAAATCCAACAAATTAATACATTACCTTATTTCGACCATAATCCTAAAACCTTCTCCCTGGCTGGATTCCTAGATGTCCACGATGCATATAATTTCATCCTACAACCACATGAACTATAATTAATATCATAGTGTAAAGATTTGCTATCCATCAGTAATAATGCTGTGCACTTCCGCAATGTGATTGAAATTGAAGCTTCAACCCAAGGCAAAGTTAGTATTGAGAGCAAAAATCCACTATCAATTTCACAAATCGTCCCCTCAAGCAATTTGACTTCATAAATTGTTCTCCCAAATCTATAAGAAGCTTCATGCTCGATCTTTTATTATAAGTTAGAGGAAAAGAGTAAAAGAAAATTCAAAGACACTCCTAAAGTTAATGCTGGTCTATTTTGTTAATTTCTTTTACTTTAAGCTTTATTATATTACTTTTTGAACATGAAGATATGTTTGGTAACTTGGCTCAAACATTAAGATTTTATGAGAACATCACTCTAAAAATAAGGGAATAAGTGTTTTTAGGTATCTGTACATATGCAGTTATGTAAATAACCAATGTTAAGAATGTTTGTTTTTTTAGCATTTTTTAAGGTTTTTGAATCAAATTACCCTTAATGAATACTGTACAATTACTTATTTGCCCATGTATAGAAAAATGAGAAGTCAAACCTCCCAAAAACGTCTCTTTTTCCCACTCTCTTCACTTTCGCACTACACTCGGACATTTCTCTTCGTCTCTATTCAAACAGTGTCTATTAATGTCTTAGTTTCTGTTGCACATCGATGCTCGAAAAGAATTCAGAAGCTAGCAGAGAATGAAGAAATCAGTGAAAGTATGGTTTTAAAGGATACATTATACTCAAATTTAGGATTTTCTTACTTGTTTCGTCAAACGATTCATTGTCTTTTTCTTTTTTGGTATCTTTGACTTAACTTTATAGCTTTGAAAGCTTGAATACATGTTGTTGAGCACTTTTCTTTGGATTTTGTTGTTAGTTTATGTCAAAAAATCGCATAATGTTATGAAATCATGTTATGTTTGAGGAAATCGTACCTTAAAATCGTACCTAGAAATCGTGTACTTTTTGACCAAATGGTTTCAAAAATTGTACAACGGTATCCTGGTTGAGTGAATCATTACCAAATAATACTGAAATCGTATCATGTTTATAAATTGTAACCAAATTAAACTAAAATCATATCTTATGTATGAATTCGTAACCAAATTATACTGAAAAATCATATTGTGCATGAATTCATAACTTGATTTCAGTATCTCTTTACCTGGCTGCTTAATTTTTTTTTTTTGGGTCAATGTGCAGATGACCACTACTGAAGCTATTTTCAAGCCATATGTGACCCCCAAAGAGTCTTGGAAGACTGGAAAATTGCTGAAGCACTATGATAATGATATCATCCCAACTCTGAGGGAAATTTTAGAGGACTCAAAGAAGGAGAAGTTTATTGACACTTGTTTAGGGCATTTCCTAGATATACACAATGATTTCAACTTCTCTGGGATCATTGTTCACAACTTGTTGCTCCGAGAGATTCAGAAATACCGCGAGGATGAGATGTGGTTCAAACTTGGTGAGAATGAAGTCCGTTTCAATAAGGTGGAATTCTGCTGAATCAAGGGGTTGAAATTTGGAGAACTATCAGACATGAAAAATATTCAAGCCAATTCATCTAGGATTGTTGTCAAATACTTTGGGGGTAAGAACAAAGTCAATAGCAGTAAAGTTAAGACAAGGTTGCTACAAGGAGAGTTTGAAGATCTTGATGATAAAATGAAGTTGGCACTACTATGCCTCCTAAATGGCTTCATCAAAGGCCATGAAGAGCGACAACAGGTCTTCACATGGCAATTTCATCTTATTGATAATTTGGAAGCATTCAATAACTTTTCATGGGGCACGTGGGTGCACTACAACTCCTTGTTGCACTTTAAGAAGTCTGTTGCAAATTGAGCAATGAAAAGTGATGATTTAAGCTATAATGCATATGGTTTCATATAGGCATTGCATGTAAGTACATTTTAATTCTTATGTTATTTATTTATTTTCATTATTTGCGATTTGTGAAATAGAACTGGTGCATGGTACTAGATTGCTTCAATCCAAATTAGTGAAACAGAAATTGGTTTTTCTTTTTTCAGATTTTTGCATTCGAGGTAATACTTGCTACCAATGTGCATGGGACTAAGTTATCAAGTTCTAACTTACCCCCTGCCTTGAATTTGTCGATGGAGGTTCTATCGGCAACCTCACTATAGAGATTGCAAGAAGATCTTCACAAACAAGGTAAGCTCCAATATATGCCCTATGATTTTGTATCTTCTTTCTCATATATTCATCTAGCATTTCATTCTTTCATTTTGTATGTTAATTAGTGTGATTTCGTATCTTCTTTCATAATTCTTATGTTCTTTATTAATTCGTATCTTCTTTCACAGTTTTATATCTTCATTTGTGTGATCTTGTATGTTGTTTCTCAGTTTCGTATCTTCATTTGTGTGATCTTGTATGTTGTTTCTCAGTTTTGTATCTTCATTTGTGTGATTTTGTATCTTTTTTCTCAGTTTTTATCTTTATTAACGTTGATTTCGTATCTTCTTTCTCAGTTTTATATCTTGTTTCTCAGTTTCGTATCTTCATTAACGTTGGTTTCATGTCTTCTTTCTCAGTTTCATGTCTTCTTTCTCAGTTTCGTATCTTCATTTGTGTGATTTCATATCTTAATTCATATGATTTTCATACATTCTTTTTTAATTTTGTATCTTCATTTACTGAGTTCAGCTTTAATTCTATGAATTTAGATGGAGGCTAAGTTAAAGCTGGAGTCGAATCATGCTGAGCGCCACGCCCCTATTATGTTGGTGTTAAGGAGACTACACTGCCCTTGTAGCAAAAGATCTCCAGTGTGGCTACTGTTACAGCTGCAAGTTCAAAGAGTTCAAATAAGGTTCCCACTCAATATTAGTCAACAAAATTACCAGCATCTTTTCCAAAAACATATAAGGTTTGTTATTCTAATATTAATTTTTACTTTGTAATGTATCTTAGTTATCAACCTGTAAAATGTTTTACTCAATGGATCATTCTTTGCAGCGGCGATGAGTGGAGTTTACAATTGTTGAGCGATCAAAAGATGTAATTACTGTGAGGGAGTATAGGGAGAAAGAGCAGAGAGAGAGGGAGGAAAGAGAGAGGAAGGAAAGGGAGCGAGAGGAGAGGGAGGATGTGACTAAAGGGGATCCAGAGGTGCACCGTCGCCTAGATGCCATAAGGGCTAAATTAAACCTCATATAGGCAAAGGTAAACCTCATGGATTCCCTTAATGAGGGGCGTCATATGGAGCAAATGAGCGTCCTCAAATTCATCCAGCTCACAATTTAAAACTATGTTCCTAAGGTAACTTTTCTTTACTTTTTTTCTAAAGTTTGTTATCAATTGATTTCATATCTTTATTTATTCTATAATTCATAACCTAAGATGGTTTTCAATACATCTTTTTCAGGGTGTTGATGCTGGGCTCCACATCACACCGTGTTGTTTTAGAGGAGTCTACTGAGTTTGAGGACTCTAGCGATAAGTCTGAGGACTTTAGTGATGAGTCTGAGGAAGACTCAGTATAGGAAGAAGAAGAGAAAGACAACGATGATGATCAAGATGAGGCTATTAATCAAGATGGTCACGGCATGCAGAGCCAACTGAGGCTGAGTTTGTAGCGCCTATAGAGGCTATGATGGACTTAGCCATTGCCCCAGTAGAGGTTGTCGACGATGCGTTGCCGGCTATTAGGACTCGTAAATGATCTAAACAATTGTATAGCCCATATGTCGACCCTACTACTGGGACAAAACGCGCTAAGTCTTCCCATCTTGTTAATATCGAAATGGAGATATCAAGCTCAATCATTGCTGAATACAATATATTCATGGAAGGGACATCATAGTAAGCACTTTTTCATATTTATAACTTATATTTATATTTTAGTGTATTGCATACTTTTCTTCCTAGCTTGGTAATTTTACACAACCACGATGTAGGTATTGACCACAATGTCAGTATAGGTTGGTTTTGTGATCTTGAGAAAAATAACGCGTCGATTGATGACTCAGTAGGTTGATTCTATATTAACATTTCTTTCATTAAATCATTGCTACACTCCTTGATTTGTGAATTAAATTTTAAATTCGTAACCTAATTTTATATTTGATTATCCAAATCATTTATTGATTTGTATAATCATATATTGATGTCAACAATCGTGTCTTAATTTTGGAATCGTGTCTTGAAATTGTGCCTTGATGTATCCTGTTCACATGTATCGTAACTTAGTTTTGAAATCGTGCCTTGATGTGTCTTGTTCCCATGTGTCGTAACTTAATTTTGAAAATCGTAACTTGATGTATCTTGTGCCTTGATGTATCGTGTATCGTAACTTAATTTTGAAAATCATAACTTGTAAATCATACCATTTATTACTTAAATCATAACCTAATGCACTATTTACTGATTTTCCAGCACATTGATGCATACTTAAATCTTCTTCACAAAAGACAAAAGGAGTTTCCTAACGTCTATTCACAGGATGTTTGTATTTGGGACCCGTTGCTTTATGTAAGTTCATCAATTTTAGTTATATATGTTTGCTAATTTTCTTTATGTTAATGTATTCTCATGACCAAACAAATATAAGTTTGTAGACTGCCCTCTATTATATTTACCGTGATTACCAAAATGATCCAAATGCTGATTGTCGTCCTCCACATTCAAATTACGAAGCACACAATTGGAAGGATGGACTTCTAGATCATGTATGTGGGGAATATTACGATGGATGCCCACCTTGGCATATTGTTAACAAGGTGATTCCCTTCTCTTTCTTTTACCTTACTCCTCATAATCATGAAAACTATCATTGACTACATTTCGTATCTAATATATATATATATATATATATACATATATATATATGTATATATATATACATGTATATATGTATACATGTATACATGTATACATGTATATATATGTATATATATATGTATATATATATATTCTGTGTTATATAGCTGTTAGTTTCATGCCGTATTGGTGGATCCCATTGGCTAATACTTGTCATAAATCTAGAGAAATTAACGTTGCGAATTTATGATTCATTTCGTCAAGAAATACCAAATGTTGTACGAATCCGTCAACAAAATTGCTTTAGATTTATGCTTACTAGTTATATGGCAAGTGGAGGGTATTTCTTGAAAAAACCAACTATGAAGATCCCTCTATTACCACTATCGTGCACATTGCATCCTAAGACACAAGTTCTTCAGCACAAAACACAGTGAGTGTTTAAATTTTATGTTTGATTTGTCATAATAGTTTTCTTTTAAATTAAAGAGTTTTGCTAATTTTTATACTTTTAACTATAATTGCTTTATTACAGAGGTAATTGCAATCCTCATACACTATACACTATAGAGAATTTATTAGCAAAAAAGCCACTTAATTATAGTGACAATGATATGACAAATATCTGACGGCATATGGCCATATATATATTTGCCAACTCAAGTGAGATTGACAAAGGATGAATTCTTTTAATTGTAACTCTTTGTATTTTGTATACAGAAATATGTACATAACAATTTATTTATATATGAAAGTAAATATTAATTAATATTGTTGTTTTGTCTACAAATTTATTTTGAATTTTATATGGTACGAATTAAAAACAGATTGCGATTTCGGTCTAATCTTTGCACGATTTTTATTTTATTCACGATTTAATAAAAATAGTATTCATTAAAATCTTTGAACGATTTTTCAATACAAGTAATGAAATTATATTAAGAAACTTAAGTAACAAAATTAGTACACGAATTTGAAAATAAATTACGATTTCATCATATTATTATATGAATCTTAACCATATTAGTGTACGATTCCTGTAACATAGTGACAATGTCACACCATATTAGTGTACGATTCCTGTAATTTAGAGAGGTTTTTAAGAACAAGTTATGATTTCATTCAAAGTATCCCTGCATTGGTTACAGTTATCCAAGTCTCGACATAACAATCAAATAATCCCATATAGATAAAAAAATTAAAAATTAAAACAAAAATGAAATCAAAGATCAATGGCATCATCATCTACTAAAGTTTATGAAAGAGGACTGAGAGTAGATTCCATCATTATAATAGTGCGGGTTTGGACATGTCAACCTGTTGTGTCCATATTGGCCGTACTTAAAGCACCTTTTTTGACGTGTCCTCTCCCCACCTGCTGGTATTCGTTGCTTCCTTAAATGACTTGCTGACTTCCCATTATTAGGTGGTAAAATCACAACCCTTTTGACTTCTTCAAGGATATTCCAATTAGATTATCGACAACCGGATAAATCAACTCAGCATGTGCTATCTGTAGGTACTCATGCTTGCAGTAGTCAAAGCAAAGGACTATGAAATCAATATTACGTTACTTATGAATAATAAAAATTAGTGAAGTTATAACAACAAAAAACCATAAAAAATAAAGGTATTAGCAGCAAAATAGACAATGTTACCTAGAAGCTACTAGTGCATGCGTACAAGACAAAAGATCAGCTTAAAACTCCCTACATGTGCAAGTATGTTCCATGAGGTTAACAATCGCCTCTTTACTTTTGTGCTTAACTAGAAATGTATTCCAGTCAACACTGGAAGCTCTCATTTACAATGAAGTTTTTTGTCTTTTGGTCATCAATGAGTGGACCAATTCTGTTAGGTGTGACCTCCAAGCTTTGGATTTCTCGCATCGATCATAAAACCAACGTTGCACTATATCACTAATGAATTCCAATAAAGCCATGACAGGCAACTCACGAGCAAATCGATGACACGAATTCAAGCTCTCAGCAATATTGGTCGTTATAAGTTGGTATCGTCTCCGATGGGAATGCACACGTGACCATTTTCTAAGATCTTCCTTCATGATATATTCGAAAGTGTTAGGGTGATTAGCTTACAACTCAGTCATCAATTTATTAAATTTAGATTCCTTATATGTCCTAGCAGCATTATAAAAAATCTTAGACACGTCTTCCTTTTTGAATTTATTTTTTTATGTTCTAGGCCATATGCCAAGAACATAATCTATGACAAGAATTGGGAAAGACCTTTGCAGTGGCCTTGGCAATACTAGTATGAGGATCTGATATAATAACCAAGTCTTTCACCGTACTAATTACTTCTTTTAGCTGCCCTAAGAACCACTCCCACGCTCCATAATTCTCCAAGTCACCATAACCGAATGCTAGTGGATATTTCTGTTCATTTTCATTTTTGTATGCCGCTATAAACATTACACCATGGAATCTTCCTTTCAAATGAGTAGCATCGATAGCAATGATTGATCGGATTATTGAATGAAACCCCCTCAACTATGGATTAAGAGCCATAAAAAAATACTTAAATCGATTACTCCCTTCTTCTATGCATATGTGAGCCCTAGTTCTCAGATTAACTATTTATAACATGTGACAATATGACGATAATTGTTAATATGACCCAACTGGATCACCGTATGTAAGAGACAATGCATACTCTTTAGCCTTCTAAGCTTTACTATATAAAATCTGTATGTCATATGATTCTTTCATATCGCCCATAATGTCTTTTAGCTTAATGATTGTAGCATTAGTAGACAACTTTTGAGCCATAATTTCTCCAATAATGGCTGAACTTGCTTGCCGATGCCGTCGATGCAATGCTTCAACTGTGCATGTATGTATTAAATCCCATCGTCTAATTTGAAAGAATTGCCCTTGTACAATTCTCATAGCACGAACCTTTCATGCACAATTTTTTTTCTGTACAAGCAACCTCAAACAATGATTTATTAGATCTAGTAACTCTAAATTCAAAATTTTCAGTCAATACATGCATACCCAAAAATCGCTTTAACTCAGTTTTATTTGGAAAAAACTAAACTCTAGCAAGGGAGTGAATCGGAGTCATTGATTCCGCAGTAAGAGTTGGAACAATACTATATAGTTTAGCACCCAACACACTATACCTTCTACCGAGACCATCACTTGAATTATTATGTACTTCAGGGCATGCAGGTGGGACAAAAGGTGGGAAAGAAGGTAAGATAGGATGTAAGTTCTAATTAAAGTCTTCGTTGTCGGGTTCTGCTTCTATAATGGATTCATATTGATCTTCATTAGTTGGCTGAGTTTTTTGGATTAGGTATTCACACCAAGCATCATAATCCATTGGCCTATCCGAGTTGATCTCATCAGGATGCTGAGTGTCATGGGGATTCACACTATGGATGAATGGTTTTGTGCCAAAATATTCACCTTTAACAGTTGGATTGTTCCCTGAATAAGAATTAAAGAGATTAATTCATCCTACAATTCCATCATCATATACACTTCGTCTATTCTCAACCAAAATTTTCTCCACCAAATTAATAATTACACGAGGAACTATGTTGTCATCATACAATATAAACTCAACACTTTCATCATTCACTAACTTAATTTTAACAGCAGTATTTTCAGATCTTACTATGGTGTGTAGTGCAATATCAGTCTTAGAGAAATCAACCTCCACGCAAGATTTAACCAAATTCAACAACTATACATACGTCAAACCCTTCTGAATGACATACCCCTTGGTTCTGATAGCTCTGCCAGTATATTCAAAACTCCCTCTTAACTCAAATCACTCACCATTCCACGTTACAATAATTCGCATTCTGCGATGACAACAAAAACATTTCAAATGCTAATAAAGAGGAATTAGCTATTACAGAGAAGATAAAACGATTTCAAAAAAGATTAAATACTGTTTAATAAACATGTTACGATTTAGATACCAACATAATAATGTCACGATTTACTGATTAGAATACGCTTTATTATTCCTGACATAGTACGATTTACATAATATTCAATATTGTTCAGTTTTTGGTTACGAAATATACCACAGATCATAATTTTTTAAGTTAGTGAATTCCATAATAAAGTTATGATTTATGTTATGAGGTTAGAGTTTTCTAATTAAGACACGATTTCACATTCCAACATTATACAATTTCAGTAATATTCAACATTTGAAGTTACTTATGTTACGATTTCTAGATTAGGATATGATTTCACATTCTTACATGATATGATTTTCATAAAATGCAACATTGCCCTTTTTTCTTCATCAGTGTTGGGTTACGAAATCTACTACATGTCATGATTTGCGCTGAAGCAAATGAAAATTTCACCTTTCAAGCTACATTGGCCACGATTTACTCTGTAACAAATGAAAGCTTTACAGTTTCAAGCTACATTATTGTTTAAAAGTATACCTGTCACCATTTTGGCCCATTCAAGTACTTTCTTTCTGATTTTGAAGAGAAATATGCTGTACAAAATACAAGCTCCTTTCTTTGTGCAAGAAAACCAGTCACAAAATATCAATAACTGCTTTCGATTCTTCTTTTCTCTACAAATTTGAAGAGAAAAGAGCAGAAAAAGAAGACGAAGAGAGAGACGATTAAAGAGAAACCGCAATTGAGGAAAAAGAGGTCCAAGAAAGAGAATTCGGACAATGCACTATATTTAATTTTTCAGTTCACTTAATTTTGAGGACATTATTATCTTCTATAAGGGTATTTTTGTCTTCACTATACAGTTAAGTGCTAAAAAAATGTAAATTATGAAAAAAAAGTCTTTTTTACTATAAAAGGATAACAGAGTACCAATTTGGGGAATTTCCTCCTAAAAATATCTATAAGTTTATGGGATATCCTATACAAGTATATGTTTGGCGACGATGTTATTACATGAAATAATAGTCGTCGATAAATTTATAATAATAATAATATTAATAATAATATATAAATTATAATTTAAATAATTAATAATTAATCTTATTATTAGATAAATTTTATATAAAAAATAAATTTATAATGCACGCCAACTATTTATAATCATTCATTAAATTTTAAAACATATGTATTTTTAAAATAAAAATTTATTATTATAACAAGCAATTAATATATTTTAAATTTTTAATTTGATAAATAATGTAATTTAATTTAATAAAAGCACTTCAAATAATATTATGATATTTATAAATATAAATTTTAATTATAATAAAAATTCAATCATAATTATAAAAATATCAACAAATCATCATATCATAAAACATAACTATTAAATTAAACCTAAGATATAAATAACTTCACGTAATACTTGGACTTAATAATTAATTAAGCGTAACATATAAGTGAGTTCAATAATTTATTAGGCTTAACACGTATTACTCCAAACCTAAAAAGTTTTTAAAAAATTATATGTTAAGTCTCACTAGATATTCAATTCAATTATATTTTAAGTTTAATTAATTAATAGACCAAATTATAAAATTAAGTTCAATTTATTATAAGGTTAATTTTTTAAATTCAAATAAATAATAAATCATTTGTATTTTAAACCTAGTTAAATAATCAGTTCAATTATAAGGTCCAACATGTATACAACAATGAATTGTACATGGTGCCTTGTAGACATCAAAGCAAATTAAAAAAACTCTCACGTTGCTTTAGAGAATACGATTTCTCTTTGCATCCCATCTTTTTGGGGTTTTCTCTTCTTCTTATTGAATGTTTCTCATACTTTTGTTTTAGAATAATTTATTATCCTCATCACAGGTCCAATTTTTCAATTCTACGTCAGCTTTTCACATTTATTACTAAAAATATATTAATTAAATATAAGTTAGATTCAATTATTTACATAAAGCTAAAAAGTGCAGTTTCTCTGTTTCTAAAAGTTGTTAGTTAAATGAATGAAGATGAATCATCACATGGGCTTTGCCATGGTTAACTAGGCTACTTCATTCATGTAAATGGAGTGCGATTATCAAAGCTTTGAATTTGTATTGATTTCTCATTGGTACAGCTTGGAAACCTATGTATTCTACTTACATATTCTACCAGGCGGTAACCAGGTATCCCTTGATTGAGAAAATTTTCATCCTCTTTTTTCTCTGTCAAGTGTGACAGATCAAATCATTATAATTTTGCCACAACTTTAAAAAATTCTAAAAGTTAACCAACAAAACCCATTTTGAACCTTATTGCATATATTTATCATCTTCAACATGTAATCAGTGGAAAAGAATCTCATATACCACAAATCCAATAAGCTCAACAACCATTATGCAGCAATTTACAATATGATCAATACCTCACTCCTATGATCCAAAACAGTAAGCCAAGCATAGGTCATATAGGCAGAGGTGTAATAATATCTTTGTGCATTGTTCTAATTACAGTAGTAACCTGCTCCATTTGATCTTCGCTGGAACATGCCGACAGAAGAACTTTGGCAGTTCCTCCATCTGGGTAGCAACCAGCATCGATCATTTCTTCAAAGATTTCCAAGCATTTTGTGTATAGTTTCTTTCGAGAATAAGCCCCAAGACGGGAAGTCCAAGTAACCACATCAGGTTTCAGATTTTTGACAGGAAGAGAAGTAAATAACCCTTCCATTCTCTCCAAAAATCCTGCTCGTCCATAAACATTAATCAAGATGTTGTATGTGCTGATATCGGGCACATATGGCCCTTTCTCCATAGCAACTAAAACTTCCTCCATCTTTTCAAACTGACCTAATCGGCCATATAGATTCAGCATGCTATTAAGAACAAAGGTGTCTGGTTTGAGCCCGGATTTGTTCATCTGGTTCACAATGTCTTCGCATTTAGCTACATTGCGAACTTTTGAATAGGCAGACAAAAGAAGCATGTGGGACTTCATTGTTGGTGCTATACCTAATCGCTTCATCTCTTCAAACACAGCTTCAGCATCTAAAATGCATTAAAAAAGAAGAATAAAGAATACAGGACTACTAAATCAAGAGAAAAGGTGAAGTTTACATTAAACTCTAAGCAACACTAGCACTAACTGGAATGTAAATGTCCCAACTGAGAGCAGCTGACAAAGAAGATGCCTTCCTGTGATTTTATCGTGTCTGACACAGCTAATATGTAAGAAACCTCAATGGGTAAAAATGAATTGGTTTGTCTGTTAGAAAAGAAGGCAGGTTCTATTAAAAGGTTGACTTGTAATTTCTCACAAGCACAGTCTGACCTGATTTTAGTTTTTGATTTACTGAGATATAACTTAATATCAACATTTGAGTAACTCATGAAACTTGTCTTTCATGTGATCCATGATAGATAGTATGAAAAGGAATATTGACAGTGAAATCAAGATAAACAAACAATGTGGTAAGTTTTAGGTGGATCTAATTACCCTCGTGAAGACCAGCTCTACCATATGCATCTACCATGATATTGTATGAAGCTCTATCTGGTTCACACCCCATGTGTTGCATCAGAGAAAATATTTCTGCTGCCCCATAAGGGTAACCTGCACGACTGTCATAAGAAGAGAGTTAAAAGGACTTGTCCCCACCTGGATACAACTTTAAGGAAGCAATACTTGCAACAGCTGTTTTACAGAATTCCATTTGTTTCTTCTGGAGTTGAAACTTAGTTGATTCAAATTTAGGGCATGCACACAAGGATACACATAAAATAGATACATAATATAACAACAGAATAGGACCATATAGGATACTAACCTGTAAGCTTCCATTAGAGCATTATAAACATAAACATCAGGCTCATGCCCAGCTTCTTGAAGCTGCTCAAATACTTCTTCAGCCTTCTCGCACAGTCCTTCTCTAGCAAATGCATTCACCAGAGCTGTATATGTGCAGATGTTGGGTTTACACTTTTGACTTTTCATTTCATTGAACAGCTTCAAGGCCATAAAGGATTTGCTTGACTACAGAGACAAAATTGCACAAATGAGCTTAAAATTTGGTGAGAAAAAAATATAATAGAAATAGTGAAAATGTAATACATCAGGTAATTCATCACAAGATAATAGAAGAAAAAAGGTTCATGGCTGACATACTAATCACTGGATATATCTACAGGAAGTTCAGAATGAACGCACAGCATTACAAAGATAAATTTTTCTCTTTTTTCTTTTTTTTTTTGGATAGAAGCATTACAAATACATGATTGAAGTATATGACTGAGAAACATTTTCAATAAGAAAAAATTAGAAAGAAAAATCTTTCTCTTCACTAAAAATTCCTATTTTTACAGCTTGACGCTCAAAATGCCTTTCCTTCCTGATTGTTTCCCCTTCTCAGTAAGAGACACCAAAATTCTCTATAAACACTTAGTGACAATGAATGCATGTAAAAGATTAAAGTAAACAATGATATACAATGACTTGGATCTCTGATCTTAAAATTTATATAAAATCAAGTGAGTTCTTCAAATGATTGCCAAATTTTACTTATAGAGTGAAAAGCTCATAAAATGTGAAAAACACTTTGAATATGAGGGTCTAGAACCATCTTCTAATAAATTTTTGCACCCAGAACCTAAAACATAAGATCATTCTCAATGTTGGCTCTACAGCAATCAACAAGTGCCTCGAGGCCAACCAAACTAGATTCCCTTTCAGACTTTGATGTCTCAATACTTATCACAAACCATGTTAGTATATGCCAAATATGCTATAGAATGTATCATCATCAAAACAAAAGAAAGCATAGTTATAATAAGCAGAAGACCTTTTTTTGGCTTTTGCAACTGCTATTTCAATTATGCCATTGTAAAAGTAAAGTTGTTATTCTCTTGTTCTTCTTTGCACACACAAGAATAAGAACAAAAAAAGATTTTTAACCAATCAAGTATACATAATGTGCTAGATCGCCTGAATTACGCTACCTAACCATAGGTACATCTATGGTCTTGCTGAAGTTATGTCCCCACATCTTATTATCTTCAAGAGATGTCAGTAACATCCAGTTTCTTTATCCCCCATCAAGTCCTAACGGGGGTGACAACCATAAATTATCTTGAGAAGGCCAATTAATTGTTTAATACAAGCAATTACTGAAGATGTCTGCAACCTGATTTGCAAAGTGGGCAGAGTTAAATTGAAGAGCTCCATTGGCCTCTGATATCAGAACAGCAGTCATACTTAATATGTTCAGCATATTCATGAATCAGCTACTAAATTGGTAGATACTAATGCTGTCACAATAAAGGGCATTTTTCCTGACCTCTATATAAGACCTAACCATAGTGGACATTTCTTTGGTCCACATGAGAGAAAAATAGAACTGACAGAAATATATATGAAACAGGAGGTGGATTTATGGCTCACCTCTCCAGTCTCTGTTGGTATAACTAGTGACCATGGATTCTATGAAGTGAGGCTAAAAACCATTGTATTACATCATCTTTGATATAATGAAGTATCCATTTAATAACTTGCATCTGGCTAGAACTCATAACAAGTATGGATTAGTGTAGTTGATTAATGGAGCAGCTTATATCCAAGAAGATAAATGTGACATTATGTTTAACACCCACAGTGGCACAATATTCCTTCATGTCTCAACAAAGTACCTCAATAGGCGTTGATTCCAATCCAGAAACAATTTTAGAACCTGTCATGTTCATCTTTTCTTGGGTTCAGTGGATCAGTTGATTTTACATAACTACTGTTAGAAATTATTTCAGTTTCCAGCAAGTTGAGGTTAGCCTACTGCTTGCTTCACCTGTTGGATTGGGAATCCACAATCCAATTGCTACCGTATTGCCACTGTCCATTCTTGAAGTTCTGATCATCACTGACCTATTCTAATGAGTCTGAATATTATTTTCTTTTGGGATTGTCACCATTAATGCTAAATTTTGAGTTAGCCTCAACATAGATAATGTAGGGATATATTTCAATATTCCTACCTTTATAGAATAATCTTATTAGAAGGACAGGAAATATCACAAAAAATTCAAGAAGTTTGCCTAAAAATGGAGATCAGAAAAAAACAGAACTCACCTTTCCATACAAGTTGATCATCAGGGTATAAGTTTCAGTAGTTGGTTGGCAACGATCTCTCTTCATCCTCTGAAAGATATCTAAAGCATTTTCAGCATGTCCTCCCTTCATTAGCCCATCGATATAAGCATTATATACAGTTGCACCTGAGAAAAATCGAACAGAATCAACATTTTTTTCTATGTAAAAGACCTCCAATGCTGGTAAAATAAGAAAGTACTGTGCCAATGTGCAGTTCCCATTCCGAATCCAAGAGAAGCCCCAATGGAAGACTCTCCTAACATTCAGCATGCAACCAGTCTAGCTGGCACCAAAGCCAAAAGAAAGCATTTGAACAAGAGGAATGAAACATGAGCTCATTCATATTCAGTGCTGGCCAATGTAGCTGATTTGCTGATGATCTTGTTCTAAAAATTCCTAACTATCTTTTATATTCTAAATGGTTTCTGGGCCATCTACCCAAGTTAGTAACCCACATGGGGTGGTGAAGCCGAAAACAAAGAGTACTGAACTAAGCTTCTCCCTATGTTTGCAAACTCATACACGTAACTGAGAAGCCACTATTTCTCCCTATGTTTTGGGTGGGCAAGCCCCAACCAGCACCCCTTCAGGACTGCCCTTGCAAGTGAAGGAAGTAAGACAAGAAAGAACTCTCAACTAACTTGTACTATTCTCAAAGTAATTAAAAAATAATAATAAGAAAGTGAATCTAAGGAGCTTCAAAAAAGATGTTCTCAGTCTATCAGAAATGTTATCCTTATAATTGTCATCATACATCATAAGTTTAGCCAATGCAAGGTTTTTTTACAATTGCAAGAAAGTTTAACCCAAACTGGAAACTAGTTCTAGTACTCGGTACAAACATGGAAAAGACAAATATCATATCACGAAGTAAACTCTCAAATCATTCTTGTCAACAGAATTTTCCCTCTGGAAACTTGAGAGAGAATAAATGTGGAGCTAAATTGGTAGTGAACATACTTGGAGGAAGGCCATACTTTCGCATCTCAGCAAAGATAGCTTCAGCTTTCTCTAGTAACCCAGATTTGCAATAGGCCTTTAGAAGAAGGGCATAAGTATCTTCAGTAGGTACACAACGGGCTTCAACTAGCTCTAAATATGTGGATTCTGCCTTCTTGTGCAAACATTTCTGCCCATACGCATCTATAAGCAAATTGAAGCAGATGACATCAGGCTGGAAGGAGCTCCTGTACAATATCCATTCACATATCTGGAAATGATTATAGTGTTACACTCAACAAAACAAGAGGAAAATCAAAAGTTAAGAATTAGTACACATTACTCTGCAAATATTAAGAAACAGTAAATAGCTTTAAATTGATGTCTTATAGGTAACAGTCACTTACAATGATCAACATCCAAAGTTAACAATTCACTAAGCAAAACCTTAAATTCTTCTATGAAACCATTCCTGGCATTGCAAATTATTTCGAAGTTAAATATTTTCCTACTTTTATGTGAATCTTCAGAATTTTCATATTAAGTTAAAAAAATGAATCTCTGGCATACCAATTGGATCAAATTGGCTACCAAAGGGATAGTTCAGTTGGTGGCATTAGTGATTCTATCCTCCTATGAAGTCCATATTTGGTTGGAGCATAACACTAGGATTAACCAGTATATTTATGGGATTAAGTAATCCTTCTAAGGGGGCTGGGATTAGTTAATTCTAGCAACCAGATTTAACTTTAGACTTCAATACCCAAAAAAACTTCAAATATATATAAGTATCTAGATATATAATACTATAATAAACATTATATAATATAAAATACAAATATAACATAATAAAATCTACTATATTAACAATCGAAGTTAAAGTTGAATCATAGTATAAGGACCAAAAGATCTTCGACATCATAATGTGAAAACATAATAACGAATTTTTGTTTGGTAAAGGATATTTTGGTCTTTGATAATATAATCCCACTTTAATCCTACATAATAATCCTATCAATCACGATTAATAAGACTAATAAATTTGTTATAGTGAACTGCACTTGGGATTAGATTAGCCAGTCCAGTCCCACCTTAATCCAATCCCCTAGGATTAGCTAATATAATCTTGTTCACAAACCATACAACCCCTTAGGTTCACAGTTTTGGCACCATTGCATACTTAATACTCATGGCAACTAGACCAAAACAGAGCTACTCTGATCATCTAGCATGTCTTTCTTGAGCAATTTAGCACACTTAGTCTTGAAAATGCCTCAGAATTAGATAGCACATATCCAATCCAGTTGTTTGAAGATAACTTCCTGTTCTAGATCTAGTTCGAAAACAGTGAATCAAAAAACATGGAGCTAATATATGGATCCATTGAAGGCAGTTAAAACCTCGTGTACAATTGGAACTGGAAGTTCCAGAACAACATGACTATGAAACTGCCATTTGTTTATTTTCTTATTCATATAAAGAGTTTTACTGGCTTCAGTGGAAGGCTTGCATTTCTCTGCTCTGAGAACTCCAAAACTCACTTTCTTAGGAGCTGCTTTTACTCACTTGACTGGAATCTCTCTCTCTCTCTCTGAAACAAACTTTCACATTTTGAATGACAGGGCCCCATGCTTGGTGCCAGCAGCTGGCATCCATATCAGAATCCTTATCCTCAAGGAAAGCTACACTCACATGTATGATTTCAATAGCTTTAGAAACTGACTTGAACCACATGACACTTAGCTACTCCATACATTCGTTGAATGAATGATCTCTGCAAAATGAGGCATCGGTGCGTGTTCCACTAGAAGTGTACACTGATATAGTTTCTCACTCCCAACCCAAACAATAGAAACAAAAATGAGAAAAGAAGGAACAAAAATCAAATAAGGTGTCGGGTTCTATTACCAGCATAATTGGATCCCATTTCTTATTCAGACGAAGTTGAACAGCCACATTAATAAGATCGTCCCATGTAGCATGTGTGGCAGGAAGAGTATCAAGAGCAGCACCTATTCTATTGGGGTCTACTTCATTCTGCACAAAGTGAAGGATCTGTTGAGCAATGGGACTCAACACTGGGAAAATTCCATCAACAAACCCAGATCCATATTTCCATCCTCGTCCCTTTAAAGAACCACCTATAGAAAGACCACAATTAGAATGACCCGAGAAGTGTCCATTGTAGCATTATAAAATAAATTACATAAATATGGGATGAAATCTTGAATTACATCGTTTTCTAGACAGTTTTTTAGGATTAAAGCTTCTGAGTTTCCCTCGTTTCTCGATGAAAAAGCCCTCACGTTTGCAGCCCTCAACAGCCAAACCAGAGGACTTCTTTACTCTCCATCTGATACTGCTCTTATTGCCTTTTGGCCCTATGAATATGTAGTTCAGAGTGTTTCCAATGATGAACCTACACAAATTCACCCAAATCTGTTATTACTTCACATTACCATATTACCAAGTTTCTGTGAATAACTAATTCAGCTTCTTTCCAACAACCAGACGTGCTGCAGTATGAATGAACTAAAATTGACTTCAACCCTCTTTCTCTCTAAGCAGTCAATACATGATACAGGTAATTAGAACAAACAAAAGCATAGGCAAATGTCAAAATTTTCATTATTTGAGATGCATGTGGAATTTCTATTTAGTGTGTATGTCAAACAAACACAGGTGAGCACATATTATAGAGCATAAGAAAACATTAGTAAAAGAAACCAAGATTCATTCATTGCCATCAAGTGCAAGAAGATAATGGTTCATAATCCAATTTTCGTCATTAGAGGGCATACCGGAACAAAAATAAATAAATAAATAAATAAAAAGACACAGAAAACCCAACACGAACCTGAGAACAAGCTGTGCATTTGCACTACGCTATGAACAGGAATCCAAAAATGGCATAGAAGCTACTAAGGAAAAAGAAAAATTGAATATTGAAAAGGAGAAAGAAAAACCAGTCATTGTGAAAACCCGGGTCCCTCTCACTAAATCAAGTAAACAAAACACGAGTAAATTACAGTAAACGTGCTTGTACCTGCAATTTTCATGATAAATAATGCCGTAAATGAAGGCAAAAATCAACTATCAGCAGAGACTGTTTCAATGTTAGTATTCCAATGAACGACCCATTTCCCAAAAGACCGGCAAAACCGAGCATATATCATCAAGAAAAGAAGACAAAGCAAAGGATAACGATTGAAACAGCTAAAGCGCGTTACCACGAACAAAAGAAATGAAAGGAAGCAATAGTTGCAACGAAGAAAAGAATGAAGGACTCGTGACTTACATTGAATGCCAAGAGGAGAAGCTTCCAGTCGATTATCTTGGAATGTGCAAAGCTAGCAGATATTATATTCCTTATATTGGTTTCACGGATTTTTTTCAGTTTGGAATTGATGCTTATCAGCTTCCCATGCAGAGGATAATGTATTTAGGAGGGACAAGTGAGAAGACAAAAATGTTGAAAATATCTGCCGTCTTCAGATGTTTTTGGTCGATGATGCTGGGTGTTCTCTATTATCAGTTCCCTACCCACACAGCCCAGACGATATTCAAATTATTTTTTAAAAAATAAAATTAGCAGAAAAAACTGATGGCATTGGTTTTAACATTTCATCAACCAATCAATTCCAAAGCAGCCTAATTTAATTATAGCAGAAAGGTTATTTAAATGCAATCGTGATTCTAAAAACTTACATTAACTTATGTTTTTATTAAATGTAATAAAAAATTAAAAAACATAATTGCATATTATTTTAATTTATTAATTTACCAAAAAAATAAATAAATAAATTTTAAAAATAAAACAAAAACCTTTATAGTATAACCATAAATTATGAGAATAATAAAATAAAAATAAAAATAAAAATAGTAACAATAATAAAAATAATAATAATAATAATAATAATTAATGGTAGTATTGACATGGATAATAATAATATTGATGACCATAAAAACATTAAAAGATACAATATTAAAAAATATTTTAATACTTTCATGATATGCAAAATTTGTCCATAACTCTATTCATATAAAAACTTAAAAAACATCAAATTAAGACCAAGAATCACTAGTATGACCCCAAAATTTGCGGCCTACTTTTAATCTAACTTGACTCATTATTTGATGAATTTTATAAATTAACAAGTTGAATTGGTTCATCCATTTAAGAAATACATATAGCCTACGACTTACCACGAGCTCAATTTATAGAGCTGTATATAATTTATTTTTTAATTTTAAACGGATTTTATTTAGAATTTAGGTGAATTATTTTTAAGAGTTAAATAAATTTTATTTAAGTTTTTATGCAGATTTTAAATATATATGTGTAAGTGTAATAAAGATATTACATAAATTTTAGATGAATTTTATTATATTTTATACATATATATATATATTAATATTTTATAAATTATCTTATCTCTTACTTTTAAAATATATAATATAAAAAATTATTTATATGTAATATTTAAAAAATAATTATATTTAATTAAATAAATATATATTTAAAAAATTAATTCACATCACTACAAAATAAATTTTTTTTAATTAAATTGACATTTACTCACTTGTTAATTGTATATTTTTTTTTAATTTATTATCTAAATAAATATATTTTTATTTTATTATTTTAATTTTGTTTATATTTTGTTTATATTTTTATATTTTATTTCTGTTTTGAAACAAATTTTAATTTTCAATAAAATTTTAAAATTATAAATTTTATAATTTTATAATAAATTTTTAAATGTAAAAAATTTTAAATTACAAAAAAATAAATCTTTTAAAAAGTAAAAATATATAAAAAAATTATATTATAAAAAATAAATTTAAATAAAAATAGTATATTTTTATAAAAATAAAATAAATCATAAATTTATTTGATTTATTTTAAAAATATTTCAATAATATAGATACCTTTAATTTTTTATATTTGTTTTTACATCAAAATACACTATAAACACAAAATTCAAAAGGTATATTAATTTTTTAAAAAATTTAAAATAAAACATTAATTTATTTAATTTATTTTTAAAACATTCTAATAATAAAAATATTTTTAAAATTTTAAATTTATTTTTACATCAAAATGCACTATAAACACAAATTTGAAAACGTTTTAGACATTTAACTAAAACAACTGTATTTGACACTTTCTAATCCAAAATATTAGAATTTTGAAATCCGTGAAGACATAACAGGCAGGCAGTGTATGGCAATTACTTTCTATATGAAATGAGCAGTTCGCTCAAGCAACTGCCAGTTCTATAAAAGGAGAAAAAGGAGTGCCGCGATCGAGGATCTTGACTCACACTAAAGGCAGAGGATTTATTTCTTCCAATTTGCAGTGTTTTGCGCTGAAGATGATCGTGCTGATGACACCACTGTTCCATCTTCTTTCTGTAAATCAGATATTACCGTTTTGCGCTGACGATGATCGTGCTGATGCGTTTCGCTTAAGCCAGAATCCAGACCACATGCAGTAGCCCACCGACAACACTGTTCCATCTTCTTTCTGTAAATTAGAAATTACCCGTTAGTCCTCTCTCTCTCTCTCTGTTTGTAGAGTGTAGGAATTCATGTATATTCGCAGATGCATATGTTAATTGTCATGTGTCATCTCCATTACCATCTTTGGCAATAGAAATGCTGAGATCTCGACGCCGCCCAGTTTACGGCCCCCAGGCCTGCGCCGTTGTATCTGCTCTCCTGCTCCTGGTCTCGGTCTCTCTCCTTTATACGCGTCTATCTCTCTTCTCTTCTAATTCTCACCACCATCTCCGCGCTAAGTCTAATATCGAAGATAACATGGGTTTCTTCCCCGACTCCCTCATCTCCGATTCTGAGGATGACTCCACTAACTCATCAAACGACGACAAGATTGACGAGCATGACAACCCGGAAGACGAGCAAAACGACGGCGCCAATGCTGTCATGAATGAAGAGGAGGAGAATCAAGAAATCGAACAAGAACAAGAGACTGAAACTGACCGAAAAAAGCTTTCCTCTTCCGGCTATTACTTTGATCACTTCAATGGGGTCATCAGGCGCGCTTTCAGTAAGCGCTCGATTGAGGAGTGGGATTATGATTATGCAGGGTTTACTGTGGGACCGGGCGCGGAGGATTATGAAGAGAAGAGTAAGGCCGCCTTTGGATCCGATGATGTTCCTGTAGATGAAGAAGTTAGGAGGAAGATGAGCGAGGTTTCTGGGATCGAAGATGCCTTGCTGCTAAAAGTCGGGAAGAGGGTGTCGCCCTTGAGAAAAGGGTGGGGGGATTGGTTTGATAAGAAGGGCGAGTTCTTGCGTAGGGATAGGATGTTTAAGTCCCACTTAGAGATACTGAATCCGTTGAATAATCCATTGTTGCAGGATCCGGATGGAGTTGGGGTTACTGGCTTGACTAGAGGTGACAGGGTGGTGCAGAAGTGGTTGTTGAACGAGTTTAAGAGAGTTCCCTTCATGCTGAAGAAGCCTTTGAGTGTTCCAGAAGTTACACACCAAGCTAATTTTCAAGAAAATGTTGGTGGCATTAATGTGGATAAGAGTGGTAATGACAAAAGGAACCCAAGGAGTACCGAGTTTAAGAGAACAGAACGCAAGACCTTAGACAAGGATGTGGGTAATGAGTTGAATGGTAAGAGGGCAAACTATAAGCCTGGGAATTTGAGATTGTTTAGGAATAGGGATCTGTCTAATGAGAGTGAGAGGAGTAATGTGATGCAAAATGAAGTTCGGAGAAACAGAATGAATAATAAGAAAGTGAACACAGGTGAGGAGAATTCGAGTGCAAGTGCAAAGGGGAATTTATCTCATGAGAGAAGTGGGATAGATGAAGGGGAAGATTCTTTTGTTGTTGAAATGGGAGGAATTGGAGGTGTGAAGAATGTGAATTCTAGGGCTCATGAGAATGGATATGAATTTTCGGGTCATATTTATGCAGATGGAAAGAGATGGGGTTACTATCCTGGTTTGGATCCTTGGTTGTCTTTTTCAGACTTTATGGATGTGTTTTTTAGGGAAGGGAAATGCAATATGAGAATCTTTATGGTGTGGAATTCACCTTCATGGATGTACAGTGTTAGGCACCAGAGGGGTCTTGAGAGTCTGCTTGCCCACCATCAAGATGCTTGTGTTGTAATGTTCTCTGAGACAATTGAGCTTGATTTTTTCAAAGACAGCTTTGTTAAGGACGGGCAAGTGCGGGATATATGCTTTTTCATCATATATGCAACTCCTTTCTTTTTTTTCTTTTCAATTTGTTGAAGTTATTGATGTTCTTGTTCTACAGTTACAAAGTTGCTGTTGCAATGCCTAATCTTGATGAATTACTGAAGGATACACCTACGCATGTTTTTGCTTCTGTTTGGTTTGAATGGAGAAAAACTAAGTTTTATGCTACTCACTTTAGTGAGCTTGTTCGGCTGGCTGCTCTCTACAAGTAAGTTTGTGTTTCTAATTAGTATGCATTTTTTTTTTCAAAGTTGACATTATAAATAATTTGGGGAATGTTAGAAAACATAGAGGGTGCGAAGAAAAGGGAGCCTTCACTGTTAATATCCAATGATAGTTTACCGTTACAAGCTTAAAAGAACAAATCTACTTGCTCTTATCAAAAAGAACAAATCTACTTTTGTCAAGACAGGAGTACCTGTGAGTAAACGGAGTTCTCACACTTTGAAGGATCATTCAATTTTCCCTGTACACTGTGCAATACTGCAAATGTAACTTTTTCTTATCAAAAGAAGAAAATGCATATGTAAGTTCTGCAGGATTGGGGGCTATAAGGTAAATATCTAGTTAGTCTATGGCATATTTCACTGCATAGGAAAATGGGCCACTGTGAACACTTGTGGAGTTACCATAAATGTAGTGTAAGATATCCATAACTTCAAGAGAGGGAACTGCAGACTTGGAGTTATAATTTCCTCAATACAGGGGTAAATTGTTGATTTATACTTTCAAGTGATAACAGGTAGTTACAAAGAGGTAAAAAGAAACAAAGAAATTAAATTGTTAATAAATCTTGTGACATCTACAAGGAAATGATTGCTGCATGTGGGATTTCATGTTCTGATGGACATAGCAACCGTATTAATTTGCGGATGAGGAACATGTCATCATAACTCAGTAAGACACCTAGACTGTTATATCACTCAACAAAAAACTTAGACTCTTAGCTTAGAATAGAGTGGTACTGATCAATTTTCTACATGAGGATGCTAGCATGAACATTATCTAATCTCTCTCTCACTCTGATTCTCTCCTTTATCTGCTGGTACTGCTGCTCTTAATTATGGGCGGAAAATTAAAGCCTTACTTCCTGCCAGAGATTATAACATACAACTTTGGTTTGTTGTAAAGCAATCTTAAGCACATGTGAACCATATTCCAATTATCTTGATGGGCTGCTTGTTTTCTGCATTAAATTGAAATCTGAACTATAGATCCTACATTTCCCGTGAACTTCTACTGAATTGTGTTATAGAATCTCTGCACACCTTCAAAACAATCTATTGCATATTTAAGTCTATTTCTAATTATTTTGGTGGAGTTCAATTGTGTCTCCATTTCAATCTGAACTAGATTCTATGTTTATCTTGAATTCAAATTTATTTTTGTTAATTTAATTCACATTGTTACAATTTAAGAGCTCAATGATGCAGGAAAGGTGTTGTTGCGACCAAACTTTGTGCTATAAATTGGGACTGGAGAAAGGGTTGGGTCTGAATTGGTTTTGGGGTTGATTGGTGTTTCGGAGAACAAAGAGAAGAAGAACAGGATGTGGTTTAGAGGAAGAGAATCAGGCTTTAGTACCATACCACATTTTCAGCAAGCTATAGCTCAATTCTAGTACTATTTTAGTGGTAAATGGAAATGAATTTGTCCATTAGTTGTTCCTGCTGTAGGTAGCTTGAAAATTTCATGCTTTAGAAACTTTAAACCTTAAAATAGTTACATAGTTATGCTCAACATTAATCTGCTAAAGGTTCCAATTAACTACTATCTTGACAGATTTTCACAGTGATAAATCATCTTAATTACCATGAGATCCATTCCTAATCTATTTTTGTGATGGAAAAAGGCTTTTAATGCTTGTTAGAAGATAATGAAGTAGTGTGTCTCACTAGAACAACTATGGAAGAGATGTAAATGAAAATGCATGGATTCTCTGTTCTTCTCCCTGGCAACCTGGTCTTAAAATTTCAAACTTTAATAAATTTTAACCTGGATGATTCCTTTAATCGTTGACTATTTTTATCTGAACTTCACATGGAATTTTAAATTCAGCTCACCTGATGACAAATCTGTATTGGTTGTTATGGTTCTGTTCTAAAAGGAAACTTTCAAATATATCCTCCATTGCAACAATAATTTCTTCATAAGGACTTGAGAGAAGTAAGGCATCAAAATTTAGCTATATTTCAAATTGGTTGTGCTTAAATTTCATGGACACTGCTGAACCAAAGAGGGGGCAGATAATCAAGACTCCGATTGCAAATCTTATGTGAGAATATTGAATTGGTGCACCTTGCAAGTGTTAATTTCACATTGTGAATGGAAGTGTTTATATCTAGTTCCGTTGTGAAGTTGTAAATTGTATGGAAGTCACTATTGTGTCAAATTTTCCATGTTGTGTTCTGATTGTTGATATATTAAGCCTACTTTATGTTGGATTTGAATAAATTAAGTTGCGAATGCTTTGTTGACATACCAAAGTCTATTAATTTCATGTTATCTGTTGGCTTTTGCAGATATGGTGGTGTTTATCTTGATTCTGACATAATAGTATTGGGGTCATTATCATCACTCAATAATTCTGTTGGGATGGAAGATCAGCTTCCTGGAGGTTCTTTGAATGGTGCTGTGATGGCATTTGGACAACACAGGTAGTAGTTGCCTCTAGTTTTTCATTATTGGAATTTAACTTTTATGTTGGGTAAAATCATTTAAGTTAACAATTATTGGTTGCTCAACCTGGTTATGTATTAGTTTTTTTTTTTTTTTTTTTTGTTTCCTTTTGTATAGTTAGATGGGCTATATTCTAAAATATATGATTGAAGTGTCCTTTTGTTTCTCTTCTCCCCTTGATTATTGTACTTTCCTACAGGGAAACACTGTCTTAATTTATAGTAATTATAAAAGAGGAATGGGACACTGGTGTTATTATCAGCACTTTCTACTTTCACCCTTCTTCCATGTAGCTTAAATCATTCAGATTTCTAAATTTTGGCATAATGTTTTAATATGGAAAGGTAACATTGAAAGGGAGATGTCAGCAACCTGTCTACAACCCAGCCTTTGTCATAAGAGAATGTCATACTTTCTTGTGTCTGTTTCTCCCTGTAATGCAATGTAGTTTGCTCTTTCCTATCTTAGGTTCAGCCCTTTTCTCATACGTCCGGAGATCTTTAGATTTGGTTTTTGATCGCTTTAGAATAACCACTGCATTTCTTTCAGAATTGAATTAGATAGTGGCTGGTTTGTGGATCTAGAATAATATTTTGGAAAGGGATTTTCAAAAACAGGGTGGGTTAGGGGAGGTGTGGGTCATAAGATGCAGGATTTTAAGGTGAAGACCTGAGTTCCTTTTTGTAAAGGAAAAAAAAAATTATAGGTCTGAGTCTCTTACTTGCATTTATTGGTAAGTTTCAATGAGCTGGTGCCATCATTGGGGAAAAGCAGAGAGGTCTCTTGTGTGCGATAACTAATCTTTCTTTGCTTCTAGAAACCACCTTTGTTTTGTGATTTTCATCTCTTTTCCATGCAGTCCCTTCATAATGGAGTGCTTGAAAGAGTACTACTTGACATATGATGATACCCGTTTGAGATGGAATGGGGCTGAGCTCTTGACAAGAGTAGCCCAAAGTTTGAACAAAAGAAACATGTTTATCCAGCAGCGAGAATTGGAAGTCCAGCAGCCTTTCATTTTCTTTCCTGTTAGTTATCAGCATATCACAAGGTATTATTACCTAGTTCGTTGCATCTCTTGTTTGTAGTCTTTCATACTGCACACACTTTTTGAGCAAAGAGTATAACAGCTTTCAGCCTTTTCGCAGTTCTTAAGGAATGAAGTTGTTTTTGGTTCTGCAACAACTAATACAGGGGCCTGCATTTATATTATATTTTGGTTACAAAATATAGTATTGAGTGCATTATCACAAAATGATGTGATGTCAACTGTTACTTTTCTCGGTTGATCTGCAATTGTTAATCACCATATAACCTCTCATTTCTAATTGTTTCATGTCATTCTTCAGTTTCTTGTAGTGGGTCTGTTTTCATGACAGTGTGTGTTCTTTCAGCTCGTGAATAACTGGCAAAAGTATCACTTTATCTATCTTTAGATAAATTAGATAATGTAAATAATTTAGTTGACGGAGCTTTCTAAGGGGCAATAAATGATTGCCCTTCTGGTAACAAAGGGCGGATAGAAATTGTTGGCATTGAACCTCAAAGAATGTTTCCTTAGTGCTATATGCATCATCTTTATTGGCTTTCCTTTTGAGTTGCCTGTGGTGACGTTATCTGAGTTTCACCTAGTACTAGCATTGCATTTCATGCATCCGTTTTTCCAAAACTAATATTCTTAGATACCAATTTTCTACTTGTCTGAAATAGGGTGTTAAACCAAAAAGTGTGTGCCCACTTTAATAAAACAGCTATGTGCTCCATCTTAAACTATCTTGGATAACGTCCCGTTTTAAAATCCTTTGCTGTAGTATACTTTACAATTTGCACTCGGTATTTTGCTTCATCGACTTGTTTGGCTTGCGTTGCTTTGGCTAAAGTGTTTCCTAGGTTGAATGAGAAAAAAAGCTTGCAGCTTCTTAGAGAAACTTGGTTTTATCTATATGTTTTTGTGGTTCTTGTTGCCCCTGCATGCTTCATGTTTATTTCTCAAATGAATGTGCCAAACTGTTGGTCTCCTTACCAACTGTGTATATTCTTCTCATCATGTGATAATTCATTTCTGACTCTAAACAGCTATTTTACAACGCCAGCAACAGGGATTGAAAAGGCTCGACAAGATGATCTCTTCAAGAAAATTGTGAATGAGTCTTTGACATTCCATTTCTGGAACAGCTTAACATCTGCTCTAACTCCAGAACCTGAGAGCCTTGTAGCCAGGCTGATTGACCACTCATGTATCCATTGCTTTGATGTGTTGTGATTTTTCTCAAACTCCTTGTTCTTACTAAAAAGCTGGTCGTGGGGCATGATACATTAAAACGTTCTTGTTCATTGAAGCATTCTTTCTGTTTTTGCAACTTGGGAAATCTCCAGCTTCACTCATATAGAGATTGACACTTACTTGAACATGAAGATGAGGTCTATTCTTGTATGTAGTTGTACAGTTCTCTTTCGGTGTTTGTACATTTATTTTGTTAAACAAATAGGGTCGATCCTGTCTTGCGGGTATACAATTTTGAATGGCAGGTGGTTGCTCTGTTGACTCTTGAGGAAGCTATTGTTAGGTTGTGTTGAACTAAGTTTCAAATGCAATCTTTATGTTTCTATATGGTCTTTACTTCAGATTGACAGTCAATTCATCCATTTCTGTTTGCGCTTTTTAAAAATGCCAATTCTGTCTCCCTCCCTCTCTTTCTTACACGCGCACACGCATTCATGTTCCTGCAATCAGGCGGCACTACATACCCTCGTACGCACATGGGCTCCACACGCCTGCTCCTTTGATTTTGGATATGACTTTGTGCTTTGCAAAAAAAAAAGTTGTATGGGCCAGATGAACTTGGAGGACTGGTAGGGATACAAGGCACTGGCCGTCTGCAATTTTTTAAATTGAATTTGCTTTCTTGCGTCCTTGTTACATACACAACACTAGCTATTAATTAAAACAGGAAAGCATCAAGTCTCAATCGGGAAAAGCATCAACAGAGCAGGTGATGCCCTGTTTGATAGCTCAGGAGCCAAGAGAAAGCAAATGGTACCTAGCAAACTTCCTAATCAATGGAGTTGGGTCCATAGCATCTCTTCCTCACAGGGTTCCAGACCCATTGCAGCATGAACTTCCTCCCCTTCACTCCATTCACATTATACGCATTGCCCCAGTTATCTTTGTACACTTCACCCATGTACCCCCCACCCCCACCAGTCCCATACACACCTAGACACAAGTCCGCTATCTCAGTCGGTGCAGCTGGGTCGTCACCGGCGTACCATGCGTTCACCAGTGGATTACTTGACACTTCTGCTAGCTCATGAGCTATCACACTGATCATTCCGTCAGCTCCTGGATCTCCGTTTGGTGCACGCATTATGTTGCTGCCTCCGTTCGTGCCTGGCGGTGGCTTGCCTGAATACTTCGGCCATGCGAATGGGTAGGCGCACATGCCTGGACACTGGCTTCCACTGTAACCAACCCAAGCATAGGGTACAGTAACACCCACGATATTAGGGAAGGTGAAGTAGTGGAAACCGCAAACCGCCCTGCAGAAGTCCTGGACTTGAACATCAGCAGATGTTAGCACTAAGTAGAGACCGTTGTGAGCATTGAGAGGCAACGCTCTGGGATTGGAGGTGACCGCAGTTTTAATTATGGATTGCATTGCTAACCGACTGAGATAGCCACCATGGGAGTATCTGGAGTCGTAGAATTCCCCAGAGAGGACAAAGCTCCCTGTGATGTTTGATCCTGTTTGATCAGTATAGAGACTCACAGTTCGCCACCAATCAGAGACAGAAGGGTAAGTGGCCGGAGAAGAGATGGAATAGAGGAAATCTCTAATAGTGGCTTGGTGGGTTGGGTTCCAGCGACCATACCAGATTATATAGAGGTTAACACGAGACGATAGGACAGGACCCATGTGGTACTGGAGGTCTACTAAGTCAGAAGAACCCTCGTAGTTCTTGGCCTGGTTGAATTGCTTGTCATGACTCCATGGCAGAGCCATTGAGCTAGACAGAACATAAAAGACGAGAGACAGCAAAAGGAAACGACAAGGCAGCTTTTGCATTTCGGTAGCTCTTGCTATTACTTAAGTGTTGCAGAGAATCAGAGTTATGGAGAAGACTTATAAAGAGATAGCAGCGTTATGTGCATTAGGAGGTGGATGAGATTCCTTTATTATTTGATTGTGGTGGACAGTGGCTTGCATGTTTGCATATATAATTCATTGTCAACTTTTGAATGATAGCCGTGTTGCTCCCTCTTTGTCTATAACTCTTTATTCCAATTCTCTTATTAGATAAAGAGGTAGGGTTACACAAACCTAATAGTATGTTTCATGTCACCTCTAAACAAAGTAACGATGGAACATTAAGATCATAGAAATTATTTATTAGTATATGGACTTCTATTCTTTTTCTCTTTCTTGATCTTAGCTCAGAAAATCTTCCTGCTTAGATACTCATTAGATGCTAGCTAGTTTCTTCCATACTGTTTGTTTTCCTAGAAAAGTAACCAGAAAAATCATTTCTTAATGCGTTCTCTGCTTTTTCATATGTTTGTCATGTAAGAAAACTTGTAGTTAAGTGGACAAGCTTTCCAGTTAGATTGATTGTACTATATATATGCAATTCAATTGATTCCCTTGACCAAAGTATATGGTTAACGTAAAGGTGATTACATTAAAGTGAAAGAAGAAAATGATGAGAGTCAAAAGCAAAAGGGGTAACTTGTATTGAGTTAAGCCTGTAGTAAAAGCAAGCGTGTGATGCCTTTTCCTTGAATTTTCTCCCTTTTACACTACAAAGGCCACTCCCCCTCAAAAACTTCTCTGTAGCCATGTCTCTTCAGAGTCAAAAGATTATAGAAACTTTGATACCTTCGGAGTTTTCTTCTCTAACACTGAGAATATTAAAGGAGAAATGGAGGAAAGAAGAAGTGTTAGTTGCATTGAATATGTGGGGTTATATTAGATGATCATAAGGTGACAGAAAATCCATGTGAGGTTAGCTAATTGTAAGTAAAATATCTTATGCAATCATGTAAAGGTGGTAAATGCATGTGATGGATAAAGCAGATTGAGGTTCCCATCCCTTAAATGTAGGGATGATTGAATTCTTAACCAAAGGGTCCTCTTCAACTACCCTAATAATTCATTTATCTTTTTAAAGAGGAAACAAAGTGATTAACTAAATAGCTCATCAAGATTTCTTACCAAATTAGATCTAATAATTTTAGGAATCTTGCTTTGTTTTTCTCTTTTGAAAACTTGGAAACCCCCCTTTTTTAAATCTTAAATTGAAGCCCTTTTGTAAGCTTTTGGGATTTTTGCACATCAAGTAAACCCGATATCTGAAATATGTATATCTTTTAAAAAAAATCCCATAAATTAAATATCTTAACCTGTGACACCTGCAATATATAAATGTGATATTGAGACTTTATGTTACCTTGCTTGGTAGGGTTCTTAACTGCAGTTTCCAAACTGCATTTAACATGAGATTATTTGGTTGCCGGGAAATAATACCAAGACAAACACAAGCACATTACTGGAATCAAGGGGATTGTCCAATTAATTTCTTCTAGAGCTCAATCTCCATACAAAATCTATTTCTGGTTAGCCTTTATGATTCAACTGTTTACCATTTGTTGGCCAGATTAAAGAAAGAATCAATTTGATTGATGGACTTTAGTTACCCACAAATGATTCCATCTTGTCTTAAAAGGAAAACTGTATTTTAGCACTGTCAAACAAAATTCAGCTATGATTCAAACACTTAGTGCTCTATGTATAAGAATGAAATAGAGCCATAGATAATACTAAAATTTTTTAAAGATCATGGCAGGGTTTGATATATATAAAATCAAAGATGGAGAGTCTAGCTAGTTGTTAGATTATATTCCATAGCTATGCGGAAGGTTCACATCATTATACTGTATAACATGACAAGAACCTATGTATGGTTGTTTCTTCTTTTGATGGAGAACAAAAGACATTAACAGGTAGGAAGATCTTTCTCCATAATTAATCCCAAGACAAGATACATATAATATGTTAAATAGTGTACTCACTGTTAATGAGATACAATGTATCTAGTACTGTTAATGCAGGCTTAAATTTGTTGTTTTGATTAATAATTTGTTTGGATTAGTGACTCCAAACAAGTCCAAAGACCTTTCCAACTAACTGATAGACTTTGATGAGTTGGTAATAATATCAATTGTGTTCTCCTCTGTGTGAACCTTCTCCCCAACAACATTTCCTTTTTCAACATCTTTGACAAAGTAAAACCCTAACATCAATGTGTTTTGTTCTTTCATGACATAGGAAGTATATCACACTTTAATTATCATAATAGGACAATAACCTTACTTCAGACCAAACTCTCCCACCAATTAATCCTTTCCTTTGCAGCTTTAGTTATGGCACTTGTAAAGAATTCAACTAATCACTCCAACATATAGAATGAATATGTACTAATCTATTAAATAGAGACCTTTTTCTGCTGAGATTTCTTAGAAAATCTGCATCAACATATCCAAACAAGTTGTTTAACTTTCCTCTAATTTCTATTTCATTGCTTGCTAATGCCACTTAATTTCTAAGATTTGACATACAGTGACCAACTAAATTTGGTGCATATGCAACATCAGGTCTAGTAAAAACCACTCAACACATTAGACTTCAAACAACATATGCAATTTTTTGCATTTTTTCTTTCTCCTTTTTAACAGGTCAAAGAGCTCATAAGTGTTGGAAAGTAATTCTTATATGAAACAAACGGATGGCTAGCCTCTTAAATCTATCAATTTCCAACCCCAAAATCTTCATAATAGCTAAGAAGTCTTTTTATAAACCTCCAATTATTAACCTTTTCCTTTTGCAGTTTTTACATGTTCGCAAAGATCTTGCATGCAATTAGCATGTCATCCACATAGATCTGGTAGTAACAAAATTCTTTTTTATTTTATTTTATCATCTAGCCATTATGTAATGTAAACATAATCATCATAATTGTTCCTCTTGTAGCCATTCTTTTTTATGAACCGATCAACTATCTGAGATGCCATGGTCTATCTAGTGATTATTTCTAGCCCATACAATTGTCATATGAGCAAGCAGATCTCTCTCTCATTTACAGTTTGCACAAATCTGTCAAATTTCTATGCAAGACAACTGCCTTGACGTCCTCCAAGTACAGTATCATACTGAACAACCAAAGGTAAAATCATTCTAGTAGAAGCATGTTTGATCACTAGAATGAAGATTTCAGTATATTATACTCTAGCCTTGTAAGTGAGTCTCTTAACTCCTAACCTTGAATTTGAAATTCTATATTTTCCAAGTCAATCTTTTTAAATTTCCTCTTAGAAACCCATTTAAAACATCCATTTTCTATTTTGCAAACTTATCTACAATTCCATGTCTAGTTCTTATTAATATATATATATATATATATATATATATATATATATATCTTCTTCCATTGCTTACAATCAATTCAAATTATCAATCAAAATAGCTTCTTCATTATTTCTTGGCTCTTCAATATTAGTTACTTTCTTTGCCTACTATTAAAGTAAAAGAAATCATGTCTGCATAGCCACATATCTTTGTGTTATGCCCAAATGGGTGTTTTTCTCTCTATTTGTTGGAACGTAGTATGACTATAGTGAGTATGGTATTCAACACTTTCATCAGGTGTCTCCTCTTCAAAATGGACATCGACAATTGGTTCAGTTGTTGATTTTGGATAGCTTCCTTTTAATAAGCCATCCCAAGCTTAGCTTTATCACCAACTCAAATTTTGGTATCTTTTTAGAAGAGTTCTTGCTATCCGTCTTTGAGTTTATTGGATTTCAAATTTTGGCTGCATCATGACCCATTGAGCCCATGATCTTGGTAACAATGTGTGATTTCCTTGTAATTTTTAAGGTAAATATAAAAAATTTAAATATTTATTTTTTAAAAAAATTAAAAATTGAAATATTAATTAAATTAATTATATATTTATTTTAATTTAAATTAATCTTTTAACTCAAACAATTATAAAAAATAAAAATAATTGATTGTTAAAATATTTTTATTTTAATTTTATTTTGACTCATGAGTTACTTTTTATGAATTTTTTATATTTTTAATAAAATAATTTTTTAAAAATATATTTTCAATATCAAAAAATTTAAATTTTTTAAATATGATATTTTAAATATTTTTCACATATATAAATATTTTAAATTAAAATTTATTGCAAAAAATATTTGATTCTCATTTTTTTAAATGTTTTCAAAAAAGTTTGAATTAATCAAACACAATTAATCTCGATACTTTGATTTATTAAAAAAACAAATATATAAAATTATTTTTATATCTATCCTAAATTTTGGCCATTATAATTCACAAAGCAAGAAAATGTGTTGTGTGTAACATCTGCAAAGCTCAATTGACATACCTCTGATGAATGCTCCACTGTTTAATGGTCAGTGCTTGGTACTACCAATGGAGGTGCCATCTTAGTGTCCCACTTTTAGCAATCTGGTGTGAGTTTATCCTTAAGAAAGAACTTCTGAAGTGGAAGAAGCAGTAAGTTTCTAATTTTGCTCCTCCAATTTATCATATATGTTCTTATTATAAAAATAGTGCATTGTATTCATTTAGTGTTTTAATGTTTTCAAGGTCAACAATGAGGTCTTTTGCTTGCGTTTCATTGAATTGATCATAAAAAAATTGTTATTGAATTTTATTAAAAAAGATGTTCCATGGATTCGAAAATGCATTGCTATTGTTATACATGGTAATATGGTTGATGTAGCTTAAGTTGTTTCAGTTGAAATTACAGTTATTAGATCAAAATACTATTTATTGTACTTTAACTAAATTTGTTATTGATTGAGTTGTTAGGTTAAGTTATGATTCTATTAGGTGCAATATACATTATATAAGTTTGTGTAATTGAAGTACATTTATTGATAAGATATTTACATTGACAATGTAAGTTAAAGTCATAGATAATGTTGCATTTTCAAATTATCATACGAGTTTTGTCGCCATTTTGTTTTAGAATTCACAATGTATTTTTACTTATGTTTGGTTTGATAAATAGTTTAAATAATATAGTGATATTTGAATGTTGTTACTTAGATATATAAATGTTCCATTGGAAGAAGAATCCAATGATTTGTGATAAGATGTAACTAGATGATAGATATACTCATTATTTCTTGTGCTAATTCATTGTGGTCCACAAAATCAATTCAGGCATGATAAATATCATTATCTTATTAAAAATAACTATCTTTTATGTGATGGTATTATCACAAGCATATTTATCACTCTGATAGTGGAATAAGCAGCTACTATACAATTACATTTACAATAGCATAGTGCACAACAAAATAAATGTAGTATCATAATGCATGACAAAAATATATACAATAGCATACTAAACGACAAAATAATTAGTTCATAACTCAAAAAATGAGATTAGAGTGCTTAGCGTTGAGCACCAATAACTCAAAAAAATATAAATGAAACAAATAACTCTTGAAAAATTTGTCGTATGGTCATGCAATAAGAATTTGAAATCATTATCATTCATCATCTTTGTCCGCAACTTTCTTTCATCAATTTTAATTAGGGTGTCCAACTCAATTTCATAATTGGCACAATCAGTATCCACAATTGACTTCACTTCCCCTACCAGCTCATTATAAGTGCAGCTCCTTAAGACTAACATTCCTTTATTTTGGATAGCGGTGCTCAAATATATATAATTTAAACCATTCTCATTATTTTTCATTGAATGACACAAATACTCAAATATCATCACTTATGCATTATGATCAAAACATGACTCATTAACATAATAATAGCGTTTGCAACTACTCTACATGCATTTTACTATTATTATTATATAAACTCACTGTAACAACATGACAAAACATTATTATCACATATTAACTAACCATAACTCGTAAAAAGTCACTATAAATATTTTTCACATCCTATTGATCATAAATTATAATAAGTCATTGTTAATTACAATATCATAAAATAAGTTATGATTCATAATTATAACAATTACAAAATAAACAGTAGGTTATTTGTTAAAAATCACTATCATCAAACACATTTTACTATTAATACATAATAAATAATTATCACCTAGAATGACCAACTTGATGTTAAAACCAAAATTCGAAGAATGAAATTGCTTCAAATTATGCACCACTACCACTTTTTTTAAGGCAAAAATTTGCCATTTATAATGTGCAATAGAGGATCCACGAATTTTCTCATAGGAGAAAATGAAATCTAACTTGACTACACCTAGCACTTGCGAAATCAAAACAAATAGAACTTGTACTTGTTTATAGAAGGAAATTTGTTTTTCTATCGTAAAACAAATATTAATATTGATCTATTTGTAATAAATGAAGGATTACTTTGAATAAACATGTCTGAACATAATGGTTATATTTGAACCATTATGTTTTTTGATGGAGAGCTAACAATTACTAACTTCCATTTACCTGTGCATGTATCATTTATTTGGAAAATATCTAATAATTCCTTTTTTTTTTCAAAATACATCATATGCATAAATGATGGTATCTTGTTATTGAATCAATACATAGTGAAAGCTTATTAAACAAATTGAAATACTATAGTAGTCAAGCTTTGAACCATATATTTTAAATGATGAGTACTGTAAAAATTTATGCATTTAATCTTATATAAAAATTACATTTATGAAATAACATTTTAAAGCACTATGTTCATATTCTTTTCATACATGTTTCAAGCCAAGCACTTTAGCTCTTTAGAATAGCCACATTTTATATCTACATAAGTAGACTTAAGTACCCCCTTATAAAGCATTTTTTTCATGTTTAATAAGTGTTTTTAAACATTATTATTATTATTTTTAAATTACAGGTACCATTCACTATGTTACATTAGGATGAAATTACAAAATGAACATAATGCTTCAATCACTTTAAGATGTACTTTGACTCATAGAACTTAAGAGAAGATATTATATCATGCGATGAATTGAGGTTCCACTATTAGTAATTCAATGGGCTTATACCCATCCTTTTTAATTTGTTTACCAAGCGTTTAATCATTCTTTTTGTTAAAAGATCAATCACATTTTCACTTAATCTTACAAAGTCAATAGTGATTACTTCATTAGTAATCAAGTCTCTTACATAACTATGCCTTAGTTCAATATGTCTAGACTTTTCATTGTATACTTAACTATTTAGTTCAACATGTCTAGACTTTCATTGTATACTTTACTATTTAGTTCAATATGTCTAGACTTTTCACTGTAGACTTTACTATACGTTCTTGCTAATATTGTAGGACTATCATAATGTATAGAAATAAGTGCTATCGTTGTTGCTCATAGAAGTATTTCATATAACAAGTTTCAAAGCCAGCTTCTTTACTTGGTGAAGTTAAAGCTATAAATTTTATAACCATAATGGAATCTGTTATATAAATTTGTTTCTTAGAACACCAAACCTAGTAGTTGAAGCATGATCATTCTTCGAAGTAATTTAACTAGTATTAGAATATTCCTCTAAAATGGAAGGATAACTAATATAACATATGCCATAATCCTTAGTTTTCTTTAGTTGCTTTAAAATTCTTCTTACACTATGCTATTGTATGTCACTTAGATTACTTGTGTGCATACTTATTCTGCCAACTGCATAAGTTATGTCTAGCCTAGTATATGTCATTACGGATATCTAGCATCCTATCACTTTTGCATAGTCCAATTGTAATATAAGATTTCTATCATTCCTAATGAATTTTAAATTTGGATGAAAAAATGTTGAGACTGGTATACAACTAAAATAATTGTATTTATTGATAACCTTCTCATATAATGTAGTTAAGATAACATAATACTATATTGATATTTTGAAATTCTAATTCCAAGGATGACATCTGTCTCACCTATATCTTTCACATCAAAACTACTTAGATAAGAATAATTTAGTAGTTTCAACTTGATCTAAGTCAGTTTCAAAGATCAATATGTCATCCACATACAAATAGATAATACCGGCATTTCCTTTATTGAAGTAGCTATAAACACATTTATCAAATTCATTAATTTTAAAGTCACTAGCAAGTATGACTTGATCAAATTTTAGGTGCCACTGCTTTAATGCTTGTTTCAATCCATACAAAGAGTTGATAAGTTTGCATACTCTATGTTCTCGACCAAGTATAGTAAAACCTTCAAGTTGTTTTACATACACTTCTTCATCAAATTCATCATTCAAGAACGTTGTTTTAATGTCTACTTAATGAAGTACTAATTTGTGAATTGAAGCAAGTGCAATGAGTACCCTTATTATAACAATTCTTACCACGGATGAACAAGTATCAAAGTAATTGATACCTTGCTTTTAAGTCAAGCTTTTGCCTTTTTCCTTTTTTCTCTTATTTTAAGAGTTACCATTGGCTTGATTTTGTCTCATTTATGAGGACTTGCCTTTTTCAACCACATGCACTTTAAAAACATAAGAATCTTTATTCTCATCCTGCATGTGAAGTTTCCCTTCAATGCGAAGATAGTTTGCAAAATTATCAAAATTATTGTCTTATTTCTTATGTTTAAGGCTTCTTTTAAAATCTATCTAAGAAAGGAACAGTTTATTAATTATAAAACTTACGACAATAGTCTCATCCGTATGCATTTTGTATTGTGAAAAAATGATTCAAAAATCTTTCTAACTCAACAAAATTATGTAATATTTTATCAATGGTTTCCACATTCCTATTTGTCCTTACATCAGTAAGACTTTCGTCCTCAGAATTCATAGGTTTGGGAGAATTTAAAACATACACCACTTATAAAGGTCATTAATAAAAAGTGAATTTGTTCCTACTAACATAGAAAATTTTCTCTATCAACATATTCCAGTTTCACAAAGTTAAGAGTAAAATCCTCCAATGTTTTTTTCATTATTTCTTGAAAATTTAGCCTTAAGATTGTTAGAACTAGAACTGGAGGAAAGAAATTGCTTTAAGTCATAAATCACTGCCACTTTTCTTAATGCAAAATTTGCCCTCTATAGTGTGCAACAAAAGAGCCACGAACTCCTTCACAGGATAAAATAAAGTGTAACTTGACTGCACCTTGCACTTATGAAATTAAGACAAACATAACGTACTTATTTATTTCTAAAATTGCTAAAGAAAAGAGAATTTGTTTTTCTATAACAAAATTAAATACCAATACTAATCTATTCATAATAGATGAAGGATTGCTTTGAATGGACATTTTAAACATAATGGTTATATTTGAACAATCATGTTCTTTCGTAGAGAGGTAAGATTACTAACTACTATTCATTTGTGTATGTGTCATTTATTTCAAAAATATCAAATATTTGACATGTACAAAACCAACATATATTTGCATAATATATTTGTAAGAGTTATTGTATATCTATATAGTAGTAAAACCTCACAAAAAACGAGTACCATATATGGGTTTAATGTAAAATTCGAACATGACGCAATGGGTATCACAGAAATATGAACCCAAGAAATAAACCCAAAAGATGGAGTCTGAGTTTCACTTTCAGCACTAGAACACACATGAATCATTAAACCCATGAATGCAATTACGTCATAGTACCATGAATGCAACATCTATCAAAGGAACATGTGAAAAACCCATGAATGTACTTGAAGAGAATTCATATACGCGAACCCATAAATCAATTGCACGTATATAGCGAAACAAAAATTACATAGAATAGGTATTTGGATGAATGTGTGTATTTGTTGCATAAAAAAAGAATCACCATTTATTACACGCTTATTAGTTGTTATCTATTGATGATCATCTTCTCCATAAAGAATTACCACTTAACACATACATAATCCCTTCCATAATATCTTGATCTGATCAATTTACAAAGAAATCCAAAATGAGAGATAGAGGAATGAGTTTGTTTTTACTTATTTTGAAGGGAAAACAAAAAGATGAAAATGAGTAGATAAGTCTCTTTATACTTTTGGTGGGCAAAAGGAAAAAGAAAGAGCGACATTGAAAGGCTAAAAAGAGAGAGAAAAAGTGACTCTTTTTTTAGGGATTGAGTGATAGCATAGAACAAAAAGGAATTTGTTTTTGTAGTCATCCGTACAAAGGTATTTATGTAAATAACCAACATTAGTAATGTCTTTGTTTTTAGCACATTTTAGACATTTTAAGATGAAATTACCCTTTGTGCAACATGTGCAATCACTTACTTGTCCAAACGTAGAATTTGAGAAGTCAAACATATCAAACGTCTCTCTTTCCTTCTCTTATTACTCTGATGCTAAACTTCATCACTCAGTTTTGTCTCACTGCATTCTGTATTTGTTCATTTCTTCACTTTTGTTGTAAACAGACCTTTGAAAAATATCCGCAAGCTACGAGTCACCAAGAAATCAATAGCAGTATGTTTTTAAACAATATATTCAGCTCAAATTCTTACTGAATACCGACTGATAAAATCCTTCCCTCATATTTGATTAGTCATTTTTTAATATCTTTGAGTTTGGTTTATGGTTATAATAGCCTCAATACATTTTTTATTTAATATTTTTAGGCTTTAGTATTAGTTTTTGAATCTGCGATATTTGGGTATAACGTAATGTATTTTTTTCATTTTTCTTTTGATACATTAAAATCAAAAAATTAGTTTGGGTATATGTATAAGTATTGCATATTTAGGTACTCATTCTTTGGTGTACGTGCACCAATTTCTTACTTTGGGTGTGTCTATATATGCATCGATTCGTCAGATTCGTACCATGTTAGGGCAAATTGTGTATAGTTTTAAGAATCGCATCAATTAATCGTACCTAATTTCATAAATTGTACCTAATTTAGGAAATCATACCTGGTTTTAGTAAATTGTATCTAGTTTTAGAAATCTTATCAATTTATCGTACTTAGTTTTTAAAATAATAAAATCATATCTTATTACTGTTCATTCTAATTTTGATGTTTTTTTGGGCCAACTGTAAATAGCAACCAGCTCTATTTCTCATAAGCCATATGTGATCTCCAGAGAGTTTTGGAAGACTGAAAAGATACTAAAATACTGCGACAATGATGTGATCCCCACCCTGAAGGAAATTTTGGATGACTCTCAAAAGGAGAAATTTGAAGGGACCTACTTAGGGCATTTTCTACATTTATACATAGATTTTAACTTCTATGGGATTATTGTCCATAATCTTCTACTTCGGAAGATTCAACAGAACCATGAGGACGAAATGTGGCTCAAACTTGGGCAAAATGAAGTTTGTTTTAGCAAAGTCGAATTCTACCTAATCATTGGCTTGAAGTTTGGCAAGCTACCGGACATAGACAAAACTATAGATAATTCATTTGGTATCCTCGCTAAATACTTCAGGGGGAAGGGTAACGTCAGTGGTAATAGTATCAAGACAAGGCTGCTAGAAAGAGAGTTTGAAGATGAAGATGACAAGCTGAAGTTGGGCTTGCTGTATCTATTAAATGGCTTCATCAAAGGCCATGACGAGCATCAGCATGTCCCCAAGTCGCAGTTCCATTTCGTAGATAATGTTGAAGCCTTCAACTGCTTTTCATGGGGCACATAGTTGTACTGTAACTCCTTGTTGCATTTCACGAAGGCAGTTGCGAATTGAGCCATAGATGTTAATAGGGTGAACTATAATGCCTATGGCTTCGTATGGGCACTGCAAGTAAGGATTGTACCTTTTTATTTTTTATTCATTTATTTCATTAGATTCATATTTTATCTTCATGAAGCCTAACTTTATTTTCTTTTTTCATAGATTTTTGACTTCAAAGTGATTCCTACTACCAATATGCAAGGTAGTAGGTTGACAGGCTCGAACCTGCCATTACCTCAAATTTACCGATGAAGGTTCCATTGGAAGCCACATAACACAGATTGCAAGAAGATTTTCATAAAAACTGTAAGTAATGTCGTATCTTCATTTTCATTTCGTACCTACATTCTCAATTTCGTGTCTTCATTTTCATTTCGTACCTATATTCTCAATTTCATGTCTTCATATTTCAATTTCGTACCTATATACATTCTCAATTTCATGTTTTTATATTTTAATTTCGTACTTATATTCTCAGTTTTATGTCTTTATCTTTTAATTTTGTGCCTATATTCTCAATTTTATGTCTTTATTTTTTTAATTTTGTACCTACATTTCTTAATTTCATGTCTTTATTTTTTAATTTGGTACCAATATTCTCAATTTCACCTTCATTTTTCAACTTCGTACCTTCATTCTCAATTTTGTATCTTCATTTTTCAATGTAGAAGCTTCATTTTGCATCTTTAGATGGGGGCTAAGCTAAAGTTAGAGCCAAAAATTACTGAGCACCATGCCCCTTACTATGTTGGGGTTGAAGACACGGTCGTGCCGTTGCAGCCACATGCTCAGGCCAAAGTGCCGGCTACACAATCGAGTGGGGATGATGACACTATGGAATGTCTCATCCAGGACAACTCCACAAAATTGCCTTCTTCTTTGCCAAAGCAATAAAAGGTATTTATTCTTCATAATATATATGAGTTTTGTTCTTGTATTTTATAATCAACAACTTATATTACTTATAGTGATGAGTTGGCTTTCTTCTTGTCGAGCGACCGAGGGATGATGAATCTGATGAAGTCATCAGTGATAGAAGAGAGCCGAGGGCACAGAGGATGGCATCTGAGGTGCGATAGTATAACGTTGAGGGTTAGGCATCTAGCACAGAAAAGACTGCAGAGGATTCAGAAGTTTACCATCACCTCATTGCTATGGAGGCGAAATTAGATCTCCTTGAGGCAAAAGAAAACCAATTGGAATCCCAAAATGAAAGACGCCATGAGGAGCAAATGGCTACCCTAAAATCCATCTAGCTCTCCTTACAGGGATATAGATTTGGTGGTCAGGACCCTCTTCGCACTATGTCAGAACTAGTTCCCAATGATTTAAGTAATGTTGTATGTAACAATTAATTTAGTTTTTGGTTTTTAATCTATTTTTAATTATTTTTTATCATAATTTCATAATATTATGCAACTTATGACATGAAGATGACATGAAGATGACATTTTTATGTTGTCAATGCAGGCTCTACATCACATCATCCCATCGTTGAGGAAGCTGAGGAGTCAACAGACTCCACAGAGGAGATCTTGGCTCCTGCAATGCACTTCCATAAAAAAGAAGCCATTGCAAGGCCAATTGCGAAGAAAGTGGCCACTACAGGGCCAATGGACAAGGAAATGGCCACTGCAGTAGGTCCATGCAATGAGAAAGTAAGGGACTTGGCTAATATCCCAATTGAGGCAACTGACAGTGTGCTACTAGTTGTTAGGACTCGTAAAAGGTCAACATAACTGTGCAGTCCATATGTCAATCTTAACACTAGGACTAAAAAAGCCAAGTACTACTCTCACATGGTGAGTGTAAAGGCCAAATTCACAGACAAGATCTTTATTGCATTCAACGAGTTCATGAGTGGCCAATCATAGCAAGTCATTTATAATTATATTTTACATTTCATTAATTAGATTGAATTTTTATTTTTTTGACTTTTTTCTCATACTTTATTTTCATTTTCTTTAACCGCGATGTAGGTATTGGTCATTTAGTTAGTACAGAATGGTTCAAAGCCTTCAAAGATAATAATGAATGGGTCGATGACTCTGTAAGTTAGTCATTTTACAAACCACTATTCTCTACATTCATACCACACTAAGAATTAGCATTCGTACCTTCACTTCATACATTGATTTGATATTACATTATTGTTTTTGTTGTGTCTCAACCAGCACATTGAAACATATTTGAATCTCCTTCAAAGAAAGCAAAGGGAGCTTCCTCAATAATATGCACAAGATATCTGCATCTGTGATCTTTGGTTCTATGTAAGTTTTTTGGACTTTAATTATTTAGATGCTTTATATTCAATTTGTTTATTGACTTTGTTTTCCTCAAATTTATAGACAATATTTTTTTACATTTACAACGACTATCAAGTGAATCCAGATGCTGATTGTCCTCCTCCAGAATTTAATTTTCAAGCACATAAGTGGGAACCAGACTTCTTGGATCGTGTAAGAGGCAAATTTTGTCATGATTATTCAGCTTGGCACACTGTGAATAAGGTATGTATATCTTCGTTGGTTTTAACTATTTTCTTGCAATATTATGAGAACCATAACTGATATTTAAACATTATTTTTCAATGCAGCTGATGGTTCCATGCCACGTTAGGGGATCTCACTGGCTACTAGTGGTTGTAGATTTGCAGATATTTTCTTTACGAATTTTTGAATTTTTTCGTCAAGAGATACTAACTGAGGTGCATATTCGGCAACAAAACCCCCTTCAGATTTAAACTACCTAATTATGACTAATGGGGGATATTTCATGCGAAAATCAGATATTAAAAAGTCGAATATTCCACTCTCATGCACACTAGAGCCAAAAACCAAAGTCCCCTAGCAGAGAAAAAGGTAAGAGTCTTGTTTGCTAATTATTGTTATTATGTAAAATTTTTTTGTTCAATGTCAATTTCTTGTAATTATGTTTTTATTTTTTTCAGTGGCAATTGCGGGCCTCACATGTTGTACATAATTGAGCATTTACTAGCTAGGAAGGCACTGAAATACAATGACAAAAATATGCCATAGATACGAAAGCATATGACAATACATGTATTCGCCAACTTAATTGTAGATGATAAGGGTTAATTTGTTTTATTCTTTTTATAATGTATTAATTTGTATATACATTCAAAAATTGTATATAATATATTTTTAAATAAAAAAATCATTTTCATTACATTGTGTAATCATCTTGCTTCTTCCCTTATTTTTCAATAATTTTCAGTACATTGTGAGTGTTTAAATTTCTAGTACATTGAAGACATGAAATAAGTGTACAATTTACTACTAAAGGTGCGATTTATTTATTATTGAAGGTACGATTTTATTAATGAAGGTGCGATTTATTTACCATTGAAGATATGATTTTACTAATGAAGGTGCAAATTGATAGTGCGATTTATTATGTAAGGTGCAATTTACTAATTGAGGTATGAATTGATGGTGTGATTTATTATTTAAGGTACGATTTACTAATTGAAATATACGAATTGATGGTGTGATTTATTATTTAAGGTACGATTTACTAATTGAAGTACGAATTGATGGCACGATTCACTATTTAAGGTACGATTTTTAGTGTTGCAAGTGCGAAAATGATGGTGTGAATTGAAGGTATGATTTATTATTTAAGGTACGATATACTATTTAAAGGTGCGAATTAGAGGTATGATTACTATTTAAGTTATGAATTCAAGGTACGTTTTACTATTGAAATGTGCGAATTGAAGGTATAAAGTCATAGTCCGTGGCTACGATTTACTATTGAAGTTACGAATTAAAAGTGCGAAATCATTGTCCAATCAATTGCATTGCTAACATTGCCATCATTATATGAATTGACCTGTATAAAACAATCAAGACCATATAAAAACTTAAAAATCTCAAATAGTATACCGATTAGTAATGAAAAATAAGTTTGCAAACAATAAAATAGTCAAAACATTAGGATTATTATAAGTCAATTGTGTTATCATCTAGTAAAATTGAATAGAGAAGCATTTGACAAGTTTGTAAATTATGTCCAACTCCATCATAATTACGACATTTACGACGCAACTAATTAGGCACCTTAGACGATTGAAAGTGGCTTACTCCATCATAATACTATGGATTCGAGCACATCAATCGATTGTGTCCATATTACATGCAACTAAAGTACTTCTTTTGACGCGTCCTCTCCCCACCAATGGGTATTCTCTGTTTTTTAGGATCCCCTACTGACTTACTATCATTTGGTGGTAATACTACAACTCTTCTGACTTCCTCAGGTACATCCCAATTAGATTTATCACCAATGGATATACCAACTTAGAGTATGCGGCTACTAGTTGATCATCTCTGTAGTAGTTAAAGCAAAGAGTTGTGAAGCCAATATTACATTTCTTATAAAAAATAACCAATTTTTGAAGTTAATTCAAGCAATAACAATGAACAATAAAAAAAAATATTACTAATAAAACCATCAATGTCACCTGAAAACTGTTAGTGCATGTGTACATGACAAAAGATCAGTCTGAAACTCCCTACAAATGCAAGTACATTCAATAAGATTCACAATTGCCTTCTTACCCTCCTACCTAACTAAAAATATATGCCAATCAATATTAGAAACTATCATTTGTAATGAAACTTTTTGTCTCTCAGTCATTAATGAATGAACCAATTCTGTTAGTTATGACCTCCAAACCTTAGCTTTTTCAAGTCAATTATAGAACCAACATTCCATCATATCTCGAATGAATTTCAATAAAGCCATCACAGGCAACTCTCGAGCAAATCGGAGACATGAATTCAAGCTTTTGGCTATGTTAGTGATTATGAGTTGATATCGTCTTCGGGGGCAATACACACATGATTATTTTCTCGGATCTTTCTTAATGATATATTCAAATGCTTTAGGGTGATTAGTCTGCAACTCAGTCATTAATTTATTAAATTTAGATTCTTGATGTACCCTTGCTGCATTATAAAATATCTTAGATATATCTTCCCTATTGAATTTATTCTTTATATTTGGGCCATATGCCATGAACGTAAACCATGACAAAAATTAAGGAAGACCTTTGTGATGGCATTTGCAATATTAATATGACGATATGATATAATAACCTAGTCCTCAACCGAACCTATAACTTCTTTCAGCTACCACAAGAATCACCCTCATGCTTCATAGTTTTCGGAGTCACCATAACCAAATGCTAGTGGATATATCTGTTCATTCTCATCTTCGCACGCCGCTACAAACATTACACTGTGAAACCTCTTTTTAAATGAGTAGTATCGATAGCAATGACCGATTTGATTACTAAATGAAATCCCCTCAACGATTACCAAAGAGCCACAAATAAATACTTAAATCGATTAGTTCCATCTTTAATGCATATGTGAGCCTTAGTTCCTGGAGTAATTGTTTGCAACATGTGACAGTATGACGACAATTATTGATATGACTCAATTGGGTCACCATATATAAGAAACAATGCATACTCTTTAGCCTTCTAAACTTTACTATTTAAAATTTGTATGCCATAGAGTTCTTTCATATCACCCATTATGTTTTTCGGCTTAATGATTCTAGTATTAGTAGACAATCTTTGAGTCACAATTTTTTCAATAACGACAAAATTTGTTTATCGATGTCGTCGATGTAACTTTTCAACTATGCAAGTATATGTCAAATCACACCTTCTAATTTGGAAGAATTGTCCTTGTGCAACTCTCACAGCACGAATCTTCCATGCATAATGTCTTTCCCTACAAGCAATGTTAAATAATGTTTTATTCGATATAGTGACTTTAAATTCAAAGTTCTCAGTTAAAGCATGCACACCCAAAAATCCCCCAACTCTTTTTTGTTTGGAAAAAACTGACCTCTAGGAAAGGTGTCAATTGGAGTCACTGATTCTATAGTAGAAGTTTACACAAAACCGTGTAATTCAACACCCAACACACTATACCGTCTGATAACACCATCATTTGAATTATTATATACTTTCGAGCATGTAGCTGGGACATAAGGTGGGACAGGACATAAGTTCTCATTCAATTCTTCATTGTCGGGTTCTGCTTTTGGAATGGGTTCACATTGATCTTCACTGATGGGTTGAGTGAGTTGAGTTTCCATGACTGAGTATTCACATCCAATATCATAGCCCATCTGTTTATCTAAGTTGATCTCATCAATATGGATCTCATCAATATGCTGAGTGTTAAGGAGAGTCTCACTATGGATGAATGGTTCGATGCCATAAATATCTAATTCAATAGTTGAATTACTCCCAAAATAACTTATGTTAAAAGGATTGATTCATCTTGGAATTTCACCTTTACATAAACTTTGTCTATTCTTAACAAAATTTCTCTCCACTAAATCAACAATCACACAAAGAACTATGTTGTCATCGTACAATATAAACTCAATATCGTCATAATTCACTAACTCAAATTTGATAGTAGTTTTTTCAGATCTTACTATGGTATGCAGTACAACATCAATCATAGAGAAATCAGCCTCCACACAAGATTTAACTAAATCCAACAACTGCATATATGTCAAACCCCTTCAAACAATATACCCCTTGGTTTTGATAGCTCTGCAAATATACTCAAAACTACTACTAGACTCAAATCACTCACCATCCCAAATTACAATTATTCGTATTCTGCAATATTAAAGAAAATAATTCAAATTACAACTGAAAAGACTCACTTATAACATTAAATAAGGCACGATTTCATAAACTTGTTACGATTTTATGAGAGAAGTTACGAATTTGTATAATGATGTTATGATTTACTAAGTAAGATACAATTTTCAAACATATATATTCATATATATAACAGAGGACACTTATATTTAAGTTACGTTGTTGTTCAAATGCATAATGATGTTACAATTTACCAATTAAGATATGATTTTCAAACATATATATTCATATATATAATGGAAGACACTTATATTCTACGTTGTTGTTCAAATGCATAATGATGTTACGATTTACTAATTAAGATACGATTTTCAAACATATATATTCATATATATAACGAATGACACAAATTATATTGAAGCTACATTGTTGTTCAAAGGTATACTTGTCCCCTTTTCACCTTCGAGCATGTTCTGATTTTGAAGACAAATATGTTATGAAAAACACGCGCTTGAAAAATATGCTGTGAAAAATACGAGATTCCTTCTCTGTGCAGTATAACTAGTCAAAAATATCAATGACTACCTTTGATTCATTTTTTAGATCTTGGATACAAAGGCGGGAAGAAAAAATCAAAAGAGAGAGCGAAAAAAGATTGAGATCTAAGAGAGAAAGAGAGGTCGAAGAGACAGAGATCTCAAAAGAAGAGTATTCAGATAAATCTCCTTAATTTTTGAGTTATTTTAATTTCAAGGGTATTATTATCTTTTGCAAAAATATTTTCATTTTTTTGATACATGTAAGTGCTGAAAAAAAAAACAGCTGAGTAAAAAAAGTTTTTTTTGCAAAAAAAAGATTAACGGGATATCAATTTTAACAATTTCGTCTAGTATAAAATGTATACAATCTTGTAAGATAAAAGAGAACTTTATCTCTATATGTAAGCAAGGGCAAAAACGGATGCACAACCAAAAACAAGGGTTTGACATGATTTTTGCAATAAAAAATCAAAATCACGAAACTTGGTAACTTGGGATAATTTTGGGATGAGATTTTTTTAAAACCATCAAATACCTCAACTATAAATAGACAAATAGTTAAAACTTAAGCTTCCCAGTCCACACTGTTTATCACCAAAACTCTGAGCATTTGTGCTCATAAGTAATGCATAAGCACGTGAAGCTCTCGTCATATCCCGGGGTTTATTATACTCCTACACGATCGTTAAGCTCTCTTCAACTTGCATTCTGCATTCAGCACCGTCCGTCCAAGTTTTCATGGTGCCTCGTGTTTCAATATCTCATGGACTTAAGCACAAGCCATCAAGCACACCCAGCCCTGGGTCTCTGTTCTACCCAGCACCAGCGTCTCCTTTCTCTTACAAACTACTCTATTATCACAGTCATGATGATGATTCTCACGTCGCTTTTTCTTCTTCGTCACTATCATCATCACCATCACAATCCCCACCTCAATCTCTTGTTAGATCAATCTGTTCGTTGGTCTGTGAATCCTATTACCAGCAGCCTCATGGGAGATTGTCACCTCCAAAGCTCAATCTTAGCGTTGATGCCGATTCTTTGACCCAGGAACAGGCTATTACGGTAGTTGCTTCACTTGCTAGTGAAGCTGGTTCAATGGCGGCATTGAGTTTCTTCTATTGGGCAATTGGATTCACTAAGTTTCGGCATTTCATGAGGTTTTATATAGTTTGTGCAGATTCGTTGATCGGTAATGGGAATTTCGAGAGAGCTCATGAGGTTATGCAGTGTATGGTGAGGAGTTTCGCTGAAATTGGGAGGTTAAACGAGGCTGTTAGTATGGCTATTGAGATGCAAAACCAGGGCTTATCGCCAAGCACTAAGACCTTGAATTGTGTTTTAGAAGCTGCAGGAAAAATGGGTTTCATTGAATATGCACAGAATGTGTTTGAGGAAATGTGTGATAGAGGGGTATTTCCTGATTCCAACAGCTATAAGTTGATGCTTGTTGGTTATTGCAGAACAGGTGGGATTTTGGAGGCTGATAGGTGGTTGAGTAAAATGATGGAGAGGGGGTTTGTTGTTGACCATTCTACGTGTACTTTATTTATTAATGCTTTCTGTGAGAAGGGTTATGTGAATAGAGCACTTTGGTATTTTAATAAGTTGACTGACAAGGGTTTCACTCCAAATGTGATCAATTTCACTGCTTTGATTAATGGTTTGTGCAAGAGGGGCAGCATAAAGCAAGCCTTTGAAATGTTGGAGGAAATGGTTAGAAAAGGTTGGAAGCCTAATGTGTATACTCATACCTCATTGATTGATGGTCTCTGCAAAAAGGGCTGGACTGATAAGGCATTCAGGCTGTTTCTTAAGCTTGTACGTAGTGACAATTACAAGCCAAACGTGCATACTTACACTTCCATGATCAGTGGGTACTGTAAAGAGGAAAAGTTGAATCGGGCAGAGATGTTGTTGAGCAGAATGAAAGAGCAGGGATTGGCTCCCAACACCAACACTTATACTACTCTTATTGATGGCCATTGTAAAGCTGGGAATTTTAGTAGAGCTTATGAGTTGATGGATTTAATGAGCCATGAAGGTTTCAGTCCAAATATTGTTACCTATAATGCAATCATTGATGGCCTTTGTAAAAAGGGAAGAGTAGAGGAGGCTTATGAAATGCTGAGCCAGGGCTTTCGTTGCGGACTGCAAGCTGATAGAGTTTCATATACTATTCTCATATCTGAGCACTGCAAGCGGACTGACACTAGGCAGGCCCTTGCACTTTTCTGTAAGATGATCAAAGTTGGGCTAAAGCGTGATATGCATTCATACACTACATTGATTGCTGCCTTCAGTAGGCAAAAGAGAATGAATGAAAGTGAGAGACTTTTCGAAGAAGCTATCAGGCTTGATTTAGTTCCTAGTAAAGAAACTTATACATCTATGATATGTGGATACTGTAGAGTTGGAAATGTGAATTTAGCCTTAAAATTTTTCCGGAGGATGAATGATCATGGTTGTACACCTGATAGCATTACCTATGGTGCACTGATAAGTGGGTTTTGCAAAGAGTCCAAGTTGGATGAAGCTCGACAGTTATATGAAACAATGGTAGACAAGGGATTGGCCCCATGTGAAGTTACTCGGCTGACTTTAGCATATGAATATTGCAAGAAAGATGATTCTGCCACTGCTATCGTTCTCCTGGAAAGGCTAGATAAAAAGCTATGGATCCGCACAGTGAAGACCTTGGTAAGAAAGCTCTGTAGCGAGAAGAAAGTTGGCATAGCAGCACTGTTCTTTCACAAATTGTTGGATGAGGAGCATGATGCAGATCGGGTGACCTTAGCAGCATTCATGACTGCATGTTATGAGATCAACCAGTATGCACTTGTTGCTGCCTTGTCTGAAAGGATATCTAAAGGAATTGGTTAGCAGAGCCCCAATTTAAATAAAATGGTTGCACTTTTTGAATTGATGCGAAGCCATATAGCACGACAGGTTGAACGAGATATTTAGAAGTAGTCGATGTAGATCCTTTTGCTTCATCCATGGGAAAGAGGTTGGTACCTTCTGCTAGACAGGGAGATCTCTATCAACAATTTTTAGATCTCAAGGACTGGCCAGCATGGTATCCCAAAACTTTCAACTGACGTAGAAATCAAGAGGCCAAGTAAGTCCAACAGTTTCCAGTAAAGGAAATAAATAGGCAATATTGGACCTCCTTCAACTAAGTTGGATCTCCTCCCTGCTGAAGGGGCCTAATATAAATTTTGACTTGGAGCTCTCTGCGAAGGTTAGAGAATAAGTGTTTTTCCCATGCTCTAAATTGGTTAGATTCCTAGCAAATAATATTGGAGGTGCTCAGTGACTGGTTGAACTTTTTGACATTTACAGGCGAAATTACACATGTAACTTTTTGAAAACACCCACTTCCTTCCCTCTCTTATGCAGACTCCCGCCGCTGTTGGTAGGGTTCCTGAAGTTAGAATTACTATCATTTACAAATGAATGCAAATTGTAATAGAATTCATGCTAGATGTTTTCATTTTCTCTTTTCCCTATCATATTTGTTAATACCAAATCAACTAAGCAACTTTCCTTTGCTTCAACAGGAATTTTCATGGGATTAAATAGTGGCTGTTTGTTCTGCTAGATGTTACATGGAGATTGTCTGAGACTTTTTAGAATTCGTGGTATGATTAATGGCAGTGTTCATGGATTCTATTAACACGTGCCCATTTGAAAGAGAACACAAAGTTCATACTAATTTTTCTCTTTCTTTTGGTTGTAGAAAGCTCCATTCCTTGTTCAACCTTTCCAGTCCGTGTCATTTGTGAAAAATTGATACTAAGCTATTTTCCGCACGATTTTGATCTCTTCAAACCAGGCAAGTCTTCTACAACTATTTTTAACTTCCAAGGTCATCCACAAGTTTGCACACTGGAATGCATATAGTTTAAATGGATTTTTAATTCAATCTGTTTAATAGTGGAATCCAATTAAATCTACTTGTTTCAAATGAGTTAGGTTATAAATTTTAATTACTCTTTTTAATGATAATTTAAAAGGTTAAAAGAGTCATATTATGAAGTGACTCTCTTTGTTCTAAATTTTAAATCAAATTTTATTAATAAAAAAATTTACCAATGAAAAAATGATAATATAATTTATCAATATTTTTAATTAACTTTTCTTTATAAATATTAAATTATTATTTTATATGATGTATATATAACTAAATTTCTTAAAAGTTATAACTTGCTACTGAATTGAAAAAAATAAGATATATCATAATTTTCATTTTTTAAAATTTACATATACGTAACATTTTCTTAAATGTTAGTTTATTTAATTTAATTTAATATCATTTAATCTTTCTGGGCTTTAATTAAAAGAATATTTATAAAATATTAAATAATTATTTCCTCTACTTGCAGGTAAAAAAAATGAATTGAGTTGATTATATATTTAATATTTTAAAAGTTGGAAGTGATTAATTTATCAATTTTTTATATAATTTTTATAAGATATAAATTATTTAAAATTTTAAGTTTTACACTATCTTCAAATAAAGTTTGAATTTAAAACATTTTTTGATCTTTTATGATAAAGTTTAATTTTAAATTTTTCTAAGTTACTATCATAAAAATTAAAATTTTTTGAATATTGAAAATATATTTAAAAAATTTATACTGTCAAAATTTTATTAAATTCATAAAAAAATTTATACTATCAAAATTTTATTGAATTCATTAAAAAACTCTTTGGTAAAAAATTATTCATATTTAAAAAATAAAATTGAAATAGAATGTAAAATTTATTTGAGTAATTTTTTAGTTACTTTAATAATAAAAATATTATTAATTTTTTATAATTGTTTTGTTCAAAGTTCAATTTAAATAAAATTAATAGATTAAGATTTGTTTGTAGTATTTTAAAAATTAGAGTTTGACTTTAAAAAAAAAAGAGAGGAAAATCTAAAGTTTTACATAGTTTTTATTCTTTTTATTATTATTTATTTTATATATTAAAATTTATTTTTAATAATTAAAAAAATTATTTATATTATTTTTAAAAAATAATAAACAATATTTTTTATTAAATTGATTCACATAAAAATTTATTAAGTAAGTTAGCATATAATTTTTTTAAAACCTAATAAGATAACTCATGAATGTGAGGATGAGAAGTGAGTAGGTGACTAGGCTCTTCCAACTCCATAATATAGATAGTGTAAAATACAAACATAATATTATGAACATATTAAGTTGACATTTTGTTGTCTATATGTCAACCTAATACGTAACACGATAGATTATGTACAAACACGTAATACAATAAATTAGGTACAGATATGTAACATGACGACTCATATATTGATACGATGATTTATATTTTATGACATTATATTGGTCCAACGTACTTATGAAAAAATATATATTACATTATGTTATTCAATTGTACTACAACAGAAGAAATTCTTGATTCATATTATTTTAACTAAATAATCAAATAAATACATGAAGACAAGACCAACAGAAGAAAGAAAGTGAGTGCATTTAGTTCAACTAAAGTTTATAACCAAAGGTTATTTTACACTAGATAATGCCTCTTAATTTTTGTTAGTGTATTTACAATGATGAAATTAATTTTTGCAGTGATTAAAATTTAAAAAATATAAATAAGTTGTAATTTTTAAAAATTATTTATAATAAAAATTAATATTTTTCTTTAATTTTTATGTATATTATTAAATTTAATTTTAATAAAGTGTGAATTTTAAATAAATTTAAAAAATAAATGGAAACAAAACCAACACAAAACGACACAAATTCTACATGATTTAAAATTGCTTGGGCCATGTGTTACGGTCAATTACATATTATACAAAAATTTAGCATGATACAACACAACACATTACTACAACGGATCATGCCAAGCATAACCTACATTCAATTTGATTAGACTTGAAAATGTATCATATTGATCCAACATGATCCGCTTGCTACTTGTAGTTAAATCTCATGATAACCACAAGCTACATATTTTTTTTAACAATTAATTATATGAAAAAGATATGTATTTTATTTACTATCTCAAATCGAGACGTGCAAAAAAAAAATATTTATTTGAAATTTATTATTTTTTAAAAAAATCTCATTATAAAACTTTTATCTATAATTTTTATTAATATTAATAATTTTATGCACATATGTAATGTACATAGTATTTTTATTTACGCAATTATGGTTAAAATATTTTTTATTTAAATATTTATATTTTATATATTATTGCTAGGTTTGATGTAAAAAATATATTTTATTTGTTTTAATAATATTTTAAAAGAGTATATGAATAGTCACATAAGTAAAAATCACATGCACATCATGTCTATATGTAAATATTAATGAAAATTATAGATAAAAGTTTCACATTGAAAATTTAACAAAAATATAAGTTTTTAATGTATGTAATATTTTTTTTACAGATATGAATTTGAAATTGTGAATAAGATACTCCTATTGATATAATTAATTAACCCTTCTTTTAATTAATAGTTTTGGCTCAGTCAAGCCTCATGAACTTTTTTATGGATCGAACTTAGTCATTACGTTTTCAGATCAAGCCAAATCTATTAGTGATCGAGTCTGATTATCATATCTATTTTTATTTTTTATAATTTTAATAAATTTAAAAAATTTTATTCAAAAATTTATTTATGTAAATAAATACAAACTAATTATATCTAAGATAGAAAAAAAATATTAGCATGTACTAATCATGCTTAATTTTGTTGTTTATTTTTAATATTTATTTTTATTATAAATAGTTCTACATTTTAAATAATTTTAAGTAATATTTTATTAAATTAAAAGTTTAGAAATTCTCTTTCCAAAATAACATTACACTAGACTAAAATGATAGCAAAAACAAAATATATTTTTTTAAAAAAAATAATACCTTGTTTATAATTTTTATATTGCTCTTGATTAAGGTTAAAATACCTAAAGTAACTTTAAAAAATGATAAAAATTTTCAATAACCAAAACTACAATAAAAGGTTAAATCAAAACCTAATTCATCGATAAAAGTACATGAATTGTTAACTTTAACAAGCATTTGGTACATTGCTTGTGTTTACAAAATTTTTAAGGATTTGTTACCTCAAACAGAAAATCAACTATGTCATCAAAAGATTTTTCAACTTGTAACCTTATATCTTTTTATTTATCCAAGTTTTGTCGTTTGCAAAAATTAGGTAAGCTGCCATCTATCTTTGTGTTTGGATTGAAGATGGATCAATACTAAATTAAATTTATTTCTCTTTCACTTCTTTTGCATTCTTTTTTTTTTTTTTCAATTTCAGATTGTATCCAAAAATTTTATTTAATTAGAGAGTTTTTCTCTCAAAAGGCTTTTCTCTCATCATTGATCTTTCTTTAAACAAATGAGTGCAAAAATAAAAGTTCAAGATTATTAATGCTGCCAAAATTTTGAATTAATCATATTATCTTTTCTTTGATAGTCATTCTTTATGATTTTTTATTTAAATCAAATTTTAAATTTATATATAAAATAAACCAATTGATACATTTAAATGAAATTAAAAATAAATTATATATATATATATATAAACACTTTGGAACATCAAAAACTTAAAACATGGTTAGAAAGAAAAAGAAAATTAAACTTAAAGGTAAAGGTGATTTGAAACCCTAAGTTTTACTCTTTCTCTCTAATTAAATTTTAACTTTTAGTTTTCAATCAAAATTTTAATCTATCATTTGAGATCAAACTAAATTTTATTAAAAATTTTAAAAGTTAAAAAAATTAAATTAGATGTCATTTACAATGAGTTTTGACTTGAAATTTTTTATAGAAATAAAGAAATATTCAAGCTATCATGACAAGAAATTCAAAATTTTTAGACTAATGAAAATATATTTTTTAAAAAAATTTACATTATTAAAAATTTAAAAAAATTATAAAAATATCTCATTTGTTGAAAATTATTTAAATTTGAGAGATAAAATCAAAATATGGTGTAGAATATATTTGAATAATTTTTTATGTATTTCAATAATGAAAATACCATCAATTTTTCATAATTATTTTCATTAAGATCCAACTTGCACTATATTTATTTAATCATTTTTTATTTTAAATTTTTACTACGTATGGTAGTATTGTTGACAATATCATCATATGTTGATAACAACTGTCAATAAATATAGTGCAAGACATAATTATGAATAGTGGACATGATTTCACATTCTTTCACTTGTAAGAATCAATTGACTGGAACAATTAAATAATTGTGTTGTTAGCTTTATAAATTCATTAAGCATTTTAAAAAATTGATATTTTGGTAAGATGATGAGATGTTTTGATGATGACAAATAATTATGATTGTCAATAATATATGTGCATATAATGTAATTTAATTAAAAGTATAAAAAAGACAAATAGAAAGATTAAGCTAGAATTGAAGGAGCATCTTTTGAGGTTTCAACTATACAAGACATTAAAGAAGCAAGAAACAAGTAAATAGAATTGAGTTAATATGTAAAATTATAAAATCTTTGAAAATCCTTAAGATTCATTCACACAAATACTCATGTTAGAATCGAGTTAAAAAAGGATCTTAATTTCAAAATGGTTTGAAAGAAAATATTCAATAGAAAAATAATTTTAAATTAGATAAAACCATTTGAAAAGAGTAAATATGGTAGTTTAAAAGAGTAAATTTTTATACTTGATTTGACATCATTGAATTAGGGAGTGGTGTTATTGTGTTTAATGAGAAACAAATAATTTTCTTTATTAGAATCAACATCATCAAGATTAGACTGATATAATAGTCAACTTCAAGTCCACCAATCATAATAAGCTATTTCTAATAAAGAAGTCAAAAAACCCACATGGCACGCATGTTGATGTGGACACAATCATCCCCTAATATTTAGTGCTACCTCAATTTAGGAATTAAGGAACACCTAGCACCACCTCAAACTTGAAACTCACACACCCATAACTTTGTATGAGCTCAAAATATAGTCCAATATCATTAAGACTTACCTTGGATAATCAATTTCCATAAAATATCTTTTAAATGCCATAAACTTAAAGGAGATCCTATGATTGATCCATGACCAAAATCATGGAAGCATTCCAATCAAGTGATCCTCTTGTGTAAATCCATAAAAATCCATAGGTATCTTCAACTCTGTTCTCTATTGTCAATTTAAGAATTTCATATTATTTTTAAGTGTTAAAGCTTCTTCTCTTTTGCAAGGATCTCACGAGTTATGACTTCCTAAATAAGTTAATCCTTTTTTGTGAGTATTTTTTAAATGATGTCATGTTGACATCATATGTGAAACTAATATCAAAATGTCATGGCTCTTAGTACAAATAAGTTAATGAGGATAAGAACGAGAAGAAATTTTTCTTCATAAACACATACCAATTTGTGGGCATGATACCCAAAGGTGCTAGTTCTAGCAAGGAACAACATTTTCTCGATCAAATTCATGCATTATAATAACAACTTGAGCAACATCACTAATAATTAGAAAATCAGCAGAAAAACTTAAAAGAATTGTGTTAGATAGTGGCACACCAGCAAAAATTTATACAACATTTCTCTCAAGCCAAACCACCATGGTCAAGAGGCGCAAGAAAAATAAGGAAAAGTCTTAAAAGCTAGTTACCACCCCTTTTTTTCCTTAACAAAGACTTGGCCTTTAAGTTGACGGCCTTGAAGGAATTTTTTTTCTTAATAAGTTCAGTCTTCATCTGTTGACTTCTTTAATAAAATAAATTAAATAAAAATTATCAAACACACTTTTGTATTTCAATGTCCTAGTAAGCATTCTTGGTATTGTCCATATACATCAATCTCCTTGCTTGTCGCTTGAGCATGGACTCTAGAGCTAATAATAGCTAATGTAACCCATTTAAGTCCTTTCATTTAAAGTCTTCATCATTTTTCTCCTTAAACCACATTTTCATTATAATTAGGGCATTCCTCTTTAGATGTTCTCAAGCCCAATGAGGATCATCACATAAAAAAGGGAAAAAAAAACCCGAGTTTCGGCATTTTTGAGCTTCTTCTTTTCTCTTATGGAACTAATTCTTGAACTTATTGGTTACTTTTATAGATTTTTTTGGATTGGACCTCATATTCTGATTTCTCCATTTCTTATAGGAATCACTTATCTTCTTTTAAGGCTTAAAAACATTCTTTTGGCTTGAATAATTAGTTGAGATCTTTGTCGTTGCAGTTGTTGAAGCAAATCTTGAATAGTATACCTATCTATCTTCACTTTGGTTACTTCTTAAACTCATCTAAAAGAAAAAGTAAGGCATCCATATTTGCAAGACCAAAAATTTCTTACATAAGTGTCCTGAATTCTTTTACATAGTCATATTTAAGTTGATGGAGTTTTTCCTTAACTTATTCTTTGTATTCTTTAAAAAAAATTCTTTCTTAAATTTTACTTTGAAATCAAAAAAGAATTCAAGGTACAAGTGCCTCTATCAATCTCAGGAGATTTTCTCCTCTATGAAAATATGACAATACTTTTAGGATAAAGAGATACTTAACAAATCTTAATATTTTTCTCTTCGGTCCCCTTGGCTTAAAAATATTGTTCCAATCCCCACAATTCACTTCTTAAGCATTTTTCATACCAAACAAGTGTTTTAGCTTGAGCATTTTGCACGCCTTCGATGTGGCCATCACTTTATTAGTAATAACTCTTTTTTTAAGGTTCAACAATCAAGGATTTCTTCCAACCAAACATAGACCTATCAAGTTACCTCCAAAAGTTTTCTTCTAACACATGGATCTACCAATAAAAAGACTCTAAATAGTAGAGATCTCTTCCCATAAGACATGATTGACTTCAATATATGATTTCACAAAGTTGTGGATCTCATCACCCCTTATTTCTAGATCATTTATCCTCAAGTCCATATCTTTCAACTATGAACCTAGTTCATCCATCAATAATGTCCCTTAAAAATTTACGGGGCTAAAAACTTACCATTTTCAATAACGTCCCTAAAAAATTTCATAACATAATATTCACGCATTACAAGGAAACAAATCTTTTATGACGGGCAATGCCCATCACAAAAAGCTTTTTATGACGGTTAGAAAACTATCATTATAAGTGATGTCATAGAAACTTTGTGACGATCTAAAAGATCGTCATAAATTCTTGATGATTTTTAATCGTCACTAAAAAGTTAAAATATTAATGACTGTCTGTAATGGACCGTCATAAAAAACTCATGATGGTCCATAATAGACCGTCATAAAATATATTGATGATATCATGACAGTCTTTATGATCGTCATTAAAAAAAATTTAATTATCAACGGTTTTTTTGAATAATAAAAATGTGTACTTTTTATGACCGTCATAAAAAATATTTATGTTTTATTATATATTTTTTATTAATTAATCATAAATTTTTTTATAATTTTTGTAAATTAATTAATATTTATCATTTTTTTTGCAATTATAGTCAAACAATACAAAAATGTCAAAAAAAAAATTACATATATTTATAACTACAACTATTATCATTTTACAAAATAAAATAATATTAAGTATAAAAAATAAACAAAATATCTACAAATTAAATTACACAATTGTCATTTTCACTGCTCCGTTATACCATTTCATCAAAAAATACCCAATGCATTAGATGTTTCACTCTTGCAATAGTTATAGAAAAGATACATTATTATATAATCTCTATTTACCATATAATTAATTTACATATCAAAATAAATAAGCAATTGTAATAAAGCTTAAAAATCAATTATAATAAAAGGTTGGGAATGCATCTAGATGTCAAAAATATAACTTCTTGTAACATATAAGATATATATTAATAATTATATGCAATGTTCTATTCTAGTTCCCTACATCTAGGCATCAAAAGTGTAACTTCTTGTAATGCAACAGTAAGTGTGAAAATTAACTGATTATGAACATATTTATTTCATATGCATGCGTGAATACTTTTTCTTGTTTTTGCTTTACCAACTGCTTAAAGATGACATTTATAGAATTCTCAATAGAATTGACAAAGAACTCAACAGAATTAGTAAATGGCTCAATGAATAGAATGAGTAGAGCGTTCAATGAATAGAATTAGTTCATCATACTTGAATTTAACCAAGACAAACAACACACAATTAAAATACACTATTAATGAGCTAACAAAGATTACATACCTGGCTATGATAGTAACTGTTGTACATGGATAGCCCATTCGCCACATACTTCATCAATTTCTTCATTACTATATGTATCCTTGCCATTGAATTTTAAGATTAAAACACACAAGAAGATAACATAATCAATTTGATATTATTTATAAATATAAAATATTTAATATGTAAATAAAATAAATAATTTGACCTTCTCACAAAGAATTTTTGGATCTTCAATTATTTTCTTCATAAATCGAAGTACAAAATAACCACATTCTATACCACCTCTTTGAATTGGTGCCTATACAAGTAGAAATATAGTCATTAACACATATTTTTTTAATATTATTAATAATGAAAAAACAAAATGAACTCACTTGAATTCATTGCCATGTAATATTTGATCTCACATGAAACATTTGAAAACTCTTGTATCATTAACCAATAAACATTTAAAAATATGTAGTATTTAGAAGTAATAATAAAATCAATAAATAAAAGACATAAAGTAAAACTTGTACTCACATGGTCACAATTTTTTTAAGATCAAGTCCTACTTCATGACCCAAAGAATCCAAATGATACACTATTTGTGATGCCATATTAATACCCACTAATTCCTAATGAAATCTATTCATAATAAAAAAAAAAAAAAAGGAAAGATGATAAATAGCCAAATGAGATATGTCTTGGTAAAGCAATTAAGATAGAAATTTCTTACTTTGGATTGTAAGGCATGAAAAGAATTTGGTTTGAATGTGCTTTTTCTAACTGCTCAGCAATATGTCGTGCTTTATCTTTTAACTTACTTCTATTGTTTAGTCCACCAGAGAGTGAGACAATCACAAGATTGATGAAGTCAAATTGTATCAACTTTTTCATACCCTTCAAATTAGCATGTAGATATCTAAAAGTAAATAAATTGAAAGTTAAAACCATATAAATATAGATATTGAAATAAACTAATATTGAAATTCTGTCTCATCTGATATATCGATAAATGCTAGTTCCTCCCAGTTCTTGTTTATCAATCATGATAGAGCAATCTTCTGAGCCAATATAGTAATAAAATGGATAGCAAAAAATATCATGGTCAAATCTTACTCAAACTTCATTTTGCATATTAATCATCAATGGATAAGTTGCTTTTGCGAACTGCTCTAGAGCTTGCTCAAAAATGGATCCCACTTTTTTACTGATTTTCTTTTCCCTTGTCTCCAAATATGTGACAATAATAAATTTTAACAGTCAAATAATTTTAACATGAAAAGAAACAAAGATAATATACCACAACTAAAATTGTCTCATACCTCCATAACAATATGAGTAAAAACAAAGTCTTTAAGCCAACTTACATGATGAACCAATGCATCTTTAACAAATGTAAGATATTCATCCTCATTTTCAATAGGTAGTCAAGTATCTTGACTAAATTTTTGATCAAAAAAAACCACAAAATTGGCAAAAGAACCATCAATAATAGTGCCCATTGCAACTACATTTTCTAGTGTATCCACTGCTAATTTACATACAACACCCTATTCACAAAAAAATAACATTATTAATAATAATTAATAGTAAAAAAAAATTTTATAACATTATATAAATAAGTAAATACCTTCATCTTTAAATCTTCATCAAAAGCATCACAAGAATCCTTCATAGGCATTGGTGAATCGAGTTTTTGTATCTTATTGGAGTTATAACCTTCAAGTTGTACAACACGTGAATGTGTATCTGTGCTTCCTTGAGTCAATAACAACAGATTCTGCTCTACCTCAGCCAAGCGAGCTTCTAGATATGCTACCTTATTAGGAGTACAAAAAAAGACCGAAGGAGTGATAAACTTTCCAACTCTTCTAACTTGACTCCTATGCTCATTAGTACCAAGAGCTTTGCTTAAAATGTCATCACTGTCTCAGAATGCAATGGTGCCAGCTTTTGACTGCTCCATTAACTCATCCTATAATAATCCATGCCAAATTAAGTACAAATTTCATATAAATTAATTTGCCTAGTTTTATAAGCTATTATTGATGACTTGCATGCAATGAACATAAAATATTGCAACTTAACTTTAAGTGTGTTAAGAAAAAAATTAGGGAATAAAAATATGGAATATTTTCTATCTGGGTGTCTTTGTTCATAAGCCAAGAAAAAGTGGCATTCCAGTTGGTTAGATTATACTGCCTTACTGCTTGAATAATATTCCCTTAGTGCCTCATTGTCTTTAAACTTTAGCAAACAATCTTGTCAAGACAAGATTTCTAACGCTTATGTAAGATTCATTTTAAAAAAACACTTATGATTTTTTCAATGATAGGCATTGTTTCTGGTGGATAATGTCCTTCTTTATCTTGTCGCGCTAGCTTTCATAATTCACTACGATTAATCTTTCCTTCTACCTTGAGTTCTGCTTTCTATAAAGATGGAGTAATAAATTAAAAACTAGAAAGAATGTATCTTCAAATCATCACAAAGAATGTAAGAGTGAGAAAGTTACCAATTTGTGTTCGAAGGTTGCATATCCACCTCGACTCAATCGATGAGGATATTTACTATGTTTTTGTCTTCTTTTTTTTTTTTTTTGTTTCTCACTCAATTTTTGCATGTCATTATAGTTAATGAAGAAACATAAAATATTTATTATTTAAAACATATATTACAATATAAATGTACCTTAAAATTCTCTGATAGTCGTGATTTAACAAACCTCTCGCAATCATTTTGTGAAATGAAACTGTAGATCGAAGGTGGTCTCGCTATAGCATCAAGATTGTTAACAAAAGGCATTATGTATTTTGTTGTCAAGATATTCTTGAATGTTCTAAATTTGTTGCCAATTGATTGTAAGATAGACTTTTTCATGCGATGATAAATTTCAAATGCATCCTATAAATGAAATTTGATAAGTTACTATACTAATAAAAATATAATAATTAAATATTTAGGGTGAAAGTGTTAAACCTGAACATATTCCCACCTTTTTTCTTTCAAATGATCAGGAAGCTTTCGCCAATCACTATAAGTTATAGGTACCGTGGTACGTGCAAGAACTCCAAGAGTAGACATAAGGGATTTAGCTTCAGCACCATATGGTACACCTTTTGAATTAAATTGTACCACCTCATCTGTCCCCAAATTTTTTTGGTTCAATAATTTTATTGGTCCTCTGGATTTGGTAGGCGAATTTGACAACTTTTTAGTCATATCTGCAATCCTACAAACATAAAATGTAATCCAAATAAATAATTAAAGTATATTCATTACATGATACTAGTTTTTACAATAAATAATACTGTCATAAAAGAAAAAGGAAAACAATCAAATCTTTTTGCTTTGAGTTAAAAAGTTTACTTGTAAGCTTTATCAATCCAAGTTCCATCACAATCGGCTCGTATATAGTTAACATCATCCTCATTGATTTCATCATTTATACCGACTTCAAGTATGCCATCAATAATGGAATCATATTCTTCTATATTGTCCACATCATTATTTCTCTCATTATATTCATAGTCTTTTTGTGGAGTAAAGCAAACAATAGACCATCTTAGATCTAGTTGGTCTGGAACATAAAAGACTTGTTTAGCTTGAGAAGCTAAAATGAAACAATCAAATTTATGGCCTTGTCGTTTAAGATCAACTAATATGTGACCAACTTCATCTAATTTAATCCCACCATTATTTTCAACCTAATCACATTTGAACAATGTTGTTTTGAACATGTGGTAATCGAGCTCCCATATTTCCTTAATAATACTATAAAATGACAATTGTCCAATTGCTAGATTCTTATCCTTAGCACTTGAAATTTGCATTGTTGTTGCAACTACAGTGATTCCACTATTTTGTGTGACTCGACTATAATCAAGTTCCCATGTATGGAAGTGATAACCCTTTATATCATATCCAGGATATTTTATAACTTCAGGACGAGGTCCATGTGCTACCCATTTCACCAAAAAGGAAGGTTGATTTTGCCTTTGTATTTCTAATGCAACCTATTGACAAAAATGTGATCGAATAGATTTTAGTATTGGATAAATAGAAAACATATGGTCATGTTAAAGAAACTGGTAAGTACCTTTTCTCGAAACCAAGAAATAAAGATCCGAGTATGCTCATCTTGTAATCATTTGGATTGTTTTGATTGACGAGGATACTGTAACTTCACATACTTGATATGCTCATTGTTAATGAAATAAGGTTAAACTCATCTAATGAATGCATATATATATGAAGTATATGTTTTATAATCAAAATACATATAGATTAGGAAGAGACATACTCAACATATGGTTGGACGTCAAGTGAATTCAGCAATACATAAAGATGTGCTTGCTCTAATTCTTGCCGATCGATAGTGATAATGTGACTACCAAGTAAAGGCTTCCCAACTTGGATGTCATCTTCTTTTCCATATGGAATACCAATTGGATGCATGTTAGAGTAATAACCTTCACAAAATTCAAGTGCTTAGAGTGTAACAAGCAGCTGGTAAATACGTACGACCATTTACAACTTTGAGAGCTAACTATTTTCTTAAGCCAATTTCTGCAAGATCTAGTCGAGTGTTGATCCCATCTTTAGATTTTTCAAAAATATTAAGAAAAGTTCCAGAGATGCTTTTGCAAACAATTTTTTCAATATTCATTACATCCAAAAGGTGCCGAACATGTAAATGTTTCCAATATTCAAGGTTGAAAAAGCATGATTTCTTCTTGAAGCATGTTTGAACATTGTCATTTAATCTTTTACCTCGTGTCATTTTCCTCTTAGCAACTGTTTTTTTACCCCATACATTAGTAATAAAGCTTACTTTCTGTAGTATTTCTTCTCCACTTAGTGCACAAGGGGGTGAACCGGTTTCATGTTATCCATTGAATGCTTTTTTTGGCTTTCTAAATGGGTGATTTTTTGGAAGGAATCATCTATGACCCATATACATATTCTTCTTACCATGTTGTAATCTACAAGTATATGTGCTTTCACCACATATTGGACAAGCATAATATCCCTTAACTGAACAACCAGAAAGATTTTCATAAGCAAAAAAGTCATTAATTGTCCATAATAAAACAGCTTGTAACGTAAACAACTCTTTTCGATAAGAATCATAGACTTCTACACCAACCTCCCATAAAAACTTTAAATCATCAATCAACAGAGTAAGATATACATCAATATCATTACCTAGTTGGCGAGGCCTTGAGATAAGTAAGGATAACATCATGAATTTTTGTTTCATACATAACCACGGTGGTAGATTATATGTTATCATTACCACTGGCCAACAACTATATGCAGTGCTAAGAGAACTATGTGGATTTATTCCATCAGCAAAAATAACCAATCGAAGATTTCTGTGTTTGGATGCAAAAGTTGGCCACTTAAAGTCTATTAACTTTCAAGTTGGTGAATCAGCAGGATGTCTTAGTTTTTCATCTACTTCCCTTTCATTAGCATGCCAAGTTAAATGTTGTGCAATTTATGGTGACTGAAACATTCGCCTGAACCATGGAATAGACGGAAAGTACCACAATACTTTAGCAAGAATCCCTTTCGTTTGGTTTTTTACCTTACCATTTTCTTTCCATCTCAATAGTCCGCAAGTAAGACAAGATGATAAATCCTTATACTCCTTTCTATAGAGTATACAATCATTCGGGCAAGCATGTATTTTCTCGTAATGTAAACCCAATGCATTCATAGCTTTTTTTGCTTCATACATCGATGTAAGGATTTCATTTCCAGTAGGAAACATATCAGACAAATAACTTAACAAATCAGAAAAGCTCTTATCTGATCACCCATATTTTTCTTTTATATTATATAATCTCATCAACATAGACAACTTAGTATATTTTGTATTACCAGGATATAAAGGCTTTTTTGCATCTTTTAGTAAGTTCTAAAATAATTTGGGATCATCTTAATAATATTCAAATGCATCATTAACCATGTCTATTGTATTGTCGATATGATCATCCTTGAAAGATTCATCGAACACTGATTTGTTATTTGTGCAAGATCTAGAAGAACACTCTTCTCCATGCCAAATCCATCTCCTATACCTCTGATCAATCCCTTTACAAAACAAATGATACTTTACTTCGTTAACACTTAACAATGTCAAATTAGCACATGATTGATAAGGACATCTAATGAGTGTAGGATCTTCACAATGAGAAATGGCAAAAGCAAAAAACTCATCCACTTTATCAGAAAACTCCTTGGACAATCTATTCAAGTGCATCCAAAATTTATCCATATTTTATCCTATGATGACAAATAAAAGAAAACCCACTTATTATGCATGTTTATTATTTATGTAATACATATCATGTAAAGTAATGTTATTATAAAAATAAGATAAGAAACAAGGTGTCCACTATACTAAAAGGCCTCAGGCAAAGCGAACACTATTTTTTCTAAATACATGGTACATTAGTAGATTACTAAGAAATTACCAACCTGAAATGATGTTATCTGTGCAAAAAAAAGTAATGGCTTCTGTCTGAAGGTTTTTGTCTTTTCTTTCAAGTTCTATTAATATGTAACAAGCTTTCCTTTCCTTCAAACGACCAATTAACTATCACAGCAATTATTCTGCATGATGAACCATATCATCTGTGAGAAAAAAAAAACCTTTATTACTAGCACAGAAAAATACTAAAAAAGTTTCACTTTAATTGAAGTATTGGAGTATCAATAAACTTTTTCTCTCAATGATTATTCTTTATTATTGGTTTCTTTCAAGGGTTCAATTCATGTACTAAATGGCAGTCCTATATTACCCTCCTATATGCAGCAAAATGATAGAATATTAGTGCTTTTGTCTTCCATTTGGTGGGGTCAATCAAGTGGCAGCTCATTTTCCAAGCTTACATGTGTGATGATTCTCCGAAAAGAGTAAATCTGGCCAGCCCACCAGGATTCAATTATCAACACATAAATATGAACGAGAACTTTTGAACAGCACAAAGACATCTTAGATGAGAAGAAATTAAGTGTCCGAATTGCCAGCCAACTAACATTTATAATCTAAAATTCTGGTCTAAGAACGAGCAAGCATGCTTTGACAACAAGCTTTCCTGCCTGCAGGGATGAGAAAACACAGCTTGTGAAGGCAGTACCTAAGGCTGTCTAAGCTACTAAATACATATACATAGAGAGAAAGAGAGAGAGTTAATTTGTCTATGTTAGGTAAAGTCTCATAAAATTGACTAAGAGAGCCTGGTTTCAAGTCAACCCCCAGGCTTTTTTTCTCAAAATAATTCAAACACATGTTTTATTAAACAAACAACATAGCAAACCAAAATCAAACTGTGAAGCAAATGGTTGTAAGCTTGAAATAAGGTTTAGCAGGACTTAGGTTCAAGTCTGCTGATTTGCATTTTCAATCAAATATTTAAATTAAATATCAATCTCTCCAAGACATGCCACATCTTTTTCTTTGGCTAGATGGCAATGACATTTATCAATAAGTTCGAGTCTCCATCACAAATCTTTTTTTTTTTTCTAGTTACAAATTTTTTATGGTGGTCCCTCAGAACCGTCATGTATACTACATTTTTTATTACGGTCTCTTAAGACCGTCATGTACGTTACGTTTTTTATGCCGGTCTTTTCAAACCATTATGTATTCAATTTTTTAATAACATTCATTAAAGACCGCCATAAAATATTGTCATTAAAAATAATTTTTCTTGTAGTGACGTTTAATATTTGAAGATTGATGTGGACACTACATTAAAAATTTTTAATTATTATATTTTATAAAATAAACATCACATGTAAGTTTAAATATACATACTTTAGTAGGAATGCGCCTATCATTTGATTTATTGATAACTTAGAATAATTTAAAAGAGTTGCCAATAAAAATAATTGGTAATTTTAAGAGCAAAAAACAATACATGCTAACATAAATAAAAATATTTTCACTCGAACATAAGTTGATCTAGTTTTTAATGGGAACCATGGCCTAAAGAATCAAAAATATTGTACACAAAAATATGATACTTGACAACCACCAACATCTAGTGATGCTGACATTTTCAAAAATAAGTGTAAAAAATATTGTGAACATATTAAACTATTAATAATTTTAAATAGTATTAAGACTTACCTAAAGTTATACGATAAATATCACTACACCTCTATCACATGGATCTATCATTCTATTGGCAAGGTGATGGGCTTAAGTGCCTATACTTATAGACATCCCATATGATAAATGGATCAGCAAATACAAAATACTTTTTTTAGTCAAGTGCAACTAAATTTGTATAAAGTTTACTAAAATAATAAAAAGAGAAAAAAACAAAAATATGATGTAGCCAAACAATAATAAACCAATAAAAATTCAAAACACATACGTATATTAGACATTTATGTACAAATTACATGTAAACAAAATTCTAATAAATTAATTGACATTTGTAATTAATTATATCTTAAAAGTAAATTAGCATATAATTAATTAATTAGCTAAATAAAAAATAATCATTTAATATATAATTAAATAAATAATATATAACTAACAAAAAATTAATTAATTAAAATCTAAGTAAATGATTTATGATTAATTAGTTAATTAATACATAGTTAATTAATTAACATCTAATTAATTACTTTACAAGCACTAGTAAATTAATTAAAATTTACATAGCATTTAATTATTTACTTTACATGTATTGAATTAATTAATTAAAATTTAAATAAATGATTAATAACTAATTAGTTAATTAATACATAGTCAATTAATGAATATCTAATTAAGTACTTTACAAGCATTTAACTAGTTAGTAAATTAATTAAAATTTAGATAATATTTAATTATTTACTATACAACCATTTAATTAATTAATTATATATTTAGAATTTAACTAATATTAAATTAAGTTAATTACAAAATCAATATAAATTTTATAAAATATTTCAATTAATCTTACCTAACAAAATTTATTCAAACATAAATTCATTAAATTAAATATAAATTAATTTAACTAACATTTACTTAATTCATCAAAATATAAATTCATATAACTAACTTTTACTTAATTCATCAATTAATATAAAAATCTGAAAATTTATCAAACAATAAATTCATCAATGTATACTGATTCACACCTAATATTCATCCAAATGTGCTTACAAAAAAACTCAGATTTCACCAATAAAAATTCATCAAACATACTTAATAAAGAAAATCTCCAAGTAATATACATTCTCAATTCATTCTTCAAATCAAAACTAAATGGAATAAATTTTGTGAAAAAAAAAACTTTCATAAAAAAATTTTGAATCTATCGAAATACTTACATGTTAGGAACAAATGGAAGGGGAGGGTATGGTTTCTCCTTGTGGAGATCGAGACAAATGGAAGAGAAAGGAGCGAGGATAGAACAACAGAGTGGGAGAGATTTGCTTGCGAGCAAGGTGGCTACTTCTCCAAAAGTGGCTACTGCTACATTTGAAGAAGATGATGATAACTTGGTTAAAAGGCTTTAATCTTTCAAGCATTTAACATCAGTTTTCATGAGAATTGACGTTAAATGTTGCCTTTTAATGTCAATTAAATGGTAGCTGATGTTAAAAGTATGATAAATCCCTTTTAATGTCAGTTTAAGAAGAACTAACATTAAAAATTGTTAATGATGCTTTTGATGATAATTATTTTAAGAACTATCATTAAGTCACTATCACTTATTATAATTTTTGTAGTAGTGAGCTCGTATCCTAAAAGAAGGGCTTATCCTTGATTTTTTAAGTACTTGGAGTTGCATTGCTTCTATCTTCCAATTATCAAGGTGATTCTCTCCCTTTTTGTTCTTTTCCACGTTCTTCTTACTTGTCATTGCTTCCTACTACTTTGAGTGTTTGCATAAACCAAAGCTCTAATGCCACTTATTACAGTCCAAACTCTCTAACAATAACTATACGTCCTTGGACAATTCTTTCTATAAATAAGGTTAAAAAATACTAAGTCAAAAGCTAAGACAAAATCAAAAAGTTAAGACGAAATAAAAAAGTTAAAACAAAATTAAAAAGCTAAGATAACTTTAAAAAATTAAGATGAAATTAAGAAAATGAGATAAAAAGTTTCTAAAGATGAACTAAAGAGTGAAGCTGAGGGAGAAAGGAATCATTGATTACTCTTAAGAGCTAAATGCGTGCTTTATAACTAAGGACCTTGTCTTTTTTTATAGTGAAAAAGGTGACTAATAAATAGTTAACATCTGTATACTTAATGACTCTCTATATCCAAAGAGTTTTTAGATTATCCAATTAGCATCCTTGATACTTCAAGATACTAAAATTTTTATCTTATTACTACAAAAGATAGAATAAATAACATGTTTTTAATGACAGTTCTCTAAAAAATTATCGTTAAAAATATTATCAATCTTTTTAATGTTATTTCTAAAAAAATTAACATAAAAAGTAATAGTTTCATTGTCAGTTGTAAGTGAACTAATATTGAAGTGTGGCCTTCAACATTAATTGTTTTAAAATTAACGTTGAAGCTATTATATTGAGGCTTCAATATCAGTTGCTTTACAATTCACATTGAAGCCATTATATTAACAATGGGCTTCAACGTCAATTGCTTAGCAACTGATGTTAAAAGTGCCTTTAACATCAGTTCGTATCGAATTGGCATTAAAGGCACTTAAAACCCTACTTTAAAGGGGAGGCAATAGCAGCAATGCTTGCAGCTGCACCCCACCCCCCCCGCCCCTTCCTTTTTTGCTTTCTTAGTCTCTCATAACTTATCTTCAACTCTTTCAATCAAAATCTAGCATCCAAGAAATCAATTAGGTTTAAGATTGTTCAAAAAGATTGAATATTCATTTTATTGGTCTCCAATATGTAATTTTTTATTAAGTTTATTCAATTTGACTTAACTTTGAAGAATAAATTTAAGAATTTAAAATTGTATTTAGATTTGGTTGATTGGGTAAGATTTCGTGGATGACAATCAAACATTTATGTAACTAAGAATTGTTTGGATGTGTTTGATAAATTATCATTGGTAAAATTCGAGTTTTTTTTTAATATATATTGTTGAATATATATTTTGATAATTTTATATATGATAAAGTAATTGATGAATTAAGTAAGTGTTAGTTATATTAATTTATATTTAATTTAATGAATTTATATTTAATTTTTTGAATTAATATATTAATGATAAAGTAGTTATATTTCAATCAATTAATAAAATGCTTGTTATTTACTTAATTAGATATTAGTTAGATATTAAATAGATAATTAATTAGTTAGTTGTTTATTAAGTAATTTGATATTATTTAGATGTTTAGATGTTAATTTAGTAGATGTTAGTAAATTAACTAGATGTTAGCTAAGTAGCTATGAATTAATTAATTAAATTTTATTTAACTATTTAGATGTTACTTATATATATATGTTATTTGTTTAACTAAGTAATTCATTAATTAGATACTAACTAATTATATGTTAATTAAATGTTATTAACATGTTGATTAATTCATGAAATTTAAATTAATTAATTTGAGATTACTTAGATAATTAAAGAATTAGATTTTAGTTATATAATTAATTAAGTGTTTGTTACTTAAATTGATGTTATTTAGATTATAATTAATAAATTAATTAGATGCTTGTAAAGTAATTATATGCTTATTAATTAATTTGATATTAATTAATTTAGTAGTTAGAAATAAATTAATTAACTTTTAATTAATTGATTATATATTATTTATTTAATTAGATAACTTAATAATTGGATAATTAATTTATTAATTAGATGTTAGTTATATGTTAATTTATTTACTTGGATCATTTATTAATTAATTAATTAATTATTATTATTATTATATTAATTAATTTAAATTTAAAATTAATTAATTTATTACCATTATCCTCGACAAGAACTAAATCAGTTCATGTCTATATGGGTGAAAATATTTTTATTTATTTTAGCAAGTTTTTTTTGAGTTTTTAATTATTTTTTATTGTCAACTCTTTTAAATTATTTTAAGTCATGAATGAAAGTGGTAGATGCATTATTAAGAGTATTTCTATTAAGGTATGTATATTTAAACTTATATATAATATTTATTTTATTTATTTTATAAAATATAATAATTAAATATTTTTAATAGAGTGTCCACATCAACTTTTAAATACGCAAAAATATAAGTTTTAAAGTAATTAATTGCTTATGTAATCGTTTATGTAATTGATATACTTAATAAAAATTTTAATTGCACTGAGTTTTTTATTTTCAATAAATATAATTAATGGACATAAATTCTTACACTCAGTCAGATTTTGATGAAGTTTGAAAAAAAGTTGGACAATATGTGTGAAGCGTCATCTTAGATGATTGAACATTCAAGGTAAAATAAAAGTTTGTAAACATGAATATAGTTGATCTTATATAATTCAACTTTTGAGATAGAATATGTTACTATGTATTTAAACTTATGTGTTGTACCTGTGGAGTTAAGTAATGAAAATAATATTTTCACTATAAAAATCTCAAACTAAAAGCTATGACAACTCATATTTCAGCCTCTGACCGATCACCAAAATTGATTGTAGGATAGGCAATTGCACTTTTGCATTGGAAGACAGTTTGAATTAACTGAAAATCTGCAAGTGAATAAGCCACCTTCATTCGAATTAACCTTGGCCAAAGTTTGTGGGTTCAGTACTATGGGTTCAAACTTGCCTAATGTTCTTTCTTCATCCTATTGTGGTTCTATTCCTTGAGTTTGCATGGACTGGATTTGGTGTCATGTATTTGCACGCATCTTGTCTGTTGCAATTAATATGGCTGTCAATCTTGTCAAATCTACGTTGATAATGAGTACTAATGTTAATAAGTTGAATATCCCAAGAAAACCATCTCATTATAATAACTTTTCAAATGAAACTAAGCAATTTGATACACATACTCAATTGTATTATACTCCTTAGTTTCAAATTAAACTGAACATTTCAAATCAGGGCCATGGAATTGGCTGGCCTTATTAGACACCTTTTGGACCCAAGCTCACCTTATTCAGCCAATTGTTAGACAATTTACCGGAACGAAATGGCCATGGATGACTCCTGTGGACCAGTTGCTTTAATCTTAGTTTTCCAATGCCCAGACCTGGCCAACTATTGTATCAATTTTTTGAAGGATCATATGATTTTTTTTTTTTCATCGTTTTAAATTGTGTTGATTTTTTTAAAAAAATAATTGATACATGATAAATAAATAAATAAATAATTATAATTTTATTTATTTTTATTAATAAATTATTAAAATATATGATATAAATCAAATTAATGAAAAAATCTTAATTTCTGTTGAAGAGCCTTAAGTGTTAACATTTGAGATGACATTGATGATGCAAAGAAAGAGAAAAAAAAACATAAATAAACTTTATAGCATGAAAATGTGCAACCGGATCAAGTTAATTCACATGATCACAGGGCCTCGGAGGATTGGTTCGACACGTGTCAAAGAAATGGTAATTGGGTTGGGGGTGCTAATCCAACATTACAAGTAATTAATCATATCATGGTCTCTGTCGCTCTGGTTAATGCATCTTAATCATTATCTTATATATGCGGATTTGAACAAAAACATGTTGGCCATGATCAATGCTCACATATGAAGTTTGTTAATTATAACATGATCAGCATAGGAAACACAGAAACATAATCACATTGCATGGACCCCTCTCCCCATAACCTGCTGCTCAATGGAGAAATAATTTCCATTTAATTAATGCTTGCTTTCTTTAATCGCTCTCCTTAATTAGATTAAGATTTTTATTCATCTTGAGCTTTTACTAAAATATTAAAAAATTAATTTGATAATTTAATACGTAAATGTAAAAAATCAAAAAAAAATAAATGATAAAATTTTAACCATTAATTTAATTAAATAAAAAATTAACAGAATTCAAATTAACCGAGGATTCAAATCGCTCTTAATTACGTGTTTATGAATTACATGCGGTTGTTGGGCAGAGAGCTAAATGTCAAGGTACTTACCCCGTCAATTATGGCATTGATACGTGAATTTCAAAGACAAGGTTGGGACACTTATTCATTTCGGATTCTTCTATATATCTTCCACACATATTACCAATAAATGACATTCAAGTCAACATAGATGGAATTAGAGCTCAATCTCATCAGATAAGATTTGGTTACATAACAAACCAATAATTCTATTAATGTTTAGTTTCATGTCAACAGATATTTATATATCATCATTTTAACTCACTTTTGATTTAAATCATAATGTATCAATTATATTAGTTGTGCATATAATATTTTAATTTTATTTAAATTGAATATTAATATTCATAATTATATAAAAAATTAAGAATATTTTGATTATCAAAATATCTAATTAAAATGACTCAAACAAATTATATATTTTATTTTGAATAACTTCTTACCCATGATCTAATTTTTATAAATTTTTAAAATTTTGGTAATATAAAAATTAAACAAAATATTTTTAATCTTTTTTGTGATGGTAGCTCAAATTTGTTTTTACATTTGCAAAAATTTTTAAATAAAAGAATTTATAGTACAACATCTCCAATTCAAACAGTTTTTAAATAAAAATTAATGACACGATCTAAATTAAATCATATTAAAAAATTTCAAGTTCAACTAAGGTGTATAAGATTAAATTTTGAATAATTTTTATTAAAAAGATTAAAACAAGTCTAAATTAATCCAATTAATACTTTAAAGTATAAAATAAAAAGTAAATTTATTTTATATAAAAATTGTATATTATCAACTAATATATATATATATATATATATATATAATGACTAAATCCTCATCATATTTATATTATTAACAATGAAATATTAAGAATTACAAACTTATGCTTTGAGATTATTTCATATAATTACAAAACTGATATAGAAAATATGAAGAATGGAAAGTACTATAAGTTATTAATTCAGTACTGTGATTTACTGTGAGATTTAAAAGTTTGATTGTTATATCTATCACAATCAAATGGGAAGAAAGAACAGAAATAGGAAATTAATAAAAAAAAAAAAAGGTTAATCAATTTGGTCAAAATTTGAACATGAATGTTGAATTGAATATGGAAAGGCATTAGCTGTCAATATGTCCATCTCATTCAACCCAAAGAAGAGAATTTTGATGAATGCAATCCTTATCACATGAAATCACAAACTGTGGTATCCAATTTGAAATAATTAATGACAATAATGCCCAGAAAGGTCAAATGAAGAAGGAAACCCACAGCCATTGCATATGTACAAAGCTAGTTGTCACTGCTCTAATTGTACCCATATGGTGCATCAGCTCCATATTCATCAACAATTAATTGGGAAATCGTCAAAAAAATCTCCTTAATTAATTAATTAATTTGGAACAACTCATGAATCAATGATCACAGTGCCTCTCACTCTAATCTGAGACTAGCTAAAACTGGAAACAGTTGACTCTCTCGACATAAAAGCACCAGCCTAGCTAGCTTTCTCTCTTATTTCTTTGATTTAATCTACAAAATGGAAATCCACATGCAACACTTTTAAGGGCATTAATTATTGAGGAAAAGCTTTATGTATATGAAGCCTGCAGGGCCAGTCTGCCAACACAAGCATGATTGAGTTAGATATATTTCATTTTCTAGTGCCTATAGAATTGTACCCACATGACCCTAATGTGTAAAACACTGAATGCTTAATCTCATTAGCTATAAAATTTAGATAAAGGTACCCAACAGAGACTTGACGTATAGATTAGGCTCACATTCAAATTTCGTTAATCGAATTCTTTTACCCAAATACCTTGATTGTTTAAAAAAAAAGAAAAAGAAAAAGAAATAGCCAATAAAAATATCTTGCCTTTGGAACTTCCTTTCATTACCTAATTTTGCAAGATATAATTAATTGGAGAAAATGTAAGGCTGTAAAAGGAGTGCCCAACGGTGGTGAAGACAAACCAAAGGCATATATGTAAACCTATCTGTGAAGGAGAGTATAAGTTTTAATTAAAAAAAATGGAGTGGGTCCAAAGATTATGTATGGGAAATTAATTCAAGAAAACCCTAATTATAAATTTGTGGATGGCATTATATTAGAAAAGCAAGTAGCACAGCAAATGGCTTAATGAAATGAAGATTTCAGAGAGTTGAGCTCATAAATTAGAAAGCATAAGCATGTGAGGGTATCTGGTAATGAAGGTGAGTGGTCCTTCCATCTGTGCATGATGTGAAGCATTAGACACCAAAGACAGAAGAACCACCCAAAGCTAAAGACAAAGTATGCCTTCCAACTGATTCCACCAACCTAGCTAGCTGCCCAATACAACGCATCCATTCATATATATGTAATCAATATGTGTATTTATTAGAGGGACCAATCAGGTCGCTAAGCACATGGCAACACCCTTCCTTTCTACCGCTCGACATGCTTAATCTCTTCGTAAACAGACATTAACCCACATGGACACTGCCCTCAGTCTGCCAAATATTGCAGAGCCATTTCATTCTTTAACTTTCACTTCTCTACTCGTATCCTCAATCAAAGATTAATCGATAGATTGGTTAAAGTGGTGGAGCTTGATGACCAAAAATGTTAACTAATATCTTTGTGATGAAATCTATTAAACAAGTTTTTTTTTCAGTTAGACATCATCTACAAGTACACCGAGAGCTTTGACCTTTGTTTTTTTGCAGGATCTAACAATGAAGCCTCACCCTGTTAATCAAAGTCTGAACAGTTTTTCTAGCTGTGTTTAGATGACCTAATTGGTCCCCTCTTCAATTTCATTCGATTAGTCATTTTAAGCTTGGAGAAAAAGAGAGAGAGAGAGACAGTGTTGTGTGGCAAGACAAGAGGTCAGTGTCAATAGCTGTAAGGAAGGACCAAAAGCCACACTATTGAATACTCTTGCGGCCTCTATAGCACGGTACCAAGAAGAAAAAAGAAGGAAAAAGGTGGATTTATATAAGATGGGGAGAGGAGAGTCACGAGGCTTCTCTTTTACCTAAAACATGCATGGCTTTGTTGCCGGCCCCTCCTTTCCCTCTAAAGCTTCGGATCCTTCCTTAAAGGGCTTAGTTGCCCTCAATCGCCGCACCTCACTCATATCTCCTATTTGGTATGTTGGTTTGAGAGGCTGAAGCTGCCAGCATGATCTGGTAATCAACCAATTCTCACTTTCTTGCACAAACGTAATCCATTATTACATCCTACAAGGACCGTTTTCTTGATTCTATTACCAGTTCAGGTTCAATGTTCTTGATCCCAAGATGTGGGCAGATGGTGGGGTTTCATGTAATTAATGTTCTTCTGCAGGATATGTATGTTTTTTCTCCACAAAAGTTTACCCTCTCTTCATTTAGGGGTTTTTAATGAGTTAGCCCAGAGACTAGAAGCCTAGTTAGAAACCTGATTAGACTCACTTAGCCATAGGGATGACATACATGGTTCTATCAGGTCATCTTGCAGCTTCAATCACTCACTCCCCAACAATAGAAAAATATTCCAACACCTCTCGCATCAACTGCAACTTCTTTTCAGGTAAGTTTTTCTTCCTTGAATCAAAATTCTTTCTCTTCTTTCAAATTCTTCTCTTGATTCTGGTGGAATTGCAGTTTTCATCGATTATGTTACTGTAAATCAAAATCTCTATCTCTTGTTCTTGTTACCTTCATGTATATATCACATACATGTGCATATTCACCCACCACCTACTTATATGCAAATATAAATGAAAACACATGCACACAGCTTCTGAGGTTTATCTGGCTGGCTTCCTGTTATCAGCTATAGCTCTGGACGATGAAAAAGTTGTAAGAAAAATGTTATCTTTCTCTATGTCTGTGCAGTCTGTCTGTTTATGTTTGTCCCTGAGCGTGCTTAATGTTTGTCTTGAGTACGGTTGGTAGCATTTGGAATCAGGATATGTGAACTCCAATAGAAAATGAAAGAACAGGAACCATTGCTATATGACAATGTAGCCTATCAAAACAAGTGGACAATTACTGCAAGCCGTTTGATCCTTTTATTGTATCTTGGTGTCTAGTAGCCTAAGCAAATCTGTTTAATTTCATATACTGCTGTCGAGACTGAATAGGAGACAAAGGAGTTACAACTTAGTTTCAGGTTTGCCTTAGTCACATACTATTAGGGGACCAGTTTGGTGTTCATGACCCACCAGCTTGAACGGATTCTCAATGAAAACAGCAATACAATTAATTTATTATGTCGATTTCCTGTATGTGCTGATTTGGAGCACTAGGTGAAGCAATTGATGCTTAGTCCTAGCTTGGAAATAAAGACAAAAGTCACCTACTATTCTTGTGATGTTGTTAATTACTCAGGTACGCAAATTGTCTTAATTCTACAGCCAGATGAAAGTCAGACATCATGGAAAAATAATATACCTCCAAATAAGTTGTTTGGTTTTCTTTTTCTCCCCCTCTTACACCCATGTTCATGCACTGTGATTGACTCTTTTGTATCTTTGATGGAATGAAAATATCACTACTGGTTATTACATTCTATTCAGAGTAAAGTGCAATGTACATAGTAGGACTAATTGTAGGATTATCAATTAGGAATTGTGGGTTCAACATACTACAAATTATTAGATACTGATAATCCCTTATGAGTTTGGAACTAATCAGCTCAAAGTCAGTGAATGAGTTCTTCTATTCTTATAGCTCCTTGTTTGTATATATGGTTCCATTCTTTTGATACAGGATAGACATGGATGTATGTTGTCTTCCCTTGACATTGCTTTCCTCAAGTGAATTCGCAAATTAAGAATAATGCAAAATTGTTATCTTTTTTCTTTTAATTAGCCAAATGGCTGAGACACCAATCTCATTGCTTGTCTACATGTGTTTCTATAGGCCATACACCTTGGTTTTCATTTCTTCACATTAGTTTTCTCAAATTTGTTATTCAACAACACAAAGGTGATCTCTCACAAAAATTTCTATGTTAGATATATACGATTTGGATGGATTTACAAGAAAAATAGCTTTTTTTCTTATGATGGTTAAAATTTGTTGTAAAAGAGATTACATATATGACGATTTTGAAAGCATAATCGTATTCACCATCATAAAATTTTCTAACCGGTTTTTAATTTATAAGACTAAATTACATCTCTTTGAATTAGATGTTCCCTCTTGTAACACTTTATCACATTTTCAAAAATTATTTATCTATACATATTTGATTTTGAGTTTTAAGTTAAGCTTATAGATTTATTTGGCTATATATATGGTGTAATAGTTTGGAAATTAAATCAATGATAGGAAGTAGGACATGTGAGTGATAGATCTCTTTATTTGTTTTTTCTTATTAGGGTGACTAAGTAACCCGATTATTTATGGATCTTAATCAATATATATATATGGTGTAATAGTTTGGAAATTAAATCAATGGTAGGAGGTAGGACATCTGAGTGATTGATCTCTTTATTTGTTTTTTTTTTATTAGGGTGACTAAATAATTCGCTTATTTATGAATCTTAATCGATCATCTTAATTTTGTTGGATTGTTAGGATTTTCTGTTGATATGAGTTATATTAAATTTTTAAAGAAAGATTGGCATGCAATAATGTAATAAAAAATAGTTAAAAGTTTTATTTATTTATTTATTTTTCACATTAACATAATAAAATACAAAAATATTTTTTCATCTTTCTCTTAAAAAGTTTATCACAAACTGTAGATCAACCAGCATTCTTATTCATTAATCATATAGAATCATCAAGTATCTCTTCAAGCCTAGTAAAGATTAAAAATAAATAGATAAGTGTATGATTAATTAAATATTGAGAATTAGGTTAATTTTAGGTATCTAATAAAATATGGTTGAACAACTTTATGACTAAGTTAATGATCAAATCATAGGTAATTACGTACCATCAACAACTACTTTGATTTAGTTGTGCAGAGCTTGTCAAGAAATAACTCAAGGTCTAGTGTCAACTACCATGCACATGGATGTCATGCATCACCTAAAAATCTACCAATTTTGCTTGTTTTTGCTAACTAATTGTTCGAGGTTTTGCTTATTGATGATGTGCACCTGAAACCCATCAATTTATCCTAATCCAATTACGTAATGATTAGAATGGCATAATAATTTGGCTTAATGTGTCAAATGAAACTTGCACTCAGCTAAGCAAACTTCATTATCTCTATGACTTGTTTATAGGTAATTTGTTTAGTGATTAATTAGCAGTTGGCACCTCTTTATCCTCATGATAATGCAAATTCTATATCCACATCTGAATTCAGATCTTGGCTGCTAGCTTTTATCAAACTACAAGAAGCACCAAAAGAAGAATACCCTTTGAATATATAAAGTTAATTTTTTTTTTGTGGGTATCCTAAAAAGTTCGTTTAGAAATTATAAGAAGATGGAATTAAGTGGCTTGAAATGATGCTAATCCAAAATGGTTGTGTGTGGGGATCCATTTACTATACAATTTTCCAAATTAAGAAACTTTGACTGAGTTGAGGGCCTTCTATATATTATCAAACATGATCGTCTCCTAGAATTGCGGCATGAAGTGATGAAGATACAATGGCAGTTCATTATATAAGAGTAAAAGTTAAATGTTGGATAATAATGGTATGGAGAGTCAATTTTCCATTAATTTTAATATAATCCATGGATTTATTTGTGATACATGAAGAGAAGATAAACCCTTAATTATCTATAATTAATTAAGCAATCAACAAGTGCCTGCCAACATTTTGTAAGGCCTCCTTTCCCCTTGAATACAGCCTGATCAAAATGTTCTAATAGCATTCTTAGGCTGCAACCTTTAAAGATTCGATTATTAGCTTCTATGAGAATTGTACTTGTGAAAAATGATCCAGAAACTAGCATTGCAGCTGCAGGGTGGAGCTGTGTTGTTCTTTTCTGCTTCTTTTGATTTCCAGCAGTCTAGTTATGTGTTGCCAGCCTTCTACGTATGCACGAGTCCTTTTCTTCTAATTGGATTAATCAAGATCCACGTGGTAAGAATTGAGAGAGAAGTTCAAGAAACCACCAGGTGAAAGTTATTGGATCTTATAGGACACTTGGAGACGAATTCAGCTACTCTTTTCGTGTTGATTTGTTGTCTAGGTTGAGAGAATTCCCAAGAACAGTTACTGTTGCATAGGTGATTCGTAGCCTGAGCAATATATTATATTCAAGCCACTGTTCAAAGGATTAAAAGAAGAATTGATTGAAAAGTTATCAAAGAGAATTAAGCTTAAAGTTCTTTAAAGACTCTTAGTGAACTAATTAATAAGTTCAGGGTCAAATCGAACGTATTAATGAAAAGTAAACAGCTGTATGAAGATTTTTGTGTAAGATATACTATCATTTTGCACAAATAATAGAATAATTTAAGACCATTATGTCTATTTGATAGTTAATAAAATAAATATATTTTTACAAGAAAAAATTCAAAAAACAATACTTATCAGTCTTATATAAATTTCAATTGTTGAATATTATTATTGAGCAAGAATTATTTGTCTTAAATTAATTTTTATTTTTGTTGAGAATAGTAAAAAATTTGATCCCACAAATAACATTTTAAAACATAAAATTAAGACATGGTAATTGCTTTTAAATATTTTAAATAGGTAAAAGTGGATTATCTCTTTGCTATAAAGAGATCAATTTCATATATTTATTGCTCAAGAAAATGAATGTGCAAATAAAAATTTTTTGTTCAAACTATACCAATTGAGTTAAAAAAATAAAATAAAATAAAATTCTCGTGTAAGAACTATAGAAAGCTTTTGAGATGTCTCTATACATAAAGAGAAAGACTCTCACCAAATAGTGTGGGAAAATTGCATATCTCAATTTCTATAAAATCCAATCTTTTCTCTCACTTTTTTTTTTTGGGTAAGTAATTAAAGTCACATTAATTGTTGATTAAATTTGTAAAAGTTGATTAAATTGTTGTTTCATTGAATCAATTCTAAATTAATCACAGATTAAATTGTGAATTAAATTTATATTAATTACAAATTTTTATTACAAATTTTTTAAAAAAATTGTAATTAATATCATTCTTTTCAAAATCAATCATGCTTGCTATATATAGAGGCTTTGGCCACAGTTGCATACTATTGTATCTTGGAAGATAATTGTCACATAAATTTCAAGCACTTACAGGAAGCAACGAACAAATAGCATATTCTTTTATACATTGTCAATTTTGATATTTGAATTTTATTATTATATTATGCTATTAAATGTAATATTATTTTTAAATAAATATTTTAAAAATATAACCATAATTATCAGTCAAATTATGATATTTAAAAATAACAAAAAAAATCTTAATTTATTGATGATTAAGGAATCAAACTTCAAGCTCTATAGTAATTATAATGGACTTGGCATCTGATTCCTTTAACTATCTTAAAGCCTTAAAAGAAAAGGTCGGCAATAGCTATAAAAGAGTTTCAAGACAAACTTGTTCTGCAACAGAGAATCAAAAAATGCAACTCAAACAACTTTTAATTCCTGCAAAAATAAAAAATAAAAAATAAATCATGCATTAGAAAACTCATTGTAGACATTAAATGAAAGAACTAACCTCAAAGGAGAAATTTGAGCAAAGGCGGTCTTTGTTATATCCTGAGAAACCAATGACCACAACAAAAGAGTGAGACAAGGAGCAGAGAATGAGTTCGAAAAAAAGTTTTCCAGCGATTCTCTACCGGTAAATCTTGATTGGTGAGAAAATTGCGATTCGAGGAACTCAAGGTCCCACTGTGAATCAGATTGGAGGGATGGAAGCTTCGAATCGAGACTTTGTAATTTTTGCGATAGAGAAGCAGATTGTATTGAAGTTGCAGGCAATGTCTCTCTCTCTCTCTCTCTCTCTCTTCTTCCCTTTTTCTCCCGTTGTGTCTGTTAACCGAGAAGAAAGAGAAAATGGGCTCGGGTTGGGTCGGGTTTTACCAATTTAATTTAGAAACCATGTTTTCTCGTTCACTAAACATTAACAGTTAATGAAATCAAAATTTCATTAACAGGAGCTTTGTTTCAATCTGATACATGACTTTTAGGACTGTTTCCACACTCTTTAAAAATTGAAGTTTCATTCTAATTTCGGTTATATTATATATTTTTAAAAAATATTTATTTTATTATTTTAATATTTAATATTCATTATATTGTTACATTACTACACATTAATTATTATAAAAGAGAAAAAAATAAAAAATTATTTTTGAAAAGTAACAGTCACAAATTTTTGTTGTGCTTACATTGAAATACTATTTTCACAAATAAATAAATAATTTTATCGTAAAAAATATTTACAATCAATTTATTAACATCAATTGTGAGGTGATTATTATAAATTTATTTAATTATTTTATTAAAATAAATCAAACATTATTCTAAATTTTTTATATCATTTACTACGAAACAACAAATTTTACAGACATTATAAATTTTAAATAATTTTTTAATTTCTATCTGATATTCTGATTCGCTATTTTGGCCAATAGCTGCAACCATAACTTTGCTTTCTGAGTTTCTCGAGTTCTTCTTGGAGGTACACAAATCTCTTTTTTATGTTCATTAGCTTCTTGCAGCCATAATACATGCTCTGGTCTTTTCTTCTTTTTTCAGATGTTTGTCCCCCTCAGGTTAGCTCTTCATCTTTGAATTCATCATGAGTGACTTCACAGACTTGTCTAATACCAAGTTTTGTTCCTCATATTGCACTCACTTTCCTTCTCAAGTCTCCAACAAGCTACTAAGAACTTGATTAATGTTTTCATCTGTTAGTTCTAACTCATCATACAGTCAATTTAATGTTGACACTTCATCAAATTTATTTGCATCAAAGCATAATTGATTCCTTTCCGGTGAACCCATTTCCAATTCCTTTTCATGCCCTTATTGTTCTCTATTCTAAACACTGGCTATTGATATTCTAGGGCCATAATCTGTGATGTTTGCACATCTAACAGTTTACTAAAGATAAATTTATAAAAACACAGAAAATAGAGATGTAAGAATGGCATAGAGATGAAGCCATTCAAACCTGAGAACAGAACTATATATTTATTTTGAGTTTATTCCAACGTACTCAGCACTATTTAATTAGAAATTCAAAAAGAGTTCTGACTAGTTAACCCATAGCGGCTGGCTTGCCAAAGACCCCTTTCAGGAGCTGTTACTCCCTGAGGGTTTTTATGGTACAACAATTTCGACAGGACTGATACAAATTGGACCAAAAAAGAAAATTATTTGGCGTAGATACTGCCTAAACATTTCCTGGTTTTTCTTTTTTTCTTTTGCACTACATATTGTATGACTCACATATCTAACCTAACCACTGTAATCTTACAGAGACAAGAAAAAAAAAGAGATAAAAAATAAGAATAATAACTAACCCATTTCACGGCATGAACATCAAATTTCTCATTGCAATTCGATGCCTCAGGATACTTACAGTATAGAATCTGAAGGCTTGACAAATTGAAGCCAGGGTTCTGCAACAATTTTTTTGCTTACTTGCGATAGCTCCTTCAGTAATCTGGAATAAATTCCGTTTACTTTTGTGCTTCGGTATTGTAGGAGCAATCAGAGTGCTTTCTTTTCTTCGGTTCAGGTTCGCCCAACTGCAATGACACGTAAATCTCTTCATCAGAGCCATTCCTTAATGCCGAGAGGTTTTTTGATTCTCGGTTCTCATGTCGGATGTTCTGATGCACTGGAGACCTAGTCATGAAACTTGGAATAAACTGGTGTTCCATGCTGGGAGTTGCTCCATGCCCGTTTTCTAGCTGAATCTCAGACTGCATGACCGGAGGCATCAGTCCTTGCCGCAGATCATCTTCAACCAAAACTTGCTGGATATTCAAATTGAGAGGCTCAAAGTTTTCTTCAATCCTATCTTTTGATATCACCCGCTCAGGGGGGGATGACTCCCCAACTGTGGAATCAATCCCTGCAGCCGAAGCATTTCTTTGATCTTGCACAGCAGCTACATAAAACAAGGTGGATAAGAAACCCACAAGTTAACTAGAAAGGTAAATGGAAGGTTTCTTATTACTTGTACCCCACAAAAAAAAAAAACTCTTTTCTTTGCCTCAAGATACTGTTTAAATAACTTCATTACCAGAAAGAAGTTAGGAACAAAAGCTGCACCAGACTCAGCCTGAGAAATAACAAAAGATTTTTTAAACTTAGTATACAGCATCAGCCTACCGCTATATTCTCTACCCCTTCCCTCCCACCTACATGATAAAGAGAAAGGTATTACAAAGCTAAGCTACCACCCTTCCCCAATCCCAAACTTCTTTCCCCTGAAACTCAACAACACTCGGATATGATTCAATACCACAGGTTAAACCACGGGCGCAAAGATTAGTTGTTCACTTAAATTACCAAAATATCTTTGCTTCTATGACTTCCCACAACTGATCAAGACGACAAACCCTAGACCCATAGATTTAATCCGACAGAGATAAGGTAAAAGAATGATGACAGTCACCAACCTTGAAGCCCTTCACTTGTTGCAATGAGATCAAGCTCAAGTAGGTCAAGAAGGCGGCCAAGATCAACTCCACTGGTCCAGTTCTCAGGTGGTTGACCAACTTTTAGTTTCAGTCGCCCCCGATTAGCTGTACCACCCCAAATAATCCCAACTGGTCTTGGCTTCTCTCTGTTCTGCCCTGTTAAGAGAATGAGGCTTCCACTATCACCCTCAAGGTCAAAAGTCTGCTGGTTTTCACCAACAACAAGAAAATCTGTGAAAAAGCAAATCCCTTTCTCATCATTGTACTCCAAGGCATATGCCATTATGGTCCCAGTAGTCAAGCCAGAGCTTCTTCCAACTTTGACAACCTGCCTTCCAATCAGACTGTTAATTGGAGACTGCAAGTCTATAATATGAACATCACCAATGTCACCAATGCCTTTAACGGATGTAGTCACATTATTCATGTTGAAGTCATCCGCAAAAGGAATGAAGGCTCCATCTGCTCTCACAAATGTTTCTGCAGACATACCAAACCGTAATGGGCATGTGTGGGGGTCAGGAGTGAGAACGCAATGAAAAAACCATTAGCATACATGCAAAGTAAAGAGATAATCATGCTTCAATTTTCTGTTTGACTAATGAGAACCAATTACAGAGAAAAAGTACTCTACACAAGCAAGTATATCTCTATTGACAAATCAGCTTAAAAAGCTTCAAAGTTGTTAAATGGTCTACTAACATCCTGTACGATTTGACTATCAATAAATACGCGAAGCATCAGCTTGTACAAGGAAAAATGAACAAGAAAAAGACAATCAAGAGGCTAATATATCTTTTTTTATTATCAAAAACAAAGCATTACATATTTATATATTAAATACAGTTACCACCCATGGTATCCTCCCCAGACAACTGTATCCTCACTATCTAACTCAGGTCTGACATAGATCCACTCAAAAAACTGCCCCAAAACACCCACCTCCACTCCTGAGCATCCCTCCTACACCCATCTCCCACCTAACTCCACTATTTAATATTGACACATGCTTGCTTGCACAAATCTCTTCACACAAACTAAACAATACAGAACCAGAAATTCTTGTTTAAGTGAGTTCTCACCACACAAAAACCTCACGCCAAAACTTAACAAGACATCTGTTACCTACCTTATCCCACCCACGACACAAACTCAATGTTTTTTATTTAAACAAAAAACTTTAATTGACAAAGAGGACACGTAGACTTCCCCTGTTGGCATTCAATCACTGACCTATTGTTCTTGAAAACCAAAACGGTCTCTGTTGTCTACTAAATTTGACTTTAATTGGAAAATCACAATAATAAGCCAGAGATTCTCCCAAAATAAAGCAACAACCCCAACTCGCATTAGCTGAATTTTTTTTTTTTTCCCACCTTTTTTCTTTTTCAAATTTGTAATATTTTATAAAAGAATTATCAGCTAGTTCTCCTTTATGACACTATGTAACAGCTAGAGAGCACATCTCTCTGTATAATTTTTAATCAATGAGAAGCAAACAAATACAACTGCATACAGTTCACCAAACACAGTGGTAATCAATGATTTACTATAATTTGGAACTGCATTACCTGGGTTTGTTCCAGCAAAGATACCATACCAAAGGTCATCTGTAATAAATGATGTAGCCCTCTCCACTGCACCCAGATACACTCCAGGTCCAAGGCTGGGTGGCAAAGGATGAAACATCTTCTGGCTCGGGTAGTCCAAATCAACTGCAACATGCCGATTCGTCAGGAAACCCACCTGACGATTCCCTGTTCTGCTTTTTACAATGGCACCCAACGTTCCATATGTTTCTTGGCTCGCAACCTGCATGTGTGAGTAATTGAGGGATTTCAAGGGTGAAGTGAAGAAATAAGCATTTAGAGGTTCAGAATCTTTAAGAGGTAAAGCAACAAAGAAGAGAGTTTAAAAAAAATTCCCCTCAGATATGTCTATACCAAATAAAAGTGACAAAAATTGGATGACAACATATTTACTAGTTAGATACCCCAAAAATGGATATTAACTTTTATCCTGTGGAATGAATCCTTCCAGCCTTTATTTTTAAAGCAAAAGATGATTGGACCATCTCCACACTCTCCTCTCAACCCAATACTAAAACGAGCTTTATAAAAGTAACTCAACCATATAATACCAATCGATTCAAGAAAGAATAACCATTCAAAAGCAAATATGTTTTCAAACACTTACACATTTTACACTGAAAGATAACTAAATAAATATACTATAGAAGTCAGCTGATCAGATCAGCATGGATAATCCATTGGTTCATGAAACAACCATGTCAGCAAATATTAAGCCAAATTATTTGCCAACTGGAAGATTAACAATTAACAATTACAAACCTGGATACTGACCTTTATAGACACCCAACTTCATCATTAACTTCCAGTTTACAATGTGAATTTAAAAACAGCATGTATAGACTTGCTACCTGGACTGTCTCACATGTACAGCAGTAAAGGACAAGACTATACTGTGATTAAGATGCAGAATACTGAAAGTGATGATTGAAATTCTAGGATATGTATCTCTGAATGGTTAAATATTGTAAAGAAATAGCTTACTCACCCCATTCAGCAATAATGTGAGAATATCGGGAAACCAATTGTGCCCTCTCGATGATATAGATTTTAATAAATAATTCCTTACATGATTTTAAGTATGAATACAGAAAGATTCTGTACTGGTAGCAAAGTTTCCTACTGGTTTGTTACATTCACAAATACAACTAGACCAGCAAGCAATGGCTCTAGTAAATACTCATGACTATGAAGTCTAGAACAGATACTTGTGGGTGACAGTGAACTTGAAGCCTGCAAGTGCAGCAAAGCAAGTAGCTAACTTCAAACATACTCCCAGAGGACAGATGTTCAGAAATAAAATTACTACGACCCTATTCATAAAAGCATACTACGCAACATGAAACACAAACCATTCTGCTTTTATCCACAAGCAAGATGGATGAAAGTTCTCAAACTGACAACACTCTCACCTGGTGTTAAAGCTTACGCATCCCATAGAACTCATTGCATGCAAAAGTGTTCATTCAAAGTTAGAAAATATAACTATATACACATCAGACACCCTGCGTATCAGCAAAACAATGAGAGCACAATAATTTGATCTTCATTCGAACTTCAGTCATCACCATTTTGCTAAGTCCAATTGGTAAGGTACAGTTTCTACCGATCAAAACCTACCATGACCAAATCAATTCACAAAATACAATGTTATGTGCTCACTAGCCTACACATAACTCTTCCAAGTATTCATTCAAATAAATGATGAAAAAACATGAATGTCCAAACAAAGAGGATTTTCTGATTGCTTCAGTAAGGCCTTTGCTATCTTTCAATACAAAGTTGGTCCTAGATTCTGTACACTGAATAGGGCAGTAAAAATATACCAGGAATGTGTACACCATCTCAAAGAACCGATCAACCAGTCCATTCTACAACTTTCCAGCAATAACCCATGAACAATGCTATGGTTCAAACTTCTTCAACAGTCATTCATTATCAGACTACTCAACACATTGTTAGCAACAGACACAAGAAAACCAATTCAAGATCAGCGATCACTTCAGCCAGCAGTTGTACTCCAACTCAAAGAGGGCCTTGGAAAGGCAATATAATATGTGGATGATGTAGGATTTGTACAAGAAACAAAGAAATAGACCAGAAGGGGAAACAAGGGAGAAGAAATCGAGAGAAACAGTGGGAAGGAAATATAAAAGGAGATGAAGGAGATGAGAGTAAGGAAGAAACAACCGAGGGTTTTTAATTCTCATTCATTTCTCCCTTTCTAGCAGCTGAACTAGCTAATTTTTATTGGCTAATCATCAACCCTAATCAAATAAGAAAAGCTACTTGCAGAGCCAAATCCTGAGAGAAATAGACAATCTATAGTCCTAATGAGAACTCAATTAAAGTCCTCATTCTTCCCAAACAATTTAAGTTGTCAGATCCAAAGATATCTTAAATCACTTAAATATCCTAAATAATAGAAAAATAAGAAAATACATATTTGCCTCATAATTTCCTAGAAGATAGAAGTTTTCCATTTTGGTCTTTTGTTGTCCATCAGGAGTCTCCGTGAGGACAGCATGGAGACAGAAAGGTAAAAATGGAAGAGCACATGAGAAAGAGAGGTTTTGTTTGCATAGTTTAAATCAGTGGTCATAAATTATATTCAATAAAATGTAATAGAGGTTGCCACTTTGCCCCATTCTTTACCGCAAGGAAGGGGTTCCTTGAAAACTTTAAGGTTTTTTGGTGGGCAATAACGGAAATTTGTGAATCTTGAAAATAAATACATACAGTGGGTGCAACTAGCTTACTAAGTAAATTACTTGGGGTAGAAAAGCATCTAGGATAGAATCTTGCTCACAGCTGGAAATAGAGGCTCAAGGAAAAAGAATGGACTATCTTCCATTGTGTAGCACATAAGTCCAACAGGTCTCCTTTAAACCAAAAAGAAAAAGAAACTCAGTAAATACAAAAATTGTGGGAACATTAGAATTTATTTATGCAATATATATCCAGAAACATGCAGACAAGGAAACAGATATACACAATTACTTATAAACATGCACATATATATAGATATATGTATTGTGCATATGTACATATATATGTAATATATATTCAGTTTAGGTTGATGCTTTTCTTATTCAACCTGAACCTACCAAATTTATCAGTTCCTAAGAACCAGGATTCAGCCAAATAAACCAAAATTAATAGTTCAGCTTGCTTTATTTGGTTTTGTGCTCATCACTGTATCTTACTCACAAGTGCCTTGATTCCAAGCATTTCAAATCAATAGGGCTCATGAGTATATTCTTGTCCATATAGGGATCATCCTAATCTTCTCACTTTATAAATTTTAAAGAACTAATGAAAAGAAAAAGTAAGACAAATATTCTGCCCTTTACCATTCCAACTTTTTCAAAAGAAATTTCACAAGAAGTTAAATAAAATTTGTTCTACAGGAAAATTCCAAAACAGTAACAGTTAATCTCAACCAAAAAAATAAATGAAGTGAAAATAAATGAAGTGAAAATGCCAACTTCTATGAACATCACAGGCAGTTTGCCGAATATTCTGCTATCCTTCTGTTGTTAAAACATTAATGTCTATATTACGGCCTATTTTACTGTCCAGAATATCATGTACAGGAATCCTAAGAAACATTAACAAGAGAAATGCAGATCGGATAAACAATTCCAAGAAACCCCCAGGCAACAGAAAAAAATCAAGACTTTGTCATTAGAAATTCTGGAATTTTCAAGAACTTTGACAAAAGTGACTCCCAGTACCATGTCCAATGCTAATCTAAGAAAAAAAGACAAATCTACAGCCCCAAACCATCCCAATTACGATATTAAAACAAACACTTCATTGACCAATCACAGTGGCTATACACCAAATGAATTCCCATAGCATCTAAATATTAAATTGCCTTCAAATAATCAACATGAAGATATTGATTCACCTCCTAGTACATGATTCAAGTGCTGAAATTTCAGGAACCATGGCAGATTCAGACTTTCCAAAGTTAAGGACTATCTTTTTATTTATGAACAATGGCACACATAAGCCTAAAACTAATTAAATTTTTTTCTTCAAACGCTTGTCATATAATCATAGCAAATGAGTTTTACCAGGAGAAGAACGTGTGTGCATTATGTATAAAAAGAACTTGTCAAATTCCACCACTGAGACATACTTTTCAACTCATATTTAATCCCCATCAATGTAACATATTTGGAAACAGCCATCCAGCAATTCTTACTAGATCATTACACATGGGAGCAAACATACTTCTCAGATTAAGAAGGCTGCATTACAGCAATTACCATTGACTTTAAATAAAAGACAGAAAGTATATCATCAATTCCCGATTATTAATCAAATGTTAAAAACAGAGGACACTACAAAATAGAAAAAGATACCTGTGAACCAGAACCAATGCATGGATCACTTCCTCTCAAGCCATCTACAAGCTCAGTGTATAATTGCTCTTTAGGTGTTGGTGCAGGAGCACCATAATAAGAGAATTCTACAACATCTACATCACACCATACACCTCCAGGACCCTGCCCCATAAGTTATTATATCATCAAAGCAAGGTAACATCCAGGTCAAATAAAAGGCAAGACAGATTTATGTGAGAGAGAGAGGAGGTGAATGGGAGCAAGAGGAAGCCAGAGAAAAAAACAAATTGAATTTCTGAGTAAAATTTTAAAGGTATAGCTTGTCTAGTTTCTTTTTTCTCCAATGAGCCGAACAAGTTTTAGTCTTTGAAAAAGTATAACTTTTTCAATCAGTATTTGTCATGTCTGATTTGAAATATATTAACAGGAGGTGAAGGAGAAGGTAAAAGGGAAAGGCAAGAGGAAACATGGTATTCATGTCAACTGAAAGACTATGGAGACTGAAATAAAGCCAAAAGCATCAGAATATCTCACCTCCAAGGCTGCAGGTAGACACTGCACATGGCTAAGCCACTGCCGGTGAACTTTCCTTGCAACAAAGACAAGAATGGCTGGGATATCTGTCAAAACACCTCGTCTAATTCGAAAACCAATTGCAGTACCAAGACTAAACCGACGCAAGATTTTACTATGGAATGCCCTAATGGTCATCAGCTCAAGCAAAGTGGTAGCTTGCTGCCCAGTTGGCAGCTGCCCGAGGGTTTCAGGCAGCACACCCTTCTGCAGGTTTCCAAAATAGTTTGCCCTATCTTCTGCAGCATCATTTAATCTACTTGAAGTGGGCCAAGAGAAGTAAGCAGCATTGCTCTCAGAGTGCTGAGCACCAGATGCAAAGGGTTGCAGCGCTGATGGACTTGAGGAAGGCGGATTAAGATGATTGCAGCAGTTTCTTTCCAAATCCAAAGCAGATTCCTCGGATGGTGTCGATCCAGAGTGATGGAATCTTAAATCCAATCTGGTCCTGTCCATCTTTCAGCTCTCCTACATGGTATAAATTCAATTTTCTTAATAGAAAACCCAACCTTCTTTTCTTTTTCTTTTTTTCTTTTTTTTTCCTAACATGCATAATCATAAGAAGCTCACCAATAGAACTAAAATTAAAAATCCTAGAAACCGTAACACTAACATAATTGAAGTATTTGCTAACTGAAAGCCATTGCAGTTGCAGAAATGAAGACTGGAACAAACCAAAATTAACAACTGAAGTAGTTTTCTGAGCGCAAGAGTATGCACACAAAAGATTGTTTAGAGAGGAAATGGCATATCTGTCATATTGAAAACTCGCGGAGGAAAGAGAAGCCATAAAAGAGTATCTGTCCGAGAGAAAAGAAATAGCTAGATTAAAATTTTAAGACAAAGTAGCGCAAACCCAGATAGAAGAACAACATCACCTATCACATGCAGGAAGACCATCTAAACTGAAGGAAGAAAAGGCTCTTTTTGTGAAAAAAATTAGAGGCAGCCCAAAGCTAGAGAGAGACTATTGAAACCAAGGCATACCTTGACATCCACCTTCCTGAGAATGTTGAAATTTCTGATATAAAACCCAAAATATGGAAAAGGATATATGGAAAAATAAAAGTAAATAGTCCATAAACAGTAATGGAAGAATATTCAAAACCCAGAAACATAACACTCAGTCTAAATATATCACTGAAACGACGGATTGAGCAAAACCCAGATAGGAAACATGACAAAAAAGAAAAAGAATTTGAAAAGCATATTCACTAAGAAACTCACCTATTAGCAATGGTGGAGCTGTGATGGGGGACTCACGGTAAAGCCCCAGGAACATGCCCTAGCACATATTCAGTGTAGAAAATGATAGTACATAATCAGTAGGCCAAAAACTCGAAACTGCCACTTTTCCCAGAGATTTAGTATTATTCTAAGTCCAGAGAGAGAGGGAGAAGAGCCATATTTAGAAAGAGAAAGAAACAGTAGTCTTAAACTATTTTAGGAGAGAGTGAGATGGAGAGAGAGAGAAAGAGAAAGCGAGAAAAGCTCACAAAAATCTCCAATCTGCTATATTGTTCGATCATCATAGAAAGAACCATTTTATATTTGGGGAGTTGTTTGTTTTTAATATTTTTCTCCTCTCTCACTTTTTGCTGTCTTTTTCCTCCTTTTTCTTTTCTTTTCTTTCCTTTCCTTTTAACATTTCTTGGTGGAAAACTAAGTGCAGGAAATTAATGGAGCAGAAATGGGGGAGAAAGGAAAATCATTTTTTCTCAACCCAATTGTAATTTAGATTGCTGAGAAAATAGGGGCCCATCCATATTTGCTCCCCAAAAGTAGCACACTCTTCGATCAAATAATTCAATTCCCACCTATCTCTAGAGGTGGGGGTAGGGTTGCTTCTTTCTGGTTTTGCACATATTATTCCACTCTTTCTTTTATGCTTTTATATACCTTCATATGGATCTTGGTTTCCTTCTTTTGGTTATCTAATGATAAAATTTTTCATTACCAGTTTGGAATTTGATTGATTTTGCGTACCGGGTTTTCTTTATAATTTTCTGGGTGGTATGATCCTCGATATAATTGGGATTCAATCAAGATAATATTATCATATAATTAGGTTGTGGGACATGGGTGGAGGCCAAAGCCCTGAATATCTTTTATATCATTGCTGCTTTTACTTCTTCCTCTTTAATGGGCTTTATCCCAATGGTGAGATTTCTCTTTCCTCTTTCATATTCCTATTACTATTACCCTATGATGTGCACTTCCCATTATTTCCCCTTTACAAACCCTATCTTAATAGGAGACTTTGCTAAAGAGAATTGTCTTTTTAGAAGTTAAAATCACTCACTCTCTCTATCTCTCTCTTCATTCAATTGTGACACAATAGTCTGACATGCTATCCCGTACATTATCTTCAATCTTTATCAACTCCCATTATCTTTAGTCATAATTCAATTGTCAAATCATCATCAGCACACTACACTTCTTCTTCCTCTTTTTTATTTTAAATATAAAATATCCCTATGCTGTCCCATTCAATATTTTGTTTCATATGCATCCCCTCAGCCTTAACATCAAGGAATTAAATTTGGAAAATGTTTTTTATTTGTCTAAATAGGTATGCATTATTTTGCTTTGAAATATCATCTGTCTTAAAAATATTTTATGTATTGTTTATGTATTTATAAAATTATAATGGATAATTGGATTTGATTGATCGTATCATTTATCTCATAAGAAAAGAAAACTCATAATTTTAAAGAGAGAATTCAAGAATGCAAGGCCTTAACTCATATGTCTTTATTTATGAAATTATATATTGTTGACAAAAATTGAGCATTTTATTTTTCGTTAGAATTTGTTCTCATCAACAAATATCTAAAAGCTTAAATTACTTGCTCATGCAAAGCCTTGCATTTTTGTCGGCGAATTCTTGAGAACCACAAAGCATGCAACATTAGTCCAATTCTATTTAGGTAATGCGTTATGATTAAGAGATTTTCTTTTTCTCATTTAACTTTTTTTTTAATTAGTGTGATTTTTGCCCAAATGTTTCCTTTTGTCTTACTCTTGAATTTTATTCTTTTTGTCTAGATTACTTGGACAGTATCAACTTTTAATAAATGAAGTTGATCCTAATTCAAGGAGCAAATTTTTTTTAATAGAAAAAACAAGAAGTTAATATGGGACTCTTTCAATCTTTAAATTAAAAATTAAAAAAAAAAAACCTAAACAATTACATAAGAACAAATTGCCCATATAAATCTATATTCATGGTTTTATAAATTTAATTATATTTTTTTCATATGACTTAAATAATAATATTATACTAGAAATCAAAATGTCACTTACATGGTCAATACTTGTGAATGTTATGGAGATAGCTTTTAATATATTCTTAATATAAGACCATAACTTAAATGATAATATTATATGAGAAATCAAAATATCACTTATATGCTTAATATTGTGAATGTTATGGAGACAACTTTTAATATATTCTTAATATAAGGCCTTTATTGATAGGAAAAAATGATTCATATATAAGCGCTACAACATCCTTACATTATGTTTTAAAAAAATTATTAATAATTTTATTGATGTAATTATATTATTCTTATAAACACTTTTAAATCTTCAAGAGACAAATTTCTAAAACATGAATCAAAATGGGCAATATTATACAAAATTAAAAAATGGTCATCTATGTAGAATCAACAATTATGATAATATGTAACCTAATATAAAACACTGATTTTACGTAGGAACAAAAGTTAACCCAAAAAAAAAAGTTTTTATATTGTATAAACCAATAACAAAAATCTTTAGCTTTTTTGCAATTTTTTGTTTTGAGAAATTACGTTTTTATCTTATTTAATATTTTTTATTTTATTTTCAACTCAATAAAAATAGTTTGAAGTTTATAAAAAACTATGAGGTATATTTTTTTCTTTAAATAAATTATAAATTTTAAAAATGTTCACACAAACTTTAACATTTGATCCAAAAAAAATTTTTCATCCATATGATTTTAACGATGCTAAACATTACTTCATTTTTGAGAAAAGCAAAATAAAACTTTTAATATATATATATATATATAAAAACTAAAATGAGGAAGATTTCAATGTCCCTTTATAGCCCTTATTCTCCTCAAATTGCTAACTCTAAATCTCTTTTTCATGTAATAAAAACAACAAATTCAAGGTCACTTTTTTTACATTTTTTATTCATATATATATATATATATATATATATATTGATTTTGAAACTTCTTGTACTATCATTTCACTCTAAATATTTAGTATTAATATTTGATATTGTCTTAAATTTAGGGTGGGTTACCTCCTATAGGTATAAAAGTTGATTGTGAATGGGAGTTAAAGATGCTTTGGAAAATATATCTTCTTTTTCACCTATGGGACATTGATGAAAGTAAAAATCATACCGAACAAGAGTACACGGAATTTAATTAATTTAGTATTTTGTTATAAAAAATTTTAAAATAATAATGAAATTTAATGATAAGTTTAATAAATTATTAAATAATGATAGATTAACAATAATATAATTGCATAATTAAATTTTTTGATTTAGTGATTTATTAGCAACGAAAATATGATAAAATTTAGCCACCTACATAGATTTGATCGTTAAATTTATTTTTTATTTTTTAAATTTATTTATTTATTTTTAAATTATTAATGACGAATTTCGAATGATTATCACAAGTTAATGAGTGATCATCATGGCGATCGTTAATATATAAGCATTTTTACCCATTAATGAGAAAATTAAGTGGCCATCGTCAAAGAGTAAAATACCCAAGTGGTAATGATGGAGCCTACGGCGATTGTTAGTTGGCAACGATCATCAATGGCCGTCGTCAATGTGTGTATAAACTAGGGTTATTGCCCTAGTTTTTTCTCCCTCTGTCCTTAATTTTTTCCTCATGATTCAATACCTATTTCTTCTTCTTATTTTTCTCTTTGTCTTAACTAATACTTATTATCATCAAAACATTGGTAATGACATCATCGGGTTTCCTTCTCTCTCTCCCTTTCCTTTTTCTTCTCAGCTAGGTATCCTCGCGTGACCAGCACCTATTTTCTCCTCATTGAGCAATAGCCCTTTGGGCTCACTCACCAACCATCAGCCTTCGGCTCTTCATCTACCAACTATTGCTCATCGTTATCATCTACCTAATGTCGCTATGGTCGTCATTTGGCGTTACGATGAATGGATTTACATTTTAATATATAATTATTAATTACAATTAGTACTTATATTAGATGTTATTTAATTGTTAATTGTTAGTACATGTTAGATGTTAATAGGTATGAAGTTAAAGTTATTGTTAATTAATATGCTACATTTGTGTTGGCCTTGAATAATTACTTAATTGGTAAAGAGAATTAATGTTGTCTTAATTATTAAGATGTGAAGTGTGTTTATTAGGATTAATGAATTAGATTAATTGGATCAATTAGTTAGATTTATGAGTTAATTAGATGTTAATAGAAACAAATAAATTAATTAGATGTTAAATCAAATATAAATTAGTTACATGTTAATTATTTAGATAATTATGAATAATTAGATCAATGTTTACAATAAAATGTTAGTTTTAACATGTTAATTAATTATACGTTAAGTGTAGTTATTGATTTAGATATTAAGTACATATTAGTTAAATGTTAGATGTTAATTGATTAGATTAATTAGTTAGATGCAAAATAGATGTATATTACCTAGACATTAATTAATTAGATTATATAATTAAATTATTTATTTGAATCAATTAGTTATATTATTTAATTAGATATCAACTAATTAGACTAATTGACTAGATTAATTAATTGAATTATTTAATTAAATATGAATTAACTAGATTTATTTACATTATTAATTAATTAGATTATTCCATTAGATTAATTAATTAGATCTTAATTACGTAGATTTCAATTAAATATATGTTAAATTAGATAAATTAATTAATTATATATTCATTATGTATTACTTAATTAGTTATAAGTAGCTATTTTAATTGGGAAGTGCTTATTTTTCTCTCTTAAGGCTATCTTAAGGAGAGTTTGTACTCCCTTGAGCTCTCTCAAATGCAGGTTGGTCTTGATCATTATTTGCAAGTTTTATCCCTCTAAATGGTAGTATTGTGAGCACCGTTGTTACTTATGACTTGTATGGTTAGCATGGATATCGGTTTGGAAGCACTTTAGCATAAGTTGAAACTTATGGAAGCTGTTATGAGAACTCTTTACTTTTTTGATCAATGGGTTCCCTTGATTTTTGAATGTGTGTGATCGATCTCTTATTTAGTATTGGTTAATAGACAAAGATATGGAAGCATCACATCATTTAGGGGTCTCCAGCAAGAAGATTCGTTATTACTATATTTTTTTTTTGTTCTGTGCCACTATTTTATCAAGTGAAACATACACGAAGGATTCATGCAGCACGTCATGGCTCTAAAGTATTCCATCTATTTTTCACAGATAATGACATTTTATTCTTTTGAGCTACAAAAACTGACTATGCTACCATTTTAGATATCCTTAATGTCTTTAGGGCAACATCTAACCAACAAATAAATTTGAAAAAATCCAATATTATGTTCAACTCAAATATGGGAGTGGCCAATAAGGAAGAAACTATGAACTCTTTATGTATATCTTGGTCTTTGTTAAATGATCACTATTTAGGGGCCTAGTAAGTAGATCGAAAACAAAAGAGTTTGCAAAGGGCCATTCCTCTAAATTAGAAGGTGTGATTTGACACATACTTGCACGGTTGAAGAGTTGCATCGAAACATCGACAAGCAAGTTCTGCTGTCACTGAAGCTCAGAGGTTGTTTGCTAATGTTAAAATTATTAAGCTGAAAGACATCATGAGTGATATGAAAGAACTATAAGGCATACAGATTTTATATAGTAAAGCTTGAAAGGTTAAAGATTATGCACTGTCTCTTATATATGATGATCCAATTGAGTCATATCAACAACTACCTTCATACTGCCACATGTTGCAAACTATTAATCTTGAAACTAGGGCTCATATATGCATCAAAGATGAAACTGATAGATTTAAGTATTTATTTGTGACTCTTAGACAATCATTACAGGGGTTTCATTTAGTAATTAGACCGGTTAATACTATCGATACTGCTCACTTAAAAGGGAGGTTTCATGGTATAATGTTTGTAGTGACGTGCAAATATGAGAATGAATAAATATATCCAGTAGCATTCAGTTATGGTGACTCGGAGAACTATGAAGCGTGAGAATAGTTCTTACAGTAGCTAAAAGAAGCAATTGATTCAATTAAAGACTTAGTTATTATATGAGATCGTTATGCCAGTATTGCAAAGACCACTACAAAGGTCTTTTTCGATTCTTATCATGGTTTATGTTTCTGACATATGGCTCAAAATATAAAAAATAAATTTAAGAGAGAATATGTATCTAAGATATTTTATTGTCTGACTAAGGCATATTAAAAATATGAATTTAATAAATTAATGACTAAGTTACAAGCTAATCACCTTAAAGTTTTCAAATATATCATAAAGGAAGATCCAAAAAAATAATCACATGTGTATTGCCTCCGAAGACGATATCAACTGATAACCACTAACATTACCGAGAGCTTGAATTCGTGTCTTCGATTTACTCATGAGGTGTCCATTATGGCTTTATTGGAATTTATTCGAGATATGATGTAATGTTGGTTTTATGATCGACTCGAAAAAGCTAAGACTTGGAGGTCACAACTTATAGAATGGGTTCACTCATTGATGACTGAGAGACAAAAAGTTTCATTACAAACGACGACTTTTAATATTGATTGGAACGTATTATTGGTTAGGCACAAGAGTAAAGAGGCAGTTATGAACTTATCGAACGTACTTCCACTTGTACGGAGTTTCAAGCTGATCTTTTGCCATGTGCACATGCGCTAGCAGCTTCTAAGTGATACTGATGGTTTTGTCATTTCATTATTTATTGTTTCTTTTTGCATTAACTTCATAAATCATGTACTTTTTATAGAGAACGTAATATTGATTTCACAACTCTTTGCTCAAACTACTACAAACAGGATCAACTAGTAGCAGAGCTGGTATGTCTAATTGGTGACAAATATGATTGAAATGTACCTGAGAAAGTTAGAAAAGTTATGGTATTACTATTGAATAATGGTAAGTCAGTAGGGCATCCAAGAAAGTAAAGAATACCCTATGGTGGAGAGAGGACGCGCAAAAAAAAAAATATGCTTTAGATGCAGTCAATATGGACACAATCGATTAACATACTCAAATCCACAGTATTTTGATAAAGTAAGCCACTCTCAATCATCAAATATGCATGACCAATTGCGTCGTAAATGCCGTAATTATGGTAGAATTGACCATAATTCACAAACTTGTCAAATGCCTCCCAATTCAACTTTACTAGATGATTGTACAATTGACTTATGATAAATCGTAATATTTTAATGATATTATTGATTTTTAACTTCTATATCACTACAGATTTAGATTTTAAGTTTTTATATGGTCTCAATTATTACATGCATATCAATTGATGTAATGTTGACAATGTAACTGACACTTTAAAAATGTTTTCACCATAAATTGTAATTTACTTAGCAAATTATACAATAAATTATCTCATATTTTATAAACCATGTGATCATCACAATGTGAGTGTACCTTATTTTTATACATTAAATTCGTAACTTATTGGCAAAATCATGCACATTTGCAATGAAATCATGACTAATATTTGTAACTTGATTAGTAAATCATGTACACTCATAATGAATACATAACTAAAATTCGTAACTTTGATAAGTAAATCGTGCAAACTCATATAACGAAATCGTGATTAAAATTCGTAACATAATTAGTAAATCCTCCATAATTATGATGAAATCGTGATTAAAATTCATAACTTGATTGATAAGTAGGCAAACTTATAATAGAGTCGTGACTAAAATTTGTAACTTGATAAGTAAATCGTGTATAATAAAATCGTGACTAAAATTTATAACTTGATTAATAAGTTCTACACAATTGTGATGAAACTGTGACTAAAATTCGTAACTTGATTGATAAATTTACAAACTTATAATAGAGTTGTGACTAAAATTCGTAATTTGATTAGTAAATCCTATACACTCAATGAATAAGTAAGCATAATTTGTAACATGATTAGTACATCTTACACATTATTTATGTAAATATAATTTTTATTGACAAAAAAATGTTATATATAATTTTCAAATGTATATACAAAATAAATACATTATATAATTTTTAATGAATTAAAAAATGTTATATATAATTTTCAAATGTATATATAAAATAAATATATTGCATAAAAAGAAAAAAATGAATAAATGATTATCATCTACAGTGGAGTTGGCAAATACATATACTGGCATGTAATTTTTAATCTCTAACATATCCTTATTAATGTATTTTAAATGCTTCCTAAGTAGTAAATGTTTCATAACATATAGCATGTGAGGACTGCAATTTCCACAACAAAAAAAAAACATAATTAAAATTGAAAAAAGACATCCAACCGAATTTTTTAAATAATAACAGAAACTTGGAAAAAGACTTACCTTCTTCTTTCTTGGGGGACTTTGTTCTTTGGCCCTAATGCGCATAAAAGTGAAAGATTCGACATTGTGGCATCTGATTTTCGCATGAAATATCCACCACTCATCATATAACTAGTTAGCATAAATCTGAATGGGTTTTGGTACCGAATGCGTACCTCAGTTGATATCTCTTGACGAAAGGAGTCAAAAATATGCAACGAGAATTTTATCAAGTCTATAAAGACTAGGATCTAGTGAGATCTGCGCATGAAACCATCAACTACATTAAATATTGTTTAAATGTCATTACTGAGTACTCATAATATTGAAAACAAAAAGTTAATAAAGTAAAACCAATGAAGATAAGTCAACTTATTTATAGTGTCATAAGTAGAACAATCACTTGAAAATTTGCCTCGCACACGATTCAAGAAATTTTCTTCCCATTTATCCGTTTTAAAGTTTGAGTGTGGCGGAGGACAATCAATATCTGGATTCTTTTGATATTCATTATAAATGTGATAAAATATTATTTATAAATTTGAATAATAAAACAAAGTCAACAAACAAATTGAATAGAAAGTCAGATAAATCAACTTAATAATCAATGAACTTATATAGAGCCAAAGATCACAGATACAGATATATTGGGCATATTGTTCAGGAAACTCCCTTGGCCTCTTTTGAAAGATATGCAAATATGCATCAATGTGCTGGTGGAGACACAAAAAAACTGATATATAATTAAGAAAAAATATTAAATCAATATGCTAAATTGAGATACAAATTATAATTAAGTTATGAAATGAGGGAACAAGGGTAGGAAATAAAGACAGAAATTATAATTTAGGTACGAAATTAAGGAATAAGGGTACAAAATGAAGATATGAATTCTAATTTGGTTATGAAACCAGGAATCATGGTACAAAATGAAAACACAAATTGTAATTTCATTATGAAACTAGGAATTAAGGTACGAAATGAAGACACGAGTTATAATTTTGGGTACGAAATTAGGGAATAATGGTATGAAATAAAGATATGAATTATAACTTGGTTACGAAACTAGAAATCATGGTATAAAATGAAGACACAAATTCTGATTTGATTATGAAATTAGGAATCAAAGTATGAAATGGATACATGAATTTTAATTTGGTTACGAAACTAGAAATCAAGATACGAAATGAAGACATAAATTCTAACCAATGTATGGACTAGTGTAAAAAATTACAAACTTATAGAGTCATCGATCCATTCATCATTGTTAATTAAGACTTTGAACCAGTCGATGCTAACTAAATGTCCAATACCTACGTCATGACTAAAGAAAATGAAAAGAAAGTGTGAGAAAAAAGTGCAAAAATGAATTTTAAATGAATAGTATGCAACATATATGTAAATTACTTACTATTATTAGCCCTTCATGAACTCATTGAATGCAGTGATGATCTTATCTAAGATTTTAAGCTTTGCACTCACCATGTGAGTGGACTTGATTTTCTTATGCCCAATGTTAAGGTTGACATATGGGCTGTATAGTTTTCTTGACCGTTTACAAGTCCTAACAATCGATATCACATTGTCGGTGACCTCAACTGGGATAAGAGCCAAGTCCTTCACTGAACTCCCCTTGAGTGACCCTGCAGATGACAATTCATCATGTAGCCCAATAGAAGCCCCAACGTCATCATTGCATGGCCCTACTGTGAAAACTTCTTTAATTGGCCTTGCAGTGGCTTCTGTTTCGTGGCATTGCCTTGCAGGAGCCAAACCCTCTACGGTTGAGTTTGCATTAACTCCATGAAAAATAATGTATTAAATTGGGACATCATGTTTAAAATAATAATGTACAAAAGAAAAATATGATTACTAATAATACACAAAACAAAAAAATATAGTTAAAATAGATTGGTCATAAAATATATGTACACAACTACCTCATTAGGAACTGGATTTGACATAGTTCGAGATGGGTCTCGACCATCAAATCCATATCCTGGTACAGAGACTTGGATGGATTTCAGGATAGCTATTTGCTCCTGATGGCGTTTTTCGTTGTCCGAATCCATGTGGTTTACTTTCACTTTAAGAAGATCTAATTTCACCTCCATAGCAGCGAGGGGACGATAAACATCTAGATCCTGTACAACCCTTTCAGTGTTAGGTACCTTCCTCTCAACATTCCCTTCCCTTAACTCTGGCTCTGACTCATCACTAATTCGTTCTTTTTCACCAGCAATCCTCTCTTTTTTACCTTGTATGTCTTGCATAAACAAGATGATAAATTTGTAACCTTGTTCTGATTAAGAGACTCCACGATGTCGTTATCCCGAATCGATTGTGGAACAGGCACATTAGCCTCAACAGCTTATAACGACACCACAGTGTCTTCAACCCCAACATAGTATGGAGCTTGGCACTCAGCAGTGGTTGGTTCTAAATTTAGCTTAGCCCCCATCTGAAAATACAAATAAAAGTATGAAATTAATAATGAAGATACGAAAATGAAAAATTAAGGCACAAAATGAAAATAAAGATATGAAAATGAAATATAAAGTCAAATGAAAAAGAAACCATAAAATTTAAAAATGAAGTCATGAAATGGAAATAAAAGGTATGAAATGGAGAACGAAGGCACGAAACATAGAATGAAGGCATGAAATGAAAAAGAAAGACGTGAAATTACTTACACTATTTGTGAAGATCTTCTTACAATCTCCATTATGGGGCCTGCGATAGAACCTCCATCGATAAATTTTTGGTAATGGTAGGTTAGATCTTGATGACCTACTGCCATGCATGTTAATAACTAGAATCACTTCGAAGGCAAAAACCTTTAGAAAAAGAAAATGAAGTTGTACTTGATTAATATAAAATTCAATGAAACTTTAAAAAAAAATAAAAAAAATCCTTACATGTAGTGCCCATACGAAGCCATAAGCAATGTAGCTCACCCCGTTAGAATCCATTATTCAATTTGTAACTGCCTTCTTGAAATGCAACAAGGAGTTGCAGTAGACCCATGTGCCTCATGAAAAGCTGTTGAATGTTTCTAAATTTTTTACCAAATAAAACTGCCATGTTGGGACTTGCTACTGCTCGTCATGGCCTTCAATGAACCCATTCAACAAATACAACAACCCCAACTTCAGTTTGTCATCTTCCTCCTCAAAATCTTCTTGGAACAACCTCGTTTTAATGCTACTACTAATAACCTTATTCCTCCCCCTGAAGTATTTGGCTAGGATACCAGATGGATTAGCTTCAATATTTTCTGTGTTTGATAGCTTACCAAACTTAAATCCAGTGATTGGCAAAATTCTACTTTGCTTAAACAAATCTCATTTTGCCCAAGTCTAAATCACATTTCGTTCTCGCAGTTCTATTGAATTTCTCGAAGTAGAAAATTATGGACAATAATCCCAAAGAAGTTAAAATCTGTGTGTAAATATAGGAAATGCCCTAAGCAGGTCCTCTAAACTTTTTCTTTTGAGAGTTATCCAAAATTTTTCTTAGAGTAAGGATGACATCATTGTCGTAATGCTTGAGTATCTTCCTAGTCTTCCACTACTCTTTAGGGGTATATATGTTTTTATAAGAAATAGAGTTGTTTGTCATCTGCATTTGACCAAAACAAATGTCAAAATTAATGTAAACAATTTACGATTCTTTAAAAAAAATAGTTTATGATTTCAAGATTATGATACAGTTGTTTTAAACAAGGTACGATTTAAGCAAACAAATAATATAATTACCAAAATAAGTTACGATTTAAGCTAATATGTTACGATTTTATTAACTAGATATGATTTTTATTAAGAGGTCACGAAAGTGATGAACCATTACACATAGATGCACCTAAACCAAGAAGTTGAAGCCAACAAACTAAAAAAATGAAGACCTAAACATGTGATACCTAAACAAGAAATTTTTTGGTTTCAATGTATCAAAAGAAAAATTAAAAATAATACATAACTATAAACCCAAATATTGCACATTCCAAAATCAATTCCAAATCCAAAAAAAAAATGATTCAAAAACTATTAGAGAAGCTTTCAAACCCAGAGAGTAAACTCAAAAAACATTAAAAAAATCGATGAATCTAATATGAGGGGAGGATTTCATCTGTGGGTATTCAATAAGCAACAAACCCAGAGAAATTTAAGCAGAATATATGTTTGAAACCATACCCTTATTGATTTTTTAATGATTCAGTGGCTTGCAGATATTTTTCAATAGTTGATTTATAATGAAAGTAAAGAAATCAACAGGCACTGAATGAAAAGGGATGAAGCTGAATGAGTTAAGTGGTAAAGTTTAGCGTCAAAATTAAGAGAGAGAGAAAGAGAGACGTTTGAGATGTTTGACTTTTTATATTTTATAGTTGGACAAGTAAATAATTGCAAATGTTCTGTAAAAGGTAATTTTGTCTCAAAGTGTTAAAAACAAATACATTACTAATGTTGATAATTTACACAAATATCATTGTATGGACGACTAAAACAAAAATTTCCTCTTAATTCTACACTTTCAAAAATTTAAAGTATTTTTTATTTTAAATTTTTTTAAAAATTAAAATAATATCAAAGTGATTTCATTTTTTTTTTAAAACATGGTTAAATTGAGTAAAAAAATAAAACTTAATTTACTTAATAATTTTATATTATGAACAATCTAAATTTATTATTTTAAAATAATCTTAATATCTTAAAATTACCTTTCTTTCTTTTTTTTTTTTTTTTATTCTTTCAAGTAAATTTTATGTATTCAACATGAAAGTATATACTACCCCCTAACCACTCTTTTTTATTTTTTATTTTTAGTTTATATATCATATCTCATTTATTTTCTATTAAATTATATTTTTTTACTCATTACATTCATACACTATCTATTTTTACTTAACTTTTCTTGTATTCAACATAAACGTATAAAAAAATTATCTGTATTTATAAATAGAGGAATATAAATATATCAATATACAAGGTAAATAAAAATGCAAGTGAGAATAACATGAAGATAAGTAAAAGCATAAATGTGTGCAAGAGGAATATATATATATATATATATATATAATATAACAATTAAGTAAACAAATGAAAGGAAATATTCATAAAAAATAAAAATAAAGAAAATAATAATAAAATCATAAAAAAAGGTTACCTTGTTCTTCAAGATGAAATAATATTTAAAAATTTCTCCTCCAAATTTTTTCTTACCAAAAAAAACCTCATCTTCTTTTTATACTGCTGTCACCTCCTTTTATAACTTTCTCCAAATATTCTCCAAACTTTTAAAAAATTTTAACATTCTCTTCTCAACACTCCCTCTTAAAATTCCTTTAAGTTGTTAGCCAAGGTGGGTATTTATAGACCTTGTTCAAGCTTCTATTTAATGCAGCAATAAGTAACATTACAACATTGCAGAATTGGTAGCACTGCAGAATTGGCAGCATTGCAGCATTGGCAGTATTGCAGTATTGCTAGTCAAATGGGTGTCTGCATATCTTCTCTTAATGAGCCCTTGAAGTTCTAAAAAAAGATTAATTGATCTCTTCAAGCATTTAACTTATCAAAAGAACATATAAAAATAACATTATAATTACTCATAGTAAATGATTTGATAATTAAAGATACATGAAAATTAAAAAAATAAAATAAAATTTGTATAGAATAAAACAAGTTTTAAATTCTTCCTAGTACGTATTTAATTTCTTTAATAATTTTATCATCTTTTAAAGAACTCATGATCCCTTATATATATGGAGCTATTTTGTTCTTTGATTGTGTCAATTATTTCTCAAGAGAATTTGTGATCAAGAAGTGTATTATGAAGATTAAACATGATCAAATTATATACTTCTAATTATGACACTAAGAATATCATAATATCCACCGGTACTAAGTAATCTAATATGAAAGTTAGGATACTAAGGTGCGTGAGTGAGATACTTGTTTTACGATGTGCATATCACTCTTGCCAAAAAATTTTAAATGTTATATGTTTGTAAATTATAATGTAAAAATCATATTTTTTGAAAAACAATTAATAGTAAAAAATATATTAAAATACAAATCACATATCTAAATTTTTTTTAAAAAAAAAAAGAAATAAAGAACTAATGGGATGCAGCTTTCCCTGTTAATAAGAGGGGGTGACTTAGAAGGTAAATCACCCTTAGTCCCCATTTTGAACATATTAAGCAATTAAATGAAAAAGTTAGGGGGAGAAGAAATTCATGTTTAGGAGAGGATTTACTGAAGTACTTTCACAGCCAGTCGGTGGAGGGTAATAACGGCATTTCGAGCACGAGCAGATTTGAAAATGTTACCCATTACTTGCTGTACGGGCACAGTATCCGGTCAGCTGTGGGTCATCGTGGCACGTGGATCACGAACCTCTCCAGCATGGGCTGTGGGTTGAGCCGTAAAGCACGGCTCATCTATTGACGGGTCCAGCCAGAAACGGGCAACGTGGCCCGATTTGCATCTCTGAAACTTGAGCAGCGGAGTTTACCAAGTTGATCTGGTTTTCTCTTGCGGGGTCCCCTGCAGCAACCACACGGAGAAGAGGATAGAGATGGGTTCCTCATCCTGCGAGAGGCTGCAGCAAGCACTCTGCGAGTGCCACAGGCGGGTTTCGTCGGGTCCGGCGCGGGAGTCGGTGTGTCGGCACCTGAACAGGGCTCTGGCGGAGTGCCTGGTGGCGGAGGTGTGCCCGGAGGAGTCGGAGGCCGTGCGGATCATGTGCGCCAGCGGCGGGACCCACCTTAAGCGGTCACAGTGCCAGCAGGCCCAGTTCTCTCTCTCCCTCTGTCTCTCTCAACACCAACATCTTCCTTGATAAACTACTGTTGGATCACTTGAAGTTATTCAACCAAGGGATCATACAAGAAATCAATAAACAAGAGCAATCTTTCTTGCTTACTGCTAGAACTAAGACGGTGAGTTCCTAATTATAAGAATATCATTTTCTTTAGTTCTTTTGCAAAGTTTGGCATTGCTATGGATATTGTCATTGAAACTTGACTTTTACCTGAAGATGCCACAAAAATTGATAGGTTTAGTGGTTTTGGAATCCTACCCCTGATCTGAAATAAGATCCTACCTGAACTTAGATTTTAATGGGAAAGAAAGTTTTACTCTCATTGTATAGTTAAATCATGAGGATCATGTAAAATTAAATCAAAGCTTACTGGAAAGATGTTTTTATGGTCAGTGGATTCTTCTTAGAACACTAGAAAATTGGGAATTGAAAGTCATTGCTTTTTCTGTCCTGTAATTTGTACAACACTGGAACTGTTTGTATTTGTTGTGGAGTAGTTGTTTTATCTTCTTGTCATTCTGTGTGAGAAATTTCTCTGCTCTGCTGGTTCTGAACACTCAGGGAAATAATGGTGTTTAGCAAATGGCTATGTACTGTCCAACTCTGATATGCCAATCCTGTCTCTCTGAGGCAGAGGTCTTAGCGCTCTTGAATTGAGTTATTGTCTGCTGACATGCTGAGTTGTGGCCTGAAGTGGGCATTTGTTAAGCTACTGGTGCTCTTCTCAGAACTTGTTCATCCCTCATAAAATTACTAGCATGTTGTCTGATGTTTCTGCCAAGTAGTTGGGTATGATGGAGAACATGACTCTGTTATGATGTTTCTGCCTAAGTAATTGTGGGTATGCTGGACAGTATATGCCATAAGATGTCAGCTTGTTTTAATTTGGTGCTTGAAATACCGTAACTAGCATGATGGTGGAAGGCCTGCGGTTGAATTATGGTGCCAACCGTGTTGTTTTCATCAAAGACTGACATTGGGATGGCTCTGTGATTTTGGTTGGCTGCAGTGGCAGATCACTAAATCTCTGCGGTTGAAAGCATAAACGAGCCAAAAGAAGGACCCTGGGTTTTCTTCAGGCTGAACTGAAGCTTCTTCCATGATTGTGTTTTATGTGCTTCTTGCATTTGGGTTCATGTGGCTGGTGTCGGAGTCACCTCTGCATGAACTGTGCTTCATGTGTCACTGAAACTTGCTTTTCTGACCTCCTTGGTAGGTGAAAGAAAATGATGCTGTAGATCCACAAGAATGACATGTAAGGCTGGAGATCAACAATAGTCCAAGCCCAGCATGACAGCCTGAATCTGGGATAGGATTAGACCAATTAGTTCCAATGAAAATATGTGTGAGTTGGTGTGTCGGACTGATCCTATTACAGTAAACGAGTCAATTTCGAAGTTAGTCTGCAGGGCTCATTAAATGATGTTGCAAAGAAATTATTTCATGTAATTTTTTGTTTTAAAATTGAAGAATAGAGTTATTTATTTGGACAATGGAGCTAGCAAAATGTAAATGATTCTTGCAATTAAAGCTGAAGCTAACCACATACTCATCTTGCTTTACTGCAAAAAAAGCTTAAATGTAAGATGTAAGAATTTATCTGATGTTATTATTTGTCTATTTTAGGCACCCTGCAACCTCTTTTCATTTCCTTAAAGAATGCTTTAAAGCTTCTCTTCCCTTTGCGCATGGTCTTTATACTCTTCCCAGGAAATTAGCAATGACAAAAGACACTGCTTCAGCCCAAGCCTCCTTTAAAGGGGGGATGATGGCTCAGCATGTTGCATGATGACAGTCAATAGAGATCAACAAAAAAATCCGGAGTGGTTCATATTTTTTTTTTACAATATATTTGATTCACAGGAATATTAATTTTTTTTATTTTATTTTGTACGAAATTACTTTTTCAATATTAGATTCATTTTTATTACAAAATTGTAATTTTTTAAAAAATTTCTATTTCTTGAAAACTCAGAATAATTATTTCGAAGTGAATTTTCGAAATAGCTATTTCATAAAAATAAAAAATTGTTATATTTTTTTATTCTCAACATACCTTTAATAAAATTTTTAAATTACTATATATATATATAATATTATTTTTTATTTTTAAATAATTTTTAAAAATAAAAAACATTATTATTATTAAAATATTAATTAATATTAAATTTAATTTTATAATATTAATATTTAAAAAATAAAAAATAAATATTAACATATTATTTAGTTAATATTATTTTATAATAATAATAATATTTTTTATTTTTTAAATAATTTATCAAAAAATAAAAAATATTATTTTTATTAAAATATTAATAATATTAATATTAATATAAAAATTATTAATATATTATTTAATTGATACTATTTTTATAATAATTTATTATTATAAAATATTTATTAATTAATATTATTTTAATAAAAATTAATTAAATTATAATTAATTTAATTAAAAGATATACTAACCTTTTAAACTTGTTTCAATTACTTTCCTATCTTATTCTTTGATGAATCAAACACATGAAAATAAATTCATACTATATTCAATTCCAATAAATCAAACATAATAATACTTATTCTTTTCTATTCGTTTTCTTTTTTATTATCAAAAAATACTTTTTTTATTCATTCTCTATTCTATTCCGAACCAAACATGCCATTAAAGTTCGCTTCTAGAAACACATTCAAATTTACATCATGCACAGGCTAGCAACCATGTCCTATGAAATTATAGCTGCAATTTATTTGAGATACCAATTTGCCACAACCCAACAAGCGTTAACTGAAGAGTATAAAAGATTCATTCTCCTTTCCTACTTTATCTATTTATCCATTTGCCTTAGATAAATAGGGAGAATTTTTTTATTTTTGGAAACTTTTCACGAGAACAAACAGTACAATTGAAAACACGACTTCCTTTGCATCCTCCATGTAAAAGATATCCTATGTGGCAAACCTACCTCTATCATGAGGAGAAGCGTAGTCTATATTTGGGCCAACAGGAATTATGCCAAATGGATTGATAGATGGGTGGCTCCCATAGTAATGCTTCTTGATGTGTTCCATGTTGACAGTGCCACTTATGCCAGGAATTTGAAAAATGTCTTTGGTGTAGTTGAACAGATTTGGGTATTCCCATAAAAGCTTTTTGTTGCATTTGAAGTGAACCACATAAACCTGTTATTACAAAATATCATAGTCAAGATATATCAATAAAAAAGCTATGAAGGCAAACTAGACAGATTTGTAAGAGTTAATAAAATCCAAGACACTCTAAAGTCAGCATCAGGATACAGTTAAATTGCTTCTTTCTTGGGCTTTCTATCAAGGACTCCCTACAACATGTCCTACATTGCAAACCAATCAACAGTCTCCACTCTCTCTCATCTAGAAATGACTACAATTCCCCAAATATCTCGTCTTCTGCAATTGCTCAATCCACCTCCAACATGAAAAAGTTGCTACATGACTTTGGACTTATGTTGCAACTTGCAAGAAGGAAAATGGCTAGACAAAGATTTCGTAAGGATATGAACAACCTTGGCTATACTCCTCTAAGCTAATGAATGGTACACAACAGCAAAAGAAACTTCAATGAAGCTATCTGAAGCTTTCAAAGACACCATTTCCCTTATCATCCAGACTAATGAACTCTCAACCAGTAACCATTGCTGTGAGATTAACAAACTTCTCAAGCCCATAGCAGCTGAATTTTGTCACCCTCATGGATGAAACCCATCTGCATAATTGAAAACCTTCTTGTAAACATACTTATCTCCCCAATGGATGAGCCTAGATCTGCATAATTAGTAGTCTTCTTCAAACATTAACTTTTTCCCCTTGTAAGGTGGTACCCATCAAAACCTCAACGAAGATTAGATCAAAAGAATGATGCGTTTATGACTTCCTTTTCTCTTTCTCATTTTCCCATCTAAGATATTAAAACCCTTATAGTTTTGCACGCTTGCAGTGGGCTGAAACAAAGTGCTACAGAGGCTGAAAAAAGTGTTACATATATTCTTTGTTCAAAAAGAAAGTGTGAACTTTTCTTAGCAGATTTCTCTACTTAGTGCAACCCCATCCTAACTTTAGGAATCTCTAGAAAAGCCATTGTTTTCTGGTAATTCTAAACGATGTGTTTTAGCTACCTAAAAGAAGAGCAGCAAACAAAAAGAAGTAAGAAAAAATAACCAAAAGAGATGAAACTTGTACAGTTCATGTCAGTTCAAGTAAGAAAAAATAACCAAAAGAGCTGAAACTTGTACAGTTCATGTCAGTTCAAATTTGTTGACTTAGTACCTCATCAAATCTCACAAGAGTGACAAACAACCGAATATCTGCCTCAGACAAATCATTTCCACAAATGTATCTTTGCTTGCCAAGTATCTCCTCACATCTATCCAAAGCTTCATACAACTCCTTCACTGCCTGAAGAAAACACAACTAGAAATTTTCAAAAATTGTGCAGCAAATGGCTGAGTCCATTTAAGCTTGTGGGTACTAATTCAGTGCAACATTACTTGAATCATGAAAAATGCTTACTTCATCATAAGGTCCTTGCTTCTTTGCAAACCCACATTTGTAGACACCATTATTTATCCCACTGTATATCCATTCATTAGTCTCATCGACCAAGGATCGTAAATGAGGAGGATACAGATCCAAAGCAGCATTCTCCGCTATATCATTGAATTCAGAATTGAACATCCGGATTATCTCTGCACTTTCATTACTAACAATCGTCTTGAGTTTTTTGTCCCATAAAACCTGTCATAAGACTAAACCCATCAGGCAACTAAGCTGATTCAAGCAAGCAAATAGGAAAACAAAAGAGGCAAAGAGAGGAAGATAAGGTGGCCAGAAGTCAACATACAGGAACTGTGTACTTTCCAGAGTACTTGGTACTAGCAAGCTCATAAAGTTCTCTTATACTCTTCGCACCATTTAAAGCGTCAGGTTCGGCTCCTGGTACCTCTGTGTCTGAAGAAGGGAAAACCCATCCCATGTGCTCATCACTTTCCTTTGTTCTTTCCCATATTGGTTTGACTGACTAAGCAACAAATGAAAAGACCAGATTGATATTGTTACAACAATTTGAGAAATTCAACAAGAAATCTGCTACATGATTCACCAACCGTGAAACCAATGGCTTTGTCCAGTCCTTTAATCTTCAAGTATGCCAGGCATCGGGAAGCCCAAGGGCAAGCATATGATATATACAGATGATATCTTCCGGATTCTGCTGGAAATTGAGAATTTGGGTCTCGAGAAATGAAGTTCCGGAATGTTGAAGCAGTTCTCATAAAAGCTCCAGAATCTGATGTCTCATCCAGTGCAGATCGAGCCATTTGAAAAGTAGTCTGGAGAAATGCATTATTAGTTGAAATGAGTACTATAAACTTCTACACTTGAATAAAATCATGAGTACAGGAAGAAAAAGTCAAGAGTCCACAGATAGACTGTTAACAAAACAAACAATTGAATCTCCCAACTCAAAAAACATTAAAATTGAGAATCCAAAATGATGGAGTTCGATATCTTGCACAGACAGACAAATCAAAATGGCCATGTCCCACATGCAAAACTAGCTTTGCATTAATTCCTCAGTCAACTTATTTTTCAGTTCTGCCTCTGTGATCTTGGTTTTCCCTAGCTGCCTTCTGGCTACAAAGAAGCTTACTTCAATCAATGAGTATCATTTAGAGTATTAATTTTTGTTTTAAAGGAAAGACTTAATATTAATTCATCCAATACTCAGCTTAAAAATTAAACGAACCTCATCAGAGATTAACAAATAGGATTCTTCACTCCTTGATCAGTTTAATTTTATTCATACGCAACCCAACTATGACTGGAAAAATCTACCAAACACCCTAGGCCAATAAACTATGGTAAACAGATGCATCCCCGCAAACGCCTCAGCCAGAGAGAAAACAGAAATAATCAATAAAGAAAATGGGTATTGTCACTGATCGGCAATATAGAACCACATAATCACCTGAAATCAAAGATAAACTTAACATAGTTCAGTTGCAATTAAAATTCACAGCAAAATCAAGATATTAAGTATGATGATACAAGGAAGAACATGTCAATTGGTTTTACGCAAATTACACAGAAACAAGAGAGGTACCAGAGTAAGAAGCAACAGAAAATGAAACTTAGAGGGAACAACTGAAAAAGGTGATTGAGTACCTTGAAAGGAAGCTCTGGAAGGGTAAAGTAGACACTGCTCTTTGGGACCGATGGTAGGAAATGGCTTTTGCTAAGGAAAGCAATCATGAGTCGGTTGGTTTCATTTTCTGTCAACCTTCTCCTTTTTTTAAGATTTCGGTCACCCACCTTTCACTTTTCTCCTTTGACTTCACTTCCTTTCCTCGTTTTTTATTTTTGTTTTTTATTTTTTTGTTTTACCAAACTACTTCTTCTTAATGTCATACACAAAACAAATTACTGAATTAAGAAGTCCATGCTTCTGCAATTAAAAAAATGAAATAAAACAATTTGATTAGTAAATAATGTCTCTAAAATTTCTCGCTAGAGATCAAAGTGAAATTCATATTGCATAATTTTTCAATTTATTGGGTAACTTTCAAGAACTTTTTTATCTTTCAAGTGTAATTTTTAAAATTCAATAACAATTTTGTTTGTATGTAATTTGACATGTAAGTATTGGTATCGTCCAATAATTGATTGACTTAGAAAAATGATAAATTCTCCCTAAAACGCAATATGTTCTATAAAATAAAAATAAAAAGACATTAACATAGTAGTGAAAAGAGTATATTAAATTATAACATAATAATAGTTTTAAGACTTCAAATTCTTTTTTATATTATTTACTTTTTTTTTATTTTTTAAAATAAACTATATATATCATATTATTGATCAAACTCTCATATTCAATCTATCAATTTAATTTAAATTAAAACTTAACTCAAATGGATATGAAAATTAAATGATATTTTCGTTTTTCAAATGCTTCAAAAATAACACAAATAAATTTTTCATCCTATTTTAGATCAACCACTCAAATTTAAATAATTTTTTATATAAAATCCATTTTTTATAATTTTTTTAAAATTTTAACAATACATATTTTAAAAATATATATTTCTAGTACTAAAAAATTTTTAAAACTTTTTAAGATCATAATTTAAATATTTTTTATGTTTATAAAAATTTTAAATTAAAATTCATTATATAAATATTTAATTTAAATATTTTAATTTTTAAGTTTTTAATAAAAATTTAATGTAATTTAAATTAATAAAAAATTTAATATATTATTTTTTAAATATATATATTTAATTAATAATATAAAATAAATATCAACATTTCATAAAATCGTTACCCTTGTTTTCATGTTAAAAATCATGTCATCAACCGGTTTAAATTGAAGACTGTGTTGCGCCCTTATCCTATTATGTCACATCTAATTTCTCATTGCTTATTTCCAATGTGATAATACTGACAGAACATTACTGGGCCATTGATACTTAACTGGAACAACGTAATACATAATATATAATTGTATTAATACCCAGAAGAAGATGGATCATCAAAGAAGAATAAATGTATTCATAGTGTAAGCAAATGCGAGCTTGCTATTAACAGAAACCTTTTGATTCCAAGAATCAATCTATCACTACTCGGTCACATTCGCCCAACCTTGATCAGCCTGAAACTTTACAAACTCTGCTAAAAGCTTGATTTCTTCATCCTGCAAACGTGGCCCAAATGTACATTGCCCTCTTGGCGTGCATTTCTCACCAAAACCCTGCAAACAAACCAAATCAGAGACTTGATAGAGCCACATATTTAAAACATTGGAGCCACACTCACCGGCATCCTTCCCTTGCCAAAGTAGGTAATCCGGAATATCTCTTCTTCTGTGGCAACTCCATTTCTGTTGAACCAATCATTCTATCAATTCACGAAACTAAAAAGGTACGATGGGGTTCAGGACAGGAGACTGTGATCTGATTGATTACCTTTGTAGATCATTTGTAAACAGAGTTGCACCCTGAACAAACAGAAGAAACTATTGATTAAGAACAGAGTATAAAATGAACTAAAAAGGTTCATTAAGAGGAAAAAAGCAGACTGACTGGTTGAATTATATTTCCCCCTGCATCATGACATCCAATGCAAGCTCGGCCAAACAATGTGGCTCCCTTTTGTATATCTATGTTCCTGGCAAATGACACTGCAAAAATGGAAGAAAGCTAACAGAAACCGTGTAATTAACCAGGTCTGCCAAGTAGGGTAAAGTATCAAGTAGTTTTTTTTTTTGGTCTGGGTCTGAGTTATCAAATAATCTTTACAGTTTGAATTGAAGTAATCAAGTCCTCATAACTTCAAATGTAACTCCATTAATGTAACAAGAGAAGAAAGTAACAGATTCAATTTGCAGTAAATTAAAATTAAGAACATATGATGGCTTCAAATGAAATCACTTAGAACTTAATAATTGAAATCAACATACAAGAACTATTTTATGATAATGGATAAATGTCATTTAAAATCTGAACACTTTTTTTCTTAATCTCTACCTTGAACTTCAAAATATTTCAAAACAAGCTTGATTGGTAAGAAATAATCACATAGAATTTTTTAAAAAAATTCAAAACTGATAATATTTAAATTAAGGATCCAATACTAAATTTTGATTTAAAATTTTATATGAATGTAAACAAATATTGAAACTACCATTATAAAAATATTTTTAAAAAAATTATACAGTTAAAATTTAAAAAAATTCAAAAATAAATAACTCAAAATAGAAGTATTAAATTTATTTATATTATATTTTAATAGTAAAAATATGTTTATTTTTATTGTTTATAATAATTTGACCAAGATTTAATTTAATTATTTTTTATTAATTCAGATATTATGAAATTTAGAATAAAAATTATAAAAAATATATAAAATTTTAAATGATCTTTACCCTATGATAATCGGGTTAAAATTTCTCCAAAGATCTGTATTCCATGACAGGATCTTCATTTTGTGAAGCACATGATATGAGAGATTGATATGACAAAATCCAATAAGCAATGATAAGTTTAACATTTCATTCTACTCGTAGCAGACAAAACATATATATATACAGTAAGTCACTGAAAGAGAAGCAGAGGCATTTAGGCAAATACCTGGAGTGTTGCATATAGGGGATAAGGCTACAATTGCAGCCATTAAAGGAGGAGCCAGGTTCCTCAAAATTCTTACTTGTTTTTGCACTGCAGGAACCGGATTAGGTATTTCTCCTTCCTTTGCATTTCCCTTTCAACCATCTCAGTGCTTGCAACACTTCAGTCAGTTTGTTAAACACATTGAGAGACCAAAGAGAGAGAGAGAGAGAGAAGGGAGACGAGAGAGAGTGAGGTACCTTCGTCGAGAGACCAAAGATTCTTTTGTTCCCACCAGATACAACACAGAGAAGCCTCATCTCTCTTCGTCTATGCTGTCTGGCTCTCTTACTCTGTGCTTTGGATGAAGAAAGCCCAAAATGTAAGAATTTGACCAGACAATAGGTCTCCCTATGCTTGGGTCGCTAAAAGGACCAGATAATAAATAAGTGTTTTAACTTAAAGAAATAAATTTCCAGGTGCATAATGAAAGTTGATAATATATGTTTTTTAAAGTTTTTTATATATTTTTTAAATAAAATTACTTCTCAAAGGATACATGCAACTATAAGGCCACCATGATTTTGAAATAAATTAAAAAAACAAAATCAGAATTAACCTTCAGGCAGTTTCAAATTCTTTTATTTTGAGCAATAAACAAGCGCTTGATGCTTCTATCATTAGATTTTGAATAAATGTATGGAAAATTTGCTTTCTAATTCAGCAAAATCTTCAACAAATCTTTAAATACTGTGAAGGCTATTGATCCTTTTTTTTTTTTTAATTATTGTGATTTATGTGGTTCGAAAAACTCATGATATTTATGTTAAGCATTGAAATTATTTTTTTGTCAGTTAGTATTTGAATTTTAGGCCTATAAACTGGTGTTTAGTCAACAAAAATGAGTTCACATTTGGTCTGAGCTTTTACTATTTTAGTTAATGACTAGAATGAGCTTCGTGTTATAGAAGTTTTTTATTTTGATTTTTTATTTTTGACAGGTCATCAATGTGAAATTATTGAAATTTTGCCTATTTGCATTGCTGGGTTTTTTTTTTTTTTTGGTTATTATTGATCTAAGACTTGTATGGATCTCACGGTTCTTTATTGTGATTAATTATTAAAATAATTAATTATTTTTAATTTGTTTAGAAAAACAAATGATAATAGAAAAATATACGTTGAAGTTGGTTTTAATATTATGAAACTTTAAGATATTATGCATATTGTTGTATCTTTATTAATGTTTTTTTGTTTTAGTTGTCAAATGATTATATATATATGCATATATATATATGACATTCAAGTTAATAAGAGATAATATTCTTACTAAATTTTTTTAAATTTGATTTATCAAATTATTATAAAAAAATCTTTCGACATTAAAATTAATAATTTTTTTTAAAAATTGATAGTTAATATATATTGAATAAAAGAGTAATTTTTTTATTTATAACCCTAGCGTTATCTTTTTATAGAGAATATAATGTAGCTTAATAGACGATTATTATGAGATTTTATTTCATTTGAGTTGATAACATGAGACTTAATCAACAAGGTAAAGTTCTGTATGACTCTTATAATCGAGTCTTGATGTCTTAAGATATCAAGCTTAAGGTACTTAACTCAATAAGTTCAATCAAAATTAACTTTTTAACTTAGGTCTAGCTGGAAGATTAATGGATTAACCAAAGATAACCTTCTGACTTGAAGTCTGGATAAAATACTTATATCACATTCTGCATTATCATAAATATGTTACATTTGTATATTTTAAATTTGTGATTATATAATGGTTGAAGAGTTAATAAATGAATAATAATTAAATGTAAAATATAAAATATATATAATTTAAACAAATGAATATATCACTACAAAAAAATTCAGATTTAGCGATCCATAAATTTGTCACTAAATTAAAATAATTTTTAATTAAATTTTTTAGCGACAGATAAAATTGATAGATAAAATTATTCTCGCAAAAAAAATGAACGACTGAATTTTATATTTGTCGCTAATTAACGATATATGCTAAATCCATAAAAATGTGTTGCTAATTAGCGACTAATATATATCAATCACTAAATTATCGTTAATATAATTATTTTTTAAAAAAAATTAATTTTAAATATAATTAAATAAAAATAAAATAAGATAAACTAAAATTTATAATGATCACACTTAAATTACACTCTTCCTCCATACATTTCTCTGTAGACTTACACTCCAACTCTATGCGCTTTTCCATAGCTTTCATTTGATAATGATTACACTTAAATTACAATGTCTAATAAAATTATTATCTAAATTTAACATAAACTGAAATTTAGTAACAAATAAAATTAAAAACTCCAATATTTAATCAACATCTAATTAATTAATATAAATTTCATAAAAACCTAACTTAATTATTTATCACAAATTAAAATATTTAATTAAACTATTATCTAAATTTAACATAAACTAAATTTATTTTAAAAAATAAAATTAACAACTCTAAAATTTAATCAACATCTAAGTAAATTAATTTTCATAAAAATATAATTAATAAAATTATTTATGTCATGAAATTATAATATAGTTAAACTATTATCTATCTAATCAATAATAAATTAACTAATTTTATTAACAAATAAAATTAATAATTACAAAATGTAAGTAACATCTAACAAATTTAAATTTTTTAAAAATCTAAGTAAATTACTTATTTCAAATTATATTCTAATTAAACTGTTATCTATCTAATTCAATATAAACTAAATTTTTAATTAACCTATGAAATTAACAATTACATAATTTTGTTAATATCTAACTAATTTAAATTTCATAAAACTTTAATTAAATTATTTATCTTAAATTACAAACTAATTAAATTATTTTCTAAATAATCTAATATAAACTAAATTTATTAACAAATAAAATTAACAATTATAAAATTTAATTAATATCTAACTAATTTAAATTTCATAAAAATCTAATTGAAATATTTATTACAATCAAATTCAACCATTAACTAATAATATATCATAAATTAAATTTATTAGAAAATAAAATAAATAACTAAAAAATTATTTAAAATATAAAAAATTTCTATAATTACTAAATTTAATCATAATATTCCTGTACAAGATTTTCAACCATTAATATTACCATCAATAAAAATTTTCACAATTACCTGCACAAATTATCGAGTAAAGAAAGCAATCTCGCATAATGAAAGGGAATATGGTTGTTCATAGTGAAGAAAATAGAGGAGAAATTGCTCAAACCAAGACGTCGAGCAATGAGACAGCGATAAAGACATATGGATATGAGATAGCAAGATAAATGAAGGGAAAAAGAGTGGCACTCGCGGGTAAAATAAAAAATTAAGGGACCTGTGTATAGACAAACGCAGAGACAACAAAAGAAATGAGGGGAAAGTGAGCGGACGAAAAGGCGAAATATTAGTAAGACAAATGCAAAGATAGAAAATAGAAATTGAAAGAAAGGAAAAGGCGCTCGTGCAAAAAAAATAATAAAAAATGAAGGTTTCAATTTATAATCACTTAGCGACAAAAGTAAGTGGCAATCGTTAAAAGTGAAATTCAGCTACCGCGATCAAGTTTTTCATTGCCTCGACTGTGAAAGTAAAATCAAGCGAAGGCATTGCTGCCTTCGTGACCATGGTTGCCTCCTTCGAGGCGATCATGCATGGGTACTTTTGCAGCGGGCAAGGTTGCCTTTATAGTCATGCATAGAGGCTTTTGCGGCAGCCATGGCTGCCTTTGAGGCCATGCATAGAGGCTTTTAGAGCAGCCATGGCTATCTTCGCAACCATGCATGGAGGCTTTTGGGCAGCCATGGTTGCCTTTTTCGCGGTCATGGCTACCACCTTAGAAAGCCATGGCAGCCGCCTTTGAAGGCCATGGCTACCTTCACAGTCGACCATGGCTACCTCTTTCACAGCCATTATAGTCACTTTTGAAGGACATGGTTGCCATGGCAACACCCATGCATAGCTACCTTCGAAGGTAGCAAGCTCGCCTTCGGAGGCGGCAAGTTAACTGCCTTAAAGTTTAAATTTAGTAAAATTTATCTACAAAATTTCAATCTTGACACTTTTAATATTTAATACTTATGTAATCTCATATGTTATATGTTAATTTGAAATAACTAAATTTTTTTAGCATATATATATATATATATATATATATGAAATAGTGAATTCGTTGTTTTTTTATTCATTTTGAATTATATTTTACTTATTATCTTTTATATTTATTTTTAACTTTCAAAATTTATAACATTGACCAAGCTACAATGAAAAAAATATTATTCAATATAATTTTTTTAAAAATAGTTTTTATTTATTATAAGAAAAATTATTATACAAAGAGATACTAATTTAATAATTTAATTACTATAAGCTAAGCATTAATGATAATATAATAATATCAAAAATTAATTTTAAATGTCATAATATACATAAATCCTATTTTGTATAATATACATTATATAAGATTTTAATTTAAGACATAATATTAAAATTTTCATGTGCATTGCACTTGTTTTAAGCTAGTGGACGTAATGACGAATAGTTTTTTCTTATAATTTTTGTATGTGAGGCTATTAAAGTAATGTCATGTCCATAAAAGAGTTAAAAATATAATATTGTTATAATAGAGTTTAGTTTTCCTTAATTTGATTTTTAAAAGATTATTTAATGAAAAATTTTCAATAATTAAAGTATTTGATATGGTTATAATAGGTAACTTAGTTTATGCATCATTTCATTGTTGTCAAGTTATCAGTCTTAACTAATCCACACAACAAGAAATTCAGAAACTATAAATGAGATAATGATGGTAAATGTATTCCTTTAAAGTGGGAGGATATAAATGTAATTTCATTCTATCTTTAAAACAAGTTGATATATTTAAAAAGTAATATTCATAAATTGTTGTTTGGTTCATAAGATTTTTTAGGAAATAACATTTAATTGAGTTTTTCGTGTCAGAAAAATTTATTTTTGTATTAAATAACTAAATTCTCTCCAACAATTTATCTATTAGTTATTTTTAAATAAATATGAAAAACCTTTGAACTATATTGCTTTTGTTTTATATCTCGAATTATCAATTAAAAATCAATTTTGCACATGATATTTTAGTTTAGTTAAATTTATAATATATCATTAATTTTGCTATAAGAATTGTTTATATTGGAATTAATCTGAGTTACTAAATTTTAAATTAAATTAAATTTAAACCATAATTTTAATTTTTTTAAAAGTATTCAAATTAAGGATCTTATAAAATATTCAAACTACTATTACAAAGAAATTTCAAAATTTTTAATATATATTTTAAAATTTTCATAAAGTTAAATATTTAAAAATTTATAAAATATAATTTGTAAATAAAAAATTATTTAATATTAAAGGATTGACTCAAAATAGAATGTGAAATTTATTTAATTTATTTTAAAATATTTCGATAACAAAAATAATTTTAATTTATCATAATTGTTAGAATTAAAATCTAATTTAAATTAAATTATATATATAATATAATCAACATAAGATATATCAAGATTTAAATAAAAAAAGAATTTAGTTGAGAATTTTATTTTTATATTTACCTTTAAATTTTTATAAACTCTTACCTTCTCTATCGCTGTTGATTTCTTTTCAACATATGTTTAATAATACAATTATGTATTATATCCAAGCTAATTCAAGTTCCTAAAAATTTCTTTGAAGCATCAAATTCCCTTAATAAGTCCACATTTGATACCAATACTGTAATTTTGAGAATAACACAATTAATTTTTAATCACAATTAATGTATGCTTAAACTTTTACCAAACACAGCACATAATTAACATAAATATGAACCTATAGGTTCACTCACATGTTTTTATTTTAGACATAAATTTACATGAACATTGATGTCAACTATCTTTAAGATATGAGATAATATTCAAATAAAACCAACAAAGATATGAGATAAATTGTTTGGATATCAAGAAAATAAAGAAAATGATGTTTCTGGAGGCTAAGTTTGCAGCATCCCTACATAGAATCAGAAGATATTTCTTTTTCTTTAGAAAATTCTGAATTTTGGAATTGGGTAATTTTTAATAATTGTAAAGAAAGTGTAAATAAAAGATTGTTGAGAAGTGGATGGAAAATGCAAAAGAAATGATAAATGTGGGTGAAAGTCATGTGTTTGTCTTTTATGTATTCATTTCTTCCACCAGTTGTCTCTGTGGACCTGTCTATATGATCCAGCAACATACCTACCTTATCTGAATTTCTGTTTTTTTTAAAAAATGAAAATTAAAAGGAACAAAATGAATTTGCATATAACACTATTTATTTTTCCCCCTATTTTATTACTTGTAATGTTCTATCAACTTATATTTTAGATGTTTTTATATTAATTTTTAAAGTTAAACATTTAATATTTTTAGAAAAAATGTCATAACTAAATTCCGTTCATTACTTGATATTTCATCAAATGAATGCATCAAAAAAGAAAAATATTTCACGTTAAGTAAGTATTTTTAATAGAAAATATTTTAAATCACAATAAAAATCTTGCCCATTTCGGTCAAATCAAATACTATATGAGTGAATGAATTTTACAATAACTATGTTTTAAAATTTAATTTTTATTTTCATGCAATAGATTTTAATGACATATAAGTCACATAGCAATTCATTTAATAATTAGATAAAAATTTTCATTAAAATCAAAATCAAGAAACCCAATTGTTTTGATTAAAAAAATGAAAAATGCCAAATTAAAATGATTGATAAAAAGAAGTGTTTATGATTTAAAAAAGTAAGCTTGAGATTGTTACAACTAAATATATAAAGTCCTATACGGATTGAGGTACCACTAAAATACAAAAGATGAAAAAGATGCCACGAAAGCCACGTTTCTTCGTATTCTCCGCCCGTGACCATTGCATCTCTCTTTTAAATTTTTTAATAAATAAAAAAAGAAAAAGAATTCATCAATCAATTATCCGTCAATGATTTGCATGCTAAGCGTATAAAATTTATTATTGATTTTTTATGTTATTAAAAATATATGTTTATATTGTTATTTTGATCCACCTATATAGATACTATTTATTTTAAAATCTTAATTTGTCATGTATTAATTTTATTTTAGTATTAAGAGATATAATGTTATTTTGATTTGCATTGTATTGTAGATATTGTTAGTTTTATAATCTTAATTATTATGATTATTTTTGAATTTATTTCATAATTTTAAAATAAAATATATATTACTTAATTAAAAAATTAAAAAATTGATATATAATCAATATATATGATGAATATATGATAGAGACACTTCAAGATATTAAAATTTAAAAATATTTATTTTTTTATTAACATGTCAATGTTGTTCAGAGGAAGCAATTAATGGCTGCTAACCGTCCTGGGCCAAGGGGTTTGAACTTTGAATTGTTTAAATAAAGCAAAAAAAGAAAATCCTATTTTTGTCTGATTAATTTTATTTATATTTATATTTGTTTTTGTCCTCCCGAAAAAGAAAACATACGTATAGTAACAGTTGTTTGTTGTCTCATCTCTCAGCTCGCTTCCGTGGGGCTCTTTGATGTCTCCTTTGACTTCACGCCTTTAGCTGCAATCACTATTGACTATTTATCCCCAAAATCCAATGTCCAAATGCCAATTCTATTTTTCTCTGTAATCATCACGTAACATCTAATTTGCTGTTTCCCCGAATTACCCCAGTTTCGTTCAGGACTACCTCTCAATTCTCGATTTTGGGTGATAATCTGGGCCTTGAGTCGCTATGGCCGTGCTGTTGGAAGACATCGTGCAGTCCGTGGAGCTATGGTTGAGGCTGAGAAGGAGACAACAGCAAACCTACGTGGACCCGAATCTCGACCCGGTTTTATTGGTTCCGGGTATTGCAGGTTCCATTTTGAATGCTGTGGATCCTGAGACCGGGAAAGAAGAGCGGGTTTGGGTTCGGATCCTCAGAGCAGATTTTGAGTTTAGAACTAAGCTTTGGTCTCGTTTCGATCCTTCTACTGGTAATTCCGTTTGGTGTGCCTTAACATTTTTAATGGCGAACTTTATCTTCAGGCGTTCCTTTGTTTCCTAAGGAAATCGTGACGAAATGGTGTATGAGCTTTTTTCCTTTTTGATGCCAGCAAAAGAAACATCCTAAGTTTTTGTTGGTTTATATTTGGTTGCTGAGGATGTTTCTAAGGTTTGGTTGCTGAAATTGAAACAAGACTGAAAAAATGAATTAGAAGTGTGGTTGATGATAAATGGATAATTGCTTTGCTACATGTGGGATAGATTTCTAGATATGCCCATGCTTTGCTTACCACTTAGCTTCTTATCCCTTCTTTATATAATTTGGTAAGTTTTATTTAACTTAAATGCTAATATCAAGCATAAGAAAATGTTGATTTTGTTACTTCTATTTTGTGCATAATCAATATCTCTCCCACCATGGCATGCAACTATAAATAAACAGGTTTTTCCATAAAAAAAAAAGTACATAGAGAGTGTCTGTATATGATTTCTATGTTTATCTATTCTGGGTCACATGTGCTAATTAGTTACAATATAACTGTGAATCAGGTAAGACTGTTACTCTTGATCCAAAAACCAGCATCGTAATTCCCGAGGATAGATATGGGCTATATGCAATCGATGTCTTGGACCCTGACTTGGTACTTTTCATCTTCCAACTTTTGATGCATTAGTTCTGAAGAATTTATATTGGAATGTTGGTTTATTTTATTAATTTGTTGTGATGCATACATTAAATATTATTTTCGTTCAGAATTTTTAGCTATTATTAACTGTGAACGTAAAGTAGGAAGTTTGATTTGAATAAAGATATGTTTAGATACATATTTCTTCTTTGGATCAGTGCTTTTATTTAATATGTTTTTCTGAGTGATATTTTAGCTTATTCTTTATTTTTTTTCCACCACAACTCAAAATATGTCTTCCTGGCAGTGAATATTTGTCATTTTCTGCAGTGAATGTCTTCACTATATCTTATCATGCTTAGTGCTGAGGATCTCGCAACATATATAGCCTTTGGCATTGTTGTTGATCTTTCTGTAAAATATTAATGGATGCTGCAGTGCTGAAAGAACCTCTGGAAACTTATTATTGGCTTGTGATGCTTCTGTTACCATTTTTCTTTCAGACTTAAGTTTGCAAAAACTGTTAAGAATGTTAACTAATTATAGATTTCAACTATTTTTCCTCTGCAGATCATTGGACGTGATTCTGTTTTTTATTTCCATGATATGATTGTTGAAATGATCAAGTGGGGTTTTCAAGAGGGAAAAACACTTTTTGGGTTTGGGTATGATTTCCGCCAAAGTAACAGGTATCATATTTTTTTTCTGATTGGCAAGAATAAGTTATCAGTCCTATATAAAATAAACAGCGGCCACCCGCCTTTATTGTAAACTGAGGATATCAAAATATAACAGTTCTTTTAGGCTAGTGAGCACATGTTGCAGTAATTTCCCACATTTTTTATCATTAAATTGCTTGGAGTGTCTTTTCTTCTTCCTTTTTTTTCTTTTTGGTTTTGTTGAGGAGGAGGGGGGGCGGGGGGCGGAGGGTGTGGAGGGAACTGCAAACTTATCCCATAGGAAGTCCAAACTTCAGATTTTTGTGAAGTTCAGAGTTTTTCTAATGAGCATGGGCAAAGGTAAAATTTAGTGAATAATTGTTTTGCTTGGTCAAATTTTCGATTCAACTGCATGGGAGATTTATTTTCGACAAAAAAATGTAAAACACTGAAAGAGCTTAATACTGTGGAGGATTATTGAAAATACTTTATAACATTGAACACGAGATGCCTAACTTATGGCATGAAACAAGCTTAGAATCTAGAACTGGAAGGGAATAAATGTTTTGTGGGCCAAGGCACTCAAAATAAGTGGAGATCCTTTTGATAGTAAAAAGCTCCATGTGAAAAAAGTGAAGGTTGGAGGCTGATTATATGGTTTATGGATACAATGATGTGACAAAAGACATTCCTTCTATTCAATTGTCCTGGAGTGATTTGATTTGCTTATTTGGTTACACTTAAGTGGTTGGGATCCCTTTATGTTGTGGTAAACTAGCTTTGAAAAGAGGTTCATGTAAATCTATTGAGAGTAAGTTCATGATTAGTAGTAAGAAATGTCATTGGTGTTTGGGTGCATGCAGACTTTCTCTACTTTAGAGCGTCATTTGCAACCTTTTTTTATTGTGTTGTTGCCTTTAGGTTGCAGGAAACATTGGAGCGATTTGCTAACAAATTAGAGACAGTTTATAAAGCTTCAGGGGGGAAAAAGATAAACATCATAAGTCATTCTATGGGGGGTCTTCTGGTGAAGTGTTTCATGGGCCTGCGCACTGATGTACCTTCTGCTTTTCTCCATTTCCTGAGCTTACGTTTTTCTTCTATTGCTTTCTTTCTGCTACCCAGTTTTCTTCTATTGTCTTCTTTCTGCTATCCTTCCTTCGTTCACAGCTTTTGTTATCAGTTGTGTGGGGCTTGTGGCTTATATATTTTGTAATATGGTCTGTTGTTTGTTATACAGATTTTTGAGAAATATGTGAAGAATTGGATTGCCATTGCTGCACCATTTCGCGGTAAGAGATTGATACATATTTTGCAAAGAGTGGATGCTCATACGAACCCTCATACTCTGCATGCTGCACTGCACAACACATTCTAGAGAATGAAACTTCTTGACATATACAGGTTCAATTACTGAAAATATAGCTAGGAAATATAAGACTAAAAGTTTGATTCACCGCAGGTGCTCCTGGATACATCACATCTACCTTTCTAAATGGAATGTCGTTTGTTGATGGTTGGCAACAGAATCTTTTTATTTCAAAATGGAGCATGCATCAGCTGGTACGGTCCATTACATTTTGGCATTTTGAATTACATGTCTGTTGAGACTCTGGATGTAATTATGATTGTTATGTTTATATCCAATTAGAGGACAACATTTTGCCTTGTGACTTATAGTGCTATTGAACAATCTCACTTGAACCTTCACTGATTATAAATTTCGTCTATGCTGCTACTAAACACCCTGAATTAAGTTTTCATTTACATTGACTGCTATGTAGCTTATTCAGGTTAATGGTTATTGTTTTTGAAGTGTGTTAGCATAAATCTTTTTGTTCTTTCAGCTGATTGAATGTCCATCAATATATGAGTTGATGGCTTGTCCCAATTTCAAATGGCAACACACTCCTCTTTTGGAATTGTGGAGAGAGAAGCAACATAGTGATGGAAATTCTCACATTATGTTGGAGTCTTATTGCCCGGTAGAGAGTATCAAAATTTTTAAAGAAGCTCTTGTGAGCAACACGGTGAGCTACCAACTTTCCTTCTATGATATGTGGTTCAATGATAATTGATTGAGATATAGCCTCCTAATTTTCTTTCTTTGTTAGCGTTGGATTTCAAAGCATGCTAATATCTTCACACTTTGTACTTTGAAAGTAATTATTGGAGTTTTAGACGTCTGAAATTTGGTTTTAATGCTTTATCTGCACAATTACTTCACGTGCCAAAAAAAAAAAAAAAAAAAAAGAAAAACACTCGATGATGGTTCTGTCAAAATTTAACAATACTTTGACTCTTGTTTGTAAGTTTTCAATGAACAATTTGAGTTATATCTGCATCCATGTACTTCGTACTTCAGGTCAATTATGATGGAGAAGATATTCCTCTTCCTTTCAACCTAGAGATCTTGAAATGGGCTGATGAAACACACAAGATTTTGTCTCGTGCCAAGGTTCCTTCTGGAGTTAAATTCTATAACATATATGGGACCAATCTTGAGACACCACATAGTGTTTGGTAAGGCTTCCATGTAAACCTTCAGATAAAAGAGTTGCATCGTTTTTCCGGCCACATAGCTGCAGTAAATTCTTCATTTTTCATAGGATTTAAGCTTCATAACACAAATATGTTGCTTTTTTTTTTTTTTTTTTTTGTGGCCTGTATTACATCTCCAGTTTTGGTTTACTGGTTTGCAGCTATGGAAGTGAGGAGACACCTGTGACAGATCTGCAACAACTAAAAAGTTTCCAGGTTATCATCTTTTGTTGAGTATTTTTCTCATTCTACAGTTCAGTTATTAGCACTAGCATTTCGGTCAGGTGTTATATATCATGCAGTGCTTGCATCTACATTCAATTGATCCTTTTCCTCTTCCTGTAATCTGTTTATGGTTCACTTGGACAATATTTCAGTGCATAACTTTTGTTAATATAGTTTTAATTTTGGCTGATGCTAAGGTTAATTATCAAATCAGCTAATTTATATTTTCATGTTTTCAGCCTAAATATGTATGTGTTGATGGCGATGGAACGGTTCCAGTAGAATCAGCCAAGGTTTGTTTTCTTCTGTTAATAGCTTTTCCAATTTGATAAATTTGTTATTTGACGATAGTTTATTAGGTTGAGAGAATTAGCAATCCTACTTTTTGATGAATACAATTTAGTGTTTGAAATCTCTGGAGTTGCAATCTAACCTTTAAACTTCTATTAGTGTTGGAAGTACTCAATTGTTTTGATTTCAATCAATGAAGCAAATGAAAAATATAATTTAATGCATTTTGCATAGCCTAAGAGGGGAATATTTAGTGGTAAATTCCATGCAAACCAACATATATCAATATGGAAAATATAATTACATAAAAAAGATTAAGTTGAAAAACATAATTATTCTTTAAATATCATGTATTTTCACTTATATATGAATGCATGATTTTGGCGATATATTTTTGTCCTATGCCGCATAAACATGATGTCAGTAGAATCCTGACATGATTTCTTTTTTCTTTCACGTATTTTGCTAAATGGTGTTAGAGGAAGGGATTATGGTGTGATAACAACAGAGGTTTAAGATTGACATTGTGATTTTTGAAAGTTCAGGGATTAAATTGAAAGACAACTTAAAATTTTAAGCACTAAAAATGCATTTGCCTTTAATTTTCTGATTCACTTTTAATACCTTCTGTTTTTGAGCTTTAGCTGGTGGCTGTTTTATGAATTCATTATGATAAATTATGTTCAAATGAAAATTCGAATATCATATATTTTCTGATTAATAAAATCTTGCACTAAAATGTGCCAACTTAAATTGAACTACAAAATATTTTTTTGGATTTGACTTCATTAACCCAGCTTGGGGCTATAGTTCTATTCTTTGGTTAACGAAGTGAAACATGGGAGGGGAGAAGAAGGGAAAAAGTGTTTTTATTTTTCCCTTTTCTTACTTTGTGAGGCTCTGAAGGGAGGGTAATTATGGAAATGCATACTTTAAAATTGATGATGCAGATAGTAAATTATAATGGAGGTCAAAGTGAGTAGTGAAGATAATTCTTGAGTAAAATAAGTTCTGGATTTTAGAGAACCTGTGTTGTTAACTGATATTTTACAGGATAAGCTTGTGGATGAAAAGTTTAGTTTCTGCTTTCTGTTGATTCAGATTAGAAAAGTTTTCATCATTATTATTTATGAATATTGAACTTCCATTGCTTCCAGGCTGATGGGCTGAATGCGGAAGCAAGGGTTGGAGTTCCTGGTGAGCACCGGGGAATTCTTCGTGACCACCATGTGTTTCGAATCCTGAAGCACTGGCTTAAAGCAGGCGACTTAGATCCATACTACAACCCACTAAATGATTATGTGATTCTACCCACTGCCTTTGAAATGGAGAGGCACCAACAGAAAGGCTTAAGCGTGACCTCACTGAAAGAAGAATGGGAAATTGTTCCAGGGGATGAACATAATTCTGGTGGTATCACTAAAAGAGAGCCTTGTGTAACCTCAATATCTGTTTCTCATTGTGGGAATGATAAATCATCGAGAGAAGAGGCTCGAGCAACTGTCATAGTTCATCCTCAAAATGAGGGTAAGCAGCACGTTGAACTCAATGCCGTAAGTGTATCTGTTGATGCTTAAAATTGTACTTTGCACTGAAAGAAACATCCTGTACAGTGATGCATGGTTAAAAATCGCAATTATCTTGTAAGAGCCTTTGCAGGATTGTGACCAGTGACGTATCTGGTTGGATGTATATAAATGTATCTCTATGGAGCACTGGTAAAAGAAAAAGAAATGTTTATCATCCCTTTTAACAAGTCAGCATGTAATCTGGATAATTGAGGGTTTTTTTGGGGCGCACATAAGAGAACTATGAGAAGTATGTAATCTGGTATAAGCAATGTTGTGATTAAGTAAGGTTGAGCCATTCATTAGGTATCTGGCTTTGGGATTTCCTTCTGAGTAAAAGGAATTTTCTAGATATCCACCATCTTATAATATTGTCATGATTGGGGGGTAAGCCTACTTGATGATTAGGTTTGGTCTTGTCAAGGCTTATAGGCTTTCAGGTTCATCAGGTGTTGATTGCCTTTTGTTTGATTAATTATGTGATTGAATTTGTTAAATTTATTGACTTAAAAAATAGAATTAAATTATGGGTCTTAAATTTGAAATTAAATTATTTAATAAATTGGTTCACTACAAATAAATAAAATAAATTGTACAATAAATTAAATTATTTAGTTGCTTTAAATTTGAAGTTAGATTTTATAAAATAAATTTATTAACGTAAAATTTTTATTTATAAAAATTAATAATATGATCCATCAATGTATCTCAATGTTTGATTCATGTATTTATAAAATAAGTAAAATAATAAAATTAAGTTTATTGAAAATTTAGTTTCATATGTAATTAATCAAGATAATATATTTTTTTCTACCATATGTTTTTTTTCTAAAATTTATGCATATATTAACATTTTTAATAAATTAGCTTATTTCATAAAGTTAATATAATTTCATTTAATTTATCTATTATGTAAAATTTTAGATGCTTATTAATATTAATTTTGTATGTTAAAGTGTATCATATAGTTGAATATAGAAACATATGTTTTATTAATTTTAATATTACAATACTTACTACATTTATCATATATTCAATGTTTTTAAGAAATTGAACTTTTCAATTTATAAATTTTTTATTTTTATGACAATTTAATGTTAAATTAACCAACATAGAACTTACTGAATCTACATAAAGAAAATCTATGCATAACCACTTTCACAACCAATTAAATTGATCTATGCAAAACTTGATTGAATAATTCAAAACTTTATAAGTTAAACTTGTAAATAAAATCATGAATCATAAATTTTAAACAGATTATGATCAATCCACCAATCCAACAATAAATTATTTCTTTGATCAAATTTTAAATCTTATTTCAACTGACTGATTGTAACACAGTTTAGTTAGTCTGGGTGTTGGTACTTAAAAGAAAAAAAAAACATTTTTGTGTGAAGCTAAATTTCCAATTAATTAAGAAATAATAACACAAATCATATTATTGCATAATCTAGCAATTACACTTCACAAGTCAATTACATCATGAAGAAGAACCCTGATGATTCAACTATATTTCTCAATAACAAATAAGTGACCCAAAAAAAAAAAAACACAAAAAAAGAAGAAACCATATAGAATTTAGTTCAGTTGGTCCAACATCCAAATCCCTTGCATATAAAGAAAAAGCGAGCAAATGGACATGCCTAAGCCAGGCCAGGAAACCTGAAAAGGAAAAACCAGAGCAACAGAGAAAGGTAAACACCTAGGAAGATAAGGATTCAAAAGAGACTACACAGCTTGCTGCACCAAAGCTCTAGCAGAGACACAAATCCTGGAGGCATTAAAGCTCTGTGCGGTAACTTTCTGGTTTAAACCACAATGAGAAATCGATTCCTTTATTCTTCAGATTCTCTGTTGCAGGTCCAATTCTCTCCAAAAGCTGCAACTCCACAAGAATAAGAGTTAACCCAAACTGTACTCATCTGGGACTATTTTGCTTTTTGCTTAAGTAGTAAATGCTGCTGCAAACCCATTATCGCAAGTTTTCATGCTAAAAAATGAAGTTTAGTGAAGTTATTCAGAAATCCAATAATTAAATTAAACAGTCCTCCATGTCAACTCATAGGCATTTGGAAATCTGAAAACTCATAAAACCTCTGGAAAAAGGTGAGGTTAGTGGAGAACGGAAAAATAGTGGAGAAAGGTTGAACAGCATCATCACATTGAAAAAGTATTCAAGAAAACTCAAGTACAAAAAATGTTTGTGAAGCTTCATTTAACAATTTCGAAACCCTGAAAGATTATGAATAAACAAACTCTAAGAGTTAAGCAAGAAAGAAAAAGAGAAAATAAACACCACTAGTCCATTTAAGTCTGGTGATGATGTTATAGACAGGCTGATCCTTAAGTTTTTTACATCAGAAGACACAGCATATACATTTTGAAAATATTCAAACTTTATACTCATCAGCTATAGTTATGGATCCTGAGATTAGATTAAATTGTGCCGAACTGTTACACATCTATGGAAACTAACATAGATGGGAAACAAACAAAACAAAAAACAAACAGATTATTATTTCCAATGTATGATATATATATAAGTCTAAGGAATTTTTTTTTTAAAGAAAAAATAGTCAATCTAACATGGCATGACTCACTTTACACCTCTAGTGGAGACATAAGGTTGGAAATGGTACGATGTAAGATTTTTGAGCATTGATTAATATGATTCAAAAGGAAATAAGGGAATCAGTTAAATATGAAAAAATAGTCAAATGATTACATAAATACATTCAAACTTATTGTTTACATTATTTTAGTGTTACTTTGACATGAAGGAAACTATTGTATTTATCTTTAACTGTATAGTTATTAATATAAATATAGAATTAAAGTTTGATTATCAATATGGGCAATTTTTTAGGATATCTAAAAAAATAAATAAATATTAAAAACTTCACGAAGATAAATAAATTATTCTTCAAAGGATTGAAGCAAGCTGTTTTACTTTTGGCTGTTAAGACAGATGAACATTTTGAGTTCTAGTTCACGTTATTAGATTTACTATATTAAATCTTATGTCTGTTTACATCTTCACCCTAAGTTCTAAGTTTTAACCAGACTAATATGAGATTTTACAATTATTATGCATGACAATAATATCAGCCCAGTAAACATTAACATTTTAGCACCATGTTATTATGCCCTAAACACGGTGTCCTTCTGGTTTTGCCCTAAGGTGTTCCTCAAGGCAGAGTCTCCATAAAAACTTTCAAAACCCTGATTAAGAATAGGTAACTGATTGCTTGTAAATACAGCATTTCATTATTTTCTTTTCCCTTTTTTAGCTACTTACCTACCCTATGGTTTGCTTTCCATTTAAGTGGAATTATTGAGTATGGTACTTGAAAATGTGATAGCAAATAGAATAAACAGTTTAACAAGTAATAACTGTTTTTGCTGACAGAAATGTTATAGCATCTTATGGAAGTACAAGAGGGAGCTCGTCAATTTCTATGTTCATCATACAAGAGAGGATGCTAATACATTACATGTTAATTAAGATTATGCTAAAATATGTACCTACTCTCGTACAATCACCAGTTTAACACCATGTTAAGTGTAAGCAATGAGGGGCAAGGATATGAGAATGGAAGAAGAATTTGATAAACATATAATTTAGGGAAAATTCAAGAGGAAAGTCACACCTTGGTATGCAGAGCACCATTAGACACCAAAACAGACCTATCAAATACACAAAATTTTCCACCATCCATGCGAGTAACCGTCCCACCAGCTTCTTCAACAATCTATTAAAGAAAACAATTAATTAATTGATACATGAATGTGGTCTCTCTCATTTCTTAATTTCATTTTCTTGTTATTCAGAGGGGGAATGAACTCATAATATTCATTTATCGTGCTACTTGTCTTGGGGACTACCATGGGTTTCTTCTAAACAAAGAATTTGTTCAAATGAGTTGAGGTAAAATGTGGAGTTCAATAGTCCAAACATTAGATTCATTTAAAATTTATCTATGGTATATGCCTCAAGAGTATTGGCAGTGAAAATTGGCAAACAAATCTTACGTTACTTGTACCTCAAAGATGGAAAAATGCACTTGTATAAAGAAAGTCATCTGGTCTAAATTATTCTCCAAGAAATATTTTCACAGCATGAGCCTTATATGAATCAAACAACAGCAAACCCAATAGAAAAGCAAAACCTCCTTCAAAATTGCTGGAAATATTTATTTTGAGCTCACAATAAGTAGTTTATCTAACAAATAAAGTCTGAACCCGAATTGTAAAATTTCAAACAGAAGGTTCTACCCTAAACAACTCCAACTCCTGAAGAAGGCAAGTTAATGCCTTTCAGAATTTAACAAACAACTTGCTCTCACCGTGCTAACACCAACTTCACCACCAAACCCCACCCAACCAAAAAAAATAAAAATGAAAGAATCTCAAGTAAACAATATTTTAGGAAACTGAATCTCACTGCAATAATAATATTTTAGTCCAGTGATCCTGGATTAAAGAAATTAAACTTTATTTTATGCTTGGCCGTCACAACTATGGATTTTAAGAGGTAGTGAAGTTACTAATCATTCAACAATCAACACACGAGAAAAAGAAAAATGAGTACATAAACCCTTTCTTTCCTAGAAGGAATGTGGGCATAAAAACTTGAACCACCAATGCTTTACAATGTCAATGAGAGATTGGAAAGGTTGTCCAATAACATTAAAAACATATCTATGTCAATCAAATGCTTAGGATCCAATAAGGTTGGCAAAGAGTGAAAACTATCTGAAACTAAGGAATCCATTTTCCCAAGCTCAAGGCACAAAAATTCAGTTGATATGCATGCACGTATATGTTGTTGCACACCCATGACCAATATATTAAGCAAATACATCGGAAAAGATAAATGACTTTACCAAAACACCAGCAGCCATATCCCATGGTTTTAGACGATATTCCCAATATGCTTCCGCAATTCCCAGCGCTACGTGGCACATATCAACTGCTGCAGCACCAAGCCTTCTGACGCCCTAAACATTTATGATTCATGAACTATAGAGGGAGAGAGAGAGATAGAAGAGAACAAGAGTTATTCTACTTTCACAACAATAACTTATCAGCAGCAGACTGAGTACCCTGCTGATGTCGGTGAATTCCTTGAACAAATCCATATTGGTCGACCATGCATCATCATGTTCATATCCAAACCCTGTCACTAGAAGAGATTGCTCCACCTAAAACAAGTAGAAGATAAGCCTCTACTGAACCAAAATCATCAAGTTTTCAAAATCAAAAGCATATTGACAGCTATATAATCCACTTTCCAAGGCCACCAAAAGATTTTCACCAGAAACAATAGTAGGAAGAAATAACTGAACATTAAATCCAATGTTGATCGCTAATGTTTAAATGACATAAGGAGTTATCCAGAGGTATGTAAGGCAGACAGCTCAGAGATCTATTTAAGTTTATAATGATCATGAATGTACATAATACTAGTGAACACTAAATGAGCATTAATGCTGTGTGTTAAACACCAAGTCATCCATAATATATATCTCCACGCTGCAGCTGAGGCCCTCTCAGTGACTATAAACTTGACAAACAGTTGAGAAGACCCACCGACTCATTACCAAAGTTGGAACACAACTGTGCTTGACATTCTAAGATTTCTGCTGATGAAAAAAGTCTCACCTGACCAGTTTGGCTCACATGAATCTTTTGGCCATTACAAAATGCTCCCCCACCTGGAATAAGTAGTATCAGTGATTCAACCGTTGATAAAGTACTGGATGGACAATGCAAATGAGGAAGAAGACTGATTTGCCGGACAAAAATTTCTTACCAGCACTTTGCAGAAAATATACGGGTGTTCCAACACATAGGGCCCCCAACAAATTCCACCTGAAGATTAGACACACATTCTCATTAAAGCAAACTACCATTTACACTAATAATCCATGAATTAAGTAAGAGCAATAATATGCAAATATTTCTTCTACAGCAAAATGATGCTTTAAATTCTAAAGTTTTGATAATAAATGATCACTTTTATAAAGTTAAGATACAAGAAAGGGCCTGTGATAGGAAGACTCCTATTTTTGAAGCACAATCCATAATCTTGGTATTTGCGACACAGATATAACATGCTTGAAATAAGGAATAAAAATTCAATTTGGGCAAACACGAGTAACATGTACACATGTTAGCACAAGGTATGAATCCTTTTTACAATTGAGATTAATTACATTTGGGGCCTCTTTAAAGTTGTAGTCAAATTGAATTCAAAGCCTTCTCTTGTGGATAACTATTCTCCATTTGGAGCAGGCAGTTGAGTACTTTACTACCATGTCTACCATGGTAGTGCCCTCCTTTTTGTTTTTTCCTCGCTCCATCACATTCAGCGAATTATGCCTACATACACTAATGAAGTAACAATTTTTCAATGGAGTCCATGCAAAGTTTTCCACTGAATAGATTTACATATTATATGGTTAAGACTATTCTGGGATTCTTAAGAGATGTATCAAGCCATTTTGCAAACATTTAATATAATCAATTGAGGGTTATTTATTTCACTTTCTCTCCTAATGTTATCTAACATATTTCTGCACCATTTTATATTTCCCATTACCTGATTAATTTCTCATGATTAATTTAAACATACTGCTCAAAATGCTCAATGTTTCCATGATCCTGAACACCAGTTTACCCCTGGATGCTGCTTCATTACTCAAAGTCATGGCAGGGGATTTGGATACCAATGCTTCCAGTTTTCCTAATCAAATTCAAATTTTCCTGAAGTAAGCCCATGCCTGAATATTTCCATTTTCCTCAGAAACTCTGACATAATGTCCTTGCAGCTAATGCAGCAATATTTTACTTGATGCCCATTGTAGAAGACATGAAAGAGAAAACAAGTTCTCTAGATGACATATTTAAGTAATTTTGAAGATCTTGGGATTCTAAATAATTACTAGTTGAAATAAGCAAGGCAATCTCAGGAATTTCTGCAAACCTTCAAGAGGAGATAGAAGGCAAGGACCATTGATAGCTGTATGAGGTATATACTGCAAGCACTATGCAACTCCAACAAAGATTGATAAAGAGCAAATAATTTGGACAGACACTGAAGCATCCGTGTTCTGCATGGTCAAAGCATAGGTTACCTTCATCTACCTAATGAAGCGCTTAAGCATTAAGCTATAGTTAAAGCTCCTCGATCCACATGGTCTCTTCTACTGATCTGTAAAACAGCAGTTAGCCCTCACAACCTTAAACACACTCTTTCCCCCCCTGCAGGTTGCTAGGCTGGAATTTTGCGCACTCTTATGAATCTACCCTGGTTGACATTTCCCTCCGGAAGGTATCTCAAGTCATTAACATAGTTTATGTGCCACGACAATATCTATGTATAAAACTCAAGTTCTTTGAAAGGGTTGACTAGTCAAATTCAAGCCTCTAAGAAGGGGTTTCCTAGTCAGTTGAATGCTTTCTCATGTGCACATGTTGCTGTGTTATGCATAAAAGCAACGCTTCCATTTACTCCTGAAGCTTTGCAACAAGCTTGGGAATATTCAATCACTTAGATGGAAAAACATGCTGAAAGTTTAGACGCACAGTTTTGCTATCTTGGAATGAATAAGGTTTTTGTATAGACTAAAGCAATTCACGTACAGATTTACCAAGTCCAGGATGGTCCTTAGCAATTCACCGTTAACTTGGCTTCTCATGTGTTATGTGTTTACCTCGTCTCTTCCCTAAAACACCCTACTTTAAGTCCTGTCTATCATCAAAAGATACATGAAGGATGGAATGGTCAGCAATATTTGGATTCTAAGTTTGCCATTAGAATGCTACCAAAATTCTGATGCAGAATCAAGTCAGTATGATGTTCTAAATTCAAGGTATGTGCTCAATACCACAACTGCAGCAGCAGGATTTCCACGAAACAGAACTCCCACAGAAACAGCAAAGCTAGGGTAACCATGCGCAAAATTTGTCGTTCCATCTACACAGGCAGCACAGCTCAGATACTTACACCATAGATGTGAATGAATAGAGAAGTAACTTAACCATTAACAGCCACTGAATGAGAAAGATTTTACAAAAGAGTGCATGCAGACATTCATACAAGCTTGTCAGACTTTTGTGTATCTACTGTTTAAAAAATGTGCTGGAAGTAAGCTGCAAGGCCTAAAATATAGGCTTAAATACACTGTGAATGTCCTGTAATTAGTCTGTAATTAGGGTGCAAAAATAGAATATTAAGTTTACATAATTTATAGCTACTTTTTAGCGATAGTAAATAGTTGCCATGCATAATTTACTAGGTCAACTTGCATTTTCTCTATATATACCCTGCTGCATGGTGAAAAAAGATAACATAGAAGATTTCTTTTCAGACATTTTTTCAGTATTGCATGGCCATTACCATACCTGTCATCTTTAGCGGCAATGAAGGAAAGCCCATCACACCAACTTGATGTGAAGAATGCTTTCCTTCCTGAGGACTTGGAAGAGGCGGTATAAATGGATATTTTGCCAGGATGCCAGGAAGACTTGAGAGGGAAGAAAGTGTGTAAGCTGAAAAAATCCCTCTATGGCTTGAAGCAATCTCCTTGAGCATGGTTTTGGAGAATCATGAAAGCTATATAAAATTGAGGCTATTTTCAAAGTCAAGATGACCATAAACTGTTCAAAGAAACTTCTGCAAAGGGAATTACAATTCTAAAATTGTGTACGTAGATGATATCACTGTGACCGGTGATGATCATAAAAATATTGTTGCATCGAAAGCCTACCTTGCCAAAAGAATTTGAAATTAAAGAATAAAGGAACTTGAGATGTTTCTTAGCAATTGAAGTAGCAGGTCTCAACATAGGATATTTATTTCTCAATAAAAATATACTCAAGATCTTGTTTAAGAAGTTGCTATGGCTGGTGGCAAACCAATTGATACTCCAATTGAGGCTAATCATTGACTTAGAGCAATAATAGAGAGAAGACCAAGTGGATAAAGGAGAATATTTGAAAATGGTGGGTAAGCTCATCTACTTATCCTACACAAGGCCAAACATTGCCCATACTATAAGTGTTGTCGGTCAGTTTATGCATATGCAGCTAAAATCTCATCTTGAAGCCACCTGTTGAAATCCAAGATATTTGGATCCTTAGAAAAAGGTATTCTATTTGATAAAGGCATTTGGATCCTCACGAAAAGGTATTCCATTTCACAAAGGTGATGGATTTAAATTAAAGGTTACACGGATAATGATTGGTTCAGTTACAAGGCAGATTGAAGGTTAACTATGGGATATTGTATTTTCCTAGAAGAGAACTTGATCACATGGAGGAGCAAGAAACAACTGCTTGGGGGCCGCTCTAGTGCAGAAGCAGAATTTCGAGCCATGGCACATGGAATATGTGAGCTACTAAGGATAATTATATTTGACTTGAAAGTAAGGATAAAAAGCCCTATGATGCAGTAAAAAACATAGCACACAACCCAATTCAACATGACCAAACAAAGCACATTGAAACTGACAAGCACTTCCTCAAAGAAAAATAAGAATCTAGGCAGAAATATAATCCATACGTTTCTTCCCATGGTCACTTAGCAGTTGTACTTACTAAAGGACTAACAAATGTCACTTTCCAATGTCCAATCAGCAAGCTTGGAATGCAAAGTCTCTTCATCAGCTAAAGGGACAGTGTTAGAAAATGCGCTACAATTAAGCTGCATTTTGGGCCTACAATAGAGGCTGAATCTGTGCTGATGCAATTAGGCTGTTGTCAAGGCCCAGAATACAGGCTGAATGTGTGCTGTGAATGTGCTGCAATAAGGCTGCTGTTAAGGCCCACAATATAGGCTGAAAGTGTGCTGTGAACATGCCGTAATTAGGTGTAATTAGGTTGTAAAAACAGAGTCTTAAGTTCACATATTTTATGGCCAATTTCTCGGGATAGTAAATAGATTCCATGATTGGCAAAATCTGACAAATCAAAGAAGATTCTTAACAGGTGTAGCGAAGGCACTCTGAAGAAGAAATTCAATGTTGTGACAACTTCCATGATGTCGAGTCTAAGACTCTTTGACAGTGACTAAGATTAAAACCCAAAGAACAGGTAAAATATCCTAGATTCACTGCCATGCAATTGAAAGTTATGTAACAACCAATCAAGTAAATTAAGTACGCCAAAAGACTTCTAGACTAGGATGGAAGAGCCATTATGTGACTCAGCATTTCTTAACACATCAAAAAGAGAATTGCCTAAACACCTAAAAATCCCAGAAACAGTGAAGCACATCCAGAATTTGAAATACATCCTCAGTGACTTCATTTGCCATCTTCTCTAATAATGTTGCCAGAAAACTTTCACATCTATCTTGTTAATTGCAACTCACTCAATCATTCTGGCCCACTGTTGCACAAATATTCTCATTTTGATTGTAGAATTCCAGTAGTTTATGGTTATAATTAAAAGGCTGGATATCTCTACCTAACAGATAAACAAATTCAGATGCTTGCCTCCTATTTCCATCAATAGCTCCATAGTCTATTTTCACGTCAGTCAGCCTTATATTTATATTAACCAACACATATACAACTTTTCCTGACTAAAGCATTATAACAAATTGTTAATTTCCTATAGAATAAATTGCACAAAAGGGATGAGACGGTGAGAACTTTCCCCCAAAATTTCGGTATTATTTCTACAGTTCATATTGCTGCATGTGATCATAGTGAATGGTAAATCCTACTTCACATTATGAGTTAACGTTCAACTTATCATCCTAACTCAATTAAGATCGAGACAGAGGGTCAGAATGCTGATTTCACATTGGTTTGCTTACAATGTTGAACAATCTAAATCATTTTTAATCTCTGCTAGTTGAGGCATCATTGGAGGAGTGAAAAGCCTGTTAAGCAACGAAAAAGAAAGGGCATGTGCTGAAGCTCTAGTTTACATCTCGCCAGTCTGTTTTAAGTATTTATTTCAGAAATTTGTATGTCAAGGAGCAGTAAAACATTGAAGGGGTGTTCAGTCAATGCTATTATGATTCATCCTCCCTAATGTCAGAATGTGAGATCTCAATTTAGTCTTAAAAAAACTAAAAAATGATTCCTAGCTGATTGACTGCGCACCCGAAAAAGTAGCAACCTGTACATGTGAGCAAAACTGCAGAGCAAACCAATTTCAGAACCATGTTTAAGGTTAGATTTTCCAAGTTCCAGGAGATTTCTTTAATTCTATGTCACTCTTTACACAGAAAAACTAAGTGCAGAAGAGACATACCCAGAGGATCAATACACCAGAGATAATCAGATGATGTATCCCCCATAACTCCTCCTTCCTCCCCAAGAATGAGATGATCTCCAAAGTTCTTTCTCACTACTTCCAAAATAGCAGTCTCACTCATTTTGTCTGTGCTGCAAGTCAGTAATATAACTAACGTAAATCTTCTCAGGCTTCCCAGAATCTAATTACTTAAGAAAGAAACCAAGGAAGACATCAAAATAGTTTCATATTAATCTCATTAAACAAAACCTAAAATATCTGATTATTCATATAGCACTGAGTCCCTACTATCAAATATATCTAAGATTGTAAACAAAGAATAATCACTCAGAGCTTCACACATTGTTGATGTCAGTCAGTACAGTGAACTGACAGAAGAACAAAAAGGATACAATTTATGCATTAGGACTACAATGCCATCACCTCAGATATTACAGAATTCAAGTGGTCTAGTAAATTAACAGCATTGAAAAACATATAGAAATGATTCTTATACACAAGCGCACACACACACTCACACACAGACGAAATTAAGAGATTACAAAGGAAGATTTATGAAAACCATATAGATATGCAAATACAAACACACATAATATAAAATATATGTATTAAGACTCTGTATGACTTGTAATCTAACATAATGACAAGCCTTTTAAAAGTTTTCTATTAAGATCACTGTGTTTCGTGATGTACAACAAAAAGGATTAGGAAAAAAGAGATAAAATACAGCGATCAAGAGGGAAAGGAAAAGGAAAGAGAAATAGAAGAATGAGGAGAGTAGGAAAGAGAGCATGAGCTGCTCTACCTATAGAGGACCATATACTCCTAGCAACAGGAAACTAAACAACCCAAAATCTTTCATTTCCAAAACCTAAGATCCTCAGAATATTCTCACTTAATTTCCTATAAAATCAAAACTACTGAGCATATCTCTAATAGTCCAAAAACCTAAAAATCATAAAATAACAGAACCCAATCCTACATGGCTACGTCAGTTTACATGTGCCTCTGTGCATGACTGCAGTGATTTCTAACAGACAATTTCTGCAAGGACAAGGTGGACCAGACAATCATTACAATACTGCCAAAAAAGTTAGTTTTCCTTAGAGTTGAGTTTATTATATTTTACATATTGCAACTCCCAACTATATACAAGAGGACGATGAGAAAGGATTTCAGCTTTGTGCTAATATAATGTACCCTTATGATAATATACACTTCTTATGTTGAAACTTGATTGTAAACCTGCATCACAATTGAGTGCGACAGTTCCAGGGCTTGACAAATAGAGTAACTATTAACTATAAGATATGTGTTTTGCTAAGTAAGTCAATGATTTCGTGTGTTTATCATTATTCAATCCAAATAGTTTAACATATGAAAAATTGAGTCTGGTTGGAGTAGAATCATATTTCAATACTGGACACCACCATTTCCATCACTCCTTGGTTCTTTACTACAACAGATAAACCAGAGACAGTTTACTCTCACAATTCAGATGATACGACAAAATGACTATATGCACGGGGTTAAAGAATGACAAAGTTTACAGGTATATTGCTTATAAAGGGATCCACATTCAACACAAGAATATGAGCAAAAGGAAGAAGAGTTAAAGAGTTACAGCTCATTTCTACTTCAAAGAGATAAGAAACACTATAAAAAGATATTTGAAGCTAGAAGGGTAAGTCCCACTCACATGATTATACAACTGAAAAAGAAAAATTGAACTAGTAGCACTGGAAGGATAGTTTAGCAAGGATTTCAAACAAACTGTGACAGCAAGCTTTTTCCCCAATCCCTCCTAGAATGGCTGAAGCAGATAAATTTTGAAGGAAAGAAAAAGAATAAATGCAAGGTGCCTCTAAATAGACTATACCTCTCTAGACAATACGCATTTTCAAAAAAGACAGTGATGACATAGGAAACGGTAATTGAAATAACATAAGAAGCATATGCAGACAGTTCAAATTCATGGCATTATGTTATAAATGGGAAGTGCCATCTCATCCATTTTTCTGTTTTCTGGAAAACAATAAAACTCACTCGTTAAAGATAATAAAACTGTTATGCAAATATATATATATTAAAAGTTCACAAATGAGTCTTCTCTCTAAGTCCTTACTCAGTTACCAAGTCAGTTAGTCCTTTATAAGTGATATTCCGAGGCTTATTAACAGCACCCATCACCACCTGTAAAGAAACACAGAAAGAGAAAGCAACCTCAGAAATTGACAATCAACAAATATTTCATGACTGTCTAGAGGTCGCTCTGCTTGACAGTGACAACAAAAGTAGGCCTTCAAAGCAAAAATAACTTGTTTCCCAAAAGCCATTGTGCAAGTCATAGCTTCCTCATATTACATTAGTTTTCTAAAAGCCATTAAGAGCCCATTGGATCTTATGATGTAGAATGAAATATAGAGCAGAGAAAAATAGAGGATATAAGGAAAGAGGGAAACGTTGAGGTTAGAAATAGAAGAATCTGATGGGAAAAGAGAAGGTATTATACTTTGCTATCCAAGTTTATCAAAGCCTACTCAGAGAGAAAAGCAAAATTCTGATCATTTTTATAGTATAAGAAATCATTTGAGAGCATTGTCAATCTTGATAAATTTTCAACATTATGGTAGACTCTGGACCGCTTATCCAAGGTAGACATGTAACAGCCTTCTTTTGCTTCATGCTACATCAACTACTTCTCTCCTTCCTCAAACCCCATAAATATATACCATGGTGCACTTTTGAAGCCATAAGTACTCAGATTTCTAGAACTCTACTCCAACTAACGTTTACAATAAGCATGGCTTTTTCTTTTTCTGGTTAATAGTCAATAATGTAATAAGTAGAGGAGGACAATGATTAATCAGAATCTTCTAAAAGAGACAAGTTATTCACCTATTCGACAAACGAATATGGGAACCATCATAGCCTACAATCAACTTTCAGACCCACTCAGAGGTTGACATGATTTCCTCACATAACACCAAGGAATGGTTTGACATATTAAGAGGGCAGAAAAAAATTCTAAATCTAAGTATCCCTTTTTAGTAGCTGATTCCCAAGTTAAAAACTTTTTCACTTGGTACTCTACATGCAACAATTAGAGTTCCTTCTGTGGAGAAGCGACCAAAGGAAGTAGCACATTTTCCATGTTATACTATTGAAGGTGACGTTAGACTACTAACTACTGAAAGATGGAATGAGGTAATATCAAGATTAAAAAGTAAAAAAAAGAACACGGTTGTTCATAAATTACAATGTTCTCTGCAGATGAATATAATTTTCTTTTTTTGGTACCAAGTGACTTCTATCGAGGAAAGTAAACAACAGGGAAAGAGGATAAAATAATTATTATTTTATATTTTAGCCATTACGGTCAGAAGTATTGGTGAAAAAAATGTGAACTACACTAGAAATCTCTGAACAACATGTGTACTCACAGTTGCCTCTACTCAACCTGAATAAGCAGTACCAGCCAGATAATATATTTTTAAAATAAATTCAGTAATTGATCTGCAGAAATCAAAAGCAAGATGCCACTTGCGCGTTTACTGCAAGATAAAGAATCGACAGACGGAGAGAGAAAGAGAGCGAACCTCAGCACCAGTTTGAGCAGCAGTCTCAACAACTTGAAGGAGCTGGCTAGGTGGAATCGGTCCAGTTGATTGAGCACCCACCTTTGGGTACAATCTCTGATTAGGAACCTCCGATAGCACAGCTCTTGTGCACAAATTTACTGTGGGTTTGGAGTTGAAAAGATGAATTCTTTGACACACAAATGGAGAACCGCAACTTGCTCTCTGTATTCGACACTGATATAAGTGGTGCAGTGATAGGATTGATCTGGGCATTAGAGCCTGTGTCGAAATTACCAGAGAGCTCCCCATTTCAATGGCAGTAGTTCGCCTTATTTTCTTTTCCTTTAACTTCTTTATCCCCCACGGACCAGTGTCAGTGTTTGCACGCACTGCTTTTGTCAGGAAGGCAATGGACTGTACCAAAATTTAAAAATTAGGGAATAAAACCACTATACCCTAATATTAAAGCAATTATTTAATTTAAATGTTAACTAAATAAATTATATATTTAAATTTTAAATTTAATTAAATGAATTTTTAATTTAAATAACATGTAAAAATAAGAATAAAATTTATAATATATTATATTTTATTATTTAAATTTAAATAATTTTTATTTTATAAATTAATTTTTATAAATTTTTTAAAATTTAATATTATAAAATTTTATTAAAAATATTTTATGCTCAAAAAATTTTAAAAATTTTACATGATAATAGTTTCACTATTTTTTAATATTTGCATAAATTTTAAGTTAAAATTTAAAGTAAAAGATTCATAATTGAATATTTTTAATTTTTAAATTCTTCAACAAAATCTAAATTGAATCAAATTAAAAAAATCAAATATAACTGATTTCATCAATCCTTTAAATGTAAAATAAAAATAAATGTAATTCAAGATTCTTTACAGTATTCACTCTATGTATATGTGTATATATATATATATATATATATATATATATATATATATATTTCTAGGTTGTATAATTAAATTTGTTAATCATTTGGATGCAAGATGAAATTATTAAATTAATTTTCAGTATTTATCAAATATCATAAAAATCATTTTTCTAACCTTAGAAGATAAGAATCAACTTATGGTAAGATGAATTTTCCTCTTAGAAAAGAAGTCATAATCATCTTTATCAAACAATAAAGTTTCAATATGCATATATCGATCTTAAATTTAAATAATTTTTTTTCTTCACTCCTCCCCTCTTTAACGTCAATACATAATTTAACTTTTATGATGCAACAAAGAAGGCTTTGATGATTAAAGGTGATCAGAAGAAAGATTAATGCATCATAACTCACAAGCAACTCACTTAAATAAAATCTTTGTGATGATCAAAATGTGATTTCTAGATTGTAAGACCGATTAGAGTCATTGATTTGATTAAAATATTTGCTTTTGTTTTTTAAATTATTTTAATTAAATTTTATATTATTTTTTATTTTAGTTAATTTTTTAATTATTAATCAAATTATAATGTTTATAAAATAATAAATTAAATTTTATTTATTAATAATTAACTGCTTGAACTTCAAGCATTAACATCATAAAAAATTGTTAATTAAAAAATATTATCATTTTTACTATATTAACTTCATAAAAATCAAAAATCAAAAGCCTAACATAGAGAAAAACAAAATTTGCACCCAAACCTATAAATAAAATAAAACTTCGGCATATATCAATTTCACAAAGGCTAGTTGATTGTGAATTGGATTTTAGATTATATCAGTAGGGTAGGTTAGTGTTTGCTAAGAAGCAAATGAAAAGAAAAAGGTTTTGATAAAGTGGCGTCATTTTCTAGAGGTACATTTTTAAAATTTCGTTATCCCCTTTTTTTATTTTTCAAACTATGGTTAACTATGTCGAAAATTCGATGATGAAAAGTTTGTTTCGATACAAAATTATAATAAAGATTTTGTTTTGTGACTTTGTAAAGATTAGAGTTTGACTGGTAATAAGAGATAAATATCAAGATTTTATTTAACTTTTACCTATATATATTAATCATCAGGTACCTAATGAGAATTCTTGTGAAAAGGTTGCAATTGCTTAGAACATATTAAGGGCCTTTCAAGTGAGAGGTTAGGGAGCTTTACATAGATTTAAACCAAAACTTTCAAGTTCTATGTTGGAGAACAAAGAAGTAACAGTTCAAAGCTTAATTTATAATACCAATATAATAATGATAAGAAGTTGAACTCAAGTATTCAATGACAAAGGAAGTAGCCTTAACATTGCTCACTTAACTGGTGGCCCAATCCATACTTTCAAATAGAGAAAAATTTTGTTATGATAAGTTTCTCGCTAAGAGGGATTCCATAAAATCTTAGTACTTTGGGACATTTAGTGAAATGGGAGCTTAACGCATTTGATATTGAGTTTTAGCCCAAGCAAATAATTAAAAAAAAAATTGGTAGATCTTTTAATGGAATGCTGATTTAAAAATCCACTTAACAATTAACCTTTACTTGAGCTTTTAAGATTAAAAGGGCTACCAAAAAAAAGATAATAATAAATGGTGGTGAAGCTAGAGTGTCACTTATTGAACAAGATAGTATTATCATAAAAACAATGGTAGAATTAGTTCTACCATCAAATAACCACAATGAGATTGAAACTTTCAAAAGGAATAGGTATTACTTAATTACAAGTGAAGAATGACTTTTTACTAATTGTTAAGCAAATTATAGGAAAACATAAAGCAAGGGATGAAAACATGATTCGTTATTTACGAAAGTCAAATAATTAATGAAAAAAAATTCAATGGATGTGACACCATATGAATTCATCACTCTTAGAACATGCACATAAATACTTTGCTAAAATCTTTTCAATAGAAGCTTCAGGTTCTTTTTGAGAAGTGTCAAGCTCATCGTTTAATTCAATGGTTAAAGTCAGATTGATGAGGAAAATAATTAGATGATACCTTTCATTCAATACCTTAGAGATCACATTACTCTGAAAAATTAGCAAGAAGTAAGAAAGATGTGAAGCCGAGTAGTCCAATGCACAAAAATAAATTGTACTATGTACAAAACATTACTCTCTGCTTCTTATTTATCATGTGTTGATTTGAAAATAGAGAACTACATCTTAAAGGAAGTACATGAAGGTATTTGCAATAATCATGAAAACGTAAACACTTTTATGCATAACATATTAAAGACAAAGGCAAGCCATTATTAGTCTATATGAGAGCAAACATAAAAAAATTCGTAAAAAGAAAATGTCTAAGCTGTTAGAAACCTGTTAACATTCCATGTTAGCCAATAATACCTCTAAGTTTCGTCTCTAGTCCATGACTTTTTGCTCAATAGATAATAGATTTATTTGTCCGTTACCTCTTGCTTCTACTCAAATAAGCTTTGTAATAGTAACCGTTAACTACTTTACCAAATGGGTGGAAGGAGAGCCTAACTTAGATCACATAAAATTAGGTATAACAATTTGTTTGAGAAAACATGATATATAAATTTGGTATCCCTCAAGAAATAATTTTTAATAATAGCAAATAATTCAACAGTGAAAGGTTCCCTAACCTTGTTAACAGCTCAATATTTAATGAAAGTTCACCTCAGTTAATCACCTTTAATGCAATGGATAAATTGAGTTACAAATTAAGTTATTTTAAGACATTAGAAACAAGTATAGATCAAGCTAAGAGAGCAAGAACTAATGAGCTTCCAGTAATTTTATGGGCATACAAAACAACATCGGGAGTATCATTGATGAAACCTCTTTTACCGTGAACTATAAAACAAAAGCGATGATCTTAATTAAGATTGGAATGCTCCTCTGTAAGAATATAAATTTTTAATGCAGATTAAAATAATAAGGGTATGAGAACCCAAATTGATTTGCTTAAAAAATTAAGAGATAAAACTCATCTCTATGTTGCCACAACACAACACAAAGTATAAGACCATGTGACTTAGTCCTCCGTAGGTTTAAAGTCAACACTAGTAAATGCAGTTGGCGAACTTGCTCTAAAAACTCTTTAAAGAATAATTCAAATGTTAAGTTCAAACGCTTATTATCTAGAGAACTTAAGAATTTAAGTCCTTATCTTGAGCTCAACATATACAAAATATTCACATCTTTTATGTTTGAAGTTAGTTATGTAAACTATTTATTCATTTTTCAATTAAAGTCTTTTTAAGTTGCTCAAAACCTCCTTTCATCATAATCTTTAGAATGAAAGTAATCATTCTAGTTGAGATAAAAATACCTTTTATAAAGACACAAAATTCCAATCCAGATCATAATAATGAAGATTTAAGAGCTACCTACATTTACAATTATAAGTTGAAGCGTTGAAGTTTCAAACTAAGTGATCTAGTCCTTCATAAAGCTAAAGTAAGTATGTCAGAAAATATAGTTAGCAAACTTGCCCTTATCTAGGAAAGAACTTACAGAGTAATTTGAATGTTAGGGCCATATGCTTATTCCTTAATAGTGTTAAAAGACAAAAGTTGTTTGATTCATGTTTATCTAGTAGTTGTATAGATTTAAAGTTAGAAATCTTGCTCAGTTATGCTATCGCACTAAAATATGATTGACAACTATGCAATATGAAGCAACTCAAATGGAATCAAGCATAACAGAGACAATAAAGGCACAATCATCCCCATCAAAAAATTTTGAAACAATGGATTATGCCAAGAAAATTATTCAAAATACATATCAAACTATTTGAAATATCTAAATTTATAATTTAAAACATTAAAATAAAAATTTTTAACGAATAGGAATAGATAAAATAAGTGAAATAAGTAGGATTGGCATCGATGACACTTTCTCATTCTTAACCTTTGAAACATCTATATTGATGGCTCAGTTAAGTCTTACAGTTGACACCTCAAGAGCCTAGACCTTGGGTGGGCATTTGCGAAGAAAAAGCTGGAGTTAAGATAAAAAAAGACTATTTTCAACTTCTTTCTTAAGACCAATAGGGAGCTAGCATCCATAAACCCAAAGTTAAGTTCAAGGCAACATTCCTAAGCATGTTTCTTGATAGCCCTGCAGTCGTCCTAATAGAAGACTAAGGTGAAATCACAATGATCTTCGAAGAAATCCTCGAAAGTAATGTATTGCTCTTGAGTTATTTGTTGTGCCTTGTCTAATTTGCATTGATAGCGCTCTTCTTACCTCTGCTCTTTCCTTTGAGTCTCCAAGAAGTTATCATTTTTCTAATTCAGGTTGACATCTTTCCTTTAGACTTAGAATCTTAACTGATTTACCTTAGCCTTAAGGTTGGCTTACTTGTTTTGCAATACTTTTACCAGTGTTCATGGCCTGCTAATCCTTCATCGAGGATAAAGAAATAAAAACATACCTCTCTGCGATTAAAGTTTAGTATTATCATGCCTACGCACCAAAAATCAATGGTTAAAATTGAAGCAAGCATCAACAACCAAGGAAAAGAAAGCTTTGACCATACCTTTAAAGACTTGTTTATAGCCTTTCCTATTACTATGCTATCATCTCGATGCTTCGACATCACCCAATCCTTCTCAAATGTGATGTGTAGCAAATTATGTAAGCCATTTTAAGTATCAAACTTAACTTGTCCCTTGTGATAATGGCCTTATGACATTAATTTCACAACTCTTAATCTATTACTCGAATGGGAACCTAGTATGCTAGGATTTAAACTTTATCATTAACCATCTCTTTTCCCTTTTTTTTTTTCAAAAACTATGAACTTGGTTGTTATCTACTTCCTATGATACTATTTGCCAAGAAGAGAATGGACTTAGTTATATTTTCTAATAGTCCAAAATGATAACACTTATGCCATTTTAGTCATTAGGATATGATTAGGATCCGATAATTTTTTTTCGAAGTCCCATATTTGATGTATTGATAAGATTGAGATAAATTAATATTCCACACCATTTTTTTATCCCATTAGAAGGGGAAAAAAGTATTCCTTGAACTTTAGAATAAGAAGACTAAATTTATTTTAAATTAATGTAAATCTATTTTTAAAAATCAATGCAGAATTTTAAGCTATTATTTGATTATAATGAAATTCAAGTTTGTAATAAATCACATATTTTATTATTTTTACTTTAATTTTAAAGCTATTTCAAGTAGAAAATTATTTTGGATTAATCTAACTCCTTTTAAGGGTATTGATATTATTGATTAAGCTCATCATCACTAAGCTGTTAGTAATTAAAGACACCACCAAGAAAATGAAGATCATTGAAAGAAATTTATGAAAGCACAAACTAAAATTGATGAACGCAATGTTTTTTAAGAAGCCATCAAGTTCAAAGAATGAAGTGCAACAATAAATGAAGGCATGAAAGTTCTAGAAACAAATGAAGTATGGGAACTACTTGACATTATGGATGAAAAAGAAGGTGTTGTCTGATATGGATTTATTAAATCAAGTACAATGCTAATGGTTCTATTCAATGTAACAAGGGATAGACTTCAAAAAGATTCTCTAAAGTAGTAAGGTTTAACATTACACCATAAGAAAAATGTGTTTTCTTAATGGGAATTTCTTAGCTGTTGAAAGTGATCGTTAGGATCCTATGATTTTTTTAACACTGAAGCCAACTCCTAGTAAATGTGTTCATTTATTGGCTTTTTTTAACGTTATTTGTGGCAGTTATGACTGCCAATGAAAGATTTGATTTTCTTGACAATTTTTTATGTATATTAATGGTTCTTAATTGCTAGGATATATTTGACATTAACAAGCCTTTTCTCTCCATTTTCTATCATTTATGAGCGATAGCTTTAGAGGTAGTATCTTCAGTGCTTTCCAAGCTTTGTTGCATCCAACTTTGTTAGCCTCTTTATAGTCCACTAAAGCTCAAATTCTTCTTCCCTTTAGCTCCATCGTGTAGATTAAAGCTTACAATTGAGGAATTCTGAAATTGAAACCTTAATTTCTTGACCTGACTGACATAACATGGATTGATCTCATTTTAGATGTGCATGCAATTCTTCGCCTTGTTACATTAGCTTTCTTCAAATTTTGTCAACACATTTGTATATTAGAGAATGCCAATTCTTTAGTAAGTCTATTGCATGTTATTGATTGATTATCTATCCTCTTTGATTTTATTCTTAAAGGGACCTAGATAGTGCTTCGTGTTTGGTATTTTTGGCTTTTGGTTTGAATTTTGTGGTTCTAAATTAGGTATTTTAGATATCTCCAGCTTTTGCACATGATGATGTTTGCTTGTATAATGCTATTTGCTTTTTACTTTTATTGAAATGTTTAATTCTTTCGCTTGTTTTTATTTAAATGATTTGACGTAATGTTTTTTTATCTTGAATTGGGACATCAAATTGCATGTATTCATCATTTCAAATGCTTGGTCTAATCCATGACTTGAAGTTGAAGTTTTTTCAGTGGTATTGTTAAAATCTTTAAAAGTAGGTAATTTTATTTACTAATGTGTATGTAAATACCTTTTAAGTTTCTTTACCTTTATTAGAAAATTTTATGTTGTAGTTGTCACTACAATTATTGATAACAACAACAATATAGTGGTATATGGATTTCTATTATGTACTATATATTAAGACTATCACAGATCATAATTTGCTCAAACATGAATTACAAAGAGGCTAAATTATGTCTTGATTTAATTTCCTTATTGCATGATCAACTAACGAGGTTGCTTGGCAAGTTTATGATGAATAGGTTGATTAGTTCATGTCTAATTCCCACGGATCCTTGGATTGCTAGCAACATGCTTGATATTTACCAATTTATATTTTAAGAACTGTATTGCATTAGCTTGAAGATATATATAGTGAAATAATAATCTTGAAATGTTAGGTTGATGGAGAAATAGCTACCAATTTTAATCATTTTCTAGTATTATCACTTATATAATTGCATTAAACATATGACAAAATGCATAATAATCATATATATTATTATATTTGTCCATATTTTATTGGTTATAAATGATTAAATCTTAGATTTTGACTATATTTTATATTTAATAGGGTGGATTGAGGAAATCAACTAAGATGGACTCAAATTCGTTATTTGAAGATATAAAGTTGGATTCCTAAGAGATGTGGATGAACTAGAAAATGTCTTTGGATAAGGCGTTGAGACTCCCAATAACATTGGAATTTCACCGATCCAAGACTTTATTTTTTATTTAAAAAGTAGTTGTAGAATTTTATCTTTATCTTTATCTTTAAGAGTCCTAGTTAAAATAGGTTATTATGTTTAAGGATTATTATATAAAGGGGAGGTAGTTCCTTCAAAGGAACATCCAGAGTTTATTTTTTTACTTTCTTCTTTTCGTAGGTCTTTTTCTTTTCATGAATTGCTAAACATCTCTTCCAATCAAAGGATAATCAAGGGTTTGATTCTTCAGAATTGTGAGATCTAACTGATTTTATTTGTTCTTTATTTTTTCATTGTTTATTTATCTTCTGTGCTTATTGCAAATATTATTTTGGTTGATTGCAACAAAAAGGGCCCTTTGTTTAATCATCAAATTAATAGGTTACTATTTAAAACTTTAAATCCGTAATTGTTTAAGTGTTCTAATATAAGTAGTAAATAACATAGTTGATTACAAAAGAGGTTTTCAATTTATGTTATGAAGATAAATAATCTAGTTTAAATAAAACCTACATATGTGTTTATTGGCTAGAATTGGTAGTTTTTCTAATTCTTAATGCTAATAATAAATTAAATCCTAAGATCGTATCTAGGATTATTTATTGATAAAAGAAATAATTAGAGATCGTATCTTGGTTATCAAAGAAGTAAGAAAAAACAGGTTGTTAGGTGGTACCAACAACCATAACTAATTCAGTGAAGATTAAAAGATTTTTATCTTTGCATCAATGATCAATTCCTAAATCAAACCTGAAATTATACCTTTGACTGGATACTTTATTACATTAATTTTTCCTTTCCTATTATTCTTATTTGATATATTTTTAACTCCTCAAACCCCCTTTTATTTTATTTTATTTTATTTTACAAAAAAATAAATCTAACCAATCTTTGTGAAAATGACCTTGCTCATCTATACTACAAGTTTAATATTTTGAGCAAGAATTTAGGAATTTAATTTGTTGGTCTCGACAACTACCAATTTTTTGCGCTGTTGCTAGGGATTGGTTTTAATTAGATTTATTTTAATGCTCCGTTCTTCTGGTGCAGGTGATCTAGTTCCATACGATCCTGAGATTGAGAAGACAGCAAAAAGATTTAAGAAGGAAGCTAAATTACGAAGTCAACAAGAATCTTCACTTTCATCTTCTGGATCGAATTTAGCATTTAATTTAGTTGATTCATCTGGTGATTCTAAAATAGAACAAGACATGGCTAATGAAGAGAGAACTTTGAGGCAATTGGCTGCACCAGAAGTAAATCAGCAGCCACTCTGCATTCAATATCCAATTTTACAAGCAGATTTTAAGTTAAAGTCTGGTTTGATCCATTTGCTCCCGAAGTTTCACGGCTTTGAGAATGAAGATCCTCACAAGCATCTAAAGGAATTCCATGTGGTGTGCTCAAGCCTAAAACCATAAGGAGTAACTGAAGATGAGATCAAATTACGTGCTTTTCCATTCTCACTGACTGAAAAAGTAAAAGATTGGTTATTTGATTTACCTTCTGGTTCTGTGACCACATGGATAGAGATGGTAACATTATTTCTTGATAAATTTTTCCCTGCTTCACGAGCTGCTAGTATTAGAAGGGAAATATGTGGGATAAAGCAGAGAGATATTGAAACCCTTCATGAGTATTGGGAAAGATTTAAATAACTGTATGCAAGTTGTCCTCAACATGGAATTTCTGAACAACTTCTCATTCAGTATTTTTATGAAGGATTACTACCCATGGAAAGATGGATGATGGATTTAGCTAGTGGAGGTGCTATAGTAAATAAAACTCCTTGTGAAGCTAGAGATTTGATTTCCACCATGGCTGCTAACTCACAATAGTTCAGATTTAGACAAGATACATCTTTAAAAAGGATTAATGAGGTAAATATATCTTCTCTTGAAAATCAAATAGCAAATCTAACTTCTCTTGTTCAACAATTGGCTATAGGAAACGTGCAACAAGTTAAAGCTTGTGGGATTTGTGCTGCTACTGGTCATCCAACTGACATGTGTCCTACACTTCAAATGATCCTTATAAGGATGCTAATGTAGTTGAAGGATTCTTAGGTCCACCACAAAGGAAGTATGACCCTTATTCAAATACATGTAACCGAGGATGGAGGGATCATCTCAATCTTAGTTATGGAGCAAGACCTCAATTTCAATCTAGACAACCAGCTCCAGCACCACAACCTCATCCAAATTCAGGTACGTCTCTTGAAGATATTGTTAAATCACTTGCATCTAACACACAACAATTTCAGCAGGAGACAAGAACAAGTATTAGAAAGTTAGAGGATCAAGTAGGTCAACTAGCATCTTCAATGAACAGATTGGAATCTCAAGGAAAAATTACCTTCACAAACTATTGTCAACCCAAAACAGAATGCTAGTGCAATTATCTTGAGAAGTGGAACTGAGTTAAAAGAACCTGGCAAGATTACCAAAGGATGCATCTCAAGAGAAGAGACTGAAAAAGAAGTAGTTCCTCAACCAGAGCTTGACCAGCCTAAGGGATCCAACAGAGAGCAACCAAAAACTTCCATGCTAATTCCTCCCTTTCCTTCTAGATTATCTAAACCTAAGAAGAATGAGGAGGAAGAAAAGGAGATTTTTGATACCTTTCGCAAGGTCGAGGTAAATATTCCTTTACTTGATGCAAATAAACAAGTACCTCGATATGCCAAATTTTTGAAAGAGTTATGCACCAATAAGAGAAAATTAAAAGGTAATGAATTTGTAAGTATGAGGGAAAATGTTTCAGCTGTTCTTCAAAAAAAATTACCTCCTAAATGTAAGGACCCAGGTATGTTTACTATTCCTTGCAAAGTTGGTAATGTTAAGATTGAGAAAGCGATGTTAGATCTAGGTGCTTCAATAAATGTCATGCCATTATCTATTTACTCATCTTTGAACGCTGGACCATTAAAAGAAACTGGTGTGATTATTCAACTTGCTGATAGATCTAATGTATATCCTGAGGGAGTTTTGGAGGATGTTTTGGTACAAGTCAACGGATTGATTTTTCCTGCTGATTTTTATGTGCTTAATATGGAGGAAGATGATTCATCTAACTCATTAATTTTGTTAGGAAGACCATTCCTAAAAACATCTAAGACAAAAATTGATGTGCATGATGGTACACTTACAATGGAATTTGATGGTGAAATTATTAAATTTAATATTTATGATGCCATGAGATATCCTAGTGATTTATCTTTTGTTTTTGCTATGGATGTTATTGAACCTTTAGCACAGAAAATTTTTGATTTAAGTGATGAAGATAAGTTAAAAGTTGTACTTAATAAGAGTTTAAGTTTTGGAAGATCACAAAAAATCTTGCAAAAGTTTACATTGGATTCAGACTTGCAAGATACAATTCATGAATTAGAATCACTACAACCTATGAGGTATGACATTTCTTATATTGATTTGCCTCTTTCTCACATAAAACTCCTTCCTTCTATTATACAGGCACAAAAATTAGAGCTAAAACCCCTACCAAATCATTTAAAGTATGTCTTTTTCAGAGAAAAAGAGACTCTTCCAATCATAATCTCTCACAAAATTTTTATCTTGGAGGAAGAAAAATTGACTCGAGTACTTAAAGAGTATAAAAAAGCCATTGGTTGGACCATAGCCGATATTAAGGGATTAAATCCTTCCACATGGATGCATAGGATACTATTAGAGGAAGATTGTAAACCCTTCAGGCAACCCCAACGTAGATTGAATCCGCATATGATGGAAGTGGTAAAGAAAGAAATCTTGAAGTTTTTTGATGCAGGTATGATCTATCCAATTTCAGATAGTGAATAGGTAAGCCCAATTCAAGTTGTTCCAAAGAAAACCGGTATAACAATAATAGAAAATCCTGATGGTGAGTTAATACCCACTCATATTCAAAATGGATGAAGGGTATGTATAGATTATAGGAAGTTAAATGCATCAACTAGAAAAGATCATTTTCCTCTTCCATTTATTGATCAAATGCTAGAAAGATTAGCAGGTCATACCCATTATTGTTATCTTGATGGTTATTCAGGTTTTCATCAAATCCATGTTGCACCTGAAGATCAAGAGAAAACCACATTCATATGCCCATTTGGTACTTTTGCATATCGGCGCATGCCATTTGGACTTTGTAACGCTCCTGCTACATTTCAGAGGTGTATGGTTAGTATATTTTTTGATTATATAGAGAACATCATAGAGGTGTTTATGGATCACTTTACAATTTATGGTGATTCTTTTGATGCATGTTTAACTAAACTTACCAAAGTACTTAAAAGATGCATAGAAAAGAACCTTGTTTTAAACTATGAAAAGTGTCACTTTATGGTTAATCAAGGTATTATTCTAGGACATGTTGTATCCTCTAAGGGAATTGAAGTTGATAAAGCTAAGGTAGAAATTATAAAATCTTTATCTTACCCCACAAGTGTGAGGGAAGTTTGCTCTTTTCTTGGACACGCAGGATTCTATCGACGTTTTATCAAGGATTTTTCCAAGATCACTAAACCCTTATGTAGGTTACTACAAAAAGATATGGTGTTCGAATTGGATGAGGTATGCAAAGATGCATTTGACAAGTTGAAGGATATGTTAACAACCGCACCAATTATCCAATCACCAAATTGGAATCTTCCATTTAAGATCATGTGTGATGCGAGCAATCATGCAATTGGTGCTGGTCTTGGATAGAGAATTGGAAGAACTCCTCATGTCATTTATTATGCTTCGAGAATACTTGATAGTGCACAAAGCAATTATTCCACAACAGAAAAAGAACTTTTATCCATTGTGTTTGCTTTAGAAAAATTTTGCTTATATCTACTTGGTACTAAAGTGATTGTTTATTCTGATCATGCAGCTCTCAAGTACTTACTCTCGAAGAAGGAGGCAAAACCTAGACTTATTCGATGGATACTTTTGTTTCAAGAGTTTGATTTGGAGATACGTGATAAAAAGGGTGCAGAAATTTGGTTGCAGATCATCTTAGCAGGTTAACTACGAGTGAAGAGTCATCACCATTAAAAGACGACTTTCCAGATGAGTGTCTTTTTTTTATTCATAAGATAAGGCCTTGGTATGCTGATATTGCTAATTACTTTGTTACTGGAATATTACCAAGTGATTTATCTAGGGTTCAGAAAGACAAAATTAAAAAAGATGCTAAATGTTATGTTTGGGATGACCCTTACTTATGAAAATATTGTTCTGATCAAATTATTGGAAAGTGTGTGGCGGAACACGAAATTGATTCTATTTTAAAGTTTTGTCATTCGTATGCATGTAGAGGACACTTTGGTCCCAAAAGAACCGCTCGTAAAATATTAGAGTGTGGATTATTTTGGCCTACTATATTTCATGATTCATACATATTTTGTAGGACCTGTGAACAATGTCAAAAGACTGAAAATTTAGGACATAGAGATCAAATGCCACTTACCTTTATTCTTGTTTGTGAAATATTTGATGTATGGGGTATTGACTTCATGGGTCGTTTTTCTTCTTCTTGCAATAATATTTATATCCTGCGTGCTGTGGATTATGTGTCAAAATGGGTGAAAGCTAAAGCTACCCGTACTAATGATGCTAAAGTGGTTGTAAATTTTGTCAAATCTCATATTTTTGTTAGGTTTGGGACACCAAGGGCTATAATAAGTGATCGTGGAACTCACTTTTGCAATAGAGTGGTTGAAGCTTTAATGAAGAAGTATAATGTTACCCATCGAATCTCTACTGCTTATCATCCGCAGACAAATGGACAAGCTAAAGTATCTAATAGAGAAATCAAGTCTAGACTTGAGAACACTATCAACCCAAATAAGAAGGATTAGAGTATGCGACTTGATGATGCACTATGGGCTTATCGAACAGCCTATAAGACCCCTATAGGTATGTCTCCTTACCGTTTAGTATTTAGCAAACCATGTCATCTTCCAGTAGAACTAGAACACAGGGCATATTGAGCCATAAAATAGTGCAACCTAAGAATGGATGAAGCAGGTGAATTGAGGAAATTACAGTTACAAGAACTAGAAGAAATTTGTAATGATGCTTACGAGAGCTCAAAAATATATAAGGAAAAAACAAAGGCCTACCATGATCGCATGATTTCCAGAAAAACTTTCTATGTTGGTCAAAAGGTTATTCTTTATCATTCTAAGCTGAAATTGTTTCCTGGTAAGTTGCATTCTAGATTGTTAGGACCTTTTACTGTTACTAATGTGTTCTCTCATGGTGCAGTTGAAATTCAAAGTCCAGATACCGGTAAGATTTTTAAGGTCAATGGCCACCACTTAAAGCCTTTTCATCAAGGCTTTCAAGCACATGATGTTGATAAAATTGATTTACAATATCTGACTTATAATTGAGAATTGGCAACGTCTAGCCAAAGACGTTAACGAAAGGTGCTTTTTGGGAGGCAACCCAAAATTTTAATTTTTTTAATAATTTATTTTTATTTTTTAATATGCAGATATATATATATATATATATATATATATATATATATATATATATATATATATATATATATATATATATATATATATATAAGAGATAAGGTTGATGGTTGAAGGCATATCACACTTTTCCAAGGCAATATGATGAAGTAACTTAAATGCATCTGACAAAAGTTATCAAGAATGAAATTCGATGAGAGAGCACTCTATGACAAGATGGAATTCGATCCACCTTTCTCATCTCTCCAGTGGTAAACGAAGTCTCTATGATGCTCGATATTTTCAAGAAGTTTTCTACTTCTCTTATTCTTTTATTATTTTTGAGCATTTATTTTTAATACATTGAGGACAATGTATGATCTAGGTGTGGGAGAGAGTTTTTAACATGCTATTGTTTTTAAAGTATTTAAAATCCAAGAAAATCTTGCTTTAAAAGGTACTTAATTTGTGTTTGTGATCTCTCTTTTTTGAGTTCTAGATCCTTCCAATGCTTGTTCCAAAAAAAAAAAAAAGTTTTATGTGTGCAAATATGACTTTAAATTCTCATTTACTGTACTATGATTAGTTGCTTTTAATGATATATTAGATTGAAAATTGTATGAGATCTAACACATATAACCTTTTTTGGTGAGTTTTGGGCCAATGAGCATATATTATATTATGCTCAATTTTCTTCTTTGTGTGTGTCATACATAGTTAATTTTTCTAGAACTTGCTTTGTTATACATGTTAAATCATTCCTTTGAAGAATTAGATGTATTTAATCATAAGGGTATTTAGGTGAAAACCATCTTCTTTAAAATATTTAGCCTCTTTCGAAAAGCCTACCATATTCATATACCCCTAGAGAGCCGACTTTGAGCCTTAGCCTTTTCTTTGGAATTTAACCTTGATACAAGTCATAATAACTATTCTTTTGATTTTTCTTTTTGAACCCTAAATTGAAGGATTATATGAGCTTACTCATATGAAACTTTCACTTATCTTAGAAAAGATTGCAAAATATTAAGAATCAATGGTCCAAGTTATAAAAAAAAAAAAAGAAGAAGAAAGAAGAAAAAGGAATTAGAAAAAAAAAGATATGAGAAAGATCAAGAAACAAAAAAAAAAAAGAGAGAAAGAAATCTGAAAAAAAACAACAAAAAAAAAAAGAAAAGGATTGAGAAAAAAAATGGTATAAATTCTCATTACTTGGATTTGCGCAATGTGATTGAAGCAATCTTTTGATGTTACGTCATAAAGTTTTGTATGAAAAAAAGTTTTGTATGATTCCTTCAATTCCATTAACCCAAAACCCTTTTATCATACCTTACCTAAGCCCCATTACAACCCATTTTAAAACTCTTAGATTTTTGCATTTTAATTCATTCATTGGTAAAAGAGACATGATATACAAGTAAGCTTATGGTAAAAGTTTTCTATGTATTGACTAGAGAGCTTATTTAATCCCTCAAAACACTTCGAGTGAATGAATGAATCTAAGGAGAGGGTGTTAGATCTTATGCATTTTAAGTTCCATAAAATCGTTAAGGCGATTACTGATCATGTATGCTATTTATGAGAATTCTTTTGTGATCTTGTGTTTTAATGCATGAAAAGAATATATTATTTTGGATAAGCAAAGGAAAAAGAAGGAAGGATGATGAGATGAGATGATGAGCTTGAATTATTGTATGCTTGAGGACAAGCATTATCTAAGTGTGGGGGAATTTGATAGAATACATAATAATCATATATATTATTATATTTTTTCATATTTTATTAGTTATAAATGATTAAATCTTGGATTTTGACTATGTTTTATATTTAACAGGGTGGATTGAGAAAATCAACTAAGATGGACTCAAATTCGTTATTTAAAGATATAAAGTTGGATTCCTAAGAGATGTGGATGAACTAGAAGATGTCTTTGGATAAGGCGTTGAGACTCCCAATAACATTGGAATTTCACCGAACCAAGACTTTATTTTTTATTTAAAAAGTAGTTGTAGAATTTTATCTTTATCTTTATTTTTAAGAGTCCTAGTTAAAATAGGTTGTTATGTTTAAGGATTATTATATAAAGGGGAGGTAGTTCCTTCAAAGGAACATCCAGAGTTTATTTTTTACTTTCTTCTTTTCGTAGGTCTTTTTCTTTTCATGGATTGCTAAACATCTCTTCCAGTCAAAGGATAATCAAGGGTTTGATTCTTCAGAATTGTGAGATCTAACTGATTTTATTTGTTCTTTATTTTTTCATTGTTTATTTATCTTCTGTGCTTATTGCAAATATTATTTTGGTTGATTGCAACAAAAAAGGTCCTTTGTTTAATCATCAAATTAATAGGTTACTATTTAGAACTTTAAATTCGTAATTGTTTAAGTGTTCTAATATAAGTAGTAAATAACATAGTTGATTACAAAAGAGGTTTTCAATTTATGTTATGAAGATAAATAATCTAGTTTAAATAAAACCTACATATGTGTTTATTGGCTAGAATTGGTAGTTTTTCTAATTTTTAATGCTATTGGTAAATTAAATCCTAAGATCGTATCTATGATTATTTATTAATAAGAGAAATAATTAGAGATCGTATCTTGGTTATCAAAGAAGTAAGGAAAAACAGGTTGTTAGGTGGTACCAATAACCATAACTAATTCAGTGAAGATTAAAAGATTTTTATCTTTGCATCAATGATCAATTCCTAAATCAAACCTGAAATTATACCTTTGACTGGATACTTTATTACATTAATTTTTTCTTTCCTGTTATTCTTATTTGATATATTTTTAATTCCTCAAACCCTCTTTTATTTTATTTTATTTTGCAAAAAAATAAATCTAACCAATCTTTGTGGAAACGACCTTGCTCATCTATACTACAAGTTTAATATTTTGAGCAAGAATTTAGGAATTTAATTTGTTGGTCTCGACAACTACCAATTTTTGGACATAACATATATTTGATTGATTTTTTTCCATAGAGTCATATTCTTTTTAGCTTTCATTTGCAAGCAGTAATGTTGACTTTTAACTCTAACATGAGTAAAATTATCATTCTATGGCTAACTATTTATCATTTTCTAGATAATTAACTTTCATTTGTACTTTCTCTTTTGTTAGTTATCGATTAAGGCTTCAAGTTCCTAAATCTCTTAGTTTGCCTTTCATGTTATACATGTGACATATAGTAATTGAAAGTGAAACCTACAAACAAACTACATATAGGTAACACTTAAATGCAGTATCGACTTAGTTTCATACAATTATTATTATTATTATTATTATTATTATTATTATTATTATTATTATTATTATTATTATTATTAGTTATCTTCAAGATGATGCAGTGAAGAATTGGGATCTTTATAGTATGATTTAAGGAAATTTGGGAATAAAATCATTAGCACTTCCGTATAACTTTAATTAGTGCACTCTTCCTACTATATGTAGCCCTATGGTATTTATAGTAGCAGTCTTATCCAAAAAGAACTCGGACAATGAATGAGTGAATAGGAATCTACTTGTCCATTATAGTGAAGTTGATAAACTTCTTAGTTGTATAAATCAGACTAGCCTTTGATCTTATATATATATGATTGTTGTACAATTATTTTCACTATTATATGGGAAGAAATAAGAAAGGTGTTCTTCTAATGTTTCTTACTTCCATTCTTGGATAATTGTAAGAAACTCCCTGGACAAAGATCACCAGGAAAAAATTATACTTAAGGTTTATAGGTCAGTGATGTTATCCCATTTTTAAACAACAGTTAATCTCATTGTCCAAAAATCACACAAGCACATTATGAAATATAGTAATACAAAACCATTGCTTGTTGAAAAATCAGTGATGTTATGTAGATATTTTTTTTTTTGAGTTTTTTTTATTATTTTTCTTTCTTTGTTTTGAGTTTTTTCCTTGTTTTATGTTCATGTCATCATAAAAATTTATTGTTATATATTCAAAACATATTATATATATATATATGGCACTCATATATATAACGCATAATAATTGTTGTTACTTTATTCTTTTGATGTTATAAGGAATTAACCAAAATATGTTTCTATTTTATTTTCAGATACAAAGTCAAGGTCATGAACCATATCTTTCATGTACCATACTTATGATAGTACACATTTTTTATATTTGACTTTTACTAAGGTAATTATGATTTTTATAAATTGTGATAATTTGTATTATCTGAAGGATATGTAATTGTGATTTTTATGTATGTTATTAAATTTTTTGATTTCTCAAATTTAAATGTTAATCGATACAAATTTTTACTTGATTTTACGATTTTCGATTAAATTGATAGGTAAAATTTAAAGCAGCTAGTATTATTCAAAATAAAAATATAGTAAATTTTTTAATTTTTCAACAATCAATAAATGATCAAAAGAAGACACAAATATGTTCATTTTTTGACGATCGAAACTGCCACTAAAACATGACACCATTATGCATTTCCTGGCAATCATTTCCATCACAAATACCTGACATGAAAGCATACAATTTCCAACAGGTGAAGCCACTACAAATTCGTGACATTCATTTTTCGATGGTTACAATCGCAACAATTAATTAACATGATTGTATGCATTTTTGAGCGGTCAAAACCATCACATTTTTTAGAATTTAAATTTTTGTGCTTTCCAATTACTGATAAATCCAATTTGTTAGAGGTTAGCACTCCTCAAAAATGACAAATTTATCGTCAAAATTCAACATTTCCCAATAGTCATAACCACCAAAAATGATCACCAAATGAATTCTCAACTATTATTCTTGTGGTCGTGGTTTAGCCATCAGGAATTGTTTATCAACACTTGCTAAGGTGGCAATTTCTTAACCGTCGCTTATTGTATTCTCTAGCAGTTTTGACCATCAGGAATTACAATTAAAACCACCAATAAAATGCACTTTTTCTTGCAGTGTTATATGTACTATTTTTATTTATTATTGCCTATTTAAATTAGAAAGTTGATCAATTTTATATAAAATCAACATTTTTAAATGAAATCTTAGAAAAGGAAGTGTATGTGCAAAAATTTAAAGGCCATGAGATTGCAAGTCATGAAGCTAAAGTATATTATTCGAGAAAAGCTTCTTATGAATTAAAACAAGAGTAATAATATAGTCTCAGCAAATCAACCAAGGAACCTCGTCTGTATACCATGAAAAAACGTAATTTCAACCATTTATTGACACTATTTAGTAACACCACTTAGTAATAATCATTTCAACAAAAAACTCACTCTCTATACCATTTTTCATCATAATAAATACTAAACTTTGAAACTTGAAATATAAACAAAAAGCTCGATAAAATGTGTACCTCACCAAAAAGAATGAGCGTACCTGTGACTTTGGCAAATGATGGGTCTCCTTTAATGATATTAACTTGAGAAAGAATAGGAATGGTTTTTAATAGAGTGTTTTCTCCTTTGATAACAATGTGATCGACAATGAGATGGAGAAGATGGATGGGTTTCAAACTCACTATGATGAGAGAGTGGGGTGATATGAGTTTTGATAGGTCAACGACGACTGAGAAAATAATGGGTATGGGTTTTAGTCGATCGATATCCAAATAAGGAGTATATGGGTATTGATTTCGGGTATGGAATGACAGTGAGAGGGAGTGATTGTCGAAGACAGAGATTGATTGACGATAAGAGGGAGTGGTCACCAACGATAGAGATTAGTCGACAGTGAGAGATAATGATTAACGGTGACAAAGATTGATCAGTGATGATAGAGATTGGACAATGGCGAAAGAGTTTAGATGCAAGAGTTTTGGGTGTTTAGCTTTGGATATCGATTATGAGGAAAGATCAAAAAGCTGATTTTTCAAATTTAAAATGAATAAGTATATACCCATTAAGTCATAAGGTGCGTTTGATCATTACCTGTCACTTTTGAATTTAAAGCTCTAACATACATGAATAAAAGTAAACAAAATACAAGAGGTATTCTTTAAATTGTTTAAGAATGATATGGTATTATTTTGATAATTTAGGCTAAAGACAATCATATCAATAATTTTAAATATTTTTGTAAATCTTAAATGTCAAAAAGCTAAAAAAAAAAAATATTGTCCAAATATTTTGAGATCAATGATCTAAGGCTTATGTATTATTTCTTGAGAATGGAGGCAACTCAAACTTCCAATGACATTTTTCTTTCCCAAGAGAAGTAAGAGTCTTAACTCTGGCAATTCAATGATGAAAATTGTTAGAAACAAAAAATGATAGCACAAGGTTTGTTAATCCTTTTATGTTTAGAATTATGATAAGGTCCTTATTGTATTTGTCAATCAAAAGGTTGAACATAATGTATTCCACAAGTGTTATTTCAAGATTTATGAATATGCCAACTAAAATTCATCTTAAAGCTACCAAACGAGTTCTAAGGTACATATAAAGTACAATTATATATGGTGTGTTCTACAGGAAGAGTTCAACTATGAAAGTCTTCATTAATAGCCAGGAGGCTCGTTCAATTGATGACTCTAAAAGTACTTCAGGTTATTACTCCACGCCTGGTTCTGAAGTTGTCTATTAGAGAACAAAACATAAGGTTTTATTGTTCAATCAACAACTAAAAGGAAATACATGATTGCAAAGTTAAAATTAAACAAACTACATAACTGCGTCTGTTGCTGTAAATCAAGCCTTGCCATTGACAAATGTCTTCAATGACTTAAAATTGCAACAATATTATGCTACAGAGATTCTTTGTGATAATAAATCCATTATTACAATTGTCAATAATCCAAATTTCACTAAAAGATTAAGCTAGCACATTAAAATCAAATATTAAGCCGTCAGAGAAGCTGAGAAAGAAAACAAAATTTTGGTATTGCGTTGCTCCACAGAAGAACAATTTAGAGATATATTTACTAGAGGTCCACGGATGAACAGATTTGAAGAATTGGGAAGCAAGCTTGGAGTTGTTCGTAGTTCTTGCATTAAGGAGTCGTGAAGGTTGTTGAAGCCAATGCTAAACAAGCTTACCTAAATCTATGCATCAGATTTTTTTTTCTAGATATTTTTGTGATGATTAAAGAATTAATTAAACTTGGTATATCCATTGACAAAGGAACTAATTATCCAATCAAAAAAGAAAAAAATCAAACTTCCTTACATTATGGTGGTTTGGTATCAATCATTTTTTGAAGATTGTAATTATATATATGAAACTAATGAATCCCATTTGCTTCTAAATCTCTTCTGATTTTTTATACACAATTTGTTCCTACAACCTCACTTTGTCCCAATCCTTAAATGAGATGAAGAAGTGCAATCTCACAGCCATAATTAACTAGTTGACTTTCACAATGTTGCAAGATGTACTCTATAATAGTAGTCTTGCTTCAAATTAAAGCTTATTGATGCTGGATACATGACTTTTTGTTGATATTATCTAATAAGGTTTAATTCTTGGGCCTAATAGCAACTCCTTTGATGACAAGTCCCTTCTTCCATTGCCCTCCTTCACATTCGTACATGGAGAACTTTATCTGTCCAACATTCTTTGGTGGTGGAAAGGGTGTCAGCTCACCAAGTTTCATCTCTATCCATTGGCCTCTGGCCTTTGTGACCAAACTTTCTTGGCGCTGATGCTTGCTTCCATCTGGGAGAATGAGACTGAGGTTTAAAGGGGTCTCCCATCCATAAGCTTGTTCTTTCAGCATCATCACTAAAACAATCTCATACAAAGTCCCTGGGGTGAGCTTCTCCATCTCAAAATTTCCACACACTTCTAGCCAGCACACATTTAGTAGTTCCGCAACCTCGATGATCACATCACTGCAAAATTGTTAGTTTGAATATGAAAAAGCCATCAAAACCCAAAACAAGTTGAGATAAAACATCGTACCTTTCTGTTGCTTTCATTTGTTGCCAGTGCCAGTAGCGAGTATCCTCAGCCCATGTGATGGCAAGATTTCTTGCAAACAACATGAAGCAGTTGGCGTTGGATTTCTTATCAACCCAGTACTTCTGTAACATCATTTCCACAACAGCACCAACATTGATGAAACTTCTTAAATGATAAGCTTTGATTCTATGACGAAATTAAGCTTATTATCTTGGTACGGACTAATGGAACACCACCAAAAAATAAAAATAAAAAGTAAAGCCTCTACTTGCTCTACTTAAGTTCCAGCTTTTTTTGGATATATATATATTCTGCTTTAATAAGATATATTTAATTCTAAGTAATGCGAGAAACTTGCCTGCCGCATCTGCTTCAAGTAAACCCCAGCGTAGAGCTGATCATAGAGAGTCTTCTGGGAGGACCTGTCGATGCCTGAATCAGCATCTTTCACAATGGCATCAAAGTTGTGGGGAACGATTAAAAGTTTGGCTTTGGTTTTAGAGTTCTGTGGCTGATCTTGACGGTGTGCTTCACCAGGTTGCAGCTGTGACTGTGAAGAAGCCTCATCATCGTCGGCTTGCGACCACCCAGCTCCCATCTTTGCATGTCCAGAACCCGGTGGCTGCATGCCTTCCCTTTATTTGAAGCTAGTAAATGATAGCAGGGACAAATTGGTCACTTAAATTTTCTAGATGCTCACAACTAATTCTGACTTTTTTATTATGCGGTGGGGCTCGGGGCACTGATTCTCTTGTCATTATAAAATTTTCTTTACTTTGCATCCGTTTGTTCTTTTGGAATAATATTCCATACAAGGCTTTAAGGAGCGGTGAGAATTAATTGATTCGTGATACGCATGTTTGTGATATCCAAAATGAATCTTTATCACATCTCGGCGGTTGCTTTAATTTATGCAAAAAGAAAGATAAGATATTCCTCCAAGGCATTATTAAGAGAACATTCCAACTCAAGCTGTGAGAGGCCTTTGTGTTTGGATGATTGGAAAGTTTGTAAGTGCTGCTTGGGTTCTGATAGCCATTCAAATTGTTACTATTTTCCTAAGGAGTAACTTAAATTTAGAGAAACAGCTATTTCTTAATCTCTTTGTGATATGATTTCAGGGGATTGAGTATATTTGTATTATAGTGTAGAAATAAAAAGGGATTAAATTTATGACGGGTTCGAAGAATATTTAATCGAATTTGAATAAATTTAAATTTAAAATTTAATACTCTAGTCGAATTTATATCAACTTCGGGTTTCGAATTTTCGATATCGTTATTAAAATCAGTTTATATAATTATATTAATATATTAAATTTTTTATTTAAAATTTAATGATATTAAATTTTTAATTTAAATTTGGTTATATTAAAATTTTAAATTTGAATTTCAAAACTTTATTATTGAGTTTTAATTTTTTGTTTAGTAGAAGATTATATATTTTTTTCTTTTTATTAAAATTTGTTAAATTATTTTTTGTTAAGATTCATAAAATATATTAAATATATAAATATAATAAATGGGTTTGAATGGAATCGAATTGTATACGAATAATTCTAAACAGATTTGGAACGAGTTTAAGTATTACAACTAATTTTTTGAAAGAGCATGAGATGAGTTCGAATATATATAGTTTAATCAAGTTTGGGTTTACGATTTTTTAAATGGACAAATACCCGATCAATCGACATCTCTATTAGAATGTGTTTGTATGAACAATTTGAAAAGAGGATTTCATTAATTTAAGTTAGAGATTTTAAATTCAATATCAAATTGTTTTATTTGTAATAATTTTAAAAAATTAAAATAACTTGTGAACAAATTTTGCATGAGGGTAAACAAATTTGAAAGCATGCACACAAAAAAAAAAAAAAAAAAGCAAAAGTTGAGTTTTTGTCCTTTTTTTTTTGGTTTTGCAAAGTATAATGAATTTAATAAGATAAAAAATCTCATAAAATCTTGATGTTTCTTTATATTATTAATTAAACCTTCATGTTTAAAAAGTAATAAATCGAACATTAATACATCAATTTGAAATAAATTAAATTTTATTAAAAAATTTAAAAATTAGAGATATTTAAATTGAAGATGTTATACAATAAATTTTAACTTGAAATTTTTTAAAAATATAAAAAATTATTCAAGCTACTATTATCAAAGGTTTCAAAATTTTCTTCGTATTGAAAATATATTTTTTCTAAATTTAAACTATCAAAATTTTAAAAAATTCACAAAAAATAGATCTTACATTAAAAATTATTCAAAATTTGAGATATGAACCTAAAAATAAAGTGAAGGATTCATTCAAGTCATTTTTGAGGTATTTTAACAACGAAAATATCCTTAATTTCTTATAACCATTTTAGTTAAGGTTTAATTTGGACCAAATTGATTGATTCAGGTTTGATTTTATTACTTTTTTACATGAGAATTTGATTGGTATTGGTGACAAAGATAATATTGACCAAAGAATGGTTTAGAGTCATTTCGTTAATCCATTATTTCTTTTTGGTGTTTAGGCGTTCAGTTGTTTGATCTATTTATACTAACAAAAGCTACCCTTCTATTGGTCATTCCATCACTTTAGCTTCCTAGGTGTTAAAACCTCTTCCTTAAACTTTTTTTCATGTGTCAAAGCTACTCTTCCAATCTTAAATGTTGTGGTGTCTTCCTCAAGATCTTCTCATCTCGTACAGAGCATGTACATTGCCTTGTTTACTAAGCCACATTGGATTGGGCTGATAGCTAGGCCTAAATACCTTTTTGTAGTGGTCTTGAATTGATAGACTTAAGGTAGTATGGGCGTCATTTATTCTATACCATCATTCCCCCCCTAAACCAGGAACCACGAGTTGGTAATAGGCCGAATCTGGTTCTTACGGTGATACAAATGTTGTTTACTCTAATAGATTTTGTTTATGTCAATGTCTTTGAGGTGTCGTTAGGGTTATATTACATTGCAAAAGTCTTTTCTTACTACCCAGCCTTTTTTAGATGATCACTCAAGGTTCTTTGTGTTCTTGGTCAAGGTTAAAATTTTGAAAACATAGTACAAGTGGTATTCTGGATATTAGTTTGCATGTGTGGGCCTTTTAAATGATTTTTTCTTTTTTTGATATCTTTACCTTGGATCGTGTGCATGTCTTCTCATGTCTTTTCCATTTGATGCTTTGTCTACCATTTCTCTTAATTTCTTCATGATTAGTAAGTACTATTATGGTGTAAGATGGTGTTATTTTTACTCTAAAGTATGTCACACTTTCTTTATCAAGCCTTCATCTATCAAAAAGTGGAAGTGCAAGTTTTTTTTATATTCGATGGGAGGGGTTAGATGTGTCTTTAATTAGGTGGAAGCTTCCTTCTCCTAGGGATAAAAAGGTGCCTTTGTTGTTAGTGGAGATAATCCATTTTCATGCGAAATGGACCTCAAAGGATTGGGAGATGATCAACTTAAATGATTACCTTAATGCGATTACCACATAGGAGATCGTTCAATGTGCTCATCTAATGGTAAGAGGTCTGTGTGGTCTATCCCTTCCCGGTATCTAGAGTTAGGAAGAAGTGGTCAGATTCATGTGATAATTGGGTCATCTTCACCTAGTGTATCATCCCCATACTCTAGGAGACCTTAGAATGATCAGACATTCATAAGCTTCTTAATATTTTTTCCATTTCATTGTGAGTTATTGCTGACGTTGTTTTTTTTCTCTCTCCCTCTCTTTTCTCTTTTTTTTTTCCTTCGAATAATTAGGTTGTTTGACATCTTCTATGTTAGTGGTTTGCTTGCTTCCTATGGTGAAGGACACTGAGTGATTGCATGCTTCTTTAGAGGGTCTTTGGCATCCCACCACTCATGCCGTAACATAAAAAGCTACCCCCAAGAGGCAACGATTAGTGAAGGGTGGTCTGTTCTCTATCGCTCGTCTTACTTAAGAGCCAATAATGTTAAATCCCTATTGTAGACTTATCGAGAAACTTACTATCATCTCAAATTAGAGGTCATTCATTCTGATTTTGTTTTGAATCCTTATATAGAAACTAAATTACTTTGAGAGATTTTCCTTCGTTGGGACTGGGAACGACTGATGAACCAAACACGTCCTAACTCATCAAGAATTTCTTGTCCATGCAAGCCTTGGTAGGTTCTCTCTCATAACTATTTTTTTGTTTCCAATTTACCCTATGCTTGACTCTTCAGTTTCTTTCTATTCTTTCTCATTAAGGCGTATCAAGCATCTTATCATCTTATCCAGAAGCACTTGCCTCTTGATGCTGAAGTGAAGAAACCAATTTTGAGCTATCCCACTCACTATCTGAAATATTAAACAAGGTTTCATTTTTAAAGGACAAGGTGGAGACTACTTAAGACCATGCGTCCATCTTGGAGTCTAAGCTCGCTTCTATAACTAAAAAGCACCAAGTTGCTCTAGATGTTATGAAGATCTAACTCACAAGAGAGGTTGAGCTCATTGAGCAATGACATGGCATTTTTGATTATAAATTCTCATTTGAGTGGAAGAATGATGTGAACTAGTATGCGATTAGGTTGTACAAACAGCATGCAAGCAAGTTTGAGAGAAGATTCAATAAAAGATCCACGCTTAGACTTATCCAAGGTCAAGGTGAAAGATTCTGTAGAGTAGATTGATGACTTGGTAGAGTTAGAGGATTTAGGAAAGATTGAAGAAATTAGGGACACCAGTTTGGACAACTTATCTGGAGGCCTAGCGACGGAGATAAATGTTATTATCAATATAGATGCTGATTTTGCTCATAGTCTTGATGTTCCAAATACTTTTACTACTTACTCTAGAGGTTTCCCTCATCTTGTTGATGAAAGAGGTTTAAGGGAGGATTTTGTTGCATATTGGATTTCTCTTTTTTCCTTTGTTATTATTTTGTTCGCGAGTTTTAAATGAATGAATTTTTTTTTCTCATTTTCTTCTCTGATTATTTTGTCGATTATTATTCATTTGGATTATAGCTATATCTTGTGAGGTCTTTAGCATTTGCTGAAGGCTACGTTTACTTCAGATTGACTTTGTCTTTAAAGACTTTGTCTAATGTTCTTGTGCCAAGACTTTGTCTAGTGTTTAAAGTCTTTGCTCTTTCCCTAGATTGTGACATAGATATTTGCCATTGGTTTAAAGTCATTAATTTTTTTTTTTTTTTTGAGATTATGAGTTTAGAATCTTTTTATCTCATTAAAGAATGTCATCATGGTTGATGTCCTCAATGTCTTTGGACTTTTCTTTATGCTAGAGATGTTGATTAAATAAAAAAGACTGTAAATGTGAGGTTTTCCTATTTTTACAACTTTGGTCATTCCCCTCTAAACAAGAACATTAAATTGGCAAAATATGGGTTAAAATCTCTCGAATTACTAATGAAATACAAAACACTATTAACCCAATGATGACATCTAGATGGCAACAAAGCTAAAATAAAGACAATGTTCAAATAATGACATGGACTCTGCTAACTTCTTATTCTTTTTTTCCTATGCATAGTATCTTCTAAGGTTCTCGACATTTCAAAACCTTGGAATTTTTCTTCCTTCGATAGTCATAAAATGGTACGCCCAGGTCGCAGTGCCTTGGCGATTTAGTAAGGGCCTTCCCTGTCTAGGGTCATTTTTCATTGCCCGAGTGTCCAAGACTTCAAGTTTTCTTAATACCAACCACAAACACTTGAGGTTGGACATTCTTATAATAACAAGCTACAATGCCTTGGAAAGTAACCACTCTAATTTAAAACTGCTCCCTAACTTCTATTAAGTTGAGGTTCGCTCGTAGCTTTTAGTCATTCAGTTCTAGGTCGAAGTGTTTCACTTTGAATGAAGTAAACCCAATCTCTATTAAGATAACTGTTTCGATACCCAAAGCCAAAGAGAAGGGGTTTCACTAGTGGTCCTCTTCTTGGTTGTTTGGTATGCCCACAATAGTCCAGATACGTTTTGGTGAAACCACCTTGAGGCTTTTCAAGTCTCACCTTTAATGCTTGTAAGATGGTTTTTTTGGCTGCTTCGGTCTAGCCATTGCTTTTGGGATGGCACATACTTTTTTTACTCAATGCCCAACTCTTTACATTTATTTACAAATATCATTCCTTAAAATTGGTTCTCATTATCTGATATCAAGACCATGGGTACTCGATACTTGCATATGATATTTTTTCACATGAATTCTAATGCCTTCTGTTAAGTGATCTGGATCAACAATTTTACTTCTATCCACTTGAAAAAATAATTAATTACTACGATCATAAACTTGCATTGCTTGGGAGTCATTGGCAGTGGTCCTACTAAGTCGATTCCCTACTAAGCAAAAGGATAAGGGCTAGACAAGCTTATTAATGGGACCATTAGGGATCACAGGATGAGGGCATATTGTTGGTACTTTTCACATTTGTGCATAAATTCATAAATCTTAAATTTTAGAGTTGGTCAGAAGTAACCTTATTGCAGCAACTTTTGGGCTAATATAGATTCCCTAATGTGATTGCCATAGATTCATTCATGGACTTCCTTAGACATTGTCCTGCGCATTTAGATCAAGAGATTTAAGTAGTGACTAAGTAAAGGATCTGTAGTAAAATTGCCCATCTACCATGCAATATGAAACTACCTTGATTCACTGTCATCTAGCTTTGATAAAGTCATTAGGACAAGCCCTAGTCTATAAATAGCTTTAGATAGGATCCATTAAAGACAAAAACAACTTAATTTGGGCAACCTCTTGATTCTTATTGATGGTCGGCTTCATAAAAGTTTCTCAGAAAATACTATGTCCTTTGTTCTAAGAATCCTTATCCAGAATTTTAACAAGTGGTCAGCTTTAGCATCCATAGCTTTTGAGATGTACCGAACTGGACATTGTTGAAATCTTACAATAACCTCTTAACTTTTTCCAAGTACTTGCCCATTTGCTTATCTCGGGCTTTATATTCCCCCTCAATTTGCCTTATTGACTTGTATGTTAGTCAGCCTAATCCTTTGTGTTAACTTCAAACTTGCTATAACTACTTCATATTATGCGTCATTATTTGAAGTGTCAATTTGTATTTCAATTGCTAGTAAGATTTTCACTAGACTTAGTCTGCGAAGTGTTATCCCTTCTACCTTTTCCTTCTTTTCTTGGTGCTTCGTCAACCCATAAAATCCATGAATTGGTACCCCTAACTAAGCTACCTGATCTTTCCTCCTCTGGTTTTTTTGCATCTCTTGCTCTTGGACCATCACATTTTTCCATTGAAGTTTAGCAAGACCTGAGCTTTTATGGTTGTTCTATGATAGTGCTCGACATCTGACTCCCTTAGTTCAATACTTTATTTTACCATTCTTCTCAAGGTGTCTAGTTTTTGTAAAGTTCGCCTTAAAGTTCAGTTAGTCAAGACCACAATGGAATGTACTTAGAACTAAGGCCTTAGCTTTCTTGTGATTGATATTAGTGCAAAAGAAAGTTTTTTTACTAGGGGATATCTGACCTCTGCACCATGCAGCACACTACTTACACAATATATTAGCTTAGGGTGTCCTCATCTTACCATGTAAGAACTACCGCTACCAACTGTGTCGTTACTAATAAATATACATTTAGTTGCAAAAGAAAGTTTTTTTATTAGGGGATATCTGACCTCTGCACCATGCAGCACACTACTTACATAATATATTAGCTTAAGGTGTCCTTAGCTTACCATGTAAGAACTACCGCTACCAACTCTGTCGTTACTGATAAATATACATTTAACTGCAAAAGAAAGTTCTTTTACTAGGGGAATCTGACCTCTGCACCATGTAGCACACTACTTACATAATATATTAGCTTAGGGCGTCCTTAGCTTACCATGTAAGAACTACTACTACCATCTCTGTCGTTACTGATAAATATACATTTAGCTTTTCACTGGCCAATAGATTTTTTAATAGAGGTGGGGATGTTAGTTAACTTTTAGTTCTTCAAAGGCTTGCTAACACGATTTTGTCCATTTGAATTCCTTTATTCAACGTAGTATTTTAAAGAAGGGTAGATATCATTCTGCTAATTTTGAAATAAAGCATTTTAAGGCCACAATTTTTTCATTTAGACTTTAGATATCTCTAATTGTTTTCAGAGTAAGCATGCTCAAAATGGTCCTAATTTTCTTTAAATTGGCTTTTATTATACAATCAGTGATCATGAAGCCTAGGAACTTTCTTGATACTACCCCAAAAGCACACTTATTAGGATTCAACTTCATGTTGTATTTTCTCAATACAACGAAGGTCTCAACTAAGATTTTCATGTTGATTTTTTAATATCATGTCATCGAAAAAGGCCTCAACATTCCTTTCAATTTGGTTTTGTAAAATAGCTAGCTCAAGCATTCTTAAGGTTGAAAGGGATTACTTTAAAATAAAAGGTTCCCACATTGGTGATGGAGGTAAAGTGCTCTATATCTTCAGGGTTCATTCGAATTTAGTTATATCCCGAGAATGCATCCATGAATCTAAGGGTTTTATATCCCGAAGTATTGTCTCCCAACTAATTGATCCAAAGGAAAGGGAAATTATCTTTTGGACATACCTTATTTAGATCCATGGAATCGATGCAAAGGTGCCAGTTTTCATTAGCTTTCTTGACCAACGCTACGTTCGATAGCCATTTTGGGTATTGTACTAGCCAGATGAATTTTGCTTTTAATAACTTGCACACTTCAACCTTTATGGCCTCTTGGTCATTTTTTGTGAAACTTAGAGTCTTTTATATAACTAGTCAGGCTCTTGAGAATGTGTTTAAGTCATGTGCCATGACGTCATGGTTAATTCCCAACATTCAGCTATCGTCCATGTGAAGATTTAGATTTTTTTTTTAAGAAATCGATGATCTCATTTTTCACCTTACTAGGTGTCACACGGTTGAGCTCTAGGCTCGAAATTTCATCGAGTGATGGCACGAGTGACACCCAACTCGTCAGCCAATCCGCTACGAATGCCCTCAATCTCTAGTGAGCTTTTGATTAGAAATTCACACCCATGCACACAAGAGAGAGTTAAAGAGAGACACAAGTATTTACGGGAACCAATCCCAACCTTTTTCACATATGAGTAAGGAAATACACTCTAAACGCAGCAGGATATCACACACCTTTTGATGACTCTGCCTCTGGGTTTATATAGCCTACAAAATTTGGCAGTTGACACCCCCAATTGCCCTAGGGTAATGGGGTTTCATCCCCACAAAATCAGCCAAGCATGCAGCTTTGACTTCAGCCCTTAGCGACAGGTGTCCCACTCCTTCGCAAGTGCCTGTAGCTTGTGGTAACTGCGGGTAACCACTGGCAACTACTGCCAACTGCTGTAAACTACTAGAAACTGCTGTGAACTGCTGCCAGCAGCATGGGCTAAGCCCACCAAGCGCACCCTGGGTGCCTCATGCTCATTCGTACGCTCGATAAGGTGCCAACGCGAGCCCGTGTCTGTTTTCTGCCAGTGTTATGCTCACTTGCTGCCCAAGTGCCTTGCACCATGTCTGATCCTCGTGAGCTATCTCTTATGACTCATGCATCAAGGACCTGCCTGAACCCATGGCGAGTGGGTTGCTCTTGTGAGCAGGCCCAAACAGGTGTCAACACTCGCTTGTGATGCTTCCCATGGCATCACTTGGGCTGGGGCCCCAATGAGCATCCCATGTCCTCATCGTGCCACCACGCCACTGATAGGTAAGGGGCTTACAAACCACCCCCACTAGAAGAGTGCGACGTCCTTGTCACGACACCTTCAAGATAAGCTTTGATCTTATCTTCAAACTACCATGAGGTCACAACCTTTTCCCAAGTAGCAACGGCTGCTTCTTCACAGTGCCAACGTACCAAGTATTCTGTCTGTCTGTTTTTCTTGCTCGCCTTAAGCGTTCTATGATCAAGGATCTCCGCAAGGTCCTTGTTAAAGTGCTTTCGAACCGTTGGGGGAGCTTTTTTTGCTTTCACTTGATCTGTGTTAACATCTTCATGATATTTCTTTAGAAAACTAACATGAAATGTAGGATGTACCTTAAATCATTCGGGTAGCCACAATCTATAAGCCACGTTGCCTACCTTCTTGACAACTTCGAATAGACTATCATACTTTTGTACGAGCCCTTTGTGGTATCCTTTATTAGTAACATTTTTCCAGATTTGTGGGGTAAGCTTTAGCATCACTTTCTCCCCCACGTTGAACTCCAAGTCCCTTCGTTTTTCATCAGCATACTTCTTCATTCGTTTGGCTGCCTTAGCCAAACTATCACAGACTTGCTCCACCAGCTCTGTTTTGTCCTGAGCAAAGTGATAAGCTACTGGACAAGGCCCTTGTGATTTTTGTTTTGCAATCTCATGCGGAGTAAGGGGCTGCCTTTCAAGAACTATCTCCGTTGAAGTCATCCCCGTAGATAAGGAGCGGCGGACATTGTAGCAGAACTAAGCAACGTCCAACAAATCCAACCAGTTTCGTTGGCTGGCAGTGACATAGTGCCTCAGATATTCCTCTAATAGTTGGTTCACTCGCTCTGTTTGGCAATTTGTTTGGGGATGATTGGCAGTGGAGAACTTCAATTTTGACCCCATCATGTTGAAAAGAGTAGTCCAAAACTGACCCGTGAACCGTGAGTCTCTATCACTGATTATGTCCTCTGGAAACCTGAAATACTTTACCATATTTCTCATGATTAGTTCAGCTGCTCAGTTGGACAAGCTTGTAGTGCAGCAATAAATATAGCATACTTAGAAGAACGATCAACCACTATAAGGATAGATCTCATACCTTTCACTTCTGGAAAACCAACGATAAAGTCCATGGAGATGAATTACCATGGCTTCTCTGGAATGGGCAGGGACTGTAACAATCCTGCCTTTTTCTTTCTTTCAATCTTGTCTTGTTGGCACACAAGACAAGTATTGACGTAGGACTCAACGTCCTCTTCCATCTTTGGCCAAAAGTATGACTTTCCCAGCAAAGCCATGATTCTCTCTACTCCTGGGTGACTAGCCCATTAAGGGTCATAAGTTTCCTTAAGCAACTCTCACCTTAAACCACCACTGCTTGGCACAAATAGCCTACTACCCTTGGCATACAGTAGGTGATTTTTCAGCCAAAACTTTTGCACCAAACCCTCGAAAACTTGTTGCTTAAGCTTCACATAGTTTGAGTCCAAGTGAGATTGTTCTTTGACCCGATCATAAAACATTGCTTGTACTGAAGGCAACGCTGCAACATAAGCTTCAACCTCTTTTCTGCTTAAAGTATCTGCCACCTGATTCTGCCTACCAGGTTTATGCAGCCACATAAAATCGAACTCAGCAAAGAACTTTTGTCAATGTGCTTGCTTGGGAGTCAACTTCTTTTGGGTCTTGAAGTAAGTGTTCGCTACGTTGTCCGTCATCACTGTAAACTTTGTACCTAGCAGGTAGTGCCTCCACACATCCAAGCAATGCACCACTGCAGCCATCTTTCTCTCACGAACCGAATACCTCTTCTCCGCATCCTTCAACTTTTGACTTTCGAAAGCAATGGGGTGCCTCTCTTGCACCAAGACCCCTCCCATGGCCTTATCCAAAGCATCAATTTGTACCTCAAAAGGTTTCTCAAAATCTAGCAAGGCCAGAATGGGCTTCAAAGACACTGCTGTCTTTAGCTTCTCGAAAGCATCCTGACAAGCATCCGTCCAGCACCACACTTGCTCCTTCTTGAGTAGATCCGTCAAAGGGTTTGCTTTCTTTGAGTACCATTTGATAAATTTTTGATAGTAGTTAGCCAACTCAAGGAATGATAGCAAGTCAAAGATCTTCCTTGGCGTAGGCTAATCTACAATGGCCTTCACCTTTCATTCATCCATTCTGAATCAGCCCTTACTGACCCAATGCCCCAAAAAATGCACTTCTTGGCGGCAAAATTCACACTTCTCCTTCTTCATATAGAGCTTGTACTCTCTTAACTTAGAAAAGACAACCTTTAAGTGATTCATATGCTCAATTAGTGATTCACTATACACCATAATGTCATCCAAGTAAACAACCACAAATTCATCCAAAAATTCATATACCACATCGTTCATCAAATTGCAAAATGTGGCAGGAGCATTAGTTAAGCCAAAAGGCATCACAAGAAATTCATAAGACCCGAACCTGGTCACACATGTTGTCTTTGGCTCATCCCCCGCCTTGATCCTTACTTGCCAATACCTTGATCACAAGTCCAACTTTGTGAAGTAGGATGCTTTAGACAATCGATCAAATAAGTCAGTCACATTTGGGACAAGGTACTTGTTCTTCACTGTTACCTTGTTCAGTGCTCGGTAGTCCACACACATCCTCAAGGATCCATCTTACTTCTTTTGAAACAACACCGGTGCACAATATAGAGTTTTCGAAGGTTGAATAAGACCCGTTTGCAACAGCTCATCGAGTTGCTTCCTTAACTTAACCAACTCTAATGGAGACATTCTGTAAGGAGCTTTAGCCGATGGTCTAGCTCCTGGTTCCAACTCAATTTCATGATTAATTGCCCTCTTCGGTGGTAATTCTTTCGATAATTCAGGGAGCATGGTGTCCGAGAACTCTTTCAAGACTTTCATCACCACGTCAAGTACTTTGACCTGCTGATCAGGCTTGATCTCGATCAAGGCAGCCATATATGCTTGATCACCCCGCTTTATCCCACTTTTGAATTGCTTGGCAGATTATAATTCGATTCCTTTGTCTTTTGCTTATTGACCATTCTCCATGGCAGCAACAAAATATGAGTTTCCCTCATCGCCAATCAGCATCCCTCGAAGGTGTGGAATCACTAACACCTTGGCCGAGGTCAAAAAACTCGATCCCCAGTATCAGGTCGAAGTCATCGAGGGGTACCACGGTTAGGTTGCACTGCCCTAACTATTTATCCACCTTCATGTTGCACACCGTCGAGCCTAAGATAGGCTTTGCCTCCGAATTCACTGCCTTTAGCTTGGTGGAGTTTTTCACAATGGTTAAACCCAACGAACCAGCCACATGTTATGCCACAAAGTTGTTGGTAGCACTCGTGTCTACCATAGCTTACACAGCTTTCCCGTTGACTTGCACCATCACGTACATCAAGCCTTTGTATTGAACTTGACTGCCCGTCGTGATTGCATTCAATAGTTGGAGAGGGTTCACTCGCGATGGCCCTTCATTCGAGTTTTCCTCCTCCTCTTATGCTATCAAAGCGCTTAGTTTCTCCCGCTTTGGGCACTCTCTAACCATGTGTGGTCCGCCACAAATGAAGCATCCCGTAGGATTCTTCCCTTTGTCTTGTGAAGAGGACTTGTTACCACCCTTCTGATTTCCACTGTTGTCTTTCTTACCACCATTAGGCTTCTTGCCATCCTTTTGGCCAAAGGCCTTCTGGTTTTTCTTTCCGCCATCATTTTTCTTTTTCTTACCTTGTGAATTGGATGCACCAGTGTACTTGTAATTTACAAGCTTCTCCGCAACGGCAATTGCCTTGGCAAGTCTCCCACGACTTGCCTTCGTAACTCAGCCTGCACCCAAGGCTGTAACCCGAATAAGAAGTTGAACATCTTATCCTCCTTCAACATATTTTTGATGTCTAGCAGCAACGAGCTAAACTTCTTCACGTACTTTTGCATCGAACCTGAGTGCTTGAGCTTTTTGAGGGATTCCTTTGCAACCCAAACAGTGTTGCAAGGAAGGAATTGATCCTTCAATTCCTTTTTCAACACCTCCCACATCTCGATCTTTGGCCTCCCCGCACTAGTGTCGTCCTCCATTCGAGTTCGCCACCAGAGCTTTGCGTCTCCTTGCAAATACATGCCGGTGATTGTCACCCGCTCTTGCTCTGGGATTTGGGCAGCTTTGAAGTACTGCTCAATATCACACAAAAAGTTCTCAAGCTCCTTGGAGTTTCGACTACCATCGAAGGACTTTGGGTCGAGGACTTTGATTTTGAATCGGCCACCTTCCCTGTGCCTTAAGAGGTTCATCACTGCCCTTTTTAGCAATGTGAGCTCATCTCTCAAATCTCTTTCCCCCTCCCTCACCGTGTCTTTCAAAGATACAATATCTTCCATGATAGATGCGAAGCGAACATCCACGTCCCTTCGTATTTCTAGGAATATGTTCTGGACCACCCTCAGCTGCTCTGTATGTTGTTCAGTTTGAACAGCAAGACTTACAGCATCATCAGCTTGAGGAGCACCCATGAAATCCTCCAGATGGGCAGCCTTTCCTTTATCTCGTTCATCGTGACTAACCAAAGTTGCCAACACAACGAGGCTCTAATACCAAATTGTCACACGGTTGAGTTCTAAGCTCGAATTTTCACCGAGTGATGGCACAAGTGACACCCACCGTGTCAACCAATTCACTACGAATGCCCTCAATCTCCAGTGAGCTTTTCATTAGAAACTCACACCCACGTACACAAGAGAGAGTTAAAGAGAGACACAAGTGTTTACGGGAACCAATCCCAACCTTTTTCACATATGAATAAGGAAATACACTCTAAACGCAGCAAGATATCACACACCTTTTGATGACTCTGCCTCTGGGTTTATATAGCCTACAAAAATTGGCAGTTGACACCCCCAACTGCCCAAGGGTAATGGGGTTTCATCCCTACAAAACCAGCCAAGCATGCAGCTTTGACATCAGCCCTTAGCAACAGGTGTCCCACTCCTTCGCAAGTGTCTGTAACTTGTGGTAACTACTGGTAACCATTGGTAACTACTGTCAACTACTGCAAACTGCTGGAAATTACTGTGAACCATTGCCAGCAGCATGGGCTAAGCCCATTAAGCGCACCCTGGGTGCCTCGTGCTCATTCGTACGCTCGATAAGGTGCCAACGCGAGCCTGTGTCTATTTTCTGCCAGTGTTCTGCTCACCCACTACCCAGGTGCCTTGCACCATGTTTGATCCTCATGAGCCATCTCTTATAACCCACGCATCAAGGACTCGCCCGAACCCATGGCGAGTGGGCTGCTCTCGTGAGCAGGCCCAAGCAAGTGTCAACACCCGCTTGTGATGCTTCCCATGGCATCACTTGGGCTGGGGCCCCGATGAGCATCCTACGTCCTCATTGTGCCACCACGCCACTGATAGGTAAGAGGCTTACACTAGGGAAGGAGGTTTTAACCTTGACCCTATTTCTTAGCCATACCTCAATGTCTTCAATCTCTCGGATAGGTTAGCCTACATGGATTCCTCTTTCATCTTTGAGATCAACTTCGTCAATTAGGCACATCTCTTTTTTATAGTTATTTTTTTTATTGTACCAAAGTTGTAAGAAAGCATTGCTTGGCAACCAATTGACTTCCCCTTGCTTCACTAATCTCGCAAAGAGTTAAAGCTTCAAGAGCAAATGATAGTTTAACACCACATCTTGCATTGTGTTTAATCCCAACCTTTTTAGGATTGTTTTTTATATAGATGGAGCTTTAACCATCAAAAACTTTATCATAATGTTAGCTTGCTTAGATGGGGTTTATACTCTAACTGGGATTATGATTACTCATTTTGATACCATTTCTTCAAAGCCAACCAAGCTGGCCTCATATGGGTTTATATAGAATAATAACTGAAGTTAGCAACAACTAAGGTGATGACCAGTGTGTCATTATGGGGGACTTGTATCCCTTGCAATTCCTCTTCAAAGAAAGAGATGACCATGCTTATCAATATGTTTACTCGATCCTACACTTCCTTTGAATGGGTTTTTCTGCTAGGACTCTTGGCATAGTTGGAGGTCAACTCTTCAATGATGACTTCTATCACTCTGTCAAGAAAAGTTTCTTCTTCACCAGGGGACGTATCTACCGCTTGTACCTACTCAGTAGGGAATTCAATCTATGGGCATACATGTTGAATTTTGTTTACTCCTATATACTACTTGAGCCATCCTCCTTAGACCATTTGCTTGATTTCTTCTTTCAATGGTCTATAGCTTCTGTATCATGCCTATAATCTTGGTATAAATGGTAATATTAGTTCAGTCTCCCATTATTATCGAGGTTATCATCCTTCTGGCTCTTTTTAACTCCCCGTTATTTTGCATGGCCATCATTATTCTCGTTCTAGAGGTATTTAAAGGCATAATGTTAAATTGCCATATTAATCCTCTTTCATTTAGCTAGCTTTTCAGGTAAAATTAGGAGGTCTATTTTAGCTATCTAGTCTCTTTCCTCGGTTTAACTTTGGCCTTTGTCTAGGAGAATGTGCCTAGGCTTCTTGAGCTTTTCTCTTTATCTTGCTCCCTTCTTTGTTATGTATGTATTTCTAGGCCTTAGAGAGCAATTCTACCATGTTATCCATTGACTTCTTGCATAAAGAGATGAAAAAGGACTATCTTGTAGGCCCTCAGATTATCACTATAATGACTGATTCTTTCAACTGATCTATTGATAATGCTTCGAGGTTAAATCGTCAGATGTAATCTCTAAGAGGTTCTTATATGCCTTCTTGGATGGTCATTAAGTAGTTAAGGTCTTGTTTGCTTTATTGGCTACTAATGAAGTGGCTAAGAAACATCCATGACATTTTTCAAAAGCTAACAATACTCATAGATCACAAAGATGCATACCAATCTCATGTTGCACCCTATCTATGTAGTAAAAAAAAAAAAAACTTACAAAATGTGGCATTCATCACTTTGTAGACTAATATCATGTTGCGATATATGTCTAGGTGGTCTTTAGGGTCTTGACTTCTAATATAAGGGTCTGGTTAGGGAATTCTCAATCATTTTAAGACTGGTTCATCAAGGATTACCAATATGAATGGTGGGCAAGATCATAATCCTCATTGTCTCCTTCTTCAAATGCATTCTCTTTCTTGTACTTTTGATCTTTGGCAGGATTAGGGGGTTTATTCAGTTGGTTATTCCCCATCCTTATGCATAAGTGTTTTTTTTTCTTTTTGCTTCTTTTTCTAGATGCTTTTTATCTTCGACTTGATTTTGGTGTTAGTGACTTAGGAGGTGAGATCCTTAGTCTGATAGGTAGTTACTTTATGCTCACTCACTTTCGCCTTCATCTAAGGATTAAGGTTCTCAGTACAACCCTAGCGTTGTTGATGTTCTTCATTATTGCACATCATATTGTTTAGTTCTTGCATGTGTTAACATATGGTTGCTAACTGATCAATGTGTAGTGGAGGACTCGGAAGCTCTCCCTCAATAAAAGAATTGATCAGCTTACCCTTATGGTGTAAGTAGTGACCCTAAAATTTTCCTCAGTGACATTTCTCTTAGTCACGGAGATTTAAAGAACTCACAACTTTTCATTTGTTTCCCACAGATGGTGCTAATGTTGATGACAAAGAGAATAATGACCAAAGAATATATTAGGGTCATGTCATTAATTTATTCTTTTTACTAGTGTCTAGGTGTTTAGTTGTCTCTTTTATTTATATCGATAGAAGTTACCCTTCTATTGGTCATTCCATCACTTTAGCTCCTTAGATGTCAAACTTTCTTTTTAAAACCCTTTTCATGTGTTAGAAAGCTTGACTTCCTACCTTAAATGTTACATGTCTTCCTTAGGGTAGCTATCATCCTATCATCTCGTATAGAGCATGCGTATTACCCATCTATAATGCCTCGTCAAATTAAACTATTGGTTAGGTTGAAATACCTTTTCTTAGTAGTCTTGCGTTAATGGGTTTAAAGTGGTATAGGCTTCGTTTATCCGATTAATAAAATGATATAGCATTAAAGTTTTATATAATTTTTATTTAATTTATTAAATGATTATTAAAAAAGATAATTAAGTCAATAGCTCAAACTTTTAGAGTATAAGATGGTAAAAACATTACCAGCAAACTAAAGATCTAAAAGTTAGATTAATCAACGATGGAAGGAGAAAAAAGAGATAAAAGGGCAACTGCAGATGCATGTGAATGAGAGAAAAACTCACAATAATAGAGTTAAAGTCAAACTCATAACATAATTTCATGAAGTTTGAACTTAAGATAGAAGCTACAACTAAAGAACAAAGCCACTTTATTATCTTATGATGATATATACGTGCAAATCATCATTCATGACTAGCAGTGGAAGCTCTCACTTTGTCATGCCACTTATCCACCATCTCTATACAGGGTTTTGCTTTCTTCAATTGAGATTTCAACTAGGAAATTAAGAGAGAGAGAAAAAAAAGAAAGATAAACACAAGTGATGGTGAACAAATGTCAAAGGTAAAAATAGAGAAAACAAATAAAAAAAAAAAAAGAAAGGAAGAAGTGACACGAAGTATAAAAAGCTACAAATAGACGTGAATAACCTATTTATAGTGGCACTTTATTTTAAGAGGACAAGAAATGGTCGGCTCATTCTCAGGCTCATGCTCATGCTCATGCTTATGAGTGGACAGGTGACCCAAAATTCTAGTAATAAAAACTCAAAAAGTGAGTTTTTAAATTTCTTTGTCAAAATACTTTATTTATGAAAAGTAATTAGCCAAAACTTACTATAATGTTCTATACATTTTAAGTTTCCAATACTTGCATTTTTATTTTTTATTTTTTTTGCAACAGCAACTTTAATCTATAGAGGTAGCTATATGCATGCTTGATGAAAGAAAAGGCTTAAGTTGTCTTTGGATAGAAAATTTTAAAATAGCTGAGAATTTTGAACTGAAGGAATTCAAAATGCATCACATTTTACGTTTATTATTTGAATTTTAAAGAATATTGTCTTCATAAATAATTTTAAAATTCAATTTTTAGTAAATATTTTTAAAAAAATGTAAGATTTTTGATGCTCTATAAACTTTGACAATTCATTGCAAATAACTATGGTGATTGATATAAGAGGTTTTATAAGTTATGGAAGAAGTCCAATTAAATCTAATATTTTGGTAAAGTAAGAGATGCAATTATACCTAACTAAGATAACAAAAGACTTGACAAAATATTTCAAATTAATTCTATATATTTTAAGGGGTTAGCAACATTAAGCAAACACGAACTTGGCTCATGATGTTAAATTGAAAACCTGCAAAAAAAAAAAGTATTTATTTGACATATATGTTTTTGTGGGATTCTTAATGCGCGATTTTTATCCATAATTTCGTTAAATATTAATTGTTTTGCGCGTATACATAATATGCATATATGTTTTATTTGTGCAAATAATCTAATATTTTATTAAATATTATTAAAACAAATAAAATGTACTTTTTTATTCTTTTTAAATATTTTATAGTTTACATGATCTTATTAAGTTTTATATAAAAAAATATTTTGTTTGCTTTGACATCATATTAAAAAAGTGTTAGAGTAATTATACAAATAAAAATAACAATCACGCATACTTGCAAAATTGTTAATGTTAACAAAAGTCTCAGATTGAAAATTTAACAAAATATAATTTTTAAATAAATATAATTTTTTTGTAAGTTTTAATTTTAGATCGTGAGTAAAAATATGAATCTTGTTTATGTAATTAACCTTATTTTAGGACTTAAAGCAATATATAAAATGAGCTTGCTCTTACATAATAAAACATAATATTTTATTGAGATGCAAAATAATTCACTAAATTTTTGTGTTCAAGTTTTGATGATAAATGTTTTTTAATTGATAAGATTACTAATCCATTTAATCTTGTTGCAACAAAGTTGAATGTGATTAAGATTTTTTTACTTTTAATTTCAAAATTTTTTGGCAATAATAGTTATTATATATATTGTTAACATCCATTTGTAAAAAAAATTACTTTTTTCATAAAATATAATATTTTAATTAATGTTTTTATTTTTATTTGTAAAAATCAATATTCATATTAAATAGTAAACCTTACTTGAGTCATTGTTAAGAAATATACTTTGTCTGTATTTCAAGCTTGTTAGGTTACATGCATGCCTTGTATTTTATTTCAATGCTCTCCGTGATAACATAGTAAGGATGTGTCTTATTTCATTAAGTTGAGATCATGCGTTGTTACATGGGCTTTGTGCACTGTAATCTGATTATCATGTTTTGTAATATAGAATTGTTTATTGTTATAGATTGATTGTGTCTTGTGTATATAGAAATTATTATAGGTTAACCATGTCTTATTATGATCACTTGTTTCATTGAAACGTATCTTTTTATATGTAGATCAGGTTTTGTTGTATGCGCATCGTGTATTGTTGTTTGTGTGTAATGTTTTATTGTGCTCACGTTGTGTTTTCTCGATTTTATTGTATTAACTTGATGTCTTGTTGTACTAAGGTTGTGTAATTACGTACATTGATTGTGTTTTATTACACAGTGATTGTGTCAAAATTGTAAGTTTATTTTTGAATAAACATGTGATTTATTCCTAATAGATAGAGAATGTTAGATAATGTATGAAGGATTTTTTTTTTTAAAGTTTGCTATTGAATTAAATAGATAATTTTCGACTATCAAAAATAGTTTTTACACCAAATAACAAACGATGAATACCTAAGTTTCTTGATGTTTAATGAGAGTTAATTTCCATGGATGATTTGCTCGTTAGTATTAGAAAATGTTAATCAACCAAATCATGGTCACATGGATCAATCCCAACTGATTTAATGATTTGACCTAAAGTGTATTATTTTGAACACGTGAACTTCATGAATGTAATGAATATTCATGAAGCGATGATGTTTGGAGCGAATATCCAGTCTCTGACTCCCTACATACTGCAGAAGAATAACCTGTGTTATCTCAAGAATCCGTGCATATTGATCATGCTATTGATCAAAAAGTGGACTATGTTAGTCATGTCTCGCATGCAGCAAACACATGAGAAATCGCTAAAAAAAAAAAATACTCTTAATTAACATTAAATAGTTTATGGCTTTAGGAGAAACTGAGATAGCATGTTTTGTTCATGAAATAGAATAGAGAAAGAATAAAAAAAAGTATTATTTGAGAATAGAAAAAAATAAAAAAATAAACATTATTATTTTTTGTTTAATGGAATTGAATAGAATATGAATTTATTTTCATATGTTTGGTTTATCAAAAAATAAATTAAGAAAGTAATTGAAGCAAGTTTAAAAGACTAGTATACTCTCCAACTAGATTCATTATAATTTAATTAATTTTTATTAAAATAATATTAATTAAAAATATTTTATAATAATAAATTATTATAAAATAATATTAACCAAATAATATATTAATAATTATTTTTATTTTTAAATATTAATATTATAAAATTAAAATTAAAATTAATTAATATTTTAATAAAAGTAATATTTTTTTATTTTTTTGATAAATTATTTAAAAAACAAAAAAGATGTTATTATTATAAAAATAATATTAACTAAATAATATGTTAATAAGTATTTTTTATTTTTAAATATTAATATTATAAAATTAATATTAATTAATATTTTAATAATAATAATATTTTTTATTTTTAGTAAATTATTTAAAAAGTTATTATATATATGATAATTTAAAAATTTTATCAAAATTACGTTGAAAATTGAAAAATATAGCAATTCTTTATTTTCATGGAATAATGATTTCAAAGGTTCACTTCGGAATAGCTATTCCGGGTTTTCAAAGAATGAAAATTTCTTAAAGAATTATAATTTTGTGATAAAAATGAACCAAATATTGAAAAAATAATTTCATACAGAATAAGTAGTAGAAAAAAATTAGTATTCCTCTCAATCAAACATGCTGTTAAAAAAAAAAAACAATCAACATATGACTTTTTTTTTGTAATTTTTAAAAAAACTGGGCTGCTGCCATGTGGCAGCAGCTACACCTTTCTTCTCAGTTCTTTGCAAACCGAGAAGAGGGGTTATGCATCACACATTGTTGTCGCCCATTCTTCTCGTTGTTTTTTTTTAAAAAAAATCAAGAAGAAAGGGTTCTGTCCTAATCAGGAAAAGGACCCCTTCCCTTCCCATTCTTTTATTTTTTCTTTTTTTCTTCTTCTTTTTTGGATCATCGCATCTCTCCTCTTGTCCACATTTCCCTCCAAAAATCTTCCAAACTCATCAATATCATCCCCTGTTTTTTGATACTAAACTTGGAATCATTCACACCATCATCAATTTGCTTTGTGTAAGAGTCTTTTTTTTAAAAAAAAAATATTTACATTATGCACATTAATCTCTTCTTAAAAGGGTATAATTTTTTTGGCAGCTTTGTTTAATTAATACACACACATATATATATATATACATATATATGGTAAGTTGATTTGTATATATTTTAGTTAATTGTTTGATTAATCAAATTTCTGAATATATTTTTAAAAATTAATATCATATGTATTATTGAGTTATTTTATTTTGATTTTTTTAAAAGAAGATAGGATGATGGACCTCCAAGTTGGAGAATGAACATTGGGATAAGTATGATTCTAAGTATATTATAATTGTGTAATTCTAGATTTATAATAATTAATGGTATTAAAATTTTAATTTATAAATTAGTAAAGAATTGGTGTTGTAATGCTGACACCTTAAAAATTAAATTTAAATAAATAATGTTGTATTTAAGGATTTTTTATTTAATTATTGAGTTAAAGAATTGATTTTATTTTTTGAAATTTAAATTTAGGATATTTATAATTAACGGTGTAAGTTTAGGATAATGGATTTAATTTAAGGTCTTTGTTTGATTTTTGAATTGATATAATAATTAGAAACCGTAATATTAGCACTTTAAAATTAAAGAATAAAATGAATTTATTTGTGTTGCATTATGTAAGCAAAATTTTGATATTAATATTATATTATATTTTAAAAAATTTAAATTTAAAGTAATTTTAATTTTGCAATGTTTATGAAATTTAATTACGTTTGGGATATTAAATTAAGTTTATAATATTTATTTATGTGATCTTTTAAATGCAAAATTCAAAAAGTTTCCAACCTCCTCTTTATATTTAAAATAAAAAGTATTTAACTCTCTAAATCACTGTAAAAACATGTTTCATAATAAAATATGAAATACATTTGTATTAAATGTAAAAAGTTAATCCAAAATAATTTGTATAAATAAATAAATAACAATCCGATATATTAGCCCAACACAACAACAATTTGTTATTTAATATACAGGAAAAAAAAAACACACACACTAAGAAACTGAAGCAGCTATACAGAAAGGAGCCTTCTCAGTTGAGTAGAAATTTTCAAGTGAAATGATAAATTTTGTTGACAAGTTATGTAAAAAATAACATAGTAAGAAATTCAAAAAAAATAAAAATAAAATAAATAAGCTACCGATTGCACCCAATATGGATTGGATCCATGCCATGCCATGCTAATATGCATCAACATTTTAATAAATAAAAAGAATTGTAATACCTAATGGGACTCTAATAATCCCCCTACCTGAACAACTAGGTGATTCAACAAAAAAATCTTTGCTGGTTGAACTATTTAAATAATTCTTGCATCCACTGTAGTAAAGAGAATTGTAGCTAAACCTAAACTATAACTTCATGAAAGTAAAGCGCATAGTCCAAGGCTACCTTTAACAGCCTCTAAGTTCAAAAAAAAAAAAAAAAAAACATTTTCCTAATCAGAAACTGCATGACCAAACTTTTTTCTTGGGGCATAATGGGGGTGTCCCTTCTGTTATAACTTGTTGCCTTTTAAAAAATAAAATTTTAAAAAAGGTGTAATAATTATTCTTCACTTTTGCAAGTACTAATTGTTAATTGTAAGTGAATGCTTTGTTAACGTTTTTGAGTTATGAAACTATCATAGCAATGGAAGGAGAAACAAGCACTTTGATATAGTCAAAGGAAATTGCAGCAGCGCTCATGCTTATGGCCACAAGGTTTAGTTAATGCTATATATGCTGACAAGCAAATTGGCTGGCATCCCTTTCCATGACTTTGTACACCAATACAAAAGTTTATAGTTAGTAAGAAAAGGCAGGGAGAAGGATTTTTTTTTTTTTTCTCTTTTTAGTGCCACCTTCATACGAAGGCAGGCACATTGTAAAAAAAATTCGTAAGTATTAAAAATGCATCAAATCCAATATTACATCCTTACTTCTAGCAGTTCTAGAAAGCCGACTCAATCTTTATAACAAATCCATGTAAAAAAAATTTAGACTAGGAATGGAATTAAATTCAATTATGGGTGCTTTAGCACCAAGAGCCTCCCTGCCCATGATTTCACCTACCAACTGATATGCATTGCCTATAAGCTCTCCTTTGAGCACTAGTATTCTTAATTAACCATCTGCAGTGATCTGTTTCCTAAATAAATAAATTATTTTTATAGCATAATTCTATCTTCAAATAATACCATGAAAGTTGTGGAATGATTGTGGGTTACTTTGGTTCACATTTCTCATTCTATATTCTCTTCTAATGTCTGTCCACAATTCCAACACATTTAGTTACTTGAATTGGATTTAATTTGATATGCATGGCCATCATCTCTCTCATGAGATGTGTCATGTACTACTATACGTCTCCTAAACCAATCACTTTTTGCTTTTCTATAACTTTTTCAAGAATTAACATAACCACAACAAATTCAAAGACAAGATCTAAGCCCTTATTGATGCTGAAAAGTCTCATTATTCTGACATAAAACAAAGTAAAAGAGTGATTATCTCCTTCTTCGTCTTTTTTTTTTTGAACTACTACTATACTGATTAGGGAATCCGATTCCCATGCAGTCTGATGGGTGATTTTGACATGCATATGTGACCGGCAACTTCAACTATCATGCTCAAAGCTTGTCCCAGTCTAGTAATTTGTAAATTATGTAACTAATTAAACTACCTTTTTTATTAAACTTAAAACAATATTATCAGTTTATATCTTCCCAACTCCAACTCAATCCTTCAACTGCACCTAACTCTACTGAAGCTGCCATTAAAAGAAAAAAAAAATTAAAAAAAATCGAAAACCTCGCTGCTGTTGTCTTTGATCTCTGTCTATAAAATCTCTAAGAGAAACTTGGGTTAATTATTCTCACTTGTTGCTGGGGCCACCACGTACAGTACCTGATCTTCCCTATTGCTTTCACTTTTAAACCTATATTCACTTACTACTATCCATTCATTTCATAATATACCCGAATATGTAAAAGCTGACGGCATGGACGATCTTAGTATAGCAGCATTGTTTAAGTTGGTTCGTGGGATAAATCATGTCAACATCATGTGGCCGCATGTACTTAAAGTAAAAGTGCTGTATTCTGATACATATACAAATTGTGGGGTAGTTATGAAATGATTAGAACCCAACCCTAGTCGTCCCAGTTCAGGTGGAAGCTGCAGACACTTCTTCAACGAGGGCTTCATGAAGTTGCAGCCCTGTTTTCCGCTTTTGACTCCAGACCTCGTACAAGCCAAAGTAGAGTTTGGGGTCAGTGGTGGAGGGAGGAACACTAATCACAAAGTTGTCTTGAGGAATAACAAATGGACCTACCCCGTTTTTGTCCATACATCTTATCCTCTTCCACTGGTCTCTTCCCTTCCTTCCTATTTTGGCCTTCAGGAAAAGCGGTGCACCACCCCATCCACTTGCATCTGCCGTCATCGATATTGTGAAGCTAATCTGATACTTCTTTCCAGGCACTAGGTCTACTGAACCTGTTACTTCAAACCAAGAAACTTGCTTCAGCTCTGCAGCAGCATCCTCCCTACACAAATCACAGTTCTCAAATTGTGCAATAATTGAACCATGTAGTGCTGAACCATGGAATAGTTGCGTTTTCTACTGCATGTAGTACTTGAACCATTATTACTTGTAATAAATTCCTTCTTTCAATTTTGTTAATTTTGATAAAGCAGCACCCCGTTGAATAGTTGATCTTTTTATTAATATCAGTGTAACTACTCTTGACGGACTGCTCTTCTCTTCAACATTTAAATATTTATCAAATGTTTAATTTTAATTCAAGTTTTTATTAAAAATTATGTCATGAGAATTTTGAAATAATAATTGAAATTGACATACTTACTCCAAATAAGAAAATAAAAGTTAAGCAGTTAATTGTAAATAATCCAAAGTCTAAGGACCACCTGAAAACCAACTAAGATGTCCATAGCTTGGGACTGTGATTGCAACACTTTTTTAAAATTAGGACAAGCATCATGTTTATTTTTTCTTTATTAAGTTAGTGTTGTTTTTTTTTTTAATTTTTTTAATTTATTATAAAAATATAATGTAAAAAATTAAAATTTTAATTAAAATTTTATTAAATTATCACACGTCAAAATTATTATTTTAAAAATTAGATTGAATCACTCAATCTCATTAGTTGAATTAGACTCTTAATCAATTTAATTTACTTAAAATTAGTCCTATTTAATTGAAATGTTGTAATTAACTTATGTTATCAAAACAATATTGTTATGCTAAATTTTTTTTCGTTTTTTAAAGTTTGTTTTATCAAAAGAAGATCATTTTGAAAGAAAAAATAGAAAAAAATTAAAAAAATCTAAAACAAAGATTGAAAAATAATTTCCTCTAATTTCATTGTTCTTCTTTACAAATAATGTTATCTATAATTTTTATATTATTAATTTTAATGATATAAAATAAAATATTATAATTATTAAGACTGTTTAGCTTCTGCTTCCTTTTTGGTTCCATCATTTAACCCTAAAACTAAAATACTCAGAGTAAGAGCACTTTCAGTTAATGTATTGTAATCCTTAGGTCTGTCAGTCAACTCTTCTTTCAAGTGAAGCATATGGCAACCTTCTTAAACTTTTCTTAAATCAGAAAGTTTGAATAGAGGTGCTTGACTTCATGGTCCAATGAATGAGCAAATCCAGAGCAATAAGAACTTTCCGAAGCAATAAGATTTAGAATTTAGGGAAGGTTTAAATTTTTTATTTTTAGGCTTTCTTGGCCGAGTATCATGACATCGACAAGAAAAGAAGAGAAGTTCGGGATTAAGCAGAGATATCAATGGATATATATGCACACACACGCACATATATAGTGTTCTCACCTGTCATGGTTAGGTACAATCCAATAGCGTCCATCTCTATCCCATATGATGTTCAATCCCCTGGGTTTAAATATGCAAGCCTTCTTATCATCCTGCAGCTTATCACTATCAAAATTACTTCCCACTTGCCACATACTCTGGTCTCAGTTAATAAACAGATGCGTATTAGGGTTGATCAGTTTGTGAAATTAGAGTTATAAGGACATTGATTAAATAGATAATATATAAGTTATACAGAGTATGAGAAGTGCAAGAGCACTTACCGTCCAGCAAATAGAGTCAGGTTCCGCCTCGTGGTTTGACATAGTAAAGTACTCTTGCAGTTTTGGAGAAATGTCAGAAGTTTTTCTATACCTTTTCTGCTTTTCTACTTCAGATATGGAAGAAGAAATGTTAAAGGTATACACAAAATCATTCTAAACAATAATGAAACTTATATATATATATAGTTGAGTAATGGAGGAAGAATCATATTTGGGTTACGTTAGTAATATAACCAACGAATAATCCACATCAAAATTGCAACCCAAAACTGGTGAAAAAAAAAAGAACAAAATGAAAACGAAAGAAACTAAGCTTTTGAGAAAAGATGGAATCAGTGCTGTAGAAAAAAGGCACCCGGTATATATGTGGTTTATATTTGATATGGATAGCTCTCCTTTATTCCATTTTGGAGGAACATATCTAACATTATCTTCTATGCTGAGAACAACTATTGTGTGTCATGTTTCCATTATTCACTTTGTTAGGGCAAGGGATCAAATTAATAGGTTTCAGGATTTTTCAAAATGTCTATTTCATTAGCCACCTGAATTCATCATTGTTAAGGTTTAGTGTAGTCACGCCAATCGAAGAAGTTGTAATCAGATATGGCTTATATGTTGGCACTATTTGTGCTTGGGTTTCAGTTTCTATTAAGCATTGAATATTTCTTTGGTGTTGTTTTGTTGACTAAATGTAAGTGTTCTTACCCCTCTAACTTAAATTTGCTTCAGTGCATTCTTGGAATTCTGTTTCTTTGCTTACAATGCTTCTTTAAGTTGACTCTATATTAGTTGTGATTTTACTAATGAATAAATGTGGTTGTTTGACGCAAGGGTGTTATCATTCAAAATTTGTTTCATTTGAATTGGAATCGGCAAAATCAGGTCAACTTGCAAATAGGAATACATTTGACGCTTACATAGATATTTAATAATCAAGTGGATATTAAAAAAAAAAAATACTTGTGCCATTTATAAGTTTTGAAGTGAATTTTCAAATCTGGATTAAGAACTCTCGATTTAGAGGCACCATGTAAAGGATTTTGAGAAGATATCATGGAGAGGATACCAAAAGGTCTTGTGCGTTGTTTGTGGTAAGATATCCTGAAAAATCTGGGCTGATCTTAGATTTTTTGAGTTATTTGATTGCTCGTTGATTCTAGTTACATTCAAGGTGAGTTGCTCGCGACAAGCTTAATGCGAAAGCTCAGATTGTGGGTTTTTGGAGCTGAACTCTTACATGGTGTTTTTGTCTTGCAGAGTCAATATTCCTTGGTCAAGGTGGTACTTTAGCCAAGCTACGCTGATAGGTTGGAGTCCGAGCTGAGCTGTGCTGTGAGGTTACTAACTTGGAGAAGCCTAACTGGTTTGGTTTTGTTTGGATGAAGTAGCTCTTTCGGCTAGGTGGGATACGGATTACATGTATAACCCTTGCCATGGCCCCCCAAAGTGCAGGAAACAGGGCCGAGCTGTAAGAAGCTCGGGTTCCTTAACTGTGTCTGATTGAGCTCTTCCTTAGTTATTTTGCGCTACTTGCTGGTGAGCCTTTTGGCTTTAGAAATGCCATGTCTCTGGTGACTCCTTGCATGGGACTCAAAACCTGCCGTTTTTGGTTTGACTTACCATCTTCGCACCTCTTCACTTTAGAGCTGCCACATGTCGTCGTATGATCAGCAGTGTCTGGCATGGGTTATTTTTTATGTCAAAACCATCATTTAAACATCATTCCTATTACACATTTAGGTTCTTTTCTCTTCTCTTACTTCTGCTTTCTTGCATATGTCTCTTGCTTAGTGTTCGATTCGTTTTGATTCTGCCATTCAATCTAACCATGCTGGCAGATTTCCTTTGCTCTTCGGGTGTTTTCACAGTTGCCCTAATCAACTTTTTGGTTCTTTTTGGTTTTTTGGTGAGTCTTTCTTCCCCTACTTTGTTTTTCTTTGTTCTATTATGGATGGTAGATCTGAGTTTGGTTGGAGGATTGATTAAGAGGAGAATAAAAAGGAATCGAGGAGATACTGGTGGACGATTCTATGTCTTAGAGCACGTCTTCTCTCGTGGGAGAGGACAGATGGCTTAGGTTTGAATATTATGTCCCCAAGTACGTAGAATTAAAGGTTGCCCGACCACACGAAGGATTTTGGATTCCTAGGATAATCATATATGTGTGTTTGAGGAGGCCTTAAGGGGTGGGTTGAGGGTCCCTATAGACAAATTTTAGTTATACTTTTGTCACGAAGTGGAGATCTCCTTCATGCAAGTAGTCTTCAATGTACGGCATTATTTAACATTCTCCCATGCCTTATATAAGGAGCTTGGGTACGAAAGAGAGAATTTGGAGGTCTTGTCAATTTTTTCTAATATGAAGATGGCTCACTATTTCATAAGCATATACCATTATTGGTATATTAGTCTTCTTAGGAGCTCAATTTTTTAGAGTGGAGTTGGATGGTGGGATCTCTTCATCCAACAAAGGTGGGAGAAGGGTTTCTGTTTTTTTTTGTTTTTTATTTTTTATAATAATTTGGTTATGCGAGATGGCTTTTGTTGAAGCATTTCTATAATCATTAGCGAACTCTCCTTTCTTATGCTTTTGTAAAATTCCTCCCCTTCCAACGATTTTTTTGAGTATTGGATACCTTGAATCAAGAATCCCGGGCCAGGCTTGTAAAGACCTGCCTCGAACCCAAGTGGTTATGTAAGGTTTATATGTGGTTGCTTATGTCTTCTCCTAAGGTCCAGCTTTTTGACAGCTTTAAAACACGGAAGAGCAGAGCTGGTCTTTTTAGAATTTGTGCACAGAAACCCCTGAGCTCGCGTTATTAGGGGCCTAGTGAAGGGAGTTTCTAAACGACATAAGAAAGTTCAAGTCTCCTCTACTGTATGTTTTTCCCCCATAATCCAAGTTACCCCTACTGGGAGCCTTGCTGTGAAAATGATTAAGGCATCCTTTACTAGAGGGCCTATCTTGATTGAAGAGTCACTGGCTTTGTGCGGCAGGACCCTGATGGCTGGGTTTGAGGTCTCGTCTTTTGGTGATAAAAAAATCTGGTTCTTGTTTTTGTTTTGTTGTTTTAGAAATAATATTAAAGTGAAGGTAGTGTTAGGGGGAGATACAGGATCGGTCTGATATGGAAGAGCGGATAGGACTAAGAAATGGCTTTCTGTTGGTTACTTGGGACGAGCTGCTCATTGTCCCAAGCTGCTTCGCCAACCTTTGACTTTGCCAATGTTTTTTTTTTTTTGGTTGAAGCAGGGCTTATGGATGCTGAGAGAGGGTTGGTCTTTTGATTAACTAGGCTACCCGAATCATTACGAAGACTTCGACTGGTAGTGGTTTTAGGTAGAGTCTTGTTAGCTAGGTTTCTATAGCTCCCATTGTGGCGATGTCTATCTTCGTATTGGCATGTAAACGACCTGCAGTTAGCAGCCCTGCTGTCACCTCTACTATTTTCGCTGAAAAGGTTGCTAGCAAGAAAAGCAAGCAGATTATGAACTCTGAGGTGCAAGTCATGGCGAGCTTGGCTCCTACGCTATTCAAAAATCATGACACCTCGGAATGTGCTGGGGACAGGCTCTGGACAACCATGGTCACTGGCAAGAGTTTTGTGTAGGAGCCCAAGGTGGCCTATATCTTTTTTCGACAGTTGTGTCTATCCAAAGACATGGAATTAGTGAATAAGATTCATAATAACAAGCTCCATTATGATGCCATAAGCAACTTTCTCTCGGTGAGTGCTTCGCGTGATTTTTTGATATGTATCAAACTGAATCTTTTGGTTGACCCGTATCGTTATTGTGTTTGTAGGCCATGCATAATTTCACGTTGCTGTCCCAAAGTAGGTGTTCTCATCTCACTCCTTCATCGAAGAAGAGAAGTAGCATATGAGGATGATTACTTTGGTAACAAACACCATTAAAATGACCACCGAGTTGTAAAAGAAAGTAGATGCTCTAGAGCATAAGGTGTTGACGATGCGAGAGTGTCTACATGTAAAGGAACAACATTGCGAGATTCCACTGCAAAAAGTTAGTCGGGCCTATTTGAAGGCAAGCTTGACCATAGCTTGGCATAAGACTAAGCTTTAAATGGCATGGGTCTAGGCTGAAGAAGAATTTAAGAAGTCTAAGGAGTTCAAGGAGCTGTAGCACAAACATGTCTTGAATTTTTATTGTTATGTATGGGTTGCCATTAAGAAGGGGCTGCAGAAGCTACACCCGGATTGGGATGTTGAGTTTGTACAAGTACTCAATCTCCTATAAAGGATGAGCTCAAAGAGGCTCCTACTTTAGTGGAGGTCGAGCTGCTTACCGATTAAGCTGAAAGCTCAATCCTATTGTCAAACTATTGGCCTGAAGTCTGGAGTTGCCTTTTCTTGTCGCAGAGCCATTCCCTGCTCCTCTATCGCCTTTTTTTTTTTTTTTTTTCTGTGTTGAAGCTTGCTAACCCTCTTATTGCTGGGCCCGTTGATATCATTGACTCATGATAGGTTTGTATTTTTGTTAGTGTGTTTTCTTTGGTTTGAACAACTTTTTGAACTTTTGGTAATGGGATAGGAATTTAGCTTTTACTGTCGCATTTTATTTGTCTTAAGAGTAAGAGATTTGATAGGTTATATCTGGTTGGCTAGTTAGCTTCCAATAGGCAGGCTTGTCATAGGCTTTGGCAATCTTGCAGATCTAAACATCTTTAAAGACATAAAATCATAATTTATAGTCTTACTTTGAATCGGATCATTGGAGAAAATTGTGTGGTTGCTAACAAGGTTTGAAGAAAAAGTTATCTGCCACCTCAAGCATATCCTTATGAGGCACAAAGCTGCTCATAAGGCTCAAAAAAAGAACTGTTCGCCAATTTGGGTGTGTTCTTGTGAGGAGTAGGTCTGCTTACAAGGCTCGAAGAAAAAATTGTTTACTAATTCGAGTGTTCTTGTGAGGCACATGGTTGCTCATGAAGCTTAAAGAACAAATTGTTTGCTAATTTGGGAATGTCTTTGTGAGATGCAGAGCTGCTCACAAGGATCAGAGAAAAAATCATCTGTCACGTCTGAGTGTGTCCTCGTAAGGTGCAGGGCTATTCACGAGGCTCAAAGAAAAAATCGTCCTCCACCTCAAGCATGTTTTTATGAGGTACAAGGCTACTCACAAGGCTAGCTCAAAGGAAAAATTTATTTATTCTATTGTAGGGACGAATATATGAAGGTTAGCCAAACATCATGTGAAAAAAATAACCCAAACTTTTGTTAGCAATAATCATGCATGGAAGACATAACATTCATGAGAATGTAACAAAAAAGAAAAATAAGATTGAAAAAGAAAGGCAATGGTACCTACACATAAAGCGTTCATAAGTTTTGGACATTTCAGGTCCTGGGTAGTGCTTTTCCTTTTAAGGTTTCAAGGGTTAAGTTCTTGGTAGTATGGCACGAACAACCATGTAGGGCCCTTCCTAATTGGTTGTGAATTTGCTCGGTGGGGGCGCTCACGGCTATTCTGCAAAGGACTAGGTCTCCCTCAAATTAAAGTTATGATTCTTGACCTTCTTATTGTAAACTCGAGCAACTCTAGCTTAGTCTGAAGCTAGTTTGGGGATAGTTTTATGTGCCCCCAACATGCTTGAGTGTTCTCCCACCCATCCTCTTTTTACATGATCAAAGTGGACTTTCAGAATATTAAGAATAGTGTGATTGGTCACCTTTGTTTCGCCGTTGCCTTGAGAGTATCCAACAAAGGTGCACCTTTGCTGAATCTTCAAATTAAGGAAGGGTTGAAAACCTCTTTCCTTTAAAGTGAGTCTCGTTATTAGAAATTATAACATGGGACATTTTGAATGCAAATGATGTTTTTATAGATGAAGTCCTAACACTTTTGATCTGTGATTTGGGTCAGTGGTTGAGATTCCAATCATTTAGTAAAGTAATCATAGTCATCACCATCAAACTTTCTTTATCATGAGGCCAAGGTCGATTCTCGATTAGGCAAAAGGCCAAGGGCTTGAGATTGAGTTGTATTAGACAGCTAGCTGCCTAGAAAAATTGGAGCAGAGCTGATACTTCACCCATTTCCGTACAAATTCCTTGACTTGTCTCCTAAATCTGGCCAATAGTAACCTAAACTCAAGATTTAAAACGTCAGGGTTGCTGCCCTTTCATGGTTACCATATAAACCTTCATGGACTTTTCGTAGGACATGATTCTATTCTTCTCCATCCACACGCTGTAGATCAAAGAGTCAGAATTAATCTCCTAAATTTTATCCTTGATTATTGTAAATTTTATTGCTTCTGCTCTTAGTTTGCTAGACTCTTTTGAGTCAGAAGGAAAGATTCTGTCATGGATATTTGCAAGAGAGGCTCATCCAGGGACTGGCATGATCTATTTAGGCCATAAAGTTCAGTTCCAAGCTTGGGTTGGTCAATGGAAGGTTGATGCGAGACGTCTTTAAAGATTCGTTCTTGAAAGAGATCGTTCCTGGCAGATAGCTTGGTCAAGGTGTTGCATGCTTATCTTTTATCCTTAGGACTTGATTTACCTCGCATCAAAGAGGTTGATCCTCTATTTTGCTTGGAGTAAGTATTTGGTCATGTTGTCTTCCCTACCTTCATATTCATCTTATCTTGCTCGATGACCAACTAAAAGTCGTTGTTCACTCGTAATAACTTTTCGATAACGGTCCCTTTAGCTAATTTGAGTCCTACAAGCAAAGCTTCATACTCAGCTTGTTGTTTGAGGCTAGGAACTAAAGTTCGAGAGCAAACTTGATTACTATTTAGTCTGGTCCCTCCAAAAGGACTCTTACGCCATTAGCTCCATGTACCCATCGGTCCGAGACCCCGCCATTAGGCATGATATATTTGGACTGTTGAGCTGGCCTTCACTAGGAAATCTGTCATGACTTGCACTTTGAAAGAGCATCGCAGTCTGAACTTAATATCAAACTCACTTAGCTCTACTTACCACTGGTCTGTTAGGGTTATGAAGGATCCACGTAAGTGGTAAATCTGCTAACACGATGATCTTGTGTGCTTGAAAATATGATTGCAGCCATTAAGACATGACAAAGAATGCAAAAGCTACCTTTTTTGCCATGGAGTAACTCACTTTTAGGCCTTGGAGAACCTGACTAGTGCAGTAAACTGACTCTTAGACTGAATCTCTGCTTTGAACAGGACTGAATTAACTGTTTATTCTGAGGTAACAAAAAAGACCAACAATTCGTCGTATTGACTGTCTCATGGCATTTTCAGGTAACTTCAAAGGGGTACATATGAAAGAACCAATCCATAATCTTCTCGAATTATTTTCTCTGGGTTCATTTATCTTATTGTTCAGTGTTTTGTCTATTAGTTTGCTCTAAATTTTTAAATTTGAGGTCACTAGTAATAGATCAATCATTTGATTTTAGATCTTCGAGTTTTCAGTGGGTTGCTTTAAGAGACTATGTAGGTCTAATTACTTAGTTTTTTTTTTTGTTTTGGTTGGTATAAGAGAATTATTGTATTATTGAAATCATCATTGTATTTTATGCTTGTTTAAGGCCTAAATCACAATGTAGATTTTTGTTAATCATAGGAATGGTTAGTTTAATTGATCCAATGTGGATATGATGTGGTAAGGTGGATTATAACAAGTCTTGATTGATGCAGTAGGGGTTTAGTTGTGATATTAATGAATTGCCTCAAATTAGTGCACATTGTTAGTACTTGATTGTGTAATGTTTATGGTTAAATAGCAAAGAAGTCTCCATTTATGGGGATTGAGAACTAAGGGTCCAGTAACTTCAAGAACTTGGGATTTTCAACAACCCCAGTTCGATACAAAAAGATCTGTTTTTTTCTTTTTGGGCATATTCACTTCTATTCATTGCTTCACAAAGAACCATTTTCATAATGGAATGGCTATATTTCCTTCTTTAAATTACACGTCACCACAAAGCTTTTCTATCTACTGAATGAAGGTGAAACTTTTCAAAAGTTTAGTTTTTTCCTGCAATATCTGAATTGCATATTTCATCAAAAGAGAATATCCTTGCTTTTTCATGATCTTAATAGTATATAATTCATCCCCTTTAGGTGATTATTTATTGCATGCTCTGTGAAAATGAAAGTGTAAAAGAAAATGGAGTTCTTGGTTTGTGCTGGTTGGTTTGATTGTTCAGAATAGAGCATAGAGATTTCCCTTAAACAGATTTCTTCCCATTCTTCATGGGCTATTTTAAATTAAGAAATTTAAGGACAACCATGTTTGCATCCCAGAACAATTGTTTTGAGATCATATAGTATCTAATTTAAGGACAACATCTGTCACATTCTCTTCATCTTTGCAATGTCCTTGTAATAATTCCACTGCAATATGTTCACACAGAGTGTAAGCACTCACTGTTCTTACTTGTCGCATTAGTGGTGGCAAATAAAGGATGTAAAAGCACCTAATATGTTTGAGAGAGCCAAGTAAGAGTACATATCACCATCACAAGAGACTCATGGAATGCGAAATAATATTGATGAACGCACCCCTCTGTGTGATGTGAAGACCTCTAGTCTGCTTCAGCAGGCAAAGGAGGAGATTGAGACTGTTGTTGAGGCAATCCCTGAAAACTAAAAGTCCCAGATCGATGAAGAACAAAGGTTTTGGTTCACTTGCCCTGCGTTGAACTAAAAATGAGTGCATTTAAGATTTTTCAGGGTTTTGCTAGGATTCTTAATAAGAGGTGGCATATATTTCTTCTCTATGTTCTCATTGTTATCATAATTATTACTTTCAGTGCTGTGAAAGATGATGAGAAAGTACCAAATCTGATTGAAAGTGCTAAGGAAGAGTTTGAACAATCTTTCACCATGAGGAGTCACCACACATTCATCACAAAGAAACACATGGAAAGTGCGATGATTTTGATGAGAACACCCAATAAATGAGATTAAAGGGCCAAGTGTTTTTGAAAGAGCAAAGGAAGAACTTGAGGCAATTGTGGAAGCAATCCACCCAAAGAAAGAATCAAGCTACTCCATTTCTTCACCCAAGGAGAAGGGATTCTCATGCTCTATTGGTCGAGGTCTAGAAAAAAGTATGCTCTTCTAGGATTAAGAGAGACTAATCTTAAAATCTTTATTCTATGATCTCGATCTATGCTATGGCCAATTTTTTTTTTTTTTCAGTGAATGTTAAACCATGCGGATTGAAATGAGCATGACCATCAAACCCAATGACCATTTGAATTGATTCTCCGTGTTTCCTGGAAAGTATATTAATAGAAACTCAAAAACTTTCTGCTTTTTCCTTATTAATTCTTGCATAGAGAAGTACTACATGTACAGTTGTAAGGTGGAACCACACTACTATCTTTAAACATCAGACAGTTGACCCTAAGAGGAGTCATCATCTTTCTCTGTGTTTATTGTGTATTTTTAACACTTTTCACTAGATTTAATCTTGAGATTTTTGTACTGCCAATGTTGCTTTACTAATTATGTACATTTTCTTTCTTTGTATATCCTTATTTTAACACTTATTTTTTAAAAATTTTTTAAAATGCAGGTAGATTTGGTCACAGAGATGGATAAAGCATGTGAGGGTTTTGTATTTAACCATCTCATGCAACATCATCCCAATCATTATTTGTTGAGATTGGAAAATATTATTTCATGAAGTTAACGTATTAGTTTTTTAACTCTTTAAATTTAAAAGCATTTTTTAGTGAATTTTTTTACTTTCAATTGTATTTTTATTAAACAATTATTTGATATTTAGATATATTTTTGTTATATAGAAAGATATAATGTAGACAATATTTAATAATAAGTGAGTATATATTCCAGTTGAGTACTTGTTATAAGTAAAAAAAAAAAAAAATCAGCTTTCTATTTTAGTTTGTACTTTTAAAAATAAATAATGATAATTTATTAATTATAATTAAATAAATTTTTTAACAACTCTTGTTCAATGGCAGGTAATTAAACAAGAAGTTGTAATCATTTTAATAATTATTATTTAATGATTGATATGTAATCATTTGTGATTTTTGTTAAAATAATTATTAATTATCTCATTAAATTTATATTTTAAGCAATTATATTAACATTTAACGATAATGTAACAAAACTATTAATTTTTTAATAACTATTGATTAGGCAGATGTTTAATTGCTGACTATTGCAAACAAAATAAAAACCAACTTATTTTTTTAAAGACAATTAATAATTGCTGTTAATAATGACCGTTATATATATTTATATAGTATTTTAGTGGTAATTTTTTTATCTTTAAAAGCAATTAAAATAACTATTATTATAGGGATTCTTGATTTAGGTACGTCGACTTTGAAACAATAATCCATAGATTTTTATAATTATCATTAAAAATTAAAATATTTATCATTAATAATTTAATTTAATTCTAATTAATGATTATAAAATTAGTATTTATAACATTAAAGACCAACAAAAAAATACAAAAGAAAAAAAAATCCATTGGGATGGTTTTTTTATCTTTAGTTATAAAACCAACATCAAAATTAAGTACTAGTGGCTCTCCGTTATAAAATTAAAGTTTTCGGTTGAAGCTACATTATTCTTAATGAATAATTAAAGAGAAAGAGAAGAAAAAAAAGAAAGAAAATTAATATTAAGAGGAGTTTAAGTTGAACCCAAAATCATAATTGTATTTCGGGAAGATTGGAAAAGGATGCTGTGGTTAAACTATCATATCAAATAGTGCTTCTGCAAATAACATATTGCATGTTGGAGGGTCTTCAATCTGAAGCCGACTTTCTTTTGACGAATTTGTAATGAGAAAGAGAAAGAAAGAAGATTAATAGTAACTTGAACTTATTGGGGGGACATATTCTTCGATGAATGCTTCATGAATTAGCAGGCCCCCCTTCCACTTTCCGCTCCACACTTCGTAGAGGCCAAAGTAAAGCTTCTTCTCAAAAGGGAATTTTACATTCTCAGGCACCTCGACCACGAATGATGATTTCTCATTTGAGGTATTAGGAATCTCAAACTTACTGCCTTTGTCTGCTACACTCAGAGACGTGATTTTCTTCCAATTGCACTTCCCCTTCCTCCCTATCTTCGCCATCAGGTAAAGCGGAACGTCATTCCATCCGAATGCACGCCGTTTAAGTGATACTACAAAGCCGATTCTGTACTTCTTTCCAGCCACTAATTGGTTACTTGCAAATGTTCCAATTACTTCAAGCCAAGATATCTGCTTCAGATCTATAGGCTCGTTCCTGCTGCAAACAAACAAGTGTCATTCAGTGGAAGGTATTTATGTTCGAATAAATGAAGGTGAGTATGTTTGATAATGGATAAAATTGAATTAACTGTAAAAAAATAAACCCCAATAAGAAAAAGCAACGCAGAGAGATTAAGCAAGGTGATGAATGAACAAACTTGAAGCTATTCAAATGGGACATGTTCTCACCCTTGGGTAGGTATAGTCCAATAGCGTTTGTCATTACCCCATGTAATGTTCAATCCCCTTGGTTGGAATGTGCACCGTCTCTTAATTTCCTATACACATGGAAAATACGTAAGTGATAGTCTCAGTTTTGAGAGAATGACAATCAATTTTTCTATGTTTACTGATCAAGCATGTAACAATTTAAGGGGATGAAGCAACCGTCACAATAGCCAATATATAGCACAGGCATCATTTCGTAGCTCTTAATACAGATAAAGATGTAACAATATAAGAAAAAAAGGAAGATGAAGAAGAGCTATGCATGCTTACATTCCATTCTACGGCCTTTGGGTCTGCCTCATGATGGGGTTTCTGTGAAGACATTGTCAACCCAAGTATAGAGTTTCTTATTAAGCTTTTAGCAAATCTGGAGTTTGTTTTTCTTCTTCCCTTTGGTCTGCCTCCAAAGAATGATAAATCTAACTCCCATGATCAGCCTGATATATAGTTACCTTAGAGAATAAAGTTTAATTTAAGATTCCGAATTACCCACACGTGGGAATTAACAAAACAAACCATATGCATTGCATCATGAAAACAAGAAGCGGCCCGCCATTTTTTAAAAAAGAGTCCATTGTCATGAGAATATGAGAAGGCATATAGTGAGCCGCATAATGAATCAATTCCATGCATACATCTGTACCATTTTGGTAGCCGACCAAGTGAATAATGTGGATACAAAATACACAACAAAGTGTGTGTGTACATCGATCAATCAATCTTTTTCTCCCTTCTCTTTAATGGCCATATGAGTAAACATCAATCTGATTCTATAAACAACTTTAGTTATAAGCATCGTTGTAGCACAACAAATTTGTGGTGTTTTCTTATTATAAATTTATGGATGCAATATGCCTTTGATCAAAGGCAATTTTACCAAAACAACCAACCAAATTTGACTCATTAGTGTGAGTACAAATTTGATTCTCAAAGCCATGTCAACAAATTATTTGGAAAGTATTTTACAAAGCCATCGTTTAAATCAGAGTTGGTATACTTTTTGCATAGATGCTCTCTCAGGTTTATCAAGCTGTCAATTTATCGAATTAAATGGAATCGAATCAAAGTTGAAGAGTGGATGATTGATTTCTGTGACAGAGCAAGCTGAGTAATTAGATACCAATACACAATCAGGTGTACCCTTATGCCTCAGATCCAATGGCCATATTTGTTAATGTAAACTAAACTATGAAAAACATCCCTTATGCAAGGTGTTCTTCTTTCAAATATGCAGTACAAAGCGAGTAATTAAATGGAATGAGTCTTGCAAAACCGGTGTTTAATTCAGGTTGGTCCGATTGATGCTTTCTTAGGTTTATTAAAAAGGTCAATTCGTCTGTGGTTCAACTTGATGCATTTAATTTGACTTATTTAATAATTAAATTGAGCTAAAATTATTGGTTAAAAATAGACGGGACTGTAGATTTTAAATATTGAATTCAATAATGTGTTCAAACTAATCAAATGGACCAAATAAATCGCATTAGGGGTCAAGTTGTTTTGCCTATTTAACTTTTAAAATCCAACATTGTATAATAAATTTTGTTAATACAAAAAAACATATAACATGATCAATCAGTACTTTTTGTCAAATATTAATTTTTTATCTTAGAATTGTCAATTATTAAATATCATAATATTTTTATTATCTTAATTGTTGTTTCTAAAGATAACTGTCAATTATTAAATGTTATTATTTTTTAAAAATTATTAAAGTACTTGGCATTATAAGAATGATAATGTGCATTTTGAAACAGAAAATTAGTGGAACTCACTAAATTTTTTTAGTTAAATCATAATGGATTATTGTTTCCCACCATGAGGGCTTCAGTTTTGTATATTTACATGTTTAAAATAATAAATGGGTAAAAAAAATTATATCTTAATTAAAATTGCCCATATAGTGGAAAAATGATAATCCCACGCTAAGAACAATATCGAGACTTAGATCGATGTATACATATGGCTACAGTCCTTGTTATGAGTTTGACAAAATCTCTTTGGGCACATGGGCAAGGAAGTGCAAGTCTCAGGTTCAGCACACCTGCGTAGGTGAGTGTCAGACTAAAATTTGGCCCAAAGTCCTACTGATTATTTTTTCCATTTTATATAATTGTGTAAATTAATATTTGCAATTAAAACGGAAAGTTGCAGAATTAATCAACCGATTAAATTTGTAACAATCTACTTTAATATTGTGGTTTAATGCAATTTGTGAAAACACCACTAAGTCAATTTCACATTAGTTTTGCTAGTTTCGAAAATACCCCACTATCTTCCTATATATAAGTGGAAGTGTTTGCCTCTGTTCCTATCGAGCCTATCAAGAATTGAAGCCTTTTTTTTTTTTTTTTGGGCCTTCTCATCCTGATCTTCGCTCTACTTCCAAAAAGCTTTTTTTTTTCCTTAATAATATTTTACTTTTGTTTGATACGTCGACGTATTGAAGTTTTTGCGTTTATTTTATCATTGAGGAAATTGTGTGAGACGTAGGCCTTGGTATATTTTACCACATTTTATTTTATTAAAATTTACACAGTATTAATTTAATATTAAATTACTATTATATTATTTTAGATAAAATTATTATTATTTATTTTAACATTAAATTATGTTTATATTATTGTAATATTATTTTTTTGTCAATAAGGTTTAGTGTTACCCTTGGCTAGTTATTTTGTTCAGAAAAAATCTTGATAGTTGAAAGATATTTTCATCTTTCGCCACCTAAATTGATAGTAGTTTAGAATTAAGCTCCCAAGGGGTCTAACCAAATATTATATGTTTTGATATCTTTTGAGACGTCATAACAAGTCAATTGAGATTGAATTTTTGAAGTGACTTTAAAAATAATTTTAAATATTTTTTTAAAAATAAAAATATCAGTAATTATTTTTAAGATATATTTAAATATTAAAATTTATTTATTTTTAAAATTAAAAAATAAAAATAACTAAAAAGTAACTTTAATTTTTTAAAATAAAAAATATGAGTATGAAAATCGATTACGTATGAGAAAGAATTAACACTTGCGACAATCGATATCAATTGATTGCAATTATTTTTTAGTTTTAAAATTTATTTAATATTTAAAATTAATTTTTTAAAAATATTCAAAATGAATTTGATAGTGCGCATAAAAATGAAATAAATGAAATTTTAATTTTTAAAAAATATAAAGATTTAACTTTTATCTTTAATTTTTAAAACTATTTTTTATGATGGAGGATATAAAAATCTCGCTTTTGTCCAATTTTTAATCCCAAAAAATATTTTTTTATGATGACAAATATAAAAGTTTCACTTTTATTTTTACATCTAACTCTCAAAAAAATTTTTATGATCATGCAAATGTAATGAAATGTTAATATAATTAAACTAACATATATAACACTATCATATTAAAATATAAAATATATAAATAATTTCTAACATCTCATGGCCTTAACACAAACAAACGGTTAATATTTAATATTAAAATTTTGTTCTTAAACTTGAATTTTATAATTTTATTAATTAAAAATAAAAATAAATTTGGAGTCATACAAACAAATTATTTTTATATTTTTTAAAAAATATTTTAAAAAATATAAAAATTAGATTCTTGAAATTTTCTCATTATCTCAAAAAAGTAAATTTTTTAAAAAATTTATATTAAAATAATAAAAATCTCTCTCTTGGATTTTTGTTCATATTTTCAAAACTTAAGATATATATATTTTTTGTTTTTAAAAATAATTTTTATATTAAAAAATATAAAAATCTTTCTTAAAATTTTTTTATACTCTAAAAAAAACTCATTATATTTTTTAAACTAATATTTATATTAAAAATACAAAAAAATAAAGATCTTTTTATATTTGTAAAAAATTAAATATATTTTTTATTTTTTGAAAGTAAGTTTATATTAAAAATATGAAAACCTTTTTTTAAAGATATTTTAATATTTCTCAAAAACTTAAGTATATTTTTATTTTTAAAAATAATTTTATATTAAAAATATGAAAACTTTCCTCCTAAAATTTTTTCATACTTTTCAAAAATTTTAAAAATATATATTTTAAAAAATTTTATATTATAAAATATAAAAATCTATCTGTGAAATCTTTTATGCTCTCAAAAATTTTAAATATATATTTTTTATTTTTAAAAATATTTTGATTAAAAAATGTAAAAATTTCTCTTTGGAAAATTTATTATCAAAAATATTTCAGAAAAATTATTTTCAAGATTTTTAATAAATTATAATAAAACAATGTTGAAGTTTTTTTACAATCTTTGAAAATATGATTAAAATTGAGGGGATCAATAATTAAAAAAAATTTTAATTTATTTAATAATTTCACATTGATACTTAAAAAAGAAATTAGATATCAAAATCTTATTAAAATTATTCACATTTATTTTATTATATTTTAAATAGTTCTTATATATCAAAGTCATTTCTGTGTCTTCTCTTTTCTTTATTTTCCTTTTTTTTATTACTCTTTTCTTTTTCTAAATAAACAAACAGCCACTTTTTGTGTAACCACATTCTATAATTTTTTTCTTTTCTTTTTCCTCTCTTTCTTTCCTTTTTTCTTTTTTTTGTTTTTCTCTATTTTTCTATCTCTTTTCAATTATTTTTCTATCTTTTTTATATTTATTTCACTTTCTAAACAAATATAAGTTCACTTATTATCTAACCACATTTTATTATCTTTCTTTTCCATTTTTTCCCCTTTCTTTCTCTTTTTTTTTCATTTTTTTTTATATATACCAAACCTCCTTGCACAAACATCACACTACACTATGGTGTATTTCATTATCATTCTTTGCACATTATTTGACTTATTTTACGTGATATTTTATGTATTTAACATACCAATGTAAGAATGTGTTGTCGTGTGTCCGCAAGCAAGTAAGATACAAAATTATCAACATGATGCATCCACCAGTGTTAGAGAAAAAAATGCAAAAGAAATGACAATACCAAAATCAAGGTGTGGAGTATGTGTTTGTGTACATGATGAACCAAAAGAAAAACAAATGAATTTTCATGAGAATAAAAATGTTACCTTATTGTCGGAAAAGAAAAATGGTTTCATTCATTCTAGGACATCTTCTTTCTTTTTCCCCTTCTTTTTTTTTTTTTTCAAGAACCGCTTCTTTTTTCTTTTTTTTTTTCAAAAACCAGTTCTCTCTTTTCTTCCAAGAACCACCTGTTTTTTTTTCAAAGAAAATTTTTCCTTCAAAATTTTCTCCTCCAATTGCTTAGCCAATAGGCCCCTATTCTTGGCTTAGGGTGCAATTGCAAGTTGCTACGTGCAGGGGTAAAATGATCGGTTGCTGCATGAAACCAAGCGGCTACTTGCTTCCATGCATCAAGTGCCTCCATTTATTTTTTCTAATCTTTTTTTTGGTCTTGTTTTGTTCGGTTTTGTTCTTGTTTTTATTTTGGTTTTCGTTTGTTAGTTTTTGCTTTTTTGCTTTTTGCTTTCTCTTAATCTTTTGTGTAAAAACCTTTATATATTTTTATATATCAAAACTTTTTATTTTTTATTAATCTCAATAATAATTATGGAATATCCCTTAAACAGATTTGAAAAAATTTTGATGTCTATCAATTTACCCCTCTTTGTTCACTTGTAGCACTCAAGAGTTGAAGAAATACTTAGGATGCCTAATTTTGCCTATAGAGTTAGAGAACTTTCAATTCTTCACCATCCTTATTTGTCTTTCTTTCCTTTTCACTTTTTCTTTTCATACATAATAAGACAATGATGCTACTAACAAACTTCAAGATCTATTTAATAATCTTATTGACATGCAACATGCAAGAGAAAGTCAAAAGGCCTCATTCTAAGGATGAAATCGATTTTAGAGATCTATGAAGGTGCCTTTCAACAATGAAAGTGATGCTCAAAGAAATCTTAAAGGTTTCGTTCTAAGGATGGCCTCAACTTAAAGGAAATATAGGAGAACTTTGAGGATGACCATTTGAAAAAAAAAAATCTATAGATTTTTTCTATTATAGCTATCTACTAATAATTATTCTAAGAAATTTAATGAGATTTTGTTCATTGATAGTTATTCCAAAAAAAATTGAAGAGATTTTGTCTATTATAGCTATTGTAGAAAAATCTAAAGAGATTCTGTCCAATGACCGTTGTTCTGAGAAAAATTTAAAGAAACTCTATCCAGTGAAAGCTATTCTAAGAAAATCTAAATAAATTCTATCCATTAATTGATGACTATTCTTTGAAATCCAAGGAACTTCTATCCACTAACAATTACTTTAAGCAATCTAAATAAAGGGGTTGCATCCATTAACAACTATGGCACTACGAGAAAACCAAATGATCCATCTAATGAAGGCTCTCATAATGATTTTTCTTGTTTGGAAAGCTTAAGAGATTTTTTGTGCCTCCATTAATGGACTTATCCCACATGTTTCATCAAGATAAAATGTATGGAATGCGTCATATACGCATGTTTATGCAAACGGAATGATCATTCTTCTTTACTGTCTTTCTTCTTATTTTTTTCTTTTTCTCTTAAAAGAAAAGCATAGGCGACCCTTTTCCAGTCATTTCTTCCTATGATGCTTCATTTCCAGCATCGACATGAATCACAAACAATTTGTGAAGTCTGTGTGTTCTCCCTAAAATATCCCTATCATGCATAAAAATTCTCCTTGAAATCCTATTAAATCTAAAAGATAAAATTAATTTAATCGGTCCCAAAAAATGCACGTTGTAAGGATGTTAATCATTCTCTGTACATAATTAATCGAATCTTGTTTATTCATTTGAAAAAGTAATATGACTAGTTTGTTCTTTATTTTTTTTTCTAAATAGAAACTTTGATGATTAATTACACTTAAAAAAAAATTGGTGGAACTCCTATTATTTTTTCATTGAGAATTTCCTCAATGAAATCCTAGACTGCCACAAATTGTGCTACAGAGATTCTTTTTGATAAAAATCCAATGTTGCAATGGTCAAGAATCCAGTTTTTTTAATGGAAAGACTAGAAAATTCAATTTAAATATTATGCAATGAGAGAATTTGCGACAGAAAAAGAAATTTTACTTTTAATTCCTGCATTAAAGAAGAGTGACGAAGGTTCCTGTGCTTAATGCAGAGTAAGCTAATGTAAAGCTATGTACCAAATTTTTGTTTTTAGATGTCATGATATACTTTTTAATTAAAACATTGTACTTAATAGATTGATTGACAAATGAATTAGTGATCCGACTTAATTTGCTTCCATTAAACAAAGAAGTGAACTTCCTCAAATTATGGTGGTTTCTTCGACTAACTTTTTTTTTAAAAAAAAAAAGATTGTAACTATATATGCATATGAAAATCAACGGGACGAAGCCATTTTGCTTTTAACTCCTGTCTGCGCTTAAGTCTCTTTTTCTATTTTATACACCATTTCCTGTAGAACATATTCTTCAACAAAGGTTTCATGACCGAATTAGCAGCCCTCCCTTCCAACAGCCACTCCACACTTCATAAAGGCCAAAGTATAGCTTCTCTCATAAGGAAACTTCACATTCTCGAGCACCTCGAGCATGAAATATGATTTCTCATTTGAGGTAATCAGAATCTCAAACTTAGTGCCTTTGTCTGCTACATTCAAAGACATGATTCTCTTCCAATTGTACTTTCCCTTCCTCCCTATCTTTGCCGTCAGGAAAAGTGGAGCGTCATTACATCTGAATGCACCGCATTTCAGCGATACTAGAAAGCCAATTCTGTATTTCTTTCCGGCCACCAATTGATTACCTGTTAACATTACAGTTAATTCGAGCCAAGATATCTCCTACAGCTCTATAGAGCCATTCCTGCTGCAATCAAACAAGTGCTGTTCGATCTTATCTACGAAGCTACCACATAATTGTGGTACATGTGTATGTTCGGCCAAAGCATAGATGAGTACCTTGAAAATGATAATGGAAAAAAATTAATTGTGTAAAATAAGCCCTAATAAGAAGAAATAGCCCCTGGAGGTTAAGCAAGGTGATGAAGAAACAGCCTTGAAGTTATTCAAATGGACATGTTTCTCACCCTCGGGTAGGTGTACTAAAATAGTACCCCAAGTAATGTTCAACCATCTTGGTTTGAAGAAGAGCTATGCATGCTTACTCAACGTTCTATTCTATAGTGAACAGCCTTTGGGTCTGCCTCATGATGGGGTTTCTGTGAAGACTTGCCAACCCAAGTGGATAGTTGCTTAAGCTTTAAAAGAAGACATGGATGTTGTTTTTCTTCTTCTGGGTGGGTCTTCCTAGAAGGAATGCAATATTGGGATGCAGTGGAAGTGTATATAGAATAACAAGGTAAAATTTTCTTGGTTTTGAATATTGGTTGTCTTGTACTTTTACTTACTTTTTTGTTGATGAAAACATACAAGACTCCTTTATTTATACTGGTACATAGAGGATTGTGGTGAATGTATCTAATAAATTTCACGTACATCATTATTTAGGAATATTAAAATTTTATTTAAGAAAATTGGAGGACTTATTTAAAAGTTCTAATACATGAATATGTGTTGGAAAATACGTGAATGAACCTAGAAATTACAAATTGTCATTCAACTTGCTAAATTTAACTCCTATGATAAGCCTTATATATAGTTAATTATGTTAGAGAAGGAAGCGTAATTTAAGGCTCATAAACCCTCACTCAAGTATTAACAAACAAACCAATTTATTGCATTACATGAAGAAAACAAAGAAAGGCGACCTCCACCATTTTTCCTAAAAAGAAGTGCATTGTCGCGAGAATATATAGAAAAGGCATGGGATAATGAATCAATTCCATCTTTCTACCTATTACTCAGTTGATATTCATTGTTTGGTTTGTGCAAAGAACCAAAAAGCAAAAAGTTTTTTTTTTTCTTTAAGAATTCATTTCTGGTATAGTTTTTAGGAAGTATTTGATCTATCGTGAAACGTGGTTAGATTTGGTGAAGTGAATAGTCTAGATGCGAATACATAATAAAGGGTACTCATACCTCAATCATCTTTTTTCCACTTCCCCGCCATGTTTGTATATATGAATTAAATTACAAACGTCTATAGCTATAATCATTAGTTGTAATACAACAATGTTCGGGTGTATACTTATCTATGCAATTTTGATTGTGGCAATGAAATGCTCTAAAGACAACAAGCTATAAATCAGAAATGGAAAAGGCCTGAAATTGAAAGTACTGCTTCTTATCTTTACTTTGAAGTTAACCCTTCAATCAGCCTTGTTGAGACTCAGGTGTCAGACAACCTCTCTTCTCAATGGGAAGCTTAACAATAAAGGACTCTCAAGTTTGTCAAGCGTGTCTTCAGTGGTCAGGTTTCTGACTGGTTTGCCAGCCACCCTCAAGCCCACTCTAGCTCTCTGTTTCATGTTTTCAAGATCGTTCCAATTTCTTTCATTTCCACTGAAGGCAGTGATATAAGTCTCTGTTGTTTCAGCTACAAATAAGGCTTTTATTACAAGACACATCCATTTCTTTGAATCATCAAATTGAACATCTATCATTTTGGCACCTGCATTGTGCTGTTGTGACCACAAATGAACAAATTAATGCTTCAACGTGTGAAATACTATTGGAGAGACTTAAATTTGGAGCCACATTCTTCTTAGAAATGCATAATTAAAAGGAAAAATTGAAAAATCAAAGAAGATCATCAGTGACTTGAACTTGGAGGAACATATTCTTCAATGAAGGCTTCATGAATTAGCAGGCCTCCCTTCCACTTGCCACTCCACACCTCATAGAGGCCAAAGTAAAGCTTCTTCTCAAAAGGGAATTTCACATTCGCAGGCACCTCAACCACGAAAGATGATTTCTCATTTGAGGTATTAGGAATCTTAAACTTGGTGCCTTGGTCTGCTTCACTCAGAGACGTGATTTTCTTCCAATTGCACTTTCCCTTCCTCCCTATCTTTGCCATCAGGTAAAGTGGAACGTCATTCCATCCGAATGCACGCCGTTCCACTGATACTACAAAGCCGATTCTGTACTTCTTTCCTGCCACCAATTGGTTACTCGTAAATATTCCAGTTACTTCGAGCCAAGATATTTGCTTCAGCTCTAAAGGGTCGTTCCTGCTGCAAACAAACAGGTGGTATTCAGTGGGAGGTATGTGTGTTCGGTCACATGCAGGTGAGTATGTTTAAAATAATAATGGATGAAAATTAATCAATTTTATAAAATAAACCCTAATAAGAAAAAACAACGCAGGGAGATTGAGCAAGGTGATGAATAAACAAAATTGAAGCTATTCAAATGGGACATGTTATCACCCTTTGGTAGGAATACTCCAATAGCGATTGTCATTACCCCATGTAATGTTCAATCCTCTTGGTTTGAATGTGCACCGTCTATTAGTTTCCTGAACACATGGAAAATAGGTAATACATAGTTTCAGTTTCGGGAGCACGATCATCAAATTTTCTATCTTTTCTGATCAAGCGAGCAGTACTGTAACAATTTAAGAAGATGAATCAACCATCACAATAGCCAACATACAGTGCGTGCGCCATTTGGTTGCTTTTATATAAATTAAAGGTGACAGAATAAGAAGAAAAATAAGATTAAGAAGAACTATCCATGCTTACGTTCCATTCAACAGCCTCTGGGTCTGCCTCGTGATGGGGTTTCTGTGATGACATTTTCAACCCAAGTAGAGAGCTAGGTGATAGGGTATAATGGAAGGAAACCTGAATTTTGGTTCTGCCTCCAAGGAATGATAAATCTAACTCCTAAGGTAATCCTTATATATAGTTATAACAGAGGAGAGAGCCTCGCCGAAGGATTATAGCAAACAAACCAAATGCATTGCATGGCGGACTCCCCATTTTTTTTTAAAAAAAAGACTGCATTGTTCTGAGAAGATGAAAAAGGCAGATAGTGAGCCACCCAACGAATCAATTCCATGTCCACCATTAATCATGCACTTATTTAAAAATCAAAGTTGGTTTATATGAAGAATAAAAAAAAAAAACTGAAAGTTTTCTTTTCTCAGAATTCATTAGAGGTATATGTCTAAGAAATATTTTGCCATCAGGTGAAGAGTGGTTTGATTTAGGTAACCGACCAGCTGAATAATGTAGATACGGATACACAATAAAGTGCACTCATATACCTCCATTAATCTTTTTCTCTCTTCTGTGCAATGGCTCTGTTTGTAAATATAAGTTAAATAATAAAAACAATCCTTATACAAGCATCAACCACAGTACAACAATTTTGTGGTGTACATTAATCTCGGATCCACAATTTTGAGATATTCTTCTTCCAAATATATGGTGCATTATTCCTCAATTAATCAACAAAATTTTGACACAGGCGTACATATATGACATTTGATGCTAACTTTTTGTGTGTACCGTGTATTAGAGTAATGTCAAATATTCCAAAACAATCAACCAACCAAAATTGACTACTATATGTAGGAACAAACTTTGATTCTTGAAGCCGTGTCAACACCAATACTGGGGGGTATAATTTTTGCATACATGATCTTAGGTTCATCAAGAGATCAACTCGATCCGCATATGGTTCAATTTGATGGGTTGAATTCAATGTGTTCAATAATTGAATTGAGTTAAGCTTATTTGTTTAAAAATAAATTAGATTATAGGTGCTGAATTTTGAGTTAGATGGTTTGTTTGGAGGATAAAAAATTCTTTGCTGATATCTGAATTGGTGTTGAACTTTTAATAAAGAGTAAAAAAAAAAAAAAGAGTATTGTGGTAATTTAATATACTAATATAAAAATAAATAAATAAATAATAATTAATTTTATTAAATTATTATGTATCATCATCTTATAAAAAATTCAATACAATTCACCTCAATCGAGTATCTAAATTTCTGTTGGAACTAATGGAAGGAACCAAATGATTTTAATATTTAATTTTATTAATATAAAAATTTATTAACAAAAAATTAATAACAGACTTATCAATTTTTTTTCAATTTTTGTTATCAATTTAATTTAAATTTATAAACATTGAGTTAATGCAAGATGTGTATAACATTTTATAGAACTAGATTTGTTTAAAATTTGATTAAGTTTATTTAATGGTATAATATATTTTTAGTTTTTTAGTTTACATATGTATGCAATTTTTTATAAACTAATTTGTGTTATATAATAGAAATATCTAACTTCATTTTGAATCCAATTTTTATGTATTAAAGAGATATCTATATAATCTTAAATACTTAATAATATTATTCAGTTTGTATGTTAAAATTCCGTCTTAAAGTTGACACATATTATTCTTGGTTTTAGCCACTCTAATTCTTCCAGTTCAATTCCAATTTCTTGTATTCTGCTAAGCTAGTGACATAGAGCTTCTGACACTCTAAGATTGGAGCATCCAACGTGGAAAATTATTAAATTAGTGTTGCTTCTGTTCCTTTTCATCAAATGAAAACATTTCAAGTTCTTCTAAAATTAAAATCGTCGAGTTTTGGAATAAAGGATTCTAGGAATAGCAGGTCCAAAATTCTATATAAATTGGCACGAATGCTGTTTTGAAGATTGAGTGTCATAGTGATGTAGCTATGCAGGAGGTCTTTTAAAAATGTTTTCAAGTAGAGAAAAATAATGATCATAGTTATGCCTCGACACTTTTATGTGAAATCCATAATTGTATTGTCCTTATGGAATTTTTATTAAATTTTAAAATATTTTTAATGTTGAAAAATTTCATGCTTGATCCATATCAATAATTAGATATTGTGGACATACTTATTTTTATTTTATTTTTTTTGCATGTAATTGAATTCTGATTTCATGTTTTTGAAAGAACAAGATCAATAGCTTTTATTTATTATTATTTTTAAATATTCTTTGAAGCTGTTTTTAAATATTGACGGTAAATCACATCATAAAATGGATGACAATTTTATTTGATAAAACCATTCAAATGATATTTCAAAAAAAAAAAAAACAAATTTCACTTCAAGAAATTTTAAACTTTGTTATGATATGTTGGGACTCCATTGAAGATTGAACCACATAATCAGTAGTTTGAATGAGGTAACTATGAAATTTCGGTCAGAAAATGATTTGGGTACTTTACCCCCTACAAAAAGTTCAAGTCAAAAGATCGACATCACTACAGCCCAACCTAGTCAAGAAACAAATCGGAGTTGGACCATGTTCAAGACTAGATTTGAGCTCCCTTAGCTGAGCTGAATAATTTGGGCTTAGCCTTGTTTGCTCAAACCAAACCAATCTGAGCTCTTCTCCGAGCTCCCAACCTAAGAACCTCAGAACATTGCCCTCATAAGAGTCCATAAAGACTTTACGAACCAAGTCTCTAATTAAGATCCTTACAAAAGTTCTAGTTGTAACTCTGCTCATGTGCTGATTTGAATTAGCTCTTATCATTTTTTAATTTGCCTTTATGAGTACTTGACTAAGCTTAGTTACACAATCATATTAATCATTTATTCTCATAATTTATTTGTTAACATCAAAATATTTCATCATGTTTATAGGACTATTAACTTTCTAAACATTTAATGAATCCACGGTGCTAACAGATTACACTCAGCGAAAGTGACATAATCTTTCTTTAATTCCATGTCGATGCCGCTTCACTTTCCTTCTCTTGCTCCACTTTTGAAGTTTTTCTTGTTCTTTGAGAACTTTTTGAATTTCCTACGTATATCTGCACAATGTTCTCATCCTCGTTACTCTCTTCTCCGTAAATACCTAATTTAACAACTAATGAAATTTTATATTTTCAAGACGAAGAAAAAAAAAAAAAAGGATGAGAGATTTACAGAGCGCAAAAAAAAAAAAAATCGAAAAGGTTAAGTGTGCAGATTGACCACTAAACTGAGATCAGTATTGGTCAAAGATGGTATACAATGGAGATCAAGATTAGTTGATATATGAAATATGATGTGACAGAATTGAGATCGAGACTATAATATGATGGGGGAGTAGAATGAGAATCTGAATGTTGCCCTTGAGAATGATGATAATGCTATGTTGAAATTCTTATTAGTTAGTGTTAAAGAAAGTCAGGTGCACAATAAAAAGGAAGAGATTGAGATTAGGGAAAATATAATTTCATTGATGATGAAGATAAAGACATCATGGGAAGACATTTAAACAAAGAAAAGATGTACAAAAAGACAGAAGATTATCATGCTATTTGCGTGGAAGTATTGGCATTGGTTTCAGCAGAAACAGATATAAGATCAAAAGAAGCTTCAGCAGCTGCTGAATTAGGATTAACAATAGCATAAGGTGTAGGAGCTTCAAGTGTGCGATCGACAGCAAATATGACGACCGAAGTGAAATCGGTTACGTAAGCATCTCACTTAAACTTCAAGAATGCAAGGTCCAAATTAGGATATACTCCCTTGATCTAGTCCAGCAGATCCTAATGGAGGCTGGGAAAGAGCTTAGTAGTAGCTTCTGCCATGTTAGTGTTAAAAGTGCTGCTGGCCTTATCGTCTTTGACAACCTCCAAGCGTTCTCCATCAATCGCTGATGCTAGGGTGCCATGTCCTTAATGGCCCTCTTTAGTTGCATTTCATGTTTTGCCTTAGCATCCGTAAGCTTCATCCAGATGTTCGCCAGCGATCTTTATCTTGATATAATAGAATATTCTTGAGTCGATCCACTTTCATTACCATTGTCCAGCCTGATCCACCTCATTAGAGGTAGATGTATTGGCGGTCTCAACCTCTTGGAGGGCTGAGACCAGAGCTTGGCTAGTACGCTCACACCTTTCAACTAGTAAAACAGCCTTGTCAATAAGCTGAACAAAGAAGATGTTATATGGAGAAAGATGTCACGTCAGGAATTAGACATAAAAGCTGAAAAGAAAACAAGGCGTTCACTTGGCTGGCATGGCAAACAAAGCTAGATGTCAGCTTTTTATTTCCTTTTATAAGAAGTTGATCTCGATCCGCTAGTCGGATCAACTTCTTGATTTTGTTGTAGGCCACCTTGGGGTAGCAGTTGGTGTCAGCTGCCTTATATTCCATCCTAAGTAGGACCGATTTATGACAAAGCACAGTTTGATGAGGGGAAGTGGGCATTCAACACATCAATTACTCCTTGGTACTTGATGTTTCTTGGAGCAATGCCTGTAAGGATTTGCACCTCGTCCTTGGTGTACCAAAGCTTTACCCATTATTAGACTTTCACATTGACTGGTCATATTATGATGATCTAATATATAAGGTGAGAGCGATTTTTACTTAGCAAGCCGATTTTGCTAGGGTATATTAGACTTAATATCCTTTTTAATACCCATTTTTGCTACAAGATCATATGTGGGTTCTTCTAGGTATGCCATATATCATGAGTAATTACACATGTAGATAGCTCATCAAATTCTCCCTTCTCCGATGCATAATAGAGTGTGTCAATGGTCTATCATTTAAGGATGCTTTCATTTTATCTTTATCATCCCATTTAAGTTCATTTTTGGGAACTTCTCTTCCCTCTACCAACTTGGGTGGTAGTACTAATGGTCCTCTCTTAACTACAAGCCACAAATGGTCTATTGATTGAAAGTAGATTTTCATCCTAATCTTTCAATAATTAAAGTTATTACCATTAAATTATGAAAGTCTAGATGTGAAGAATTCTTTGACATAATTGGTTCCCATGATTATCATGTCTTTTGCTCTAAACATTTAAATTTTATTTTTAATTTAGAACTCTTTGATATATGATGACAACCCAAGACGAGTTGAAATAAGTTTTTTTATAAAAATTTAGTTCACTGGCTTCTTAAAGTAATGTACTAGTTATTTTTTAAGCAATTAGCAAAAAATAAAAACAAGCAAATATTGTAATTGTGTAAAAAATAAGGGAAAGAGAAAACAAACACAGGAGTCTTTTATAACATTAGACAACATTACAAGGAAAACGAAGAATGTTTGTGCAGGAATTAGCATGCCCTGAAGTTTTGCTAATTTTCATTGAAGTTTTGTTATTTTTTACTGAAATCTTGTTAATTAATTTTTATTGGTCTTCAAATGTTATTTTAAATTTTAAAATTTTAAATTTAATTTTTCAAAGATAAATTTCAATGATATTTTTGGTCTTTTTTTTTTCGAAATATCAAATTTTGTTGAAAAATTAATACTTTTTAATTATTATTTTTTCAAATTCTACAAACTTTTAAAAAATAACTCTTTTTTTCATCATGAAAAATAAATGGAATAGTTCAACCATTTAAAAATAAAAATAATATATTCAAATAAACAATAAAATTTATTATCAGTGAAGTAAAAAAGGTAAATCATAACTATGCAAAACTCCTTACCCTCATAAGAATATTATCTCCAAACCCCTTTTCATAAACAGTACTCATGGGTTCCATTAATTAACAAGATGAATGCTAATTTTCTTGTCAAACTTAAGCAAAGCTCCAAGATTTTTTTTTTTTTTTTGGGGAAGAAAAGATTGATCTTTTATAGTTAAGAAAGGCTGCAACCAGCTTCAATGATTTTAAACCCTGAAATTGTTATATGCTCTCTTCACCCAGTTGAATCAGAGCAATACTTTGAGCAGCTACGTGGATAATAACATATACTCCAAGAACCGTTAATGTGGCATAAGGAGAGCAATGCAAGAGCATAACATACTTTATCATCTCTAAGCAATGCAAGAAAACCCATATCTTCCTCTTCAAGGATTGGACGTACATGGACAGCCACCCAACTGTTGCATTCTCTAAGTAGATTAGGCCAAATTAACAAGATTAAATAGAATATACCCTAAATGAAATTAATACTCATCTTCTTGTTTAATCTAATAGATCAAGTATCAAAACAATTTACAACACATAGTTTTTCTTTTAAATCAGAAGAATCTATGACACCAAGAGCTAAAGAAAATAACTCGTTATGCTAATCTGTTTGTATTCATTTGACTTTATATTTAAGTGTACATATTACACTTAAGCTTCACTACTTTCTCCATGATGCTTGAAGGCAAGTAACTAGACCCTCTTCCCTCTTCTTTCTTCAAGCATTCGTTGACCTGCAGTTTCCAAACACCTTAGAATCAAAACTGTGACCTAGTCCAGTAACAATTTGATGAACATCCTAGACTACTTGATTTGAATGTAAGACAATTTTTTTTATTTAAAACAAACTTATTTGACTATGCATTTCAGCATCAGAAACAAGTTCCTAAAACCACTTTATCATCGCATGCAACTAAATGGGAAGCAAACAAAATCCCTATCTACATTCTCAAAGTCATTAAACTGGCAACCACTAATAACTAAGATCCTCATCTATGTTTTCAAAATCATTAAACTAGCAACCACTAATAAGTCAGCACTTCTATTAGTGAATGATAAACCCATACATTCTGTAACTAAGAACTATGTCATTCTCATAGCCTTAAGCTCTTTTGTTTAATTTTGAATCACTTTAATCATTCTAACAATAAGTAGTCTATGTTTTTTTTTTTTTGTAGTGAATATTATTAAATATTAACCTAAGTAATAATTTTTGAAAATTGACATGCAGAAGGTTGAGTTTGAACTCAAACCTTATGGCTTAATTTTGAAAAGTTTTAATTGATAAGTGTTTTGTATTTTTTTTTTTTTTTGGCAGATTTGAACCTAACCTTCTTGCTTAGTGATGAAATGCCTTTACCATTAAAATCAATCTTCTAATATGATTTTTTTTTTTTGTTTTTGAGGAAATTTTAATTATTGATTCGAATGCTATACTTGTCCATAAACAAAAGTTGAACACTTTAAAGTTGCAGAATGGATGAGGTACCAAAACATTTGCTCATTGACTTATGGAGAGTGCATGCTTGAGAGAACCGATCGAGGGAGAGGACATACCGTTCGCAAGCAATTCTTTCTCTTTATCTTTTTTATGTTTATGGTGTGTATCCTACCAAATTCCATCTTTTCCTTTCCTTTCAACCTTCACATTCCATCTAGGCTTTGTTTGCTTTAGATGGGTTTTCCGTTTTTGGCCATGAAAGTGTTACTTATCTGTTTATTGTCAGAGTACCTTTCCGTATTTATTCTGATTTAGTAGCTGATTTTCTATGAACGTGGAGTTTTTAAAGGACAAGTAAGTGGAAGGATTCATGTTTCCTCCACTGCTTCAAATGATTCAAGATAATCGAATGTTAGCAAAGTTCAGTATATATTGGCATGATATTATATCTCCATTGTTTTTGTATTTCTGAGGGAAAGAAAAATATAAAATTGAAAGGAAAGATATTATGATTTTCTACCAATTACTGATAATGGATTCACAAAGGACAAATCCTGTTGAAGTGGATGATGAGGAATTCCAATGATAATGGCTGCTTCTTCTGTATTATATGCTTTGTTTGCTTGGTTTTGTCATTTTGTCTGATTTGGGGTTTCTTTGGGACAATGGATGCACATTTAGGGCTTAGGATATTTTCTTATGGCAGTAAATATGATTTCTTTACTCAAACAACCTCACTTTTGAACTGAAGTTTCTGATTTGGAGTTGAATAAAATAAAAGCAAAACCATACGCATATGACATGCCTCTTAAATCGCATTAAGATTTAGCACTTGAATTGTTGCAGATACCTACTCTAGGAAGACGAGACTTGAAATAGCAAAAAGTCTTTCTAATGATCTACAGTGGTTTAGCCAACAGGATCTTGTGATTCCAGAACCTAGCAACCCAGGAGTTTCTTATGTCAAGTATTTAGAGGAATTGTCACTAATGGCCACGCTCCTTGAGTACATAAAAACTTATGTAGTTATGTTAATAATTAGCCCTTGCCTGGGAATTATTATATTCCAATTTTTAGAGCATCTTCATCTTTTTCCCTTTTTCTTGGTGGGTTCAGGCGGGGTGAGTGGGTGGAGAAGAATGGTGGAGGCTGGACTTCTTTGCTAGCATAAGCAACTCTCCTAAGGTGGAGGGCCAGGGAACCACTTTGCTATCTATTAATGAATTGCTGAGGCTCATCAAAGAACTCTTCAGTTGCTTGAGATATTGTTCTGTCTTTAGCAGTGACACCAGAAACAAAATAACTTAGACGTTTTCATGAAGAGAAGGTTAAGGGTCTCCGGAGAACTAAAAGTAAGCAGCTATAACCTACTTCTGGCCATGTGACTCTGTGTTTTATCCATAATTTCAACTACTGGATTACTGATTTCTACATTGTTGCCTGACGATCAGATCAATTGTTTGGCATTTCATCATGTGACGTACGTACTTTGATGGGTGAATACCCTGGTTTTTTTATTGCACACTCACATTGTATGCACAGAACCAAGAACCAAATAATTTTTAACTGATTTAATGTCTTTAGATTTCTGAAAAGCTGCTGGAGTTCTACATATGGGAAGAAGATGCACCAGAACTATTGAAAGGTGTGCGGAAGAAGCTCAATATGCTTGGAGAGGTTGATGACTATGATTTTGGTTCTTAGATTTGATAGGATAATTAACCTGAATATAAATTTAATATGAGCAAAACCTCATATGATCAGTAGCATAGATCACAAGACATAGGATGTCTATCATGTTAACTCAATAATTTTCTTGGTTTTCCTGTTGGTGGATGAACATTATATGTCTGTCATGTATTCCATTACCTCGCAGCAAGTCATCTGTTCTTTTCATGAAGTATATTTATCTTTTCATAACCACCTTGTACTTTGCCAGAAATCACGAACAGCTTCATAGCCGTTGTTATGGTGATTTACTCTGCTGAAAATTTTCTGGATGCTAATGCATAAATGATAGGAGCTCTACTTTCTCTGCCTGGACTTGGAGAGGTGGAGTTTCCTATAGTAATAGATAGACATCTTTCTCTTTCAATCAGGTTGTTAGATTTGATTTAAATTAGTTTATTCTGTCATGTGCCATCCTGTGGCGTGACTGTTAAAGCTGGAACTAAACAAGTTTCACATAATTTTCCTTTGATGAGGAATCTGAGTTAAATAGTTCTTAGCCTGTTCAACTTTTAGTCATATTGCTAGCTTGATTCAGTCTTCTTATAACAAGACTTGCAGCATAATGTGTGTCTAGACTTATCTGTTTTTCTGTAATTATGAATTGTAAGGTTTATTACTTTCTTTTAATACGTTGTAGACATATTTAAGTGTCTTGCACAAGGACACCTCATTTCCTACAAAATACATCTTATGTACTTTTGACTTGCTGTCTCTACTAGGTTAGGATGTAAATTTGTTTCTGGTTCGAAAATTCGAAAGGAGTGACCACATTCATGTATTGGATCAAATATAATGAACAGATTTGGGATGTTTTTTGAGATCACTAGTAAACTTCATGTTTTCTTTTTCGCTTAGATTTTATTTCTTGTAGTAAAAGTAGAATTATAATCGCCAACCAAGTCCAGAGGATTGACAAAGTTGATGAACCAAAAGAATATTGGACCGAAGAACATTTAAAAAAACAAAATATGAGAATATGTTTAGGTTTACTATATTCACTTCAAATCTCTATTATTCGACTTTTCATTATAGTAGTACGTGATGTAACCTGTTAAAATTGACTATCAGGAAGCATTTGAGATTGTTCCCTGCATGAAGAAGAAGATAATGCAATTGATTGGTAGCAAGTTTAGGATGTCTAAGAATATATTGGCAACCGTGAAGCATTGACAGCGTCATCTTTGATCTATAGTTGTTTTATTTCGAAGAATGATTAGAAGAAATTTGTTAAATCACTAATTAGTGGAGAATTTATAGTAAATTCATATATATCATGTTTTCTTGTGCTTATTATTGATATTGCTAATTAAACTTTTATGTGTAAAAAATAATAAATTTAATTTTGATTTATTAATTTAGATTAAATTAAATATTATCAACAAATTTTAAAAAATTAAAGATATTAACAAATTTTAACTTGAAATTTTTCACAAATGTAAAAAAAATATTTAAACTATCATCACAAAATGTTTTTAATTTTTTTGAGTATCGAAAAATATATATTTTTTGAATTTACTTTGTTAATTTTTTGAAAAATTCACAAAAAATAAATCTTATATCCAAAATTATTCAAATTTGAAAAATGAACTAAAATGAAGTGAAAAATTATTTAAATTATTTTTTAGATATTTTAATAATAAAAATATTTTTAATTTTTTATAACTATTTAAGTTAAGATCTAATTTAAATTAAATTGATAAATCAAAATTCAATTTGCACTCACTTTTGAACATGAGAATATGATTGGTAAGATGAATTAATAGTTAAGTTTTATAAAACTTTTACTATATTATTTTTTGTAAAAATAAATAAATAAAATGACTTATTAAATTGATGTACATAAAACTTACACAAGAACTATTGAACTGGTCAGTATATTAATTACTTGTCAAGTAACAAATAAAAGTAGCTTGTATATTCTTACAATCCAATCACGTAGCAAGGCAACAAGTCATATTTTTATTAGGTCCAGCCTACTTTGACCAATTAACTTGAAAGGCTCGATGATTTTTTGGTTATTTTGTTTAATGGACAAACTAATTTCAGTCTAAATTAAAAAGTGTGGCCAATTATCTACATTTGGTGTAAACAAGATGGGAAGAATGTTCATATTGGGCAGACAATGTTTGTAGAATACAAACCTAGGGAATATAAACCCAATTTCCACCACAAATTAAGAAATCAGTTCTTCAACGAATGCTTCATGAATTAGCAGCCCTTTCTTCCACTTGCCGCTCCACACCTCAAAGAGGGTAAAGGAAAGTTTCTTGTCAAAAGATTTTAAATTCCCGACCTGGATTTCAAGATAGGTAACACAAGTTTTAAGCTTTCTTATCCTTATAATTTCCGCTGACTTGGACTCTCCCTTCCTCCCTGCCTTCGCCACGAACAAAAGTGGAGTATTACTCCAACCTTTTGCGCCCTGTTTCAGTGAGAGTTTGATGCCAATTCTGTACTTCTTTCGATTTTCCATTTGATTATCTTCGATTGTTCCAGTTACTTCAAGCCAAGACAACTGCTTTAACTCTGCAGGTTTATTCTCACTGCATAAAAGTTCCCTCAGTTGCATCTACTTCTTGCATAATTCTGTTGTGTAGGTCAGCATATGCACATATGTGTACAATAACAATTGACAAGCATTTATTAATTATTTCATTTATTTTGGTTTTCTTGGAAAAAAATTGTGGAATATATAGCTTACTAAGTAAACAGGAAATACACATAGTTGCATATTATAAAATCTTTTCAGATGAGGTAAATTATGTGACTTCTAACTAACGATTAACACATTATGAAATTTGAGTCCTTTTGCTCACATTGTATAATGCCATATCAGTCACACCCACCCAGATTTGTGTTTCCCAAATTAGATTACAGTATGTATACAAAAGAATACATGGGACGCCAAGAAAAAAGAAAAACAGAAAAGAAAGAAAAAAAATTGTCTGTAAACCCAAATAAAAAGAGACCAATTAATACCAAAGATTAAGCAAGACGATGAATAAACTGAGTTGAAGCTATCCAAATGGACATGTTCTTACCCTTCCTGTGGTATACTCCAGAAGCTGGGGCAGTTACCCCATACATAGTTCAAGTCTCTTGGTTTAAATGTCCACCTTCGAGTTGCCTGTGCGCATCCATGAAAAATAGATTTATGATCTCAGTTTTAAAAGAACAACAGTCGAATTTCTTGTTTTTTAACTTTTTTTTTTTTTTTTTTTTTGAGGGGGAAGTGGATTGGTTAAGGCAGTGACATTTATGGGCTGATGAAATGTAGACCAGAAACAGAATGAACTAAATTTGTAAATACAAACAAAGAAGTCAGTGACGTTAGAATAGAAGAAGAAGAACCGTGCATGCTTACAGTGTTCGATGTAGCCACTGGCTTCTTATCTGCCACGTAATGCATTGAAGACATTGGGAACACAAGTTCAGAGTCCGCCAATTTTTTTCCAGTCGTTTTTCTGTTATGAAGGAGTGTTAATATAAACCCTAACATGAGTCCTAGATTACAGAAGGGAGTTTCTTTGCATGAGAGGAAGGAAAGTCATATAAAAAAGAAAGAAAGTGACAAACAGACAACTTGCAGATAAGAAAAGGAATCAGTGCCGCTGTAAACTTTTGTGCAAAAAGAATCAGTATCTAGCAAGTGGCATATCTTTTGATTAAGCAAAGGACAGATCCCCCATCTCGTTCCATTCAGCTTGCCTCGAGCCAAATTCGATCAACAGAATCTTTCTGTAGATTATGATGAAGTCACGTGGTACCTACCACTCAATTATATTCTCTGTGGATTTATTATATAAAGGGGAAAAAAAGCATTCAATCGTTGAAATATTTATTAAGACTATTAAAATTACTTAAGCGAAAGTTGTATCAATCTTGAGATTATTCAATAGTATATATGATCTCACTGCTTGCGAAACTCAAACAAGTTGGGAAGATCAAAGAGTTTTGAAACTCGATCGAACATCAAGGCATTTTTAAGTAGACTGTTTTATAGTTAAGTTAACAAAATATGTTGAGAATTTCGTGGAAAGTGTTTACAAGTTGTCAAGTAACTAAGAAAGTAGAATCTGTATCTAAAAATCTTTTGTTGTATATTGGAAAATAAATAGCAGAAATCATCATCATCTTTTCTGATTGATGTTGTATAGTTGAGCCTAATCCAATTGAACCAAGTTTATGTGATTAGATTCATTTGAAGAAGGCTAGATATACTCAAGATGATGAGGGAAAGCCCACACCAGGTAAGTTAAGCTCAGAACAGATCAGCTTACTAAAGCAAAGCCAAGGAATGAATAGGAGGTCCGGAGAGCGATTTTCTTCCAACAGACGTATTCCGGTAGCTTCTGTTAATGCGGGAATCTTTAAGTCATCTTACAACCTCAACAAATTTGGCCAAAAGAGGTGAGAATCGTTATTATATTTTTTATAAAGAGTTCACGCAGAGTTTTCTCATACTTCAGGCTCTAATTAAGTTCTCAATACAACCTATATTACTTTCTTAAAAACACCACTTAATTAAATCAAAGCACTGTAGTCGATTTAGGGGTGACTCTTGCTTTTTTTTTTTTTTCAAGTTGATTGATCAAGAATCTATTTTATATATATATATATATATATATATATATATATATATATATATATATTAGCCACTAAAAAAGGAGTGATTTTTCGTTATTGTATTGTTGATAAGCTCAAGAACAAAATGTTGGCAACATCAATTGACGTGATCTGTAGAAACTCAATCAAGAAAGCCCATGGCTCTCAGTGAGAGAATTTTTTTAAAAAAATAATAATAATGATGGGCAAATAATAACATAAAGTCTAAATCAAATGACATGTAAAAAACTTGTAAAAGCTTGGATCCCATGGAAGAACGCATTTCAAGTTACGAAGCTTGTTAATTTGGCAAGCAAACAAAGCTAATTTTTTCAAAAATTAAAAAAAAAAAAAAAAGACTTGGAGGGCTTCTCACAAGCTTCAATTAGTACACACAGACATTGAAGGGCCATTCAAAACACCATCACTCAAAAATAATAAGTATTATATTATTTTTATAGATGATTTAACCAAAATGTGTTGGATATATTCCTCAAGTTTAAATCTGAAGTAACTCCTGTATTCTAGAGATCTAAAGCTTTGGACAAAATCAAAGTGGCTGTAAGATGATGGTATTAAGGTCAGACAATAAAAAAGAGCACACCTCAGAAAAGTCAAATAAATTCTGCGAAGAGATTGGAATTGAGCATCAACTTGCTCTTTATACTTCATAACAAAATGGAGTAAGCAAAAGAAAAAATAAAACCATTACAGAGATGGCTCCTTATTTGCTACATGAGGAAGATGTTCCTAAAGGATTTTGGGTTAAGGCCGCGAATACTGCTATTTTTTTGCTGAACAGATTACCTATAAGAAAACTTTATAATCAAACACCTTATGAAGCATAGTAAGGTTATAAAACTTCTTTGTCAAATTTGAAAGTTTTTAGTTGTTTATGTTTCTCTTATATTCCTCAAGTTAAGAAAGATAAGTTGGACAAGTCTAAGCTTGGGATCTTCCTAGGCTATAGCAATACCTCCAAGGCCAATTGAATATTTCAGCCTCAAACAGAGAAGATAATCATCAGCAGAGATATTGTCTTTGTGGAGGAGGAATAATGGGATTGGAAAGCAATTGTTGAAAATCAACATTTTGGTGAATTACAATCCCATGAAGAAATTGTTGATATGAGCCAATCAGTGGCAATAGATTACTCTTTGATATTTAAGCAAGATGCAATGTTATTGTTTGTGAACCAACAAGTGATGATGAAGCAATGTTGGAGCCAAAATGGAAAACTACTATAGAAAAAGAGCTTCAAATGATTGAGAAAAATTAGACTTGGAAGCTTGTTAAAAAATCTCAAAATAGAAAGGTTATTGGGTTGAAATGGGCTTTTAGAACAAAGCTCAATTTTAATGATCATTAAATAAGTATAAAGCATAGCTGATTGTGAAAGGTTATGCATAATTTTTTGATATAGATTACTTTCAAATTTTTTCTCTTGTGGCAAGGCTTAACACTATATGTTTGTTACTTGCTGTTGCATCACAAAGAGGTTGAAAAGTGTTCTAAATGTGAAATCTACTTTTCTAAATGATCTCTTAGGGGAAGAGATCTATTTTGAGCAGGCTGAAGGAGTGCTTAAGCAAGGACAAGAAAGAAAGGTGTATTTATTAAAGACAGCTTTGTATGGTCTCAAGCAGGCTCCAAGGGCTTAGTATAGTCATATAGATGAGCACTTATTAAACTTAGGCTTTATTAAAAGTCTAAGTGAAGCAATTCTTTATGTAAAAGAGGTAGGTGCTTATTTAATTATTGTTTCTCTTTTATGTTGATGATCTTTTGGCCACAGGGAGTAATCAAGGGCTTATTGATACTTTCAAAGTTAAAATGTTAAAGGAATTCAAGATGACTAACTTGGGATTGATGTCTTACTTTCTTAGTTTGGAAGTAAGACAACTGAAAAAAGAGATATTCATCAATCAGTGTAAATATACCAAGAAGATCCTAAAAAAGTTTCATATGGAAGGTTGTAAGCTTACTAATACTCTTATACAGCCAAGAGTCGAGTACTGTGAGGATGATGGAGCTGTCGAGGTGAATGAAAACCACTATGAAAGTTTAATTGGATGTCTCATATATCATACTGCTTCCAAACCTCATATTGTACAAGCTATGAGTCTTTTATCCAGGTTTACACACTGTGCAAGTAAGGAACACATGGAAACTACTAAACAAATTGTTTAATAGATCAAAGAAACTATTGACTATGGTGTTAAGTATGGAAGATATCTAAATTTTAAGTTAACTGGTTTTTCTAAAAGTGATTGGATAGGTTCAGCTAATGATATGAAAAGTATAACTAGTTATTGCTTTAATTGTAGTTCAAGTGTGCTGAATTAGTGTTCAAAAAAAAAAAAAAACAAAGAAAATCACAGCTCAAAGCATTGTGGAAGCTAAGTTTATTGCTGCAACTACAACAGCAAATCATGCAACATGGCTAAAAAAAAATCTTTAGGTTCTGAATTTGGTGCAGCAAAAATCAACTCAGATCTTTGTGGATAATCAAGCAACCATATCAATCTCTTCAAATTTAGTGTTTCAAGAAAAAACAAAGCATTTTAAAATTAAGTATTATTTTCTTAGAGAAATTCAGAATGAATGTGAAGTTTTCCTAGTACATTACAAGCCTAATGAACAAGTGGATAATATTTTTACAACCGCTTTGCTTAAAACCAAGTTTGATGTTATTAAAAACTAATTGAGAGTTTGCAATATCAAAGACAAGGAGTGCTACAAATGTGATGCTGTAAGAAGTTGAAAAAAGTAGTTATTACAAAATAAGATCAATTTATTAGAAATAATACAGTAAGTTACTACAGTTATGCAATTTTTTAATTTTCAATTATTTGTGGTCTACCATCACTTTTAAATTTTTAATTAAGTTTATTATGTATATAAGTTTGTTTGATGAATAAAATTAATATGATTATTTAGATAAAAAGATTCTCGTGCAACGAACTTTATTTGATACATTTGCTCTAAAATGCAAAACAACCAGCGGTGTTAATTGCTCCATAATATCTTGTAAACATATATGGTCAGAATTATAATATGAACAGATCATTACCAACAATTTAGGTTCCGTAAAATACTTTATACAGATGCACTAATAAGGTAGTACCACTAGTAGACGTGTATGTGTGAACCAACATGTGCACACAGACAGCTATAACGCCTTTCTTATTTAAATACCAATAATTCCTGCCACAAGATTATTCTACCCAGTCTAGGTTTTTTCTAGGGCTGTAATATTCTATAGTTCAATTTATATGCATCCAGAAAGTAGTCTGTGAATGGATCAAACAATAAAGGGACATATATGAGGAAAATAAACTTTAATACACTTAGAGAAACAAAAATAATAAAAGTTGAAGTGGGTAGATTCTAAAATAAACAAAATATGGTTCAACCAGTATAGCTAGAATATGAGGGTAAGCAATTTACTGAGTATATACAGGGTAACAACAAAATACAAGTACATTCGTGACTTTGACCTCCTATGCATTTATAAGCTTCATAGTGTATGTTCCCAAACATTTGTGACTTCGATCTCCTACAAGAGCATTCAAAAGCTTCATAGTGTCTGTTCCCAAGCCCCAGTAGCTAATTTTTAGATGCAACAAAAATAAATTACCCATATACATTCCTTTCTCAATGATTTGTGCCTTATAAACCTCATCGGATAATAGCTTAAGTACCTAGGTAGATTTCAACATCTCATATAGGAATCTGTACATGTCTAAAATTTTTGTAAACCATATCCCTGCACCAGAACAAATAACAAGATTGAATTTGTGGACTTTAATTTTAAACTCCTCGGCTACTATGTACACTAGTTGCTCCACTTTCTTCAGCATCTAGGCTGACAGAGGAAAACACGTAAGAACAAAAAATCAACTTACTTTCAACAATGAAAGCATCAACTTACTTCAAGAATTTGCATAAATCTTGTTCCACTATCGACGAGCACCCCATCTGAAGCTATGGCAAATCCAGACAACCGGGACATAAAGTGAGGTGGTGATAAAGGCATCGACTTCAGTCAAGTCAAGGACAACTCTTCTAGTACGTCTAAAATTCAATTCTAGGACTTCTTGAATGTATACATCTTGCAGTGCATACATCTTACTGGTTTCACTGTTATTCAGCCTCTGTCTCTAATTCATGTTGCCCTATTTCCGCAGTTACAAAGCAGGGAGCTTTTGAATCAAAATCAACTTCAGCACGGTCTTTTGCATAAAATATTCTTTTGAATAACCTTATGCTGCAGAATGCGTAGAAAGGGAAGAAAAACAGGGGGAATTTGGGAAAGGAGAAAAACAGAGGACAGTAAATAGAAAAGAAGAAGAAGAAGAAGAGCACATGCATCGCATGCTAAACATGCACTTCAGCCCCTTTTACTTCATGATTCAAGATGGCCTCAGAAGATATGGAGTTGAAAACTTAATGGGAGTGGGATGCCTAACAAAGATATTCTTAACCTCCAGATTTTGTGAGTGATTTCCCGAAAATTTTTAATCAATTCCAACCATCATCCTCTTGAACAGAAGCATTTTTGCACTTCTTTTAGTAACAAGAATATTAGGGTGATTTTCTTTCATGTTTCATTATAAGATAACTAAAAATTTGGCTCTTTTGTAGCAACACATATGGACTACTTTGGTTCCAACATAAACAATATGTCTAACTACATATATGTCAACATTTGATTGGGCACAAAATGATAAGAATGCATCTCACTTACTGAACAAAGTATTACTTATATTATAATTAACACATTATTCTTTTTTTGGATCACACCATTAAGTATATTTCAGAAGCCCATTGTTACAACAATAGCCCCTATTATTTGGCCATACTTCGCTTCTACATCACACACTCTGTTACAACTACAAATTGAGAAAACGATCAGTAGTTCAACGTGCATAATATCAGGTTTGGGTTGGATGAAGAAAGAGTGGAGAAAAGAAGGGGGGAAAAAAAAAAAGACTAGTTAGAAGTTCGAGATGGAGTAACATCTTGAACTAATGCTTTATGAATCACCAGTCCTGCCTTCCATTTGCCACTCCACACTTCATAGAGGCCAAAGTAAAGCTTGTCATCAAAGATTATGCGCTTGTTCAGGACCTCGACCTCAAAGTGTCCCTCTGAGGCATCAGGAATTTGAAATGGTGTGCCTGACTTTTTTGCATCATTGATGGATTTTATTCTCTTCCAGTTGTACTTTCCCTTCCTCCCTATCTTTGCCATAAGGAAAACTGGAGCAGTACTCCATCCATAGGCGTTCGATTTCAACGACACTTCAAAGCTGATTCTCAACTTCATTCCAGGCTTCAGCTGTTTCTTATCATAAGTACCTGCAAGTGTTCCTGTTACTTCCAGCCAAGACACCTGCTTCAGCTCTGCAACTTCTTGGGAAATATCGGGGCTGTAAACAAGTTCCATTAGGTATTTTCTACTTCTCACATGATTCTGGTTCATTTGTATGCATGCTGATCATAGGTCTAAAATATAAGCAACTAAAATCATTTTATAAGTTTCTTACAAGAAAAACAAAAAAAAAAGGAGACATATAACCGAATAACGAAAGAGCATAATAATGTAATTCAAGACTTTATACTATTTTGTCAGATGATGATAAATTGTGATGCTTCAAATTAAAAAAAAAAAAAATCTAAAAACGAACTATATAAACCATAAGAAGGAGAAAAGAACACTAATGATTGATCAAAGATAACCCATAAATAGTATTGAAGCTATTGAAAAGGACATATTCTCACTTTTTCACTATACTCCAATAGCGGTTGTCATTACCCCATACAATATTCAACGCTCTGGGGGGGAATGTGTACAACTTCCCTGCTTCCTGAACAGATGATAGGAGAAAATTGAATCAATTTTTGAGTGTAATAAATTTGTATAGGTAAGGGGATCAAAGCAACCACTAGGCTTAATTAAGTATTACTAATCACAGGAGCTAAGAAGATATACAAGAAATTACTTAGAATTGGAAGAAGAGGAAGAAGAGCCATGCAGGCTTACATCATAGTCTACAGCGTTTTCATCTGCCTCATGGTGGGGTTTATTCACAGACATTATCAACTCAAGTAGAGTCTTCTAAGCTTTCAAGAACACTTAGGAGTCTGTAATTTGTCTGATTTTTCGTCTGCCTCTTTTTTCGATTTTTGGTATGAAGGAATGTTAAACGCAAACATCCTATGGTGAGCCTTATATACAGCTGGGTTACATAGACACCTCACTCAAAGAATAATAAACAACCCATGCAATGCCGCGGAGCCAGCACTGCTTTAAACTTTTATTCTTATCAAAAGAGATAAAAAGAGCATCTGGGTAAGTGGTGCATACCCTTTTATTCCATTTTGCAGCAACTTAAAGTTAAACAGAATCTTTCATCACACAGGTGGATTTTGATAGGCTGCCATAACTCCACCATTGACTCAATTAATATTCCTTCGTTAAATTCTTTTCTTCAGCCTATCCAAATTTATTTAGTCCTCTAAATCGAGATTCCATCTCCTCTAACTTTGTCCACAAGTTCAAATTAGTGGATACCAGGCGAAACAGAAAGGAAATTAATTAACCCAGGGTGGTGAATAAACTTTGCAATATTTTGCTAACCGACCAAGGGAATAAATTAATGTAGACACGAATAAAGAACATAAACTGGCAATATACTTGTGGTGAGCCTTTCAAGTTTCAGACCTGTTTCCATGGTAACAGCCAAGAGCAAAGAGAGAAACTTTTCTTCAAGATGCTAAAGAAAGGCATCAACAAGAGATTTTAGGCAATTTACCTCACCAAATATGCAATTTACTGTATCCACAATTTTTTTTCCTTGGGCGTTGATGTGATCGCTAGATATAGATGTACAATTACATACCAAATTAGTTGTTTTCTTTGATTTCCAAAGCATATTTATTTTTTATTTTTTAAGATAAATATTACATAAATCTTTCGTACTAGAAACATCAGATAAAATAACTCATGATTTAAGTTGTAGCATGTAAAGACGTGTAAGTTGGAACTAAAAGAGAATAAAAAGTTTTGTTACAGAAAACAAGTGCAATAAAAGAAAATGAAAAAGAGTTTGGATTAATGGCATGTAGAACTCATCATGATAACTAAATTACAAACTGAGACTCAATTTGTTTAACATATTTTATTAAAATTTATTGAATGTTACCACAAAGTAGTGCTTGGATTGAGAAATGTGAAAAATAATTTCTTAATATTATTTGATGATAGGCATATGTCAGGAAAAGAAAAAAACAATCAGGGTGTCATTGATCGAGCTATCATAATACCCTTTGATGCTTAAGTTAATGAGAGTTTTAATAAAGTTTTTGTCACAAAATGAACAATTTGGATATATCATACTTGAGATTATATTTATATAGCTAGGTCAAAAGGCACATTGGTCATTTCAGAGGGGTATGACTTGCCCTAACTCAATTAAGTGAGATGCCAACTTGTTTTGTAGTGATCTTTTAATCTCTTGGCATTGTCTTATTTGTCGGTCTCTAAATACATCATAAGCTTCCATTGATTATACAGTGACAAGCTTGAAACTTTGGCATCACTTTTGTCGACACAGGATCATCTATGCTCTAACTTTGCTGTTGTTACTCGACTTTATTGTTTGGTATAGTGTGCTTCTTTGGAAAGCATGCCTCTTAATTAATTGAACCACATAGACCCATTTGCAGTGGGCCTCTTTATTAGATCCAATTTGAATATAATCACAGCGAAAAAATCTTCAACTCCCTTAGTTGATTGAGTCTGCTTTGACATGCTTGAATTAATGGAGTAAGTGATGTTAACTATAGTACACTTTTTCTTTTTTGTGATTATAATGAATCTAAAATTGCTTAGAGAGCTTGCAATAGCGTAGAGAGTCCGCAATGAATTTCCAATTCCTCATGGCTCCAAAAAGTTCATAACACTTTCCTTTTTCCTTCTAGTTAGAAGCCTTAATTTGATATCAAACAAATTATTTTTATACTTGTCATAAAAAAATTATAAAATAAAAAAATAAAAATCTTATAAAACAATAATGTTTATCTTAAGTTATCAATCAAACTTTTATATTGAAAAAGTGACAACTCGCACTTTAATTTATAAATTTTATTTAAATTGAATATTATTAAAAAATTTAAAAATTAAAGATATTCAAATTAAAAATTTTATATAATGAATTTTAACTTAAAATTTTTCACTAATATAAAAAATATATATTCATCTTACAGTTGCAAAATGTTTCAAAATTTTTTAGAATTGAAAATATAATTTTTTTAAATTTATGTTATCAAAAATTTTAAAAATTCACAAAACATAGATTTTATCTCAAAAATTATTCAAATTTAAGAGATTAACCGAAATAAAGTAAATAATTTATTTGAATTATTCTTGAGATATTTCAATAAATATTTTTAATTTTTCATAATTATTTGAGGTAAATTTTAATTTAGATCAAACTGAAATATTAATATTCGATTTGTCACTTTTTTTTACATGAGAGTTTGATTGGTAACATGGTATAAACACCAAAATTTTATGCCATGTTTATCCTAAAATTGACAATTTTATATAAATAATTGGTTTCCTCCATTGCATCATGCTTTCAAATCAAAACATTTTTTTTCTATCTTACTATTTTTTTTAAGGGAACTATGCAACTAACTTGCTTTAATAAAAGCAAGGTGTAGTTCTTTCTTTATTTAAAAATTAGCAAGTTGTTGATTCAATCAAGTCAATAAATCAACTGACTAGTTTTATTTACTAAGTTGCTAAGTCATTTGATTTTTTAATTTTTTTTTATTTTTCTTTATTGTTTAATCAATCGAGTCTGACAATTATTTTTTAAAAAAATATATATATATTTCTTTGCTAACTTGATCAAGTCAGTAACTTAATGAGTTGCTGACTTGGTCTAGTCAACAACTAAATTATCTTTTTTTTTTATTTTTTTAATACCTAGCTGATTTTTTCTTAACACCTTGATAATCCTTACTTGTAAATTGGCCCTTTGGCCTACTTTTTTCTCATTGTACCCTAGACACCTTTTGACATCTTGATTCTACTTAGAAAATTTTTACTTTCTTTGCATCTTTTTAACTTCTCATGACTTAAATACTTGTAGCTCATCGCTTTTTCTCATTGCACCCTAGACACCTTTTGACTTCTTGATTGTACTTAGAGAATTTTTGTTTTCTTTGCATCTCCTTAACTTCTCATAGCTTAAATACTTGTAGCTCGACGCTTTAACTTTTTACAGCTTAGATATCTTACGACCTATATATAACTTGAGTGCTTTATCATGTCAGCAGTTTGCAACATTGGCATTCTTGTGACTTGAGTGCTTTAGGGCCTCAACACTCTTGCAATGGCATCGGTGCTCTTCCTACTTTAATACTTATGGACTTGATATTCTATGTCCTTGCAACCTAAACACTCTTACAACAGCATTGGCACTCTATGGCCTTTCGATCTTAGTGACCTATTTTTACTTAGAAAATTTTTCATTACTCATTTAAGTTCTCAAGGGATTTTTTTTTCTCTTCACATTTGATAAATTTAAAAATGAAAATAATAGAATTGAACATAATTGATAGTAAAAATACCTCAATTTCCTTTATTCTCCTCTGACGTTACAAGCCTTTTACTGGTGGTATGTTTTTTTGATTTTTGGAGTTCGAAGTCTTAAGTTTTTCCTTCCTTTCCAAAGTGACTGACTTGAAGATACCCACTCCCTCTTCTGTCTTATCTCTTTTACTTTAACCTTTCTTTTTTAGGTAGGGGAAGGTGAGAAGCACTTTGGATTTTCCACCCTCCTTAATTTTTACGAGGTTCAACATTTGTTGTTGAGCCTCTAATTTTTTTGTTTTGCTCTCTTTCTCCTCGTTAATGTAATTCTCTTACTTGACCAACAACTTGTCAAGGCTCTTAGGCATCATTTTACTTAAATAATTGTGAAATGTGCTCATTAGCACTCCTTCCTTCACCACCAATACCATTACGTACTAATTAATCCAAGCTTTTCACTTCTAAAGTTGCAAAAGTGAATGGTCCTACATACTAAAGAAAAGACTCTCCAAGTTGTTGCTTGACATTAAAAAATAATAATAATAACTAACTCTTGCTTTTTAACCATACTATTCGCCAAGCATCATAGAAACATCTATCTAAGAGTTTTAAAAGAGTCAATAGAACTAGTTTTAAGAAAATAATATTATTATTTAGCTATTTTCACCAATGTGCAAGGAAAGCTCTATATTTTATTGTGTTTAATTAGCCCTAGAAGTTTGCCATGGTGACGAATCTCTTGATATGGTCCTTGGGATCTACTAAACAATTGAAACTATCAATTTAAAAAGCTTTGAACTTAGGTTATAATGGCTAAGCGAAGATCTTAGCCTCCAATGGGCATCCAACAATCTAACAGTATTCCATATTAGTGGGATCCTCATAGTTAAATCTTACATTCATGAGGATCGTGATTTGCTTTTTGATTTTGCCTACTCTTTTTAAGGGAGATGGGAGATGTATGAGCATCCATTAGCTACCTATTTTTTTCTTTTGGTTTATGGAGCAGCTGCTTGTTCTTCTTCTTGATCATAATAGTTCTATGTGACCTCATCTATGACCTCTAATAACATCGAGGTTGGTGGCTAGTGCACCAAAGGTTAAGGATGGCATTATAGGCTTGTTATGACAATTGCCAATGGACTGAAATGTTGAGGATAAGAATGATTTGGTCAATAAGTCTACCAACATATCAACTTGAGAATGTGTTTGTAAAGAGTAAAACGTGAAGGGACTCACGGGTGAAAAGAGTAGATGGTGGGCATGTGAGTGCACAACAAAGGTAGCTAAACGTAGGAAGTTATGTACCAAGGTCATCGATGGGGCCAAAGTCATACCAATATTGTGATATATGGAGGTAGCCGTAAGATTCCCAACTGTGGTGCTAATGATGTTATCAAAAAGTAACAGGTCTAGATTGAGACACATGGAGAAAGATCTTCTAATGTTGTTCGATAACAAGAATTTATAAGACAAAAACCAAAAAAAAAAAAAAAAGAAACAAAGGACATCGCTAAGTGACTGGGTATCTTACAATGCTCAACTTAATAAGACTTTTGATAGATTTTTGGCTATAAAATGAACAATTGGAATGGATCATACCTAAGGTCGTGTTTATTTTAAAAGAATACGACTTATCTTAACTCAAGTAGGTGAGATTGTGGCCTATCCTTGTAATGGACTTCTGGTCTCATGGCATTGTCTTGTTTATCAATTCCTAATGTATCATAAACTTATTTAACTACAGGATGACCAAGTTGACACTTTGACACTTTGGCTAACATTGGATCTCTTATACTTTGTCCCTATATTGTCACTCAGTTTTATTGCCTAAAGTAACATACTTTTTTAGAAAGCATACCCTCTCAATTGATTGAATTGCACAAACCATTTGTTATGGACCTCTCTACTAAATTTAGTGTAAATATAGCCATATCAACTAATTATTTTATCTGCACTAGCATAATAAGGCAACGAACCTATCAATTTAAGATCAACTGCATCTTTTTTTCTTAGTTAAAAACTGCTTCAAGGAGATAATAAGTTCAATTAAAAAAATTGTTATTTGAGCTTTTTCCCTTTGAATTTTAAGTGTTTCCAATACTTTTTTAGTTGCTCCTCTTTCACTTCATCATGTCATTCATTATCAGTACTAAGTTTTGGGTTAGCACTTAAAATTCGTATTATTTTTTAAAATTAAGGGTAATTTGAGCCATAAAATAACCATTTAATTGTAACGATTAACATCTTACCCCTCAAAGATGTCTCCATAAGTACCTTTCCTTAATTATCAGCTGCTATTACCCAAAATTATTGGGATATTATTCCTCGCCACACATGAACATGTTTGGATATGTACTTTTAAGAGTTTAAAATCGGTGAAAAATTAATATATGACAAATCATTTTGGTTTTTCACGTTTAGACAAAATTTAACTTTGATTGAATCTAATGTTAACTTGTGCTGTGGATAAGTTTATTGATGAATTAATGAAATTATGAAGATTAATATACGATGGTTGATTCAATTAAAGTGAAAAATGATAGGAGAAAGATGAAGGATATTTTGGTTATAAAAAAAATTAGAAGAAAACATAATGTAAAATATCAAAAAAAAAAAAAAAGAAAACAAATTATTTGCAACGAAATATTTCATCAAGACTGATAAATATAGATATATCCTTCAAGATATTAATTATTTGCAAACTATAAATCATCAATCAATGATAATATAACTCATAAGACAAATATAGACAATAAACAAAATATAAAAATGTCAAACTCAAAGGAGAGAACACTTTATTTGGAGATGTCGTGTTTTATATAGACAAGATATTTAACTAAAAAACAATAAACATGTTAGTTGTTTTAAATAGGTGACACCTTCCAAATAAAGAAAATTGAGATTAATCTACAAATATTGCCAGATGAGGCCTCCTAAATTTCAAATTGATTGCAAGAAATCTATTTAATGTTTACCTTTAAAAAAAAGGGACAAAAAAGAGTACCAAGATCTAGAAGATGCATGATAGATATCAGTACAGATAGGAATATTTTGTGAATAAGAAATTTTGAAATCACCCAAGTTCTAATCTTATATAAGGTGGGAAGGCAGAATGCTGTTGAAAATATTTATACAATTATATTTGTATGTTACATGCAAGGTGCTAAGCCAAGGCAGTGTAAAATATGATGGGAGCTTATACAAATTTCCGAATTAGCATGAAGAATTAAAATAACTAATCGCAAAGTAAAACAATGACCTTCACATATGAAATTTGGAACGGAAAAGGGCAGTTGTTAAAGCTTCCATCTGTACTGTACAGAAGCAGATAAAGGGTTAGTTTAGCTGCAGGGTTCTTTAGTTGAGCCAAGCATATAAAAATTACCGTCAGAATCTGATATTAATTTTGATGCAATTTAACATTTGTATTAAAATATTATTTTTTACATATTTTTATTAATTAAAACACAAATTCTATGAATAAATATTGTTGTTGTTTTTCACTTTAAAAAACTCAGATAAAAAAACTGACCCAACCCTGATTACCCACATATGATGGCAGGCATGTTCAGAAACTTGAGCTCCTCAAAGGTTCATGAAACATGGAGTCCAAAGACTTTCCAAAATGCATTTTCCAACTTTCATCAAAAAGTTGTTCAAACTTTGTTGTGCTAAAAATGGGCAGTTGTTAGTATTGAGTATTCATGGCCCCTCACTTCATAGAATCCAAGATTCTGCTTAAACTACATCCCAACATATCACAATGTTCATGCACATAAAAATTTCTCTATTCATTAGTGTCTCTTTGAAACCCTAGTTACGTGAATACCATTTTCTAAAAACATGAGGAAGAGAATCAGCAGATCATATTAAACAAGATGGCTACTTCAACAATGCCTCCGCATTAACCAAATTTGCTTTCTGACTCCCCATCTTGCAACGCTTCTCCCCTGTAGATGTCTACTTGGAGGCTTTGTGAAGACATCTTGCACTTCCGCAATACTCGGTTCGCATAAATCCTTCACTAAAAAGTTTTGTTAAGAATATGATAGACTTACAGATATGCTTTCCCTTTTACTCGTTAAAAAACCATTATCAAAATGCCTTTAGTCGCTCACCCTCATTTGACACATGAAAAGTTTCTGCATGATTCATGACCTCTTTTTCAAAAAATAGGATTCCATTAGTTTCTACATGTTATTAACCTTTTTTTTATTTCTTCTTTTTCCTGAGAGGGAAAGGGCTGGGATTGGAGGCTACTAAGGGTGGCAGGTTTCTCAAATCACAATGTACAGTTGGTAAACTTAATTTAATAGCCAAATTAAATAAGATCCATAAACCTCAATGTTTCATCAACCTTATATCACCTCTTAAAGATTTACAAGTAAAACAAAATACATCCAGAATAGAATTAGCAAAACCAATTTAAAAACAGAATTACTGTTTAGATATTAACACCCGGGGCAAATATTTCATGAAATATATCACATCTCTTGCAGAAATCTCTGGGAAGCTCACAGAAATTACAGGTCTACACGCAAAAATATCTCCACATCAGTTACTACCATGAAAGAAAAACATCAGTTACTACCATTAAAGAAAAAAAAAAGATGAAGAAAAAGCAATGTACTGACTACTGCCATTAGAATAACAGTCTGACCTAGCTTTCTGCAGAATTGTCTTTAGCCTTCCATATGTGCCACTGCCTTCAACATATACTGTAGCTCTACCCTTATATCTGCCTGTTTCTAAACTGGACTTCAAAGTCATACTTACACATCTTGCAAATAGATGTGTCAATTAATCCAATTCTTCATAATCATCTTAAAACTCATTCCTTTTCCTTATGTACTCCAGCATCGCCAGAAGAAATCTTCTATGCATTTGTGTTCTTTAACACAGCAGGAAACAATTGTTTTAGGTACTCAATTTGGAAATCAAGACCCCAATACCTATTAGAAGCATTGTCCTATCTAAATTTCTGACGTCCTATCTTACCTTCAATGGCATGCAAACAACGTTCCTACTTGAGATCTCCACCTTCTTATTCCCATCTACAAATTTTCAACAATTACAAATATGATAAAGCCCATTTATAAAACATGTAAAGCACTCATACTGAGTGAAAATATATGGTCTCTGCATTTCCCTGAATTTCCAACAAACCTAATCGACCCACCAGCTATTTTGTATGAACACAAGAAAATTGAAGTCCAAACTTACAGGTCCAAGAAGATTTACATTCTATGTAACTAGAGGAGACAAAAGAAACAGAGATTAATCAAGCAGCAAGTACACATTAAAGTACACTGAAACAGCAGATAAAGGTGACAAGATGCTCCTCACATTTCTTAAATCAGTCCATCAATTTTTCTTCAGAGCAATAGATGCAGTAACCAAGTCTTCAGCTGTGACTGGCTTGTGCAGCTGCAGTCAAACAAAATTTTCAAACAAGATCACAGGAAAAACATGAAATATCATCCACAGATTGACAGTTGAAAACTTTTATTTAATTATCAAATTAGCCAGAAATTGAATTAAATAACAAAGAGGTAATTGCAAAAATATCAAACGTCAGCTACTCAATTTCTGGTAGCTATTACAGTTACGTAAAACCACAAGTTATAGATGATTTCAACAAAATATCAAGATCAAGATTGCTTACAAAATTCACAACTGAATTAATGGCACGAAAAGAGATAATATGTTGAGTGACTAACCATCATATTGACTTAATGAGTCATATATCCTAATCTTGGAAAATAGTAAGTCCTGATCCAAAAATATCAGTGTTATTTATAAAAGTAATTTTAAGGAGTAAAACATTTTCAGAAGAAGGGGAAAAAATAGACATCATAGTTCAATAAACATCTACAACTCATTAAAATATCTCAATGCGACTAATTACAACAGGTTTGATTATAATTGGTCGAGACGATGAACAATGTTTATTCAGGTCCAATTGACTTCTCTCAGAAATATACAGCAGTTAGAATGTTATGAATCTCAAGATGGAAAATTATCTATACTTTCATTGTGGCAATTGGTCAGCCTTGAATTCTAATTAGTTAATGCTAAAATATCTTTTTTTTTTTAATTACTCAGGACTTAATGAAAAATACTTTTTTAAAAAAAAGGAGAAAGAATCAGTATAAGAACTGATCCTGCCCATCTAATTTTTCAAAAACAAATTTCTGTTGTCCACATACATAAAGTATAGAATTTTTAAAGTTCAATGATTTAAATCAATTACTTCCTTAGCAATACAAGTTTTTTATTACTTGTGATGATAACAATTCCATATTTATTTGCATGTCAATTAGCAAATCTGAACATGCCCTAAAAAAGAGGCTAAAAGAAAATCAGATAAAAAGAAAAGGAAAAGTAGATTTTAAAGTTCATGTGCCAGGTCTTCACTCAATATCAAAGCAGATGATTACAATGACATCCTCATGAGGTATGGAAAAAGAAAAAGAAAAGAAAGAAAAGAAACAAAAGACTCACTGCTTCTGCAACAGCAAACCAATGAAAAGAACGCAAAAAAGCATCATCTTGTGAAGGAAGGCTGCCATGATTCCAATATGTAAATTTATCAAATTTTGCTTTCGTCTCCCAACATGAGCTCCCTTCAGTCATGTCAGAACTTTTTGTTCCGTCCTGACTCTTCTTCCCGAGGACAAAACCTGCAGAAAAACGATAAAAATGATGATTCTTCGAAGCGATTATAAAACGTGACTCAAAAAATCATAGAAAACTGATTTAACCAAAACTATCTTATGAAAAAATGAAACCATCTCCACAAAGTTCATAACATAAAGAAGCTTAGCTAGGCAGAGCCTTCACCCTCTAACTAAAATTGGGAAAACTTGTGAATCTAGGCTCTGCAACAGCACCCAACACATCTTGGAAAAGGAAAATGAACAACCAGCATCAAGATTTTAGAGCTCGAATGTCATTACTTCAGGTACTAACATGTCAGCATCAATTTCTGGCAGAAGGAAATGCTAGGAATTCAGCATTTCAACATCTCTCTTGTCAAAGTTAGTCATAACTGACAATATTCATCTTTAAGTGCTACAACAAAATCAAGCCTCTAAGTTTATTAAATGGATTCTATCTAATTTATTTCACAAGAAGTGTGCGAAAACTCAAAAAGTTTTAACCTAAAATGGGAAACAAGCTTGAAAATAGTTACAGTAGACTTGAGAAAAATGCAAACAAACAGGATAGTTTGAGTTGCACCAAGAACCATCTATGGTCAACCAATTTTCTAACCTATTTAGAAAGTGAAAAGTACTGTTTGAAAATAAAAGTGAACTGAGAAATTTAAACAATATTAATTTATTTTCACATATTCCATTGCTGATTGATGTACAGTAACTAGTTGCAGCCAGAAAGATTGTTTACAGCCTCAGGATCCTATAGTAAATGGGATTAGATGTCTACAGACAGTTTTCAGTAGCTATGAATCCAACCTCCATTAAACCCACTTGAAATCTTAATTAGACCATCAGAAGGCCCATCTTAAGCACATAACAAGAACATTGGATCCATAATCAGTACACTAAAAGGAGACTCTTCCCACCCCCCTTCCGGCCTCCCACCCCCCAACATATCCGCAGTTTCATCAGTTACCCACCAAATACATGTCCAAGGATGGAGACTGTAAAAATATCCCCTGTGACAAGTATCCCACATATTACCATGTTTTCTAAGCTGCATTAACATCTATAGACATGCAAAGCAAAGAACTATTATGAATCAGTAGGATGATCATTAAAAAAGTTGCTGAGCACCTCGCCTGCAATTTAAGTTCTTCACCATAAAACAGGGCAAAGTGCATGTCGCCTTAAGGGCTGCCTAATCAAATAAATAGAAGCATACAATATATTGTGTTTCACTGTCAAAAGCTGAACTTCCTTATTTCTGTTCTCAATTTCCCACTCTTATCTTGAATCAAGCATCACAATCAATAAAATCTTATTTAATTTCCTATTAATCAAACAAAAATTTAATACAATTTCTCAAAATAAACACATAATTTAAATTTTGGACAGGTCCAATTGATATTCATGTCCAAGAACATTATAACAAAAAGAATGTATGCACTTCATTTAATAGATTAAATGAGGACTGAATTAGACAATGCAAACTTAATTGCACACCTGAATAGCCATTTGGGAGTGAGATTGTTGTTCCTTGCAGCTTCCTTCCTCTGAAATGCGCTTCTTCCACCTTAAGTCCATCAACCTCCAACACTAACGGCAAAGGGGTAGTATTGGTAGGTGACATATATAAGTTGGACTCAATATATATATCTGGAAAGAGAGAGAGGAGTCACCTGTAGACCTGGGTTTGAAATAATGAGAAACAGGACAAGGGCCGTCGTATTTGACGCAGCAAGGGAGTTGGTGCACCTGCCCACTGAGATTCACCACTGAATCAGTACAGCTTTGGCTTAGATTTATGCTTCCCATCGTACCACTCTCTCCCTCCATACCCCTGCCGTCTCTGATCGCCTCACACTCAACAGTAACCCTAACCCTAACTTTCTAAAATAGACCAGGAGCACCTTCCTTTTCCCGCGCTTTATATCCTCAAAACTTCTGTTTCTTAATTTTCAGTTTCTTCTTCTACGTGGACAATCGGGCGGGAGGAGATTGTCCTCGCATGACATTGGACATGGTATAAACGTTGTCGTTTCAACGGTCAAACAATTCATCAACACTCTTCTAGATTTCATAAATAGATGGGCGGAACTAGGATTTTCAATTAGGGTGAGTTAAAAAAAACTTACCCCTCAAATAAGATTTTTTTTATTTTAATAAAAATTTACATTAAAATAAAAAATATAATTATTGTAAATATAATTATTTATAAATTAAATTTTTTAGAATTCTTAATAATTAAATATATATATCAATTAATTTAATAATTTTTTAATATAAACAATCATATTATGTGTTAAAAAAATTATCATTCATTTTATTGCCAAAAGATCTTTTAATAAGTTTTATAACTGAAAATAAATGATGCACTGAAAATTATAGGCTATTAAACTTAAAATCGCATTAAAGTGAAGTTATAAGCTTATCAAGATAATTATTTCTACAAATTTTAATTTTTAATTTAATTTTTTAATTAAAGTGACTTTTTATTACTTAGCATTCGTAGAATTATTAAATATTTTTAAATATTTCATTTTATTATGCATAAAACTAATAACTTCGATAAATATTACTATAGTGTGACTGCATACAATGAATTAAATATGGCTCACGGAATTTTAAAAAAAAATTCATAATATTTCACTCATCTATATGTGCATGATGTATTTACTTAATTTATATATTTATACAGATATTCATTAATCTTTACAAGTATATCAACAAATGATTAGTGACATAAAAGAAAAATAATTATGAAAAGCCAAAAATCAACAAAAAATATACAAAATTTTAAGGATATAATATTCAATTAGTTATACAAAAATTTAAACATAATTTAAAATTTAAAAAATCATAAGAAAATAATTATGATATTTTTACTTAATTTAAAAAACATGATGGTTCATTACTTAAAAAATTAAAATAATAAAAATAATAAAAATTTATGAAAAACTTTTAAAGGTTTTAAATTTATATTTATATTGGAAAAACTACCCAGGCTATAATCGGAGAGAGCCTCCACTATGGTCCATCAATACATCACCTGTAAATATAAATATTTATTCATATATACCTTCTTTTTTTTTATGATATACAAGTCACAAGGATTTTCCATCTTCTTTTAAACCAATGCAGTTCTGCTGTCTATAATTCTAATGCCAATATGAAATCCGCTTGCAAATCATAGAGACCCCCCAGAAAAAAAAAAATTGCAGTAAAGCTAAATGACAGATTCACTTTACAATAGAAGATTATAATTAAATCAACAATTGTAAGCATAGTTCTGTACTACTCAGCATCGCACCAACTACGTTCAGCTTTAATCCCTCCGGATCTACATCTAAATCTTGATTAGAGAACTGAAACTGTTGTAATTAAAGCCATATCCATGCCCTCTAAGGATCAAAATTAGATTGCCTTTACTTTCAGTACTCTTGATCAGTTGATACTGGGCTCTCAAGTTCAGCCATACTTGCGGAAGCAAAAGATTCAAATGACTCTACTGTTGAGAGAGAGGATGTTGTGTCCTCTGAATCCGAGACATCATCATCATGTAGGACAACGTGTTCATCTTCAACTTCCGATGTCTCTGAACCAGATGCCCCCATCAGAAGCTTATTTATTGCAGACTTAGCAGTTTCGACAAACCATTCATCCTCAGGTAGTGCACTGGTAATGCAATATAGTTAAACTGTCAGAAAGTGAAGATGATAGTACAAGAATATTTGGAAGAAATGGATACATGAGTACCTTTGCGGGTCTACGCCTCTAGCAGAGAATGTCCTAATGGCTCGAGCAATTATGGCTGATGCAATCTGATGCACATGGCGAGATGGGTAACCCGCAAAACAGGCAATTTCAACTGTGAAGTGCATATCAAGAATTAACTGCCAAGAAAGTCAGAACACCAGCTCAGAGGAGAAGGGAACGAGGGAGAGAAAGAAAGGAACAGAAATTAAGAAATGGATTGAATCCCATACCCCTAGGGATATGCACTTCTCAAACCGCTTTTCCAACAAATAAGTATTCATTTAACGTCAAAGAAAGACAATCTCAGTCCTCATAAGCATGGTAATTAATGATTGCTGAACCAAAACATAAAACATTTTTTGCTTAGAGCGTGTTTCCAAACCATGCACCGAGTGGATCCTGATAAAGAGTGTCTTCATGACATGGAACTTGTGACAAACATATCACTACGCCTTAATCACGTACTAATTGTAGCCATAAGAGAGACATCTTTTTCTCCAATTAGCCCAATCAAAAACCAGAGCTTCAGTAAGAATCTCAGAAATTAAATATTTGGTTCAAAGCAGTAACTTGGATGTGACTGCAACATCATCTAAAACATATTAATACCATCTCCCCCAAAAATTGATCTGGCATTCAGGATGCTTTTAATTACTTTCTGGTTTTCTGCTTATACTTTCTTGCTGGCTGCTGATTATATGCTCTGTTTTGCTCTCACTTTTTTTTTTCCCCAAGTTTCTTTTTAAAATTTCAACTTTCACATAAATGTTTTGTTCCAAATTGCTCATACAATTATAACCTTTTGATTCTTTCCAAGTTGTAAATGTTAAGTTTTATATCATAAAGATCACCAAGAGATGCAAGGTAATTAAATTTTGTACATGCATATATGTCTGTGTGTCCATGTGTCTGTGTTTATGTACATATATATATATATATATATATAGAGAGAGAGAGAGAGAGAGAAATGACAATCAACAGAAAACAATACCATCCATAAAAAGAAGAAGTCAGTACCTGCTGCAACCCAATTGGCTGAAGCGGGGCTGACTCATCCTCAAACGTACCCCAGAATTCCTGTTCATCAGACAACCACATCACAACTGTTTCTGTCAGTCTAGCAAGTAGAATTTTCTGTAGTTTCTCTTTTCCAAGTAGCACATCCCCAGCCACAGTTGCCAACTGCTGCAGCTTCGCGAATAATGCCTGCAATACATTTTCAGAACCATTACCAGATAAATGTTGGCTGCAAGCAACATGTTTACGCTGACTTGCAGCACGCCAGAACGAGAAAAAACGATGAAAATAATAAAATTTTTATAGAATAAAAGCCAGTTACTCAAAGCATCCTCCATAGCAAGCCAGTGTTAATAAAAGCAAAGTGAAACACAACTCAAGTTGCATCTTTACTCTGTTCTTGCATTGAAAACAGGAAACAAATGTAAGCAAAACACAACCAATGTTCCATTCATTTTCAATACCCATTCTTGCAATAAAAATTGATAAACACAACCAAAGAAAACCACAGAAAATTTCAAGGGCAGAACAAATTTTGTGTATTTTACCAAATGAATCTATCATTATCAAAACTTCAAAAATGGATTCACTAACCTCATACAAAGTACAGTAGGAGTAAAACTATGATTCTTATTAACTAAAACTGAAATGTAGCATCAAAAGCCCATGGAAGTCAACACCTAAAGAAGAAAGATAACCTGAAATGGTAGTGAAGGCAAAGGATCTGAATCCCAATATAAATCCTCTCCATTCCCACTTAAATAAATTTGTGCACTTAACCGTGTTTTCCCTTCTCTTGAATAGATAAAACTCAAAACATATTGCCGACAAAAATGATCTTTGAGCTTGTCAAATGAATGCTGAAGATGGCGCTTCCAGTCCTTCAACTCTGGAGTAGTGCATGCATTAGGCAGAACGTTTTCATTTTTTTGCTCACTGCCATCATTCTTCGGAGTCCACACTTTCATTACAGCATTTGGTACAAGTTCATCCAGAATTGTAAATGCTATTCCCAAAAGTGCAAGCTGTTCTGAATCTGTTTCAGCTCTAAACAGCATGGCCACTTTCAGCTCCACAAGATTGTCATCATCAGAGGGACCAGGTAGGGCTTTAATCAGCAAATCCATATATTTATCAAAAATATGTGAAACTCTAGTTAATACATTTGCTCCAAAATGCAAAACAACCAGTGGCGTTAATTGCTCCATAATATCCTGTAAACATATATGGTCAGAATTATAATATGAACTGGTCATTACAAACAATTTTGGTTCCATAAAATTCTTTTTACAGATGCACTAATCAGTAAATACCACTGGTAGATATGTCTGCGTCGTGAGCCAACAAGTGCACACAGACAGCTACAATCCCTTTCTTTTTTAAATACAATAATTCTCGCCACAAGATTATTGTCCTCAGTCTCGATCTTTTCTAGGATTGTAATATTCTATAGTGCAATTTATATGCATCCACAAACTAGCATGTGAATGGATCAAACAATAAAGGGACATTTATGAGGGAAATAAACTTTAATACACTTACAGAAAAAAATAAAATAAAATCAAAGGAGGTAGATTCTAAAATAAACAAAATATGGTTCAACCAGTATGGCTAAAATATGATGGTAAGCAGTCTACAAGAATATACAGGGCAACAGCCAAGTATAAGTAGATTCCTAACTTTGATATCCTATAAGAGCATTTATACGCTTCATAGTGTATATTCCCAAACCCCAGTAACTGATTTTTAGACACAACAAAAATAAATTAACCAAACACATTCACTTCTTCATGATTTATGCCTTATAACCCTCATCGGATCATAGCTCAAGTACCTAGTAGATTTAAACATCTCATATAGGAACATATACATGTCTAAAATTTTTGTAAATCACATCTCTGCAGCAGAACAACTAACAAGATTGAATTTGTGGACTTAATTTTAGAGTCCTCCTCTAGTATGTACACTAGATGTCCCGCTTTCTTCAGCATTTAGGCTGACAGAAAAACACGTAAGAATAAAAGTTAAAACTTACTTTCAACAATGAAAGAATCAACTTACTTCAACAATTTGCATAAATCTTATTCCACTATCAACGAGCACCCCATCTGAAGCTATTGCAAATGCAGACAATGGAGAAACAAAGTGAGGTGATAATGGCAAGCTCTCATTGATTTCAGTCAAGTCCAGGACAAGCCTTCTAGCACGTCTAAAGTTCAATTCTAGGACTTCTTCAATGTATGGCCGCAAAAGCACCAAAAGCAACTTTGACAATTTCAGGCCTTGCAATTCCAATATCGAGCAGTAGTTAAGACTATCCTGAACACAAATACAGGCCGCACGTAGAGCAGAAACTGTTTCAGAAGATGGTGCATTCTCTTTCACCAATCGTACAAGATATTCAATTTCCCACTCTGCCCATTGAACAATTCTGTTGGTATATACAGGATCATCACCAAATATCAGACCGGATTCCTTTGTCGTCACTGAGATGGTAGAAAAAACAAGCTTAGATAGTGTGGCTGGGAATATTCTAGGACAGACAGCACATGATGGAAGAAGAACCTCAATTTTCTTTTGGAGGTGCGACCCATAGCATTTAAGCAGTAGTTGATGTGCTAAAGGTCCCTTTCCAAGTCTTATTAAACCAGATAAGGCCTTCTTCAATTCAGAAATACCTATTGAAGGCTGTTCAGCAATCGCAACCAGCTGACCCTCAAGCATTGCCTTTCTATTCGAAAAAGCAGACTTGTATGAGGATGCTTCCATTGATGAGGCGTCTCCTGTGCATTTCAGCTCAGTAGAGTTTCTCTCTTCAGCATCCAGAGCCTCTAATGCTTCATCCACTTTATGTTCAGCCAAGAAAACATCAATCTTCTCCAACAATATCATCTTGATTTCATCTGCTTCATTTGGCAGGGAATCTTGAAGTTCAGAAATTTGAGGGTCTTGCTGAGCATTATCACTGTCACCATTAGCTTTCGTCCATTCATCCAATTCACAGCACACTCCAGTCATCAAATCCTGCACAAGGATCCCTTGAGCAGAAATACGTTTTCGCAGCTCATTTAACTCATGCTCCATGTCAACAACTTCTTCAGATATTCTAAACACATCATTATGATATCACAATTAATGGAATTAAGTATTGCAATTACATCATCAGAAACAAAGGACGCAAGAACTAAACATAGGCTGAGAGTCAAGAGAAAAGGTATGGAAGGAAGTGTATAGCATAGCAAATAACTTCTGTATTCCAATAACCACAATCATAAAGAGATGCATAGTGCAGATAAATTATTTTCTCTGGGCTAAGTTTAATTATTCTTAACTGTAGGATAATTTCAAATAAGATTACTTTTCTCCACAATCCAAATTGCCACCCCATTTTCACTTATACAAATAGCATAGAATAAACGCTTCATTGTTACCTAAGTAGTGACACCATTCTGATCAAACAATAAATACGCCAGTGCTTTACAATATTTGAATCGCATCCCTCACTGGGGGAGATGCTGCTTGGCTACTTAACAAAGGCTTGCCACTCTTAAGAGGTGAAATCATTTGCTGTTGTTTAAGGAAAACATGATTTATTAATGAAAAAGTATTTAAAAATATTTTTCCTACTTCGCTACATTATTTCACTAGAAAAGTCTCCTTATATGAAAACAGGGACATCATCTCCTTCACAGGATGAAGCCTCTTTAGATGAAAGAATCTTTTTTTTTTTTCCTCCAATGGAATTTCTTTTGCTTATTTTCCTATTTACGTTCTTGAATTTTTAGATTCTTGGTAATGAACTTAATTTCTGAGTAAACTCAAGTCTTCATTCAACAAAATTTTATTTCGTCTATCAATTAAGTAAGAATGTCTCATAGCAAATGCTGAAAGATGACCCACGCAGAAACAATATTAAATTGTCTTCTTTTTCTCCCAAGAACTACGACTAGAGCTTTAAGCAGGACACACCTACTTTAGGTCTAACATCTGTCCTTTCCCTCCTAGCCGGCTAGCATCACAGATGTTCAGGGAAAATTTCCTGAGGTGGAAGTGCTTTTCTGTAAATGAATTTGGGCTGGGGTAAACTTAAGTCCATCCTGTTGCAGTCCCTATAAGTTATCATCTGAACAAATGTGTAAATAGAGGCATATAGTTCCTCTTTCATTATAACGTACAAGGAAGGTGCATGCCTATAAGCCAAAATTTGGTAATCGCAAGTCCATTAAATTCCAAAAGCCGAAAGGAAAACCTTAAAACAACATTAAGATCCAAAAGTTGTTCAAGTTCCTCCTTTTCAATCAGTTTGTAAACTAAATTTATGTCCAAAGATAATCCTAAAAAATGGAGCTCTAGTGCCTCGGTATCAAAGCATACACCCATTAATAGGAAAAATAAAAAAATCATACTTGAGAACTAAAATACTTACGTATTGACTTGATGACACAATTACTTTTCGGTACATGAATCTCTTAGGTTTGACACTTTTTAGATGTGTACTCCTTTCTAATATTTGCACCCTAAAGGGTAATCACTTTGGACTGGATAAAATATAGGAGCCAGAGATGTTCTGGATGAAGGCTATTTTGTGTTACTCAAAATCCATTTGCCAATTCTAAAAATTTGCAACTCATTAATTAGAGTTGGCAGTTTCCATCAAATACTTCACAGTATCACTCAATTGATGATTCCACTGCAAAATCTCCTGATAGACAACAAATATTCCAAATTAAGCAAGTTTGACAGCTGAATACTGTTTCAATGTAGGTCTCCATGAAGGTATAATTGCTGCTAAGGGGGCCAACTCCTGGGCATTAACTTGAAAACTTTCTATGATCTATTCTACTTAATACAACTCATAGTATTAGTGCATTTGCACATCACGTTCTTCCATGAAATAATTGAAATCACAGTCCCATTTTATTCATCAAGAAATAAACAGGCATATTTAATTACCTCAAGAAAGGCAAGTACTTTAAGTGCATATTTCCACATAAGTTCTCCACTGCATCCTTTAAATCCAAGAGCTCACAACAAAGCTTTCTTATTCCCTGCATCCAAGAATTGTGTTTAAAATGTTCATAAAAGAGCCGCAATCTCCTCTCTACAAAAAATATTAAAGTAACTAATCAACAAGTACACTTGAAACTCAAAATGGAACAATAAAATTGAGAGAAAAAAGTTAAAATTAAACATTTGCATGCCTTAAGAAACTCTTAAAGCATAGTTATTAAAACCACAGAAGGTACTCACCCTCATGACTCGTGTGGCCATCACTATATTTTCATCTCCCATTATTTTTCCTTTTTTAAAAGGTGAGGTTGTTACACAACTCATTAAATGCCATTATCAACATCCACATCAATGTCCTTATTGCATAGATCATTTGAAAACAAAGAACTTTCAAAAGGATAAGCTCAAAATGCTACTAAGAAAAACTAGGGAGGAAAGACTCCATCAAATTATCTGAACCTAGCACAGAAGCCTGTGATAAAATAAAAATTACCAAACATGTACGTAGAGATTAACACTAAGATTGGACCCCTTAAAGATTGAGCTAATCTTTAAGTAAAATTATATGTGCATTAACACACACATACACATATTTATTTTGTGTTTACACATTTAAAAGAGCATGAAAAATGATAATATAACTTTCTCCAAAGCTAAGAATTCGATAAAAATAACAACTTTTGACAAATTGAACTGAAATAGAAGATCTCAAGAGTGCTGATGGCTAAATATCAATATTCTTGAACTGGAATCCATAAAAAGCACATGTCACAGAAATTGGAAAGATATGACATCTTCTTCTGTTGTTCTGGATAAAGAAGTCTCTTGTAGTTTGAGTTGTCTCTCTTTCAATTGTGTCACATTGCAAAAAGAGTTGCTTCTTCAATGGGTTTCGTAAATAAACATTTCCACTCACAACAGGTAATATTATAAATGGAATAGATCTTGGCCATAAATCTATAATAAGGGATCAACAGATTATCAATATGAAAATTGCGGTGAAAACCAGCAGACATCTTTGTTAATGCAACTGAATGCAGCTTCAATACATCCTACAAATCTCCATGAAACAGCAGCACATTCAGTTCTACATTGACAATTTGACATGGGCAAATGCTTCGTTACCCCAAACAAAGTTTGTCCACAAATTGTACAAGAAATGGAGGAAACCCTAAAATATTCTAATTACTCACAGAAGCACCAACAATATTCAACTGCATTCCAACACAAATACAGAAAGAACGAAGCCTTTTTCCAGCACAAAAAAAAAAACAAAAACAAAAAGATGTATGCTTGCTTGTAAGTCATAGGAAGGAGTAAACTGAACTTTATAACTCTCATTTATGAAAGATGTCAAAGGGAGGGACTAGGGAAGCTTTGAAAAAATAACATACAAAGTAGTTTCATCGACTTTCTCTCGGTATTTGCTATATTTTCCAGAAACCAGAAAAACGATACCTTCTCAGTGAGGGATTGATGGAGGGAGTCGATCTTGGACTGGGGAGTGATCCTCTCAATGGATGGGAAGTCATCTTCCTCTTCGCTGCTCTCCATTTTCCTTCTAGTCCCTCTTCTGGGTTTTTCCTCTGTGTCTCTTTGCCTTCTTCAGCATACAGTCACTGAAAGTGGAATTGACCAATATGGAGGATCTTGAAAAGAAAGCAGAGAGCAGGGAACCACGTGGCTACTGGTTCTTTTTCCCTTCTAACCTTGGGACTTGCTAATTGTCATGCCATGAGATCAATCTTCGTCCCTAAGAATTGCCTAAGTGCCGACCTTATTATGAAAGATTTAATAGAGATTGCACAGCAAGTAGAATTTAATAAATAATTAATTCTGTAATAAGATGCATAAAAATAAATATAGAGAGAAGAATAAATACATTAAACTTAAAATTTATGGGACTGCTAAAATTGAAATTAATGAAAAATGAATTAATATGTAACTCCACAGTTCAATTCACAAAATTATCTATATTTGAAATAACAAAAAATTAAAAATATATTAAAGAAATTTTAATAAAAAATTAATATCAATTTCAAAATAACAATTATATAAAATTACAATATTTATTTTATATTATCAATTAATTTAAGAAATAAGTTAAATTTTAATTTATTGATTTGATCTAAATTAAAATTAAAATTAAAAATATTTTTATAATTAAAATATTTTAAAATTAATTCAAATAAATTCTTCCCATTTTGAATTTGAATAATTTTTATATAATATTTATTTTTTATAAATTTTTTAAAATTTTGATGATATAAATCAAATATATATTTTTAATACTAATAAAATTTTAAAATTTTTTATAACAGTAATTTGAATTTTTTTTACATTTGTGAAAAAATTCAACTCGAAATTTATTTCATAAAATTTTTATTTTGAATATACTTAATTTTTAAAATTTTAAATAATGATAAATTTAATCTAAATTAATAGATTAAATTTATTTGTCACATTTGAAACATGAAGTTTTGATTAATAACATTAGGTAAATATTAAAATTTTATAAAATATTCATCTTTAATTTTACATAAACATATAAAATTTATTTGCATAAAATTTGTTTGTATGTTAACATTCTAAAAATGGTTTTCTTAAATCTTGTTTTGGATTATTTAAATTTTTTACTTGGGAAAGAGAGAGAGGTTTCAGATTATAATTAAGAAATGTAGAATAATACAACCGAACACTGTGCAGCCGTCTTAGCTCAGCCGGTAGAGCGCATGGCTTTTAACCATGTGGTCGTGGGTTCGATTCCCACAGACGGCGATTTCTTGTGGTTATGATTTTCGGTTTTTTCTTTTTGCTTTTCTTTCCATGTTAGCTTGGTGGCCAGAATGGCAGTCATTCACCTGAGGAGATTGGGAGAATTAGCAAAGCCGCAGAGGGAGATAGAGGGTAGGAAAGCAATGATTCAGTGTCTTGCATCAACACTAGCGTCGCATGCTCCCTACCATCCCACGCGTCGTTTTGGGCCATCGCCATTAAACAGAATCGGTGCAACGTCTTGCTTATCTTTGTCCACAACAACAAGAAGAGCAATATCTGTGTCCATCATAACCATCGGAACCTTTTCTTTATCGACTCTCTCATTCTCTATTGCTCCTGTAAAATCCGTAGTTAACACTGATTTCTCGGAGCTCTCTAACTCAGATGGCGTGAAGGCCTTGGACCTTCGTGTTGGCACTGGTCCAGTCCCTGAAGATGGCGACCAGGTCCTCCTTCCCTTGCTCTCTACGTAGTGAAAATATGTTGGATTGAGAATTCGAACATGAGGGAAGATATAGGTCTCTGAGTAATCGTAATTTGGGATTTGAATGTAAAGGTTGCAATTCATTACTACGGGAGGTTGGCAGCGAAACAAGGATGGCGGTTTGATTCTACATACGATCATAAAGATAGCAGTGGTGAGCCAGTTCCTTTTGTCTTCACCCTTGGCTCTGGCAAAGTAAGTCTTATAGTCGAATGCTTCAATTTTTTTACTAATGGCCATACTTAGTAATCACTATATATGTGGTTTTGAAAGTAACATTACATTTATTAAGCTGTAGTTAGCCATTTACAGACTCCAAGTGTAAATTCTTTACTTTAGTTTGACCTGGAGGTCCTTCTTTTGCTTGAAAGTTAAGCCATTTATTTAGATAAAATAAGTAATAGTTGCAATTGTCACTCTGCCAATCCACATGGCCTTTGAGTAACTCCTACATTTATAGATTGTGCTGTTATGTGTTGCTTGCTTGAAAAAATACTTTAGGAGGCAACAGACTGGTCTTAATGCCTGTGTTGAAGTCTCAGTTGCCAATGACACGCATGTTGAGGTCAAAGGAATGTGGTTCTGTAATTTGAATTGATACAAATTGTTTGCTACCTATTTACTGTTTGAAAATCCATTCCTGTTTTTTCATCCAGATTGCATAACAGTGAACAAATGAATATTATGTGTGATGTAGGGCAAGTAGCAAAGTAAAGAAATTAGGGATTTGGAGAAAATTAAGGCTTTAGGAAGAACAAAGGAGGAGGAGAAAAGAATAAAACAGGACCTTGGGCCTTAAATAAGAGAGTTCTCATATCTCAGAATTACCATATTCTTATACTATATATGCTTACCAAGTCAACCTTAAACATTATGGTGGTCTAAGTATTTATAGCTATTAAATACCAATAGAAAATAAGAAATTTAAAGTCCTATTAGAAACGGAATTAATTAATAATCTAAAATTAAGCAAATGCAATAGACAAATTAGCATAGCTGCTATAAAAACAAACAGGAATATGTACGCAAAAGAAAGATATGATAGACAAAGCAGTATAGCTGCTAAACAAAACCATGAAGAACAAGCTCAAACCATATAAAGCTCGCTATCTGCTTGTTTTTGCATGGTGTAATTTTTTTTCTTTTCCTAATATATTTTCTTTATTGATATCATTATGTGAGTTTTTGGATTTATTTGAGTGGTGATTTGAGCAACTCATTGTTTAAGCCTCTAATCCTGTTATAAATTCATTTCTCAGTAGCTTGGCCAAAGATTTTGCAGTGCATACTTCTTACTGTTTTCACTGTTATTGAGCCTCTGTCTCTATTTCATGTTCTCCTATTTTTGCTGTTACAAAGCAGGGAGCTTTGAATCAAAATTAACTTCAGCACAGTCTCTTGCATATAAAATTCTTTTCAGTAACCTTCGGCTGCAGAATGAGTAAAAGGGAAGAAAAAGTGGGGGGAATTTGGGAAAGGAGGGAAATTGAGGAGAATAAATAGAGAAGAAGAAGAGAGACAAGAAAGCTTAAAAGCTCGGAAGCTTGAAAGTTTATATCTTGCTTGTAGCTCATGGAACCAATTTATAGACTAATATAACTGATTCCTAATCAAACTACGAAAGTATAGTAGAAGAGTCCTTATTGAATGATGAAACTAACCTAGTTGTATTATAGGCTAGTTACAAATTCAACTCTTGTTCAACAAAGAAAAAAGCTAACTGATAATTAAACTTCATCCTAACTTAATTAAAGAACTAGCAAACAATCTTTTCTTTTTTTTTTGTGGGGAGGGGGGGGGGTGGTCTATGATATGTTTTCAGTGGTGGATGATTATTCGCATCTCCTTATGTGGTCAGTAGCGCTAGCAGTAGAGCTTAAACCTCTGATTTGCATGAGTGATGCTGGTATATGTCAACATTTCAGTCAAAACGGTTATCTTCCATGATATCTGGGAAAACTATATACCAAGTCTTCCTTTTACTTACTACTAAGAAGTTATAAGCTATATGGGCAGGTTTCATTCCCAAACCCAATCTCTGGATCTCTCACGAAAGGAATGCATAATACGTTCTGAGACAACCTCAATTATTTCATGTCCCCAAATTTTGTCGCAATATCATCTACCATACATAAATATGCTACTGTCCTCCCAAGCTGGAGATCTCTTTTTTAGGCACTTCCTTTGGGAACCTCAAATTTTTATGGAGTGTGATGTTCCAGTTTTGAGCTTCTTTTGATCTATTCCCAGCTAGATTACAAAGCCTAAGGCGTTTCTACTTGAATTTAAGCCTCAACTGTTACTATCTCCCTTGGCTTTTGAGCTGAGTTCTTCACTGGAGATAATGGCTGAGAATTACAATTCTATAAGGATAATTTTCAATCTGTCCAAGGGAACCAGTATTCTAGAGAGCGACATCCATGCAGGAATCAGAACAAGTGGACTATGCAGTAGTATTACACTGTTCCAAACACAAGATTGTAATGTAACAGTATCATGAGTAGTTCTACTATCTCTGGCTACAGATCTAGTTGTTGTCTTATCTAATCGCTGCATAACTTCAAAAGAACTGAAATCTGGGAAGAATCAGGATTTCAACTGAAAATCAACAGCATTTCCCACACTACATATTAGCAGACTAATCTATGCCGAGGGAGATGGCAATGCACCTATGTCACACCGTTTTGTACTTTGGCACAATATTAGCCGTAACTGCACCTACATGTAAAGTCATACTTTTTGGTCCTCCCTTAAATTCATACACCCATAACACAAAAATCAAGTACCTCAATTTCAGAATAATGGTTCTGTTTTTCTCTGGCATAACTACTCAAAATCTTTTTGATCCACCCTTAAAATCATACAGCCATATCATAAGACATCTATTTCTAAGGTTCTTGTATATTTACTTCACTTTTTATCTATGGGTAGTTATCCCAATATTGATTAAGGAAATTGAAGTCAGAATCTTTTGATATTGATGAAAAACTATATGCAGGTCATTTCAGGCATTGAAGCAGCAGTGAGATCAATGAAAGTAGGTGGTGTTCGTCGGGTTATAATTCCTCCCTCTCAAGGATACCAGAACACATCCCAAGAACCTCTACCACCTAATGTATGTCTTTCTTCTTCCCATCTTCTTAAAGACATACTTGTGCTTCTTTGCTGATTCTTTTGATCTCTTGTAACTCTGTGTTAGTTATTTAATCTGTACTTGGTTGTTTTTCTCTTCATTTTGTAAATCAAGCACCTCACTTTCAGAATCATGATTCTGTTTTGTCTGGCTGAAAAACTCAAAATCTTAATTTATTTATTGTCCATGGAAGAATTAACTATTTTCTTTTTCTATTTGATAAATTAAGAATTGTGTGGCTTTTAGGTGCTATCTTCAAGGTCTTCCCATAAGCCCTTGGATTGAATTCCATGAGCTTTCCTTTAGTAAGAGGCACTGAAATTTAAGACTCATTAAGCTGCAGCACATGACTGCATTGGTATTTTTTCCTGGCAAATATCTTTCTGTAGGTACCACACTAATAGTTTCTTTTGGAAATTGTATAACAACCATTATTCTTACAGTGAAGAAGTCACAAAGATGCAAATAGCCATTTGGTGTCTCTCTCCCAAGATTGTGAAGGCAGTTGGATGATTTTGGTTCTGTTTAGTGATTTTGGTGAAACTACTGAGAAATTTCTTTAAGTAATGATGCTTTTAACAGAACTATTGCAGATTATGGCATTGGAAGTGCAACTTTAGATTCATTTTAGCTCTTCCTTATCCATCAGTTCTTTAAGAATCCCTCTCACTAAGTACATGCTGGATCTGAGTGAAGGATTCAATAGTTGATGTGGATAGAGTGCTAAATTGTAAGTTGATTGTTTCCATGGGGAAAGCAATCTAGAATTATTTCGTGCTTAGCTGCATCACTGAAAGTGATGTAGCAATGACAATGGACTTCTTTGTCTTAGCATTTGTATCTTGAGAGTGCAGGTATACTTGTAAACAATCTGTAAGTTTGCACTTTCTTTTCATTTCAAGTATCTAGGCATTATTAGTGTTTGTTTACTTGGAATCCAAATTGATGCTTTAAGTCATCAATTGATAGTTACTTACTGGAGAGTGAAAATCCTTGCAAATCAAGAATAGCAGACCAACCTCGAGGAAACCGCCTTAAACTCGAATTATCGTTCATGATTCAACCACTCAAATATGCAACAGTTAAATTCAGAGACAACAAATAGATCAAGGATCTTGGTTAAATTAAACTAATAGATTTTCTTAAATGTCACTCAGATGATGATAGGAACCATATCTGGCAGGCAAGCTACTAAACTTGAATAACTTTGGTTTATACTTAAAGAATGTCACTTGGAATAGAAGTTTATGAGGCCAAGATTGGAAGCAATCTGCATGGAAATGGAGCTGAGTTTTGAGTAGCCTGGCTTTTCATAAGCTGAAAGCTCTTTGAGCTGCTACCAAATGAGAGGTAGGTGATAGATATGTGAATAAGAGGAACTGAAGTTTCAAAAGAATATGTTGAACATTTCTCAGCACTACTTCTAATGTACTGAGAGCATGTCTGAATGTGGAGGCTCTTGTTTCCTTCACTACTTTGCAAGTCGGAAATAATTATGAGACTGGAAGCAAAATTGATTGATAATAATTAAAAAAATTGACATACGTGTCTGTTGTATGTTGCCTTTTTCTCTTCATAAAACATTGTGATATTATATTTGATGTAAATCTTACCAGATAAATGCAGCATTATTATCTCAAGAATGTTATTCATAAGCCTGAATGGTATTGAGAAAAAGCCATCACAAAGTCTTGAAGTAGGTGTCTGCTTCAGTGGCTTTACATTCTTGATCATTCTGAAGTCTGCCAATCCAATTGTGTAAGCTAATTCTACATTGATAGAGATGTCAAGATTACAATTTGATTATGCCAAGGGAAGCAAAAAACTAAAGTTGTGAACTAAATGCTGGCAAAAGCTCCTTGTCAGTTTGAGGGAAAGCATTCTGTAGGTTATCAGCATTATCCTTTCTTTTTCTATTTGCTTTTATTGGTATAATCTTTGTTTGCCTTTTGGGATGCCAAACTTTGATTTACCTAAGGACGTCCTTATTCTTTTTTTTTTTTTTTAATCAGAATGGATATCCTTTTTCTTATCAATACTTAGCCTCTTTTTTCCCTTCCCAATTTGTTTCTTAATTAGCTTATAATTATACCTTTTGAGTTGTTCTAATTTGCTCTAAACACTGTCTGAAAAACTACCTTTTTCCCTATTATTTTAAATTTTGTTCGTAGTTTTCATAGACATTGCTTTTCTTGAGTTTTGACAAAGAAATGTCTATCAAAATTCATAGAGTGACTTGAGACAACAATTAGAGTAACAGCAAGGATTCCCTGATATTAGATATTTGAAAAATTAAGTATCATGGTTTGTCTGGCTTGGTCCACTTCCACACCCCTTAATGCTGTTCTTTTCTAGCATGTGAAAATAGTCCAGTGAACAGAGAGAAAATTTGATGCTGTAATGATTTTAAAGCCATGTAACCATGTTAAAGCAAAGTCCCCTTTTTGTCACAAAATTTCCCTCTTTCTACAAAAACAACCTTAAGCAATCCTTTATGTCGTTTTAGCACTTATTTGCCCTTGAGATAAGATCACCCTTGAAGCATTAATGGAGTGGCAAACATGTGGGCAATGCAAGATTTTGAAACTCCAGTTCTCTCTGGAAACCAGGGAGGAGTTAATTGGAGAATATCTCTATGATTTACTGTTGATTAGCTGGCTGCAATTGACAATTGATTTTCTTTTACTCCTTTAAAAAAAAAAATTGATTGTTCTTTATTTCTTTAAGAACTATTTACGGCCATTGCTTATAATATGTTTTTGTTTTACCTTGTAATCATTATTTTGTAGTTCTTTGATAGACAGAGGCTGTTTACTACCATTTTTAACCCAACACGTCTGGCCAATGGTGAAGGCACAACATTGGGCATTTTAATATTTGATATTGAGCTGGTCAGCCTGAGGCATCAGTCCAATCAGCTTCCATGATTTTTGAGAAACTCTTTAAATACATATTGTAATGCAGAACAGTATAATACTTAACAATTTAATTCATTTTGGAAACTGGCATGTCTGGGGCAATCTTTTTGCTGCGAGGAGTTAGAGGCTACAGATATTTGTATCCCTACATCTTTCTGACCTCAGGGTAGTTCAGTATTTTGATTTTGTATTCTCCCTATTGATGGATGTGTTGGTCTAATTTAGAAATTGAGATTGTAGCTTAAAGTTGCAAGATTATTACAAGCTTTCTTTAATTTGTATCTGGGGAAAAAAAAAACAGAGGAAACGAAAAGGGAAGCTGAGAGGAACAGATGTTGTTGTTTTATCTATTTTCAGGGTATGAAGATTCAACAAGCATATTCACAAATTTTGAGCATTGCACCTGATGTCAACCATTTGATCAGGGGATAAAAGAAAGGGTGAGATATTTGCAGATCAAACAGTCAATTGCCAGTTTAGCTGTTCATCTTTTCTGTCTCCTTTTGCTTTGAATCATTATGCTTATTGTGTTTTGGGCTACAAGGTAAGACAAATATCTTAAGGGACTCTCCTTAATATTGTACCTGTTCTATTTGATCTTATTTGCTTACATGAGCCACTAGGTGGTAAACAGAGAAAAGGTGGCTACAAGTTCTGGAAAACTGGGTTATGCAAGTGTAAATTAGAGAAAACAGTAAGAGATTAATTAAACATATAGTGTAGAACTTTTTCCATACAAGAGAATTATAACTCAGATTAAGAGAGAATAAAACCTAATAGGATTTTTCTTCAAATATTTTTCCTGTTAATTTTTTATGGCCATAATTTAGATTGTCAGTGACACCAATCATTTCCAAATTACTATTTTCCAGTGCAAATCTGTTGTCAAGAAATTTTCCAAGATGGACTAGCACAGCGAAATATTGGGCTGCTTCTCCTAGCATCATTTTTCTTCTATTCATTATTAGACAAATTCTAGTCTACCAACCATGTAAGTAATCAAGGTGTATATATGAACATGTATACCTATGTATGGACAAGCAGCTAAATCAAAACCATATTTGAGACAAAAGGGCTCAACCTTGCAGTTTTCGCAATTCATTCTAGTGAACCACAACAAGAATGTTGCTCATAGAACTGACAAAATTTAATATCATATCTGACTCCACATGCAGCTAAAATCCCATCTAATCCCATCTTTTAACATAATCTAAAGAAGAAAGCACTCAGTCCATATGTATCTACAAATCATAACCCAACCCATCTTTGATGGGCACCACACAAGCAGAGGTGGAAAAAGATTCAGCCACCATTTTTCTATCGAGGCTAGGGATAGCAATTCTGAAAGAAGACTTTTCAAGTTTCTGTGATCTTTGAGCTAGAAGAATTGTTTTCTGACATCAACATGAATAAACGCTGCAGTACCTTCAAAATGTTTTAACTTAACCATGACCTCAAAGCAGAGGAACTACAGATCCAAAGGAAAAAGAAACAACCAAGACCTTAATCAAGTGGTTGATCAATTAACTGCATTAATGCTGGACTCTTGATAAGCCTACAGTAGAAGAGACTAATGTTAAGGCAGTTAATTAAATGAAAACTGTGTCAGTTCAGAAAGTTCCTACATTGAAATAAATAAATTTGCAGATACAATGTGATGCAGTGGCAAGCATTACCTATTGATGACCTCAAACTCCCCTCAAGTGAAAAGAAATTTTGGTATGAGCTCCAGCTAGTAGTATTTGTTGGGGTTTTCTTTACTTTGAATGAGAGGGACACCATCTTCCCTCCATTTTATGCGCTCTTCACAAAGTGCTGCTACCACCTCTACATACAACCGGTGCTCCTAAAATCAAAAAGCATGTCACAACATGGACAAAAGAAAAGGAACTTTGAGATGAAAAATACAAAATAGCTTCAGCTTGAATGCAAGCATAAAGTACAGTTAACTTCGAGACAAATGATTCCATTTGTCTATTATAGAGTGTTTAAACAACATGATTTCCTGTAAAATGAAAAATAAATCTTTGTACCTCCTGAAGAACCCTTGCTGCCAATTCCTCTGCAGTGTCATCCATAAACACAGGGACAACTCGTTGAGCAAGTATTCGCCCTGTGTCGTACTCCTCATCAACAAAATGGATAGTTGGCCCAGAGAATCTAATTAAGCATGCAGGACAAAAAATGGCATAAGGACCTCTCTCATGTATGCCTCTTTTCTTATAAATGGGAGGTAGTGGAGGAAATAGAAGCAGACTATGAGGCTCTGACTTTCAATTAGGATCTAGGAACATAAATTTATGAGGTCAAAGAAGAAAAATATCACATATGACATCAAAAGAACAGCAAAATACCTTGCTCCAGAAGCAATGACTGATTTATGCACCTTCATACCATAGTAGCCTTTCCCTCCAAAAGCTGGAAGAAGTGAAGGATGAATATTTACTATAGATCTGGGATAAGCTTGGATCAACTTGACCGGTATAATTTTCAAATAACCGGCAAGAAGAATTAAATCAATCTTCAAATTCCTGGTTGTGATAAACACATGACACATGCATAAGTTTGGGTGTCAAGAGTTTTCCCATAAATTGGTACGCAATAGGAAAATACAAACAAACTTTACAGCATGTTCTATGCTGCTACAGCTGATCTCAGATAAGGAAAAATTAATATGCTAAATATAATCATCTGGCATGTTTACTGGCCTTCTGAAAAATGAGAGAAGGAATACCAATTGCAATCACAACCTGAGAACGAGCTATGGGATAAAGGTTATTCAATTATTACATCCTTTAGACAAGGTTCCATTTCAAGACTTCTATACCTCCATTCTTTCACATATCCTTATTTTCAAATCCAAAAAACTAACTAGTACCTCTTTCAAAATAACCGTGCAAAGTGTACATTGATGAACGTACAGATAGGTGTTTGCAACATAACATACCACACATCAGTGCAAATAAACAACTCATGATCAATAAACTCAATTATACTGTCAGGAAATTCCAAAGTTCAGCCCCATGGGACAGGACTGCAAGCGTGTGGTCCAGGACCTTTCCTCAATTTATTCTATATTGTATTATAAGTGACATGTGTCTTGCAAGTAAAGAGAGGGATCCCCCAGGATGCCACGCCTAAAAAGTCCATGCACATCAAGCACCTCATTTAGTTAGGTTTTAATTAGAAATCCATTCTTACAATCAAAGTGGCAATAGCTAAGCCCAGTGCATGGCCTAATTTCCTTTACCTGATAAATTAGATGTAATTTGACAACACTCAAAAGATTTCTTACCAGGAATGCTGGTTCATTTCCAATTGTCAAAGAATGTGACTAACATCAAGAATATGCATAGGCTGATCAAATGTAGAGTGAATAAAATCCTCCACGATAATGAGTCAGGTATAAGATGTGGTTCACCATCCACAATGAAAGTAAGGTAAATGACAAACAGTAAGTAAAAGTAAAACCGTGCCTAAGAACAGTCACAAGCTCACTGGGAGACAGTCCATCAGGGTCATCTTTTATTTTGGGGAAGGAAAGAGTAGAGATACCATTATTTCTTGCATACTCAGCACCTCCACAGCCTGGTATTAAGTAAAATAACACACATGAGTCAGAATTCACAAGAAAAAGGCCTTAAGGCATTAATTATTGTCTCTTTACTTTGTGCTCTCGTTAAAATATAATCCCTCTTCGAACACAGTGATAGTTCATGTTAAGAACATTAATACAATGGTAAAATCAGCTTAAAGAACAGAATCAACATCTTTTTTCCAAAGAGATTAGAGCCTCAAGAGATAATCAACCAAATGAATGTAGATTTCCAGACATGAAAGGGCAAATGTAAACCCAAAAGAACAACATATAATTAGCTTAACCATATAATTTCCACAATAATCAATCAATTGAGGCGTGGCTACTAATATTATGAACTAAAAGGAAAATTACAATTAAGAGAAAAAGATAATCTTGTCAGAAACAGAGAGATACCTTGTTTATTTGTGACCAACACGACAACATCCCCATGAATCAAACCCTCAAGGCATGCCTCATGAATTGACCTGAAATTGGAACCCCCACCAGAGACGAAAACTGCAAGCTTTTTCCTTCTAACTCCAGCTCCCAATTCTTTCTCACTCAAAATGACATCGCCAGCTTTCTCTGTCTTGGCGCTGTTTATGCACAGCAATCTCTGTCTAGAGGGTAGTCTCAGAGAAAAACGATGACCTCCTAAAAAGATGGAGCCACGAGGAGAGACTGCAAAGAGTCGTTTATCGATGTTTCGGTACGATGGGAGTGTAGCATTTGAACAGAAACGAGAAAGCAGGCTTTGTTCCATTGAAGCTGAAGTGAAAGGTGCCCTAACCAGCGAGTATTTTGTCTGTTTGTTTGACAGTGAGCGTCATCATTATGTCCATGCTGTATGGGGTTGGGTTGATCCATTTATGATTTGGCGGATCAGTTTTAACTTAATTTTTTTAATAATTAAGTTGTGATTTTTAAATTTTAAATTAAATAATTAGATGAATGATTAAAATTAATCAAAATAATTTAAAAATTAATTAATCTTATATATTAAATTTTATAAATATATAAAATTAATTAATTAAAATAATTAATAATATATTTTTTAATTTATAATTTTATCAATTAAATTAAGTTAATATATTTATTTCTAATCAAATATAATTAATATTATGTAAAATTTATTTTATAATTAGTTAATAATATATATTACTCATTAATTTTTTATTAGATAAATATCTTACAAACCTTAATCTTTACTCTAAATTACCAAGCAAACTTTATGTTTAAAAAGTGACAATTTGAATTTTAATCTATCAATTTGTTTTATATTAAATTTCATCAAAAATTTTAAAATTGAAAGTATTTAAATTTTACTACAAGATTCTTACTTTATGTACTTTCACATTTACAATGCTAACCTAAATCATTATACAAAGCACTATTCAAACATCATCACAATAGGCCCTTGCATTCTCCATGCATATAAATAGTAACCTTGGCTTGCGTTTCAGATCAATAAAAAGACAGCCAGCCCTACTAATGACAAGGGCATATTTACAACTAACAAGATAGTTTCAATTTCAAATAATGCAACTCCAGTATTAACACAAGTTAATAGTTAATAATATAATGACCGCAACTAGACCAACAACTAGTGATGTCAAAGTGAAGACAATTGCCCAAAAAAAAAAAAAAGTCAGACTTGCAAGATGAAATAACTCTGAATGTAATTTGATTTTGTTAAGACAAATTTGGGTACGTGATCAATCTGATTGTATTATGCTTATGTCATTAATTTAATTTTTCATGTAAATAAGTTGCATTAAAAAAATAAAAATAATAACAAAATTTAGCTACAAATGAAATTCATCTTTGAATATTGATAAATTGTCGACAAAATTAGTATAAAAAATTCATCTTACTGATCGATTATGATAAATTAGCGATCGATTCAATATTTGTTGCTAAATTTAAATTCAATTAATTTATGTTACTATTTTAGGCATATTAGTGACTTGTTAGCAACCAAAATTTTTATCTCTACCTGGCTACTAGAAAAATCGACAGTTCATTGGGCATGGCGGTCGGTAGTTAGGACGTGGTGTAACGACCCCAGCTGGGCGATCGTTAGCACTCAGTGACAGCTACAGTGACTGCCGCTGGGCAGTCGTGGAGGGAACCCAACGATCGCACTAGCAAAGCCAAGGCTAGCACTAACAGCCCAATGTCAATCGCTAGGCTCACCCAGCCTAGCGACAGTAAGGGGCCATCATTGTGCACCCCAAGCGAGTGCTGCAGAGTCGTCGCTAGGCACCCTAAGCCTAGTGTTGGCTTTTGACAGTGGCCACGATGGTTACATGATTGTCGTTGGGCACCCTCTAGCACAAGTTGACTTTTGCCAGTGCTTGCGATGGTCACGAAGCGATCATTGGACTCCTTCATGCCCAAAGCTGCTTTTCCAATGCCTACAACGATCGTAAGGCTGTCGTTGAGCTCATCTAGCCCTAGTGACAGTCGTAGTGCTGTTGTCGACCTCCTCTAACCTTGGCGCTAGTGGCATTCCGCCAGGTTACGACTGGCTTTTCTTAGTATCAAAAAAGGTCATGGGCCATAGGGTTGGCAAAAGCCAAGGGCAATGAATGCCACTAATGTTGCCTAGAGTAGCAATGCATGGCCATGCATGGCTACTCTAGAATATATGGCCACGCATGGCTACTTTAGCATGCATGGCCATGCATGCGGCAATCTAGTGACCGCCATAAGTAATAGTTACCAACCATGCATTTGCATGGCAGGACTTGTCAAAAAATTAAGGAGTCCAGCTACTGCCACTTATAGTGATCGTTGGATAATGAAAAAACTAGGAAAGCCCTATTTTTTTTTCCTCGCGCGCATTGCTGCCTCTATTTTCTTTCCTTTTATTCTCTTCTCTACAAGCGTCCCTCTCGTCTCTCTATAACTCCTTTTTTCTCTTTTTGTAACTCACCCAGCATTCACTGCGTCTTTGCAACTCTTCTCTCTTTTTGTAGAGCTCCTTCTTCTAGCAGATCTCTAAAGTGACAAAAGATTTTGGTAAATTTATGAATTACAATATTCTTGGTTACATTTGATTTAATGATATTATATTATTAGATTAAAATGGATAGAACAATTTTTGTTATATTTGATTTAATACTTTCACCAATATTAAATTACATAGAATCATTTAAGTTACATTAGATTGAAATTTTTTAGGTAGATTAGGTTTAACAATTTTTGGTTACATTAGTTTTTTAAGTTAGATTAATTGAAAATTTTTTTGTTAGATTATATTTAATATTTTTTGGTATGATTAGATAAACTAATTTAGATTAGATTAAATTATAAAATTTTAGTTAGGTTAGATTTAATTAAGTTATTTGGTTGTTAATTTTATTTGTTAATTAATAAATTTAGTTTTTGTTATATTAAATAGACATAATAATTGAATTAGATTGTAATTAATTTGTGATAAAATAATTTAATTAATTTTTCAAAAAATTAAATTGGTTAAATGTTAATTAAAATTATAAGTTGTTAATTTATTTGGTAATAAATCTTGTTTTTGTTTCATTAGTTCGATATAGTTATTTAATTAGATTGTAATTATTTTATGATAAATAATTTAAGTAGATATTTTAAGAAATATTATCTTAGTTAGATGTCAATTAAAATATTAAGTTGTAAATTTAAATTGTTAATAAATTTAGTTTTTGTTACATGTATTAGTTAGATATAATTATTTAACATTGTAATTAATTGGTGATAAATAAATCAATAATACTAATTAAAAATAATAACTTAGTTAAATGTTAATTAAAATTTTAAGTTATTAATTTTATTTGTTAAAAATTTTAGTTAATGTTAAATTAATTATATAATAGTTTAATTAGATTATAACTTCGACATAACTAATTTGAATAGATTTCTATGAAACTTACATTAACTAAGATATTAATAAAATTTAGTAGTTATTAATTTGAAACAAATTATTTAATTATATTTTATAAGTTTGTTAATTTTATTTGCTAATGATTTAGCTTGCTATTGAGTAGTTAAATGATTGTTTAATTCGATTGTAAAATAATTTGAGAAAATAATTTATCTAATTTTGTATGAATATTAAATTAATTATTTGTTAATTAATTTTTTAGTTTAAAATTTTATTTATAACTGAATTTAGTTTACATATGTTTGATTTAATGAATAATATATTAAATTTAATTATGACATGCCTTTAAATATATTATTTGAGAATTATTAGTAAACATTTACTATCATTTATCATGTGTTTACATATGCATCGAGATAAATTATTCAATAATAATTTTTGAATTACACATATTGGATAGTTTAAAAATGTGTAGCACATGACATATATAGATTGTTATTCATTTTATTTTGTGTAAATTCTGTGCAGTATCTTTATTGTTCTTTGGATACATACTAATGGATATAAATATGTGTTTCAATTAAAAACACCAACTTATATCTATGCATGTAATGTATTTAAAAAACCATGAGGATATACTATCAAATTTTTTACTAAATAAAGTAAACAATAACTTATGATATTGTGCTTCACATAATTGTACATTTTTAAATGGTATAAAACCACTTATCTTTGGAGTTTAGGTGACATATACAAAATGTTAGAAAAGTTATACTGTAACTCATGTTCTTTTTATATGTCCTTGAAATTTATATACTAGTTATCTGATATTTTAACTTATTACTATAAAATTATTTATGTCATTGGATGTTTGCTTGATAATAAGTTGTCAAGTTATTGAAATTTTTAGGATACAAGTTCTTAGGAATTAGTTTAGAACTAATTAAAAAATAGAAATATAAGTAGATTATATCATCAGTAGATGTACTTTAGGTTTGCAGAAGGATTATTAAATCAAAAATTTTTAGAAGGAATGGAACAGTTTATTCAATTTACTTGTAATTAATAGATGTTCATGGATGAAGATAAAATAAAGTATCTACGTAACTGAAAAAAATGTCAAAACCGTCGATATGAGACCATCGATGTCGTCAAATATCATTTGGTTAAATATGATTTTGTACCAGAATATTATGTTTGAAATTGTCATGGAAAAAATAATGAGTGCTCTAAATATTAGGCAACTGAAGAACACGTCGGAGAAGAATCTATCACTATGCATAAATATGCTAATACATACTAAATAATGGTAGTGGATGTAGCTAATTCAGAATTTAATTCGTAACATGTGGAAGAATCCCTCAATTTGGATGCCTAACGTTTTTATGATATATTGATTGCTGCTAATCAATAGTTATGGCATGAGTGTTAAAATAATCAAAATTGTCTGTTATTACTAGAATATTGAACATAAGTCAAAACATCATATTTTTGAAGGTGTTACGATGATATTTATCAATTAATGAAAGCGATAATGACAGTTAATAATCTAATGACTGAAAACTTTTACAACATAAAGAAATGCTTATAAGGTATGGGTTTATTGGTTGAAAAGATCCACTGTTGTAACAATGGATGCATGATTACTAGGGTAAGAATAGTGACCTAAGTTATTGTAAGTTTTGTGATCATCCACAGTATAAGAGACGAAGATGAAGATTTGACAAACAGAAAACTCTTGTTTCACATAAGAAGATGTATTATTTTACTCTTAAGGCATGCTTATAAAACAATATGCATCAGAAGCCACGGTAAAAAACATGATATGGCATGCAAAACATGAGATTGAAGATGGTATCATGTGTCATTATTCTGAATCTCTTGTTTGAATGCATTTTAATCAATGTCATCCATTTTTTACTAACATAGGAATATTAGAATAAGTTTAAGTACTAATAAATTTTAACCAATTGACCAATGAGGACAACAATATTATTCATAGCCAGTAATAGTCATACCATATAACTCTTTCCATAGATGTGCATGAAAAAAGAGTACATGTTTCTAACTGTGATCATTCTTGGACTGATAAATCTGAAAGATAGATTAGATGTTTACTTATAGCCTTTGATAGCACAGTTACAAATGTTGTGGATATTAGGGTGCCCACATATAATATCTCTTTCAATCAAAATTTCATCATGAAAGTAGCTCTACTGTGGATCATTAATGATTTTCCTGCATACTCAATATGGTTTGCTTGGAATACATTAAGAAGACTAGCTTGTCATTATTGTAAAGAAGATTTAGATGCATTTACCCTTTCTAACAGATGCAAATAGTCTTAGTTTGATGACCATCGTAAGTTCTTATGAAAAAATTATCTATTTCGAAAGAATAAAACTACATTTATTAACAGTAAAATAGTGAGAAAAATAGCTCATCCTATTAAATCTAAGTACGAATTACTACATGAAATAGATCAATGAAGACTTAAAAATGTTACGAAAGTTGGATATAATTAAATAAATGGTTTTATTTATAAGACATGCGGTTGAAAGAAACAAAGTATATTTTAAGATCTGCCTTATTAGAGCACCAACTTAATGCGACATGATCTCGATGTCATACAAATAGAGAAAAATGTTTTTGATAACATGTTTAAGATAATCATGAATGTAGAAAAAAAACAATGGATAATACAAAGTCGAGGGAAGACTTGAAGTTATTTTGCAGACCCTGAGTTAGCGAGAAATGCGGTAACTAAAAAATACCCTAAACTTTGTTACACCATTTATAAAGCAAGTAAAGAAACATTGTGTGAGTGGGTGAAGAATCTAAAATTTTTTGATGAATATGCATTAAACATGATAAGGTGTGTGGATATGAGGGAGCATAAGCTGTTTGGGATAAAAAGTAATGACTGTCATATTTTTATGCATTAATTACTACCCATCGCATTCCATGAACTGTTGCTAACTAATGATGACACACACTAACAGACTTGAGCATTTTTTTCAAAAAACTTACATCAACTATCATTCGTGTTGAATATATGGGACAACTTGATAATAAAACCCTCATAATTCTTTGTCAACTCTAGTATATATATATTTTTAGACTTCTTTGACTTAATGGAATATCTTTCGGTGCACTTGGCTTATGAAACAAAGATAGCTGGTCCAATACAATATCGATGAATATATCTATTTAAAAGGTTTTAATTATAATTTGATATAATTAAATAGTTTATCATTTTAATCACTTTATTGTTTGATTATTTATTTAAATCACTTAATTATTTGATCATCCTTAATTGTCAATTTAAGTACTTACGAAAGTTAAAAAATAATGTTAAAAATAAAGTAAAAGTGAAATGATTAATATGCAATGCATAATTGATTGAAGAAGCATAATCTTTTCATTCATATTATTTCAAGCCACTTGTCAATACGCGACATCAAAAAGTGTCATAAATCGATGCTAGTGATTATGATGTAAAAGAGAATGAAGGAAATTTATCGATCTTTAAACATCACGATCAGGCATTTGAAAAAGAAAAATCTAAATAGTTGATAGATAAAGAATATCAAGCCGCTCATATATATATATATATATATATATATATATATATATATATATATTATTGAACTGTCCTCAGGTCGAACCGTTCATAAAGTACGTATCTCATCCTTCAATCATAGCAATTCATTTCCTCATTCGCACACAAAAATCTTCTTTGCCAATGATCATCTTTTTCAAACTAACGTTTTTCAGAATTTATATTTCTCAATTGCGTGAACAATGTCCATGCATAATTGATCGTAAGATTGACACTCATCTAAAATTTTAATTTTTAATTTGGTTCAATCTATATGTGCATACTTATAATCAATGCTTTTAAATTACTAATCAATTTTTAGTAAACATACATAGTCAAATGATTAATTTTTAATATTTTCAAGCACACAACTCACTAAAATTTATTGATAAAAACTTTATCAAGGATGTTGCAAAAGGTTTATTACGATCGGGGAAGTCCTAATAAGGATACTATGTTAATGGGTATAAATTTTACATCAAAAGACATGATTTAAATACATAAATAATGACCAGTGGAGTTTGTATTAAAAGGTCCAATTATAATGTAGATTTAAATGACTATTTTGGTATATTGATAGAGGTGTTATAATTAAAATACCTAGTGTTACCAATCAAGAGAATCATTTTGTTTAAGTATGAATGGTTTGATCTTAGACCGAATGTAGGCACCAAAGTATATAAATCATATAATCTAATGTATCTCAATCATACAAGAAGATTGAATAAGTATGAGCTATTTGTCTTTACTTCATAAGCTGCTCAAGTCTATTATGTTTCTTATCTAAGGTTAAGGCATGATAATTGTACTAATGGGTTGCTTGTAAAATAAAAGCTAAATCTATCATCAAACTTTGAGACTATAATTTCTTTAGTGGATCAACCCAAGATACTTTGTTTTTAAAATGATAAAAAAGATATTCATCAAATTAAGAATGATACGAATGGTCATCTTATATCCTCAAATGATCCAAGTGGTTTATTAATAGATATTAATGATGAGGAAGAAGATATGCTAGATTAGTCATAGTTTAAAATTGTTTTTACTAAGGAAGAGGATGATGAAGTGAAAGAGCAACAAGAAGAGGAAGACTCTGAAGATGATGATTAGTTATATTCATAAAAAAAATTTATTACTTGATTTGTTAAATCTTGTGTTTTAAATAATCTAATTTTGTTAAAGGTGTTGTATTATTTGGTTATTTATTATATTGTATTTTCATTGTGTATTTAAGAGGTTTTAGTATAATTTTTAGGGAAGATTTTGTTGAATTTTTTATAGAACTGTAGTTATTAAATTAACTTTTATAGACATGCTTAGATGAGAGGTCGAGGGAAACAAGGTGACTCCGAAGAGAGATCAGGTGAATACCCCCGAGGGAGTGATCAACACATTCAAGATAAGGAAGTGGATGCAATTGCACTATCTCCACATGAAGCGTCTATACCCGCATATGGTTTTACTAGTTTTACTTTAGATTCTTCTAATTTTGCTGCTACTAGGATGTCCAGCTCAATGAGTTTGCAGAATACAGGTAGATAGCAGATTTTTGTAAAGAATGATACGTACGTATTCATAATTAATGTTTTTTAATATTTTGTATTATTGTCTTTATAAATTTTATCATTGTTACTTATTATTTCTTATTTTATTTTCTAATTTGACAAGATTAATCCTTGACATAAATGTTTAACAAAAATTTATAAGATATTTGAAAAGAGAGTCGATCCATCTGAGTACACATGAAAGGTGGTGTTTCAAGAAATTAAAGATTTTTATTTTGAAGAATTCAAGATACTCATAATTATTTACTATAAAAACATATTTATACATTTCAATTAACATACCAATCTTTTTTATTTTTTCGAAGAAACATTTTATATGGGACAAGCAAATAGATAGACTGATAAAAACCACATGGGAAGCTCGTGGTGCAGATCAGTATGCTAACTTAATATACACATGTCATTACAAGGTAAAAAATAAACCTCAATTTGTCCCAAATACTGCATAGAAGCAGTGGCAAATAGAATAAAACAGGCCAGAGTATAGATTCTTCTCGACATAGTATCAATTCATTTTCATTATAGAACCATTGTCGACACTTGTACGTATGATATTTAAATTATTTATATAAATATAAATAAAATTAATATGATTATTTATTAAATACGATTTTTTTTCAAACATAGTAGCTGGGTCATGAACCTATTGCAACAAAGCTTTTTAAGCGGACTCATACTAAGAATTTCAATCTTGATGAGTTCATAGATGAACATGTCAAACAAATTAATGTAAGTTAATTATCTTTAACATTAATAAAAAATTATGTTATCTTTTTTACTTTACTATTTAGTTCAGCTAACGAGTAAGTTAACAAATTGTTTCATTATACGAATGCTTTAAGGAGTTGGTTGCTTGAGATTCTTAGTTAGAAAAAAGATCTTCTGACACATCTGAGGTAAACTACACTAAGCTCTACTATGAGGCTGTAGGTAGAGAGAAAAAGCGTTGAGTGTACAAAATTAATAGTCAAGCTCAATCATGGTATTAAAGCAACAACTTTAGTAGTGAATGCTTTATTAATGATGTAGTCATATAGGATATATACTCTCAGATGAAAGTTATAAAAGAGCGCATTGAGTTAAAGAAAAAAGGTTATAGAGGAACAATTGGATGAGGAGTGCAAGGTGAGAGATCATGATCGCTTACATTATAAAAGTGATATACAGGAACATTTACAAAGAAAGCTTGATATGAATAAGTGCATCCGCAAGATCGAGACTCTCTTTTGAAGAAGCGCACCTCCAGCACCACTTAATTGATGGATATCATTTTTTCATTGAATAGAATATTTGATTTTATTTATGTAATTTTTGTTTTATGAATAACAGAAAACAAGTTGCATTTAATTTTTATTTTATGTAATAGGTTTTTCAAAAATTTTATATAATTTTAAATTAATTTTTTAAAATTAATATTTTTGTTAACAACCGATTTTGATTTGTTGCTTAATTAAATTTTAGCGACAGATCATAATCCATTGCTAGATATATTTGACGACCGATATAAATCAGAGATTAATAGAAATCTTAACAACCGACACAAATTAGTCGTTAATTAAAAATTTTAACGATGAACACAAATTAGTCGTTAATAAAATATTTATAACCCATTAAAATGCATCGCTAAATATATTTGATGATTGATACAAATCAATTGTTAACTAAAAATCTTAACGACAAACACAAAATTATTCATTAAATAAAAAATTTACGATCGATTAAAATCGGTTATTAACTTTTTTGAGCGACCTAGTTTGTTGAGCTGCCACATTATCAACAACTGATCAGACTCAATCACTAAATTAATCGTTATTTTTTAGTGACTGATTATAGTTGATCGCCAAATTAATCCCTAAAAATCGTCACTATCACACGACGTGTTAATGATCAATTTTAATCGATCTCTAAAATAACAACAATAAATAATCGATCGTTAAATTAGTGATGAACATCAAAATCAACCGCTATTTCCTTTAACGACAACCATTTTTACTATCGATAAAATTTATCGCTAATATATCACTAAATTTTTTGACGACAAATTTTTATCACTTTAACAACGAATAAATCCATTCACTAAAAGCTAACTTTTTTGTAATGCGGATCATACAAATGATTTATGCAAGCAAGTGAAATTTAGTAGTTTATTTTAGGGTAAATATCATTTAAAACTCTGAGTTTAATACTCTCTTTCCAATCAAACACTAACTTTTAAAATGTATCCAAACAAACCCTGATTGATTGATTTTGTTCAAATTAAACCTCACTCAAAATAATTATGAAAAATTAATAATTTTTTCATTGTTAAAAATGACTAAAAACTTATCAAATAAATTTTACACTTTATTTTAATTTTATTCTTCAAATTTAAAATTTTTTTAACTAATTAACTATTGTTTATGAATTTTTTAAATTTTTGATAGTATATTTTTTAAGAAAAATATTTTCGATACTTAAAAATTTTTAAATTTTCTTATGATGATAGCTTAAATATTTTATTACATCCATAAAAAATTATAAGTCAAAATTCATTGTAAAATCTCTCTAATTTGAATATTTTTAATATTTAAATTTTTCAACGAGGTTTAATTTTGACAAAATTAAAATACTAAAATTTGTTTAGATACTTTTTAAAAGTAAAGGTTTGATTGGAGAGAGAGAGTAAAACTTAAAGTTTTAAATGACATTTACTCTTTATTATATATATATGTGGTATATTATGATTTTTGTATAAATGATAGATGACATCAATTTGGCATTATGCAATTTGTTAATGAATGACATTATTTTGGATATTAGATTTATATGATTTAATCATACTAAGTTTAATGAAAATGTATTGGTTTATCAGTTTTGAACATTTTAGAAGTTTTTTATACAAAAATGTTAATCAAAATTATTAAGAAAATTATTGATCATGTCAATAAGTTGATTTTCTAGACAAATTATGTTGATCACAATTATTTAAGGCAATTATTGATTTTGTGAACAACTTGTTTATATACGAAATTGTTGATCACAATCATTTATTCAAAATTGTTGATGACAAACATAATACTCTTTACATTTAAAAGAAACCACAGTAACATTACACATTACCCAAATAGTAACTTATACAAAATCCATTACATAGTTTTAACTATAATAATGTTAATAAAAAATATGATTTATCAACCTTAATTAAATAAATAAATTAATTAATTAAATAAGTTGACTAAGATTCAAGAGAGTGTAACTTACGTTTTTGCGCCAATTATTTCCCTTACTCTAGACAATATAAGTAATAATCTAACAAAATGTTACCAAAATAGTGAACTAACACATGATTCCTTACATAGATTTAACTATAACAATATTAATACAAAATATGATCTATTAATAGTCTTAACTATAACAATGTTAATGAAAAATATGATCTATTAACATCATACATTACTAAAATAGTGAATTGTGAGATGATCAATTCTATATTTTTAACTATAACAATGTTAATAGAAAATATAGTCTATTAACTTTAATGATATAAACCAAAAAAATAATAAATTGAACTAAATAAGTTGATCAAGATCTAACATAGTGTAACTGACGTTTGTCACCCTTATTCCCTCTAATGAAACACATAATCAAGAAAATATAAATAATAATGCAAAAAACTATAACAAGTATCTTATACAATGTAATCTTAGTTCTATAACTTCCACACTTAATATAACTATCTTAGTAACACCCACATTCTATGATTACGGAATGAAGTATCATTTGTACAGATAAAACCTATGCTTTTATGACAACAATAAAACCAATAATTTATGCTTTAGAAATCCGCAACCAATTTGGTTAATATGCATGAAAACGTTGCAATACAATTATGTTAATATGGAATAGAAATTCATGAAATGCATAATTGCAATCAATTGATACAATATCATGCATACACTAAAGCTTTAAAAAGTCAAAGCTTGATAAAATCAAAACTTTCAATGTGAAAGTTTGTCATCTAAACTTGCTAATGTCTTGTTAAAATCAAAGCTAACATATCATTCATCAGCCTCAAAATCATTAACAATGTGAAATTAACAATGTAGCAAGCTTTAAAAGATCAAATTAAAAACATGATAATGTCATTCATCAAATCTAAATAAAATCATCTTCACCATTTGAAGTAAGCACATCTTTAAATAGTATATGTAAAACAAATTCATTAATTACCATATTCATAAACTGCATTAATCTTTGCAATGATTATCTAATTACAAAACAAAGCAATTGCTCCATACTAGTTGACCAAAATTACTCATAAAATACCTATACACCACAATGAAAGAAATCATTGACACAAGAATATGAAAAATATTGTCTCATTCCAACCATAACCTCAAAACCTTCTCCATAATTTTTCGATCTTCATGAAATACACAATTTCACCTTACAAATACGTGAACATAAGGTAATGAAGATTCGTCATTAATCAGTGACAATGCTAAACTTAGAGATCTATGTCACCTAGTCGAGCTTCAATTCTAGCTCAAATCAGTAGTTATAGCTTAAATCCATAACCAATTTCAAAAATCCTCCTATTTACTAATTCGATTTGAGTTTTTGATCTTTCAAAACAAGAAAATTTTTATGCGTGACGTTTTGTAAAGATGTGAAGGAAAAAATACACAAACAGACAAATATATCTTTGATGTTAATGTTAATTTTATATAGATTAAGTTTCAAAGGTTGTTTCATCAGTTTTTGTTACTTATAGTCTATAATATCACTTTTCGAACATAGAGTTTGTTTGGCAACACAAGTTAAATATTAAAATTTTAAGAAAATTTTATCCAATATTAAATTAATAATAATCAAATGTGTGTGTGTATATATATATATATATATGTCATAAAATTTTGATGTTTTAAAATGTATTTGTTTGAAAAATAAAGAATGTAAATTTTCAAACCATTTTATATTAAATATAAAAAATAGTTTTATAGTTGCTTTCTTTTTTGTTTGTTGAAAAAGTATGATATTTTTTATTGATATTAATTATATATATTTTTTTAATTTTTTAATTTATTATTTTTTAAAGGTTATCTTATTTTTTATTAATTTATTTTTATTTATTTAAATAAAAAATTATAAGTTAAACTATAATACAATAACTATAATTAATATAAATAAAATTATTTTAAATTAAAACTTTGAAATTTACTCCCTTTCTTCGATCAAATCTTGACTTTAAATCATATCCAAATTAATGTTAATCTATTAATTTTTTAAAATTAAATTTTATCCAAAATGATTATAAAAAATTAATAATGTTTCATTGTTGAAATACTTAAAAAAATTATCAAGTAAATTTTGGACTTAATTCTTATTTTGTTCATCAAACATGAATAACTTTTAATTAACAAGCTACTTTTATAAATTTTTTAAAATTTAAGTATTATAAATTTTTTTAATAAATATCTTCAATACTCAAAAAAATTTAAAATTTTTTGTGATGATAACATGAATATTTTTATACATCCATAAAATATTTATATTTAAAATTCATCATAAAATTTTTTAATTTAAATATTTTTAATATTTTAATAAAATTTAATTTGATCCAAATTTGTTTGAAAACGTCTTAAAAATCAAAATTTGTTTGAAGAGAGTAAAAGCCAAAGTTTAAGTGACCTTTACCCTATTTTTTTGTCACAAAACATATGCTTATATAGCATGTTAAAGATCAGAATGGTAAAAATTAAGTAAGAATAAAAATGGATAATAAAATAAGAAATTAGATTCAAAATAAACCGTTTATTTGATTTTCAAAGGTCAAAATCAGAATCATTATAAATCTCATTCACACATTTACTTTGACTTAAAATTAAAATAAATTATTATAAATTTATCTGTATACACTTTAAATAAATTATGTATTTTTAATTGAAAAATATATATTCTAATAATTTTTATAATTTTAAAAAATAGATAAATATTACTCAAAATAGATATTTTTATAGAAAAATTAAAAAAATAAAAATTAAACATAATTCTTATCCCAATAAGTAATAATTTTTTTAAAAAAATAAATAACAAATTCATATCACTCTATAATCATTCATTAAAAATAAATTTTTAATTCATAAACATAAAATAAGAGCATTTTTGAGTTTTTTTGTTTTTTATTTCACTAAATAATTTTAAAATAATAAATAATAAAATAAAAATTTTACTTAACATTTAAGCACTAGAGTACCTATGTCTGAGAAGGCTTGAATTGCCACTGATATTCCTTATTTCAAAATTCAAGTGAGACTCACATTATCACATTCTTATTCCATAATAAATAAAAAAAACACAAGGATCATTTTAATTTCTTACTCCGATTTCACAATCTTAATTACAAAATACGTTTGATTTTCATAAAAATTTATCCTGCAAAATATAATTTTAAAATTAAATAATAAAACTTTCAAATTTATATAATAATAAAGATAAAAATATATAAAGTTTATTTTTATAACAAAAAATAAAGAATTTGATTTTATAAATAAATATATATATATATATATTTATACATTGTGCAAATTTAAAACTAATGCTTAGAAAAACAGGAACTTAGTTTCTAACCATTTGAATATTAAAAAGAAAAATAGTATTTTATATTAATGTTATTCCTCGGTTCAGTGGTTTGATATTCCGTGCTGTATCACGGCACGGGTTCAAGCCTCAATTTCTTTTGGTTGAAAAATAAAAAGGATCTCTCGATAAAGTGCCCACTTTTAAAAGAAAAATCCTAAGTTAGGGTTTGAGAAAATCTCACCTTCCTCTGCGGCTGGCCTTTCTGCGTGATTCAGTGATCTCTACCTGCAAAAGCAATCAGAATCATGAAAAAACCACAGCCTAAACGGAAAAGGACCAAAGAAGAAACAGAATCGGAAGACGAATCCAAAGGGAAGACGCCGACCGAGTTCTCATTCACACTAACTCAAGTGGCAGTGTCGCAGATATGCCGCTCTGTGGGGTTCAAGTCCGCCCACCTCACCGCCCTGCAAACACTAACCCTAATCTCCACCAAATACCTCCAACACCTCGCCAGGTGGGCCGCATCGTTCTCCCACATGGCCAGCCGCACCGATTCCAACCTCTTCGACCTCACCAACGCACTTTACGACCTTTCTTCCGTATCTGGTTTTCCCGGCGCCCCATCCTCGCACGCCAACTGCTTGCTAAAATGCGGCCTTCTTAAAGACCTCTCCTATTTTGTCTCTTACAGCGACGAGATTCCCTTCGCCAAGCCCATCCCGAGGCCCAATCGGATGGATAAACCTGTTCCTCCTGCGGCGTCAAATGAAGTGGGTCTACCCCACATACCCAAATGGCTGCCGGCACTGCCCAATCCCAGCTCCGGTCGGAGGAATGTTGGTGATCGCAGTGATGAGTTTTGGGAGAATTCTGGCTGTGGTGGTGGAGTGGTGGGGCAGAGTGTGAGTCGTGATGAAGAGAGAAGGGGAGGTGGTGAATTGCCGAATCATAGGGAGAAGGTGAGGTTTAAGTTGAGAGGGGAAGTGAAGGCACAGTAAGGGGGACAGAAACGGTGCGTATAGAGGTGGGAAGAGAGTAGCTGCAGTGATCACAGGATGCAAAGATGAGATATAAAGAGACTGGCTAAGGTGTTCATAATGAAACAAGTTTTGCTTGAGTTTTAATTTAATGTATTCAAAGATAGAAAGAGAATAGCAAATTAAAATGGGAAGATGGGAAGGAGAATTTTCTTCTGTGGTTTCTACATCGAGTGAAATTGAAGCAATTGAGTCCAAGAACTAGTGATGAAGAAGTGACCATTGGAGCTTCTTTCCTTTTCCTAGGGGAACATTTACAGTCTGTCTAGATAGATGATCACATGTAATGCCCTGATTTTCTTTTTCTTTTTTTTTTTTAATCTTTGGATGGACTTTGCTATCTAATTTGTTTAATCTTTTCATTTGCTAGATTTTTATTTTTATTTTTTTGAACAAATTCAATCTCGTGAGAGCTAATTTTTCATTGTTTCCAAGAAGCATCGCTTTCAACGTTACCCACCTATCCATTCAATGGTCACCATCGACTATGTTTCAAAATCTTTAAATTTAAATAGATCATTTTTCACTAAATCATAATTGTGATGGATCAATTCTTTTGGATATGAAGAAAATATTTATTTTTTTTGCTATCGTAAATGTTACTTCATAACACATTATCATAACGAACTTAATATAAATTAAAATTTAATTTTAATTATTTTTAATCTAATTTTTTAATAATATTTTTATTTAAAATATTTTTATTTTTTAAAATTATAAAATAAAAAATTGTTTGAAAAATCTTTGTTGACTAATAGTCAACACATAAAAATAAATATTATGAGTCAAGCTTTAAGACATGGCATTATAATGAAAAAAATTCCTGCTACTTCGACTTTAAGCCATCATAATATTATGAATAAAAAGAATTTGATTTTAAAAAATTCTAGAAATTGATCTAAAAATTTTGAAAAAAAAATAAAAAAGTGCCCCTTTTACCTTAAGGGCACAAGGATAATTTCAATCCATATTTATCTAATTAAGTTATCCAAGTTGTCTCTGGTCATCAAGGACATGAATTAGGTGGTAAGTCGGTCAAGCTTTGCTTGCCACTGGTGAAAAAGTTCACTAGGATTGAATTGAAAGGTTCATTAGCATTGAATTGGAAAGTTTTGAAACTTTTAAAGGTTTAAAAGTAATTTTTCAAAATTTAAGGGTTAAATTGAAAACTTTAGACCTATATATCCTACATGGTTGCCATGATTAATTGTTGTATCTTTTTTACAATTATTAAATTATAAATTTCAATTATGAAGGATTTTAAATTGTAAAAAATTATGAATTTCAGACATGTTTGAAAAGCTATCTTTTACAATTATTTTGATTATCATTTATTGAAAAAAGTCATTTTTTGTGTACAAATATGGCCAACATCAAAAAGTCGAAATTTCACATCTTTGATATGAATGGCTCCAATTATTTATTATGATTACTCGATGTGGAGTTACACCTCAGAGAATAGGTCTTATTAAAACCATCGTAGTAAATAGTAAATTTATTGATAAAAATAAAGTAAATGATTTTATCTACTGCCACTTGTCTAATTATCATCAGTCACAATATCTTTAAGTGAGAAAGCCTTCTCATCAATAAAAGAGGCTTAGGGAGTGGTATGGTCATGCCAAAATTATGAGGCTCTCATAGGCATAATATGAGTGGTAGTATTCGAGGCTCTAGGACTTGAAGTTAATGCCGAATTATAATTCTACTTTATGTAAAATCATGTCAAAACTTGAGTTACAAGGTGTAAAGTTGATTGAAACCAAGCTTTTAAAGAAGACATCTCCACCTTCCATTTTTCAAACATAGTCTTACAATAACAATTCAAGCAGTATCATTTCAAATAATACTCTAAATTTATTTAAGTACTATTGATTATCGAGCAAAAGAAATTATTATTTAAGAACCATGATTTGAGGCTTATTAGCACTAAAATAATCCCAGAAATGAATGCCAATCATAACAAAAAGTCCAGCCATTTCAAGGATTAATTGCATAGATTTGGGCATAGATACCACAAGAGTGATGGTACAATTGCATATAATCAATCTCATCAAAAAGAATAATTTTGCTCTAAATCATGATAAAGTCAAAAGGCCTATGAAAAAAAATGATAATGAAACTTGTTCTCGATGTGGCATGAAGGACCGTTCGATAAATCCTTGTTGCTTACCCAAACATTTTATGGAGCTGCATCAAGTATCCATAAAGAGTGAAGACAAAAGATTTGAGACCCATGCCACTAAAACTAAGAATGTGAATGCAAATACTACTATGACTAGACTTGGGAATGAGTTTTTCCTTACCCCCATTGAAACAAAATCGTTGGATATCTCAAACTTCTTTGAAGATCTTGAGGAGAAAGCAAAATCACGCAACTAAGGAAAGAATACCAAACTCAGATTTGGTTAGAATTAAGAATCTATTTATTCCAATTTATTATTATGAATAATGTACCTTAGATGAATGTTGTCCCTCAATATAACAAAATTTTAAATTATTAAAATAAATAAATAAATTTATATTTTTGAACTTTATTTAATATCATTCTCTAATATCATTTTTTCCCGTCAATAGTGCAAAACATGATGAGAATAAATAAAAATAAAAAAGATGTCGGTTTACTTAATAGTGCAACGATACATATAATTCCTTGTGGCAAATATTATTTCTCAAGTATAACATTGTGCAAGACAAATATCCATAAAATATGTGGTCCCATTAAGATAACTGAAGGCACCAAAAATGCCACATAATGTTACCAAATGGTACCAGTTTGCATATGAAGGATGCATTGTTAAGTAGTAAACTAAAAAGAATTTACTTAGCTTTAAATATATATGCCATAATGGATACCAACTTGAGACAATTCGTGAAGAAAATGAAGATTATTTTTATGTATCATCCTTTGTGATAAGAATTAAAACCATCCATGAAAAGCATAAGGCTTTTAATTCAGGATTATATTATGTCCAAATAAGGGCTATTGAGTCATATGTTATATGTCTCCAAGACTGGTAAACCTTAATGAACTTGGCCTTTAACATGATTTCCTTGGCCATTTTGGTGCAACGACGATGTGTAGGATCATTATGAACTTAAGAGAACACCCAACAAGTAAATCATTCCAATATTCAAGGTCTTTGTGGACGCGTCTTATAAGTAGTTTTATGTTTGCCTTAGTATGCACACGTAACGTCACTTTTACGTGTTTACTTGCACAAATCAGAAAGCTTCAAGCAAACTTTAGTGACAACCCAATAAAAAGCATAATGATGGCATAACATTGATCAAGTCACTTCAAAGAATTTTGATGCATACTGCACCTTTATAGGAATCGAGGTTAAGAACTCGATCTCATATGTTCACATGTAGAATCGATTAGCAAAATCATTGACAAAATGTATGCAAATAATGACTCGAACATTATTATTGAGGATCAAATTAGGTTCCTTTACATAGTGCCATGTAATATTACATGCTATGATATTAATAAAAAGTCGTCCCATTACTCAGAATACAAATCCTCACTCCAACTTGTCTTATGGTTATAAACCGAACACCTCACATTTGCGTACTTTTAGATGTGTAATGCAAGTGCCTATTGCACCTCCACAAAGGACTAAAATGGGATGGGATCCCAAATCCATGTAGGCATTTATGTTAGGTATAATTCACCTTCCATTATTGGATCCTTGGAACCTTTGATGAGTCGTCTATTTACTTGTAGATTTGCAAATTTTTTCTATGGTGAGAATCATTTTCCATCATGGGGACACGTAAAGATTCTAACAAAATGAAGTAGAAAAATGATGAAGTTCTCTCATGGAGAAAACGTGATTCATCCCACTTGGATTCATATTTCCTTGACTATGAGAATGAGAATGAGGTATAACGCATGATCCATTTGCAAGCAATTGCTAATAAACTTCTTGATACCTTTGGTGATGAGATTAAGATGACAAAATCTCATATTCCAACTGTTGATAATATGCGTTTGATTATTATTTTTGTAAAATAAGAGGCAATGAATAATATTGTTCCATGAAGTAAATGTGATAGATAAGAATTAGGTGTGGCAGATCGATAAGATTAAAGGACGTTGCTCTTTGTAAAAAGAAGAAGAAATCAAGAAACTAACTTCTTAGCCTCGAAGCTAGCTATTCTAAGATAGAAAACAACCTTAGATAAGATTGAAACCCTTGAAAAGGTCATTGATATTGGAAATATAAATATCTTGAACAATTACTGTACTGATCTTTAGAATCAAAATGAGATAATCATCATTAACTCTTTTGCATTTTCAATAGCCTTTAAGATTATGCTTGATGATTATGAAACTCAATCTATAACCGGATGTCTTCAAATGCAAGAATGACCAAAATGGAAGGAAGTAATCCAAGCTGACTTCACTTCATAATTGAATCCAAATATCAATAAATTGCTTTCATTTATGCTATTGTTGAGTTTTTCTTCTCACCGATCTTCTCATTTCTTTTGATTGATCTTAGTATTTATTTACCTCTTTATTTTCACCACTTCTATAATAATCTCAACACTACTTATCTAATTATTAATCTAATATTTCATTTTAAATGTAACATATACACTAACTTACCATTTTGTTTGTTGATAAGTATCCAATTCAAGTTATAAGTTACTCTTGTTTCCTCATATCAAATTATGAATCTTTTTAACAAGTTGCATATCAGAAATCGGTCCAATCTTCTTGATACTAAGGTAAGTGTTTTTAATGGAAGCATTGTCTTCCATGGACATATTAAAGAATAATGTTCTTGATCCATGACTTACTCAATCTTTCTTTTTTCTTTTTTCTTTTTTTTTTCATGGGTGTACATATGGTATTAGTCGTATAATTTTTATTTTTTAAAATATTATTAAATATTTTTGCTTTAGTAAAATGAATAATATTCATCTTTCACATTTCTGAAACTTTAAACACCAGTTTTGTTTAATATTTAAGTATGTGTGAGGTGTTAGAAGTAAAAATGAAAATAAAGACATATTGGTACATCTTTTTTTAGTTGTGAATCTTTTAGGTATTTTTTTCATAGAATTACTAAAGGTTTAATTTCAATCAAAATATTTCTATAATTTAATGCTATTGGTAATATGTGATCCAGTAAAACAAATTGATATATACTAGATAGATATAAAGTTTTAAAATCAAATTAATTTAAAATATATACATAATAACGAAATCATTTTAAATATTTTTAAGACATCCACATCAACGCCATGTAAGCATTGATGTGGATTTTAGGTTTCTATATTTATATTTAATTTTTTAAATTTAATTCAATATCAAAACTGGGTTAATAATTATTTTTTTGTTTATATATATATATATATATATATATATATATTTGAATGAGAACTCCAATCAATCATATCAATTTTTTATTTGAATATTATTTTTAATTTTTAATTATTTTTTATTAAAAATTATCATTACATTATTTTTAAATAATTTAATTTCTTTTTCAATATGTGATTTTTGATTGAATAAGGATACTGTAGTACTTTTATAACGGTTCAATGTAGGATCAAACACATTAAAATGTTTGATATTAACAATATTTTTAATCCGAGATGCAAAACACTGTTATTTGGCTAGCTTTAGCATGATCACTTAGGAAATGGAAACCAACTAAGTTCTAATATTTTTATTTGTTTTTTTTTTTCAAATTTCTCTTTAAGTGATTGTACCATTTTAATGAATAGAATTTAAAACTAAGGTTTCCTTCATTGTTTTCTTTTGACTATAAAGGAGGTTTTATGTATCATATGTTTGATCAATTTTTTTCAAATTTTTTATTTATTAAAAAGTTATTACATTTACTTTTTAGTAAAATTTTATAAAATCTTAATATTTTACCTATATTATCAATCAAATCTTCATATTTTAAAAATGACTGATCAAATCTTGATTTATCAATTTAATTTAAATTGAACCTTAACTCAAATAGTTATAAAAAATTAAAAGTATTTTTGTTGTTAAAATATTTTAAATCCATCACTCAAATTTGAACAATTTTTTTATGTAAAATCTATTTTTATAAATTTTTAAAAATTTTTGACAATGTAAATTTAAAAATACTCAAAAAAATTTAAAACTTCTTATGATGGTAACTTAAATATTTTTTGACATCAATAAAAAATTTGAAGTCAAAATTCATTACATAAAACCTTCAATTTGAATATTTTTAATTTTTAAATTTATTAATAAAATTTAATTTAAATTAAATTGATAGATCAGGGATCAATTATAAATATAAAAATTTGATAGATAACGTAAGATAAATATTAAGATTTTATGAGATCTTTATCTTTTATTTTTTATTGATATCATTTAATTTTAAAATTTTTTATTTAAAAAGTTATGATGAGAGTTGCCTTTTATATATTTGAGACCTAAGGCAAAAAGATAATTTTTTCTATTTCAAAATTTTTATTTATTTATTTTTAAAATAAAAATTGTTATTTAAAATTTATATTTAAGTTTTAGTAAAAAGTAAGTGTTAAGATAATTAATTTTTTATGATATAATTGAAAATAAGTATGATTTTTGTTGACAAAATAATTGATTTATTTATTTTAAAAATTATTTTTAGAAAAAAAAAAGGTTAATTACATCAATAGGATATGCATTTTATTCATAATTTTAAATTGAGCTTAAAAAAATTTACTTCTACTAGAAGTTTATATTTTGTTGAATTCTCAATATTAAAATTTTATTTATAATTTTTATTAATATTAATAGTTTTGTGTACACAGGTGAGGTGCATTCAACTTTTACTTTTGCAATCATTCAAACAATCCTTTAAAACACTATCAAAATAAAAAATATATATTTTTTCGCATCAAACCTGACAAGAATATATTAAAATATAAATATTTAAATAAAAATTTTTATTTGTTTTGATAGTGTTTAAAAAAATGTTAAAGTAATTACACAAATAAAAGTCATATATTATATGTATACACAAAATTATTAATATTAATAAAAATTATAAACGAAAGTCTCATACTGAAAATTTAATAAAAATATAAGTTTTAAATAGGTACAATTTCTTTTACAAATCTCAATTTAAAATCTTATAATTCAAGTGATTCTTTTATTTATATATATAATTATTTTCAAAATTTTTAATTCACCGAATCAATTTAAACCACTAATATATGATAGCAAATATAATTTTAAAAATTATTCAAAGTTACAACAATATATTTTTAAATAATTATCATAAAAGGATTTTAATTTTTTTAAATAACATAAAAATATATATTTTCATGTGTTAAGCAAATCATTTAAAGCTACTTTGAGTTGTCATTCATTGAGAATAAAAATGCAGAAAATTAGAGCTTCCAAAATTATGATATGATATCAAACTAATATTTAAATTTTCATTATGGAGTATTGCAAAATTATTGTATAGTAAATTTGAAATAATTATATAGATAGATAAGCTAACTTAAACTTTAATTTAAAAAATAATGAGAAAGAAACTTTTTTCTATAAATTTACTCTGCAGTCAATTGTAAAACCTTTATTATAAATTGGAAATTCAATGAAGATTTTAATTAATGATGTCATATTTTGATTGATAAAAAAATTAGGAACAATGAAATTGAAAAAAAAAATGAAACAAATAATCTTTTTTAATGTTAAGTTTAAAGTAATTCAAAATAATTAAAATTTATGAAAGATTTATTAATCCAAAAATATTATTAACTGATAAAAATAAAATTTCAAAAATTTCAAGTGAGGTCCCACTTACTATTTTAATTTGGTAGAAGATGCAACATAGGAATGACCAAGATATTCTGAAATTATTATTTTACAAATTTATTTGTGAATTTTATATATTTTGTTTCAATATTTCAATTTTCATGTCAATATTTCAATTTGAATAATGTTACACTTTATATATTTCATTTCAAATATATGTTTATAAATTAAATTTAATATAATTTTGACATATCTTTTAATTTATAAGACTTTTTTAAAAATTAAAATTTTTTAAAAAATAAAAGCACAATCAAAATTGATAATATTAAAAAAATTCTTATCAACGATTTTAAATATCAATTACTAAAAATATTATGGCTGATTCTACAAACTAAGGGGCTCACTTCAACCAGAATTAATCACAAGTCAGGCATATTGGACCATCAAGATATCGCTGCTGGAAACATAAAGCATGCATTAGTGGCCCATTTTAATTCCATTTTGAGACTTTTTTCACTCAGACCACTATGTGTTAACGGGCTGAAACCCTCTTCAGAGCCCAATGGATTTATCATATGCTAAATACTTTGGTGAAAATCAAAGTTGCAGCAAACAAAACAAATTTTCAGGTCATGTTGATTGATGGGCAGGAAAATGAAAAAAAGAAAGCTTATCTTAAATTAATTAATGGAGCATTGAGGATGAGAACAAAGTCGCATTAAAATTGGAGATTACATGAAATCAATAAGAAAATGAAGGCAGTCCACAATAATTAAGTACCCATTTTATAATTAATCAATTAACATTGACAATATCACACAATGGACAAAATTGTTAATTAAGAGTGGAAGGATTACACTGCCCACCTCCTTACCCATGAAAGTGAGTTGACTCTTTGTCGCTTTCGTATTTAAAGAGCCAAATGTGAGAGAATAGTAAAGGTATGGGCCTCGATGTATTCATGGCAGAGCCTGTTGGTGTCATCTACTATGCAATAAAATCCCATATGCTGCTAATTAAGACAAAAGCTTTCCTTTTCATTTTTCTTTTGTGGTCCTTCACCAAGAACAATTACTATTGTGTAGTCATTCCACAATTGCTTTTAAATTATGAGACCGGGTTTGGATAAGACTTAGCTCCTAATCGATAAAATTCAAATAAATAATATCGCATTAAGTAATCAATTATGTAATGATATTTATTAATTCATATAATAACTCCTTAGTATAAGTTATATTGGCTTGAACATGAAGATATATGAAATAGTGGGTCAAATTAAATTAGGTGAAGTTTCCTTTCTTTCTTCTTGACAAATTGGTTGTGCCATTTGAATTGAAATCTTGTTATAGACGTGCTAGGATTAATCAAGGGAGCCATGTTTCGTGATTGATGAAGAAGCCTTAAGTCAAAACTAGTGGGTCAATTGGAACTTTTGATATTGTTAATTTGCATTGAATTAATTCAACTATGCCCATAATTTCATCTTTTAATAGTTCAAATTAATTATGGTTTAGTGTTGATTAATAGTATATGGTATGATTTAATACAACCTTAGTTCATTAAGACACGAGTTTGTGATATTAAAAAAACAAATAACAAATAGAAAACGATAAGAGAGACGTGTGTTCCCATATTTTATTGGCATTATAAGAGGACGGTTGCTTTCGCTCATGATATGAGCAATGTATCTATATCAATGCTAACAAGGTGATCAAAGTTATCATGCTGTATATGCTTATGTCAAGACAATTTTTTTAATACTCCAAACGTGCTGTTCAGAAGATGATCATCCGATGATAAATATATTAAGATAACGATGAAAGAAATTTGAATGCAATTATTATTTATTCTAACCCGATTAAGAAGGCAACATGAGTGTTTTAAAAAGTTTAATGCCGGTCACGGAGAAGCAAATGGCCCCAATGCATCGGGTCCCCCGGATCAAGATCGATCGCACGACAAATCTCAATCATCGAGATGTTGATTTTATTTAATAATCTCGAGTTGATCATGGAAACTCACAAGAAGGGTCGGTAATATGTTATAAACATATAAAAGAAAACAATGGGTATGCCTTATTGGACATACAATTATGAGTGACATATTATTAATTAATACTAAGTTGTAGTTAATTTAGACCATTCATGGGATTAAACTATAAGATCTATAGCTGTAGCAATGTCACATGGCATTATTCATTTGAGAGTTTCAGACTTATATCATCATCTTCGATTTTGTTAAACAGAAGAATAATGTGGTTGGGGCATGGAATATTAAAGGGCAGATCTAACTTTGATAAAATATAATTTAAAGACAAATAAATTGAAGTTAATTTGGGTACAAGGTGGAGTGATCCGCATGCAGGTGAAGATCGATATCTTTTTATGCCACCAAAATTATAAAACCGAATTAAGAAGATGACAATGGAGAAATTTAATCAAGATTGCTTGTTGGTCGAATCAATTTGATAACAGTAAGCATTATCACGAAACAAGTTGGTGCCAGGTAAAGCTGGCATGGAGCCAGAGTAGTTAGAGCAGTCGTCACCAACTAATCCACACACGAACGCATTGAAAAAGGTTAAGTGATTATTTACACCGAAACTTTGAAATTGTAAGGATGATGATTGTAGCTTTGTACCAAATTCATATCTCCCTAACATGATATTAGCACTGTCATTACCTGCCCCGTCACGAGCACAACAAAAGATTGGCTTATTCTCATTTTATGAACGAGGTTAAGGATTAATTATGTATATGATGGATGGACTATATTACATGGTTTGGTATCATCCGCCCCAGATTTTGGTTCGTTTTCCTAATCATCTCTCTATAATAATGTCAGCACGTTGAATGGACAAGTACATGTGCTCAGTGCACTACAATTTGTAAATAGGTCATTGAGCAAAGAAGTTGCCTGGGAAGTACATGTGGTTAGGTGATCCTAATCAGATGGATTATTTTTGGAACAGACAGCTACTCTCACCAGTCCCGAAATTGGGTTGCTATCTTGGACCAATTAACTTCCAAAATGATCTAACTATTAAAAGAATAGATGTTGATAACTTATTTAATTGGTAAATATAAATAGATGAAACACTGCCATTTGGAAACAAAGGCTTTGACAAAAAGAGGAGCTCCAATTCTTGAAACTACGTACTGAAGGAAGTATTTAATGGCATGCGTGCCACTCATAGTTTTTAATGCAAATCAACGAGGGAAAAACTATCACATTTATTTAAATCAAAGTCAAAAGGAGATGTCTAGTTAGAAGTTGAATGTAGAAAATATTTTTGTGGTTTTAGATGAAAAGGGACTTGTGCAATTGATAATGTATTCCTTTAATCTGACATTGTTCCGATGCTTGCAAGAAATGAAAACTTTTGAAAGAGATGTGAAGCTTAAAGAAGGAAGCTCAAGTACATAGGTGATTACACCCTTAATTAGGCTTAAAGAGATGACTAAACAAGAACTTGTCAGCAAAATTTTAGGGGCATCTGTAAGGTATGTTATTCTAATGTAGCAATGACGAAACCGATCACGATGTCTATTTGGTTTCTTCACATAAATATGATAACTATATTTTCGCTTGGATTTTTCTGTATGGTCATTGATACCGATACCCTTTTTTTTGTATCTTTTTATTCCAAACTACGGCATGGAAAGTGTTAGATGATGATACAAAGTTTCTGAATGCAACCTCTTGGATGTGTCTTCTAACTATTATACACGTCAAAAGGGCAAAAAAGGAGGGGAAAAAAAAAGTCAGTGAATTATTGATTGCTGTGAATGGACTGATTATAAATTAATTATATATAAAAGCTTATTGGTTTTCATGTGGATTCGAAAGGGTAAATTTCAATCTTCATGAGGAGATGTGTCGGGTGGGATTAATCAATATCAAGATATATGTGGGTTTGCACGTTAGACCATCTTCAAGTTTTCCTTCATCACTGAAAAGGGTACCGTCTGCATGTGAGGTTTCTTGTCTTTTTAGGTTTTATACAAAGTTGAGCAGCAGCACCTAGGTATTGATCCAAGAAGATGGAAGGGAGATGGCTGCTAAGAGCACCCATCACGGTGCCCTGAAAAACAAGGCTCTTAGCTGAACCAAAAAGCCCTTTGGTCGCTTTCTCAAATATAAATATTAGTCACATGCCTGCATCGCCCATGGGCTGCTATGCCAGTCTTGGAAGATATCATTCAAAATCTGAGGTTGCTTAACCTAATAATCACTTTCAGCTTTCATTTTTATTTCTTGTAGGTGATCGGCAAAAACGCCTTGTTGCTTGTAAATGATAAACATGCCAAAACCATTTCAAAAGGTCACACCGATACATTATTCTAGGATGGGATAGAGTTTGGCCCTTCCAGGACTACCAAACAGAGAATTTCACAAAAGAGGACTTGAACATTGCAGAGCGTGTTGTCTACTTGAATTACGTACACTACAAGTCATGGTTTTGGCGTTAAGCAGTGAGAGAGATAGGGATTGAAAGCGTTAGGCACATTGTGTGAATAAAAGCAGGCTTGTATCTATTACTACTGTATTTAAGTTAAGATAGATGGAGCCAAGTCAAAGAAAGGGACACTCAAATTGAGGGTAACAATTAAAAAAGAAGAAGAAAAGATAGAATTGGATGCATTTTTTTTTTCTCAAGCTTTCATCATGCAGAAAAAACAGAGATATATGTCTCTTTATGACTAAAGCCAAACAAGTACTCACCTTTAATCTAATATTGTTTCAACTTGAAAAGAAGACATAAAACCATTATACACATCGACATCATTGAAAGATTGAAAGCTGGAGATTTGGCCCACCCTGGTGTGGGGTGTGTGTGTGTGTGTGTGTGACATTATTTCGATAAAGTAACTCATTAATGAAAACAACAAGGCTTGTTATCGTGTTGGTGCAGCAGCCCTCCAAAAGAGAGAAATTTTCCAGGAAAGGGACGTTTACCCATCTTCATCACTTGGGTTCTCATTTATTGTCTTTTTTTGATATGTCAAGAACTACTGATTTTGAGTTGACGCTAATGTTTCTGTAAGAACACGCCATTTTCTGGAAACCTTGAATAGGTTAGTGATTCAACACTGTGCCCTTCTCCAGAAATTTGTAGTCTTTTACTTAAAGAAACGTGTGAACCAACGATTGCCATGTCCAGAGAAGAAGATAAGTTAGCGGTTAATGTCAGTCTTTCTTTCATTTCTGACAAGTTTATATGACCAAATACGAAAATTATTAAAGAGCCAATGTCGTTTTAGATGATTAAACTGATGGGTTGATACAGTGCCTTTTGGCTGACATCCATAAATCTCTGTTCGCAAGGACTTTGTCACATGGGGTTTGGTACAAATAAATAAACCAGCCAGCTGACTTGAAAGCAAGATACCATAATGTTTGCAAAAGCATTCAAGCGTTGTCACCAATGCAGCTTTCCTTTTGAATATGGCATCCAAATAATTAAGTCTACCGAAATGATTCAACTTTTGGTTCTTTTCTTGGAAGTAACATTTGACTATTGAATCCATTGGTTTTTAATATAAGAGACCAAACATATTTATGAATACTGCAGAAATTCAAGCATAATCCAGAAATCTTCTTACCTAATAAACCCTAAAATGCTGCCTAAATCACGTTTATACATTGCAGCAAAATCAAATGATAGGACGATTAGGTGGGTGATATATATCTATTGGGGAATTAATTAATCCATGATAATCAACATGGTTTAATGGGATGGTTAGGTGGGCGATGTGTTGGCCAGAGATGTTTATGTGAGAAACTGATGTCAAATTGAGCTTACTTTAAGGTAAATTTTACATCAGGTCGGCGCCATAAAGTGAATAATAATAAAATTGCGAGTGGGGGTGCATCAAATCATTTGATCCCAGCAAGAACCCTAATTTTTCTCTATTTGGGTACATTTTGTCTATCAATTAGGTCAAGAATCAAGATAAGCACATGTCCTAAACTTAAGGCACGATGCATGGGACCCAAATAGCCCCTTTTGTAGCAAAGCATGAGCACTTTATCAATAACTTCCATTTAACTATCATTAAGCTACCCACTTTAAAAAACTCCCTTTGAACTTGTTCTAAAATGACATTTTCATAATTAAGTAAGAAATAAGATCCAGTAGATTTCAAAGAATTATTCCAAAAGATCTAGAGGGTGAGGTAACACTCTCTTTTTCGACTTGGTGGCTCCCCATGTTGAATCATCATAGGATCTTCATAGTGGTTGGCATATAAAACCAACCTTTGAAGATGGAGTACAAAAGTTAAAGTTAAAAGGAAGCATGAGTGGCTGGCTTCCTAGTGACAATCTATGCTGTGCAACATCTACTTTTAAAAGTGATCAAGCCTGTGCATTTGTTGATCTTCCACTTGAAACTTCTGAGAAACCAGAATTTCATTGATTGGCAGAAACGAATATTATTCTATGGTCTCTGCCAATGAATTCCATACTGTCGTTGTAGTCTAAACTAATGATCAGAATCTGAAGGATTAAAAATGGAAGGGAAAAAAAAAAAACTAATAAATAAAACAAGCAGCTATTCGGCACTAGAACATGTGATGATGTTCGATAATTTGTTTAGGTCAGAATCTGCGGATCTGGATCAGCACCCATTACCAACACCCAAGAAAAATGAGATAAAACATACATAGCAAAAATTCAATCAGGGTTGTCATTAATTTAGCTCCATCTTTATCAACATTTCTGCTCTTTTTCTTTTGTTTATATGTTAATTTAGATCCCTGAGTTGAGATGGTTGATCAACTGTTTTTCCACTTTTCTTATCTTTAATTTGAAGTGATTAAAGTTAAGCATTAGGGTTTAAAATAAGAACACTGAATTGGGCAATGATGGAGACAAAGAAAAGAAAGAGGATGTGGGTATCCATCTGTCTACATTTATTTGCTATCTTTTGTCTTGGTGGCAAAATCTTTTTCCTCTCTTCTCTTTCTTTATTTAGGGTTCCCATTTTCCTGAGTGCTTGAGAGAATTTAAGACCCTATGTGGGTGTGACTGTGGCATCCCAATGAATTGGTCAAGAACCCATAATAGTGCTTCCAATGTTTGGCCATCTATTCAACATAGTGAAATGTGGGGGGACCAGAGACCATTGCTTCCTAGCTACAAATATGTACTGATCAATTTCCTTTTATATTGGTATGTTTCCATTGATCCAATTTTCTTCTCTAGTTCCAGCTTTTGACAACTTTCCTCAATCAAATAGAAACCCAATTGGATTGGATAAAAGATATAACTGCCCGGAAGAAAATTTTTACCAAATAAGTTGGAATAGATCTCAATTTGGGTGCATAAATCTATTACAGTAAGGATGATTGTGAAAGTGAACTTCTTACTATTAGACAAAGTGCCTCTCCATGTATAACTTAGTTGCATAGATCCTGAGAGTTAGGTAGGGTATCATAGTTTTAGTGGTGTGTGTCTGAAAATTAGGTAGTCTTCAATAATTCTCTGTGTTGATGCTATTATTATAAATTGTAAGATGCCCATATGGGTTCCATGCAGTAATAACTTTGCATACCTGAGAAAGCAGACAAAGACACACATTGTTTTCTGCTTCCTTCTGTCAGCTATAGTTAGGAACAGTAATGCCTTATTGGTACATTTGATTAATAGGCCGAATAGTGTACTAAAAAGATTATTTTGAAATACTAATTCAATTGTCAGTTTAAAAGATAAAATAGTAACCCTCTTTATTCTATTTATTTCTTTGTTACATTAATCTTCTTTTTTTTTTCTCATAGTGTGTCACAAAATATGGGTAAAATCAAATTTGGAGCTCCTAAATTGAAATGAAAAGTAACTTGCCATATCATTGGCAGTGCTCTTTTTTATTTTTTCATATGAGTCTTTTTGATTTAGTAATTGAAATAAATAGAAATTAGTGTATTTTCTTTTTATATTTGAATTATATTTTTTTATATGAATAAACCAAATACATTGGTCCTAGAGACAAAAACAAATCAATTAGATGGATAGAAATTAGCAAAGGGACCTTATGATGGTCTGTCAGTGCACTGGAGAGCTAAGATTGCAACCCACAGTGCCTTTGCTTGGTTCTCCGTACAGATAGATACCCATTAAAGCAGGGGGACAACAGTTTTGAACACGTACCATTAAAGAGGATCTCTCACCCCCCCTCCCCCCTCCCAGAAACAAAGCTCGCACGTGCGAGCCCTGTGGTCCCCATCAACCCGGTGACCCCGTCCGTCCCCCTCACGTCCTCCACAACTTCTTCTTTTCTTTTTTTTTTTTTTTCAGTTTCAAATTATTTACTTTTATGACAATTTATTACTACTAAACTGTCAAAAATTTGAGTTTTAAAAGCATTAATGCTTATGTGACATGCAACAGAGTACGTGGCGGATATGCCGGCGAAGTGAGTTACTGGACGGAGAAGCAACACCGGTTTTTCTGACGGTGAGGCAACTCCGAAATTCCATGAATGCCCCTAGCAGCTTGCCATGATTCACAAGGGAACCGGGTGTGAAAATGGAAACTAAATTTCGGGATGCTTAGTTAAGAAGTATTTACTGTAAAATTAGGCAAAAACAAAACCAAATCCTAATTTGTAGTCGAAATTAATGTAGACAATGAATCACAAGCAGTAAAAAGATTCTCTCTCTACGACCTTTGACTTTCTCTCCCTATGGAAACCAAAGCCTAAATAAGGCAGTCCCATTTTGCCTCCTACTAGAAGTGCCCCTTCTCTGCTTCACCCTCTCTCCATTTGTACTCTCCAGCCTCTAGCTTTCTTGTTCCTACAGGAAAACAGCAAAGCAAAGAAGATTAACAGAAGCAACTACTGATATGGGTGTCGAGACTCAGCACATGAATCTTTTCCCTTCTCAGTTGATCACAAACAGGTGAAAGGATAGCTCTGAATCTCTGTTTTTCCGTGTCTTTCTCTCGGTTCACTGGTTCTGTTTGAAGGAATTTCGATTTGCTCTCTAATATGGGTTTTCTTTTTTTCTTCACAGAAATTTTATCAAGGCAAATCAAGGAAACAACGATTTATACAATGCCCAGATGGATTGCGGGGCTCCTTTGGCCGGCACAATGCCTGAACAGTTTGTTCCGTTCTACCAATCCCTGCTTTGTGATCCGATTTCCGGGAAAGCGTCTATAAACAAGGCCGATAGTGGCCTCACTTACAATTTTCCTCTCCCGAAGAAAAGGGCAAGAGATTCAACAAGCGACTTGGATGCTTTTCAAGCCTCTCAAAAATACAGAGTTTCTGGGCTCTCATCGGTTCTCGACCAAGAAGTCATCTTGCAGATCCAACAACAGCAATCAGAACTCGACTGCTTCATCGCTCACCATGTAATTCTCCTTTTCTTCACTTTGACTACAATTGATTTGCTTTCTCAATTGCTTCCTTTGCCTTTTAAACTTTGTTTTCATATCGTTTTCATTGCCAAAGAAGCAGCCTCTGTTTTCTGCTATCTGGTTTCTCAAGAACGAGAAAAATCAATCAGCTTTATTGGGTTTTTCGTTTTTTCTCGTTGCATAAATTGATTATCCCAAAAGTACCGAATTTCGTTTCCTCTTCATTTTCCCTTTCATGTTAATTGCTATAGTTTTTAAATTTTTCTGATTTTATGGGTATTGTGGATGTTTCACAGACAGAGAAGATGAGAATGGAAGTTGAAGAGAGAAGAAAGAGGCAATTTAGAATGCAGCTGTCAGCAATCCAACAAGCAGTCATCAAGAAGATGAAGGAAAAAGATGAAGAAATACAGAGAATAGGAAGAATGAATTGGGTTCTTCAAGAAAGAGTGAAGAGCTTGTCGGTGGAGAACCAACTATGGAGAGACTTGGCTCAGGCCAATGAGGCCACCGCAAACTCTCTGCGCACCAATCTCCAGCAAGTCCTGGCTCACGTGAGTGATGACCGAAACGCCAGTGGGGCCGCGGCAGCCGCTCTGGCAGATGACGCCCAGTCAAGTTGCGGCAGTTGCGACGAGGCCAATGAAGGGTGGCGCACCGTCAAGGCCGAGGATGAGGCAGTGGGTGGTTATGGGAATCGGATGTGCAGAAAGTGTGGGCAGAGAGAGTCAAGTGTGTTATTGCTGCCATGCAGGCATCTGTGTCTCTGTACAACGTGTGGGTCCTCTCTGTTACGGTCTTGCCCTGTCTGTAAGGCTGCCATGAATGCCAGTGTCCATGTTAACATGTCCTGAGACATCTTTTTTTTTTTTCTTTCCTTTTTACTCTTTAGTGAATCTAGAAGGAAAAGAAAAAAAAAACAAGAGGAAGATACTTTTTCAATTGCAGATTATATTATATAATCTGGGATTAATAGTGCTTTTTCATTTTTTTTTTCTGTATATATAATTAATTTCTATTTTTTCATATTGAATTTTTGAAAATTTCCCCAAGCCCTTTATTTTCAATTGAATGATTTAATTCATAACTTCTGTGACTGGTGGTTTCACAAAAAAAATATTCTGCTTTATTTAGAATTTATGAAACAATTAAATTTTCTTTAATCTCAGTTTAAAATTTAAATTCAAAGGGGAAATTGCAATTCATGTGGATTGGGCATAAAAAGTGTATCACATGATCGGTGTTGTAGATGATATTGAAATAAAGTTAATGAATAGTTTGTTAACTTTTGAGAACTCCACAAATTTTGTAAGATGAAAATGGATTCATTAAAGAATTCATAACAATGTGAGTGTTGAAAGTGAGATTATATGGTTTGATTTGGATGAGTTTGGATTTTGATTCTTGGAGGCCAAGTTCCATTTTGATTTGATCTTTACCCTTTTGAAATTTAATCATTGTTTTTAATAATTTTTACATCTAGGTTTGGACTTCAAAAAATGAATAATGAACATGGCTTATTGATATTTTCATATTTTAAGCTTAAAATGTAGAAAATTTATTACATTGTAATTAAAAATGGTACGGCAAAGGCAAAGTGTCTTTTTATATAATTATTAAATAATTTTTAAAATGATTAATTGAATAAAAGGGTAATCCATTATGTTGCATTAAGAAATGAAGAGTGAGACAGCATCTCATCGCTAAAAGAAACAATGTCTTATTTTTTTTTTGGATTTTTCTTTTAATTTTCAGATTTAACACAGATTCCAAACATCATAAACTTTTATTTAATTATTCAATATTCAGTGTTAAGAGATAAAATTATTATTATTACAATAATATATTAAAAGAAGGGGAAAAAAAAGGGCGATGGGGTGGGTTGAGCATTAAAGATGAGCACGTGCCAAGTGGCAAAGAGGAAGTGAGAGGGCAGACCCAAAAACAGGAAACAGACACATAATAATTTGGTGGGGTCCTCCACGTGTGAACACCTATACACAGAGAGGCACACACTGCATTGTGATTCTGCATGGCAGCTATGATATTATAATCTTATTACCTGTGGAAAAGGTACAGCGTAAAATACAAGAGACCCAAGAATTTTTTTTTTTTTTTTAATCTGTCCGTTACCCCTCAATGGACTTTCCACCACCATCCCTCCAGCCCAATATACATACAAAAATAATTTTTAATATCTGAACTTATTTCATTTTTAAAATTATTTGAAAAGAAAATTAAAAGTTTTTCTATTATTTGATGGTTTGATTTCTAATTAAAAAAGTAGTGTTATATAAATTTGAAGTTTAGAACAAAAAGGGAAAAGGAGAATAATAAGGGAATAAAGAATGACTATTCTTACTTTCATTGAAAAAAAAGAAGGCGGGGGTGAAAGAGAAGAAAAGATAAAAAGAAAGAATCCTTTTGCCAATTTTGAGATGAATGATAGGAATCTGCTTTGCTTAATTTGCCTTTGGATGGAAACCAAGGAAGTACTTAAAAATAAAGGGGAAAGTGGGGTTACAAAAGGGTATCCTTTAGGCAGAAGGGCAGGTCCGGGTGAACAAGATCGAGAACCCTAAATCTGAAAGGTCAAAAAAAAGAGAACCCTAAAGTCACGCCGAGGACCTTAAACAAAAGGACACTCAACAGTAACAGCTTTCTCAATAAAAAGAGCAGAAAAAACACATGCCATCGGAATGAATGAAATAAGAAGTCACTTTGGTAATTTTATATTTGGCAGTGAGTGTGCTGTTTTTGCTGCCGAAAATTGGAAGGGTGCAAAACCGACAAAACCAGTGTCCTGGAAGAGGCATCGCACAAACACGCATGCAGGCTGCAGGGTACAGCCAGCGCCCTTATCCACCTTCGCCCACCACCACCACCGCTGGGCACCGCCACGTATACAGTTAACCTGAGGGCCCTGTCAGGATATCAAGCCTGAAAAGAAGTGTAGCCCTACAAAATAAGGACAAAGGTGCATATGGGTCCACGTGAAAAGAACCTGGTTTTGGTGCTTCTCTGCTGGGGTTAGGTCTTACTCCACCACACCCATCATCTCTTTAACTTCTGCCCTTCCCATGTCACGTCCACGTTTCGGACCCCACTCACTAACCCTGCTTTTCTGGTGCTTTCACTTCCGCAACCGCCATGGATAATCATTCCTGCTTACGTTACATCCCCACCCCCCCTCCCCTTCTTATCTGTGTCAACGTCAACTTACATTTTGGTGGGCCAAGGCTTTTGTTTTTCTCAATTATTACCAAAACCTTAATCCTAAATCATAATAAAGTTAATAATATAACAATAAATTTAATAATTAAAATTAAACTTCATTTACCTTATCATTAGTAATTCATTTCTAGGTACTTTAAGATACTAAAAAGTATGATTCCTATGTAAATTAAGGAATGACAAATTAATCAACTTTAATAATTTTTGAAAACCATTATACAATAAGATCTATATGACCTGACCCTGCACCTATTTAAAATAAATAAATCATGCTATAGTACAAGAATGGATCATATTACAAAAAGTCACATCCAATAACTAGACCCAAATTAATGCAATACCCATATTTTCTTTTCGAATAACTAGTCTAGTTTTTTAGGTAAAGGGCAACATGAAATTTAATATATATATATAGAGTATGACATTAAAGAAGGCAGATCCCTCTGGGCAAATCAAATTGGGATAGCACATTAGGCCTTCTAATAATAAGTTCAAATATGTCAATTTATGGCGTGATTTAAGTGCTAACTAACTTCCATGTTCCACAATGACTTCACATGGCACCTAATACTATACTTCCTGTTTCTCATAACTTAATTTCTTGACCTCATCATAAAAATGTTGGATTCTTTCATTTTCTTAGGAATTTTCTCTTGCGCCAAACATAACTTTAATGGTACAAAATAGTGAAGTAGGTGCATGTTAAGTAATCCAACGTCACCCATCTTGAACTCTTTCTGCTTTCTAGTTTGTCTCACCGTGCAAGTGGATTCCATATTGAGATAAGAGAATGAAATTGTCCACACTGATTTTATAGATTTTTATATAATTAATGATGTACACATGAAAGCAACCGTGGATTGATTTGTGATTTTTGGTGATTAAATGGGACCCACTTATTTTAGGAACATCAACATGATACATGGAGATGAGTTGTTTTATCTTTGTGATTGATTGGGACCCACTGATTTTGGAACATCTAATTTCTCCCTCCTATAAACATGAGATCTAGCTAGTCATTCAAGCTTTCTCTCTAAATGAGGAAAAAACAAATAATTTTGAAAATTGACCTAATTTGTTGATTAAAAATATCACATTTTGAAAAATCAATTTTGGTGTATCTTTTTACTGCTTTTTATTTTTTATTTTTTATTTTTTGATGGAGATGAAGTGTTCATTGAATTAATATTTAAATAACATAAAATATGCGAATGGGATTTTTCATTTTTGATATTCTTTATTATCTTTGAAGAATATTTTTGCACTTTTGGAGATGTAGAGGAAAGGCAAAGAAAGAAGGCTGGTGTCCCCAAAACAAAAGGCAAAAGAGGTTTCATGAATAATCTAAAACCGAAAGCCAACTTTCTTCTCCAAAACAAAACAAGTCTTCCTTTCACGGAGTCGGCATCTCCATGTCACATGTGGGTCACTCCTTTTGTCCTAGATATCGTTTCAGGACTCGTAGAAGTTTGGTTTTAGGGTTGCTTTTGAGTTTTTGTCTACAGGACAAGTACTTCCCACTAGAATAATCTATTTTTTTCATGCATTATTATAATCATATGATTGATTTACCTTAATTATGTGAAAGTAAAATTTATTATTATATTTTATAAAATAAAAAATTTAAGGGGATAGCCTCAAGGATGATCCTTATCATGGGTATGTTGTTGAGTTGACTTGGATGACATGGGTTGTGGTAAGAAGAAAAAGAAGAAAGAATAGTGAACGATTTTAAGGTAAGAAGGGGCCTGAAGGCAGCCAGTAGATGATGCGAAGAAAGTATGCGGTGTGCCATTACTGGCCACAATACAAACAGTAGCATCAAAGAAAGTGCGATAAAGACAGAGGGGCCCCATAGCATTGATTTAAGGGTATTTTCAAAGTGGGACCCAGGAGAGACAAAATATAGGATCCCAGTATCTAAGGCCAATGTCTCTGTCCCTTGATAGGATGAATCTTTGATTAGGCCTTTGGGGCAGCAGACAATAAATTAAGAAAAACAAGCGATGGGTGTAGTAGGAGGCCCCCACTGACTTGAAAAGCTTGTGTCATAAAAAAGGAGTCCACTTATCCATATTCCATGCACTTGTTTGTGGGGTACGTCTTGATGATTCCTTCTCTTTCTTTGTGGGTAAATTGAACCAATCAAGTCGTTTGGGTCCCCAAAATGTGAATCAAAATACTTTTTTGGATTACATTGTTTAAACGTTGAACTCGCTGGTCCCATCAACACTCTAAATCGATGTTTGTTCCCTTGCACCACGTATCTCCTTTTATGACAACTTGTCCATGGAGAAAAAGAAAGAAAGAAAGGAAGAGAGAATTGAAGATAGGAGCAGTGCCCACGTAAAATCATGACCTACACTCTTCAGTGCATATCCTTTTATATGGGAATTTGATCACTTTCACATGATTTACATATATATGCTTTAGGGTATTTGGATTTGATTAGATGGGGTAGTGGAGTTGAGTGGAAATAAAGACAAACTCTCATTATTTCCTTCTTGAATTGCATAGAAAACCCTAATAAACGCAAAGAGAACCGCAAAGCAAAAACTAAAGAAAAAGGAAAGGGAAGCCATCAAAGTATTCTTTGTAGGGTATTATCCATTGAAAGGTGGGTGCACTCTTCATGTTCTTCCACTATCAATGATTCCTTGTTCCGAGACTAGGAGATTAAATATTTCCCTAATCAACAAAGTGTTAAGCCAAGTCAGTGGGAAATCAATTACCAACACCCATCTTTGGTGCCATGACTATATATTATGCTTTTTTCAAGAATTAAAGCTTAAATAATGTCCAACTCACTTACATAATTCAACTACTCAACATGAATGCTTTAATTTGATGGATGACTCTCTCATTCATGTACCCACTGCTAGGCGCAATGGATGATCCCTCTGTGGAATGACAAGAATTAACCATATTAAACTAAAAAAGAAAAACTCATTGTGAAAATGAAGTTGGGAACCTTAGAAAGTAAAAAACCCATTAAACTATGTGGGCCTCGAAATTATTGGGCCATTATGTAATAATGGTCTTTTAACCTAATTACTTGCCCTTTAAATTTAAATAATATATAATATATGTCATAAGTTATAGGGTGAGAAGTCACGATTTTGTAACCATTCATTTGCTTTTAAGAAACCAATAGAAAAGACCCCAATGTAAATAAAGGAGCTCTTCTCATTCTCATCACCTTTTAAAATCTATCTTCTTCTTTGTTTTTGTTGTGTTATTAGTTTAAATAAATATATGGAGAATTTCTATTTTTTTTTATAATCAAGTTATTGAACTTTTCAATCCATTAATGTCGTCTTTGATATCCTTTAATTTCAAGATTACAGCATTGATATCGTTTTTTAGAACCTAGAGCACAAAAGCCATGGCTCCTTGGATCACAATAATAATATTCAAAAGAGATCAGCTCATGCAGCAAGCGATCGGAAAAGGGTTTAGACATGATCACCCTGAATCAGAATGAAGGGATTAGACCTAGTCACTTGGGATTAGCATGAAGGGATCAGACCTGATTGTATGGGATCCACATGAAGGCTCAAACCTGATCAAATCATTCTGTGATCAGCGGGTGGTCAACATGGTCCTAACAACTAAGCAAATAACAATTGGTCTACCTTGGTTTGACAATTCAATTGAGTAGTAATCAGCAAGAAGAGTTGGCGGTCAGCAAGAGTAATCAGGGGTTAGCAACACAGTGATCAGTAAGAGGAATCAAAGGCAGCAAGGTTTGTGACGGGATCAGCCAGATTTATGATTGGTCAGCTATGGAGGTCAGCACCATCAGGTCTTAGCCTAATGATCAGCTATCAGGGATCATCTAGTAGGGTTTAGTAATGCTCATTAATGATCTAACACAAGGGATATACCACACAAAACTCTAGGATCTATAGATTTTCTCAAAATTAATCACTGGTCAGCGATTAGTTGTGTGATCGTGATCAGAAAAATATGGGTGATCTGACTGGCCATTTGACTTGCTAAATCATATTCTTCTGACCGGGTATCCCGATAGAGATAGAACTCGCTTCGCAGCTATGTCATCCTGAAATTTCTTGTCCTACAAAACTTTTACAAGACAAGTATAATATCATAATTTTTACTTATGTTTTGTACTAACTCTTGTGTTGTTTGATTGAAGTTTCTTTTCTTCTTTTTTTATTTTTTGCATTAGCATGAAATGTCATCAAGAAATTTACTATCCTGCAAAGCCAAAAAACTAAGCTGAAACCTTTACTAATACTTGGGGCATTAATGAAAGTCTATTCTCCAAATTAGTTGTTTAGTAAGTTCTTTGATGTCCGTTCCGTTCCTTGCATTCACGGTAACCCAACATGCATCACTTCATTCTCGTGCATACATGAGCGTATGCCTCAAAAGCTCAAAAAAAAAAAAAAAAAGAACAATAAATTTGGATTGAAGAAAGAGGAGTAAGAGTAAGGAAGGTAAGGCGGTACTTAGTGTTTAGATCATATAAAACTGGATTTCAAACTGATCAAGTAGATATGGAAGAACAATTAGCTAGATTGGAGAGGCTGAAAATGGCTCAATAAGAAATAAATGATAGAATGGCCCAATCTCAATCTGATATGCATAAAAGAATTATTTGAAATCAGCAAGAGATGACCCAAGGTCAAGCCAGGCTGTCGGGTCAATTACAAAGAATGATGAATTTCATGGAGTCCATGATGAAGGGCAAGGAGGTAATCGTTGATGTGGAAGCAGGAGAAAGCACCAAACAGAGAGGTAGATGCTTTTGTAACTCGCCCAAGTAATCTAGTGGTGGGGAATGCCTCTAGGAACGCCCCTGTCTACGAATCAAACTATAAGATGCCCTAAGGGAAAAGATTTAGTAGTGAAAGGGCAAAAAAAATGGGAGAGTCATTCTAGGTCTTGGATCTGGATGATCCACTTGAGGCAATGAGGGATGTATGAAGTCAAAAGTTGAACGGCTATCTAGGAAAATAAGGATAATGGAAAAGGCCAATAACTACTGTGGACCAGATGCCACTAATCTCAGCCTGGCTCTAGGTTTGGTGTTGCCACCAAAGTTTAAGGCTCTAAAGTTTGACAAGTTCATTGGAACTAAATGCCCGTGGATGCACCTATGTATGTATTTACACAAAATGCAATGGGCATAAACAAAATTAGAAACTCTTAATACATTACTTCTAAGGTAGTTTAAAGAAAGAGACAGTAGATTGGTATATAAACCTCAAAACTCCAAAATGCAGCTTTGAAAGGACTTGGTGCATTCATAGCACACTATCAACGCATGGTGGAGCTTGCACCAAATAGAATCACTCTACAAAACATGCGTGAGGAGAACAACGAATCTTTCAAATAATATGCCCAAAGGTCGCGTAAGATAGCGGATAGAGCCCAATCGACCTTGTCCAAGGATGAATTCGGTGAATTATTCATGAGCACTTGAACAACCCTATTCCATGATACACTACTTGGTATGTCAAGGGAGAAATTTGAAGATAGTTAAACAAGAACAAATTTTTTAGAATGCTTATAGGCTTGGGAAATTGAAAGATCCAAGCATGATAAAAGAGGCTGTCGTGGGAGAAAGAAGGAGAAAGGAATCAGATTTCTCAGCTATCTTTGGTGGTATCTATCAGCCTTATCATTTTAATCCCCACCACTACAAAAAAAAAAAAAAATTGTCATTTATTAATGACATCTTTTTAAATGGTTAAAATTCTAGTATATATACATAAATAGTGATAAATTTTATAATCCATCGGTAAATGCATGGTCATTACTGATGAATAGAAAATCTATTAGTATATACCATACATATAAAGATTGTTTCTATCGTTCATCACTAAAAGTTGCGGGATATATTAATATAGTATAACTTTTATCACTAATTTCTAATATCCTGATAGATTTTTAGCATTTGTAAGTAAAAATCTTATTTCTAATGATAGATTTATTTTTCATTAGTAAATATTTGGTCTATAATGTCAGATATTGATGTGTTTCATTGAATATCTTACACATAATGACTGTTCTGTACTCGCCATGAGTAAATATGTACTTATAGTGATGGATTATTTTATTCATTAATAAATCTTTAGTGACAATTATCTTTGTCTATTACTAAATATCTGAAATATTTAACTTATACTGACAAACATCTTTATATATCAGTAAATATGTACTTATAGTTATGATTATTTATGAGTCACTAAATATCCAATAATATTGATGGGTTTTCTCGCAATCATCACTAAACGCTTAATATATATTGATGGATTTTTGATCTTCATGTTCATCGCAAAATAGTTACTTACATTGGCATATACCACTAAATATATTCAAAAAATTTTAATTCTAAATTTATTATGTAAAATTTAATTTAAATAAATATTTTAAAACTAAATAAAAGACATGGTCTGACTGAATTAAATTGAAATATGATATATATATATATATGTACAATTACTTCAATCGATAATTTGAAATGTAAAATAAAAATAATTTTAATAAATTAAAATTATTAGCACATGTTTTTAGATATTTTAAAATATTTTTAAAGAAAAAATAACTCGTTTCATTATATTAGACCATATGATATTTATCATCTTCATTGAACAAATGCGATTTATTTGAAGCTATGTACATTATCAAATAAACTTATATCTTTCAATGTGACATTATGAAACACATGACAACAATAATATATTATGCATATATATCTTTCAATTAATTATTTAAAAATTTCAAATTTTTTATGATATTTAACTTAAAATTAATTTTCAATAATATAAAGTCAAAATTATATGAATAAGTTAAAATTTTATTTTTATTTTACATAAATATGACTTTTTAAAAAGGAAAAATGATTCATAAAAAGATTTTAATAAAGTTAATTTTATTTACTCTTAATTGTAAATATAAGATAAGTTAAAATTTTTTTAATCAAGTGATAAATTAATTTATTTTAAAAATAAATAATTTTTACTTCTCTATCTAAATCCCCATCAAACCCTCTTTCTTTCACTTGCTCTCCTTCTCGTGCGTAGTGTTTTGCTTTTTACTCTAAATCCCTAAAATGTAGATCTTTTTCTCTCATAAACTGATCTTTATCTCTTATTAAGTTTTTCTTCTTTCTCTTCTCTTGGCTTCAATCTCACGTCTTGTTCATTTATAATTTTTGCAGCTACCAAGTGATTTAAAGTATAAACACCACCGAGTGCTTTTATAGCTAAAGGTAGGTTTTATAATTTCTTTACGAAATTCTCTAGCTCTACAAATTTGCCGAAATTGGTTCCTGCAAAAGCATGCTTTGTAAATAACCAATAATTATTATCTACTAATTGCTCCAAAAGGTAAGATTTTTTTCCCTATCTTCATGATCAATGCAACTCTTTCATCTCATATTCTTACGAGGATCCTAGTTTCCTTAGCTCTAGATCTGAAAGAGGCTTGTAAGATTTTTCAATCCATATTATTCTCATTCTAGATTTCATTTAAAATTTCTTATCTATCAAATTTTGTTTCAATTTGAGTTGAAGTTGATTTAGATTACTATCATTATATGTCCTTGGAGCCACCTTTTACAGAATAGTTTTGGTTACCTTGCAGAAATTAAATTTTTCTAGAATTAGAGACCCATGAATTTTTAGACCCATGTTTTCAGGGAAAAACTATCTTTCACTTGGCTACCTTATTCATTTATAATTTTTAGATTTATATCTTTTGCCTATTTATTTCCACTCTTTGTTTAAATTTTATTTGACATATGTGTTCTTCTTTCGCTTGTGTTGAAAAACTTAGCCTGGGAGTGACTAAAGACTAGCAAGGTTATCCATGTGTTCTAAGTAATTTCTCATGGGAAGGTCTGAACTGTAGTAAAAATAGTACACTTAAGACTATTTCATTATGAGTGCATATTTTTGACCTATAATTAGTTTGAATATTGATTTCTCTCTTCAAATAATAGCAAATTGGAAATAACTCAGTATTTTTTGATGAATTACAAGAAGGAACTTGAAGTTAAGTAAATTGAATGAAGAGATAGCTTACTCAATATTCAAACTTCAAGTGTTACAATTACTGTAAGTACTAACTATTTTTTGATCAATTCTTAATATTGGCTTATTTTATACAGCTTTTCTTGTTGTATTTTAACCTTAAAATGTATTTTATAACATCTTTAAGTTTCTTGATCGTAAAATGTACAAATTCTATCACAGGGATCTCTCATACAATAAATTGATTGGGCCATTGCCAAAATTTCTAATAGACCTGCCAAATTGAAGAGTCTTGTAAGTTTTTGATCCTTGAGATTGAACAAACTATTTATGCTAGAAGTGGAGCTAATTTATTTCACACGATTCTTATAGTGACTTAGTGGAATAGGCTTAAAGGTTCAGTCCTTGATGCTCTCATTGAAAATTTTGACAACACATTGCTACTAAGGTTTATTAATCTTCTTACTCGACTTCAGAGATATCTTTAGTAGAGGGTGTTTATCTTGTAATGTATGATCAATTGCTATGTGCTTTTATATGCTAGTCTAGGTGAAAATCTTGGTTTTTATCTTTCGGTTCCCAGTCATGAAAAGAAAAAGAAGAGTTTGTTATTTTAGTTATTGCATTCATTTCTGATAATGCTGCTGACTCTATTGCTCTTAATTGATATTGCTATCTATAAAAGGAAAAAACAAAAGCATACTTTATATATGTTGTTTTGGTATATCATTTTGGTTAAAATTTGATTTTCACTTTAAGGAACAAAGTTTCTATATCTCAATTAATGATGGACTACATAAATTACCTTGTAAGCTTTTTTTTTTTTGCTTAAGGTCTAGTGTTTTTTGATGCATGCATACTGCATACTGCTTATTGTATACTGCATGCTACTTACCGCATACTGCATATGTCTTACTGGTTACTGCTTATTGCATATTACATAATGCGTACTACATAATGCATACTGCATACTCTACATACAGCATATTGTTACTACACAAAAAATTTTAGAGATTACCATGCCTTATATATCATTTGAAAATCATTTCTTATAGTCTTGTTTTTGAAAGAAGAGAACCTTCTAGTTGTTAGCACTACACTAGAACAGCATAACAAATATAGAACTTTTATGCTATTGAGTCCTCTATCCCTCTGTCTATCTCGCTTTTTTTGGCTATGACAAAGGACAATTAATCCTAGTAAGTCCTCTATCTCTCAAAATTTTTTTTATGAGTTTGATTGTATTGATTTTTTTTAAGAAAAATTTATCTAGGTATTTATAACAAACAAAGAGGAACTCAAAGGTGATGGCTTTACCATGATAGAGAAGAACCAATCATTATAGGCCCTCTTGTTGTGGTGCTATATCTTCTTGTTTAGGTATGTCATAGACAAGTATGCTGCTTCGTGCATTTAGTACACTTGTGTTGTATTATTGTAACCATATTTTAAACACTCCATGGTTAGAACATTAGTTAAATTTTTTTAATTTTAAATATTTATCATTTCTATTCGGTTACTTATTATTCAATGGATAAATCATGGATAAATTGTACATTAAAAGTAAGTGATGAGTACATGACCTTAAGATGCATATAATTATTTTTGTTTACTAATGCAAATATGAAGGTCTCTCTCTCTCCCCTTTCTTCCTCTCCCCATCATTCTTTGCTCATATAAAAACATAAATACATGTCTTTCTAAGGTGCTTTTGCTTGTTGTTTATGTCATGTTCATAGATCTTATCATTTTTCGTATTATCAGTGCTATTGATTTACTTTTCTTATTAATAATTATGTACATACCTCCTGTTTGATTTTTTCTGCATTCGGAGAATTAAACCTCAAGTTTTATCTTAATTATGTTTCATCAACTGTTTTCACTACTCTTATATTAATACTACTTTTATTCATAACTATTTTAGTTTTATCTATTAGTTAATTCTTCAGTAAATATGCTTCTTTATTGTTTTTTTCTCCATCAGATTGTCTTAATTAATGTTTTTCTGATCTCATTTTGTTTATAAGGTAATCCATATATATTTTTTATTCTAATAAGCTCGAAAAAGGAGGTTTTCGTCTCGTTTATAAGGTAATGCTATATTCCAAATACCTATTTACATATCCAAATATTTATTTTCATTCTAGTGAATCACATATTACTATGGATCCATCTATTTAGGAAACATTGCTTGACAAGTAAAAAGTAGCTATAAAGATGTTGCAAGTACCTCAAGGCAACGCCTACAAGAGCTGAAAAATGAAATAATATTAATTACTAAACTGTTGTAACAAAACCTGGTAAAACTGTTAAGTTTTTACATAAAAGAAAAAGAAAAGCTACTAGTTTATGAATACCTTTATAATGGCAACTTGGACAGGATCTTATTCGATACTAACTTTTTCATATTTCTAATTCTTGTTTTGTAATTTTATTTAAGATTTGTGTCACTTTAGATAATCACTATGTTGAAGCCTTACGACAATCTTTTTCTTTTATTTGAGTGCGTTTTCTTAGGGCTTATGAACTATCATTGTTACCGTTTAGTGTAAATTCTTTTTTGCATTTTCTTACCATTGGTCATTTTATGCATGTTCACTATAATTTAGAACTTGGATTATCTAAATAAAAGCAAACGATTTACTTTGAAATTAATGGAAAACATAGCATTAAATCATCGTCGTAGTTGTTTTTTTGCATCATGACCAAAATGAATTCATATTGCAAAGGATTCAATAGTAAGTCTATGGTATATGCAATACAATAAGTATAATTTAAAAACAAAATAACATATAAATTATATAAAAAATCTATAAAGGACATGTGTTGACAAACAAGATGTTCATCAATAAAAAATATGAATATATACTAATGGACATGGTGTCTGTCAGTAAAAATTCTATAATATATTAATGAATATCGTGTCCATCAGTGAATAGATCTTGTACATATAGTGACAATCAAAGAATCTATCATTGAAACATTTTCATATAGTGATAGACAAAGAATTTGTCACTAAAACATTTACATATAGTAACGCACGAAAAAACTATTAATAAACACTTATTACATATACCAACAAATATGAAAAGTATCGATAAAGGTCTATAATGATGGAGCCTATATCGATGGTCAAAGTGTCTATCGGTATAAGTTTTTATCCACCAGTAAAGATCATCTTGACCTATATTGATGGATTTTAATCATTTAGTGATAATTTTTGGTCCATAAGTAAATGATAGTTTCTTTGTAGTCTACCTTTATTGCTACAATTCCCAAGACTTTCATATCAAGTCCTCTACTACCTAACGACCAATACCATCAATGTTATGCCACTTCTAAGGCTGGTAATGTCACAACAATAAAGGATGATGCCACCCTTTATTGCTTTTTAAAATTTAAATAAGCCATCCTTAACAATAATAGCCTAAGCCATAAAATCAATGTCAAACAATCCTTATTTCATCGATCCCAATAATAAATATCTAGCTATGCACTTAGTTATTGAAAGTGTAACCTAGCATATGTGAAGCCGATGTAACCTTCATACCTTAGGTGGTAAAGCAACATATGCATATTCCAGTAAGGTAATTTGACATAGTATTGAAAATTTCACTACCTTAAAGATAAAATCATATCATTAAATTCTTAAATTTGATGTTAAATCGAGCAAAAATATATATATGGAGAATACATAACTTGCTGGTACATGGGACGATAGCTATAACTTTTTAGGGCGAGCGTTAGGCAACCATAGAGCCTTAGGTCACCCAAGGCCTAACGACGACCCTAGTGATTACCACTTACGGTGCTCGCTAAATGGGTATTAAACTAGGGCTTTTTCCCTAGTGTCCTTTTTTTTTTCCTACAGTGCCTCCCTCTCCCTCGCTCTTTCTCTTTATAACTCTCTATCCCATAGCTTCCTCGTTTTTTCCCCTCTTCTTTCCAATAAATTGTCTTTGATAAAGTGATTATCAATCAAAAAATCATCCCTTTTTCCTTTCCTTTCTTTCTCCTTGGATATTTATTGTATATCTATACCCATTAAGGCTGCATACCCATACCCACTGTAAAAGTTACGCATCATCGTCTGGCCTTCACCATTAGCTAGCCTTCATTAACTTTTGTTTATTCTGTAATGGTGATTTTTTGTTAATTATGATTAGTTAATTAACTATTACTATACGTGAATGTTAATTGTTAGAATCAATGTAATTATATGTTAGTTGTAATTTGTTTCTAGTTTTTAATTGTTAATTATTGTTAGTATTAATTAAATATTTTAGTTATAATTAGATGTTAATAAATTAATTTTATGTCAATTAAAGAGTAATTATAAATGAAACATTGATGTTGTTAATTCTTATTATTAAGATTTTGTCTAAGTATATGTTTGTTAATGAGTTAGAATAGTTAGATTAATAATTTAATTAGATTTTAAATTGAGATAAATAATTTAATTATATTTTTATTAAAGGTAAATTAATTAGATGTTAATTGTTAGTGTAGATGTAATTATAAGTTTGTTGTGATTAGTTTTTAATTTTTAATTTTTAATTATTGTTAATATGTTAATTAAATATTCTAGTTGTAATTAAATTTTAACAATTTAATTTTATGTTAGTTAAAGAGTAATTATAAATGAGAATATTAATATTGTTAATTTTAATTGGTAAGATTTTGTTTAAGCATATATTTATTAATATGTTAAATTAGTTAGATTCGTTAGGTTAATGGTTTAATTTAGAAACTTCTAAGTTGAGATAAACAATTTGATTATATTTTTATAAAAAGTAAACTAGTTTGATGTTAATTGTTAGTGTAGATGTAATTATACGTTACTTATAATTAGTTCTCATTTTTAATTGTTAATTATTATTAGTATGATAATCAAATGTTCTAGTTGTAATTAAATTTTAACAAATTAATTTTATGTTAGTTAAAGAATAATTATAAATGAGAATATTGATGTTTCTAATTTAATTGTTAAGATATTATTTATGTATATATTTATTAATGAATTAAAATATTGGCTAGATTAGTTAGATTAATAGTTTTATTTGATCTTAATGTGGCATAAATAAATAAATTAGAGTTTCATTAAAAGTGAATTAGTTAGATGTAAATTGTTAATGTAGATGTAATTAAATGTTAGTTATAATGAGATTTGAATATTTAATTGTCAATTATTCTCAGTATGTTAATTAAATATTTTTATTGTAATTAGATAAGAAACTAATTTTACGTTAGTTAAAGAGTAATTTTAAATGAGAATATTGATGTTATTAATTTTAATTAAATTATTAATCTAATTAATGTAATATAAAATAAATTTATTAACATCTAATTACAACTAAAACATTCAATTAAAATACTAACAATAATAAGTTAAAAACTAATTACCAATATCATATAATTACATCTACACTAACAATTAACATCTAACTAATTTAATTTTCATAAAACTCTAACTAAATTATTTAGAATTTATTTTTGATAAGATTGTGTTATATATATATATATATATTAAGATAATTATAAATCAATTTAATTAAATCATATTTAAAAAATATAATAGAACAAATTTGAACCTAGGTTCTTGCTTTTGGTTTAATATCTTAATCATTGAGATTACAAGTATTTCATATAAAACTTTGTTTCTCGTAAAATTTATGAACTATTTTATATAACTATTAACATGTAAATACAACGTAATAAGATTTCATCTAACAATTTAATTACCTGTAAAGACAATCAAGCAAAGAAGGCAACAACCTCGTAGAGAGAGAATGAGAAAATGATCATTCATGGTGGAGAAAATGAAAAAAAAAATAATTGAGAAAAGTAAAAGAAAGTAGGTATGATAAGAGAAAAAATTGTAAAAAAGGAGAAAGTTATTGAGAAAGAGCTAAATCTACAAAAAGAAATGAAGGGGAAAAGGCGACACTTATAAGAAAGAGAAGAAACTATGGCATGTGCCCTAGTTTAAAGGCTTTTAGCGACAGTCGTTAAGGGTTACTCACAGCTAATGACCTAACTTGGGTGGTCGTTAGGTAGCTAGACAACCTAGTGACTAACTCTAAGTGGTTGCTAAGCAGTCATATCCTCAGCACAATGCATGTCGAGTGATTGCCAAATGATTGACATTGGGATTTATCATTAACTTTTTAAAATAAAAATAATATAAATTAATTAAAAATAAATTTAGTGATAAAATTTTTGTGTTGCTAATTTATCACTAATCAATTGCTAAATTAATATTTTAATTTTGTAACAATTCCATGACTAATCTATCATTATCCAACGACTAATTATGTCTATCACTAATTTCTGTCACTATTTTTAGATTTTCTTATAATATAAAAATACCCTTAATTTTTTCAAATAACAAGATCCAATTTGATTTAAATTCATAATTTAATATTTAATTTATCACTTTTAATATAATAAAATAAATACAAAAACACAACTCAAGTACACATAACCCAATTTATTGAAAACAAGACAATAATAACAATAAAAATTTCCTCAAAAGCTCTTTATACATGAAAGTTGAAAAACCAAATGTTTCTTATTCTTTGGATTTATATTAAGAAACTTAAGATCTTTTTTTTATTATTTTTATATTTGATGCTTAAAAATGTTTAATGATCAAGTATTGATAGTTAAAGGCTTAACTTGTTAAAGTAGGTTAAGAGCGATTTTAACTTATTAGGTTTATTAGTTATCTTGTTAGGTTTTGCTCCTAGCTAGACACATAAAAGTCATATAAAATTCATGAATCTATATAATTTATATTTATGAGTTACCCTATTTGATTTTAATCGGATCAATCTAATAGATATTAAATGGGTTATATATGAGTTAATTTAATAAATTTTATGTAGGTCAATTTAATACTCGAATCTTGTTAATTAATTTTTTTTAAAATAATATAAATACAAAAATAAATCTTAAAATACAAAATAGATATTAATAAATATTATACCGAAACTTGAAAACTTAATACGAAATACATAACAAACTTAATATATCTTTTTACGTGCAATATAAATATCATCAATATAATCAAAAAGTAGTGTGTTTTTATATAACTATAAGGTAATTAACTTTTAACATGTAAAAAGAAAATAATATTAATAAACATTTAAAATTATATAAATATGTTTTTAATAAAAATTAGATAGATTAAATAAAATTAGATTCACTTATATAATATACTAACTTCTGAAAATGTCATATATGTGCAATTGAAAAATAAAAAATACAAATTATCTTAATTTTCTAATGTGATAGCAAACAAAAGTTGATAAATCTTTAAAAAATCTAATTCTATGTGCATTGCTAGAAGTAGCAAGTGAGTCACTAAAAGTGACAAGTGAATCGTTCAACAAGTGGATTGGCATGACCCATGGTGATATGATCACTGCTTAGCATGACCTGCCAACTTTATAAAATAAGTTACGTAAAGCACGACCTGATAATATGAAAGTGTTCGACTAGTATTTTGTTGACTGTATGTGAGCCTGGCATATAACATCGTGGATTGTGTGCTCACTTAACATGAAGCACGATAAGCAGATGAGCAGTCTGCTGATCCAAGACGTAGTACGATAGATAATGTGTTAAATGTAGCATGACAGTCCACATGTCAACGTAATAACCCACATTTGTGTTTTCTGATTCAAATTTCATTGGTCTATGATTACAAATTTTAAAGTCATCTTAAGCTATTAATTTAGAACTCTTCACAAGATTATAATGAAATTTATAGATGTTAATAGAAGATTAAAGTGATAAATTTGAAGATAATCTTTTCTTGGTTACATATTTAAAAATAATAAAATTAATTTTTATAATAAATCAAAATTTAAAGTATATATAAGTTATAATTTTTTATTTGTAGTTTGTAATTCTTGAAATAATTTATAAAAACATATTGATGCTCTTTGTCTAATTTTTCCTGCAAATTATTAAATTATGTATATATTCTTAAATAAATTTGAAAAGACAAAAAAACATAACTTAATATGATTTTAATATATTTGTGTCATTTAATATTTATAAATAAACAATAGAGTAGCAATCATTTATAATCTCGAAGAATGCTTTTTCTCTCTCTTAATCTTTTTCTTAACCTTCATAACTCCTTCAAACATATTTTGATTAATGAGAAGTAGTCAAATTAAACTTTATCAAAAAAAAATTAAACATATTTAAATTGAGAAACTTATACTATAATTTTGACTTGAGATTTTTTTATAAATATAAAAAATATTTAATCTAATATCAAAAAATTTAAATTTTTTTAAATGTTAAAAATATTATTTAAAATATTTACTGTCAAAATTTTAAAAAATTCATAATAAATAGCTTTATCCAAAGTTGAGAAATTAATTTAAAATAAAATGTACAATTTATTTGAATCATTTTTTTAGGCATTTAGATAATAAAAATGTTCTTTGTTATATTATAATAATTTAAGTTAACATTCAATTTGATTATGAAGAAAGAGAGTATTTTTTAGAGTTAAAAAATATATTTATCTTTAAAAAATATTAATAAATTTATTATTAATTATTTTGATTGTTAATTTTGTTAAATTAATTAAACTTATTATGTAAAATTTGATTTTAAATTTAAACCAAATACATAAACTCAACTAAAAAATATAACCACTTTATAGCCTGATTTTATTGTATATAAATCACTCCTACTAAAATGCTAGACTCTCAGGTGATCAATATCATTAACTAAGCTTGGAGGTATCCTAGTAATTTCTGCCACCCTTGAATCTGTTGCCAAATTTTGTTTCTTAGGAAATTGAAGAAAACTCTTTTTTTTTTTTCCAATGAGATGGGGAAGTCCCAAAATACTTTCATGTGTCTAAAGGTTCATGAAGGCCAAGAATTTGACTCATATCCTCCTTCACCTCTTATGAAACATTTTGCTAAAAGAAACACAGACTTGTCAAAATTTGTAGCTTGCCTAGAAGCCTCCTCATTTGAGTAGAATGCCTTTCATTGCAGTACTTATGATTACCACATGAGCATTTAATAAAAATTTATATAAGTCATCAATGAGGAGTTTTACTGTGTATTATTATGTTCGATTTTCAAATTTTTCTACAATTGCTTATTTATTTTGATATGTAAACTACCTAACAAAAATGACCTAATAATAAATTTGTTTTATAACTATTGCAAAAGTGACATTATTCACTGAATGTTTTTTGATGCACTAATCTAAAAAAGTGTATTTTAGTTCAATAATGATGCAATGCTAAAAGAGAGTAATGTAGATGAGCCTTCATATATACATTATGAGATGTAACTATAAACATTTTTGTTTATTTTGATCCTTAAATTCTGTAAAATGATAATAATTTTACTCATAAATATATATAATTTTTGTTGTTTGATATTATTTGTCTTATTTTATTATTAAAATTGCAAAAATAATAATTAAACAAAATAATTAATATTAATTAATTAATAAAAAATTATAAAAATATTTTTTAAAATTAATTAATAAAAATATAAAAACATAATTATGATAATCATGAAATCATCATAAAAATATCTAGAATTTTTATGACCAATCAAACATTATTGTCATAAAATTTCATAAAGTTTTGATAATGGTCAGGATTGACAATCATAAAAGACTTATGATAATAAGTAAAACCGTCATAAATTTTTTATGATACCACTTACAACGACATTTTACAAATCGTCATAAAAAATAGATTTTATTATGATAAGTGTATTTCAAGGTAATGGGTCGAAAAAAAATTATCATATATGACACTTACAACTTCAGTTTCTTGATTGTAATAACCTTAGCCAACAAATCAGCTGAATTCTGACTTTTTTATATCTTTTCAAGTGATAAGACATCATTTTTCAAAACTGATCTTACAAAATGATGCCAAACTTGTATATGCTTTGTTTTACTATGATACACAAGGTTTTTAGCCAAATAAATGACACTGTAACTGTCATAATTCATTCAAAAAAGATAATAACCATATCATCTCCTTGCTTGCTTCTATAAAAGCAACATATTCAATCTCTGTGACAAAAAGTGCAATTATCTTTCATAGTTTAGATATCCAACTGATTACAGTACCACCTAATATGAAAACATACCCTGTAGTATTTTTTTCTATCATTTATGTCACCAACCATATCAACATCAACATAACCACACAGACTCATATCTGTTTTCTTAAAGTACAAAGCTAAATTTGTAGTACTTTTTAAATACTTGAAAATCTATTTAATTACTTTTCAATATTGTTTTCTTGAATTACTCATGTGCTTACAAACAACTCCCACTACATGTGCTATGTCTAATCTTGCACATACTGTGACATACATTAAACTTACAATAGTAAAAACATAAGACACCTAACCCAAATCTGTAATCTCATCAACAGTCGAAAAAGACTAACTCTTCAATAGCCTAAAGTGACTAGCCAAAGATGTACTCACTAATTTGACATCATTCATTCTGAATCTAATAAGCATCTTGTTGATGTATTTTTCTTAAGATAGCTTAAGAATCCCTTTTTTCCTGATAATTCTTATCTTAAGGATTTGTTTAGCAAAACCCAAATACTTCATAGCAAACTTCTTTAAAAATTTACTTTTAATTTCTCTATCTTATATAAATTAGTTCTAACAATTAACATATCATCAACATATAACAACAGTATAATGTGAAAGTTATTATATCTCTTAACATAACAATAATAATTTACTTGACATCTTAAAAAACCATTGTCACCTATGAAGTTGTCAAACTTTTTGTATCCCTGTCTAAGAGCTTATTTTAACCATACAAACTTTTTAAAAATTTGTATATTATTTTTTCCTTATCCCTGTGACTGATTCATGTAAATTCCTTCCTCCAAATCACTATATAAAAAAGTTACTTTTACATTTATTTACCACAAATGCAAATTTTCATGTGCCACTAACCCAAGCACCATTTTAATTATAATCGATTTAACCGCTAGGGAGAAAATCTTTATGTAGTCAATATCTTCTTTTTGTTAAAAATCTTTAACTACTAACCTTGCTTTATACCGTTTATTACCATCATATTCTTCTTTTATCTGATAAACCCATTTATTTTGCAAAACCTTTTTTTCTTATGGTAATTCTGCCAACTCTCATGTTTGGTTGCTTATTAAAAAATTTATCTCATATTTAATGGCTAACTCCTACTTAATTGATTCATCACCTTGCAAAGTTTCATTAAAACTCTTTGGTTCACCCCTATAAGCCAACAAGATATAGTTTAAAGATGATGAAAATCTTTGTGACAATTTCACAGTCCTAAAAAATATTCCCACTTTTATCATAGAAATGGTTAAATTTACCTTTAAACCCATTTTTTTCTAATTTTCCTTAACAATATTATTTTCAACTTTCTGAGTATTCTGTTGTAACTGAGTCACTGGAATATCTCTCAAGTGAATCATTTCAAACTTTTTACCTTAAAATCTGTTACTTCTAAACTCTTACCCAAATTATCTTTGCACAAAACTTGCGCATTAAAGATTATATCTCTACTCCTAATGATCTTCTTATTTTAACTATCTCAAAAATGATAATCAAACTCATTGTCACCACATCTACTGAAAAAATATTTTTTTGATTTAAAATCAAGTTTATCTCCAACAACAGCATCAATATAAATATGTGATAGACAACTAAATATTCTTAAAAGAGACAAGTTTACCTTTTTACCACTCCAAACCTCTTCAAATATTCTCCAATCCAAAAAAACTAAAAAACGTCTATTAATCAACTAGGCTGCAATGTTAACTACATTTACCCAAAATGCCTTGAGCAACACTCCATGCATTTTTATGCTTCTTCCACACTCATTCAATGTCTTGCTCATCCTTTCTGCAATACCATTCTGCTAAGATATCCTTGAAATGATCTTCTCCATCTTAATCCCTTTATTAACACAAAATTGTTTAAAATCTCTGTCAATGTATTCTTCACCATTATAAGATCTTAAACACTTAACTTTAAAATTAATTTCATTTTATTAAACATATATTAAATCACATTATTGAACCAAACGTTCATTAAAAAAACCATATATTATAAATATAATATGTAACTAAGCCCAAATTTTGAGAAATACCAATAATTTTTTATATAAACTACATGCATTACCACACATAACTCATAACTAAAGATCCTTAATTAAGCTTAACAATACCTTTTAATAACAAAAATGCTTTCACCGTGACCTGCTTCATTAATCTTATTAATATAAAATTAAAGTGATCATTAATAACAAATCCAATCAATAATCATATAGTAATATAATTAATGATATGGATCAAATATGAGTATGCAATATAAAAATTTTATGAAATGTGATCTATACATGCCTTTTCCAACTAATCCTTTTTATTGGGCTTATAAAGCTTCAAAACTAATAAAGTTGAAAAGTATAACTTTCTTAACACGCAATTTAGTGTACTTACAATACTCCTTATTCATGTGACCAATTTTTTTTTTGTAAAAGAAAAAACTGAACTCCTTTAACTTTTTTTTTTGTTTCTTATGACCTAAAGCTCAAAAGTTTACAATTTTCTTACTTAACTCTTGATCTTTTTCCTCTTCTTGCTTAAGTCTTGAAGTGGATGTCAAATGAGCACTGATAAATGTCTCAAGCTTTAATTTCTCTTTTTCTTGCACATATTGCGTAATAAACTCATTAAGAGTCCACTTTTTCATCTTAAATAGAGTGAGTGTGAAAAAAAAATATCAAAACCAAGTGCACAAAAGATGCCCTTAAGTATCTCTAACTTTAATGTCTTAAGTCTTTTAACTAGAGTGAACATCTCCACCATATATTCTTTAATGTTTCATTTTCTTTATACCCATAAAAACAAGCAAGGTCAAAATAATAATTATTTTGACCTTTTCATTGACAATAAATCCATATGCAATCCACTTAAAAAAAAGACTTATTTCTCCTTAAAGTTTAAGCCCCCAATGAGATACATGTAATTAGACCGATCTCTTTCCAAGTTGTAGCTTTCTACTCAATAATACTTTTATTGGTTAAAGCTACAGGATAATGTTGCCTTACTACATCGTTCAAACTCATACATCCCAACTAAACACTAAAATACTATTAATGTTGGTGGATACAAAATTTGCTATACAACATGAAAAAACAAAACTTACATTCCAAACAAAATATGCATATATTTAATTAACTAATTTCTAGTACCCTAAAATATGTGAACCAATAACAAGATCCTAAAAAATAACATTAAATTTAATCTTTAAACTAAAATATAACTTGTGATAAATACTCTTTAAACATAACTCAAAATCACTTTAATTAATTACATAATATATCTTTCTTTGGATTGACATCTTATATACATGATATATAAAATTTGACCTTAAATAAGTTATAGTATATGTATCCAATTTAAAAATGATCTTCTTTCCAGACGAAGTGTTTAGCACAAATATACAATTTTATTTACTAAAAATGCATTAAATTATACACAATAATTATCACTTTGATGATTATGTTGATTCACTTAATATGATTTATGTAAATAAATATATTAAAAAACTCAAAAAATTAATGAAAAAATTGAATACTATTATTGTATTCATTCATCTATATAAATGTATATAATTTATTTTTTAAAATAAAACAAATTCAATAAACCCCACACCTAGCTAATAAATATAATAGATCCTTATTGTCAATATTACAGCCCCACTTACTTGGAGCCTACTTTATTGGTGGCCAAGATGCCTAGTTTTAAGCCTTGGAGCATGCTAAATATCTTCCCAGCCCTCCTAAAGGTGCCCAGCTTTGGGTGTTGGTTACACTGTTGGCCAGCGCGCTTAATGGTGGTAATTGTTGTACCAACTTACTGCCGATCCGCACCCATCGAGCATTGAGACCTGTAGTGCTATTAAATAACACGCTCAATCCACTGGTGCCTGGAACATCACCGCACGCTGGCGCTCACCCAATTCCATTGTCTTTAATGATGAGTGACCTCCACTTTCATGATGGTTCTTCACCCAAAACATATTTTAAACCATGGATTTGCGTTTAAATCATAGAATAAATCCCAGATGACCGCACAAAATTCATCATTAAAATATATAATCAATCATGCTACTGAATCTAACTTTATTGGCAAAGCTACACCCATACACAACATTGAAGAATTACCAACATTAAAATCATATAAAAACTACCAGTTTAAAGTTAAACCAATTATCTTAACTCAAAATTCACTGAAATTATTGTTAATTTCATGCTACAATGAAATGCAAACAAATACTTAAATAATTCTGTTTTGAACATTCTTAGAAAAAATTTAAGGAGATATTATTTGTTTCATTAAAAATATTCTTCAAAAGATTTGTAAGAATTTATTTTAAATAGTGAAAGAGATTTTTGACACTAAATATTTTTTTTTTAGAATTTTTTTTTTCATAATTACCTCCTTTTCTGTTTTGAAGAGGTTGTTGGGCTTAATATTTGAAAGGGGACTCCTGAGGCCACTTTCTTTTGCGTGGATAAATGGACCTCCTCGTGGGAATGGCTTGCTTTCCATCTGATGGGCCAATACTAATGCTTCTAGGATTGTTCCCTTTTGTTGATGGCTGAGCAAAGTAAGAAGCCTACATGTTTTACCAAATCATTTGCGGACGGCTGTACTAGAAAGAGGCATAAAATTGTGAACCAGCAGCTTTATTCACTAATATCAGTAGGTAACCGAATACAGATTTATTCAGCTTTTTCGTTTACTGAAGGCGTATTACATTATGAGCTGAAATAGACTCAGCCCTCTATAAGAACAGACAGGTAAAAACAAAAATTTTCAGCAAGGAGCCAACACACGTCCCAATGCCTTCATGGTGAAATCAAAGGTACCCTTTATCAACCAGAGATCTCAATGGACTTCACATCGAGCTTCTTCACCTCTGCTTTGGGCACCGTCACTGTTAGCACCCCGTTCTCCATGGAAGCCTTCACATCATCCATCTTCACGTTCTCCGGCAGCCTGAATCTCCTCGAGAACTCCCCGCTACTGCGCTCTACTCGGTGCCATGTGTCGTTCTTGTCCTCCTTCTCCACGTGTCTCTCCCCCCTGATCTGCAACACCCCGCCGTCTTCCACTTCCACTTTCACTTCCTCCTTCCTCATTCCCGGAAGGTCCGCCGTGAATACATGGGCCTCTGGAGTCTCCTTCCACTCCACACGTGCATTCACCACTGCTGCATTTCCCTGGGAAAGTGAAGAGGATGGGAAGGGAAAGTCCTTGAAGGGATCCCAGACGGAGAATGGGTCGAAGAAGTTGCTTCGCCTGTTGTCAAAGAAGCTCGGGATCAACGACATTGTCTAATGAGATAATTGTGTGGTACAAGGGAAAATTATGAAACAGAAATAAAAGAGTTAGGTTTCTCTGAGTATCAGCTAAAAGTTTGTCCAATCCAGGCCTTGATAGCCAGAGAGGGAGGATAGAACGAGTATTTATAAGAAGCAGAGGACGAATCTGGCACCTTCTAGGATAAGCCCTTTTCGGCTAACAAAAGTTCCAGTAGGTTCTGGAAACCTAGAGGCTTTGCTTGCAAGTTTGGGCTTTTATTTTCTAGATGAGCTTGTTAGTTGGATTTAGTATAGTTCTTGGAAGGTTCCGGAAGCCTTCAGGCTTTGCTGGAAGAGTCTGGACTTTGTCCAATAGAAGTGGGCTTGTAAATTTGATGAAAATGGGCCATGTGTAAGTTTATTCTTGTTGTTACGTGTAGGCATGTGAATATAATAAAATTGGTTTATTACCATAAACTTCGACTTTAGGTGTAGATCGCTTGCATTATGTTCTCTTGAAGTTTACATGGTTTTTTTTTTTTTGTCAGATATCCAATCTCATGCAAGTGCTTCCATGATTTTATATATAAGTAAGATCATTTTTACGAAGTATCAAAAACTAATTCGATTCGAATGTAATTCTGTTGGAACTTTTTTTAATCAAGTCATTTTGAATTAAACTAACTAAATAAATTAGTACACATATAATAATTTTAATATTAATTAAAAAAACATATACATTATGCACCAAATAAACATATAAAATAAATAAATACATACCATAATATTTAACCAAAAATTATAATATAAATTTGATTATTATTTATCTATGAATTTGTATAAATATTACATATTTAATGAAGATTGGGGTTTAATGGGATCTACATTTTCAATAAGATTTGAACTGTGATGTGTCATTTTTATTTGTGTATTTTGAAAAATATTTGATTACTGAATGATTCTTATTTTATTTTTGCAAATTCAATGTTTGATATATTAATTCAAATTCTAAGTATGGAAATGATGATTGAATAATATGCTTTTAGTGATATTTGACTAATGAAACAAGTTAATAAAATACAAATTATATTATAAATCGATTTCAATAATTAAATTATTATTAAAATATAGAAATACCGAAAAGATGATTTCGAGCAACTTGGTGAAAAAACCAAATATGAAAGTTTTATTTATCTAAAAGTTTAAAATAATATGTGAATAATTTTTCGTATATCCAAAAATTTAATTTTAAATCTAAGCTTCCAAAAAATATTTTAAAATGATTTGATAAAATATTTTAAATTGTAAAAATGATTTTTGATATTAAATCTTTTAATGAGAAGTCTTTCATTGTTGTCCCTTTTCAACTTCTGAAAGGTTTTTATGGTCCTTACGTATGATGGACCGCTACCATAAAGCCCTTATCTTTTGGGCTAATAGATTATTATAATGCATGTTACATTAATATAATATTTATTATTGAACTTTGTTACTAATTTCTTTTTATTGATAAAATCTTTTTGTCAATGAAATTTATTATAAAATTTTATTTTAAATTCGAAGTGAAAAAAATGAATTAATTTAAATATGATTAATTTATCTAGTTTAATTAGTTCTAATTCGACGATCAAACTCAAAATTTAAGACTCATAAGCCGACTCAATCTTAAACCTATATATTTAACTTGACCTAATTATTAAACGATTTATGAACCACGAGTTCTTGTTGACTTTCAATTTAACTATCCCATTAACTAGCCGTAAACTCGATCACAAAAAAGTACAAATCTTGTTTCATGCAATGTATATAGACAGTATCTCATTTGTTTGGGGTAGGCCCAACAATAGAACCCACAGCCCAATCTCAAAAAGATGAGGAAGTCTTGACCCGACTGACTTAGAACTCAGCCAACTTACGAAGCTGAAGATCGATTTTCCAATTACCCAACCCATCGCCACATTAATGATAGCATAAGTATGGCCTAAATGGAGATTAAAGGAGGCGTCGAGGAAGTTATGCCGAGTGGACGAATGAAATCGCAAGAAGTATGGGCCAACACGATGTCCAAATGGGAGCAATTGAGGCCGTCGGGTATACAAAGGAATTGAAGCCACCGAAAGGAGACCGATCACTGAAGATAACTAGGAGAAGAAGAATCCTCCGACCACGTTCCACTGAAAACAACATGTTTAAATTAAGATGTAATATTTTGATTGTGTATTTTTGAAAATATTTGACTAATAATTTTTCTCATAAAATTTAATCTTTCATCTATTAATTCAAACTCTAAGTATAGAAACAATGATTGAATAATAGGCTTCTACTGGTATTTGGCAAATCAAACAAGTCATATTAATATATAAAATTTTATTATAAATGTATTTAAATAACAAAAATATTATGAAAATATAGTGATTCCAAACAATTATTTTCAGAAAATGATCAATAAACCAAAAAATAAAATTTTATTTACCCAAATTAAAAGAATAAATAATTTCTTTATTGAAAAAAATAAAATTTATAAACTTAGCTTCCTTAAAAACAAGAAGAATTTTTTTCTTTGTTTGGTTAAATATTTTATAAATTTTAGAAAATTTTTGTGTGCATGTGTGTTTGTACCCACACACATATCTATATGACTTTGAGATAGTGTTTAGTTCACAATTCCTTTAAAAATCAAGTGGCTTGCATTTGTTTTGCAAAACTAATTTTGTTCTTCTAAAAATTAAGATTTTTGATGTACATACATAATTAGATTTTTTTTCCATATATTCGATTTTGAAACCCAATTAACAGTATTAATTGAAGTCGCATTTTTAATATGTTTCATGCAATATATGTGTGTATCTATATATATATATGCATATTTTGATTATTCGAATTAAGATGTCTGGTTTTGTTGGTGTATTTTTGAAAAAAGATATTTTACAAATTTTAATCTTTCACATACTAATTCAAATGATAATTATAGACAAGATGCTTTTAGTAATATTTGATTAATAAAACAAGTTAATAAAATATAAACTTTATTATAAATGTATATAAATAATAAAAACATTATTAAAATATAAAATTACTAAAAAATGTATGAACAAACCAAACACAAAAATTTATTTATCTAAAAATTTAAAATAACATGTGAATTATTTATTTATCAAAAAAATATTTTTGAATATAAGCTCCCTCGTTATTCTTAAAAATAAAAAAATATTTATGTATTCAATCTTGTTTACAATTATATGTTGTTACTAAGTATTTTTCACGTTTATTTTTTTAAAAAAATGAATATATATATATATATATATATATATATATATATGAAAAGATCATATTTTAAGCTTATGTAAACTCTATTCAATGGGCTCAATTTTAAAATTTTAATTTGAATCAAATTAGACTTTATCTTCAAAAGTTTTCAATTTTTTTCAAGAATAATTTGAAAAAGAGAAAAAATAAGAAAAAAATATAAAAAAATAAACATAAATATAATGAATGTCATATAATTTAACAAAATAAAAATGCATGAGTAGAGCTTTCTTCACTCCAACAAAGAAAAAAGAAGGCAATGGCATCTCCGAAGTCATGCAAAAGTTTAAGTTGTGTGTGATATAACTCCTTAAACAACACAATCTAAAGGTACCCATGAACCAGCAGATGGGTACAGCCTCTCTCCTTCCATGCTTTGGAGCAAAGGGAGCTCCTTTTCAAGATTTTATGTCTTCAACAACATACCTCATTTCTCTCTGGTCATATATATACAAGCCTCATACCGCCGTTAATATATTTTGGTTGTTTTGTGAGAAGTTTAAGCCGCTAGCCAATTCTAGTTACCAAGGAGGAAGGTCATGACAGCATGCTTTTTTTATATAAAGAAAAGTATAAACATCTCATACCATTAATATATTTTGATTATTTTGTGATAAAACTCAAGTCACTGGCCAATTATAATAGCAAAAAATGAAGGTGATCATAACATATATACTTTTTATAGAAGGAAGTATAAACTCCAGGTTAAGGAAGAGCAATAAATGCAGACTTTGATTTTCTCTCTTGTTGAAGAGAAAAGAAAGATCATATTATATGCCTTAATTTGGTATCTCACAAAAATAGAAAGAGGCTAATTTTGAAAAATAAAGAGCAAATCATTTTTCAATTTCAGAATAGAAAAAACTAACAACATATTTGTTTCGTGAAAATATAAATTCTTATCTCAATTTATTCTAAATAGAATTATTTTTTATATTTGATTTATTTTACAAAAAAGAATTACAATTTTTTGATGATTTTATAATTCTTAAAAACTTGAAATTACGATTCCAAAGTTAACCCTTGAAATAATTATTGCATGAAAATAAAAAATAGTAATAATTTTTTTTTACTCTCAACATACTCTTGAAAAAAATTGTTAAATTATATATATACATATATATATAATCATAACAGCTGAAACAAAAAAAAAAAAAGTCATATTATCAATATTAAAGTATCAATGAATAATAACTTTATTTTTATAATATTAATATTTAGAAAGAAAAAGTAATTATTAACATATTATTCAATTAATATTATTTTACAATAACTTATTATTATAGGATATTTGTTAATTAATATTATTTTAATAAAAAATTTAATTATAAAAATACTAATTAAATTATAATTAATATAGTTGAATAGTATTTCAATTACTTTTTTATTTCATTTTTTGATAAACCAAAAATATGAAAACTAATTTTTGCTATGTAAAACATAATAATAGTTATTTTATTTTATTTTTAATTTCCATAGAGTATCTACTCCATTCTTTTTTTATTCCTTTTCATGAACGAAATGTGCTGTAAAATATTTTATCATCCTGAAAAGAAAATTTAATACAAAGATTAAAGATGAACTAATAATTACAAATTGAATCAAATTATCTTACCCTAAAATTTGTCTAAATTATTGGCGCCGTGGTCCCTCTCTCCTCATAGATTTTTGACTTTTGACGGACTTAGGCTTACTTTTGATAGTAGAGGGACAATTGCACACTTACTTTCCCTTGAGGCTAGAATTACTAAGGAGCTTTTAGTCTCTCTTTAGTTGTTGAATTTTTCGGTAAACTTCTTAAGGAAAGCTATTTTGATTTTGTGTTGTTTCTTGCAGAGGTACAGCAAGCAGGTAGGATCCAAGGCATAAAGTTTTCCTCATCTCTCATTTACTGTTCATTCTCTTTTTTATATTTTGTGAATTCTTTGTTACATTCCATGATTTTAAAATTGTCTTATAGATTTAAAAATACGATACCATTGATGCTCCACATCTTGAAAAAATAAAATGTATTCATTTTAAGAATCGAAGAATTAGAATAAGTTTAATTTTAAAATTTTTATTAAAATATCATAATAAACTATTCTGAAATCACGTTACATTATCAATAAATTTGACATGATTTTTTTCTAAATTTTTTTGAGATCGAATGAAAGCAAATCTCACGTTATTTATATATATTATATTTATTAATTAAATTATAAAATTAATATCAAATTAAATAATTTAAAATATGAAATCATTTGAATTAAATGATGCAAATTCTTAGATGCTTAAAAGGATGTTAATTTTTTTTTTTATAAATAACTGACTTTTAATTCCTATACTTTTAATGACGTAAATTATCACTTACTTTTAAATAAAATTTTCTGTTGTTTTTCTATCATATAAAATAAAAATTTTAAAAAAATTAATGATCAACCACATCATAAAAAATTTGATGAAAATTTCTTATTTTTTGTTTGAAAAATCAAAATCAACAACAAAAAAAATTCCATCTCAAGTTTAATCAAAAGTTTAAGTGTAATATTTACATAATAAAATAATAAATTGACAAGATAAAAATATAAAATTGATAAAAAATTGAAACGTTTCTTGGCAAGTCATTGATGTCAACTATAAGGGATAGGGCAACCAATTTCAATGTGAAATATATGGATAACTTAATTTTCTTATATCATACAATAATACAATATTGATAATTCAGGTTTATATGACAAGAAAATAGTAAATTACGTAATTAAGTCAAAATTGTATATAAAAGCATATTATAAAGGCAATGCAATAAACAAAAGCATACATAAAGAAGATCAAAATCATACCCACTACTAACTTCATGAAGGGCAACCCAACCTCGGTGTGGTGACAAGAAATTTTAAGAACTTTATCGAAGTACATGAAACCCTTAGAACAGTTGTTTGGACTGAACCATATACATTGGCCTTTTACTGACAAATAATTATTTAATTATCTTAAATTGTTAAACATTAATGATTAATATATTTAGCATATTGTAAATGTCATGATTATGTAGGATACATTTAATAAAATAACCTCAATAAAATTAAAAACATCAATTTTACTCTTTTAGATTAATGTAAGAGTAAATTTTATTATAAAATCATACTTTTCATTTCATTTTAATTAAACAAGATAAAATATTAATTAAAACTTATCAATCTCATAGGAAAAAAAAAAAGAACTCAAGAGTGCTACTAATTTTAATACATTACTAATGAAGATTTGATGTCAGTATTATTACATTATAAGCTGAAATAGACTCAGCCATCTACAAGAGCATACAGGTAAAGCAAATTGGAAAAGATATCAGCATGGAACCAATACATGTCTAAATGCTTTCAGGATGAAATCAAAGAGACCCCTTATCAACCAGAGATCTCAATGGACTTCACATCAGGCTTCTTCACCTCTGCCTTGGGCACCGTCACTGTCAGCACCCCATTTTCCATGGAGGCCTTCACCTCATCCATCTTCACGTTCTCCGGCAGCCTGAATCTCCTCCAGAATACGCCCTCCTTCTCCACGTGTCTCTCCCCGCTGATCTGCAACACCCTGCCGTCTTCCACCTCCACTTTCACTTCATCCGTCCTCATTCCCGGAAGGTCCGCTGTGAACACATGGGCCTCTGGAGTCTCCTTCCAGTCCACACGTGCATTCACCAGTGCTGCATTTTCCAGAGAAAGTGAGAAGGACGGGAAGGGAAAGCCCTTGAAAGGATCCCAAACGGGGAAGGGATCGAAGAAGGTGCTAGGTCGGTTGTCAAAGAAGCTCGGGATCAACAACATTGTGTAATAAGAGATATTTGTGGGTACAAGGGAAATATGAACTAGGAATAGAAAAGTTTCGTTTGTCTTGAGTATCAGCCAACAGAGTGTCCAATGCTGGCTTACAGGAGGAGGATAGAATGAGTATTTATAAGAAGCAGAGGATGAATCTGACACCTTCTAGGAAAATCCCTGCTTTAAGGCTAATGGAAGTTCCAGTAGGTTCTGGAAGAGTTCTGGCTTTGCTTGCAGGTTTTCATATATATAAAAAATTTCAAATCCAAATTCATAATACAAGATCCACAATTTGAATGTCTCATGTTCAAATTTTCAAATAATGTTTAATCTGATCTAAATTAATAAATTTTGATTCAATATGTCAGTTTTTAAACATTAAAATAAGATTTTAAAGTACATAGCAAAGTCAAAAATTTTAAATAAACTTTACCTTCTTTTTTTTTTAAAGCATTTGCAGTGATAATACAAAGTGTTAAAAATTTTTAAAAAATAAATATAAAACAAAAATTAAAAATAAAAAATTTACATAATTCAGCAATTTGACCTATGCTAAAAAAGAAAAAAATTAACTACGACAAAATAGACACAAAAACGATTTAATAAGTCGTTTTGGTTAAATACCCATAACTCAATTTCATTAAATTAAGACACGAGTAATAAAATTTATTTTAAATCATCAGACCTTATAAGTTAAGAAAGCAAATGTTTCTTTCTCTTCCACTTTTAATGAAGAAACTTACAGCACTTCTTTCTTCTCTACTTTTATGCCCTAAGATGTTTAATGGTCTCAGTCTCTGTAGTCCAAGGCATAACCAGTTAAAGTAGGTTATAACTAGTTTTAACTCAATGCTGCAATACAAATCACATTTATAGATTATTTTATTAAATTTTATGGGTGCTTAACCCATAAGGCCATATGCAATTTAGATTAGATGATCAAAAAATTTAAATAGATTTTATAGGCGCTTGACCCATAGGGCCACATGCAATTTAGATTAGATTATCAAAAAATTTAAATATATATAAGTTACATTCATAAGCTATTTATAATGAGCCAATTTAATGAGTAATAAATAAGTTATGCATTATATAATCTAGTAAATTTTATATAGATTAATTTAAAATAAAGATGATCGATTAATGATTTGAGCTTTGTGCTATTTTTTAATAAAAAGTTGTAAAAATATTTTGATAATTTATAATATTAATGTGAAAAAATAAAAATAAAAAATTTGAATCATTAATTTTATTAAATTATCACACATAATAATCTTATTGAAAGCTTAAAACAACTCAAATTAGTAGGTCTAAGATCTTAATCCACTAATTTAATACATAATCTTATATCTTATTATTAAAAAATAATACAAATAAAAATTAAATTAAATATAAAATAAATAATAATAAAATTTATATGCAAAATAGATAAACTCAAATACATAACAAACTTAACACATATGTGCATTTTAAAAAACAATATGTGTTCTTATATGACTGTAACACAACTTTTAACATGCAAATGTAATAATATTAATAAATGTTTTGAATTTTATAGATTTTCTTCTAATAAAAAATCGATAGATTGAATGAAGTTAGATTCACTTTTATAAAATAAACTAACTCTTAAAAATATGTCAAATTCGTGGAACTTATAAAAAAAAAAATATAACTTATCAATATGATAATAAATAAGAAATTGATAAATTTTTGAAAATGCAAGTTATATGTCTGACACAAATTATATTAATCCATTACTTATAAATAAAAAATATTGATAAATTTTTTATTTTAATAAAATTTATTATATAAAATTTAAAATTAATTATACCAAGAAAGATCTATATTTTACCCATTATTTTAAATTGAGAGTGTAAAAAAAAATTATATCAACTTAATAATGACACTTTTATTGAATTTACAATGTAAAAATTTAATTTATAATTTTTATTAATATTAATAATACCACACACACGTGATATGCTTATAATTTTTATTTATGTAATTACTTTAATTTTTCTTAGTTATTATTAAAATAAATAAAATAAATAAATAAAATATTCTAAAATTTAATAAAAAATATGTAAAATATAAATATTAAAAAATAAAAAATAAATTTTACTTATTTAAATAATATTTAAAAATATTAACATGATTACAAAAATGTATATGAAATACATCTGCAAAATTAAAAAAATATATATAAATAAAAATTTCATATCAAAAATTCACTAAAAACATAAATATCAAATAAATAAATTTTTTCCCGAATTGTAATTTAAAATCATGAGCAAAAGTGATCTATAATTAACCCTCAAATTTGACTTTAATTTTTTAAAAAATAAATGAACTTACCCCATTACAATCAATTTACCTTTTTTAATTAATTCTAATTGATCGGTCTATTAAATAATCAACTTTAAAATTTAAGACTTGCAATCCATCCTAATTTCAAACGAATAAATATAACTTGACCTAATTATTAAACTATCTTTATATTGCAAGCTCTTGATAATCCCCAACTTTAATCATTCCATTAATAAAATAATAATAATTTACAATTAACTGCAAATACGATCAAAAAAATTATTTTTAATTAAATATTTTGCATATATATACGTGCATATGCATTTCATGATTTAAGATAGTGTTTAGCTCGCAATATTTTAGAAAATCATGTTATTTGCATTTGATTTAGGAAATTAAACTTTTTTTTCAAGAATTAAGATTTTGATGTTTATATGTAACTAAAATTATTTTTTTAAAAAAAGGCTAAAATACCTATTCTATATATTAGATTTTAAAACCCAACAAGCACTATTAGTTTAACTCTTTTTTTTTTTTTTTGGTATATGTTTAATGCAATGTGTATTTATATATACATTTTGATTATTTGAATTAAGATTTTTTTATTTTATTTGTGCATTTTTGAAAAATATTGGATTAATGAATGATGTTTTGCAGAATTTAATCTTTGATATATTAATTCAAATTATAAGTATAGACAAGATCCTTTTAGTAATATTTGACTAACAAGACAAGTTAATAAAATATAAATCATATTCTAAATGTATTTAAATAATAAAAATATTATTAAAATATAATAATACAAAAAATAATTAAAAAATTTTATTGGTAAACCAAATACAAAATTTTTTACTTATCTAACAATTTAAAATAATGTGACTTATCCCAAAAATTAATTTTCAATCTAAGCTCCCTTAAATCTTTAAAAAAAAAAAAAAACATATTTATGTATTCAATCTAATAAATCAGATGTTTTCAAATTCGTTTCATTTCATATTTATAATTTGAAGTTTATTGTTTTTTCCCTTAAAAATTGAATATACATTAAGTTTACTATTTAACATAAGCTCCATTTAATGGGTCAATTTTACTCTCTCTTCAAATGTCTATAATTATTTTTTGAAAAATAGTTTAGAAGAGAGAAAAAAAACCTTAAAAAAACATATGAGAAGATGAACATAAATATAATTAGTTATATCACATGATCTAATAAGACAGAGATCCATCTGCTGTGCTTAGTTCATTCCAACAAAAGAAAGAGAAGGCAACCGCAGCTCCTTAAGTTATGCAAACCTTTAAGTTGTGATTGACATCAACTTCTTGAACAACATAGCCTGAAGTTATCCATGAACCAGCAGATCGCTACACCCTCTCTTCTTCCCTCCTTTGGAGCAAAAGGAGCTCCTTTTTAAGATTTCACGTCTTCAACCCCTTTCACGACATACCCAATCTTTCTGCTCATATATGAAAACCTTTATTTTTTGTCAGAGAGAATTCAAGCTGCTAGCCAATTGTGACCGTCAAAGATAGAAAGTGACGATAACATGCTTTCCAAAGAAGATAAAACTTAGGCCAAGAAAGAGCAATGAATGGAATTGACTGTGGGGCGAATTTGCGTATTTTGATTTTCTCTTATGTTGAAAAGCAAAAGACCATTACGATATACAGTTTTGGTATCTAACAAACATGAAAAGAGGCTGGCTTTGAAAAATAAAGAACTAAACATGATAGACACTTTTACTCATTTTCAGTTTTAGAATTAGAAAATCCAAAAGATTTAGCATCTTGAAAAAAAAAAATTAACTACCAATTAACAATTACAAATTAAATTAGAAGTTTTACTTCAAAATTATCAATTTATTATTAATTAAAGTATAATTGCTTTTTCAGGCATACAAATGCCAAATACAATAAATTCAACAATCCAAAGAGTTAATTGTAAACCCAGAGAAATTGCTAAAAACATGCCTTTACGTGCAACAAATTATGGCCTTTGTTTTTAATATTCTTAAATGAAATTAAAGGAGAAATATTTGCTTATTCATTTTATCAAAAATGTTCTTAAAAAGATTTGAAACCACAGAACCTTTCTCTTTTTCTCTTTTGTAATTGCCTTTCTTTTTTTCTATTCTTTTCGTAGAAAAGGTTCTGTGGTTTTTACAGCCGATGGTCCAGTTGCAAGGCCACTTTCTCTTGCGTTGATAATTGGACTTTCCTCTTCTAATGGCTTAGCCTTTCAATTAGACTCAGACCACCGGAATTGTTCTCTTTAGTTGTTGGCTGAATAATTCAGATTATATGCAAACTCTTTCATTCAATGTACATATTTGTGAACCAGCAGACTCGTTGCCAATGTTAGTACTTCACAGTATCCAGATTTATTCAACCTCAACATTTTCTAACGATATTACATCAAAAGCTGAAATAGACTCAGCCATCTACAATAACAGACACGTAAGGCAAAATGCGAAGGATATCAGCCAAGAACCAATACATGTACAAATGCTTTCATAGTTAAATCGAAGAGACCCTTTGTCAACCAGAGATCTCAATGGTCTTCACATCAGGCTTCTTCACCTCTGCCTTGGGCACCTTCACTGTCAGCACCCCATTTTCCATGGAGGCCTTTACCTCATCCATCTTCACGTTCTCCGGCAGCCTGAAGCTCCTACAGAACTTCCCACTACTGCGCTCTACGCGGTGCCACGTGTCGTTTTTGTCCTCCTTCTCCACATGTCTCTCTCCGCTGATCTGCAACACCCCATCGTCTTCCACCTCCACTTTCACTTCCTCCTTCCTCATTCCCGGAAGATCCGCCTTGAACACATGGGCTTCTGGTGTCTCCTTCCAGTCCACATGTGCATTCACCACCGCTGCATTTTCCCCAGAAAGTGAGGATGATGGGAGCGGGAACCTCTTGATGGGATCCCAAACGGAGAAGGGATCGAACAAACTGCTTGATCGGTTGTCAAAGAAGCTCGGGATCAGCGACATTTTCTAATGAGATATTTGTTAATAAAAGGTAAGGCTACGAATCAAAAACAGAAGAGCTTCGTTTCTCGGACAATCAGTAACACAGTGTCAAATGCTGGCTTTGATGGTTACAGACGCAGGATAGAATGAGTATTTATAAGAAGAAGAGGTTGAATCCGGCACCTTCTAGGATAACCCCTTATTGGCTGATGGAAGTGCCCGTAGGTTCTGGAAGCGTTGAGGCTTCGCGTGCAGGTTTGGACGTTTGTTTTCCAAATGAGCATATTAGTTTGTTTTGGACAGTCCTTGAAGCCTTGAGACTTTGCTTGAACAGTGTGGTCTTTGTCCACTGAAAGTGGGCTTTTTTATTCTTTTTTTTTTAATCTAAAGTGGGCTTCTGCATGTAACAAAAATGGGCCTATTTCCGGCAACCAAATACAAAATACGGAAGGAACGACAGAAAAGAAAATTGATCTCGTTGGGAGTTTATTGTACATAAGAAACAGTACAAAATGTACAGTGATCATATAGGAGTTACAAAATGCCTGAGCCTGAGGACATTAAGCCCATTTGGCCATGAGGGACATGCCGCCGGCACCCAGAAGAACGGCAACGTAAGATTTAAGTTGTAGCTTAACGCTGGCCTGCAACTTTGGCCCCATGAAATCGGCGGAGAGAAGATCAACCAGAGCCATGTATATCAAAAGGCCAGCTGATGATGCATTAAGCAGTCCCACTGTGATCAACGCAGTTGGGCTGTTTTCCTTGTATGTTTTTGACAGTACCATTCCAAGGAAAATGCCAAACGGGGTTGTCACCGAGAAAAAGAATACCATGATCAGCTTCTTCATCCATTTATACTCTGCCTGTTACCAGATAAATATTCATCATAAAATGAAATCAAAGATACCCTATATGCGCAAGTATATATGGAGGAGAAGGGATTGTACCTGCAGAATGCAGCCGCCAAGACCCATGCCCTCAAACATTTGATGGAAGCAAAGAGCAGCAATGAGACCTTTTATGCTGCACGTGTTGTTGGAGGCTCCCATTGAAAGCCCTATAACCACTGAATGAACAACAATTCCCAATTCCAGAACCTGTTCATTAATCATAACCTCGTGTTACTCTTCTTCTTTACATGGGATCGGTTTGGATAATCATGACAGAACTCAGCTGGCAAGAAAATTATGGCGATCATGATGCATATTAGTTCTTAATAATAATGAATTGTGTAATTAAGATCAAAGGAGACATTAGACAGATAATTTAATAGAGAAACAGTGGAACAGAGGTGGCATTTTGAATGATTCCACTGATCCGATCCTGTATATACATTTATAACAATCGTCTGCCGAGGTCATACCCTATAGTGAATAAAGATAATATATTTTGTTTGTTAGGATAAGTATGTAGATATTATTTTGAAAAATAATAGTACTCGAACATCGCATGAACAGCAGTTAAAACAGTTTGAAGAACTGACCATGGCGATAACACGATAACGGAGCAGTTGGTTATCAAAACCTGTTTCCTTTGTTTGGTGATGGTGGCCGTGAAAATGTCCAAAAGAAGCCACAGCCATCTCTTGATCTCCCTGACCGGCTTCACCTTCTGGGGTAACGCCGCCTTTGTACTTGCTGCTGTATATGCTGGTTGCGAGTGAGTCCACCATCAGCGTCACAATCGCAGACAACATCGCGACGAACCCTGTAAAGGGAAATTTGTGCCAGGGATTGTCGGCCAAGCAGCTCGAGGACAGCATGTCGAAGGAATCCGGCAAGACGTGCATGAACCCTGTGGCGAGGATGATACCTGCTGCGAAGCACTTGACGATCACGAACAAGTTCCGATCAGGGTGCAGAGCTGGAATGGAGCGTGTGAATAGTGGTGCGCACACACCTATCATGCTGGCCACCAGGATAGTCACGATGGCTATGATCTTGAGGGGCAGCGCTTTGGCTTTGTCGTTGCAGTCATTGGCTTGCCCTTGGCATTCATCAGATGCTGCGAGTGCTTGAGCTGTGAAGACGGAGATGAGGATGAAGAAGACACTGAGGAGCTTGAGGACTCTAATAGCCATTGATCTTTTTCTTTGTCACCGCACCTTACTGATGCTGGCTGCGTTGTTGGACCTAACTGGCCTTTGATAAGAGCTGATTATATAGAGACTAATTTGTAACCCCATGTCCAAGTTGGCATATAATATGATTCTGAATTATGAGAGAAACAAGAAGAAAACAGAGGACAAATGTCAGCTCTCAACCGCCATTTAATAAGGAGTTGAAGAAACTGTAGATGTGACTGGTCATCCACCCTGAAACTCAGATTAAAAAAAATAAAATTGCTATGATTATATCATTCATTTACAAGATGATCTTTCCATTGAGATGCATGGTTAATTTAAAGTTATTAATTTGGTAACTAAGACTACTAAATCATAGATAAATATGTTAATTTATTAACTTCATTAAAACTATCAATGAGCTTAATTGGATTACTCCACAGGTATACTCACAATTACAAGGTTAATGGCCTCCACCCACGAGCTAAATACAACAATATTTGGATTCAACAACTAATAGTAATGCAAAATCAGTGATGAGTAAATTTAATTGAACAGATCGATTGCAAAAGAAAGTTATGTATACCTTGGCCAAGTCATTTGTTTGGCATTTTGGTGACATAATTTTGTTAGTGCTTATAACTTTGATAATGGAATTATCACCTTCAATTCTCCTGAGCAAAGTAGAGAATCACTTCATATTTTGATACCAATGAAAAGAATGTAGACAACAATAATGAAGTTTGGCTGATTATTAGTTGCCTGTATTAGGTTTCACCAAATTCTGAAGGAACGAGGTCCAAGGTCTCCGGTTTGGAAAAAATAATCACGGGAACAAGAAGTAAACGGAGTGACGTGCACTAAATAAAGAAACATAACTCTTAATTGAATTAATTAATATTCTTAGTTACCCATCTCTGCAACACCCACCTTCATGCTTCATTTTTTCTATGTTAATTTGTGTTGCATCCAGTCATCTAAAGACGCGTTCATCGTCCCAATTTCACGGCACCGGCCTGTGTGCCAAGCTTATGTTTGCGTGCGTTTGGCTCGTGCTCCAAAATACATGTGGCCGCTGCCTCATGTATCAAATAATACTTTGAAGTTACCCAAGCTTTTCAACGTACTAACTAGATATTTGATATATTTGTTTTCAATGTTTATTTATATGTTAAATATATTAATAAACATGATTATCAAATTTTTCCGTGTTAAATAAAAAAATATTAAATTAATTCATAGATCTATCACATTATTCAATCAGCTCAACTTATTAACAATAAGCCGTCTATTCCGTCATCTTTGTCGCTCCGATTTTCCACGGTGATTGGTCCTTAATAAGATAATAGAAAGCCAGTGCTTGCTACAGATTAAGAAGCCACTCTCTTGTTCATCCATAATAAAATTGCTTATGTATTTTTTATTCTCCTTAATAATTCATTTAAAATAAACATTGACTTAAACGCGTTGGATTTCTCTTTTGCTTTGCAGGTCTCTCAAAATCACCGTTAATAATCGCACAATAATATTTTTCATGTGATATAATATATCAATATGATTTGTGATCTAAAATTAATTTTAGGGTAAATTAAAGAATTAAGTATTTTCCAATTTCAAAATCAAGGTTTTCAAAATTGCAAGCTTGATTTCCCAAATGCATCAAACAAAGGATTATTAAGATAGGAATTATATAGGAAAGTACTAAATATTATTATAAGATAGTAAGTGTAACGTTTATCTTAATTTTATACATATTTATTTAAAAATGATATTAATCTTATTTTTATATGGTTTTATGTGATGAATGGTGGGTTGCCACGTGCAGGTTTGGAGGGTATGCGTGACAAACTTTGTGGGAGCTGACAGATGGAAAATATATTAAAAAAATTAAGTGGGTACAAGTTCCAAATGTACTGTGTTGCACCTTTTTAAGTACGGCACTTTATCTGCTTTGATTATGTAAGGATTTTTACACAATTATTAAATAAATAAATAAATATATATATATATATTATGGTGCACAAAGTCAGAATATGCTTAGCTTAATTTCGAATCTTATTAAAACTTAAATATCTCTAATCTACATTAAAACAAAGAGAGAGGTGCCGTTGCTTCTCGCTAATTCTTTTTTATTTCATAAATTTGGAAAAAAAATCCTGCTGATGTGGGGGGTGGACCCGTATGATCAAGACAAGAAACGGTAAGATTAATCTATGTTTCATGTGTTGTTAAATGAAATTCCTCCAAAGTTTATACCTGCATGAATCTTGGAGCATTCATATGTGGACAAATTTGTCTTTTTCCTCGTTTAAGTTGCAGTTATGACTGATTGGATGCTTTATGAGTGTTGGTACTGGACTAAGGCCCTGTGACTTTGTTAGCCCATCAAGGCCTCCAGCCCACTAAGTTCACTATCATCCAAATAAAATAACTAGGTAATTAGGGAATTTTTGATTTGATTTGATTTAACTTTTTTTTTTCCCCAAGTTGGCTTGGCAAGTGAGATTCCTCCTTTTGTTGAAGAACATTTGGCTATTCTCCGGGCAGTTGAACTCTTAAAACGATCCTTCAATAAGCAGAGGTAGAAAAGACACTTATGGAAGTGATAACAATGATCACTATAATTCATCTTATCTAGAAATTATCACGATTCAATTCAAATCGGTGAATTGAATTATAATTTTTAATATTTAAATCGAAATCGAAACCATTTATAACGTTTTTGATATTGAATCATAATCGAAATAGCTTTAAATATAATTTAGTTATAGTTCATATAAATTTTGAATCGAAATCAAAACCATCAGTTTTTGTTCAGTTTTTAATTAAATTAATTAAAAATATATAAAATAAAATAATTTTAAAATATTATTAAAAATAATTTAAAAAATTTCAAAATAATTTAATTTAAAAAATATGTTTCTAATAAAAATTTGATCACTATATTTTTATTAAAAATTTTATTAAAAAATTAATTTAATTACAGAATACTTTTATTAAAGAGAAATAATCTCTTTGAACTGACTCTGAACCGAACTTAAACCGAATCTAAACATAAACTGTTTATGAATTGAAACTTGAACCGAAACCTAAACCGTTTTTGAACCGAACCTTAACCGAAACCAAAGTTTAACGATTCAGGTTCGGTTCATTCTAATCATGAACCTTGAACCGATGGTTTGGAACTGAAACTGAATCGAAACCGAACCATGGTCACCCTTACTCCTCTCAACAACAGTACCAAATGCATATTTCTCGCTCTTTTCAATGGATTTTTTTGCCCCTCAAAATTTTTTAGAGATATAAAAGGGAAGGTAGCAGCATTTTAGAAGGGCTTCATTCAATTTTTCTTTTTCACCCAAACAAATGACACATTTTTCCCATTCAAGAAGTCTCTGCCAAATAGAAAATTCTTCTCCTTTCTGACCTTTCTTTTCTGCAGGTCATAAACCGATCAGAAGACAAGAACCACACCATCTATCCTCATTTAGGTGAGCATATTCTTTCACTAAGCCAAATGGTGCTTTATCTTGGACATGTGGCTTCTCTTTTCGCTCTCTGCTCAAGAAACGAAGAATCCCATCCTTACGAATTTGTTGATTTAGTGGTGTTTTTATGGATTGATTCTTCAAGCACGAGTTCTTCATTATCATGCTTCTTATTCTTAGATACTTTTTGCATATAAAGATGATTCTTTCTCCCAAAAGTAAGGATTACCTCGTCAATCTGAAAAGCTATTGAAAGTCTGGCATCTTCATCATCAAATCCCTTCTTCTTATCATGAGAATGCTTCATTGGGTAGACTAGCCAGAGAAATATTTTAAGTGATGGACAGATTTGGATATTCATCATCTTGATACCTTTGAATCTTGGTTGGTATTCATACCGTAATAATTGTAAATATGTGTCACAACTTATTTTCGATTGAAAGTCAAATTCTTAAAGCAATTTAAAAATGTATTTGACTGATTTTCTTTTGAAAAGATTTTAAAAAATAAAAATAAAGGGAATCGCCACCAATTCTTTTTATGGTGTGATTGGATTTTGAAATTCATTTGTTTTCAAAAATATAAATAAAGTAAAATTGATCTTTCAAAATTAAAAATATAGGTTCGAGAGTCGATTATGCGTGAAGAAGTATTAGCACCCTTACGATGCTCAAAAATCAATATCAATTAATCATGATTATTTTTTAATTTTAAAATTTATTTGATTTTTAGAATTAATTCTTGAAAAACATGTCTAAAAAGAAGTGTACATGACATAGAAACAAGTAAAATTTTAATATTTTGGAGAATATAATAATTTAACTCTTATTTTACCTTTAATTCTTGAAATCATTTTATGAAAGGAGATGTATAGGTTTCGATTTTACTTAAACCTCTGAATTAAAATATTTTTTATGATGGAGAACATGGAGGTTTCACTCTTGTTCAAACTTTAATTCTCAAAATATTTCTTTAGTGTTTCATGCAAATTCAATGACATTTTGATACATGAAATATATGTTTTAATTTTTTTTACTAAAAAAATAATTCTTACATTCGAAAAAATGAAAACTCTCTCTTGAAATTTTTTTCATACTTATCAAAGGCTTAAAACATATATTATTGTTATTATTAAAAAATAAATTTTATGTTAAAAATATGAAAACTTCTCCCTTGAGATTTTTTTCATACTTTTCAAAACTTGAAACATATATTTTTTATTTTTAAAATATTTTTATTAAAAAATGAGGGTTAATTGCACCAGAAGAACTTATTTTTTAGCTGCAATATCAAGTTGAGACTTACATAAAAAATTGCATTAAATTAGGACTCACATAATGTGCATTTTACAATGTGGGACTTCTGTCAACAAAACCCGTTAGAATTAACTCCATAACTCACTCAATTCGTGTTTAAAAATTGCCATGTGTACCTTATTTTTGCAAACCATTTATTGCCCTTGGTTACTCACACTCCATAGACTTCACTTACCCGCACCATTACTCTAATAATTTCTTCTCGATTTTCTTTGTATTTATCTTCAAAAAATTAAAGAGTCACACCAAGTATCAAGGTGTTTTCTGCATTCATAAACTTCTGTCACCTTTAACGAATTCACAAATCGAGATTAAAGATGAGTGCCAAAGTAATCTTAGATTTGAGCTATTAATTTGATTTAAATAATTTTTATTATTTTTTATATGTTATGGTAGATTTCAAAAACTTTGTCACCCACTTGATGAATATCATATGCATCGAGTTCAAATGGTTGATTTCGAAAACAAAAATTTCTTAATTTTAAAACCTTAAAAAACCAAATTTTTTTAATTTCAAAACCCTAAAAAACAAACATTTTCCTTTTCGTTGTTTAATTGATACGAATTTATAGTCATTTTACTCAATTAATGCGCAAAGAAACAACAAATTGAAGGCATTAAAAGATGTTTACTTGAATCTTAGATTTCAGTAACAATCGATGCTTGAATTTGATAGATGAAGAGAAAAATTTAACAGATTTGTTTATGAGTAATTCTGCTTTATTTTACAGTGATGAAAGAGTTTTTAATGTAATTGCATATTTAACAAGCATACACGTATCACGTGAGCAAGTCATGCTGTCAATTCTAACGGATTTTGTCGACGAAAGTATCGCATTGCAAAATTCACGTTATGTGAGTTCTAACTTGATGCAATTTTTATGTAAATCTCAATTTGATATTATAGCTAAAATATAGGTCCTTTTGGTATAATTAACCCAAAAATAAAAAACATATCTCTTGAATTATTTTACACTCTCAATAATTTAAAATATTTTTAATTTTTAATTTTTTTTAAAAAATTAGAATATCATCAAAGTGATTTCATCCTCTTTGAAAACATAATTAAAATTGAGTTAACAAAAAAATAAAAATAAAAAATTAATTTATTTAATAATTTCATATTATGACCAATATAAATTTATTATTTTAGAACAACCTTAGCATCCTAAAGTCATCTATCAATCTCTTTTTTTTTTTTTTTTTCTCTTTTTGTTCTTTCAAGCCAATATTCTTTATTTCATACCAATCTTTCTCCTATTTTTTCTTTTGAGATTTTTTAAATAAACAGTGACTACTTTCCCTTGACCTTTTTTTTTTTTTTGCATATACCAAACCCAATCCATTTTCTATTACATTACATGTTTTTTTTTATTATTTTCAAACACTATCTATTTTTTTTACATAATTTTTCATGTATTCAACATGAAAGTATAAAAATTATGTGTATGCATAAATAAGAGAATATGAAAACATCAATGCATAAGATAAATAAAAATATACGTGAGAATTACATGAAGATAGGTAAAAAGGGTACATGTGTGCAAAAGGAATAAATATATAAAAAATAATGATTAAGTAAATAAATAAAAAAAATATTCGTAAGAAACAAAGACAAAGGGGGAAAAAAACTAAGTGAGATAAAATCACAAAAAAAAAAGTTACCTTATCCTTCAAGAGGAAGTGATATCTTATTTGAAAATTTATCTTCCAAATTTCTCCATATAAAAAAAAATAAAATAAAAAAAATCTTCAACTCTTTTTTACATATGTATTTTTAAAACTATTGTTCCCCTTTCAACAACTATTTTCAAATATTCTTTAAACTTTCAAAAATTTCTTAACATTTTCTCCACAACACTCTTTCAAATTCCTTCCTTAAGCTTTTGGCCAAGGTGGATATTTATCGATTTTGATCAAGCCTCCATTTAATGCAGTAATAGGTAGCTATACTATTGCCTTGCTGTAGTATCCTTGTAGTAATTATAGCATTATTACAAAATACTGCAGCAATTATAGCATATGCTGCAGAATAGTAATTGCAGCATATGCTGCAAATAAGTATCTACAGCTGCCCCTTTTTTTTCATTTTTTTAGAATAAAAAATTAAGTAAAGACTTAAGATACCTAATTTTATCCCCAAGGCTCGAAACTTTCGCCTCTTTGCTTTCTTCACTTGTTCTTCTTTAATTATTATCTCTCTTTTTTGGTTGCATACAACAAGACTATAATGTTATGAATAACTTAAATGACATTATCTACATCTTTAAGGGGAGAACGAATAGTTGTTGTATGTTTTATTCAACAATTGTTAACGATGCTTTGAGAAATCTAAAAGGCTCTGTTTTAAGGATAACCTCAACTTAAAAAAAAATAAATCTAAAAGGGTTTCGTTTTAATGATGGCATCAACTTTGAAAACGAAAAGTTTCGTTCTAAGGACGACATCAACTTTGAAAAATCTAAAATCACTTTAAGGATGGTCATTTTATAATCTAAAGATTTCATCCACTGATGATTATATTAGGAAATTTGAAGAGTTTTCATGCATTGATAGTTATTTCGATCAATATAAAAGAGCTTTTTCATTGATAACTATTCTAAAAAACTTAAAAAGACTTTGTCCACCGATTACTATTCTAAAAAATCTAAAATGATTTTGTCTACTGACAAAATATTCATTGGTAACTATCTTTAGTAATTAAAAAGAGTTCATTGACACCTGTGATAATTATGGGGAAAAATGTTTTTTTTTTAAATGAGAAAACTAAATGATTTATCTTGCAAGGGCACTCACAATACTTTTCTTTGTTTAAGATGGTTAAGAGATTGTTTATGCTTCATTAACGAGCTTATCCCACCTTATTCAAGATAAAATGTATAGAATGCATCATGTATGAATGTTTATGTAAATGCAATGATCACTTTTCTCTCTTTTTTTAATTTATCTTTCTTCTTGTTTTCCTTCCTCCTTTTTTTTTCCCTTCTCTTTTCTCTCTTTCTCTTTTTTTTCTTTTATTTTTGGGAACATGGGTAATCATCTTTCAATCATTTTATCATAAAGTTTTGCTTGAATGTAAACTTTTTCTTTGTTGAGTTAATCACATCAACAAATTTAATCCTAATAACGACCTTAGGTTTATCATCCCTTTGATGTTGGTGAATTTGAATGTTCCCTACAAGTTAAATTTTTTCTTACACTACACTAGGGATTAACAAGACTCTTATCCGTCTCTAGATTTATCTTGATTAATTCGAAACATGTAACTTGTTGCTTCGAAAATGACTGTTAGTTATGCAATGTCATAACTTCATTTAAATTTGATCAAAATTTAGTTTTAGAACTGACATTCCTTTATCAAATTATATTTACAAAGATAATTTGCACAATAATATCTTTTAGGAATTTTTATGAGAAAAGAATATCCGGTTAAGGATGCAATTAAGTAACTAAATAAAAAGTACTAGTAATCATGGAAGCTTCACAATCAAGTAAGCTAATGCCAATAGTGATCCAAAGTTATGAAACCCAATGTTGGTCAGAAAGTGTACAACAAGAATTTGATGACTTTTGATAGAGAGTTTTGAGTTTAGATTTCCAAAAGAAACAAAACTAAGCTCAAAACCAAATAATCTGTCAGAACTATCACAAATTATGGAATCTCTTGAGCCAAGAAGACGAGGATAAGTTTAACGAACAGTACGATCATATTAAAAATCTATTATTAGTGCGAGTTAAAGAAGCCTTGATTTATGTCGTAGTAAAGTTTTGCGACCTTGCTTATCGATACTTTATTTTTGAAGAAGTAGATTTAATGCCCACTTTAGGGGAATATATTGAGTTCTTGGGGATGAAGTCCAAGAAACTCGACAAGATTTACTTAAAAAAGAAAAAGTTAGTTTCTAGAGTCAAAAAACTATCCTTTATTTTGGAGATACAAAAAAAAGAGGTTGAGAAACATATAAAGAGAAAAAGGAGAAGTGGATGCTTGACGAAAGATTTTCTCTTGGAGTTCAGGCAGAATCATATCAAAGATGTTAAAAAGTTAGCTTAGCTTTAGCCATATATGGACTAATATTGTTTCCAAAGGGGCACATCGAAATGACAGTCGTGGATCTTTTTAGTATAACTAGGCATGATGCCAATCTAGTTCTAGCCATTTTAGCAAAGGCTTTCATTCATTAAACTATTGTAGGTAAAACGAGGAAGGCAAAATATTTGAAGGACTACCACTATTGCACGTATGGCTGAGGAGTCATTTTATGAGTACTGAAAAGGTTTTTAAGGACTTCTTGCATAAGAATCCAACTGAAGATTTTTGTACGGCAATATGGCCTATGTCGAAGATAATGAATGAAAGGATAAGTTTTTTATTCGAGATGGTAAAAGGGGAAGTTCGTTAGTTAGTCCAATGGATCTTATACGAGTCTATTTTATATCGATATGGGAAGTTCAATTGTATACCATTATTGGGATTATGGGGTGGAATTGGATATATGCCACTGTTAATGCTTAGACAACTTTAAGAAAAATAGTTTGTCCTAGCAACTCATGGGCTACGAAATGAGGAACTCAGATATTATAAGCCAAATGCCTCGGATCAGATTGACAAAATTATAGAAATATTAAAGTAAACTCACCCAATTGCAAGAGGGAAGCTAATAGATAAGATTACACCAGGATATGACCAATGGAAAGCTAGAAGGGTTAGAAATGTTGTTTTACCAGGTTGGTTGTTAAATCCAGAATCTTCTCATATCCTAATATTGAAAAAAATAGAAATTGAGAGATATAAGCAAGAGATAAGAGAATCGGAAACTGAGAAAGCTAAACTTATTATTTTGAAATAACCTAACATCTTAAAGTCATTTATCTTTCTCCTTTTTTTTTGTTTTTTTTTTTGTTCTTTCAAGTAAATACTTTTCATTTCATAACAATATTTCCCTTATTTTTCTTCATTTTTTTCGCAAAAAATCACTGATTTCCCCCCTAACCACTATTTTTTCTTCTTCTTGTTTTTATATACCACACCCTATTCATTTCCTATTACCTTATATTTTTTAGTGTATTATTTTTAGGCACTATCCATTTTTTTTTACATAACTTTTCATGCATTTAATATGGAAGTATTAAAAATTATGTATATTTATAAAAAGAAGAATATAAAAATATCAATATACAAGGTAAATAAAAATGCGAGTGAAAATAACATGAAGATAGGTAAAAAAGATACATGTGTACAAGAAGAATAAAAATATATAAGTAAATAAATGAAAGAAAATATTTATAAAAAATACCAAGATAAAGGGAAAAAAATAAGTGATGATGAAATCACAAAAAAGATTACCTTGTTCTTCAAGAAGAAGTGATATTTGAAAATTCTTCCTCCAAATCTCTTTTTATCAAAGAAAATCTCTTTAACTTTTTTTTACATACATATTTTTTAAACTACTATTCCCACCTTTTATAACTTTCTTCAAATATTCTCCAAACTCTCAAAATTTCTTAGCATTCTCTCATCAACCCTCTCCCTAAAAAATCTCTCTCAAGCTCTTGGCCTAGGTGGGTATTTAGAGACCTTGGTCAAGCCCCCATTTAATGCAACAATCATAGCATTGTAGCATATACTGTAAAATATAGCTGCAGCAATTATAGTTTTACAACACTACAGCATTGTTGTAGAATAGTAATTGTAGCATATGCTATAAAATCGATGTCTATAGTTGCCCTTCTTTGTGCATTTTTTGGGGAATCAAAAATTAGGCAAGAACTTAGGATACTTAATTTTGCCCTAAGGCTTGGGAACTTTCGCCTCTTTGCTCTCTTCATTTACTCTTCTTAAATTCTCATCTCACCTTTTTAGTCATATGCAGTAAGATTATAGTGTTGTGAATAACATTATCTTAGAGGAGACTGATAGTTTCTATGTGTTTCACTCAACAATAGTTAACGATGCTTTAAGAAATCTAAAAGGCTTTATGTTAATGATGACCTCAAATTAATAAATAAATAGATCTTAAAGGGTTCCATTCTAATAACGACATCTACTTTGAAAATGGAAAGCTCCGTTCTAAGGATGGCATCAATTTTGAAAAATCTAAAATCACTATAAGGACGGTCATTTTATAAATTAAAGATTTTGTTTACTGATGATTGTATTAGGAAATTTAAAGAGTTTCTGTCCATCGATAGCTATTATGATCAAGAGTTTCATCCATTAACAACTATTCTAAGAACTTGAAAAGACTTCATCCACTGACAGCTATTCTAAAAATCTAAAATATTTTTTTTACTGATGAAATATTCACTAATAACTATTATTAATAATAAAAGCAGTTCATTAACAACTGTAATAACTGTGAGAAAAAAGTGCTTTTTTTTAAATGAGAAAACTAAATGATCTACCTAATAAGGGCTCTCACAATACTTTAATTTGAGATGGTCAAGAGATTGTTTATGCCTTCAGTAACAAGCTTATCCCACTTTTTCCAAGATAAAATATGTGAAATGAGTCATGTATGCATGTTTATGTAGATGCAATAATCGGTTCTCTTTCCTTTTTTAAATTTTTTTTCTTTTTTTTCTTTTTTTTTTCTCTCTCCCCTCCCCTTCTTTTCTTTTTCTCAAGCATGGGAAATCATCTTTCAATCATTTTCTCATAAAATTTTGACCAAAATTTAAAATTTTTCTTTCTTAAGGTTGATCACATTGGCAAATTTGAACCAACAAGGACTTTGGTTCATCATCCCTTTGATATTAGTGAATCTAAATGTTTCCTGCAAATTAGATTTTTGCTTATGTTTTCAACTCCACTAAGGATCAACAAGATTCTTATTAATCTCTAGATTTATCTTGGTCAATTTGAAAAATGCAACTCATTACTTCAAAAAATGATGGTTAGTTATGCAATGTTATAACGTCATTTAAATTTGATTACTATTTAGTTTAAGAACTGACATTCCTTTATCGAATCATACTGGCAATGGTAATTTAGAGAACAAACATCTTTTAAGATTTTTTTTATGAGGAAAAAATATCTCGTTAAGGATCTAATCAAGTAATTGAATAAGAAATATATGAAATGACTTTTATGATAAATTGGGTCAAAAGTCACAACGATCGACAATAAGCCTAATATAAAGAACAATGAACATTTCAATGCTATTTATCTATTTAAATCTCACTCGAAAAGGTATTTTTTTTATAATCTTTATCATCTGAAAAGATCTTGAACATTAATTTTAACCCAGATCTTCTTGCAAATGTATAACCATTGATTTTCTTCTTCATCATCATATTTTTTTTCACTAGGGAATGATTTCAGCATTATTTGTTCTTCCTTTGAAGACAAATAACACTTTCTAATAATATTTGAATTAATCAGTTTAGAAAGATCACCATCATCCATTTCAGCTAGGATTAAAGTTCCTTTAGACAATGCTCTCTTTAGAAAATAGGGGCCTTCCTAATTTGGTGCCCATTTGCCACAGGGATCTAAAATATTCTTGGGAATCTTCTTCAATACTAAATCACCTTCTTTGAATACTCTTGGGCGTACTTTCTTATTATATGCTTTTTTTATTTGGCTTTGGTACAATTGCCCATGGCAAATAGCTTTACGGCACTTCTCATCAATCAAGTTTAACTATTTATATCAAGCTCTAGTCCATTGCACTTCTTCCAGATCAGATTTCATAAGTACTCTTAATGAAGGAATTTCAGCCTCTATAAGTAATACAACATCCATCCCATATACCAATGAATAAGAGGTTGCCTTAGTAAAGATTCTTACTGTAGTCCTATAAGCATATAATGTGAAAGGTAGCATTTCATGCTAATCTTTATAGACTATTGTCATTTTCTACATTATCATGTTAATGTTTTTATTCGTCTCTTTTACTGCCTGTTCATATTAAATAGTAAGTTGCTAAATTATAGTGGCAAATCTTAAATTGTTCATAAATCCCTTTTATAGCCTTACTGTTTAAATTTTGAATGTTATTTGAGATGATTCGCTCTGACAAGCCATATCGATAAATAATTTCTTTTTTTGATAAAACAATTAACCACGACCTTAGTAACATTAGCTAAAGAACTAGTGTTAATCCATTTTATGAAGTAATTAATGAATGTTAGGATAAACCTGTGTCCATTAGAAGCTTTCGGGGTAATAGGTCTAACGACATCAAAACCCTACATTGAAAATGGCCAAGGTGCATTCATTACATATAAAAGGGATGACGATACATGTATGTTATCATTATAAATTTAGCATTTATGTCAATGTCTCACATATTGGATGCAATTCTTTTCCATTGTTAGCCAATAATAACCTATTTCTTAATTTATCTAGCCATTACGAGTCCATTAACGTGTGTTCCACAAGTATCTTCATGGACTTCTCTCAAGACGATCTGATCCTTTTTGCATTAACACACTTTAATAGAGCTTAATCAAAGCTCTTTTTGTAAAGTACTTCCCCATTTAGTATGAAATTCAAGGCTAACCTTATCAAGGTTCTCTTATTATTCTCTGATGCCTTTTTAACGTATTGTTGATCTTTAACATAAATTTGGATGTTATGATGCCATGGATTGCCATCTTTTTCTTTCCAAATGATTAAGTAATGCGCTAGAGAGTCTAAAATACTTATTTTGATTAAGAAGACTCACAAAGCATTTGCCATTGGAAACATGAAAGCCAACATTGCTAATGCATCTGCCATTTAATTTTCGTCTCTAAAAAGATAATTAAAATTGATTTCTTTGAAACTCTTCAGTAATTCCATAGCTAACTTGTGGTAAGGAACTAACTCAGGATGTCTTGTCATCCATTCCCCCTTTTGTTGGCATATGACCAAGGCAAAATCTCCAAATACATCTAACTTTGCTACCTTTTTCTCTATTGCATCTTTTAATCCCATGATTTAGGCCTTATACTTGGCAACATTGTTAATGGAATTAAAGTCTAACCGAGCTATGAATGGACAATAATGTTCAAACTGATGACTGCGCCAATCCTGTGTCCTAGAATATTTGATGCCCCATTAAAAAACATTTTACAAGTGTGTGACCCTTCTTATTTGTCTATCAGCATAATTATCATCAAGTCCTTGTCTGAGAAATCAAATCTTATCGATTGGTAGTTTTTATTGACACGATTAACCAAAAAGTCTGCTTTGACACTTCTTTTGATCGCCTTTTAAGAAACATATATAAGATCGTACTCTAAATGTAGCACTTGCTATCTAGCCAGTCTATTAGATAATGAAAGCTTTTCAAACAAGTACTTGATCGGATCTAACTTGGCAATTACCCATGTCATGTGACTCAATAGATATTGGCGAAGTTTATGTGTAGCTAAAGACAATGCTCAATAAATTCTCTCAATTAATGAATATTTTGACTCGTAATCAGTGAAATTTTTGATCAAGTAATATATAGCATGCTTTTTCTTGCTAGATTCATCTTGCTGTGCTAATATACAGCCTAGCAACCTCTCATACACTGTTAAATATAAAATTAATGGCTTCCCCAGAATTAGCGGCATCAGTATTGAAAGGCTAGACAAGTACCTTTTTATTTTATCGAATGCTATTTAGCTTTCTCCCACTCACTAGGATCATTCTTTCTCAATATTTTGAAGACACGATCACATATGTTTGTGAATTAGGCCATAAATCTTGAAATATAATTTAACATTCCCAAAAAGCTCGTATTTCTTTTACTATCTTAGGCGATGACAAATTCTGAATCATCTCGACTTTGTCGAGATCGACTTTAATATCTTTCTCACTTACGATAAAGCCCAACAATTTTTTTGATTTCATATTGAAAGTGCACTTACTCAGATTCAACCATAACTCATATTTTTGAATTCTTTCAAAAAATTTCCTTAAATCCTTCACATGATCTTCATCTTTTTTGAATTTGGCTATTATGTCATCAACATAGACTTTAATTATTTTATGCATCATATCATGAAATAAGGTTATCATAGTGCATTAGTAAGTTATGTCCACATTTTTTAACCAAACGACATTACACGATAGCAAAATGTTCCCCAAATAATGACAAATGTAGTTTTTTTTTTTTTTTAATCTTCTGGTGTCATTTTTATTTGATTATATCTCGAGTATCCATCCATAAAAGAAAATAAAGAACATTTTGTTGTATTATCCATAAGAGTGTCGATTTATGAAAATGAAAAGTTACCCTTGGGACTTGCCCGATTAAGGTCTTTGTAATCTACCACATCCGTGCCTCATCATCTTTCTTTGATAGTGGGACTATAGTTGCTACCCATTTAGGGTTACGTACCATAGCAATAAGCTCTACATCCAATTTGTTTTTAGACCTCCTTTTTAATATTTAATAACACTTCTGCCTTCATTCTTCTCAACTTTTATTGAACTGGTAGACATTTTAATTTTAATGGTAATTTATGCTTGACGATACTACTGTCCAGTCCTGGCATATCTTTATATGACCATGCAAACATATCTGAGTATTCCTTTAGTAATTTTATCAATTCTTCTTTTATGTCGAAAGATAGAGTAGTCTCAATTTTTACTTTTTTTTATTCATTTCTCAAATTAATGGTCTCCGTGAACTCTTTATGAGGCAAAAATTTTTCCTCTTGTTCAATTATTCTGGATAAATCTGAGGGTAATACATGTTTCTCTACTATTTTCTTTTGATTCAAAATCATCTTAATATAGAAATTCTTCGGGATTCGATTCGATTCAAAATTAACATTCATAGCATTAGGATATTTTATTATATGTGACCCTCGACATGAAAATGGGAATGTCTTCTTTGGATGCTTAAAAATGAATAACAAGGAAAATAGAATAAAACAAATATTGGGTGAAAATAAAAAAGTGCATTCATTAATGGTGATCAAATTTAAACAAAAAAAATTAGAAAGTCACATTTTCTTAACAATGAAAACTATTAGCAGTTCAGTTGCCATCCAATTATTGAAAGAATTCCTGGGAGACATGGATGGATTCTATAATCTCGCTTCTTTATGTGTGAATCTCCCATCATCTTGATCGAGAAGTGAGAAAGCTCTTCTGCAAGCTGACCTCCAGGTTTGATGATAACATGGATTGCCTCCTTTGGGATAATAAAACCAGCTAATCTGAATGCTCGATGTAATGGAACACTATAGTCGATAGGCTTTGACTCATAAGTTTTCCCTTTAAACAGTATCTTTCTCTTCTTCTTCTTTTCTTCCATCATTTAGCTTTTCTCTACTCTGGTTCTTTTGTGGCCCAAGTCATTTTTATCTTTATTTTTAGGGATATCCAAGGCCAATGTTATCCTTTACAAATTCTTCCCTAATCTTTTTCTGAATTTGCACTCTTTACCCCAGGTTTGCCCCAACTAGAATTTTATATTATTAGAAATGCGAGGCTTCCATGCCTATGAATGTTTAGTAGCATTTACAAATTCTAATGCTCTAAAAGAAAAATCTTTTGTGTTTTTGTAGCCTTAATATAAGAGTGGCTTGATGAAATTGAATCTATAATGGCCTCTTCTCCTTTAATGGCGACAAACTGATTATCTACGATCATTTTGACCTATTATTGTATAGTCGAAAGCACAACCTTTGCCATATGAATTTGAGGTCTTTCTAGTAAGCAATTAAAAGAAGTGTTAATTTCCATCACTTGTAATTTAATGTTCTAGGTATACGGACCTATCTTTATTGGCACTTTCATAACCCTAGTCACTTCCCTTTTCGAGCCATCAAACTTGTACCACTATTGTGCTTTAACTCATGTATGACATGTCCAAGGGAAGCCTTTTCAGCGTAGATAGAGGCATTACATTCAATGAAGACCCATTATCTATCAAGACCTTAGAGATGGTATAGCCCTTGCATTCATTCGATATTTATAAGGCTTTCGTAGATACTCTTCCATCCATTGGAATTTCATTATCACTTAACATGATAAAAATATAAGCTGTTAGGTTTCCTACCATGTCACCCTTCTTTTTTAAGGATGTGTCATGGGCCACATAGCCATTCTTTAACGCCTTTATTAGGGACTCACGATGAGACTCTAAACTCAATCACACTATATTAATTATGTTTAATGAATTTCAAAAACTCCAAAGCCTCTTCTTCAGTGATAGGATGTTTTTACCAACTTCTTTTTCTTTCTCTTTCTCACTTTAATGGGCTGCAACTTGTTTTTTCTTGGGTTTTATTAGGCCATAACACCTCCTACTTCGAGTAATATAGCTCGATCCTACCACGTGTGCTACATCAAATTCTTATATATATATATATATATATATATATATATATATATATCTAAACTTGATAATTCCAAGGAATAACATGTGTATTTTTGTATGCAAAAGGTATTGGTACCTTGATAACTACTTTTAGCAGAGTAGTTACTAGCAGAATTCATGTATTTACTTGAGGGTTTGTCACTTTAAGTAAGCATACTATCACTAATGGCTTTGATTTGTCAATGAAGGCTATCAACTGTCCTTCTTTTATGATTTCTAATATGTTAACTATCGGTTGCTCATGTGCGGGTAGTGAATTATCACCCACATTTAGGTTGGAGTTTGTATTAAACCTTAAGTCCCCATGATTAACTAAGAATTGGACCTTGTACTTAAATATTACGTAATTCTTTATGCTCTACTATGGTAAGCACAAGTTGCTGCTGGGTCATACCACTTGGAATATAGAGGTTGTATCGATTTCAAAAATATTGGGGCTGCCAACCTACTTTCAAGTAATTGGGAATACAACTCTATATATGTCGTGGGGATATTTCTTATGAGGATCTTCAGACATTGACTTTGGGGTCTTACTTATTAGGGATTGAGTTGGTTAAGGTTTTGGGGCATAACAAGAGGTAGTAATGCCAATGGTTGTGGCATTATTATTAGCCTTGATATTATACTAATGACTTTTGTGGTCAAATAATAGGGTGCAAGGTAAGGAGTCCATAGAAATTGGTATGATAAGGTCGTAGGTTAAAAAATAAAGGTTGATAGAAAGTCTGTTTCCTTCCTTTTTTTTCCCCGTTATAGTCTTCTTTACATTATTTGGATCCTCTAACCATCCAAGTCTATAGGCATTTTTAAAAATTTCCCCCCTGCCTAACTATCTTGACAAATATTTCTCCTGATGTACCAAGCAACTTCTCATAAAATTGAGGTTTTAGAGCATTGACAAATAATTCTAAAATCTCATATTCAGAAAAAGTCAGATGGACTCTTGCGGCAAATTCACGCTACCATCGAGCATATTCTTTGGAGGATTCATCATTTCTCTTCCATATATTTTGTAAAGCAACTCAATTTGGTGCAAGCTTTACCATGTGCTGGTAGTGAGCCATGAAGGCTGCTCTAGATCTTTTCAAGATTGAATTTTTGAGGCTTTTAAGTTAGTGCACTAATCTAACACTTATTCTAAAGTAATGTATAAGCAACTTCTGATTGTCCTCATGTCCTTGCATCTTATGTAAGTACATGCGAATATGTGTGCATAGGCATTCAGTTCCATCCATTGTGTCAAATTCAGGTGCTTTGAACTTTGGTGGTAATATTAGTCTAGCCACTAAGTTAAGATCTGAGATATCTGGCCTTTAAAATTTACAAGCCTTATCAAACACTTTCACTTTTTTTGCCAACATTTCATATTTTTGCAATAATTCCTTATTATTGACATTTTTAATCCTTAACTTTTCTATTTTTGTTGGCTCATCCGGGTCAGTTACATAGATTTGTTCTCCCACTTTTGGTATTCTAGTGTATGCACCACACCTTGGTTCTTGAACAAGGGTAAATCTTGGTCGATAATCAGGTGAAGAATTTCCTTAGTAGGCTACAGAGGTCTCATTTCATATTTTCCAAAGCCTTTTCTTCCACAAAAACTCCTTTTTCCTCAACTATCGATTGCATCATCTTTATCATTTGGAGGAATTGGGACTACATCTGTTCTTGACTATGTGCCATCTTCTCTTGTGCCTCTTGCTAATTTTTTATCATCTCATGTTGGCTTCTTTGCATGTTCTCTAACCTCTCCATCCTAGCTTGCTGATCTTCCATATTAGCCTTCATCTTCGAGCAAGTTTTGTAGGTCTCTGTAATGAAATGGTGCTATAATTTCCCTATACTTATCTTGTCATTCCAAATTTAATATTTTTAGTGTCATAATTGAATGAATGCATGCATGATTATTAGTATGAATGCAAAAATATTAAGGAATTTGTTAACTTTGTAATTTGAAAACAAATATAAATTCTTATTAATTTTATAAAGTGTCTATATACACGGCAAATATCTAACATTGAGTCCATAATTAAAGATATCCCAAGCCATTTGGTATAAACACTAGATACGATCTGAGAGAATAATCAATTTTTTTGAGCTTTTGTTCCCTATTGAGGCTTTTCTGAATTCTTCAATTTTTTGATAACACATTATCGTAGCGATTTTTGTGGCTTTAACAATTTTGAAGTAGGATGACATTGATGTTTTCTTGGCTGTTTTTCAATTCTACCATATATTCTTCTTTATTTTAGCACCAATTGCCACATATTTCTCATGTCTTATTTTCCCAAAATTTTGAATTTTCTAATGCCTTCTCTAGCTCGGCATGCAAGTTATCTTATTTCAGCATGTGCTTCAAATGAAACATTTTACATTAGTATTCTTACTCCTTTAGCTGTTACATTTGCCTCAATTCTTTAATTTCTTTCCTATCTCAAAGATCATTAAGCTCCACCATATTCCTTGGCCTTCAAATTCCTTGTTCTAAATTCTGTAAGGCTATAGTCAATTGATCTTGCTTTTGAAAGCTCCACTCCAACTGTTGGTCTTTTTCTTGCATTCGCTCTTATAGTTAATCTAGTTGTGTGATGAAAAGTTTGCATTTTCCTTCTTTCCTCCTGACTAAGGGAGTCTAAGTCTCGGTCTTATCTTCCATCCTCAATTTTCTATAGCTTTCCCTTGCATCTTTTATTTCCTTCCTGGCTGTATTCTTTCTTCCTTAATCTTTTTGACAATTTACTCTTGAACTTGTGCTTCACATATAGAGAATCCATTTTCCTCTAGAGTTTAGTTTTTACAATTTTCCTCTTGCTTGTCTCTCTCAATCTTGTTCAATGTCGGGATATGAGAAGATTCTGGATATAACAACTAACTTGATAAAGTAACATTTTTAACCCCTTTAGCTTTCCATTGATCATATCCTGGTGTAGTCTTATCTGTTAGCTTCCCTCTTGCAATTTGATAAGTTTGCTTCCATGCTTTTATAATTTCATTGATCCCATTTGACGCATTTGGCTCATCATATCTGAATTCCTCATTTCCCAGCCCATGAGTTGCTAGCACAAGTTGTTTTATTTCAAGCTGTCTAAGCATTAAAAGTGACATATATCCAATTTCAGCCCATAGTCCCAGCAATGGTATATAATTGAACTTCCCAGATTGATGTAAAATAGACTTATATGAGATCCATTAGGTCAACCAGTCAACTTCCTCTTTTGCCATTTCGAATAAGAACCTCATCTATTCATTCATTGTTTTTGACACAAGTGATGTTGCTTTACAGAAATCTTCAATTGGATTCTTATTCCAGAAGCCTTTAAACACCTTTTCAATACTCATGAAATGCTTATCAGCCATACATACAATAGCAGTGGTCCCCCAAATATTTTGCCTTCCCTATTCCGCCTATAATAGTTCAATGACATGAAAGTCTCTGCTGGAATGGGTGGAACTGGATTAATATCATGCCTAATTGTACAAAAAAGATCCACGAGTGTCATTTCAATGTGCTCCAAAACCTTTGGAAACAACACTAGTCCATAGATGGCTAAAGCCAAGCCAACTTTCTTGACATCCTTTTTTATATGATTCCACATGAACATCAAGAGAAAATCTTTTGTCAAACATTCGCTCCTCTCTTTTTTGTTTATATGTTTCTGAGCCATTTCTTTTTGTATCTCTAAAATGAGAGACAATTGTTTAACTTCAGGAACTGACTTTCTTTTTAAAGTAAATCTTATCGGGCTTCTTGAACTTCATTCCCAACAACATAGTATATTCGTACAAAGTGGACATTACATCTACTTCTCTAAAACTAAAGCATCGATAGACAAGGTCTTAAAACTTTACCGCGACACAAATCAAGGCTTCATCAATTTACATGAATAACAGATTTTCGATATGACTATACTGTTCGTTAAACTTATCCTTATCTTTTTGGCTCAAAAGATTCCATCATTGTGATAGTTTTGACAGGTTATTTGCTTTCAAGCTTAGTTTTATTTCTCTTGGTAATCTAGACTCAAAACACTCTGTGAAGCTTCCATGATTATCAATGCTTTATGAATTTAAAAAAATTTTATTACTTGTTTTCAAGCTTGCGAAGGTAATAATCCTCCTGATGAGATGTCAAGCAATTATAAAACAAAAGAACAAACATTAAGCAAAGAGTCAGAATCACAATAGGATAAAAATATTGAAAAACACATTCATATATAAAACATGACTTTCTTCATGTCCTAAATTGGTTTCTTTTTTCTATGACTAGTTATGGTCTTATCTTATTCTAAGTTCTGTAGGCTTGCCACATGCTGGGCTTTAAGAAATTGATCAGTTTTTTATAAGTTCTCAGATTGCTCCTCACTAGACTAGTAAGGCACTCTGAAACACTACTATCATTGCTGGGAAAGCATTAACTTCTTAAAAATGATAAAGTACTTCATGTTCAATCTGAGTGGGAATATTTCGCTAGCCCATGTAGAAACAAGGTGCTTCTCGAGAGCATAGTTTACTCTATTCCCTCCTAAAGGGTAAAACTCGATCAAGAGCTTACGTCATGCGGATGACGTGTGTGTAGGAAGTTCGTAAGTCATAGAATAATTTAAATGACAATATATCATGTAAAAATACATGTGCAAAACAAGTAAAAAATTAATCGATTGGTAATTCATAATGCAACAAATGTGAAATAAAAAGGAATCAAGATTAAACTGCAATTTTCAAAATCGAAAAGTAATCCGTAATATATTTGGGCTTGACTTACTAAATATCCCTAGTTAAATCGCCAAGCTGTCACAACTTATTTTCGATTAGGGTTGAATTTTAGAAGTAACTTTAAAAAATATATTTTAGGTGATTTTCTTTCAAAATATTTTAAAAAATAAAAATAAAAAGAATTAGCATTAATCCTTTTTATGGTGTAATTAGACACCGAAATTTATTTATTTTCAAAAAATAAGGCAACATTGGTATTTGAAAGTAAAAAATATGGGTTCGGGAGTTAGTATCCCTAAGGTTTCCAAGACTTAATACCAATTGATCATATGATTAGTTTTTGACTTTGAAATTCATTTGATTTTTAGAATTGATTCCTAAAAATATATCTGAAAAGAAATGTACAAGACATGAAAACATGTGAAATTTTAATGTTTCGAGAATATAAACGTTTTAACTCTTGTTTCACTTTAATTCTTAAAATTATTTTTTGGAAGAAGAAGTAGAAATTTCGTTCTTACTTAACCTCCAATCTTAAAACATTTTTTATGATAGAGAATATAAAAGTCTTACTCTTATTCCACTCCTTAATCCTCATAATACATACATACATATATATATATATATTATGATTTATATGAATTCAATAACATTTTTATCTATATGCATAGCCAGATCATGTAAAAGCATATAAATAATTTGAAAGTCTCATTATCTTAATGCAAGAAGATAATTAATATTTGATATTGAAATCTAGGCGTTCAATTCAACTTTTATGATTCTAGTAATTGAAAATAAAAATTAGAGGCCACATAAACAAAATATTTTAGGGAATACAAAGATTTTTCTTTCGAGATTTTCTTATCATTTCAAACAAGATTTTTCTTTTTCAAAAACATATTTTATTTTTTAAAAAATAAAAAATCTTCTTTTGAGATTTTTACATATTTTTTAAAGGAAATATTAAATATAAATTTTATATTAAAAAATATGAAAATCTCTCTCTTGATATTTTTTTTCATATTTTTAAAAAACATCAAATAAATATTTTATTTTTAAAAAATTAATTTTATATTAGGGAATATGGAAATTACTCTATTGAAATTTTTTATATTTCTCAAAATCTGAAACACTTATATTTTAAAATAATTTTTTTTATTTTTAGAGAATATGAAAACTTCTCTCTTGAAATTTTTTTTTATGTGTCAAAAACTTGAAATATATATTTTTATTTATTTTTAATTTTTTAAAAAATATTATTATAAAAAAATATGAAAACTTTTCTCTTGAATTTTATACTCTCAAGACTTTAAAATATTTTTTATTTTTTATAATTTTAAAAAAAAATAGAATAGCATCAAAATGATTTCATCTTCTTTGAAAACATAGTTAAAATTATTGAAAAAATAAAATTTAATTTTTTTAATAATTTCATATTTTCAATAATCTAAATTTATTATTTTAAAATAACTCTGATATCTTAAAAAGTCATCTATCTTTATCTCTTTTTTTTTCTTTTTTTTTTTTCTTTCAAGCAAATACTCGTCATTTTATACCCATCTTTATTTTTCTTCGTTTTCTTTCACAAACAATGACTACTTTCCCCCTTAACCACTCTTTTTTCACTTTTTTTTTTCGGTTGCTTACACAACACCCCATCCATTTCCTATTACATTACAATTTTTAATGTATTATTTTCATACACTATTCATTTTTTTATATAACTTTGCATGCATTTAATATGAAAGCATAAAAAATTGTGTGTTTTCGTAAATAGAAAAATATGAAAACATCAATATACAAGGTAAATAAAAAATTGCAAGTGAGAATAATATGAAATAGGTTAAAAGGATACACTTGTACAAGAGGAATAAATATATATATATATATACATATATAATAACAATTGAGTAAATAAATAAAAGAAAATATTTATAAAAAACAAAGATAAAGGAAAAAAAATAAGTGATGATAAAATCACAAAAAATGTTACCTTACTCTTCAAGAAAAAATGATATATAAAAATTCTTCCTCCAAATATCTCCTTATCAAAGAAATTCTCTCCAACTCTTTTTCACATATATATATTTTTTAAACTACTATTCCAACCTTTTATAACTTCTTCAAATATTCTCCAAACTCTTAAAATTTCTTGACATTTTCTCTTCAATCTTCTCTCCAAAAAGTCCCCTTCAAGCTCTTAACCAAGGTGGGTATTTATAGACCTTGGCTAAGCCTTCATTTAATGTAGTTGTAAGTAGCTACAATGCTACCTTATTACAGGATCTTTGTAGCAATTGTAGCATTGCAACATATGTTGCAAAATACAGATGCAGCAATTATAGTATTATATGTTGCAAAATATAGTATATACTGCAAAATAGGTGTCTACACATATTTTTTTAATTTTTTAAAAATAAATTTAAAAAATATTTCTCTTGAATTTTTTTGAGCTCTCAAAATTTTAAAATATTTTTAATTTTTAATTTTTTAAAAATTAAAATAACATTAAAGTGATTTCATCCTCTTTGAAACATAATTAAAATTGAGTGAACAAAACAAATAAATAAAAATAAAATAAAAAATTTAATTTACCTAATAATTTCATATTGTGAACAATCTAAATTTATTATTTTAAAACAATCTTAACATCCTAAAGTCATCTACCTTTCTCTCTTTTCTTTTCTTTTTTTTCTTTTCATTTTTTCAAACAAATACTCTTCATTTCATTCTAATCTTTCTCCTATTTTCTTCTTTTTCTTCTTCTTTTTCACAAACAATGAGTACTTTTCTCTAACAACTCTTTTTCATCTTTTTTTTATTTAATCTTTTTTGGCATATACCAAATCCCATCTATTTTTTAATGCATCACTTTGTTTTTTGCTCATTATTTTCACACACTATCTTCTTTTTTTTTTTTACATAATTTTTCATTATGCAACATGAAAGCATAAAAAATTATGTATATCCATAAATAAAAAAATTTTAAAAAATCAATGTGTAAGGTAAATAAAAATGCAAGTGAGAATAAAATGAAGATAAATAAAAAAGGCACATGTATGCAAGGGGAATAAATATATATATATATATATAATAAAAATTAAGTAAACAAATGAAAGAAAATATTCACGAAAAATAAAGAAAGGGGGTAATAATTGATGATAAAATTAAAGAAAAAGTTACCTTACTCTCCAAGAGTAACTGATATTTGATTTGAGAATTTCTCCCCGAAATCTCTCAAACATATATATTTTTAAAATTACTATTCACTTTTCTACAACTTTCTTCAAATATTCTCCAAACTCTCTTCAAAAATTTCTTAACATTATCTCCACAACACTCTCTCCAAATCCCTGTCGAGTTCTTGGCGAAGGTGGTATCTATAAACCTTAACCAAGCCTCCATTTAATACAGTAGTAGGTAGCTATACTGTTGCCTTATTGCAGTATCTTTGTAGCATTGCTGCAGAATACTGTAGTAAATGTAGTATTGCTACAAAATATTGTAGTAATTACAACATATACTGCAAAATACAACTGCAGCATATGCTACAGTATTGGTGTTTACAATTATCATGCTTTTTATTCTTATATACTTTTTGCATATGAGAATGATTCTCTCTTGCAAAAGTAGGGATTACCTCCTAACTCTCAAAAGCTACTGAAAATCTCTCATTTCATCATCAAATCCCTTCTTTTTATTATGAGAATGCTTCATTTGGTAGACTAGCCAGAGGCTTATTTCAAGTGATGGACAAATTCGATGGATATACATTATCTTGATACCTTCGAATCTTGGTTAGTGTTCATACTGTAATAATTTTAAATATTTATGTTAAAATAATTTTATCATACAAAAATTTTTTATTTTTTATTTTTAAAAATAAAAAATTATTTTTGAGAATATAAATCAAATCATTGTTACCATTTACTTAAATGATATTTTAGGTGAAACACAAAGGTCAATTGAATAAGATAATAGACTCTTTAAAGTAAAATCACTGTTTGGTCATATAATATAATTTTATCAAACAAATATTTTCATTTTCTATTCTTAAAAAATAAAAAAACTATTTTTATGAATATAAATCAAATCATCATTATGGTTTACTTAAATGATATTTTCGATGAAACGTAAAAGGCAAATTAAATGAGAAAATTGATTACTTAAAATAAAATCACTGCTTGGTCGTGTATATATATATATATATATATATGAAAAGGTCATTCAAGTAAGGATTTTAGAATTCTTTGTATAAGTGTTCGGATGAAATGATGAGAAAGAGAGACCAAGATAATATAATAGACTTTTAGCATTTTTCAGAGGGTTATAAAGATCAGAAGTTGGTAATCCAAAATCAAAGTAGCAATTGACTATTAATTCTATTTTGTTTTGATAGAATATTATGATGTTTTTTTGTTTAACATAATTACAACTTGCTTGGTATTTACCTTTTTTTTTTTTTTTTGTCTAACGATGAAAAGTCTGAGTGATGACAAACTTTTTATTCTCTAAAATATTTTTACTGGTATAACCTTGCACTTATATATCATGAATAAAGAACAGATGTTAAATCCCATTTTGTTTCAAAAATCAAAAAATAATTATGTTTATTTATCATTAAATTTAAATATTATAGAGTGTTAATTAATTCTCACAAGTAATTGAGTTTCAAATCTATTTATAAAATAAAAGATTAATTCTTAAAAAATTTTGAAAATTTAAAAAATTTAAAAATAAAATATGTTTTGATAGTCAGTCACACTATTAGGTGTCATGATTAGTGGCTATCAAATAAAATATTAGAAGCAGTGTATGGTAAATGGGATAAGCTTTAATATAAAAAAAATGAAAAGAAAAAAAAATTGGGCTAGAGGACAGGCCCGTATCTCAGTGTTAGAGAATAAGGGACAAATGATAATATTTATTTATTTAAATATTAAAATCACATAATTTAATAATTTAGTTGATATTATTTCTATAATCTAAAATATACTATTTACACAAAATTAAGATACAAATTCTCTGTTAATTTGATTGTCTTGAATTTTTTAATATAAAAAATAAACAGTATTTTGTATTTATAATAATAACGTGAAAAATAAAAAAATCAAAAAAAAAAAGTTTGACTATTTATTTTATTAAATTAACACGAATTATAATCTTTTGAAAAACTCAACAAAATTTAAATCAATAGAAGTTTTGCATTTTTACATCAAACAACATAAAAGAGTTTTAACACATGAAAAAAAAAATCATCAAAAAAAAATGGACCAAAAATCAGAAAGTGGAAAAAAAATCACTTTCTTTTGCATTAAAAAAGGGGAAAAAAATTAAACAATTACATTAACTCATTGTATGCTAAAGCGGGAAGTTTTGATCCATTAAAATCCCTCTTCATCTTTTCTTTAAAATCACTTAATTGTTATTTGAGAGACTACACAATCATCATTCCTTGAAGATAAAATTAAAAATAATGTTTGTTTTAGAGATTTCCACCCAAAGCCATGCTACTAGGTATGCTGATGTTAGATGAATAAATCATCCTATTGATTTAACCCATTCTATTGATTCTTTTTCTTTTTCAATTTTCATAATATTTATATGAGTGATGTTACATTAATATGATAAATTTCTTACCTGATATTCTTATTTGGTTGCTCATGGGCTTTTTGCAAAGTGCTTCTAATTGACTTTTGCACAAACCAAAAAACAATAGAATTGAAGTGATCTATACTAAAATGGAACATTCATATGCGGCTTCAATCTTTATATCAAATTAGGTTTCTAGGATGTCAAATCTCTTAGACTTTAATTATTATTTTAAAATTGAAAAAATGAGTAAATTGCCTTCTATTTTTTAAAAAAAAATTAATTTCTTTCTATTTTTATAAGATACCAAAATCATATATCATAATTTTTTTCCTCAAAGAAGATGAAAAATCAAAGCCTACATATTTGGCTCACAATCAATTTCATTTGTTACTCTTTCTTGATTTATGGTTTATATTTCTCTTTATAAAGCATGTTATGATCACCTTTATCTTTGGCTTTTCTTACAAAATAATCAAGATATACTGATAATATAAGTATATATATACATATGAGTAAACAGATAAAGCGTATATATTGTAGAGGAGATGAAGTCATAAAGTTTTAAAAAAACAGTATGTTTGAAATTAAAAAAAATTATAACTATTCTTTGTTTCTATGGAATAGATATTTCGAGGGTTTACTTCGAAATTGTTATTTTAAACTTTTAAAAGATATAAGCCTATCAAAAAGTTATAATATTTTAATAAAAATAAATAAAACATTAAAAATTAATTTCATTTAGACTAAAGAAAGAAAAAAAATTAGTATTCTCATGAGTCAAATATGGTGTTAGATTTCCTATTCCGTGAGTGAAGTACTTTCCATATTTGCTCTTTATTTTCCAAAACTAACATCTTTCTATTTTTGTTAGATACCAAAGCCATATACCATGATCCTTCTTTCCCCTTCAACAAGAGAAAAAAAAATCAAAGTGGGCATATTTGCCTCACAATCAATTCCATTTATTACTCTTCCTTGACCTAGGGTTTATACTTTTCTTTATAAAAAGCATGTTATTATCACCTTCCTCCTTGTTAACCATTGTCGACTAGCGGCTTAAACTTTCTCACAAAATAATCAAAATATATTAACTATATGAGGTTTATATATATATGGGTAGAGAGAGATCCGATAGGGTGTTGAAGACATGAGATCTTGAAAAGGAGCTTCCTTTGCTCCAAAGCATGGAACGAGAGAGGGTGTACCCGTCTGCTAGTTCATGGATACCTTTAGGTTGTATTGTTTAAGGAGATGATGTCAATTGCAACTTAAAGGTTTGCATGACTTAGGAGACGTGATTGCCTTCTTCTTTCTTTGTTGGTGTGAAGGAAGCTCTACTCATGAATCTTTGTCTCTCTCTTTTTATTTCTTTTTCTTTAACTAGCAACATGTATGCATGATTGATATATGATTTGTTCACAGAAATTTCATAAAACATATGAACACTAACCTGCAATATTGTGATTCTCATTTGATAAGATTTTGATGGGCAGATTCAGGATTTTGATGTCAATTGCAATTTGGGTATTCTGAATTTTTTTATTTTGGGTTTTTAATTTTCGTTTTCCTTTCTAGAGAAGTTAACAATTCTTGAAACCCTTTCAGTATAAAATTGGTCTTGCAGAACAGAGGAAGCACAGTGGATATATAAAGCACCAAATTTCAGTCTAATTTGTGAGAGACCTTGAAGATTATTTGATCAGTTTGTGATACTGCTTGATACCCTTCTTAGTTCTGAATTCTTTGTATTCGTTTGAGAGTTTAATGTGTTGTGAAAGTTGTACAGATTAGTGGATATATAGGTTCCTGTATTTCTTTGCTTTCTTGAAACCCTTTTGTAACAAGATTGATTTCTTAGTGAAACCAAGATCAAGAAGTGATCAAGTCACAATTTGGTTCAAACATAATCCAACCAGGTTATTGCATTCTATGCAAGTTCCAGTAGCACCTACTGTGCATTTGGTACAGAAAAGCCAATTGAGGGCCTAAGCTTTCTTGATTGTTGAAAGAATTCCTACAGTAGCCTTTACTTAATCTTTCTTCATGGTTTCATTAAGTATGCCTTTTTCTCCTTTACAATCTGCAGTGATTATAGTTTCTTGAAAGGATTGGTTTGTTCACTAACTCTAGCAAGCGTCGGGCTAATCTATATGTGTTCTTTTTTTTTTTTTTCTAAATTCCAACTCAATTAGAGAATGTGAAGGCATTGCTGCCAAAAAGCTAACAAGCAGAAACTCCCTCCACCTTGCTCCTTCCACCTTGCTCCTTAAAATATATGCCTATATTGATCTTTATATTTGTTAAACCTTGGGACCTTGGATTAATCAATACTTTGAAGCTTTTTTATATATAAAAAAAATGGATTAATTTAAAACTTGAAGTAAAAAGAGTTCCAACATAATTATATTTGAGTCGAGGTGATTTTTGATACTTTTAAAAAAATCATAGTTGCCTATGTATGTGGACAAGAAAGCGCCCGAAGTTTATACTAATAGGTCATATAATGTGATTGTTGACCGAGTGTAATAATGAAAAAAAAACTCACCAGCTCTAGTGTTTTACATACCATTTAAACTTTGAGTCTTTAATTACTTATACTGTCACTTGAACTTTAAACATTTTGTTAGGTAATGCCAATCATTAATTTTTTTATACCACCGCACCAAAAAATGATTTGCATTTATAGTTTTTCCTTAACCTAAGGTTTATTTTTCTCTCTATTAAAAGCATGTTATGATCACCTTCATCTTTAACAAACACAATTGACCAGCAGTTTAAATTCTTTCATATAATAATTAAAATATATTAATGGTATGAAGTTTTAATATATGAGGAGAGAAATTGGATATGTTGTGGAAGGTATTGAAGTCATGAAATCTTGAAAAGAAGCTCTTTTATTTCCAAAACAAGCACCATTAAAAAAAAAAAAAAAAGCTTTTTATGATGGCATTTTAGGACAAATATTTATGACAGTTATAATTTTATGACGATCATCCAAAACTACACCAAAGTTAAACGATGACCATTTCAAAGATAGTCATAAATAAATCACTTTTTTTTTATGAAAAAATTGTGTTGGGGGGCAAAATCAAACCCATTTCCTTTTGGAAAAATATATTATGTGTTAACCATTCGATCTATTAAGAGACTAGCTTTTTATTTTCTTCTGTTTGTTATATAAATTTTTTAACTTAGATATTTTGATAAAAAAATGCTAAAAGGCTGATTTGAACCCAAGTCCTCTTAGATTAATGTCACATTTCTAAGTATTTGATCTAAACAAAGCAAGCTTACATTTAGTTGTTTTGTTATTAGATAAAAAGTTCAGTTTAAATTATTTTGAATAAAAAATAAGAAAGCTAACTCAAACTAAGCTCTTTTAATCATCTCATAACACGTTGACCACTCGATCGATAAATATTTAATGTAGTAGTTTTACCTAGAAAAAGCTATTAAATAGTGGCCATAATTTGCTATTATACTTATTAATCTCCAATCACTCACTCACAGTTCATTCTTTCAGCTTGCTTTTTCACTCTTTGACAAACACCACTGTGAAAAGCGAAAATCTCTCTCCTTCAATGTTACATAATCGATGAAAAACTTCATTTCTTTAACATGTTTTATGAAAAAGGCATCGTGCATAGTCGAATTATTGTATTGAAGCAAGGAAAGTGATAAGTGAAACTACTAAAACCCTATTCTCGCATTACGACGAGACAAGAGAGATTTTTGGTAAGTTTTGCAATTTCTTCTAGTAATTGTTCTAATTTTTTTCTCTCGTTTTCTTGATTTTGCAATTTTCTATATACACATCAAAGTTTCGGCAAACTAACTAAATGGATTCAAATTTTTTAAGGAAATCATGGAGAGCATTAAGAAAGATTTAGAAGCTAGAGTTCTATACTTGTTCCAGAGAAAATATGCTCATTGGAAATAATAGACTTAGCATTTTGTTTATGCTAAAAGAGAAAAAAAACTGCTTTTCTATGGTGAATATATTTACTACAAATTATTATTTCCTCTCATCATTGTATTGGATAGAAATGTTATGGTAAAGCATTACTCCTTAGTGGGGTTCTAATTATGAGCCGGTATATGTAACATAACCCGACCCAGGAGTTCAATCCTTCTTAATAGAATTACAATCTTTTGCTTTGAATGGAACATCCTCACTGAAAAATAACTTAAGACAACTCTTCTTGTCTATATGTATAACATATGATTGTAAATTTTTTTGCTGTCTTAGACATTTCAATTTCTATCTTGTACTTATTGTTAGAAAATAGGTTGAATTCCAAGGCCTATTTTACTGAGCTTCCATTTATCATATAGTGATATTGGGCCAGCTTTTTATCTTTAGACCTATTCTTAAAACCTACTTAATTCATGGCTCTAAATGTAAGGTGACAGAGGTAATGAGGACTTAATTTCAAAGGACGCACAAAAGGAAGAAACGATGGTGTGAACAAAAACGAAGTGAGAGGTTGGTGAGTTAACTCTATGTTATCCCACATTTCCAATTTTACCTATTTGTTTGCTACCAAAAAAGACATTGGATTCCATTTCCAGTCATTTGCTGTGATCCCAAACCCAACTCTTTTATTCTAATTGGCCATTATTAGTTGTCAAAATCTCTCTCATTACTTTACTTCTTTCACTGACATACTAAGCTTTTTGAATCAGTATTTTTTTAAATGATAGATGATTAAATTTTTATTTATTTATTTTATTATTATTATAATAAACTATAAAAAAATTAAAAGTTTATATTAAAAACTTAATTAGAATGAGTAAAAGATTTTTATTGTATTTTTTTGAGTTAATTATATCAAAAATACTTATAAAAGATTATATCTATTTAAATTTATATTTTTATTAAATTTTAATGTTAATTTTCATTTATAATTATTGTTAAACGTAATAATCTATAGGTATAAGTGCTTATTAATTTTATTTATGTAATTATCTTATTTTTAAAAAAATATTATCAAAATAGATCATTAATATTAACAAAATTAATATATGAAAGATTTACATTAAAATTTTAACCAAAATATAAACTTTAAATAGATTTTTTTTGCAAGTTTTAATTTAAAATTATAAATAAAATATAGATTTTATTGATTAATTAATTTTAATTATAAGTTAAAATAAATCTGATCCTTTCGTTTTAGCTTCTCAAGCTAAACAGATCTTTTATGTCTCTGACCCACTAGATTTAAGATGGTCCATTGTTTGCTCTATTCTACAAAAAGACTATAAATATAATGAGAGAAATAATAATGTTAGCAACATAAAAAAATATGATTCTATTGGTGAAAGCATACATGAAGTCAGTTTAAATGATGAGATTAATAAGGATGATGTTAACTATATATGACTCGATTATGACGGAACTTGGATTAGTGGACTATACAAGTGAACTTCAATTCATGGCAAAAAGGTTTGATTGTTTTCTCTCTTTTTTTTTTTCTTTTTGCAATATTATTTTATTGCAAAAGCTAGTATCATATAATGAATTATGCTATAACTATTTTTTATTATATTTTATATTTACAAGATTATACGTATAACTAAGAAGTTGTTAGAGTGGACTACTAAATCTAAAGAACCAACAAAGTTGTTAAACTAGAAAAATTTTGGGACAAGAAAAGTAGTATAGTTTAATTCAAAAGTCACTGAAGCTAAAGCCCTTATGTCTACTCTTAGCGTTCTTGCATGTACTATGGTCATTATAACTTATAGTGATTAACAAAAGGTTCCTAATCATTTGAAAGAAAAGGTGTGGGAATATGTTTAGGTTTAACACTTTTACCTTAAATATCTACATGTACTTTTCATTAGCATAGCAACTTATAAAATTTTATATTCAAGATGCATTTGAAATTGATCCTCGCATGAAAAAGTTAATCTTATAGTCAAGTGGCAATGAATTTAGAACATTCAAGAATATGTTGACAACAAAATATGTAATGCTTTTTGTGGACAATCTTGATACTATAACAACACCACTACGATCTATAATTTCATTTCAAAGAATGATTGAGAGAAGTTTGTTAAATCACATCTTTAAGAAGATTTTAAAATATATTTATGTTGTAATATGTTTCTTTGAATCATAAAAATTTTTTGTTTCTTTACTAACAGTTGAATAATATTGAAGAAATTGAGTGAGGAACAAAAGGAATGACAAAAATATAGTAAATATCTTCATCGATATTGATCGGGATGGATATGCAATTTTAGAGCACAAATTGGTAACTTTCTCACTCTTACATTCTTTTTGAGGATTTTAAGATACATTTAAGATACAATATTCTTTATAAGTTTTAATTTGTTATTCTATATTTGTAGAAAGCAAAAATCAAGGTGGAAGGGGAGATTGATCGTAATAAACTATGAAAGCTAGCACGACAATACAAAGAAGCACATTATGCTCTAGAAACAATGCCTATTATTGAAAAACTTGTAAGGACTTTTTTTTGTGAATCTTGTATAAATGTTGAAAATTTTGTCTTTATAAGATTGTTTGTTTAATTTTGAAGATGATTTCATTTGTCTTTAGGGTCAATTTATTCTGGATTCATTAGATTTTCATTTATCAATCTAACTTTACTGTCTGACTGATTGTTGTAAGGGAAACTTAGAAACTTTCAGTGTGTGTTTGGCATGAAGGAAAATATGAAGGGATAGAATGCATAAGATTAGTATATTGTTTAATAACAGACAGTGATGTAGTACGGTCTTTCTTTTTTCTTTTTTTTTGAGAGGGAAAGACAGTACGAGCAGTAAGGCATTAGAAGCAAGGCACTGCTATTTTTTTCTTTTTGTTCTTTGGAGTTGTGTTTGTGATGATTAATTGGATAATCTATCAATTGATAATGGTGTCATCACCTACTCAGTTTGACAAGATGATTCTTTCTTTTCTCAAGTATGTGGTTTTCATTGACATTAAATCCTGTCAATAGTTTTCTTGCTTTAAATTCTCAAGCATGCTAAAGATTTTCAATTGTTTTTTTCATACTAATTAATTCAAAATACCCATTAAAGATGCATCATAGACTTCAAATTTTTTTACTTATTTTCAGTAACATCGATATTCATCTAATGGGTTTAGTTCTAGTTGCTAATATCAAATATATTCATATGCAATATCTTGCCATATGCCTTGAAAAACTTGTAGTACATACCAAAAAATTGTATGTGTGCAATTTTCATGCAATTTATTATTAATCTGGCATGGATTATTATACAATGAGTTAATGGAGTAGTCAAAAGCTAGCACCATTACATTCTCAGGCGATGATGACATCTTAACCAAAGCTCTTGGTATATTTATTCATCAGAATAAAATATTTGTTTGCCAAAGCAATTCAGGTTTTTTATGGACTGAAGATCCTCTTTTGTTTTTTCCTTCCCATTTATGATGATGTTTATTCTTGTTTAGTGGTTCACCATGTTCATTGATCTTAGTGACCTGACAAAAATATCAATATAAATATTTAGTCATTTTAGGTCACTGTGTTATTTGGCTTGGTTAAATTCAAGTATGATGGACTTTGGCGAATCACTTTCATGAAGATGTCTTATGATGATAAGTGAGATTTACTATAACACTTTATTGAATCGCTTTGATGAACATGTCCTCTGCAATATTTAATTCATTCTTCTTCTTCTTCACTGTACAATGAAAACTAATTGTATTCCCAACCTTTTATTGTGCTTAATTTTCAATCTTTGTTACAATTGCTTATTTATTTTGATATGTAAATTAGCCATATAGTTAATAAAGATGATCTAACAATGTATCTTTTCTATAACTATTGTAAGAGTGATATCATTCACTGGGTTTTTTTTTATGTATTTGCTTTAAAATATATATAATTTTTAGTTTAATGACGTAATGCTATAAATGTGTATTGTAGTTATTTTGTTTATATATTTTTCGTAAGATGCAATGATTTTAGTTATAAATATATATATATATATATATAACTTTTATTATTTGATATTATTTGCATTGTTTAACTATTACAATTGCAAAAACAAACAATAAATATTAATTAATTAAAAATCTAAAAATAAAACTTTATGATTAATTAATAAAAATATAATTATGATGGTCATGAAAACCATCATGAACAAGTGAAAGTTTTTTATGATAGTCATTAACAATCCTCAAGATACTTCTATGACGGTTACAGACGACCACCATGAGTATTTTATGATGGTCTATCATGGACTATCATGAGTTTTTTATAGTGGTCTATCACAGATCATCATTAAAACTTTAACCTATTTATGACGATAGAAAACTATTACGAATTTATGACCGTCAGCAAGGGTTGCAAGTTTCTATGCCATCTCTTAGATGACATTTTCTTGACCATCATAAAAGGTTTTTTATGATAAGCAATGTCCATCATAAAAAGCTTATTTTCTTGTGGTGAAGGAAGGAGAGAGGCTGTAGCCATCTACTGGTTCATGGATACCTTTAGGTTGTGTTATTTAAGGAGTTATATCACACACAACTTAAATATTTGCATGACTTAAAAGATGTGATTATCTTATCTTTTTTTTTTTTAATTGAACTAAAAGGAGCTCTACTCATGGATTTTTGTCTTGTTATATTATATGATATTTATATTATTTTTATTTTTATATTTTTTATATCTTTTTTCTCTTCCTTTTTTTTCAAAATTATTTTTAAAAAAAATTGTAAATTTTTGGAGGTAAAGTTTAATTTGATTCAAATTAAAGTTTAAAATTCAGTCCTCTAAATAGAATTTATATTAAAAAGTAAACTTAAAATATAATTTTTTATATATATTCAATTTTTCTAAAAGAATAAAATCATATAGAAAATATAGACATGAAAATAACTTAGTAACAAAACATAATTGTAAACATTTGATTTATAAGATTGAATACATATATATATATATATATATAGGAATATCAAGGGAGCATATATTCAAAAATAACTTTTTTTGGATAAATAAATTATTCATATATCATTTTAAATTTTTAATGAATAATTTTTAATATTTAGTTTATTAACATGTTTTTTAAATTTTTTTTGGTATTCTTATATTTTAATAATATTTTATTATTTATATACATTTGTAATAAAGTTTATATTTTATTTACTTGTTTTAATAATCAAATATTACTAAAAGCTTTGCAAAATATCATTCATTAATCAATTTCTTTTCAAGAATACACCAAGAAAATAAAAGATCTTAATTCAAATAATCTATATATATATACACACACACATTGTATGAAACACATTAAAAATGTGAGTGAAATTAATACTATTAATTGGGTTTCAAAATCTAATATATGGAAAAGAAAAATCTAATTATGTATGCACATCAAAATCTTAATTTTTTTGGAAGAAAAATTAGTTTTTCAAGACAAATGCAAGCCACTTGATTTTTTAAGATATTGTGAACTAAACACAATCTCAAAATCATGACATATACATATGTGTGTGTGTGTATGCTTCTTGTTTTTAAGGAAGCAAGTTTTAAATTTTATTTTCTCAATAAATAAATTATTCACATATTCTTTTAATTTTTGGGTAAATAAATTTTCATTGTTCAGTTTATTGATAATTCTCTTAAAATAATTTTTTTGAGTACTATTATATTTTGAAACTATTTTTATTATTTAAATACATTTATAATATAATTTTATATTTTATTGACTTGTTTGATTTGTCAAATATAACTAAAATCCTATTATTCAATCATTGTTTCTATACTTATAGTTTGAATTGATATACGAAAGATTAAAATTTATAAGGAAAATCATTAATCAAATATTTTTCAAATATACACAATCAACATATTACATCTTAATTTAAACATGTTGTCATTGGAACTCTCTTTAGTGATCAGTCTTCTTTGGGTGGCTTCAATTCCTTTTTATATTCTGACGGCCTCAATTGCTCCCATTTGGACATCGTGTTGGCCCATACTTATCGTGGTTTCATTCGTCCACTCGGCATGGCTTCCCTGACGCCTCCTTTTATCTACGTTCAGGTCATGCTCAATGTGGCGACGGGTCTGCTGGTCAAATCATCCATCTTGAACTTCATAAGTTGGTTGAGACATACGAAAAATTATGAGTTAATTAAATAATGTTCATTGGGTTTCAAAATCCAATATATGGAATTAGTATTTTAGTCTTTTAAACAAAAAATTTTGCGGTCCAGTTTGCAACTAATTGTAGTCTAAATTATGAAATTTTTTTTCCAGTTAATGGGACGATTAAATTGAAGGTCAAGAACAATTGGTGGTTCAGATATCGTTTAATAATTAGTAATTAGGCCAAGTTAAATATATTGATTTAAAATTAGGTTGACTTGTGGGCCTTAAATTTTGAATTTGATTATCTAATAAATCAGCATCAATTAAATCAAATAAATTAATCATATTTAAATTAAATTCATTTTATTGGTTTTAAATTTAATATAAAATTTGATATAATGAATTTAGTTAAGAAAAAGATTTTATCACTAAAAGAATTAGTAACAAAGTTCTTCAATAAATGTTATATTAATATAACATGCATCATACATAAATTTATTAGCTCAAAAAGACAGTGGCTTTATAATAGTGGTCTATCATATGTAAAGACCGTAAAACCCTTTCAAAAGGTCAAAAGAGGCAATGATGAAAGATTTTTCATTAAAAATTTAATGTCAAAAATACTTTAATTATTTAAAATGAAGTTTATTTATTTAAATATTTTTAAAACATTTTTACATATCTCTTTTTATTTTTTTCTAAGAATATTTCAAACAGAGATGGTAAGTATATATGTGAATAAGTGTTTAAAACAAAAGAATATATGCATTTAGCAACTTCTTCAACCTCTCACTTTACTCTTAGGATTGTTCAGCTTGTTGCATTTGGCACTTGTAGGCTTGAATGAATAATTACAATTTGTTAGCAATAACTTAGACAAATTTTAAGATAAGATAATTTGATCCAATTTGTAATTATTAGTTAATCTTCAATCTCTATATCAAATTCCTTTTTACAATACAAAAATCTTTTATAATACATTTGATTCAAGAGATAAAATAAATATTCTGTAAGAATAAAAAAAATAAAATAAAGAAACTATTATTATGCTCGACTCACTAAAATAGAATACGGTGTGAATTATAGTTTATAAAAAAAATGAGGTAGAGAAATAATGTTTTAGTAATTATTTTTTATTTTCAAAATAATAATATTATAAAAATAATGATAATATTAATTAATATTTTAATAATGACAATATGATATTTTTTTGTTCCAATTGTTATATATATAAGAACAAACTTAATTTTTTTAAAAATATTTTGGAAATAAAAGATTATAACTATTCTTTGTTTTTACATAATAGCTATTCCAAGGGTTAATTTCAAAATTATTATTTTAGAGTTTCACTTTTAAAGCAACTTAATTTATATGTTTATTTGGTGTATTTTATTTTTATTTATTTTATTTAATTCATTTAAATTTAAATTTAAATTTAAATTTTATGTTTTAAATTTTATTAATAAAAATATTTATAATATAATTTATATTTCATTAACTTGTTTTACTTGTCAAACATCATTGGAAGCACTTGAGACATGTTGGCATAAAAGAGAAATAACTAATTAGCAGTAATTTAGCCAAATTTTGAGGTAAGATAATTGATGGAATTTGTGATTATTAGTTGGTCTCAATTTCTATATCAAATTTGTTTGTTCAGATCTCAAATCTCTTAGATTGCCCTAATTGAAAGCTGAAAAATGAGTAAATTGCCTTCCATATTTGCTTTTTATTTTCCAAAACTAGTTTCTTTCTATTTTTGTAAGATACTAAAACCTATTAAAAATTAATTTAATTAAATTTATATTAAAAATTTTAGTTTAAGACAAATTGAATTTAGTTTTTGAAATTAAATATTTTTCAAAGTGAAAACAATAAAAATATTATTTTTTGAAGAAAATAAAAAATATGAAATTAACATAAAACTAAAATTGAAATTCGCACTTTTCTCTTTTTCTCCATTTTTCCTTTTTTATTCTTCTTTTATTTTTACAATTAAAAACTTTTAAAGGTAAAATCTAATTTAACTCAAATTTGAAATTTGAAATTGAGTCCATTGAATAGAGATTACATCAAAAATTAAACTTAATATATGATCTGTTTATATTTATTCAATATTTATTCATAAAAAGAACACATGATAGCATAGAAAATATAAATACGGAAAGAATTTAATAACAATATATAGCTGAAAAAAATATTTGATATATGAGATTGAATAGGAAAATATTTTTTCTTAAAAAATATTTTTTAGGAAGCTTAGATTCAAAAATAATTTTTTGGATATATAAAAAAATTATTCACATATTATTTTAAATTTTAGATAAATAAAACTTTCATATTTGGTTTTTATAATAAGTCGTTGAAAATCATCTTTTTGGTATTCTTATATTTTAATAACAATTTTTATTATTTAGGTTGATTTATAATATAATTTATATTTTATTAACTGGTTTTATTGGTCAAATATCACTAAAAGCGTATTATTCAATGATCATTTCCATACATAGAGTTTAAATTAATAGATAAAACATTATAATTTGCAAAAAGAAATCATTCGATAATCAAATATTTTTCAAAATACATAAATAAAACGACTCATCTTAATGGACGATACAATATGTGTATATATACACACACATACATTGCACAAAACCTACAAAACAATATATGAGTTAAATAAATAATGTTCATTGTGTTTCAAAATCCAATGTATGGAATTGGTATTTTAGTCTTTCAAAAAAAAAAAAAAAAAGGTTACCTAAGTGATGTATATCAAAATCTTATTAATTTATCCAAAAACTTTTAGTTTCACAAATCAAATCCAAAAATTTTCATTTTCCATGTTTAAAGTTTATGGTTTAGTGGATCCCTATTTCGCTTAATCTATACATTTTTTATTAAAAAAATTTAGTCAATTAAGCCTTTTAGCTTGATTTTTTTGGGTCCTTTGTTTTTTAATGAGTGAGCTTTTAATGTATTTGGTTGAGTTGAGTTGAGTTATTCATTTTAAGTTTAATTGCAAATGTAGATCACAGAAAACCCAATCTCATTATAGCTAGATCCAAATAAACATATAACATTTACGTATATAAATAAATAATTAAATTTAGATTTAAACTTTTTGATTAAATATTAAAAAACTTGAGTTATATTTTATTTTTTAATTTAAATTTTAATATATTAATCAAATAAATTATATATTTAATTTTCTAATTTAGTTTAAATTAGATTTTGATGCAAATGGTAAAACATTAAGAATATTTTCATTGTTAGATTCACCTATTTTTTAATGAATTTTTAGGTTTTTCATGGTGTAAAATTTCTTTTTTAAAAAAAAAAAGTTTTTAAATATTTCAAAAGTTTTAAATTCTTTAAAAATAATAACTTGAATTTTTTTTTTTTACGTCCATGAAATTAAAATTTATTGTAGGCATGAAATATTTTAATTTCAATTTTTCTAAAAAAAAATTAATTATATAATTTAAATTAAATCAAATTAAAATATTAAATATACAATTGATCTAATCGATATTAATTTAAAAATGTAAAAAAATAAGTATTGTTCAATTTTTTTTTTTTATCTTTACGCTCCGATTTTTCTTTTTATGGTTGTTTTTTGTAAATTGGATATACGTATGATTACAATTTTAGTAGTATATAAAATTTATCATTATATTTTTTATTATGCTAGAATTATTTCCTTTAGTAATTATTTAAAGTTTATTTTTTACTGATTATCTATTATTAAATGTATTTATTTATTTTATATATTTATTCAATGGACTTACGCTTGGCCCATTTTCATCAACTTTAGAAGCCCACTTTCATTGGACAAAGTCCAGACTCTTCCAGCAAAGCCTGAAGGCTTCCGGAACCTTACAAGAACTATCCAAAACCGACTGAGACCTGCAAGCAAAGCCTCAAGGCTTCCAGAACCTACTGGAACTTTCTTTTAGCCGAAGAGGAGTTATCCTAGAAGGTGCCAGATTCATCGTCTGCTTCTTTTATTACCCATTCTATCCTCCCTCTCTGACCATCGAAGTCAGGATTGAACAAATTTTCAGCTGATTCTCAGAGAAACCTAACTCTTTTATTTCTGACTCATAGTTTTCCTTTGAACCAACAATTTTCTTATTAGACAATGTCGTTGATACCGAGCTTCTTTGACAACAGACGAAGCAACTTCTTCGGCCCATTCTCCGTCTGGGATCCCTTCAAGGACTTTCCCTTCCCATCCTCCTCACTTTCTCAGGGAAATGCAGCAGCGGTGAATGCACGTGTCGACTGGAAGGAGACCGCAGAGGCCCACGTGTTCACGGCGGACCTTCCGGGAATGAGGAAGGAGGAAGTGAAAGTGGAGGTCGAAGACGGCGGGGTGTTGCAGATCAGCGGGGAGAGACACGTGGAGAAGGAGGACAAGAATGATACGTGGCACAGAGTAGAGCGCAGTAGCGGGAAGTTCTCGAGGAGATTCAGGCTGCCGGAGAACGTGAAGATGGATGAGGTGAAGGCTTCCATGGAGAATGGGGTGCTGACGGTGACGGTGCCGAAAGCAGAGGTGAAGAAGCCTGATGTGAAGTCCATTGAGATCTCTGGTTGATAGAGGGTATCTTTGATTTGACCATGAAAGCATTTGGACGTGTATTGGTTCCTCGCTGATATCCTTCGCATTTTGCTTGACCTGTCTGTTCTTGCAGATGGCTGAGTCTGTTTCAGATTATAATGTAATATGCCTTTAGTAAAAGAAAAGGTTGAATAAATCTGGCTACTTTTAAGTACTGATATTGTCGAACAGTTGGCAAATTTATGCCTCTTTCAAATAGAACCGTCTGAAAATGATTTGGCGGAACATGTCGGACTCGCTGCGTTGCTCAGCCATCCCAAAAAAGAGAACAATCCCGGAGGCTTTAGTATTGGCCCATCAGATGGAAAGAATGCCATTATGAGCATGAGGAGGTCCATTTATTATAGCAAAAGAAGTAGCCTTGGTATTCACCGTCGGATGTTAAGTCCACGCAACCTCCTCAAAACAGAAAAGGGGGTAATTATGAAAAAGAGAAAAAAAAAAAAAAGAGATTTCCCAAGAGATAAAAATATTTAGTGTCAAGAGTCTCTTTCACTACTTAAAATGAAGTTTATTCTTCCACATCTTTTAAAGTTTTTTTTTTTTTTTGATAAAACCAACATTATCTCCTTAAACAACCAGTGGAATGCATTTCATTGTGGCATGAAAGAGTAACTATAGGTTATTAGCAATAATTTTTGGTGAATTTAAAATCAAATTGAAGCAATTGGGTTTACATGTAGCTTTGTGAATAAGATTAAATTCAATAATGTGATTTATTATATATTTTATTAATGAATTATAGGAATATCAATATGAAAATGACATACACTAAGCATATAAATGTTTATTATTTATTTGTATTATTTATAATTAATTGATAGCTCAGCCTCAAGAATTGTTCTCTTTTTTGGGATGGCTGAGCAACACGGAGAGTCACTTTCTCATATGCAATTGCACACATTACAATAGAGCCGCCGTGTAAGTAGTAATTTGGTTTTTTTATTTTTTTGGACATTAATCATGGCTATCATCATAAATTTAGGTAAGTTCTTAAATTTCAAATTATATTCTTGATGATCTATATGATTTTATCAACTATACAAATATGTTGTTTTGGAAATTATCTTTGATCTTACAATAACAATTAAATTTGTTCATTTTAATTATAATCTTAAAATCTTCTTGGATTGATGCCAGAGCATGGACACATGAATTACAATGGATGCATTTTTATTACTATGTGGAAATTAAAAACATTAAATTTTTTGTTACTTTTTGCAGTTTATTTTATGATTTAAACGGTAAATTTATGACTTAAAATATGTTTTAGATGAAGAGCTATCGTAAAACTGGACGTCACTCACCATTAAAGACCATAGGATTTGCTAAGCGGCAGCGTGCGGTAGCCATCGAGTTGCCAGTGAATTGAGCGTATTGCTTAGTCCTTCTTCAATGAAAACGGTAAAATAATATTTTATTATTAAAAATTAAAAAAATTATAGGTAAATATCATTTAAAACCCTGACCTTAACACTATCTCTCCAAACAGACCCTTACTTTCAAAAGTTATCCAAACGAACCTCGACTTTTTAATTTTGTCCAAATTAAACCTTAATTACAAACGCCGTTTAAATTAACCATCTCTGTAAGGGCATCATCGTCTATTCACTTCCTAAATCAATCCGAGCTTCCTTCCCTGTTCTTTCACCAGAGTCGGGGTTCGTTTTCTGGTGCTTTCGTTTACTGCTGCAACTGTCCATTCGCGAGAGCCGATCAGCAGAGACATCTCCAATCAACCTGACGTCATCCGAGGGCGAGAGGAGATTCAGATTCTCCGGCCGGCGAACCTTGGAGTAAGAGAGGATCCCGTTCCTGAGAAGGAGCCACCTGGATCTCCACCCATTTCCGTAATTGGTCCACTTGTAGAGCACTCCGGCGACAGTAGTCTCAGATCCCGTCTGCTGCCGTACGCCATTTCCTCCATCAGATCCACCAAATGCTGTCGCCGGCAAACTCTTCGTTCTCGTCAACAGCCACGGCGCCACCTCCGGCGATTGGTCCCCTATGCCGTTGGGACTCTCTAGCGAGATACAGCACAGCGGATGCAATTCTTTCACCCGCATTTTGTGCTATCCCTCGATCTTAATCACAAACGAACCAAACAAAACACATTTAGCATTCAAACTAAGGTTTAATTTGGAAGGAAGCTCGGATATAGCACAGGGAAGGAAGCTCGGATTGATTTAGGAAGTGAATAGACGATGATGCCCTTACAGAGATGGTTAATTTAAACGGCGTTTGTAATTAAGGTTTAATTTGGACAAAATTAAAAAGTCGAGGTTCGTTTGGATAACTTTTGAAAGTAAGGGTCTGTTTGGAGAGATAGTGTTAAGGTCAGGGTTTTAAATGATATTTACCCAAAAATTATTTTTAATGAAATAATAGATTTAATTTTTTAATTTAGTATCATTATTGTAATTATATTAAATTAGTATAATTTTAAATTAATTTTTTATAAATTAATTTTTAAAAAATTTTAAATCAAAAATATTTTTGATTAATAATTTAATAAACATGTGATATTATTTAAAAAATTACATCATTAAAAATATTTCATTAAAATTTTTAAAATAAAATTAGTATTTAATATATAATTTTATTTTATTTAAATTAATAATAATAATAATTTATTTAATTAATAATAAAATAATATATATTATTAAAATTATGATTTAAAAATATATAAAAATTTAAAATAATTTATAATTTATGATATAATTTAAATTTTTGTATGAACATGATAAAAATAAAATTTTTTTAATTGATAACACAATATAATAAATATAACAACATATTAATAATTATAATTAAAATTAAAATTATAATATTAATTAAAATTAAAATATTTTAATAATAATAAATTAACTTTAAAACTATTTAGATTGTGAGAAAGTCATTTTTACTTTTTCTTACACCACCAAAATATTTAAAAATGAGAAAGTATGTAAAATTATTTTATCAAAAAATGATACATTATCGTAAAAATATAAGTAACTCATAAAAATAATTAAGTTAAAATTACGATAAAAATATTTTTATAATATTTAAGTAATACATTATTAATTTTAAAATTTATTAAAAATTAAAATTTATTATATAATATTAATTTTTTAAAAAATATAAATATAAATTAAAAATTTAAATTATATTAATTATTTTAAAAATATTTATAAATATTTTTATTAATAATTATTATTTATATTATTAAAATAATATTATAATATTAATTTAATGTAAATAAATTAAAAATAAAAAATTTAATATTAAAATATTTAAAAATTTTAATATTAAATTAATGTTAAATTCAATGTATAAGATTGTAGGTAGTTTCGATAGCGTCAGGAATGTCAACGCTAGATGTGTGGGGCATGGCAATACGATGATACAACTGTTACGCCCATTAGGCGCGTTGGCCAACAGTGTTGGTACTAACACTCAAATCTGGGCATCCTTTATAGCACTGGGCAAGATGTCTAGATGACGCAGGGCCTGGTACTAGGCATCTTGGCCAGCAGTAAAGTAGGACCCACGTCGGTGGTCCTTATTATTGGCATAAAAAACCCATTAGATTTAATAATAAGGGAGCGGGGTTCACTGAATTTATTTTATTTTAAACATATAATTAATATATATATATAGAGAGAGTGATGGTATAAGTATCAAATTATTTAAAATGTTGGTCACTTTTTGGTTTTTTTTGTAATATATTTATTTTTATAAATTATGTTAAGTGAATCAATATAATCATCAAAGTGATAATTATCAAGTATAATTTGGTATATATTTAGTATATAAAATTATATATTTTTGTTATAAAAATAATTAATTCAAAAGAAAAATATTTTCAAGTCAAATACATATTATAGTTTATTTAAGATAAAATTTTGTATGTCATGCGATTTGAGTATTTTTAAAAAATATTTACGAAAAGTTATATTTTAATCTTAAAATTAAGTTTAATGTTATATTTAGCAATTTCTTATTGATTTACATATATTTATGTATTTGCACTTTTACTTAAATATTTTCGTATTCTATTTGGAATGTCAATTTTGTTTTTTATGTTTTATAATAAATTTTATATTTATTAACATCAATAATATTTTAGTGCTTAACGATACTAATTTTAAAAATGAGGAGAACACGTAATGATTGTATTGGGATGCATGGATTTGGATGATGCAATTAGGAAAGATTGTCTTGTAACTTTAACCAAACAGAGTATTATTCCCTAGAAGGCTACAATTGAGAAAGAAAATGATCCAATTGCATGTGTTTTAAAATTATGAAGTTATCCATTTTGGAATTCGTTAGGGACTTAGATTTTAAAAAGAAAGAAGTAAATCCTCCTTTAAGGAGATTGCACATTGATTCATTCTCAATAAAAACGTTAAGATAATTATTATTTCGATCAAGCTTATCTTTATGCCAAATAAAGGAAAGAAAACATTAGAGTGTACAGCATGGCAATGTTTAATTTAGTTGAAACATTTAAGACATTAAAGTTGGAAATGTTTGAGAGTATCTTTGTGCAGGTGGTCTTGATATTTTTTAGCATATTCATTTCATTTAAGATGGAGGAATAGGTTCTCAATGAGCTTGTTGCTTAATATATGCAAGAAAAAGAGAAAGTAAAGCACGGGACATTTAAGGGTGCTCATTTGACATTTATCTTTTAGGACTCGAGCAAAAAGAGGAAAAAGATCAAGAGTTGGAGTAAGAAAATTGCAAATTTGAGGGCTTTAGGCTATAAGAAACAAAGGAAATAGGATAAGGAGTTCGTTTGTTTTTTTTCATAAGAAAATTAGTCATGTGAACATGGAGTATTAGAAAGCATGCCAAGTGTGATGTCAAGTAAGGTATATTTCTTAATTTTATTTGTTCTGAAGTGTTAAAAGTCCAAGAAGGAGTAGCTGGAAATGGCATGTGTAAATCACATTTCATAAAATTTTTATGCTGTGCATTTCATATTTGATCCATGTTTTATTGCTGTGATTATTGACCACAAAATAATAATAATGACTATTTTAATCTTATATTAATTGATGGTAGTATTTTTACTATTCGGAGGCATTGTTGAGTTTAACTAAGGATTTTTAGCCATGAGTTATGTATGGTAATACATTTAAGCAAGGTGAAAATTATTGATATTTTTTCAAATTTAGGTTTAATTACATATTATATTAATAGTATGGGCTTGTTTAATGAATGTTACGCTTAATAATGTTATTTAATATATGTTTTAATAATGAGTTTAGAGAAATGCCAATATAAGTGAGACGGATCGAATGCGTAAAAATTTATTATTCATTTGTGTTATTTATGATGGGCTGATAATATAATAGATATATGAAGAACTAAATAAGGTTATAAGAGCAATTAGAGGGAGTTATATGTAGTTATGAAAGTTACACAGGAGTTATTATCCAAATGGTAACTTGTTTTTTATTTCTTCACCCCTATCTAAAAGAATATAATACATGAAACTCTTCTGGAAGATCCATTAACTAGATCGATCATCGCTATTATCATAAATTCAAGTTAGTTTTTGATTTCAAGTTGTATCTTTTATGATTTTTATAATCTTATTAAACATATGAACATGTTATTTTAAAATTTATTTTTAATTTTACAGTAAATATTATATTAATTAAAATTAAATTTTTTTTATTTAAATTGATTTTTTTTTTTTGCAAATATGAGACTTTTGCAAAGTATTTTTAAAAGGTTATTTTTACATAATGTAATAATTTTGTCATTCAGTTAATTTTAATGATGAAAAATTTATTATGCCATCAATAAACCATCTTTTTAACCCATTACATATTTGGATATTCTTTTCTTTCATATTTTTTACAACACTTATACAAGCGATTTTAGATTAACATGATACATGTATTAATTAAAACTCTTATATCGTTTATCTTATTTGCTTTTTGCGAAGTACTTTAAATTGGCTCTTACGTGGACTTATTATGTTGGCGTAGATAACTGCAACACAACATAACTGAAATGGTTTACATCTAGACCAAAGTTTATGCTAATAGATTATGGTGTGATTATTCACCTTCAATTTCTTTGTCACATGCCAAATCTCTTAAATTCTTTTATTTTCAAACTAGAAAAAGAGCAAAGAGCTTACCATATTTGCGTTATTCGTCCGATAATCAATGTCATTTATTGCTTTTCATTAACTTACGGTTTGCACTTCTTGATATAAAGTGTTTTATGACTACTTGTATTTCTAGCAATTGTTACTTATTGGTTTCTTTAGTTTTTTTGAGAAAATAATCAAAATACTTAAAGGATTTTATATGAGTAAAAAGATTTGGTATATTATAGAAGGTGTTGAAAACAAGAAGTCTCGAAAAAAAAAGCTCCCTCTACTCCAAAGCTGGAAAGAATAAAGGCTGTACCCATTTGTTGATTTGTGGATATCTTGAAGTTGTGTTGGTTAAATTGATTGATGATAAATGGGAATTCTCGTGAACATATTGACTATCTCTTACAACTTTGGGAGAGATTACTTCAGAAGTTGTCTTCTTACAGTGAGGGCTCACATCCTTCGCCAGTGATTTACTCGGTGACTCCTTGTGCCTCTGAATCCTTTCACTAAGGATGAGTTCAAGATGGCTATTTTTTAGATGCATCCAAATAAGTCACTAGGTTTGGACGATTTTAACTTGGCATTTCTTTCGAAGTTTTGGCACTTGCTTGGGGATGAAATATATTGAGCCGGTTGTCTTTGGCTTTGAACAGATGTCTTAAACGAAAAACAAGAGGAGGTGGCGTTGAAGATTGACATTAGCAAGGCATACGATCGAGTTGATTGAGGTTATCTTTGACACATTATAGCCCCATGGTGAATTGAGTGGATCATGATGTGTGTAACATCAATGAGCTACTTGGTTCTTGTTAGTAATCATATAGTTTGCTTGATTTTGTCATAGTGTGGATTCTGTCAAAGAGATTCATTATGACTGTATTTTTTATCTTGCGTGTAAAAGGCTATCGACTTTTATTAAAAAAGAAAAGGAAAGAGGGCTTGTACACGGTGCCAAGATTTGTCGAGGAGCTCCCATCATTTTCCATCTGCTTTTTGCGGACGATAGTTTTTATTTCTTTCGAGTCACTATCTTGGAATGCACTGCAATAGAAAACGTTGTACTTAAAAATGAAAAGGCTTCTAGCCAAGCTATAAATTTTAATAAGTCCTTTTTTCAGCACAAATGCTCCACAGGAGGTGAAGGAGGATATAGGTTAAATTCCTGGTGTTCATGAACCTTTTAAACACTAGCAAGTATTTGGGACTTCCTTCTCTCGTTGGAAAAAAATAAAAGAGTTGTCTTCAATTTCTTAAGAAACAGAATTTGGCAACGGATTCAAGGGTGGCAGAGATTACTAGTATACCTCTAAGCTTGCTTAATGACATTGATCAACCAGGCTAGCACTTCAGTAGGAATGGTTTGTACAATCATCCTATAAAGTGGTCACATTTGAGTTGAGTTTGTGTAATTCGTTTAAATTTCAAATTAAATTTTATATAATAAGTTTCATTAATTTAACAAAATTTTCAATCAAAAAATTAATAATAAATTGATTATTTTTTTAAGAATAAATATTATTTTAAACCTTAAAGAATGTTTTATTTTTTAATAATAAAATAGGACATTTACTTAAATTATTATAAAACAATTAAGCACATTTTTATTATCTAAATGTCTAAAAAAATGATTCAAATAAATTTTACATTTCATTTGAAGTTAATTTCTCAAATTTGAATAATTTTTAACTTATGAGTTATTTATTATGAGTTTTTAAAATTTTTAACAATAAATATTTTTAAAATAATATTTGTAACACTCAAAACACTTTAAATTTTTTTGTGATGGTAGATTGAATAATTTTTTAATATTTATAAAATAAATTTTAAGTCGAAATTCATGATATAAGATGCTTAATTTGAATATCTTCAATTTTTGAATTTTTGCACAGAGTCTAATTTGACTATTTTTTATTAATCAAAATCTATTTGGAGAAATTTTGAAGATCAAAGAAAAGATTAAGAGAGAAAGCATTTTTTAAGATTTTAATGTAAATATATTAAAATCAAATTATATTTTGTATGCCTTTTCAAATTTATTTAAATATATAGAATTTAATAATTTGCAAGAAAAATTAAACAAAGATCATCAATCTTTCATTATAATTTTTTTCAAGAATTACAAACTATAAATAAAAAATTACAACTTATTTATTCTTTAAATTTTGGTCTATTACAAAAATTAATTTTATTTTATAAATATATAACTAAAAAAAAGATAATTTTTAAATTTATCGCTTTAGTTTTCTATTAACCTCTAAAAATTTCATTCAAATCTTGTGAAGAGTTCTTGAAATTAATGACTTAAGATGACTTTAAATCTGCAATCATAGGCCGATGAAGTTAGGATAGGAAAACATAAATATGGGTCATCATGTTGATACATAGGCTATCATGCTACATTCAATACATAATTTATCATACTACTTGTTGGATCAACACACAGCTCTCATCATGCTACGTGTTAAGTAAGCACACGATCCATTATGCTATATGCTAGGCTAGCACGCAGTCAACAAAATATTAATCCAATACTTTCATAACTTGACATAACTTTTTCATAACTTGACATAACTTAAGCACGAATCACATCAAGATGGGTCATACCAATCCACGTGTTGAACGATTTGCTTGCCACCTCTAGTAATGCATATAGAATTAGATTTTTTAAAAAATTTTATTAAATTTTTGTTTCCTATCACAATGAAAAAATAAGATAATTTATATTTTTTATTTTTTCATTACACATTTATGACATATTTTTAAAGTTACTTTATATTAAGTAAATGAATCTAATTTCATTTAATCTATCTAATCTTTATTAAAAACATATTATCTAATCTTTACTAATATTATTTGCTTTTCAGATGTTAAAAGTTACCTTATATAAAAACACACTACTTTTTAATTTTATTGATTTTTATGTTGCATGTAAAAAAATGAATTAAGTTTTTATGTACTTAGTATTAAGTTTATTAGGTTTTAGTATAATATTTATTAATATTTATTTTGTATTTTAAGGTTTAATTTTTTATTTATATTATTTTTAAAAATTATTACTAAAATTAAGTATTAAATTAACTTATATAAAATTTATTTAATATTTATTAAATTAATTTGTTTAAAATCAAATGGGATAATTGGTGAATATAACTTTTATGGATTCATGAATATTATATGACCTTATGTGCCAAGCTGAAAGTAAAATTTAATAAGACAACCAATAAATATGGTTTATTCCTTACCTTGAGTTAAATTGGGTTACACGTACTTAAGTTCCATTCTTGTATTTATTTTATTATATTAAAATTTTAAAATAAATATTATATAAAATTTTATATTTTATGTTATCAAATAACTTTAATATTTAAAAATATTAAATTATTAACTTAAATCAAATTAGACATTGGCTCAAATTATTTGAAAAAATTAAAGTTATTTTTATGTTACAAAAAAATTTAAAAATAACAATAAAAATTAACAATTAACGTAATCAGTCATTAGATAATGACATTATCAAAAAAATTGTTACAAAATTAAAACTTTAACTTCACGACTAATTAGTGATAAAATTTAATGACATATAAAAATTTTATGGTTTAATTTATTTTTAGTCAATTTATAGTAATTTTTATTATAAAAAGTTAATGACAAATCTCAGTGTTGATGGGGCCATTAGTTGTTAGGTAGCCATGGTTGCTGGGGCTATCTAGTGACCACCGAGGCTCGATCACTAGGTATCAGTAGCTATTTAACGATTGCCTTTAGTGGCGATCGTTAACTGTGATCGTTGCTAAGAGCTTTCAAAACTAGGACAAATGCCTTACTTTTTTCTATTTTGTGCAAGTGCTATCCTTTTTTTTTTTTTTTTTTTTTGCAGATTCGACTCTCTTTCAGTTGTCTCTCTCTGCAAGTATCTATCTTTATAACTCTTTCTTACCATAGCTATCCTTTTTGCTTCTTTCTGTCGTTTTCTCCATGATTTTCTCCATTGTGAATGGTCATCTTCTCCTTCTCTTCATGAGGTTATTGCCTTTTTTGCTTGACTGTCTTTATAGGTAACTAAATTACCAAGTGAAATCTTAGTATGCTATGTTTACATGTTAATAACCAGACAAAATAGTTAATAGATTTTATGAGAAACAAAATTTTATATGAATACTTATACGCTCAATGACAATGAACCAAAAGCAAGCTTAGGTTAAAATTTGTTCTATTACTTTTTTTTTAAAATATGATTTAATTAAATTGATTTACAATTATCATATATATATATATAGATATTATAACATAATCTTATTAAAAATGAAGTCTAAATAATTTAATTATATTTTTACAATAATTAAATTATTTAGATGTTAATTGTTATGGTAGATATAATTATATGTTAGTTATAATTAGTTTTTAATTTACAATTGTTAATTATTGTTATTATGTTAATTAAATTTTATAGTTATAATTAGATGTTAATAAATTTAGTTTATGTTAGATTAGTTAGATTAATAGTTTAATTAGATTGTAATTTGACATAAATAATTTATTTAAATTTTTTTAAAAATTAAATTAGTTATATGTTAATTGTTAGTGTAGATGTAATTATATGTTAGTTATAATGATATTTGAATATTTAATAATTAATTATTTTTAGTATGTTAATTAAAATTTGTAATTGCAATTAGATTTAAAATTAATTTTACATTAGTTAAATGAGAATATTGATCTTCTAAAGGAGAATAACAAATGTTGATATTATGATCAGCAACTCGTTCACAGAAAAAATGATAATTAATATCAATAAGTTTTATTTGACTGTGGAAAATTGGATTTGCACTCATGTGATGGCTATGATGTTATCGCAATAAATCAAGGAAGGTTGAATAAAAAGGACCAATAATTCTTGAAAAAGGTATTGCAGCCATAACACTTCGGTCATTCCATCAATAAGAGCATGGTGCTTTGATTCTACACTAAGTGACAGATTACTTTTTGCTTCACAGATGCCTAAGAAATAAGATTACAACTAAGATAGACACAATAGACACTAGTGTTATGACGATCATCAAGAGAACAACTCCTATCAGCATTAGTATAGCTAACAAGATAGGAATCAATAGGAGTAATAGCTAAACCAAAAAAAGCAGTGCCATTGAGAAAATGAAGAATACGTTAGACAACATTCCAATGAATATCGTAAAAGTATGCATAAACAGACTTAGTTGACTGTAAAAGCAATATTTGGCCGAGTAAGAATACAATACTAAAGAACACCAAAAAAATATTCATGTTGCGAAACAGAAAGGAATCAATCTAGGAAGCTTCATCATGAAAGGAAAGAATGGAAGTGAGATTAAGGTCAATCATAAAATCTCAAACATGAGGATCAAAAATACGTTTAAGTTGACTAAAATGAAGGCCAATAGCAATGCATGGCAGTGACTTCAACACCCAAGAAATAGTGTAGTGCTTTTAAATCTTTGATGGCACACTATTGCTAAAAGCATTAGTCAAACGAGATGAAAGAGTAAAATTTGATCTTATCAAAATAATGTCATTCATATAGACTAAAGCAACTAAAATATCAGTAAATATATGAAAAATAAATATGGATGTATTAACTTTTGAACTGGTGAAACCTTAACCAAGTAACACAGAGCTGAGCTTATGATACCAAGCATAAGAAAATTGCTTGTGACCATTAAGAGCTTTTTCTAACTTATAAATAAATTATAATTAAGCAGCATCACCAAAGCCTTGAGGTTGAGTTATAGATACTCACTCGGATAGATCACCATGAAGAAAGGCATTTTGGACATCAACTTATCAAATACAGTAATTGTAACAAACAACTAAAGAGATGACAAGTCAAAATAATGCAAGCTTTACAATATGGCTGAAGGTCTTAAAGTAATCAATGCATGAAGTTTGTTCATAGCCCTTAACAACCAAGTGAATTTTATACCAATAAATGCTTCCATCAAATTTGATTTTTAACCCATGAACTCATTTAAGCCAATAAATTTTATATGGCGGGAACAAAGTAGCAAAGTCCAAGTGTGATTATGATGCAAGGCATCAATTTCTACTTTCATAGCATTTGGCCACCTACTTTACTTGGTAGCTTATGAATAAGACATAGGTTCAAGTGGAGAGGAATGCAAATTGCTCAAATACACATTGCGTAAAGCATATAAATAATTTTGAAGTCTCATGACCCTAAAACAAGTAAATAATTAATATTTGATATTTAAATATAGACCTTAAATTTAACTTTCATAATTTTATTAAGTAAAAATAAAAATGAATTTAGGGTCATACAAACAAAATATTTTAGAGAGTGCAAAGGATTTTTCTCTTGATATTTTCTTATTTTTCCAACTAAGTCATATTTTCTTTTTAAGAAAAATATGATCTTTATATTAAAAGAAATAGAAACTTATTTCTTGAGATTTTGCATACTCTAAAAAACTTTATATGTATATTTTACTATATTTTTTTAAAATAATAATAATAATAATAATAATTTTATATTATAAAGTATGAAAACCTTTCTTTAGAGATTTTTTTCATACTTCTCAAAAATATTTTTTATTGTTTTTTAAAAAATTAATTTATAAGTGAAAAATTAAATTTTCTCTTGAGATTTTTTTCTCAAAATACATTTTTATTTTTTAAAATAATTTTTATATTTTAAAAAATAAAAATTCTCTCTTGAGATTCTTTCACATTTCTAAAAAATATTAAATACATATTTTAAAATAAATTTTATATTTGAGAGTATGAAAACTTATCTCTTAAATTTTTTATATTTTTCAAAAATATTAAATAGATATTTTATTTTAAAAAATTAATTTTATATTAAAAAAATATGAAAATCACTCTCTTGAAATTTTTCACTCTCCTCAAACCTTGAAACACTTATATTTTAGAATAATATATTTTTTTTGTATTAGATATGAAAATCTCTCGGTTGAGATTTTTTCATATTTCTCAAAAATATTAAATAGTTTTTTATATTCTTCAAAATTTTAAATTTTTTATTTTTATTTTTTTAAAAATTATATTTATATTAAAGAATATGAAAACCCCTCTCTTAATATTCTTTTACATTTCTCAAAAGCTTAAAAAATATATTTTTAATTATTTTTTAAATAATTTTTATATTAAACATTTGAAAACCTTCATACTTCTTAAAAGTTGAAATATTTATTTTTTATTTTTTAAAATAATATTTTAAAAAAATTCTCTTGAATTATTTTACACTTTCAAGAATTTAAGATATTTTTAATTTTTAATTTTTTTTAAAAAAAATTAGAATAACATTTCATCCTCTTTTAAAGCATAGTTAAAATTGAGTGGACAAAACAAAAATACAAATAAATAAATAAATAAAAATTTAATTTACCTAATAATTTCATATTATGAATAATCTAAATTTATTATTTTAAAAGAACCCTAATATTCTAAAATCATTTATCTTTCTCGCTTATTTTATTTTTTCAAGCAAGTACTCTTCATTTCATTCCAATTTTTCTTTTATTTTTTCCACAAACAATGACTACTTTTCCTTATCCACTATTTTTTCATCTTTTATTATTTTATCTTTTTTTTTGGCATATACCAAACCCAATCCATTTTTTACTACATTATATGTTTTTTTGCTTATTATTTTCATACATTACTTTTTTTAACATAATTTTTCATGTATTTAACATGAAAGTATAAAAAATCATGTGTATCTATAAATAGAAGAATATAAAAACATTAATGTATAAAGTAAATAAAAATACAAGTAAATAAATGAAAGAAAATATTCACAAGAAATAAAGATAAGAGAGAATAAGTGATGATACAACCAGAAAAAAAAAATTACCTTACTTTTCAAGAGGAAATGATATTTGATTTGATAATTTCTCTTTCAAATCTCTCCTTATCAAAGAAAATCTTTAAATATATATATTTTTAAAATTACTGTTCACTCTTCCACAACTTTTTCCAAATATTCTCCAAACTTTCTTCAAACATTTCTTGATGTTATCTTCACAATACTCTCTTCAAATCCCCCTTAAGCTCTTGGTCAAGGTGAGTTTTTATAAACTTTGGTCAAGCCTCCATTTAATGCAACAGTAGGTAGTTATACTATTACCTTGCTACATTATCCTTGTAGCAATTCTAACATTGCTACAGAATGCTATAGCAAATGCAACATATGCTATAAAATGCTACAGTAATTATAGCATATGTTGTAGAATGCAATTACAGCAATTGCAAAATATACTATAGAATAGGTGCCTACAATTACATTATCCTTGATTGTGTTTTTTTAAAAAATTATTTTTGAGATGAAAAAAATATGTTTGATAATATTATTTTAATAAAAATGTTTTAGAGTTTTTTTAGAGTAACTAATAATTACAATAATACTATTAATAAAAACTTACACTTCGTGAAAGTTAAAAAAAAAAAAAAGAAAACAACTTTAAGATTTTTTGATTTTTTGATTTTAAAAATTAAGAAATAAAATTTATTTTTAGAATCAACTTTTATAAAATAATTTTATCAAACACATATTTTGTTTTTCATTTTTAAAAATAAAAAATATTTTTGAGAATATAAATCAAAGCATTGTTACCATTTACTTAAATGATATTTTTGATGAAACGTAAAGGTAAATTAAATGAAAAAATTGACTGCTTAAAATATAGTCACTGTTTGATCATATAATATAAAAAATTAAAAATAACATTTCAGAATGTTTTTAAGTATAATAATTACAATAATATTATTAATGAAAATCTGTTCTCCGTGAAAGTTAAAAAATAAACCAAAAACAACTTTAAGATGTTTTGTACTTTTTATTTTAAAAATTAAGAAATAAAAATTTTTTTATAATCAACTTTTACAAAAACAGTTTTATCAAACAAATATTTTTAATTTTTTACTTAAATGATATTTTGGATGAAACATAAAAGGTGAATTAAATGAGAAAATTGATTACTTAAAATAAAGTCATTATTTGGTCATGTAATATATATATATATATATATATATATATATATATAAAGAAGAGGTTGTTCAAGTAAGGATTTTGGAATTCTTTCTACAAAATGTTTGGATGAAATGATGAGAAAGAGAGAGACCAAGATAATATAATATATTTTTAGCATTTTCCATAGGGTTATAGAAATTAGAAGTTGATAATCCAAAATTAAAGTAATGTGTGACAATTAATTCAATTTCATGTTGTTTTGATAGATATTATGTTGTTTTTTTTTTAAACATAATTACAAATTGCTTGGCATTTACATTTTTCTTTGATCTAAGGATGAAAACTCTAAGTGATGGCAAACTTTCTGTTCTCTAAAATATTTTCACATGCTTATATCATGAATAAAAAATAAATGCTAAATCTCGTTTTCTTTCAAAAATTAGAATATAATCATGTTTATTCATTATTAAGTTAAATATTACGGGGTGTCAATTGATTCTCACGTGTAATTGAGTATCGAATTTATTTATAAAAAAATTAATTTTTTTAAAAAATATTTTTTATAATTTTTTAAAATAAAAAAATATTTTGATACTCAATCACAATATTAGGTATCATGATCAGTGGCTATCCAATAAAAGCGGAAAGGCAGTATATGCTGAATGAGATAAGCTTGAATATAAAGAAAATTTGGAAAAGAAAATTGAGCTTTTGATATCGGAGGATGATGGGTGCATATGGTGCCTTTATCTCAGTGTTGAGTACAAGAGACAAATGGTAATATCTATTTATTTAAATATTAAAATCACATTTATCTTTATTATACTAAATTTGTGATTTATTTTAAATAATAAGTAGGCAGAGATCCAACTAGAGACAAATTAATGTTATAAATTTTATTGAGGTTATTTTTACAATATGTATTTTATAATCAGGAATTTTTATAATATATTAAATAAATTAATCATTAATGTTAAAAAATTAAGATAATTTATAATCTAAAATATGTCGTTTATACCAAATTAAGATACAAGTTCTCTGTTAATTGGATTTTATATTGAATTTTGTTCGTATAAAGAGTAAAAAGTATTTTGTACTTATAATAATAACGTGAAAAATAAAAAATAAAAAAATTTAACAATTTATTTATTAAATTAACACAAGTAATAATATTTTTAAAAACTTAAGAAAACTTAAATCAATAGAGGATATGTATCTTCATATTAAACAACAAAAAAAACTAACACATTAAAAAAATACCCAAAAAAATTGAACCAAAAATCATAGAGTAGGAAACATCTCTTCTTTTTTTTTTTTTGCATTAAAAAAAATTAAACAACTACATTAAATCATTGTCTGTGGAAAGTTTTCATCTTTTCCTTAAAATCGCTTAATTGTTGTTTGAGAGACTACACAATCATCATTCCTTAAAGATAAAATTAAAAAGAATGTTTGTTTTAGAGATTTCTACCCAAGCCATGCTATTTTATATGATGATGTTAGATGAATAAATTATCCTATTAATTTAACCAATTCTATTGATTCTTTTTCTTTTTCAATTTTCATAATATTTATATGAGTGATGTTACATTAATATGTTAAATTTCTTACCTAAAATTCTTATCTTTGACGCTTTTACAAAATAATGAAAATATATTAACAATATAAATATTATATATACATATGAGTAGATAGAGAAATCATATGAGAAAACATAAAGTCTTGAAACGATAGTACATTTGAATAAAAAAATTATAAGTATTCTTTATATTTATGAAATAGATATTTCAAGGGTTTACTTCAAAATTGTTATTTAAAATTTTTAAAAAATATAAGCACATCAAAAAGTTATAATTTTTTAATAAAAATAAACGAAACATTAAAAAGTAATTCTATTTAGGCTAAAAAAGAAAAAAAATTAGTATTCTCATGAGCCAAATATGGTGTTAGATTTTCCTATTCTCCGAATAAAGTACATCCCATATTTGCTTTTTATTTTCCAAAACTAACATTTTTCTATTTTTGTTAGATACCAAAGCCATATACCATGATCCTTCTTTTCCTTTCAACAAGAGAAAAAATCAAAAGGGGCGCATTCACCTCACAATCAACTCCATTTATTACTCTTCCTTAACTAAGGTTTATATTTTTCTTTATAAAAAGCATGTTATGATCACCTTCCTCCTTGTCAACCATAATTAGCTAGCGGCACGGTAGGAGGTTTATATATATGAGCAGAGAGAGATCGGGTAGGGTGTTGAAGACATGAGATCTTGAAAAGGAGCTTCCTTTGCTCCAAAGCATGGAATAGGAGAGGGTGTACCCATCTGCTAGTTCATGGATACCTTTAGGTTGTATTGTTTAAGGAGATGATGTCAATTGCAACTTAAAGGTTTGCATGACTTAGGAGACGTGATTGCCTTCTTCTTTCTTTCTTGGTGTGAAGGAAGCTCTACTCATGAATCTTTGTCTTTCTCTTTTTATTTCTTTTTCTTTAACTAACAACATGTATACATGATTGATATATGATTTGCTCACAGAAATTTCATAAAACATATGAACACTAACCTACAATATTGCGACTCTCATTTGATGAGATTTTGATAGGTAGATTCAGGATATTGAGGATGAAAAAGGCTTTAGAGATACAAGGAGGCTTTGGTTTTCCACTTAGAATGATAGCTGAAAGTCAATTTGGGTAGTCTGAATTTTTTTAATTTTGGGTTTTTAATTTTCATTTTCCTTTCTAGAGAAATTAACAATTCTTGAAATCCTTTCAGTATAAAATTGGTCTCGCAGAGCAGAGGAAGCAGAGTGGATATATAAGGCGCCAACTTTCAGTTAATTTGTGAGAGAACATGAAGATTATCTGATCAGTTTGTAATACTGCTTGATACCCTTCTTAGTTCTAAATTCTTTGTATTAGTTTCAGAGAGTTTAATGAGTTGTGAAGGTTGTACAAATCAGTGGATACATAAGTTCTTATATTTCTTTGCTTTCTTGAAAGCCTCTTATAACAAGATTGATTTCTTAGTGAATTCAAGATCAAGAAGTGATCAAGTCACAAATTAGTTCAAATAGAATCTAACAAGGCTACTGCATTCTATGCAAGTTCTAGCAACACCTACTGTGCATTTGGTACAAGAAAGCCAATTGAGGGCTTAAGCTTTCTTGATTGTTGAAAGAATCCCCACAGTAGTCTTTGCTTAATCTTTCTTCATTGTTTCATTAGGTATGCCTTTTGCTTCTTTATAATCTGCAGTGATTTTGATTTCTTGAAAGGATTGGCTTGTTCACTAACTCTAGCAATCATCCGACCAATCTGTATGTGTTCTTTTCTTTTGTTTTAATTCTAACTCAAACAGAGCTGTGAAGGCATTGCTACCAAAAAGCTAACAATTAGAAATTCCATCCACCTTGCTCTTTCAAATATATGCCTATGTTAATCTTTATATTTGTTAAACCTTGGGACCTAAGATTAATCAATGCTTAGGGCCTTTTTGAAAAAAAAAATAAAATGGATTAATTCAAAACATAGAGTAAAAAAAGTTCCAACATAATTATATTTGAGTCGAGGTGATTTTTGATACTTGCAAAAAAAAAAATGATAGTTGCCAATGTATATGGACGCGAAAGCACCTATATGAGATTAGAAAACCTATTAGCAAGAAGCCTTCAATGCTCAAATCAACCCCTGAGGAGAAGTATGCTAAAAAAAGGTCTTAACTAAGCTTAATTGGCCTTCTTTATATAAACTACAAGGCAACATAATTGAAGCGGTCTACACTAAGATCAAAGTTTATGCTAATAGGTCATATAATTTGATTGTTGATCGAATGTGATAAAAGGAAAGAAACTCATGTGCTTAGGTATTTCACATGTCACTTGAACTTTGGATCTTTAATTGGTTACGCTGTCACTTGAATTTTAAAATTAGATAATGCAAATCATTAAATCTTTTGTATTACTGCACTAAAAGATTATTTGCATTTATAGTTGTTCCTTAAATTACGGTTTATTTTTCTCTCTATAAAAAGCATGTTACGATCACCTTCATCTTCAACAGACACAATTGACTAATGGTTTAGATTCTCTCATAAAATAATTAAAATATATTAACAATATGAAGTTTTAATATATGAGGAGAGAGATTGGATATGTTGTGGAAGGCATTAAAGACATGAAATCTTAAAAAAGAACTCTGTTAACTCCAAAGCAAGGAAGGAAAAAGGGTATACCCATCTACTGGTTCATGGATGCCTTTAGGTTGTGTTGTTTAAGGAGTTATATCACACATAACTTAAATGTTTGCATGATTTAAGAGATGCAATTGTCTTCTTTTTTCTTTGTTGGAGTGAGGACGCTCTGCTCATGCATTTTTATCTTATTATATTATATGACATTTGATGTTATTAGAAAATACCAATGATGACACATAAAGGCGATATCTCCAAATGAGTTTTGAATATGGAGGTTTCGGTGGGGAATCTACAAAATAAAAGCACAATTAAAGAGGCATTGCTGGGCAATTGGGGTACACTCCGACAATCAAGTTAGTTCTCCGTGAGAATAGAGTTTTGCTAATAAAGAATAGAGTTTAGTTTACCTAGAATGTAACTATGGGCGTGTTAATATATTCGTTGGGAGGGTATTCCTATCATTGGATTATGAATACAATTTGTCCTCACATTAATTAGTGAGATGCAGACTTGCCTATGGGTTGTTTTTCCACTTTTTTTTATCTCTTTAGGCTGTGAGTCTTCAAGTGTGATAACTTCACATTAACCCTATTAACGTTCTGACTCCCACAACATGTCTCTCGTTACTTTGTTTGACATTCTCCATGATCCATTAGCTTTGTGGTCCGACGTGACTTTTAGAGGAACACGTCAAAACCAAGTTGGGTGAATCATAAGTTTCTTAAAGTCGGATCATATTTGTCTTTATCAACATTTATTATATTTATATTTTTTTGTTTCCTTATTTTTTTCTCTTTTCTAAATTATTCTTGAAAAATAATTATAAACTTTTAAAAGTAAAGTTTAATTTGATTTAAATTAAAATTTTAAAATTGAGTCCATTGAATAAAGTTTACATTAAAAAATAAACTTAAAATATTGATTTTTTAATTTATATTTATTTTCTTTTAAAAAAAAAGACAATCACATGAAAAATATAAAACATGAAATGCACTTAGTAACAACATATAATTCTAAAAATCTCATTTATAAGATTGAATACATAAATATGTTTTTTTTAAGAATACTAAGCGAGCTTATATTCAAAAATAATTTTTTTGGATAAATAAATAATTCACATACTATTTTAAATTTTTAAATAAATAATTTTTTATGTTTGGTTTGCTAATATATTTTAAAATCATTTTTTAGTAATATTATATTTTAACAATATTTTTATTATTTATGTACATTTATAATAAAGTTTATATTTTATTTATTTTTTATATGAATCAAATATTATTAAAAGCATCTCGTCTATACTTATAATTTGAATTAATATATGAAAGATTAAAATTTGCAAAATATCATTCATTAATCAAATTTTTTTAAAAAAATACCCAATAAAATAAGAGATCCTAATTAGAATAATCAATATATATATATATATATACATATATATATATATATATACACACTTTGATTTTCGTTCAGGTCATGCTTATGGTATCATAGGTTCGTTGAGACATATAAAAAAATTATGACTTAAATAAGTAAATAATGTTCATTGGGTTTCAAAATCCAACATATGGAATTGGTATTTTAGTCTCTTAAACATATACTTTTTGCGATATGACTTTGTAACTAATAAATCGATTTAAAATTGGGCTAAATTATGGGCCCTAAATTTTGAATTTGGTTGTCTAATAAATCGATCAAATAAGATTAATTTTTAATTGATCATATTTAAATTAGATTCATTTTATTTTTTAAAATTTAAAATAAAATTTTATATAATAAATTTCATTTGACAAAAAGATTTTATCAAGAATTTATAACAAAAGTTCATCAGTAAATATTATATTAATATAACATCCATCATACATAAATTTATTAGCCCAAAAGATAGTGCCTTTATAATAGCGGTCCATCATACGTAAAGACCATAAAACCCTTTCAAAAGGTAAAACAAGTCAATGATAAAAGATTTCTCATTAAAAGATTTAATGTTAAAAATCTTTTTAATTATTTAAAATGAAGTTTATTTTTTCAAATTTATTTTAAAAATATCATATCCCAAAAGATAGTGCCTTTATAATAGCGGTCCATCATACGTAAAGACCATAAAACCCTTTCAAAAGGTAAAACAAGTCAATGATAAAAGATTTCTCATTAAAAGATTTAATGTTAAAAATCTTTTTAATTATTTAAAATGAAGTTTATGAGATGATAAGTATATTTAATTTTTATATATTTAATTTATCAAATAATAAAATAGAAAAATAGTTATAGTATGTGTAAAAGACTAGTATACTATTTAATTAAATTAATTATAATTTACTTAATTGTTTTACAATCAAAATTTTTATTAAAATAATATTACTTAGTAAATATCTTATATTAATAATTTATAATAAATAGTATTTTAATAATTACTATTTATTTTCAAATATTAATATTATAAAAAATAATGATAATATTAATCAATATTTTAATAATGATAATATGATATATTTTTGTTTTAGTTGTTTTGTATATGAACAGTGACTTAACTTTTTTAAGAATATCTTGGAAATACAAAAATTATAACTGTTTTTATTTTCTTATATTAATAATTTATAATAAATAATATTTTAATAATTACTATTTATTTTCAAATATTAATATTATAAAAATAATGATAATATTAATTAATATTTTAATAATGATAATATGATATATTTTTGTTTTAGTTGTTTTATATATGAACAGTGACTTAACTTTTTTAAGAATATCTTGAAAATACAAAAATTATAACTGTTTTTATTTTTATAAAATCGCTATTTCCAGGGTTAACTTGAAAATTGTTATTCCGAATTTTCACTTTTACAGCAATTTAATTTATATGTTTATTTTATATATCTTTTTTATTTTATTAAATTTTTTAAAATTTAAATTCAAATTTTATATTTTAAATTTTATTAGTAAAAATATTTATAATATAATTTATATTTTATTAACTTGTTTTATTTGTCAAATATCATTAGAAACATTTGAGACATGTAGGCATGAAGGAGAAATTGCTACTCAGCAATAATTTAGCCAAATTTTGGGGTAAGATAATTGATGGAATTTGCATTTATTAGTTCGTCTTCAATTTCTCTATCAAATTTGTTTGTTTAGATCTCAAATCTCATAGATTTCCCTATTTGGAAGCCGTAAACGGCCTCCCATATTTGCTTTTGATTTTCCAAAATCAGTTTCTTTCTATTTTTGTAAGATACTAAAACCTATTAAAAATTAATTTAATTTAATTTTATGTTAAAAATTTTAGTTTAAGACAGATTGAATTTAGTTTTTGAAATTAAATATTTTTCAAAGTGAAAACAATAAAAATATTATTTTTTTGAAGAGAATAAAAAATATGAAATTAACGTAAAACTAAAATTAAACTAAAATTGAAATTCTCACTTTTCTCTTTTTCTTTATTTTTAATTTAAAATTAAACTAAAAAACTTGAGTTATATTTTATTTTTTCATGAAAAGAAAACACAATAGCATAGAAAATATAAATGTGGAAAGAATTTAATAACAATATATAGCTGAAAACAGCATTTGATATATGAGATCGAATAGGAAAATAAGTTTTTTTTCTAAAAATTATTTTTTAGGAGGCTTAAATTTAAAACTAATTTTTTGGATAAAAATCATTCCATTATTATTTGAAATTTTAGATAAATAAAAATTTCATATTTGGTTTTTAAAAAAAAAAAAAGAAGAAGAAGAAGTAAGAAACCATATAAATGACAAGACAACATAATTGAAGTCAAAGCTTACTGTAACAAACGATTTTTGTCATATTCACATGCCTACAGGTAACAACATCAATAAACTTACACGTGGCTTTTCATTAAATTTAGTAGCTCACTTCTATTGGACAAAGTCCAGACTCTTCCAGCAAAGCCTCAAGGCTTCGGGAACCTTCCCAGAACGATCCTAAAAAAAACTAATAACCTCATCTAGAAAATAAAAGCCCAAACCTGCAAGCAAAGCCTCAAGGCTTCCAGAACCTACTGGAACTTTTGTTAGCCGAAAAGGGATTATCCTAGAAGGTGCCAGATTCGTCCTCTGCTTCTGATAAATACTTATTCTATCCTCCGTCCCCGGTCATCGAATCCAGGATTGGACAAGCTTTTAGCTGGTACTCAGGAAAACCTAACTCCTTTATTTCTATTTCATAGCTTTCCCTTGTACAACACATTTATCTTCTAAGACAAATGTCGTTGATCCCGAGCTTTTTTGACAACAGACGAAGCAGTTTCTTCGACTCCTTGTCCGTCTGGGATCCCTTCAAGGACTTTCCCTTCCCATCCTCCTCACTTTCTCAGGGAAATGCAGCAGCGGTGAATGCACGTGTGGACTGGAAGGAGACCCCGGAGGCCCATGTGTTCACGGCGGACCTTCCGGGAATGAGGAAGGAGGAAGTGAAAGTGGAGGTGGAAGACGGCGGGGTGTTGCAGATCAGCGGGGAGAGACACGTGGAGAAGGAGGACAAGAACGACACATGGCACCGAGTAGAGCGCAGTAGCGGGAAGTTCTTGAGGAGATTCAGGCTGCCGGAGAACGTGAAGATGGATGAGGTGAAGGCTTCCATGGAGAACGGGGTGCTGACGGTGACGGTGCCCAAAGCAGAGGTGAAGAAGCCTGATGTGAAGTCCATTGAGATCTCTGGTTGATAAAGGGATTTCACCATGAAAGCATTTGCACATGGTTTGGCTCGTTGCTGAAACCTTTGATTTACCTCTTGCTCTTATAGATGGCTGAGTCTGTTTCAGCTCATAATGTAATAGGCCTTCAGTAAACAGAAAAAGCTGAATAAATCTGTAAACGGTTAACTACTGATATTAGTGAATAAATCTGCTGGTTCACAAATTTATGGCTCTTTCAAGGACAGCTGTTTGCAAATGATTGGGAGGAAGATGTAAGCCTCTTACGTTGTTCAGCCATCAACAAAAGAGAACAATCAATCCTGGAGGCTTTAGTATTGGCCCGTCAGATGGGAAACAACCAATTAGCATAAGAAGGTCCATTTATCAGCACAAAAGAAAGTAGCCTTAGCATTCACCCGTCAGATGTTAAGCCACACAGCCTCTTCAAAAGAGAGGAGGTAATTATGAATAAAAAAAAGATTTCTCAAGAAAAAAAAATACTTGGTGTGAAAGTATTCGGTTTCTTGAGTCTATTCGTTTCAGATCAAAAAATGAAATATGAATAAAATAATAAATAATTATTATTATTTATTAGATAAGAGAAGTGAGGATATTCCCTAAAAAGAGTAATCAAATGTACCTCCTTTTAATTTATTATTTAAGTATATAAAAAAATAAATAAGGTAACGGTTTAGTTAGAGGAGTTATATGTAATTACAAAAGTTATAAGAGAGTTATTGCATGAATGGTAACTTGTTCTTTATTTTTTTATGTTATATTGATCATGGCTAATTATAAATTTAGGTAATTTTTTTTTTGGTCTCAAATTGTATTTTTGATGATCTGTATGATTCTATCAAGTATGTAAATATGTTCTTTTAGAAATTATCTTTCATTTCACAATATTATAATCTTAAAATCTTCTTCGACCGATGACAGAGCATGGACGCATGAATCAGAATGGATGCATTTTGATTATTATGTTAAAAACATTAAATTTTGTGTTACTTTTTATAATTTATTTTCTGATTTAAGCGGCAAATTTATGATTTAAAATATGTTTTAGATGAAGAACTCTCGTAAAACTGGACGTCACTCACCATCAAAGCCCATAGGATTTGCTGAGCGGCAGCGTGCGGTAGCGTTCTAGGCACCAGTGAATTGAGCGTATTGCTTAGTAGCGTTATGTCAACGCTAGATGTGTGGGGCACGGCAATACGATGATGCAACTGTTACGCCCATTAGGCGCACTGGCCAACAGTGTTGGTACTAACACTCAAAGCTGGGCATCCTTTCCAGTGCTGGGCAAGATGTCTAAATGCCGCAGGGCCTAGCATTAGGCATCTTGGCCAGCAGAAAAGGAGGACCCACGTAGGTGGGCCTTATTATTGGCATAAAAAACCCATTAGATTTAATAATAGGGGAGTGGGGTTCATTGAATTTATTTTATTTTAAACACATAATTAATATATATATAAATAAAATAGTGGTATAGGTATAAAATTATTCAAAATGTTGGTTATTTTTTGGTTTTTTTAATATATTTATTTCTATAAATTATGTTTAAGTGAATCAATATAATCATCAAAGTGATAATTATCAAGTATAATTTGGTATATATTTAGTATATAAAATTATATATTTTTGTTATAAAAATAATTAATTCAAAAGAAAAATATTTTCAGGTCAAATACATATTATAGCTCATTTAAGATAAAATTTTGTATGCCATGCATGTAATATGTCAGTCTAAATATATACATTGCATAATCGGTTAAAGTGATTTTGAGTATTTTTAAAAAATATTCATGAAAAGTTATATTTTAGTCTTAAAATTAAGTTTAATGTTATATTTAGCAGTTTCTTATTGATTTACATATATTTACGTGTTTGCACTTATTAAAATTTAATTACTTAAATATGTCCATATTCTATTTGGAATGTTAGTTTTGTTTTTTTATGTTTTATAATAAATTTTGTATTTATTAACATCAATAATATTTTAGTGCCTAATGATACTAATTTTAAAAATGAGGAAAAATGTAATGATCGTATTGGGATGTATGGATTTGGATAATGTAACTAGGAAAGATCGTCTTGTAACTTTAACTAAAAAGAGTATTATTTATTAGAATGTTACAACTGAGAAATGAAAACGGTTCAATCGCATGTGTTTTGAAATTATGAAGTTATCCATTTTGAAATTCGTTAGGGACTTAAATTTTAAAGAGAAAGATGTAAGTCCTCCTTTAAGCAGATTGCACATTGATTCATTATCAATAAAAAGGTTAAGATAATTACTATGTCAATTAAGCTTGTCTTTATGTTAGATATAGGAAAGAAAACATTAAAGCGTATATCATTGAGGTGTTCAATCGAGTTGAAATACTTAAGACATTAAAGTTAGAGATGTTTGAAGGTAGTTTTGTGCACTTCGTCTTGATATTTTCCAGCACATTCATTCTATTTAAGATGGAGAAATGGACTCTTAATGAGCTTGTTACTCAATATGTGTAAGAAAAAGAGAAAGTAAAGCATGAGGCATTTGGGAGTGCTCACTTGACATCCATCTTTTAGGACTTGAGCAAAAAGAGGAAAGAGATCAAGAGTTAGAGTAAGAAAATTGCAAATTTGAGGGTTGTATGCTATAAGAAACAAAGGAAATAGTAGAAGGAGTTCGTTTATTTTTTTTTTAAAAGAAAATTAGTCATGTGAACAAGGAGTATCACAAAGTATGCCAAGTGTGATGTCAAGTAAGGTGTATCTCTTAATTTTATTAGTTCTAAAGTGTTAAAAGTCCAACAAGAAGGAGTAGCTGGAAAAGGCATGTGTAAATCGCATTTCATAAAATTTTTATATTGTGCATTCATATTTGATCCATATTATATTGTTGTGATTATTGATCACAAAATAATAATAATGACTACTTCAATCTTATATTAATTGATGAAAGTATTTTTACTATTTGGAGCCATTGTTGCGTTTAACGAAGGATTTTTAGCCATGAGTTATGTATGGTAATAAATTTAAGCTAAGTGAAAAATATTGATATTTTTTCAAATTTAGGTTTAATTACATATTATATCAATAATATGGGCTTGTCTAATGAATGTTAGGCTTAATAATGTGATTTAATATATGTTTGAATAATGAGTTTAGAAAAATGCCAATATAAGTGAGACGGATCGAATGCGTAGAAATTTATTATTCATTTGTAATGGGTTGATAATACAATGGACATATGAAAAAGTAAAGAAGGTTATAATCCTTAAAGAGCAGTTAGAGGGAGTTATACGTAGTTATGAAAGTTGTAAAGGAGTTATTATATCAATGGCAACTTGTTTTTTTATTTCTTCACCCTGTTCAAGAAGAACAGAATACATGAAACTCTCCCTGTACCTTGGAAGATCCATTAACCACATTGATCATTGCCATTACCACAAATTCAAGTTAGTTTTTGATTTCAAGTTGTATCTTTTTTGATTTGTATAATCCTATTAAACATATGAACATGTAATTTTAAAATTTATCTTTAATTTTACAGTAAAGATTATATTAATTAGAATTTTAATTTTTTTAATTAAATTGATTTTTTTTGCAAATATGAGACTTTTGCAAAGTATTTTTAAAAGCTTATTTTAACATAATGTGATAATTTTTTCATTCAGTTAATTATAAAGATAAAAAATTTATTGTACCTACACAAAAATATGTTTAAATCAATAAATCATCTTTTTAACTCATTTTATATTTGAATATTCTTTTTTCTCATATTTTTCACAACACTTATACTAGTGATTTTAGATTAATATGACATATAATACATGTATTAATTAAAACTCTTATCTTGTTTATCTTATTTTCTTTTTGCAAAGTACTTTAAATTGGCTTTTACATGGACTTATTACGTTGGCGTTGATAACTGCAACACAATATAATTGAAACGGTTTACATCTAGATCAAAGTTTATGCCAATAGATTAGGGTGTGATTATTGGCTTTCAATTTTTCTGTCACGTGTCAAATCTCTTAAATTTTCTTATTTTTAAACGAGAAAAAGAGCAAAGAGTTTATCATATTTGGTTATTCGTTCGATAATCAATCTTATTTATTGCTCTTCATCAAGTTAAGGTTCGCACTTCTTGATATAATGTTTTATGATCACTTTCATTTTTAGCAATTGTTACTTATTGGTTGCTTTTTAGTTTTTTTTTTTTTTTTGAGAAAATAATCAAAATACTTGAAGGATTTTATATATATTTAGTATATTATAAAATATGTTGAAAACAAAATGTTTGGAGAGGTTGTACCCATTTGTTGATTTGTGGATATCTTTAAGTTGTGTTGCTTAAGAAATTGATGTTAATGTGCAAGTTAAAGGCTTTCATGACTTGAGAGATGTGATTATCTTTTCTTTTCTTTGTTTTGAGTGAATGGAGCTTTACTCATGGATGTTTATTTTCTTTTTCTCTTTAATTGTCAATACATATACTTGAATGATGTATGATTTCTTTACGAGGGTTTCATCGACTTACAAAAGACAAATTTGGATCTAATATTTTTAAGTCAATTCAATCAAATCTTGACATTGATTTTTGGTTTCTTTTATTTGTTTTAAAAAAAAATTATAAATTATTTTAAATTAAAAATTAAATTTTTTACATTAAATTTTTTTTGTTAATTTAAACTTATTTTATTAATTAATTTGACTTTAAATTGAAATAAATTTAATTTTTAAATATTAAATATTTCTCAAAGTAAAAAAAAAATTTAATAGAAAATAAACATTATAAATGAGCAAAAAATTAAAATTAAAATAATTAATTTTTTCTTTTTTATATATTTTTCTTTTTTAAAATTTATTTATCTCTTTTAAATTATTTTCAAAAATTTGTAAATTTTGAAAGGTAAAGTTTGATTTTATTATAGTCACATGAAGAATAGAGCAACTTCTCAAACAAGAGAAAAGAATAGAAATTCAAAAAGAAAGTGAAACATTCCAAAAAATTAGTTTAATTGCATGAATCATGGGGGCATATTTAGTGGCTTAGCTAAGGTTGGTCAACCTGACAAATGAAGTCAATGATGAGATTGACTTAGATTTTGTGGAGGAAATGAAACATAAACATGGGCTTCCATGTGATGAGGCCCAAATGGAAGTTATGGATTTAGATAATCTTAAGCTTCTTTGGTTTTTGATTGGCATAGAGAGAGTAATTCTAACACTATGTACTTTCATGCTACTGCCATAGCCAGGAAAAAGAAAAATAAGTTGGTTAAATTGATTGATGATAAATGGGAATTCTCGTGAACATATTGACTTTCTCTTATAACATTGGGAGAGATTACTTTCAGAAGTTGTCTTCTTACAGTGAGGGCTCACATCCTTCCCCAGTTATCTGAATCCTTTCACCAAGGGCGAGTTCAAGATGGCTATTTTTTAGATGCATCCAAATAAGTCACTAGGTTTGGATGGTTTTAACATGGCATTTTTTTTCGAAGTTTTGGCACTGGCTTGGGGATGAAATATATTAAGCCGATTGTCTTTGGCTTTGAACAGATGTTTTAAACAAAAAACAAGAGGAGGTGGTGTTGAAGGAAAAACAAGAGGAGGTGGTGTTGAAGATTGACATTAGCAAGGCAAATGATCGAGTTGATTGAGGTTATCTTTGACATGTTATAGCCCTACGGTGAATTGAGTAGATCATGATGTGTGTAACATTAATGAATTACCTGGTTCTTGTTAGTAATCATATAGTTAGCCTGATTTTGTCATAGCGTGGATTACGTCAAAGAGATCCATTATGACTGTATTTTTCATCTTGTGTGTAAAAGGCTATCAACTTTTATTAAAAAAGGAAAAGAAAGATGGCTTGTTCACAATCCCAAGATTTGTCAAAGAGCTCCCATCATTTTTCATCTGCTTTTGGCGGACGATAGTTTTTATTTTTTTCGACTCACTATCCTGGAATGCACTACAATAGAAAACGTCCTACCTAAAAATGGGAAGGCTTCTAGCCAAGCTCTAAATTTTAAGAAGTCCTTTTTTCAGCATAAATGCTTCACAAGAGGTAAAGGAGGATATGGGTTGAATTCCTAGTGTTCATGAACCTTTTAAACACTCGCAAAGTATTTAGGACTTCCTTCTCTCATTGGAAAAAATAAAAGAGTTCTCTTCAATTTCTTAAGAAACAGAATTTGGCAATGAGAAAAAATTTTAAAAAAATTGATTAATTTTATACAATCATCTTATAAAGTGGTCACATTTGAGTTGGTTTTGTGTAATTCGTTTAAATTTAAAATTAAATTTTATACAATAAGTTTCATTAATTTAACAAAATTTTCAATCAAAAAATTAATAATAAATTTATTATTTTTTAAAAATAAATATCATTTTAAACCTTAAAGAATGCTTTATTTCTAATAATCAAATTGGTCATTACTTAAATTATTATAAAATAATTAAGCACGTTTTTATTATCTAAATGTCTTTAAAAAATTATTCGAATAAATTTTATATTTCATTTGAAGTCAATCTCTCAAATTTGAATAATTTGTAACTTATGAGTTATTTATTATGAGTTTTTTAAATTTTTAATAATAAATATTATTAAAATAATATTTGCAACACGGAAAATAGTTTAAAGATTTTTGTAAAGATAAATTGAATAGTTTTTTACTTATGAGTTATTTATTACGAGTTTTTTAAATTTTTAATAATAAATATTATTAAAATAATATTTACAACACAAAAAATAGTTTAAAATTTACTGTGATGATAAATTGAATAGTTTTTTAATATTTATAAAATAAATTTTAAGTTAAAATTCAACTTGAATATTTTTAATTTTTGAATTTTTATATAAAGTCTAATTTGACTATTTCTTATTAATCAAAATTTGTTTGGAGAAGTTTTGAAGATCAAAGAAAAGATTAAAATAGAAAGCATTTTTTAAGATTTTAAATGATATTTCTAGATTGTTTATTTGTAAATGGATTAAAATAAAATTATTTTCTATTAACCTCTAAAAATTTCATTCAAATCTTGTGAAGAGTTCTTGAAATTAATGGCTTAAGATGACTTTAAATCTGCATGGAGATGAAATCAGAATAGGAAAACAAAGATATGGGTCATCATGTTGATACATAAGACTATCATGCTACATTCAATACATAATTTATCATACTATGTGTTGGATCAAAACACAGCTCATCATGCTACGTGTTAAGTGAGCGCACGATCCAGTATGCGATATGCTAGGCTCGCACGCAGTCAACAAAATATTAACCCAATACTTCTATAACTCGACATAACTTGTTTTATAAAGTTACCTTATATAAAAACATACTACTTTTTAATTTTATTGATTTTTATATTGCATGTAAAACAATGTATTAAGTTCTTATGTAGTTAGTATTAAGTTTATTAGGTTTTGGTATAATATTTATTAATATTTATTTTGTATTTTAAGATTTAATTTTTTATATATATTATTTTGAAAAATTATTATTAAAATTGAGTATTACATTGACTTATATAAAATTTATTAAATTAATTTGCATGTAATCCATTTAATATCTATTAAATTAATCTATTTAAAATCAAATGGAATAACTGATAAATATAACTTATATGGATTCATGAATATTATATGACCTTGTGTGTCATGCTGAAATTAAAATTTAATAAGACAACCAATAAATATGGTTTATTTCTTACCTTGAGTTAAAATCATTCTTTAGCTACTTCAACAAGTTAAAGCCTTTGATTATCAATACTTGTTTCATTGAACATTTTAAAACATCAAATATATATATATATATATATATATAAAGAAAACTTGGTAAGTTTGATAATATAAATTGAAAGAATAAGTAACATTTGGTTTCTTACCTTTGAGGTGTAAACAGATTTGGGTGAAAGTTTTGTTGTTATATATTATTGTTTTGTTTTCAATAAAATTGGGTTAAACGTACTTGAGTTCCATTCTTGTATTTATTTTATTATATTAAAATTTTAAAATAAATATTATATAAAATTTTATATTTTATATTACCAAATAACTTTAATATTTAAAAACATTAAATTAAATATTAAATTATTAACTTAGATCAAATTAGACATTGGCTTAAATTGTTTAAAAAAATTAAAGGTATTTTTATGCTATAAAAAATTTTAAAATAATAATAACAATTAATAATTAATGTAATCAGTCATTAAATAATGATAGATTAATGAAAAAATTGTTACAAAATTAAAAATTTAACTTAGCGATTAATCAGTGATAAAATTTAATGACATATAAAAATTTTATGGTTAAATTTATTTTTAATCAATTTATAGTATTTTTATTATAAAAAGTTAACGACAAATCTCATTGTTGATAGGGCCATTAGTTCCTTCAGGATCAAAGTAGTGTCAATCGTTAGGTAGCCATGGCTGCCAAGGCTATCTAGTGACCACCTAGCCTCAATCACTAAGTGCCAGTACCTACTTAATGATTGCCTTTAGTGGTGATTGTTAACTCTGATCATTGCTAAGAGCTTTCAAAATTAGGACAAATGCCTTAATTTTTTTCTCTTTTGTGCGAGTGCTACCTTTCTTTTTCTTGCAGATTTGACTCTCTTTGTAGTTGTCTTTTCTCTGCAATTATCTCTCTCTATAACTCTCTCCTACCCTAGCTATCCTTTTTGCTTCTCTCCATCATTTTCTCCATGATTTTCTCCATTGTGAACGGTTATCTTCTCCTTCTCTCTACGAGGTTATTGCCCCTTTCGCTTGACTGTCTTTATAGGTAATTAAATTGCCAAGTGAAATCTTAATATGTTATGTTTAAATGTTAATAACTAGACAAAATAGTTAATCTATTATGAGAACCAAAATTTTATATGAATACTTATAGGCTCAATGGCACTGAACCAAAAGCAAGGGCTTAGGTTCAAATTTGCTTTATTACATTTTTTAAAATGTGGTTTAATTAAATTGATTTACAATTATCATATATATATATATATATATATATTATAACACAATCTTATTAAAAATGAATTCTAAAAAATTTAATTAGATTTTTATAAAATTAAATTATTTAAACGTTAATTGTTATGGTAGATATAATTACATGTTAGTTATAATTAGTTTTTAATTTATAATTGTTAATTATTTTTATTATGTTAATTAAATTTTATAGTTGTAATTAGATGTTAATAATTTTCGTTTATGTTAAATTAGTTAGATAATAGTTTAATTAGATTATAATTTGAGATAAATAACTTAATTAGATTTTTATGAAAATTAAATTAGTTAGATGTTTATTAGTAGTGTAGATATAATTATGTGTTAGTTGTAATTAGTTTTTAATTTATAATTATGAATTATTGTTAGTATTTTAATTAAATATTTTATTTGAATTAAATGTTAATAAATTTAGTTTATGTTAGATTAGTTAGATTAATAGTTTAATTAGATTATAATTTGACATAAATAATTTATTTAGATTTTTATGAAAATTAAATTAGTTAGATGTTAACTATTAGTGTAGATGTAATTATATGTTAGTTATAATGATATTTAAATATTTAATTATTAATTATTCTTGGTATGTTAATTAAAATTTTTAATTGTAATTAGATTTAAAATTAATTTTACATTAGTTAAATGAGAATATTGATCTTTTAAAGGAGTATAACAAATGTTGATATTGTGATCAATAACTTGCCCATAGAAAAAATGATAGATAATATCAATAAGTTTTATTTGACTATGAAAAACTAGATTTGCACTCATGTGATGGTTATGATTTTGTCGCAATAGTAAAGAAAGGTTGAATAGAATGATCAATAATTCTCGAAAAAGGTATTGCAGCCAAGATAGACACAATAGACAGTGGTGTTATAATGATCATCAGGAGAACAACTCCTATCAACATTAGTATAGCAAACAAGATAGGAATCAATAGGAGTAGTAGCTACACCAAAATGAGCAGTGCCCTTAAGATAATGAAGAATACGTTAGACATCATTCCAATGAATATCGCAAGAGTATGCATAAACAGACTTAAGTGACTGTAAATGCAATATTTGACTAAGTAGGAGTATAATACTAAAGAACATCAAAAATATTTATGTTGCGAAACAAAAAAGAATCAACCTAGGAAGTGTCATCATGAAAGGAAAGAATGAAAATCATGACCATTAGTGTTGAAGCGAGATTGGGGTCAATCATAAAAGCTCGAACAAGAAGATCAAACATATACTTAAGTTGACTAATATGAAGGCCAATAGCAATGGGAGTGACTTCAACACCCAAGAAATAGTAAAGTGCTCTTAAACCTTTGATGGCAAACTATTGCTAAAGCACTACTATTAAGCGAGATACAAGAGTAGAATTTGATCCAATATCCTTCCACATTATAGCTTGGTTCTTTCTTGAGAAAAATTGGTAAAAATGTAAAAGATATTGTTACTTAGTGGTTAGTTTTTTTAAAAAAATAATAATAATGAGCAAGGCTTCACCATTGAGTCCATGTTGCGCTTTTATGTTATGCAGTCAAACCAAAAATGTGAGTCAACTTCATTTCCTATTCTAGTCTAAAGCTGGCAGCATGTGGAATTGATTTTCTTGGCTTGGCAGTCTCTAGGCTGTGTGCAAACTTTTGAATATTATTTGATACAGAAACATTGAAGTCTTTTTCCTCTCCTTTTGCTGAAAATTAAGTGTCTTGATTGTGTTTTATTTTTTTGTTTTTAAAAATTATTTTTAAGATGAAAAAAATATGTTTGATAATATTATTTTAAAAACAATATTTTAGAGTTTTCTTAGAGTAATCAATAATTACAATAATACTATTAATAAAAACTTATACTTTGTGAAAGTTAAAAAAAATGAAAATAACTTTAAGATTTTTTTAATTTTAAAAATTAAGAAATAAAATTTATTTTTAGAATCAAATTTCATAAAATAATTTTATCAAACAAATATTTTATTTTTTATTTTTAAAAATAAAAAATATTTTTGAGAATATAAATCGAAGCATTGTTACCATTTATTTAAATGATATTTTTGGTGAAATATAAAGGTAAATTAAATGAGAAAATTGATTACTTAAAATAAAGTCACTGTTTGATCATATAATACACACATATATATATATATGATAATATTATTTTAAAAATAAAATTTCAGAATTTTTTTAATTATAATAATTACATTAATATTATTAATGAAAACTTGTTCTCCGTGAAAGTTAAAGAATAAAACAAAAACAACTTTAATATGTTTTGTATTTTTTATTTTAAAAATTATAAAATAAAATTGTTTTTAAATCAACTTTTACAAGAACAGTTTTATCAAACAAATATTTTTGATTTTTTACTTAAATGATATTTTGTATGAAACATAAAAGGTGAATTAAATGAGAAAATTAATTACTTAAAATAAAGTCACTATTTAGTCATGTAATATATATATATATATATATATATATATATATATATATATATGAAGAAGAGGTCATTCAAGCAAGGATTTTGGAATTCTTTGCACAAAGTGTTTGGATGAAATGATGAGAAAGGGAGAGAGACCAAGATAATATAATAGATTTTTAGCATTTTCCATAGGGTCATAGATATCAGAAGTTGATAATCCGAAGTTAAAGTAATGTGTGACAATTAATTCAATTTCATGTTGTATTTTGTTTTGATAGATATTATGTTTTTTTTAACATAATTACAAATTGCTTTGTATTTACATTTTTCTTTGATCTAAGGATGAAAACTCTAAGTGATGGCAAACTTTCTGGTCTTTAAAATATTTTCACATGCATATATCACGAATAAAAAATAAATGTTAAATCTCATTTTGTTTCAAAAATTAGAATGTAACCATGTTTATTCATTATTAAGTTTAAATATTATGGGGTGTCAATTGATTCTCACATGTAATTGAGTCTCAAATTTATTAATAAAAAAATATTTTTTAAAAAAATATTTTTTACAATTTTTAAAAATAAAATATATTTTGATACTCAATCACATTATTAAGTATCATGATCAGTGGCTATCTAATAAATGCTTAGAGGTAATATATATTGAATGAGATAAGCTTGAATATAAAGAAAATTTTGACAAAAAAAAAAATTGAGCTTTTGACATTGGAGGATGGGTGCATATGGTGCCTCTGTCTCAATGTTAAGAGTACAAGAGACAAATGATAATATCTATTTATTTAAATAGTAAAATTACATTTATCCTTATTATACTAAATTTGTGATTTATTTTAAATAATAATTGGACAGAGATTCAACTAGAGATAAATTAATATTATAAATTTTATTGAAGTTATTTTTGTAATATGTATTTTATAATCATGACATTTTATAATATATTAAATAAATTAATCATTAATGTTAAAAATTAAGATAATTTATAATCTAAAATACGTCGTTTATACCAAATTGAGATACAAATTCTCTATTAATTGGATTTTATATTGAATTTTGTTAGTATAAAGAGTAAAAAGTATTTTGTACTTATAATAATAACATGAAAAATAAAAAAAAAGTTTTAACTATTGATTTATTAAATTAACACGAGCAATAATATTCTTAAAAACTTAAGAAAACTTAAATCAGTAGAGGATATGTATCTTCATATTAAACAACAAAAAAATTATCACATTAAAAAATACTAAAAAAATTGAACCAGAAATCATAAAGTAGGAAAAATCTCTTCTCTTTTTTTGCATTAAAAAAATTTAAAAAATTCTATCAAATCATTTTCTGTGAGAAGTTGTCATTCATTAAAATCCCTTTTTATCTTTTCTTTAAAATCCCTTAATTTTTGTTTGAGAGACTACACAATCATCATTCCTTAAAGATAAAATTAAAAAGAATATTTATTTTAGAGATTTATGCCCAAGCCATGCTATTTTATATTTTGATGTTAGATGAATAAATCATCCTATTGATTTAACCCATTCTATTGATTTTTTTTTTCTCTTTCAATTTTCACAATATTTATTTGAGTGATGTTACATTAATATGTTAAATTTCTTACCTAAAATTCTTATCTGGTTGCTCATGGGCTTTTTGCAAAGTGCTTCCAATTGACACTTACAGAAACTAAAAAATAATAGAATTGAAGCGATCTATATTAAAATGGAAGATTCATGTTGCTTCAATCTTTTTATCAAATTTGGTTTTTTAGGATGTCAAATCTCTTAGACTTACTTTTTTTAAATTGAAAAAATGAGTAAATTGCCTTCTATTTTTTTAAAAAATAATTTATTTCTACTTTTATAACATAACAAAATTATACATCATAATTTTTTCTCTTAAAAAAGAGGAAAAATCAAAGCCTACATATTCGATTCATAATCAATTTCATTTATTACTCTTTCTTGACTTACGATTTATATTTCTCTTTATATAAAGCATATTATGATTGCCTTTATCTTTGACGCTTTCACAAAATAATGAAAATATACTAACAATATAAAGGTTTTATATATATACCTATGAGTAGATAGATAAATCAAATATGTTATGGAGGGGTTGAAGACATAAAGTCTTAAAAAGATAGTACGTTTGAAATAAGAAAAATATAACTAGTTTTTATTTTTATGAAATAGATATTTCAAGTGTTTACTTTGAAATTGTTATTTTAAACTTTCAAAAAATATAAGCACATCAAAAAGTTATAATATTTTAATAAAAAAATATTAAAAATTAATTCCATTTAGACTAAAGAAAGAAAAAAAAAATAGTATTCTCATGAGTCAAATATGGTGTTAAATTTTCCTATTCCAGCAGTAAAGTACTTCCATATTTGCTCTTTATTTTCCAAAACTAACATCTTTCTATTTTTGTTAGATACCAAAGGCATATACCATGATCCTTCTTTTCCTTTCAACAAGAGAAAAAATCAAAGTGGGCATATTCGCCTCATAATCAATTCCATTTATTACTCTTCCTTGACTAGGGTTTATACTTTTCTTTATAAAAGGCATGTTATGGTCACCTTCCTCCTTGTCAACCACAATTGGCTAGCGGTATGGTATGAGGTTCATATATATATATATACATATATGAGTAGAGAGAGATCGAGTATGGTGTTGAAGACATGAGATCTTGAAAAGGAGCTTCCTTTGCTCCAAAGCATGGAACAAAAGAAGGTGTACCCATCTGCTAGTTCATGGATACCTTTAGGTTGTATTGTTTAAGGAGATGATTTCAATTGCAACTTAAAGGTTTGCATGACTTAGGAGATGTGATTGCCTTCTTCTTTCTTTGTTGGTGTGAAGGAAGCTCTACTCATGAATCTTTATCTTTGTCTTTTCATTTTTTTTTCCTTTAACTAGCAACATGTATGCCTGATTGATATATGATTTGTTCACAAAAATTTCATATCACATATGAACACTAACCTACAATATTACGACTCTGATTTAATGAGATTTTGATGGGCAAATTCAGGATATTAAGGATGAAAAAGGCTTTAAAGATATGAGGAGGCTTTGGTTTTCCACTTAGAATTATAGGTGAAGTCAATTTGGGGATTCTGAATTTTTTATTTTTGGTTTTCCTTTGAAGAGAAATTAACAATTCTTGAAACCCTTTCAATATAAAATTGGTCTTGCAGAGCAGAGGAAGCAGAATGGATATATAAGGCACCAGCTTTCAATCCAATTTGTGAGAGAACATGAAGATTATTTGATCAGTTTGTAATACTGCTTGATACCCTTCTCAGTTCTGAATTCTTTGTATTAGTTTCAGAGAGTTTAATGAGTTGTGAAGGTTGTACAGATCAGTGGATACATAGGTTTTTATATTTCTTTGCTTTCTTGAAAGCCTCTTAATCTTTCTTCATGGTTTCATTAGGCATGCCTTTTACTTCTTGACAATCTGCAGTGATATTGATTTCTTGAGAGGATTGGTTTGCTCACTGACTCTAGCAACCATCCGACCAATCTGTATCTGTTCTTTTCTTTTGTTTTAATTCTCACTCAAATTGAGAATGTGAGGGCATTGCTGCCAAAAACTTAACTATCAGAAACTCCATTTGCCTTGCTCTTTAAAATATATGCCTATATTACTCTTTATATTTGTTAAACCTTGGTACCTTCGATTAATTAATACTTTAGGCCTTTTTTAAAAAAATAGAACGGATTAATTAAACACATAGAGTAAAAAGAGTTCCAATAGAATTATATTTGAGTCGAGGTGATTTCTGATACTTGCAAAAAAAAAAAATGATAGTTGCCTATGTCTATGGACACGAAAGCACCTATATGAGATTGGAAAACCTATTAGCAAGAAGCCTTCAATGCTTAAATAAACCCCTCAGTAAAAGTATGTTAGAAAAAGGTCTTAACTGAGCTTAATTGGCCTTCTTTATATAAACTACAAGCCAATATAATTAAAGCAGTCTACACTAAGACCAAAGTTTACGCTAATAGGTTATATAATTTGACTGTTGATCGAATGTGATAAAAGGAAAGAAACTCACGTGCCCAAGTGTTTCACGTGTCACTTGAACTTTGGATCTATAATTGGTTACACTGTCACTTGAATTTTGAATCTCTTTGCTAGATAATGCAAATTATTAAATCTCTTGTATTACTGAACTAAAAGATTATTGGCATTTATGGTTATTCCTTAAATTAAGGTTTATTTTTCTCTCTATAAAAAGTATGTTATGATCACCTTCATCTTTAGCGGACAGAATTGACTAATGGTTTAGATTCTCTCATAAAATAATTAAAATATATCAACAGTATGAAGTTTTAATATAGGAGGAGAGAGATCGGATATGTTGTGGAAGGCATTGAAGACATAAAATCTTGAAAAAGAGCTCCGTTAACTCCAAAGCAAGGAAGGATAAAGGGTATACCCATGTATGGATGCCTTTAAGTTGTGTTATTTAAGGTGTTATATCACACAAAACTTAAATGTTTGCATGATTTAGGAGATGCAATTGTCTTCTTTTTTTCTTTGTTGGAGTGAGGAAGCTCTGCTCATGCATTTTTATCTTGTTAGATTATATGACATTTGATGTTATTAGAAAATACCAATGATGACACATGGAGGCGAAATCTCCAAATGAGTTTTGAATATTGAGGTTTCGATGGAGAGTCTACACAATGAAAGCATAATTAAAGGGGCATCGCTGGGCAATCAAGGTACACTCCAATGATCAAGTTAGTTCTTCGTGAGAATAGAGTTTTTGCTAATAAAGAATGGAGTTCAGTCTGCTTAGAATGTAATTGTGGGCATGTTAATGTACTCGTTGGGAGGGCATTCCTATCATTGGATTACGAATACAATTTGTCCTCATATTAGTAAACGAGATGCAAACTTGCCTACGGGTTATTTTTTCACTTTTATCTCTTCAGGCTATCAGCCTTCAAGTGTGGTAACTTCACATTAACTTTGTTAACATTCTGACTCCCACAACATGTCTCTCGCTACTTTGTTTGACGTTCTCTATGATCCTTTAACTTTATGATTCGACGTGACTTTTATATTTTAATAAGTTGTTGAAAATTATCTTTTTGGTGTTCTTACATTTTAATAACAATTTTATTATTTAAATTGATTTATAATATAATTTATATTTTATTAACTTGTTTTATTGGTCAAATATCACTAAAAGCATATTATTCAATTATCATTTCCATACATAGAGTTTACATTAACATATAAAACATTATAATTTGCAAAAAGAAATCATTCAATAATCAAATATTTTTCAAAAATACACAAATAAAATGAATAATCTTAATAAACAATACAATATGTGTATATATACACATACATTGCATGAAACATACAAAACAATATATGAGTTAAATAAATAATGTTCATTGTGTTTCAAAATCCAATATATGGAATTGGTATTTTAGTCTCTCGAAAAAAAAAGTTACCTAAGTGATGTATATCAAAATCTTATTAATTTATAAGCTTTTAGTTTTACAAATCAAATCCAAAAATTATGATTTTCCATGTTTATAGTTTTGGTAAATATTAAAAAACTTGAGTTATATTTTATTTTTTAATTTAAATCTCAATATATTAATTAAATCAATCATATATTTTATTTTTTAATTTGATTTAAATTAGATTTTGATGCAAATAACGATAAAATATTAAAAATATTTTTGTTGTTAAAATACTTCAAAAATAATTCAAACAAATTTTAACTTTTCTTTGAGCTAATTTTTAATTTTAAAAAATTTTTTAACTCATAATTTTTTAATAAATTTTTAGGTTTTTCATGGTGCAAAATTCTTTTCTTAAAAAAATGTTTTCAAATATTTTCAAAGTTTAAAAATTTTTACCAATAGTAACTTGAATGTTTTTTTTTTTACACGCATGAAAAAAATTCAGTTAAAATCTATTGTAGATATGAAATGTTCAATTTCAACAATTTTTTTTAAAAAATTAATTACATAATTTAAATTAAATCAAATTAAAATATTATATATAAAACTGATCTAATTGATATTAATTTAAGAATGTTAATAAATATATATATATATATATATATATAGTTGAGCCTTTTTTTTGTCTTTACACTCCGATTTTCTTTTTACGGTTGTTTTTGTAAACTGAACGTAGGTACGATTTCATTTTTAGTAATATATAAAATTTATCATTATATTTTTTATTATGTTAAAATTGTTTCCTTTAGTAATTTATTTAAAGTTTATTTTTTAATGATTATCTATTATCAAATGCATTTATTTATTTTATTTGTTTATTTGGTGCATAATATTCATATTTTTAACTAATATTAAAATTATTACATATATATTAATTTATTTAATTAGTTTAAAAATAGAATTAACAAATTAAAAATGGTTAGAGTAAAAAAAGTTTGAACACAGTTATATTCGAATCAAAATGATTTTTAAGGCTCCTAAAAAATGATCTTACTTACATATATGGACACGGAAGCACCTACATGAGGTTGGATATCAGAGGGAAAAAAAGAAGTAAGAAACCATATAAATTACAAGACAACATAATTGAAGTCAAGGTTTATGGTGATAAACCATTTTCATTATATTATCATGCCTACAGGTAACAAGATCAGTAAACTTTCACATGGCCCATTTTCATTAACTTTAGAAGCCCACTTTCATTGGACAAAAGTCCAGACTCTTCCAGCAAAGCCTGAAGGCTTCCGGAACACTTCCAAGAGCTATCCTAAAAACCAACTGACAACCTCATCTAGAAAATAAAAGCCCAAACCTGCAAGCAAAGCCTCAAGCTTCCAGAACCTACTAGAACTTCCTGTTAGCAGAAAAGGAGTTATCCTAGAAGGTGCCGGATTCATCGTCTGCTTCTTTTAATTACCCATTCTATCCTCCGTCTCTGGCCATCGAAGTCAGGATTGAACAAATTTTCAGCTGATACTCAGAGAAACCTAACTCTTTTATTTCTGATTCATAGCTTTCCCTTGTACTACACAATTATCTTATTAGACAATGTCGTTGATCCCGAGCTTCTTTGACAACAGACGAAGCAACTTCTTCGGCCCCTTCTCCGTCTGGGATCCCTTCAAGGACTTTCCTTTCCCATCCTCCTCACTTTCTCAGGGAAATGCAGCAGCGGTGAATGCACGTGTGGACTGGAAGGAGACCCCAGAGGCCCACGTGTTCACGGCGGACCTTCCGGGAATGAGGAAGGAGGAAGTGAAAGTGGAGGTGGAAGACGGAGGGGTGTTGCAGATCAGCGGGGAGAGACACGTGGAGAAGGAGGACAAGAACGATACGTGGCACCGCGTTGAGCGCAGTAGCGGGAAGTTCTCGAGGAGATTCAGGCTGCCGGAGAACGTGAAGATGGATGAGGTGAAGGCTTCCATGGAGAATGGGGTGCTGACGGTGACGGTGCCCAAAGCAGAGGTGAAGAAGCCTGATGTGAAGTCCATTGAGATCTCTGGTTAATAGAGGGTATCTTTGATTTGACCATGAAAGCATTTGGACGTGTATCGGTTCCTCGCTGGTATCCTTTGCATTTTGCTTTACCTGTCTGTTCTTGTAGATGGCTGAGCCTGTTTCAGCTTATAATGATTATGCCTTTAGTAAAAGAAAAGGTTGAATAAATCTGGCTACTTTTAAGTACTGGTATTGTTGAACAAATCTGCTGGTTCGCAAATTTATGCCTCTTTCAAATACAGCCGTCTGAAAATGATTTGGAGGAACATGTCGGCCTCCGGGATTGCTCTCTTTTCTTGGATGGCTGAGTAACGCAGAGAGTCACTCTCTTATATGCAATTACAGACATTACAAAAGAGTCACTGTAAAATTAGTAATTTGGTTTTTCTATTTTTTTGGACATTAATCATGGTTATCATCATAAATTTAGGTGAGTTTTTAAATTTCAAATTATATTCTTGATGATCTATATGATTTTATCAACTATACCAATATGTTATTATGTGGAAATTAAAAAATCAAAATTTTTGTTACTTTTTTTAATTTATTTTATGATTTAAACGGAAAATTTATGATTTAAAATATGTTTTAGATGAAGAGCTATCGTAAAGCTGGAGGTCACTCCCCATTAACGATTATAGGATTTGCTGAGCGGCAGCGTGCGGTGGCGTTCTAGGCACCAGTGAATTGAGCGTATTGCTTAGTAGCGTTACGGATGTCAACGCTAGATGTGTGGGGCACGGCAACACGATGATACAACTGTTACGCCCATTGGGCGCGCTGGCCAACAGTGTTGGTACCGACACTCAAAGGTGGGCATTCTTTCTAGCACTGGGCAAGATGTCTAGATGCTGCAGGGCCTAGCACTAGGCATCTTGGCCAGCAGTAAAGTAGGAACCACTTAGGTGACCTTATTATTGGCATGAAAAACCCATTAGATTTAATAGAGGAGTGGGGTTCATTGAATTTATTTTATTTTTAAAAAATAATTAATACATATAAATAAAATAGTGATATAGGTATAAAATTACTCAAAATGTTGGTTATTTTTTGGTTTTTTATAATTAATTTTTAATTTACAATTGTTGATTATTATTATTATATTAATTAAATTTTATAGTTGTAATTAGATGTTAATAATTTTAGTTTATATTAGATTAGTTAGATAATAGTTTAATTAGATTGTAATTTGAAATAAATAATTTAATTAGATTTTTATGAAAATTAAATTAGTTAGATGTTTATTATTAGTGTAGATATAATTATATTTTAGTTGTAATTAGTTTTTAATTTATAATTATGAATTATTGTTAGTATTTTAATTAAATATTTTATTTTAATTAAATGTTAATAAATTTAATTTATGTTAGATTAGTTAGATTAATAGTTTAATTAGATTATAATTTGATATAAATAATTTATTTACATTTTTGTGAAAATTAAATTAGTTAGATGATAACTATTAGTGTAGACATAATTATATGTTAATTATAATGATATTTGAATATTTAATTATTAATTATTTTTAGTATGTTAATTAAAATTTTTAATTATAATTAGATTTAAAATTAATTTTGCATTAGTTAAATGAGAATATTGATCTTCTAAAGGAGTATAACAAATGTTAATACTATGATCAGCAACCCGCTCATAGAAAAAATGATAGTTAATATCCATAAGTTTTATTTGACTATGGAAAACTAGATTTGGACTCATGTATTGGCTATGATGTTGTCGCAATAGATCAAGGAAGGTTGAATAGAAAGGATCAGTAATTCTTGAAAAAGGTATTGTAGCTATAACACTTTAGTCACTCCATCAATCAAAGCATGGTGCTCTGACTCTGCATTGAGTGAGAAACGACTTTTGCTTTGCAAATACCTAAAGTAAGATTACAACCAAGATAAACACAATAGATACTAGTGTTATGACGATCATCAGGAGAACAACTCCTATCAGCATTAGTATAGCAAACAAGACAGGAAATCAATAGAAGGAGTAGTAGCTAAACCAAAATGAGTAGTGCCTTTGAGAGAATAAAGAATACGTTAAACAGCATTCCAATGAATATCATAAGAGTATGCATAAACAAACTTAATTGATTGTAAAGGCAAATATTTGGTTGAGTAAGAGTACAATACTGAAGAAAACCAAAAATATTTATGTTGCGAAACAAAGGAATCAACCTAGGAAGTGTCATCATGAAAGGAAAGAATGGAACTCATGACCATGGGTTTTAAAACGAGATTGGTGTCAATCATAAAAGCTCGAACAAGAAGATCAAAAATATACTTAAGTTGACTAAAATGAAGGCCAATAGCAATGGGAGTGATTTCAACACCCAAGAAATAGTATAATGCTCTTAAATCTTTGATGGCAAACTATTACTAAAGCATTATTATTAAGCGAGATAGAGGAGTAGAATTTGATCTTATCAAAATAATGTCATTCACATAAATTAAAGCAACTTAAATATCAGTAGATATATGAAAAATAAATATGAATGTATTAAATTTTGAACTAGTGAAACCTTAACCAAGTAACATAAAGCTAAGCTTATGATACCAAGCATAAGGAAATTGCTTGCGACCACTAAGAGCTTTTTTTAACTTATCAATAAATTATGATTGAGCAGCATTAACAAAGCCTTGGGGTTGAGTTATAGATACTCACTCGGATAGATCACCATGAAGAAAGGCATTTTGGACATCAACTTGTCAAATACATTAATTGTAAGAGACAACCAAAGAGAGGACAAGTCAAAATAATGGCAGGCTTTGCAATATGACTAAAGGTCTTAAAGTAATCAATGCGTGAAGTTTGATCATAGCCTTTAGCAACCAAGTGAACTTTATACAAATAAATGCTTCCATCAAGTTTGATTTTTAATCGATAAACCCATTTAAGGCCAATAAATTTTGTATGGCGAGAACAAAACAGCAAAGTCAAAGTGTGATTATGATGCACGGCATCAATTTCTGCTTTCATAGCATCTGGTCACTCATTGTATTTGGTAGCTTATGAATAAGATGGGGGTTTAAGTGGAGAGGAATGCAAATTGTTTACATACACATTACACAGAGCATATAAATAATTTTAAAGTCTCATGACCTTAATACAAGTAAATAATTAATATTTGATATTTAAATTTAAGTCTTAAATTTAATTTTTATAATTTTATTAATTAAAAATAAAAATAAATTGAGGGTTATACAAACAAAATATTTTTGAAAGTGCAAAGAATTTTTCTTTTGATATTTTTTATTATTTCAGACAAAGTAATATTTTTTTTTAAGAAAAATATGATCTTTATATTACAAGAAATAAAAACTTCTTTCTCGATATTTTTCATACTTTCAAAAACTTGATATGTATATTTCATTATATTTTTTAAAATAATAATTATAATTTTATATTATAAAGTATGAAAACTTGTTTTTTGAGATTTTTTTCATACTTTTCAAAAATATTTTTTATTATTTTTTGAAAATTTAATTTTTATATTAAAAATTAAATTTTTTCTTGAGATTTTTTTCCAAAATATATTTTTATTTTTTAAATAATTTTTATATTTAAAAAATATTTCTTTTGAGATTCTTTCACGTTTCTAGAAAAATACTAAATATGTATTTTATTCTTATCTTTTTTTAAGAAATAAATTTTATATTTGAGAGTATAAAAACCTATCTCTTAAATTTTTTTATATTTTTTAAAAATATTAAATAAATATTTTATTTTTAAAAAAATTAATTTTATATTAAAAGATATGAAAATCACACTTTTGAAATTTTCACACTTCTCAAACTTTGAAATACTTATATTTTAGAATAATTTTTTTTTTTGTATTAGACTTATAAAAATCTCTCGGTTGAGATTTTTTCAAAAATTTCAAATTTTTATTTTTATTTTTTAAAAAATAATTTTTATATTAAAGAATATGAAAACTTTTCTCTTGATATTTTTTTATATTTCTCAAAAGCTTAAAATATATATTTTTATTATTTTTAAATAATTTTATATTAAAAATATGAAAAATTTTCTTTTGAGATTTTTTCATACTTTTTAAAACTTAAAATATTTTTTAAAAAAGTTTCTCTTGAATTATTTTACACTTCGAAGAATTTAAAATAATTTTAATTTTTAATTTTTTTAAAAAACTAGCACAATATTTTATCCTCTTTGAAAACATAGTTAAAATTGAGTGGACAAAACAAAAATATAAATAAATAAAATTGTAATTTACATAATAATTTCATATTATGAATAATTGAAATTTATTATTTTAAAATAACTTTAACATTCTAAAATCATTTATCTTTCTCTCTTATTTTTTTAATTTTTTTTATTTTTTCAAGTGAATACTCTTCATTTCATTCCAATTTTGCTTTTATTTTTTCTCTCTTTTTTTTCACAAACAATGACTGTTTTTTCCTATCCATTATTTTTTCATCATTTTTTATTTTATCTTTTTTTCGCATATACCAAATCCAATCCATTTTCTACTACATTACATGTTTTTTTGCTTATTATTTCCATACATTATCTTTTTTTTACATAATTTTTTATGCATTCAACATGAAAGTATAAAAAATTATGTGTATCCGTAAATAGAAGAATATAAAAACATCAATGTATAAGATAAATAAAAATATAAGTGAGAACAAAATGAAGATAGATAAAATGGGCACATGTATGCAAGAGGATAATTAAGTAAATAAATAAAAGAAAATATTCATAAGAAATAAAGATAAGGGGGAATAAGTGATGATAAAATCATTAAAAAAAAAGTTATCTTACTTTTTAAGAGAAAATGACATTTGATTTGATAATTTCTCCTCCAAATCTCTCCTTATCAAAGAAAATCTCTCAAACATATATATTTTTAAAACTACTGTTTACTTTTCCTCAACTTTCTCCAAATATTCTTCAAAACTCTCTTCAAAAATTTTCTTAACATTTTCTTCACAGTTCTTTTTTCAGACCCCCTTAAGCTCTTGGTCAAAGCTAATTTTTATAGACCTTGGTCAAACCTCCATTTAACGTAGCAATAGGTACTTATATTGTTACCTTGCGACATTATCCTTATAGCAATTTAAGCATTGCTATAGAATACTATAGCAAATGCAACATATGCTATAAAATGCTATACTAATTATAGCATATGCTGTAAAATGTAGTTACAGTAATTGCAATATATGCTGCAGAATAGATGTCTACAATTATCATGCTTGTTATTCTTAGATCCTTCTTGCATATGAGGATGATCTTTTCTCCCAAAAGGAGGGATTACCTCCCAATTCTCAAAAGCTACTGAAAATCTCGCATCCCATCATCAAATCCCTTCTTTTTATCATGAGAATGCTTCATTTGGTAGACTAGCCAGAGGCATATTTCAAATGATGGACAAATTTGATGGATATGCATTATCTTGATACCTTCGAATCTTGGTTGGTGTTCATATTGTAATAATTGTAAATAGGTACGTGAAGTTTGTTCTTGATTTCATGTGCATGCACATTCTTTGCTTCATAAGAGGAATTTAGGCAGGTAAACTTTCCAGTATCCTTCCACATTACAGCTTGGTTCTTTCTTGAGAAAAATTGGTAAAAACGTAAAAGATATTGTTGCTTAGTGGTTAGTTTTTTTTTTTCTAAAACAAAAATTATGAACAAGGCTTCACCATTGAATCCATGTTATGCTTTTATATTATGGAGTCAAACCAAAAATGTGAGTCAACTTCATTTCCTATTCTGGTCTAAAACTGGCAGCATGTGGAATTGATTTTCTTGGCTTGGTAGTCTTTAGGCCACGTGCAAACTTTTGAATATTATTTGATATAGAAACATTGAAGTCTTTTTCCTCTCCTTTTGCTGAAAATTAAGTGCCTTGATTGTGTTTTATTTTTTTGTTTTTAAAAATTATTTTTAAGGTGAAACAAATATGTTTGATAATATTATTTTAAAAACAATGTTTTAAAGTTTTTTTTAGAGAAATTGATAATTACAATAAAACTATTAATAAAAACTTACACTTCGTGAAAGTTAAAAAAATAACTTTAAGATTTTTTTATTTTAAAAATTAAGAAATAAAATTTATTTTTAGAATCAACTTTCATAAAATAATTTTATCAAACAAATATTTTTATTTTTAAAAATAAAAAATATTTTTGAGAATATAAATCAAAGCATTGTTACCATTTACTTGAATGATATTTTTGGTGAAACATAAAGGTAAATTAAATGAGAAGATTGACTACTTAAAATAAAGTCACTGTTTGATCATATAATATACATATTATATTTATATATTTGATAATATTATTTTAAAAATAACATTTCAAATTTTTTTAAGTATAATAATTACAATAATATTATTAATGAAAACTTGTTCTCCATGAAAGTTAAAAAATAGAACAACAACAACTTTAAGATGATTTGTATTTTTTATTTTAAAAATTAAGAAATAAAATTTATTTTTATAATCAACTTTTACAAAAACAATTTTATCAAACAAATATTTTTAATTTTTTACTTAGACAATATTTTGGATGAGACATAAAAGGTGAATTCAATGAGAAAATTGATTAGTTAAAATAAAGTCACTATTTAATATTGTAATATATATATATATATAAAGAAGAGGTCATTTAAGTAAGGATTTTGCAATTCTTTGTACAACGTGTTTGGATGAAATGATAAGAAAGAGAGAGACCAAGATAATATAATAGATTTTTAGCATTTTCCATAGGGTTACAGAAATCAGAAGTTGATAATCCAAAATTAAAGTAATGTGCAACAATTAATTCAATTTCATGTTCTATTTTGTTTTGATAGATATCATGTTGTTTTTTTAAAACATAATTACAAATTGCTTGGTATTTACATTTTTCTTTGATCTAAGGATGAAAACTCTAAGTGATGGCAAACTTTTTGTTCTCTAAAATATTTTCACATGCATATATCATGAATAAAAAATAAATGTTAAATCTCGTTTTGTTTCAAAAATTAAAATATAATCATGTTTATTTATTATTAAGTTGAAATATTACAGGGTATCAATTGATTCTCATATGTAATTAAGTCTCGAATTTATTTATAAAAAAATAATTTTTAAAAAATATTTTTTATAATTTTTAAAAATAAAAAAGTATTTTAATACTCAATCACAATATTAGGTATCATGATCAGTGGCTATCCAATAAAAGCTTAAAGGCAGTATATGGTGAATGAGATAAACTTGAATATAAAGAAAATTTGGGAAAAAAAAAATTGAGCTTTTGATATTGGAGGATGGGTGCATATGGTGCCTGTATCTCAGTATTAACTACAAGAGACAAATAGTAATATTTATTTATTTAAATATTAAAATCACATTTATTCTTATTATACTAAATTTGTGATTTATTTTAAATAATAATTGGGTAGAGATCCAACTGGAGACAAAATTAATGTTATAAATTTTGTTGAAGTTATTTTTATAACATGTATTTTATAATCATGACATTTTATAATATATTAAATATATTAATCATTAATATTAAAAAATTAAGATAATTTATAATCTAAAGTATGTCATTTATGCCAAATTAAAATACAAATTCTCTGTCAATTGGATTTTATATTGAATTTTGTTAGTATAAACAGTAAAAAGTATTTTGTACTTATAATAATAACGTGAAAAATAAAAAATAAAAAATAAAAAAAGTTTTAACTATTGATTTATTAAATTGACACGAGTAATGATATTTTTAAAAAGTCCAAAAAAACTTAAATCAATAGAGAATATGTATCTTCATTAAAAAAAATCAAAAAAATTAACACGTTAAAAAAAACCAAAAAATTGAACCAAAAATCATAGAGTAGGAAACATCTATTCTTTTTTTTTTTATTTGCATTAAAAAAATTAAACAATTACATTAACTCATTGTATGCTAAAGCGGGAAGTTTTGATCCATTAAAATCCCTCTTTATCTTTTCTTTAAAATCACTTAATTATTATTTGAGAGACTACACAATCATCATTCCTTGAAGATAAAATTAAAAATAATGTTCGTTTTAGAGATTTTCACCCAAAGCCATGCTACTGGGTATGGTGATGTTAGATGAATAAATCATCCTTTTGATTTAACCCATTCTATTGATTCTTTTTCTTTTTCAATTTTCGTAATATATATATGAGTGATGTTACATTAATATGTTAAATTTCTTACCTAAAACTCTTATCTCTGACGCTTTTACAAAATAATGAAAATATATTAACAATATAAATGTTATATATATATATATATATATATATATATACACACACACACATATGAGTAGACAAAAAAATCATATGAGAAGACATAAAGTCTTGAAAAAATAATACATTTGAATGAAAAAACTATAAGTATTTTTTATTTTTATGAAATAGATATTTCAAAGGTTTACTTTGAAATTGTTATTTAAAATTTTTAAAAAATATAAGCACATCAAAAAGTTATAATTTTTTAATAAACATAAACGAAACATTAAAAAATAATTCCATTTAGGCTAAAAAAGAAAAAGAAATTAGTATTCTCATCACCCAAATATGGTGTTAGATTTTCCTATTCTCCAAATAAAGTACTTCCCATATTTGCTTTTTATTTTCCAAAACTAACATTTTTCTATTTTTGTTAGATACCAAAGCCATATACCATGATCCTTCTTTTCCTTTCAACAAGAGAAAAAACCAAAGTGGGCATATTCACCTCACAATGAATTACATTTATTGCTTTTCCTTAACTAGGGTTTATATTTTTCTTTATAAAAAGCATGTTATGATCACCTTCTTCCTCATCAACCACAATTGGCTAGCAGCACGGTATGAGGTTTATATATATATATATATATATATATATATATATATATATGAGCAAAGAGAGATCGGGTAGGGTGTTGAAGACATGAGATCTCGAAAAGGAGCTTCCTTTGCTCCAAAGCATGGAACAGGAAAGGGTGTACCCATCTGCTAGTTCATGGATACCTTTAGGTTGTATTGTTTAAGGAGATGATGTCAATTGCAACTTAAAGGTTTGCATGACTTAGGAGACGTGATTGCCTTCTTCTTTCTTTGTTGGTGTGAAGGAAGCTCTACTCATGAATCTTTGTCTTTCTCTTTTTATTTCTTTTTCTTTAACGAGCAACATGTATGCATGATTGATATATGATTTGTTCATAGAAATTTCGTATAACGTATGAACACTAACCTACAATATTGTGACTCTCATTTGATGAGATTTTAATGGGCAAATTCAAGATATTGAGGATGAAAAAGGCTTTAGAGATATGAGGAGGGTTTGGTTTTCCACTTAGAATTATAGGTGAAGTCAATTTTGGTATTCTGAATTTTTTATTTTTCGTTTTCCTTTCTAAAGAAATTAATAATTCTTGAAACCCTTTCAGTATAAAATTGGTCTTGCAAAGCAGAGGCAGCAGAGTGGACATATAAGGCACCAACTTTCAGTCCAATTTGTGAGAGACCATGAAGACTATTCGATCAGTTTGTAATACTGCTTGATACCCTTCTTAGTTCTGAATTCTTTGTATTAGTTTCAGAAAGTTTAATAAGTTATGAAGGTTTTACAGATCAGTGGATACATAGGTTTTCATATTTCTTTGCTTTCTTGAAAGCCTCTTGTAACAAGATTGATTTCTTGGTAAATTCAAGATCGAGAAGTGATTAAGTCACAAATTGGTTCAAACAGAATCTAACAAGGTTACTGCATTCTATGCAAGTTCCAACAGCACCTACTGTGCATTTGGTACAAGTAAGCCAATTGAGGGCTTAAGCTTTCTTGATTGTTGAAAGAATCCCTACAGTAGTCTTTGCTTAATCTTTCTTCATGGTTTCATTAGGTATCCCTTTTGCTCCTTTATAATCTGCAGTGATTTTGATTTGTTGAAAGGATTGGCTTATTCACTAACTCTAGCAATCATCCAACCAATCTGTATGTGTTCTTTCCTTTTGTTTTAATTCTAACTCAAACAGAGCTGTGAAGCCATTGCTGCCAAAAAGCTAACAATCAGAAACTCCATCCACCTTGCTTTTTAAAATATATGCCTATATTAATCTTTATATTTGTTAAACCTTGGGACCTTAGATTAATCAATGCTTGGGGCCTTTTTAAAAAAAAAAAATAGAATGGATTAATTCAAAACATAGAGTAAAAAGAGTTCCAATAGAATTATATTTGAGTTGAGGTGATTTTTGATACTTGCAAAAAAAAAAAAGAAATGATAGTTGCCTACGTATATGAGATTGGAAAACATATCAGCAAGAAGCCTTCAATGCCCAAATCAACCCCCGAGGAAAAGTATGTTAAAAAAAGGTCTTAACTAAGCTTAATTAGCCTTCTTTATATAAACTACAAGGCAACATAACTGAAGCAGTCTACACTAAGACTGAAGTTTGTACTAATAGGTCATATAATTTGATTGTTGATCGAATGTGATGAAAAAAAGAAAAAGAAACTCATGTGCTCAGGTGTTTCATATGTCACTTGAACTTTGGATCTCTAATTGGTTACGCTATCACTTGAATTTTGAATTTCTTTACTAGGTAATGCAAATCATTATTAGGTAATGCAAATCATTAAATCTCTTGTATTACTGCACCAAAAGATTTTTTGCTTTTATGGTTATTTCTTAAATTAAGGTTTATTTTTCTCTCTATAAAAAGCATGTTATGATCACCTTCATCTTTAACAGACATAATTGACTAATGGTTTAGATTCTCTTATAAAGCAATTAAAATATATTAACAATATGAAGTTTTAATATATGAGGAGAGAGATCGAATATGTTGTGGAAGGCATTGGAGATATGAAATCTTAAAAAAGAGCTTCGTTAACTCCAAAGCAAGGAAGGAGAAAGGGTATACCTATCTACTGGTTCATAGGTGCCTTTAGGTTGTGTTGTTTAAGGAGTTATATCACACATAACTTAAATGTTTGCATGATTTAGGAGATGCAATTGTCTTCTTTTTTCTTTATTAGAGTGAGGAAGCTCTGCTTATGCATTTTTATCTTGTTATATTATATGACATTTGATGTTATTAGAAAATACCAATGATGACACATGAAGGCAAAATCTCCAAATGACTTTTGAATATGGAGGTTTCGGTGGGGAATCTACACAATAAAAGCACAATTAAAAGGACATCGCTGGGCAATCGAGGTACACTCCGACGATCAAGTTAGTTCTTCGTGAGAATAGAATTTTTGTTAATAAAGAATAGAGTTCAGTCTGCCTAGAATATAACTGTGAGTGTGTTAATATACTCGTTAGGAGGGTATTCTTATCATTGGATTATGAATACAATTTTTCCTCACATTAGTAAGCGAGGTGTTGTCTTGCCTATGGGTTGTTTTTCCACTTTTTTTTATCTCTTCAGGCTGTTAGCCTTCAAGTGTGATAACTTCACATTAACCTTGTTAACATCCAGACTCCCCACAAACATGTCTGTCGCTACTTTGTCTGGCATTCTCCATAATCCTTTAACTTTGTAGTCTGACATGACTTTTGGAGGAACATGTCAAAACCAAGTCGGGTGAGTCATAAGTTTCTTAAAGTTGGATCATATTTGTCCTTATCAATATTTATTATATTTATGTTTTTTTTTTTTTTTTGCTTCCTTATTTTTTCTCTTTTCTAAATTATTCTTGAAAAATAATTGTAAACTTTTAAAAGTAAAGTCTAATTTAATTTAAATTAAAATTTTAAAATTGAGTCCATTGAATAAAGTTTACATTAAAAAATAAACTTAAAATATTGATCTTTTTATACATATTTATTTTTTTTCAAAAAAAAAGACAATCACGTGAAAAATATAAAAGATGAAAAGTACTCAGTAACAAGCTATAATTCTAAACATCTCATTTATAAGATTGAATACATAAATATATCTTTTTTTTCTTTTTTTAAGAATACTAAGGGAGCTTATATTCAAAAATGATTTTTTTGGATAAATAAATAATTCACATATTATTTTAAATTTTTAGATAAACAAATTTTTTATGTTTGGTTTGTTAATACATTTTTAAATCATTTTTTGGTAATCTTATATTTTAATAATATTTTTATTATTTATGTACATTTATAATAAAGTTTATATTTCATTTACTTTTTATATTAATCAAACATTACTAAAAGCGTCTCGTCTATACTTATAATTTGAATTAATATATGAAAGATTAATTTGCAAAATATCATTCATTAATCAAATTTTTTTAAAAAAAGTACCCAACAAAATAAGAGATCCTAATTAGAATAATCAAAATACGTACATATATAAACACACATTGTGTGAAATGAATTAAAAATATGACTTCAATAAATACTATTAATTGGGTTTCAAAATCTAATACACGGGAAAAAAATCTAATTATGTATGCACATAGAAAATCTTAATTTTTTTGAAGAAAAAAGCAGTCTTGCGAGACAAATGCAAGCCACTTGATTTTTTAAGATATTGTCAGACAAACAGTATCTCAAAATCATGATATAATCAAAATATCACATCTTAATTTAAACATGTTGTTTTCAATGCAACGTGGTCTGAGGATTCATCTTCTCTTAGTTATCTTTAGTGGTCAGTCTTTCTTTCCGTGGCTTCAATTCCTATTTACACTCGACGGCCCCAATTGCTCCCATTTGGACGTATTGTTGGCCCATACTTATTGCGATTTCATTCGTCAACTCAGCATGGCTTTCCTGACGCCTCCTTTGGTTTTCGTTCAGGTCATGCTTATGCTATCATTAATGTGGGGACGGGTCTGGTAATCAAATCATCCATCTCGACCTTCATAGGTTGGTTGAGACGTATAAAAAAAGTATGACTTAAATAAATAAATAATGTTCATTGGGTTTCAAAATCCAACATATGGAATTGGTATTTTAGTCTCTTAAACATTTACTTTTTGCGATATGAGTTTGCAACTAATAAATCGATTTAAAATTGGGTTAAATTATGGACCCTAAATTTTGAATTTGGTTGTCTAATAAATTGATCAATTAAGATTAATTTTTAATTGATCATATTTAAATTAGGCTTATTTTATGTTTTTAAATTTAAAATAAAATTTCGTATAATAAATTTCGATGACAAAAAGATTTTATCAAGAATTAGTAACAAAGTTCATCAATAAATATTATATTAATATAAGATGCATCATATATAAATTTATTAGCCCAAAAGATAGTGCCTTTATAATAGTGGTCCATCATACTTAAAGACCATAAAACCCTTTCAAAAGGTGAAACGAGTCAATGATAAAAGATTTCTCATTAAAAGATTTAATGTTAAAAGTCTTTTTAATTATTTAAAATGAAGATTATTTTTTCAATTTTTTTAAAAAATATTTTTACATATCTCTTTTATTTTTTAAAAAAATATTTCAAACAAAGATAATAAGTATATTTAATTTTTATATATTTAATTTATCAAATAATAGAATAGAAAAATAGTTATAGTATGTGTAAAAGACTAGTATACTATTTAATTAAATTAATTATAATTTACTTAATAGTTTTACAATCAAAATTTTTATTAAAATAATATCACTTAATAAATATTTTATATTAATAATTTATAATAAATAATATTTTAATAATTACTATTTATTTTCAAATATTAATATTACAAAAAAATAACGATAATATTAATTAATATTTTAATAATGATAATATGATATATTTTTGTTTTAATTGTTTTATATATATATGAACAGTGACCTAACTTTTTTAAGAATATCTTGGAAATACAAAAATTATAACTGTATTTATTTTTATAAAATCGCTATTTCTAGGGTTAACTTGAAAAATTGTTATTCCCAATTTTCACTTTTACAGTAATTTAATTTATATTTTTATTTGATATATTTTTTATTTTATTAAATTTTTTTAAATTTAAATTCAAATTTTATATTGTAAATTTTATTAGTAAAAATATTTATAATATAATTTATATTTTATTAACTTGTTTTATTTGTCAAATATCATTAGAAGCATTTGAGACATGTAGGCATGAAGGAGAAATTGCTACTCAGCAATAATTTAGCCAAATTTTGGGGTAAGATAATTGATGGAATTTGCATTTATTAGTTCATCTTCAATTTCTCTGTCAAAATTGTTTGTTTAGATCTCAAACCTCATAGATTTCCCTATTTGGAAGCTGAAAAATGAGTAAAGGGCCTCCCATATTTGCTTTTGATTTTCCAAAATCAGTTTCTTTCTATTTTTGTAAGATACTAAAACCTATTAAAAATTAATTTAATTTAATTTTATATTAAAAATTTTAGTTTAAGACAGATTGAATTTAGTTTTTGAAATTAAATATTTTTCAAAGTGAAAACAACAAAAATATTATTTTTTTGAAGAGAATAAAAAATATGAAATTAACATAAAACTAAAATTAAACTAAAATTGAAATTCTCACTTTTCTCTTTTTCTTTATTTTTAATTTAAAATTAAACTAAAAAACTTGAGTTATATTTTATTTTTTAATTTAAATCTCAATATATTAATTAAATCAATCATATACTTGATTTTTCAATTTGGTTTAAATTAGATTTTGATGTAAATAATGATAAAATATTAAAAATATTTTCATTGTTAAAATACTTCAAAAATAATTCAAACAAATTATACCTTTTCTTTGAGGTAATTTTTAATTTTAGATAATTTTTAACTCATAATTTTTTAAATAAATTTTTATGTTTTTCATGGTGTAAAATTCTTTTAAAAAAATGTTTTCAAATATTTCCAAAGTTTTAAAATTTTTACAATAGTAACTTGAATGGTTTTTTTTTTTTTACATCCATGAAAAAGTTTTCAATTAAAATTTATTGTAGGTATGGAAAGTTCAATTTGAACAATTTTTTTTAAAAATTAATTACATAATTTAAATTAAATTAAAATATTATATATAATTAATCTAATGGATATTAATTTATATGAGCTTGGATATCAGGAGGGAAAAAAAGAAGTAAGAAACCATATAAATTACAAGACGACATAATTGAAGCCAAAGTTTACGGTAATAAACCATTTTTATCATATTCACATGCCAACAGGTAACAACATCAACAAACTTACGCATGGCCTACTTTCATTGGACAGAGTCCAGACTCTTCCAGCAAAGCCTGAAGGCGGAACCTTCTAAGAACTATCCAAAACCAACTGAGACCTGCAAGCAAAGCCTCAAGGCTTCCAGAACCTACTGGAACTTTCTGTTAGCCGAAAAGGGGTTATCCTAGAAGGTGCCAGATTCATCGTCTGCTTCTTATAATTAACCATTCTATCCTCCGTCTCTGGCCATCGAAGTCAGACTTGAACAAATTTTCAGCTGATACTCAGAGAAACCTACACTCTTTTATTTCTGATCCATAGCTTTCCCTTGTACCACACAATTATCTTATTGGACAATGTCGTTGATCCCGAGCTTCTTTGACAACAGACGAAGCAACTTCTTCGGCCCCTTCTCCGTCTGGGATCCCTGCAAGGACTTTCCCTTCCCGTCCTCCTCACTTTCTCAGGGAAATGCAGCAGCGGTGAATGCACGTGTGGACTGGAAGGAGACCCCAGAGGCCCACGTGTTCACGGCGGACCTTCCGGGAATGAGGAAGGAGGAGGTGAAAGTGGAGGTGGAAGATGGCGGGGTGTTGCAGATCAGCGGGGAGAGACACGTGGAGAAGGAGGACAAGAACGATACGTGGCACCGCGTTGAGCGCAGTAGCGGGAAGTTCTCGAGGAGATTCAGGCTGCCGGAGAACGTGAAGATGGATGAGGTGAAGGCTTCCATGGAGAACGGGGTGCTAACAGTGACGGTGCCCAAAGCAGAGGTGAAGAAGCCTCATGTGAAGTCCATTGAGATCTCGGGTTGATAAAGGGTCTCTTTGATTTCACCATGAAAGCATTTGGACATGTGTTGGCTCCTTGCAGAAAACGTTTGTTTTACCTGTCTGTTTTTATAAATGGCTGAGTCTATTTCAGCTCATAATGTAATATGTCTTCAGTAAGCGAAAAAGTTGAATAAATCTGTATACAGTTAACAACTGATATTAGTGAATAAATCCGCTGGTTCACAAATTTATCTCTCTTTCAAGTGCAGCTGTCTGCAAATGATTTGGGAGGAGCATGTAGGCCGCTGACGTTGTTCAGCCATCAACAAAAGAGAACAATCGATCCTGGAGGCTTTAGTATTGACCCGTCAGATGGAAAACAACCAATTAGCATAAGAAGGTCCATTTTATCAACGCAAAAGAAAGCAGCCTTAGCATTCACCCATCAGATGTTAAGCCCCACACAACCTTTTCAAGACAGAAAAGGAGGTAATTACACATTAAAAAAAAAAGATTTCTCAAGAAAAAAAGTACTTGGTGTGAAAAATCTTTACCACTATTTAACAAAAAAAGTTTATTCTTCCAAATATTTTGAAGAATATTTTTAGTAAAACAAATAATATGTCTTTAAATTTTTTAAAAAAAGTTTTAAACAAAACTATAAGTATTTATGTAAAGAGCGAATGGCATGCCGTTCATTGTAGCACGAAATAGTAACTGTTGCAAGCTATCAATAATTTTGGTAAATTTTAAATTAAGATAATTGATCCAATTTGTTATTATTAGTTTTAATATGATTTTAATGTCGGTATTTTTTCAAAATTGGGTTTGCATGTAGCTTTTTCAATAAAATTAGATTCAATAACGTGATGGACTATGTATTTTAATAATGAATTATAGAAATATTAGTATGAAAGTGATATCAATCAAGTGTATAAATGTTTATTATTTATTTATATTATTTATGAAGAGTTGATAACGTAATTAAGTATATAAAAAAATAAATAAGGTAACAGCTTAGAGTTAGAGGAGTTTTATGTAATTACAAAAGTTATAAGAGAGTATTGCATAAATGGCAACTTGTCCTTTATGTTTTTGTATTATATTGATCATGGCTAATTACAAATTTAGGTAAGTTTTTTTTTTTATTTCAAATTGTATTTTTGATAATTTGTATGATTCTACCAAGTATATAAATATGTTATTTTAAAATTTCTCTTTGCTTTTATAGTGAAGATCGAATTACGTTTATTTTACTTATAATCTTAAAATCTTTTTTAATTGATGTTAAAACATAGACACATGAATCATGATGGATGCATTTTGATTACAATGTTGAAATTAAAAACATTAAATTATGTGTTGCGATCTGCAATTTATTCTATGCTTGAAACCATTTTGGGTGAAGAACTATCATAAAAGTGGAGGTTACTCACCATTGAAGGCAATGGGATTTGCTGAGCGTCAGCGTGCGGCAACGTGCCAGGCACCAGCGGATTGAGCGCACTGCCCAGTAGCACTATGGGTCTAGCATTGGGGCTCGACAATGCGCTGACACAATTGTGACGCCCATTAAGCGCGCTGGCCAATAGTGTCCGCACTAACACTGAATGCTGGGCACCCTTACTCGTGCTGGGCAAGTTGTCTAGCATGCTCCAGGGCCTAACAGTGGCATCTTGGGCAGCAACAAAGTAGGACCCCCATAGGTGGGGTTATGATATTGACAACAATTACCCAGGGATTTATTAAAAAGTGGTGGGTATGTCGAATTTATTTTATTTAAAGAATATAATTAATATATATTTATATATATAAATAAAAAGAGTGGCATGGGTCAAATTATCTAAATTTTTGGTTAGTTTTTAGGATTCTTTTTGTAATATAGTTATTCACATAAAATAAGTTAAGTGAATTAATATAATCATCAAACTAATAATTATTAGGTATAATATAGTGTATTTTTTTATAAATAAAATTGTATATTTATGCTAAAAAATAGTTGATACAAAAAAAAAAAGAGTATTTTAAAGTCAAATACATAGTTAAAATTTTATATGTTATGCATGTAATATGTTAGTCTAAAGAAAGGTATACTGTGTAGTCAAATTAAAGTGATGATTTTGAGTTATTTTCAAAGGGTACTCATGAAAAGTTATCTTTTAGTTTAAAGATTAAATTCAATATTATATTTCGTTTCTTGTTATCGGTTTACATATATGTTTGTTTTTACACTTCTTGGAGATTACTTGCTTAAAAATATGTATATTTTGTTTGGAATGTGAGTTCTATTTTTTATGTTGTATGAAAAACTTTATATCTATGAACATCAATAATATTTTAGTGCTTAATGATGCTAACTTCAAGAAATAAAAGAAATAAATAATTATTGTATTAAGATACATGGAGTTGGACGATGTAATTTGGGTGGATCATTTTGTAACTCTAACCAACAAGATTACTATTGAATAGGAGGTTATAATTGAGAAATGAGAACGATTCAACTGCATGAGTTTTGGGGTCATAAAATTGTTTATTTTGAAATTCATTAGAGATTCAAATCTTAAGGAGAAAAATGCAAGTTTTTCTTTAAGAAAATTACACATCGATTCATTATTAATGAAAAAGATAAAATAATTACTATTTTGATTAAGATTATTGTCTTTATGCAGTATAAAGGACATAAACATTAGAGAATATATCATGGAGATGTCTAATTTAGTTGAAATACTTAAGACATTAAAGTTAGAGATGTTTGGGAGTATTTTTATGTACTTGATATTTCTTAATACATTCACTCCGTTTAAATTGGACAGGTGAACTTTCAATGGGTTTCTTGCTTAATATGTGTATGAAAAAAATAAATTATAGTATGAGACATTTGAGAGTGTTCATTTGATATCCACCTTTTAAGACTTGAGCGAAAAAAAAAAAGATCAAGAGTTAGGACAGTAAAAAAAAAAAAAGGGGGACATTTTAGGGCTTTGTTGTAAGAAAAAAAAAATAAGGTAAAAAATTCGTTTGTTTCTTTTACAACAAAATTAGTCATACGGATAAGGAGTAACTACATTAAATTACATGTTAAAAAAGGTGTACTTTCAATTTTATTAGTTTTAAAGTGTCACAGGTTCAATAAAGAAGATCACTTGAAAAAGATATGTGTAGGTCACATTTCATAAAATTTTTATATTGCACATTCATATTCGATTTATGTTAGTAACTATATTGTTATTATCGTTATTGATTGGACTTCTTACAAATATAGTAATAATGATCACTTTAATCTTATTAATAAGATTAATGAATCAGATTGTGGTAAAAGTATTTTTATTATTAATAGGCATTGTTAAGCTTAATTAAGGATTTTTAGCCATAAGTTATGTATGGTAACACATGTAGCTTAGGTGAAAAATTGTTGGTATGTTTCAAAATTTAGGTTCAATTACATGTTATATTCATAATATATGACTTTTTTAATAAATATTGGGCTTAATAATGCGATTTAATTTGTGTTTTAATAATAAGTTTAGAATATTAATATATAAGTGATATGGATAAACAGTGTAAGAGTTCATTATTCATTTGTGTTATTTATGATGAGTTAATAATATAATGATTAATAACATAACGGGCATATGAATAAGTAAATAGGGCAACCGTCCCTAAATGGTGGTCAGGGGAGTTATATACAGTCATCGAAGTTATAGAAATTATGAAAGAGTTATTACATAAATAATAACTTTTTTTAATTTCTGCACCCCATCAAGAAGAATATAGTACATGAAACCCTTCTTATGTCTTTGGAAGATTAATTAGCCACATTGATTATGGTTGCCACTATAAATTCAAATAAGCTTTTTATCTTGAATTTCATCTTTCATGATTTGTATGATCTTATTAAATTTATGAACATGTTTTTTTGAAATTTATCTTTAATTTTACAATAAAGATTAAATATGTCCATGTTGATTAGAATTTTTTTAAAAATTTTATTTAAAATGATTTTTTTTGTCAACATGGGATTTATGCGAAGTACTATTACGAGCTTCTTTTAACATAATGTGATAATTTTTGTCATTCAATTAATAATGATAATTTATTTTACTTATCACAAAAATACGTTCAAATCAATAAATCATTTTTTTAATTTATTTTATATTTGAATATTTTTTTTATACTTTTCACAACATTTATACGTGTGATTTTAGATTAATATGGGACATGCATTAGTTAAAACTCTTATCTCGTTTACTTTATGGGTTTTTTGCAAAATATTTGAAATCGGCTCTTATATGGACTTATTAGGTTTGAGTAGGGAAGTGCAAGACAACACAATTGAAACAGTGTACATTTAGACCAAAGTTTATGCTAATTGACTATGATGTGATTATTCACCTTCAATCTTGATGTCACATGCTAAAACTCTCAAAATTTTTTTTTTTTTTTTAAACTAGAAAAGTAGCAAAGAGCTTCCATAATTGGGTTGTTTACCTCTTAACAATTTCATTTATTGCTTTTCATTGACCTACGGTTTGCATTTCTCCAAAGCGTCTTATGACCACTTTCATCATTAGCAATCGCTACTTATTGGTTACTTTAGTTCTTTCCAGAAAATAATCAAATTACTTAAAAGTTTTTATATATGAACAAAAAAATCTGATTTATTGTAGAGGTTATTGAAAACATGAAGTTTTGAAAAATAGCTCTTTTTAGTCCAAAGCAAAGAAAGAGAGAGATTTTACCCATATGTTGATTTATGGATAATTTTAAGTTGTATTGCCTCAAAAATTGATGTTAAGACTCAAATTAAAGGTTTTCAAGACAGAAGAGGCCTGATTATCTTCTCTTTTCTTTGTTTGGAGTGAAGGGAGCTGTATCATGGATGTGTCGCTTTCTTTTTTTTTTTGTTTCCTTTTAATATCAATACATATACATGAATGATAAATAATTTCTTTATAAAGATTTTATTGACTTGCAACAGTCAAACTTGGATCTCGTATTTTTGGCTAGTTCAATCAGAACTTGACACTAATTTCAAGTCATATTTTTTAATAAGTTTTAAAGTAAAATTACAAATTATTTTAAAAATTAAATATAAAATTTTTTATGTTAAATTTATTTTATTAATATGAACTTTATTTTATTAATTAATTTAATTTTAATTTAAAATAGATTTAATTTTAAAATATTAAATATTTTTTAAAGAATGGTTAAAAAATTAAAATTATCATTTTTCTCTTTTTTTGTACCTTTTTCCTTGTTTAAAAAAATCTTTATCTCTTTTAAAATTTTTTTCAAAATTTATAAATTTTGAAGGTAAAGTCTGATTTTATTACAACTAAATGTTTAAAATTGAGTCCACTTAATAGAGTTTAAATTAATAAATAAACTTAATGTATGATCTTTCTATATCTATTGGATCTTTTTTTCTTGGAAAGAAGAAACAATAACAGAGAAAACATAAACATGAAAAGAATTAATAACAATGTATTATTGAAAACAACTTTGATTTATGAGATCAAGTAAATAAATATTTTTTAAAAGATTTTTAAGAAAACTATTCAAAATTAATTTTCTGGATGACTAAATTATTCACATATTATTTTCAGTTTTTAGATGAATACAATTTGCATAAGGTTTATTAATCATTTTGGTATTCTTTAGTTTAATATATGATTTAAATACATTTAAAATATGATTTTTTATTATTTTGATTTATCTATTAAATATTAATAACAACATGTTATTCTATCATCATTTCTATATTTACAATTTGAATTAATGTATCAAATATTAAAATTTGCAAAATATCATTTATTAATCAGATATTTTTTAAAAGAAAAAACCCCACCTTGATTCAAATAATAGAAAAGGTGTGTATATATAAAAGAAAAATGCACATTGCATGAAACATTATGAATAATTGTGTTAATTACATTTAATATGACATATATTTTGTTTATAGTCTTAAATTAAGATTTGTTAAAAAAAACAAATTTATTTATTTGATATTGATATTTTTATTAAATGTTTAATATAAAAATTTTATTTATAATTTTATTAATATTAGTAATTTTATATATATGTGATAAAAATATTTATAAGAAGATGAAGATCCCCGTGACTTTGTAGGCGCCTTGTTGGCCCATGATTTGTATCGCACTTTGGATGCCCGCCATGGGGTTGTTAGAGGAATTACAAAGGATGCCAGTTTGGGTTTGAAGATGGACAATACGATCTTTCGGCCAATTACCATTGGGTACTTAGGCTGTGGCGTTATGCTTCTCAAACTGGTGCTAGCCTTTTGTTGTTTGGGCTGGCTTCTAAGTCTTCGCTTGTGTGGACTTGTTCTTTAAAATGTTGTTGAATTTGGATTTTACCTACATTTATAATAATAGTTTTTTAATCCATATCAATAATAATAGTATTAAGTAAACTATATATATAATTATTTTGAAAGTTTAATTATAAAAGGTTATCGTAAATCGAATATTTTTTATCTTCTGCCACTAACGTTGAGAGGAATATAAAGCTACTTAAACTAACCAAAAGTTAGATAAAGCTTTGTCCATGAGAACCCACCATAAGACCCCTCCCTGTGAAAAATCATCCCAGCACATTGCTCTATTAAAATGAAAACCATCACAAACACTTCTATGACAGACGATCACTTTGGCATTGGGCTTGTTTTTCTTGCTGACCTTTAGGGCTTTAAATTTGGTACATGTGCCTTTTGTGAGGTCTATTTGCCTTTTGCTAAAATATTTTTGCATTTTATTATATACTCTTCCACCAAATTCAAGACTTAATCCACTTGACCCGCTACCTTGGCATAAAAATATTTCAATAAATAAAATTATAAGGATAATATGAAGTTGGCGTGAACTTCACGGCGGGGGGCTAGTTCTCGTTGAAAAAGAAGAACCAGGAATCATTGTTGTTGCAATTTTCAATTCTATCATAGCTTTACATTTAATGAAAAAAAATTAAACAATATAATGTGTGGGAGCTAGTAAGAGTAGTTTAATTTAATGTTAACCATAAACCAACCCCATGTGCACCGGTTTCTTAATCCGAGTTTTCTGGCTGGGAATCTTAGCTTATCCTAGTTTTTCAATTTATCAATTTGTTTCTTTTTTCACTTTATACATTACATGATAAAAAAAATATAAATCTTTTATGTTATTGCATTGCTTTATGTGCAATTATTGGTAAAGATTTTAAATTGGTTTCTCAATCATATTTATTAAGACATACCAATTAATTAATAATCGACTAAATTAATGGGTTTATCCAACAACATAGAATTGATAATTTATTATGTCAGGCAGAGAGAATAATTTGATGAATGGGTGCCACCCACTAAATAAATTCTTGTAAAGCATCTCCAAACCAAAACCCAACTTTAACTAAGACAATGACCAGATAGAATTGATACAATGCCTTCAAAAAAAGAAAGAAAGACATTCACTTTCTTAGGTGAGCTTCCCTTTGACACCTTAAAGAAAGCATTCAAGAACCCATTGCTATGCCGAATTATCAAAAAATTAAATAGAATTATCCATAGTTTTAAATTATATTTAAAAATATATGAAGTTAAAAATATGTCAAATTATTTTTTGAAATGTATTCTACTGATTTAACTGTGGAAAGTTTTCTCAAGCCAAAGATGGTTTTTGAAATTTTTATTAATCTTATGATTATATTAAAGATTAAATTTTTATATATGATTAAAAATGTTTAAAAATAAAATAATAAATATAAATCGATTTTCAGATGATTTTATGAATTTTACATGGCTTAAAAACAAAATGGATATGCTGACCTTAGTTCTATTCATAATTGAAAAAGTTTGGAGGTGAAAAACTACTTTTTTTTTAAGTTGTCAAACGATTAACCAATCAGGCAAATCCACAGGGCCCAAGAGGGAAAGAAGATTGAAATTTTGGTGGTTGAAGCAGTGGGAAAGGTTTCCTTGACTTTCTGCGGGGCAGTGGTCAGGGATGATGTTGCCATTTTATTTTGTTGCAGATGGGAATCTAATGAATTGCTGAAGGCGCAACCTCAACTGTTTCTCTTTCTTACACAAGCCAGAATGCCAGCACAGCCAAACAACTTAACTTTTCCATTACGCCATTAGCGCCAACAGTAACCATGATTCTCCCTCTCTCTCTCCCCAAATCCCATTTCTTAATCTTATTTTATGCAATAAAAGAAAAAGGGGAAGCATATTTCTCAGAGAAAAGAGAGGCAGTGAAGGACACCAAGAAGCATTTGTCAGATTAGGGTTTTTATATCCTTCTTCAGTCCCTTGTTCACTCCCTTCACTGCCTAAAAATTCCCTGCAGAAACGGTCTCACTACAACCATGGTATGGAAGCTTCACTTGCTGCCCCTCTGTTGAGTCCCTTTCTTTTTTGTTTCTTTTTTCTTTTCCTATCTCTCTCTTTCTGTGTCTCTGTGTTTACATATATAATATTTCGTATTTTGGTTTTAACTTGTGGGGGTTTTGATTGGGTGGATCCAGCTCTGGGGTTATTGAGTTGTTCGGTTTTGTTTTCTTAATTTTCTTTTTCTGGGAGGTTTGCTGGAATTTCTTATGGGCTATTTAAGGTCTCTATTTTAATTGTTTCGGAAACATATTGGGTAAGAATCTGGAGATTTGCACTGATCTGGTGATATATATTTGTTAGATTGTTGTATTGAATTGGGAGCTCACGTGATCACTGTTTGATATGAATATTTGTTTCTGATATTAGCAGGATTTCATGTTAAAATCTGGATAACTTTTCGGTTATGCTTTTCCTTGAAATTCAATTTAGACACAGGAGCTGAAAGATTGCATCTTTTTTGAATTTTTGTGGAATTTCAGATCAAGTTTCTGGTTGGTGATGCTTAGTTTTTCGGCTGCTCGGTGAAGTAGTAAAGTGCATAGCTGCAATTGGTTTTTAGATAAATTGGCAGGGAAGATGGAGGACCAAGTGGCTTCGATTGGTAGGTCCCCTGTGGATTCAGTCAGAGAATTGAGATTAGAAGAAGATGAGGAAGATTTTCGAAGCTGTTGTGAAGATGAAGAAGTATGGAAGGAGACTGAAGAGTTGGTCAAGACTGAAGAATCAGAGGAAGAACTTGATGAATTTTCAGTAAAGATGTTTTTTAAGGGCATATCAATAGCTGAGGGAGAGGAAGCTGGTTCTGGTTACTCTGGAATTGGAGTGGTCATGGAGAGATCAGCAAATATTCCTGTCATTCAAGTGCAGAAAAAGCTTGATTTTTATGTAAAGGAAACAGTGGCTGACTATTTAGCTCTGATGGATGGTCTTGCAGAGGCTATGCAGAATAATGTCCATTGTGTATATGCTTTCACTGACTCTGAGCTCCTTTACAATCAGGTGAGTCTCATTGTGAAAGATTATGTATCTTCATCTTGTAATTTGTATGTAGAGTACATCTTATAAAAGTTATACGCTTATAGCAAATGTAACTTGGTTGCTTTAACACTTTAAGCAGCAACTTGACAAGATAAGGTTCATCAAGTGTTTTCAGTAATTAAATTGTAATTCACTTTTCAATGGTATCTTGCTGCATTATTAAGTTATTGTGTCAAGAGATATTCTATTCATTCAAATAGCATTTTCAGTTTATTAGTGTCATTCTTCTAGTACTCCATTTTTGAGGAACTTTTGGATGTAAGAATAATATGAAAGTCTGAAATTTGATGAAATTTGACATCACAAATTTATGGCATTTGGTTTTCTTTGAATTTAGTGAGCATAACTTGCTGGATTTGCTTTGGTTTTTTGGTGAACTTCCAATATACCACTTTTAGTTTTCTTATATGTCCTCAAAATTTCCAATGCCTCAATATGCCACCAAAAATTTGGTAGCAGAAATATTCTTGAGAACTACTTATGCTGTTCAGCAATGTAACTCTTCAGACAAAGGACATTAAAAAAAAAAAAGGTCGTGATTACTATACATGGTTTATTTTTAGCTTGTCTTTAATTGCTTAAGTTCATCATTTTTTATGACATGAGAAGTATCCCTTTATAGAATATTGAATGTTTTCTTACAAGCAATTAATTGAGGGAAACCTATCATGAATGCAGTCCTAGAGAAGTTCAGTCGTGTTTTAACAATCTTTGACAATGCACATAAATTTCTGGTTCTTTTTGGCTACTGTCAACTCTGCCTTACTGATGTAAATGATTGACAGATTATGCATGAGGAGAAACTTGAGATCCCGCTATTGATGGCACTGAGGGAAAGGATCCTAGAACGTACCAGTAGTCTGGAAGCTTTTGTTCTAAAGCTTGTTTCAAGTATGGAACTTGAGAGAGCACTGCAATTAGCCCAAGTGGCAATTGGAGTTGTGTCTTCTCCTGCCGAGGAAGATAAGTCAGTTGAGAACTGTTCAATCTGCTGTGAGGAGAAGCCTTCACCGATGATGATGACAATGAAATGTTCGCACAAGTTCTGTTCACATTGTATGAAAACTTATGTTGATGGAAAAGTGCAGTCTGGTCAAGTTCCCATCAGATGCCCACAGTTGAGATGCAAATATTACATATCCACCACTGAGTGTAAATTTTTCCTTCCACTCACTTCCTTTGAATCTTTGGAAACAGCACTGGCAGAAGCAAATGTTCTTCACTCAGATAAAATTTACTGTCCCTATCCAAATTGTTCTGTCCTGCTTGATCCTCATGAATGTTTGTCAGCAAGGGCGAGTTCATCAAGTCAGTCAGATAGCAGTTGCATTGAGTGCCCAGTTTGTCAGAGGTTTATCTGTGTGGAATGTGAGGTGCCTTGGCATTCATCAATAAGCTGTGAAGAGTACCAGAATCTCCCCTTAGAGGAAAGAGATGCTGCAGACATTACCTTGCATCGCTTGGCACAGAATAAACGATGGAGGCGTTGCCAGCAATGCCGTAGGATGATTGAACTCACCCAAGGTTGCTACCACATGACTTGCTGGTAGGAGAGATCTCCCTTTTTTTTTCTTTCTGATGAATATTGCTTTGGGTATTAGCATTCAGAAAGTAATTGGAAATTTCTTAGTAATAGAAGGTTGAACAGTTGCAAATGCTTATGCATAACTTTGGTCCATAATTTTTTTGTTTAGACAACTATAAGTTTGTTGCTTTTACTTGATATATCGTCTATTGCTCCTGCTATATCCTGCTTACTACATTTGGGTAATAACTTGGGTAAGGTTACGATTAAATAAAATGTGAACTGCTGATAATGTAAATATTGTGCTGTGTGTGTGTGCCTGTTTTTGTTTGTTTGTTTTTGTTTTGTTTTGTTTTTTCTTTTGTATCAGGAACAAGCAAAGTATATATATTATTTACATGCACCCAGGGGGTGCAACCCTTTACAAGCGTTGTTAGCCTTTGGGGGTCAGGATTCTGTAAAATCTATAAGATCCTCCTTGTTTATTTCTTCCTCACGATGCTGGCCTGAGCATCACAAAAGGAATCAGCCTTATTTTCCTTCTTTCTTCTGTTCTCCAACCCTGCCCAAGCCTTCAACTCCTTCCTTCACTGCTCCCATAGTAACCCTGCCCAAGTGCCTGTGCTTGTTAAAGGGGGAGAGATTGAATCAGGTAGGATCACGCTTTCATGTAGGCACACACACCGAAAAAGCATGGCCATGACCGTTATTGAGGATTAAGTTGAAGATAGCAAATCAATATTTAGATGTCATAAAGCTTAAAGATCAAAATGTATTCAAGACAAGCCCGCTTCTTGCGATAGAATTTCCAGAAATTCATCTTAGACAGAGAAATTGTATCAGGTAGCTAGTGTTCTTGGCACACATGCTTATGTGGGCACAATGCACACAACAAAGAAGGGACATATTACCATCATGTACTTTTGTTATAGATGTTTTAGAAGATAGTAAATCATCTTTAAATGTCTCAAAGCTAAAAGATTGTCAAATATATGCTTCCTTGTGGTGGAATCTGAAGAGATTCATCTTATAAGTTTAATACAACAAATTGTGTCAGTAATGTTTTTTTGGCTTTCCATTTAGGGAGTGTTTGAGCATATATTGCTACTTTTACTTATCTTTGTAAAATTATTTAGTCAGATGTTAATTATTCGTATAACCATTGGCTTCTCTTCTCATTATCGTCATGTTCTCTATTTCATTGTGAACATTTCAAATTGATCCTCATTTCGAAGGGACCAACATTTCAAATTGACCCTTGTAACTGAGAAAACCTTTAAAAAAGTATCTTGATAGTATTGGACAAAAAGCCAACTTCTTTTCCATTTTGGTGAGATTGCTTCCACAGTCATGTTTTCTCAATCCTGCCACCGTTGTATATTGTCAATCATAGCTTTATAGTTCCTCGTGAAGTTGTGAAGTGGCTTCCAGTTGATCATGCATGTCTGAACTGAAATTATGAGTGTAATACTCTACTTTCGATATTCAAGCGAGGAATTTCTTTAGGTTATGAATCCTGTAGTATTTTAAAAGTTCTTCATGCCTTTGGGAATCTCTAAGTTTCCTGAGTTGATTAATCAATCAACAATAATCTTTTGGTTAACAAGCCAAACGTTTTATTTTCACCATATATGTGACATTGCTTTTACGCATGTCTACATTTGTTGTGGGACACATGATACTATCTCATGCGCTCTTTCCATATTATGTCGGTACACTAAATGTGCTTCATTGATGCACAGTTGGTTTCATTCTAGTATTCTAGGATTTGAGCTGCTCAAGATGGTGTTATGTACTCTCCATATCCAGAATTAACATGAAAGCATCAGATCCACCAAGAGTTTCTGTTACAATTACATTTCTTAATCTGACAAACATGGATGCATATATGTGGGTGTACATACATAGATAAATACTTTGAAGCACAGGTGCAACTACACACTGTGTATATGATACTTCTAGAAAAAATATTATTCCTTATTGCTTTAGTATTTTTTGTGTATGATTTTCATAATTGAAGTGTTGTCAACTAAACACTTGTCAACTTAGATTGGTTTATATAACGCATGTGTTGATCATTGAGTATTTGATGTCAGTAAGGTGGCATGACATCTAGTTGTGATAGTGGACTGCAATTAAGTGGAGTCTATTTTAGTACACCTTGTGAAGTTTCAGAAAACTAAATTTGTTTCCATTGCTGCTTTTCCAGGTGCGGACACGAGTTCTGCTATTGTTGTGGTGCTGAATACAGGGATGGCCAACAGACGTGTCAATGTGCCTTTTGGGATGAAGAGAACTCCGAAGATTTGGTAACTCATTCTGTGCAAGAATCAGAACAATGGGCATGGGAGACATTCAATTCACTCCCCATGATCATGGATGCCTACTCAGATCAAGAGAGATCGCAGCTGGCTCTTATTCAGAGGTTCCTTGCTGGGGGTTTCAGCCTGAGCGACCATCATCCATATCAATCACCTCCTCGCTGTACAGACTCCTACGTAGATGCCATGAAAGATCTCCATCAGCTTCCTTGGCTTGAGAGGTTTGTCTCTGTGATAAGTGATAGCTACTATGACGAGTATATCCAGTGAAGCTACTAGCATTCTGTTGAAAAACTGGGCAACAAGGTCATCCAACCAACAAGTTTACAGGGGAATTACAGAGTTTCTCACTCTATTCACTCCATTCCATTCACATGGGCATGCTGAAATTATTGCTCTTATACAGTTCTCTTGTTCATTACTTAGATGCCGGAGAATTTGTAACACTTAAAGGTCCTTGCATAAGATGTCAAGGGGAGAATCTGTGCTTGATAATTGCATTCTTCTTGAAAGGAAAGGATAGAAGATAGAAAATTTAATGTCACTAAAAAAATGTCAATGAAACAGAACTTTTGTGTTGACTCTCACGTCCTCTCTCCTCCTTCTGGTTCTTTTCCTTCCTGGTTCTTGGCAAATATGAATTCCTACATGAAAGTACACATACTGGAATAGTTCTTTGGCTGGGTTGTAGTCTTGGGAATGTGAACTTATTTTGGAAAAATTTTCTCAAACATCTTCCCCCTTGATCTACTTAATGTACACCATAATTACCGGATCAACGTGGAATGTAACGATGGCCAATGTGCTCTTTTCTTCCCACATTCAATGTAAATGTGGTCTTGAATCAGCTTTTACCCCAAATAAACTGGTTTAGGAAAGGTAAGTATCACTCAAAATGAGAAGCAAGCTATGGTGGGATTTTTGGAGTGGCTCCTGTAATAGCCGCATGAACTGCAATACTGCCTCTGCTATGATTCGAAACCCGCCCCGCCCCTCCCCCTCAAAAGAAAAAAAAAAAAAAAAACTCTACTTTCTTTCTCATATTCACAAACCTATGACAAGACCTAAAGAATTTGTTTTAGGCTAATTGTAAAGAATTTTGAAGAAAAAGCCAATTAGATCAAATTATTTCAATAGCTAATGTCCTTTTATTAGAGCCAAAGGAAAAAGACGATAGGCTTCAAGAGAGAAGCACATAGAATCAAGAGACCATTAAAGCACTTTCCAAATCAGACAGAAATTGTTATGTGCTCGTTACTTTGGACGCAACTCACTTTGTGGCCTGTCTGACTCACAGAAAGAATACCACAGAAAGCCTGCCATCTCATAAGCTTTTAAGTTTTGACTAATCAAAAAGATACAATAAGCAGGCATTAAATGAACATAAGGTTTCCATCAAAAAGAATTGCAACCATATCACAAGTTCCTCCATTCCATGTAAAGAAAGCGAAAGGGAAAATAAATGAAATACAAGCAGCAAAGCTGAGTCTTCAAATGATATGAAATAGGTGTAGAGTGGAACAATCTACAATAGCAAAACTTACTGCCTGAGTTTTCTGTGGTATCTAACTTATTTTGACATTCTCTCTACAATTAATTTTCTTTACACCAAAATATATCCGGAGTATACCAACCTATCTGAAACACGGGTTTCAGCTAGCTTACAAAATCAGCATAGTCTGACCAGAGAAAGTGCACCATACTGCATGCCAACTTCAGCAAGAGATAACATTAGATCCGTAGCTAATTGCTTTAAGACTGGAATCAGACATATTTGTCATCCATTTTTGAGGACCATTCGACTTCCCTCTTATGTTATATGCATAAGAAGGCCACCTCACATTCCTGTCACATGAGCTCATCATGCCCATTCTAATATTCTTTTGTGTTCTCTCAAGAACTACAAGGCTAGAAAATGTGGAAAAGCTGTTACCAACAAAGACATCAGCCCTTAAACAGACCTCATAGTCTATAGCCGACTGAATCAGATATGGGTACTTCTTGTAAATTCCATCAACACCCAATTTCTTTTTCTCAAAAGGAAGTAACCCTTCTTTCCAACCGTTCAATATAGAAGAATCTTGAAGGAGACTATCGGCTACTGCAAGATAAAGAACTGAAGGAGTTTGCAGGTCAACAATGTTTCCTACTCTCTCCATAATCTCCTCTTTACTGCTACAAATCAGGCTTATGTTTGATCTTTGCTCTAACTTCTTACAATGAATCATCCAGTCTACTTCTATTCTCATGTGAACGGCTACATAAGGGGGCGGCTGCTGGAAAGAAGAATCCCCAGAATCAAAACCATTTGAAGCAGAAACAGTTTTCTTCCTTGCCTCTCTTCCTATCTCTCTAATCCTGGAGACAACTTTATCAGCTTCTTTTGCTATACTGTCAACTACCACCATGCACTCAAATACCTTCGCATAGTCCTTGACAGGCCAATGATCATGCCACAAAAATGGATTCTTTCCAACAATCCGAACGGTCTCATGCTGATCAATTGGGTCCCTGCTAGCCTGCTTCAATTGTTCCAGATCTCTCTCAACTGTCCACCTCCTTCCACTTCCCTTTTGAAGATCAAATGTTTCTGTTTGATTCTTAAGATCCGAGTAACGACCTAATTGCACAAACCCATTACACAATGAATTAAACCTTTCAAACTGAAACACCTTGTCAAAGGAAGTAGGTTGCAAGCGCTCAATTTCCTTATAGAACAGTGAAGCACTAAGGCTTGGCATCAAAAGAGTTCGGTTCAGCATTTTTGCAGTTAGACATGCTCTTGCAAAGGATATCTTCTGGTTATTCAGTCCCCACACAATTTGAGGAACTTCCAGAAACTTATCTCTCCGGATCCCATCATCAAAATACAATGAATAAGAACCACCACCAATCAATTCAATGTTGCTCCATTCAGTTCCACCATAACCGGATAAGGAAGGAAGCAATACAGCTCTAATAAACAGAACAGTCACAACAAGAGCAAGACATTTACATGTCACAGACTTCAAATAGCTCCGAAAGAACCTTGAATTCTTACAGTTAGATGACAAGTCCATTTAAGTTTCAGAACCTAGACAACTTACCTTGTCTTCTATCCAACATTGTCACAGGAGGAATGAGAGAAAACACAATTCAAAGAAGAAAATTAGCCCATACCCCAAACATTAATCACTCCAAACTTGGAAAGTTATGAGCCTTTAACCCAATATTGTAGTAGAAGTACCAAAACAAACAACACTTTCCATCCACAGCCTGTCCTCAGACCTGGAAATCTGCATTACCCAGAAAAGAACTTATCATTAGAATCCACTTAAACAGGAAAAGTGCAGTAAGTTAAACGGCCATTTACATTCATCATCACATGTAGCTCCTAATAAATATAAAAATATGCTTAACAATAATAAGTACAGAGTGAGGCCCAATTAGGAACTAGATAAGCACCTCAATACAACAGTGAAAGCAAAAAACAACGCGACCCAGATGCCAAATTCAAGCCAGGAGGAGGCAAGAAGACCAGGTGATACCCATAAGACCGCATTCATACAAGATTATAAGCCACAAAAAAACTCCTTCCTTCTTAGCCCAAACTTCCCAAAAGAAACCATCAGATAATCCAAAAGAATGGAACAAATTACAAGAAAAAAAGAAGAGAGAGAGAGAGAGAGAGAAGCAAAGTTGCATTAAGCCCACCTCCTGAATCTGTATTCCCTGGAGCTGGACAAATGGAAAACTACAGCAAGGTGATTCCAAAACTCAATACGAGTTGAATCCAAAATGGTTATTGGTAAGAGGAATCTGAATTCTCAGCAGAAAGCAAAAATACCAGGAGATATTCACGCATGAAAAGGAACCCACTAAAGCCTCAATTCCCGTGAACCAAAAGCAAACCAAACCAAACCAAACCAAACCATCACATCATGACAACCAAGAAAAGAAAACAATAACAAATATAAAAAAGAAAGACCCCTTTTCTTTTCTTGGCATGGTGTTTTTCTTAATAGAAGAAAATTAGTACCGAGAACTTACAAAGAAAGAAAATATAAAACAAAAGGGTAAGAATGTGTTGCGGATGATGATTGGAAAACGAGAAAAAGACTGAAAGAGGAAGTGAAAAAGGAGTCAGAGATCAGTGAGTCGTACACGCCGGATCACAAGCCTTTAATTGTCTAATCAGGTAAAAGCCAAACTAAGTACACCTCCTGGTTCATTCATGAAACCAAAGCATGGGCCTCGCTGCAACAATGCTGTTGGTTGTATGTATATGGAGAAATTTTGCATTTTGTAATTTAGTTTAATTGTCCTAAAGGGACGTGTACGAAAAGGACTTTTTCTTGATTGTTGGGTCCCGAGTGCAGCTACGGCCTAGGTGTCTGACTGGTATGCTTTCGTGAATTCTGGAAGTTGTGAGTGGAGAGGCAATGCCCCCATTCTCTGTTGTTTGCTAGGCAACTGGTGAGGGCATCGTCTGATATAAAAAGACGAAAATGCCCTCCCCGTTTTTTTTTTTGGTTTTTCATTTCCTATCTTTAAATTTGTAATTTACTTTTTTCACATAAAAAATAGATATTGTTGCATAAAAAAATATTTTCCAAAAAAAATTATAATTTAGAATATATTTAGAAATGTAAAAATATTTTTTGAATAATAAAATTTTATATTTGTAAAAGTGATTGTAACTTATTAAATAAAAGCTTGAAATCAAAATTTTAAGTATCCACCAAGAAGTAATAAGTTGGCCAAGTGTTAAAGAAAATGGTAATTTTGATTAAGATATACTTTACTCATATAATGACAAAATTATGGATAATATTTTAATAATATAAAAAAATTATTTAAATACATATATTTCTTTAAAAGTAGCTTCTAGGAGATTCTTTTGTTTCTTTAGAATTATAATAGACTAGGAGGAACAATTGATGGATGGACTAATTATACCTTAAATTGCACGATTAGTATAATTATCCACTTTAACATGCTCCAAAAAGTTAGATGAATTGGCCGTGAGTGGAGGCCAAGGCTTGTCAGCCTTGATTAGTTGCACTCTAACCTTATAATAACATTTTTTTAATTTTTTAATTAAAATGCACTATAGATATTGTAAAATTATGTTAAATTTAAATTTTAATGTAAATTATATTATATCAATAAGCTTATTAAATAATTTTTAAAAATTAAAAAATAATAAAAAATTAAAATAAAAGTCTTATAAAATTTCATATTTACTTTATATTATTAATTATATCCTTATATTTAAAACAATGATAAATCAAATCTTATGTATTGATTTTTTAAAATTAAATTTTATTAAAAAATTTAAAAAATTAAAGTATTTAAGTTGAAATCTTATGCAATAAAATTTGATTTAAAATTTATGAATATAAAAAAATGTTTAAGTTACCATCATAAAAAATTTCATAAGTTTTAGAGTACTAAAAATATATTTTTTAAAAATTTTATAATGTTAAAAAATTTTAAAATAATATAATTACTCAAAAAATTATGAAACTTTTTGAAACAATAACTTGAATATTTTTTTACATACATAAAAAATTTAAGTCAAAATTTATTTCATAAGATCTTTAATTTGATATCTTTAATTTTTGAATTTTTTGATAAAATTTAATTTAGATAAAATTAATAGATTAAAATTTAATTTATTTTTTAAATATAAAATTTGATTGGTAATATATAGCAAATTATAAAGGTTTTATGGAATATTTATCTAAAAATATATATTTTCAAAATTTTAATTTCTTTTTATATTTTTTAAGGAATTTTTTTGGGTTAAATTTTCAATTAAATTGAAAAAAATCATAAATTTTCAATTAAACTAAAGATAAATTAATTTATTTTTATCTTTCTTTTTGAGGAATTAAAATTCGTTTTGACTGTATCTCATAAATTATGATCTATCTCAAGACATTTAAAAGTTCATGAAAAAAATTATAAAAAAGTATTTTTTAAAAATTTTAAATAATATATATTTTTTAAAAAATATTTTAAAATATATTATTAAGATAAATTGAAGTAGCTTGACCCATGTTGATAGGAGTGAGTATTCTGCTAATTCGATTTGGTATAAAAATTTTAAAAATCTAATTAACCAAATTTCTTAAAAAGATAATCAAAAATCGATCGATAATAAAAAAATAACCGATTAATTCAAACCAAAATTTTTTATAATTTTAATCAATAATAAAACCAATCAAAAATTTATTTAAATTTAAATTTTATATTTGTAAAAAATAAATTATTATTAATAAAATTAATTAATCATTAAAATGAAACTCGATGTTTCAGTTGGTTAAAAAAATTAGTCGATCAAAAAACTAAAAGAAATAAAATTATAAAAAAATTAAACTAAATTAACTAAAATCAATTTAATTTTTTTATTTTAACCCAATTATCCTCACCCTTATATGTAGAACCCACACTAGGTCACGTATGAAATCAACTAGGGATTGTGGGCGCTGGAACAACCATGCAGCCTTGTTGCCCTTTACATGTCAAAATAGTTAAATACCTAATTTATATCACATGCAGCATAATTGTGATATAGTTTACTCAGTCTCAAATACAATGAAACAGCTCATCACGTATTATAAATTGACACCCATGTGGTGGGTGCACTCGTTGCATTTAAGATTATATATCTTCTTAACATAGTTTAATCCGTTTTTAATGCACCGAGAAACAACTCATACCTTATATTATATTCAATGGGTTAGGTATTCGTAAATATTAAATCGCATAACATTGTCGCTGTCCATTAAATGTATCACTATCATTTTCACTATATTATTGACAAAATTAAAGCTACATGCCCAAGTGGAACCATACTTCATCATGATATAGAAATTAATTAATATAAAATTATTGACCTTAAAAAGAATTAAAAAATTTATAATCAAATGAAAAAAAAATACATATTATTGGCAATTTGTTCAAATATAGTTTGGAGGGATGAAATAGTTGGATTATGATATTATTTTATTATTAAAACTTTCACTAAATTATTTTTGGATAAATGTAACATAAACTCCAAGGTTTACCCTTTTTATGTATCACATTAATTTTATATCATTTAATTACAAGCTCTTTAATTGAAACCACATTATGTATAAATTTATCTTTCTTATATATATATATATATATATTAAATAACAAGATCTAACATCACTCATTGATTTGATTTTTTTTCTTTCCTTGAAAAATCTATATGGGAGAAATTAATCCACTCTAGTTGATGAATAAAAAGGACTTGAATTTGCAATTAAAATAAAAGTAATAAAACTTATGAAAAAGAAAGAAGAAGATCATCTCACCGATTTAGAGCTTTATTACATTTGATCTAGATGAGACAAAATTAATGCAAGGCAAGTTTATCCCACATTTTAAAAGGTGCACCAAATAGAATTTATTAATCTCATAATTAAACTCCAGATACCAAGGCATGCTTTCATAATACTGTCTTATGTAAATGGTGGTTGTAGGTCAAGCTAATCTCTTTGTCCTATTCTTCTGTTTTATATCCACCAGTTGTGCATTAATGCCGAAGATAATCAAATATTATTATTTTAATTTTGTAAATTAAAAAGATTTTTAAAATAAAAATAAAATTTAATTTATTTAACCTAAAAAAAGAAAAAGAAAAATATTAAAAAGCGTGTGATGACAAGGACCGGAGGGAGAGAGGGCCAGCCCATAACAGGGATGTATATCTACTGTTGGAGGCAAATGGAAAGTGAATGGTTATTCCGATGGATAAGTGCCACGTCACATACCCACCTGTAGGGTATAATGTAGACGAGAAGTTGACGCAGCGAATCTTGTCTGACACACGTGCGTTTTTGTTGAATTACTCCCTGTCACATGTCTTCCGACTTCACTTCACATTGCTATGCTTTTGGGCAGGATCGGAATCATGTTAAATGGTAAAGGCAAATGTGAGTCTTAACCCATTAAGACCGTGATAGAACCCGATCCAACTACAGATCTAAAATGACACCGTTTCAGCCCAATCCAATTTTGGGCTCCCATGAGTCACACATTTCCGCTCTGCATGCTGACTCACTTTTGGTATTCTGGTTTTGTTTTAGCACAAAACAGAATTAAGATATTTTATAAAATAATGGTATCTGATAATTTAATAAAATTAAAAATTAATTTTTTATATTATTATGATAAATTTTAAATAAAAATTTTAATATCAACTTAAATAAAAAAATAATTATCGAGGAAGCTGAAGATCTCTTACGGGCCTTGATAAAAGTAAAACAACCCGAATATAGTAGATATTCTTAACAACAAAGAAGCCTTTAAATCCAACAAATGGGCTCCAATTGAAAGACTATCAATTGCCAAGCCTCGTGAATGGTAGGAGGCAGCATTGTGAATTTGTGATGGCTTGCTTCATGAAGCATATGGAGGCCCTTACTCTAATAACAATTCGGTGCTTTTTTCAATACCACAAAAAGCTGTTGAATCCATCGTGAATACGTAACTAGACGTACTCTTTTTGTCATTAAGATCCAACTTCATAATCACTTTCAATAAAACCAAATAAATTTAGTATTTCACCTTTTTTATAAAATAAATAATAATCAACGTTTCTTTACATGCACCGAGAAATCCTTTTAGCAACTAAAAGGTGCATATATCTAGGGTGTTTTATGCAGAGCTGACTACGATTCAGCTGTTCAAACTTATGTTACCCAAATAAGAACCTTATTTTGTAGCCAAACTAGAATCGTTCGTTATTGTTTTAGTTTCACATCGAGCCTTAACTTGAATTCATTATGGTTTGGTTACGGTTCACATATTTTATGAATCGTAAATTGAACCAGCAGGTTCCAATTTTTGGTTTTAATTTGATTTTTTTAAAAATTATAATATTATAATTATTACTTAATTGATATCATTATTTTATAATCTTTATTTTATAATAAGAATTAAATGTCTAATTAATTTAATTAAAATGGTTAATTTTTTATTTTTAAAATAAAAAAATAAAAAAGGTTCAAATCGATTTTAAACCAGATATTAAATGGAATCTTAAACTGGACCAAGAGTCGGACACTCGGACTCTGAACTAAATCTTAATTGGATCAAAACCTAGCGGTTTAGGTTTTGGTGCTTCTCTTCCCTTGACTTGAATTGGTGGTTCTAAATTAAAATCAAATCGAACCCAAATTGTGGCATAAGACTTATAATATGCATGATATTTGACTTTATTGCTATTAAATACATGAAACTTCTCACAATTTGCTTGAAAAGGATTTTATCAACCTTTTTTTTCTTTAGATTTTTTTATGAGTTTCAAACCCACTATAATTGGTTTTTGAATAAAATTATAGTTCTTCATTTGTAAATTTTTTTATACATTCTTTTTTTGAGGAATAAAAATTGTAAAAGTAGGTTAAGTCACTTTAATACAAAAAAGATCATGAATCATTCTAAGGTCATACATATAAAATTTTCCCATTATGGACTTATTAAACTTTTCAAACAAGGCCCTATCAAATCCATTATATAACATCTTCCGAATACAAGTATACAAATAGTATTTTTCCTCCATCACCAATTTTAAAAAAAGTTGATGCTTATAAGAACATTTTTTTAAATCTCTCTTTTAGAAAATATGACTTTACCAAGTCTAGAAAATGATATTTTTATCCTTAAGTAATGGCAAATATAAGATATATATATATATATATATATATATAGTTACAATAATGTTATTTCTCTTATATACCTAAGTTTTATCATCTTACAACTCGCCTACCTATGTATCATTATTGTAGATACTTAATTTTTGTTTAAAAAAAATCAAAGGGTTGAGGTCATCTGATTTATGTAGAGGGAGATGAAGAGAAGGGTCAGTTGTGTAAGTGTTTGGTTAGGTTAGCTATGATTAACTAGCAGGGTTGGTACTTATGACATTAGGATATGTTTTTAGATTAATAAGTAATGTGAAGATTAAAGTAAAAGTTTGCTACAAATTTTTTTTTTAGGAATGTAGATGACGGAACAAAATTAAAATGTACTAAAGATTAGCCAAGCCTAAGTACAAAGAAAACAAAATCTTTTAAAATAGATTTGTTCCATCATAATTGCAAATTTATTAAAAGACTACCAACATACGTTAGTCAAAATGAAAAGCTACAATTCTGTTGGTGTAATAGTGGAGGGAGTGGAGTCCATTTATGGCTTTAGGAGCAGTCCTTAGTCGATCGACTGTGAGGGATTTGTAAAATGAAAAGTCTTAAAACTTATTCCAAGAATTGTGTCCTTTTGAACCATCATGCCTTTCCATTTGGGTATGTTCTTTTATATATGTGTTTCCTCATCAAAAGATGCATTCATGAAAGGTTACAGCTCTTCATGAAAGGATACTTCCCTTCACTAAAATACATGAAAAGGTCAATAAATATAACCATTCTTTATGTAGACTGACATACATTTGAAAAGTACAAAATTGATAAGTCTTTTACTTTCAAATCAATTCTTTTCTCCTTTATGTGCAAAAAACATTGAGGAAACTCTCTTTTTGTAAAACAGTATTAGTGTTACACTTGATTGTGGGTGTGCAAATTGAGTCAAGGGTCTTCATTGTATCTTGCAGGAAATTTGTTGTTATCTTTTTGTATTAAGTGAGATTGAAACTGGTGGGGGCGAATTGAACCTAAAGGTTATTGTAATCCTACATTTTTTGAAGAAGTTTACACATTTTTTTGTTTATCTTTTTGTTACAGAACCATCTCCACCAATTAAAGAATCAAATAGTATTTTATAATAATGGCTTCTACAATATTGAGAGAGATGACTTTCAATATTGTTAAGCTTGAGAGGTCTGATAATGGAAACTTCCTACGATTGTAGAAGAAGATGCACTTCTTTTTAATAACATTAAAGGTGGTGTACGTTCTAAACATAGCAAGGCAAGAAGAGAGGGTTATTGAGACCATGACTGAAAATTTGAGGAAAACACAAGTAAGACAATGATAACAACATCTACATGGGACATATCCTCAATGGCATGTCTAATGCGTTGTTAGATGTGCATAAGATGGATTCATAAAAGAACTATAGGAGAAACTTGAGGTAAGATACATGTCTGAAGACGCAGCAAATAGGAAGTTTTTTGTATTGAAAGATGATTAATGGTTGGTTTGTCATGGAACAAATGCATGAAATTGAACGAATTCCCAATAACTACAAACAACATAACATGCATAAGGATGAAACTATCGATGACTCCTCAATCATTAACAAAATTTCTCTTTCATGAAAAGATTTTGAAAGACGTATGAAACTTAAGAAGGATGACATTACTTTTAAGCAGTTAGTTAATCACCTTCGACTTGAAGAAGAATATCATAAACAAAACGATATTAAGGGGCAATTTTCTCATGAGAAAGTTCATGTGGTGAAAAAAGGTAAATCTAATAAGTTCTTAAAGAAGAGGAATCAAGATTTTTGGTAAATCTCATGATAATGACAATGGGAATGATTACAAAAGAAAGAAAAAGAAAGGTGGTTATTTTCATTATGGCAAATCTAGACATTTCAAAAGCGAATGTTGTTTTTTAAAGAAGAAAATTATAAAGAAGGATTCTAGTACAACAAAAGACAACTTTGTTGCAGTCATTTTCGAGGTCAACATGATTAAAGATGTTGGAACATGGAAGATAAACTCTAGTGCAACCTGCCATGTGTGCAGGAACTAGGATCTCTTTCAGACAATCAATGAAAAAAAAAAGGTTTGTTCTATATATGAGAAATGCATCAATTATCCAAGTTAAAGGCAAAGAGATGATGAAATTAAAATTCACTTCTAGAAAAATACTCATTGTTACTGATGTATATTATGTATCAGAAGTTAGAAAAAACTTAATTTTTTTATACCTTTACACAATAAGTATGGGTTTAAGTCTATATTTGAAGGAGATAATAAGTTTACTACTTCTAAGGCAAGAATGCTTGTTGGGAAGGAATATTTATGTGAGAATATGATCAAACTAAATGTAGTTAATAATAATACTACAATTTTTACTTATATAATTGAATCCTTTGATTTGTGGCATATTCATTTAGGACATGTTAATTTTGAAAAAAATCAGTGAAACAATGAACTCAAGTTTGATTCCTAAGACAAACAGAAATTTAAATGCATGTACAACTTGTATGTTAACTAAAATAATTAGGCTTCTTTTCACAAGAGTTGAAAAAAGTTGTAAAATGTTAGACTTAATTCATTCTGATGTCTACGATTTATATGGTTGGCCCACCATATGTGGTAAATAATGTTTTATGGCATTCATAGACGATTGCACTAGGTATTATTATGTATATTTAATGCACTCAAAAGATGAAGTCTTAGATAAATTTAAAATCTTTAAAACTAAAGCAGAACTTAAATATAAGACATTTATTAAGCATTAAGGACTAATAGAGGAGTAGAATTTTACAATCTTAGTTATTTTGAGTCTACTAGAATAATTCATCAAAGAACTACACCTTATTCCCCACAACAAAATAGTACAGCTGAAAGAAAAATAGGGTATTGAAAAAAATGGCAAATGCCATGTTATCCTATTTAAGTATAGCAAAAGGTTATTAGGGAGAAGCCATGTTAACAACTTGTCATGTTTTAAACAACCTTTATGAACTTCAGAAGAAAAGAAAGCCTAATCTCAACTATTTCAAAGTTTGGGGATGCAAGGCAATAGTTAAGGTGCCTGAACCAAAAAGAAAGATCAGGAGAAAGAGGATTTGAATGTGTATTTCTAGGCTATGCTGAAAATAGCAAAGCATAAAGATTCATGGTTATTGAATCTAATGACTCATATCGTGTAAATATAGTAATTGAGAAGAAAATAGATTTAACTTATTTTTAGATCTCAAGGATAATATCCATACTAATGTACATTATCCAAAAAATAATGTATAATGTACATTATCTAGAAAATAATGAATGTAATAAAGATATATTGGAATGTTCAAAACCTAGAAGAAGTCAAAGAGCTAAGAAACAAAAAACTTATGGAGTAAATTTCTTTATGTTCTTAGTGGAAAGGACAAAAGAATCCATAGAATCCTCTGGACTAATTTGCTATAATACAGAAAGTGATCCGAAAATATTTGGAGAGGTAATAAATTCTTAAGATGCCACTTTTTGAAAAAAAGCTATACAAGAGGAAATGGACTCAATAATGAGGAACTTCTAAACCCATTGGGTGTAAATGGATTTTGAGAAGGAAAATGAAGGTAGATGAAACCATTGATAAATTTAAGGTGAGACTAATTACTGAGGGATTTACACAAAAAAGAAGGCATTGATTATTTTGACACATATGCACTTATAGCAAGGATTTCTATAATAAGAGTTTTATTGGCACTTGCTTCCATTTAGAAGTTTGTCATTCATCAAATGGATGTGAAAATTGCATTCCTAAATAAAGAATTGGAGGAAGAGGTGTATATAACGCAACTCGAAGGGTTCATTGTTAATGGTTAAGAAAAGATATGTGAATGAAAAAGTCCTTGCATGGATTAAAGCAAGCCCCTAAGCAATGACATCAAAAGTTTGATTAAGTTATCCTTATTAATGGATATAAAATAAATGAATATAATAAGTGTGCTTATAGTGAGTCTCATAATGAAAAAGGTGTCATGATTTGTTTATACGTAGTTGACATGTTAACATTTCGTACTGATCCAGATGACGTAAAACACACTAAGAGTTTCTTGTCTAGAAATTTTCATATGAAAGACTTAAGGGTATTTGATGTGATTTTAGGAATTAAAATAATATGAGATGGTGAGAGTATAGGTTTATCTCAATCTCACTATATAGAATAGGTATTAAAAAAAATTTAATTACTTTGATTGTTAGCCAGTTACTACTCCTTTTGACTAAAACAATAGTTTAGTAACAAATAAAGTTAATGTAGTGGCACAACTTGAATATTCAAAAGTAATTAGATGTTTAATGTATGTCTGATCCCGTTGAGATAATTAAAGGCTATGGGAATGGCATAATAATGTTACCAAATAGTGCCACTTTACCTGTTAAGGATACATTGCTAAGTAATAAATCTAAAAGAAATTTATTTAGTTTCAAGATGTATGCCATAATAGATACCAACATGAGACAATTCATGAAAAAATAAATATTTTTTTTTTCTATATTACTTATTCTAAGGTGAGAATTAAAATCATCCATGAAAAGTTTAAGGCTTCTGATTTAGGATTTTGCTGTGTTTAAATAAGAGTTATTAAGTCATATGCTACCATATTTTTGAAACTGGTGAACCTTAATGTATTTGGTCTTTAGCATGATCACCTTGGTCACCTTGATGCAATAATGATACGCAAGATCATTATGAACTCAAGAGGATACCCTTTGAAAAATACAAAGGTTTTGTTATCCAAAGATTATTTTTATGAAATATATTCATAAGGAAAGTTCATTATTCGACCATCTATGACTAAGGTTGATGTGGAATCACCATTTTTCTTGCAAAAAATTCAAGGTGATATTTGTGAACCAATACGTCTAGTAAGTGAACCATTTCAATATTTTATAGTCTTCATTGATGCATCCTATAGATAGTCCTATGTTCGCCTATTGTCCATGTGCAACATCACTTTTAAATGTTTACTTGCACATATCATGAAGTTTTGGGCACATTTTTTTAGCTATCTAATAAAGAGCATGAGGATAAATAGTGTTGGCGGATTCACTTCAAAGACTTTTGATGCACATTGTACCTCTTTGATAATTGAGGTTGAACAACTAGTCCCACATGTTCACACACAAAATGGATTAACAGAATCATTGATAAAATGTATGTAAATAATGGCTCAAACTTTATTTTAAAGCACTAAAATGAGTTCTTTTACATGGCACCATACAAGTGATATTGGCAAGAATTCACCCTACTATTGAAAATGCATAATCTCCATTCAAACTTGTCTTGGATTATGAACTAGACATTTTATATTTTTGCACTTTTGAGTGCTTTTTGTAGGTGCTTATTGCACCTTAACAAACGATTACAATGGGACCCTAATGCCATTTAGGCATTTACACTAGGTATGATTCACCATCTATTATTCAGTTTTTAAAACATTTGATAGATGATTTATTTACTACTAGATTTATAAATTGTCACTTTAATGAAAACCATTTTTTCATCATTGGGGACACCTAAAGCTTTCAAAGGAGTGAAGTAGAAAAATGATGAAATTCTTTAATGGAGAGAACATGATTTATTTTATATAGATCGATGCTCTTTTGCATGTGAAAATCAAGTATAATAGACAATCCGTTTGTAAATAATTACTAATGGACTTCTTGATGACTTTGATAATGTGGCTAAGGTGACAAAGTCTCGCATCCAAATTGTAAATATTCTAACTCAGATTCTTACTCTTGTAAAGTAAGAGGCAATAGATGATAATGTACCCTGAACTAAATGGGTTGATCGATAAGACCCAAAAATGCTATTCGATGTAAGATGAAGGGGAGAAATAAGGAAATTACCTTATCAGTTTCAAAATAAGATATTCCAAGAGAGGAAAAGACCTTGAATAAGGTTAAAACCCATGAATAAATCATTGATTTAGAGAATACGGAGATGTCAATAAATTAATATAGTGATCTTTAAAATCTAAGTGAGATAATCATCAATGAATCTTTTGTAGTCTCAATAGCCCTTGAGATTATGCATGATGATTATGAATTTTGGTTTTATAGTCAAATGTTGTCAAAGGTAAGACTGGCTTAATTGAAAGAAAATAATTCAAGTTAAATTGACTTCACTCGCTAAACAAAATGTGTTTGGCCCTATAACCCAAACCTCAGGCAATGTCAAACTTATGGGACACAAATGAATGTTTGTTTGACAAAGAAATGAGAAAAACAAAATCATGAGGTATAAAGCTTGAATCGTAGCCTAAAGATTTTTTCAGAGATCTAGAATTATGTATGATAAAATATATTCATCTATGATGGATATGTCACATTTTGATTTTGATTAATGTGGTAGCTTATCAAAAATTAAAAACATGTCTTGCGAACATTGTAATGACAGATCTGTCTGGTTTGTTAGATTTTGATAGCTACATGAAAATTTTCGAAGGAATCAAAATGCCTAAAGTATACACTCCCCATAACTTATTCTCAATGAAGTTATAAAGGTCTTTGTATGAGTTACAACAATCCTACTACATGTGATACAATCACTTTAATGAGTATCTCAAAAAAGAGAGATACAAGAATGATCTCACTTGCCCATGTGTACTTATCAAAACATTTGAAATCATATTTGTTATCATACTAGTATATGTCGATGATATGAATTTAATTGAAAAAAATCATTGAATATCAAAAAGAGGAGTTTGAGGTTAAAGATTTGGGTAAAAACAACTTTCATCTTAGTTTAAAGCTTGAATATGAAGATAACGAGATTCTTGTTCACCAATCACCTCATATTGAAAGAGTACTTAAGAGGTTTAATATGGTTAATTCTCACCCTCTAGGTATTCCTATGGCCATACGATATCTTAAGCCTTGTAAAGATTTGTTTTGACCTAAAGAACAAGAAATACTTGATCTTGAAGCACAATATCTTGATCTCATTGGAGTTTTTATGTACTTGGCATAGTTCACCAGACCAGATATTGCCTATGTGGTAAATTTATTAGGTAGATTTAACTTTGAGTCAACTAAAAGAGATTATAATGGAATTAAACATGTTTTTCATTATATCCAAGGAACCAAAATAAACCATTAGTCTTGGACTAGTAGGATAAATTGATGCAGAATATAAGTCTATATTAATTAGAGATTACAATATTATATTAAATGTCATGTACCAAAAACCTAGATACTTACTTGTATAAAAACTCATAACTGATTAGTATACATCTTTGAATAACAATAATAAATTAATTATATATATATTTATTTATTTTCTTCTATTATCATCATGAAAGATATTTTCTAATAAAAAATAATTTTTAAAATAAATTTAAGATAAGTTAAAAGATATATTTTAATTTTGAATTTGAATGAATGGATAAGTTGCATTGGTAGGTTCAAAAAAAAAAAAAAAAGGGTATAGACCATAATTTCTATGTTATTCCCTCTCATTTCCTTGCAGACCAGCCTGTAACACTCTTTATTTTATTGAAACTATTGAAATCCCTTATGCCATGTTGATTCCCTTGCCTTTTTTAGGTCTATTCTTAACGTGCAGGACATAAATCTAACTTAAATAAGGCTCGCTCTTAAACCGACTACTTATTCTACTATAATTGTACATCCACAACATGGTGTTTTATACTAAGCAAATGCTAGTAGCTACATTTACTAACCACTCAAAGATTATTCTATTTTATGAAGTGAGAAGCGAGTGAGTTTGGTTTAGATCCATTACACAACACATTCAAAGTATTTGTGAAATAACATTAATTATTAGTTCTTCCACTGTAATTCATGAAGATAATGTTGCTTATATTGCAAAAATTAGAGGAAGATATATTAAAAGAAATAATACCAAGTTTAACTAACAAAAATCTTTCTATGTTCATGCGAGTCGATGAGTTAGTGTGAAACGAATTCACTCTTTTAATAATCTTAAAGACTTCTTTACTAAATTTTATGGACGTCAATATTTACGAAATGAGTATATGGCATCGTTATGAGACAAGCTATTAAACTGCAAGGTTAAGGATGGACATCTTGTAAAAGGGAGCGAAATGGACTCAATACTCCGCATTCTTTTTCCTTTCTGATTGGTTTTTGTCCAACTAGGTATTTTCAACTTAAAATTTTTAATAAAGCAATAGAAACATTTCTAAATTAGGTCTTAATATCATGGTGTCCAAAAGAAAGTGATATGAAATAAAATAATGTGGATTCCCCCTAAATATTATATCTAAAATATTCTTTGTTATTGAAAAAATTAATTTATGTTCGACCTAAATTTTATACTTAAGATATTCTATATTAATTAGAGATTACAATATTACATTAAATGTCTTAGAACAAAACCTCAATGCTCACTTGTATAAAAGTTCATAACTAATTATTGTAATATACACTTTTTGAATATTAATAGTACACTAATTTTTTCTATTTATTTATTTATTTTATTTTATCATTTTCACGAATGTAATTCTATAATAAAAATTATTTTTTAAAAATAGATTTAAAATAAGTTAAAATATGTATTTTGATTTTGAATTTGAATGAATGGATACATTGAATTGGTAGGGGAAAAAAAAAAAGAAAAGAAGGGCATGGACCATAATTTCTGCATTGTTTCCTCTTATTTTGCTACAAACCAATCCCTAACTCTCTTGGTTTCATCGAAACTTCTAGAATCCCCTAGATTAAAGCAACTTCTTTGCCCTTTTAACTTTTTTCTTAATGTGCAAAATACAAATTGAACTTGAATAGGGATTGCTTCCAAACCAACTATTTATTCTCCTATAATGCTACATGCATAACATGGCATTCTATACAAAGCAAATGCTAGTAGAAGCAAGTGTGTTTTGTTGAGATTCATTACGTAGCAAATTAAAAGTATTTGTTAAATGACATCCGTTAATAGTTTTGCCACTGTAATTCATGAAGATAATGCCTACTCATATTGCAAAAGTTAGAGGAAGATATATTAAAGGAGATAAGAACAAGCATGTCTCACAAAAATCTTTCTATACTCAAGCAAGTCGATGAGTTAATGTCAAACAAAAATTCGCTATTTCGATAATCTTGAAAAATTAGTTACTAAATTATTGTCAACATTAACATTTATGAAATTAGTATATGGAAATTGTATGAGACAAGATAACAAATGGCAAGGTTAAGTGTACACATATTATAAAAAGAGCGAAATGGACTTGATACTCTGTATTCTTTTTCCTTTCTAATCGATGTTTGTCCAATTGGGTTTTTTCAGCTTTAAAGTATCTCATGAAGCAGCAAAAACATTTTTGAGGTTATTTCACTATATGAAGTTAGAAGCGATTGTGTTTGGTTGAGATCCATTATATAACACATTCAAAGTATATGTGAAATGACATTGGTTATCAGTTCTCCAACTATGATTCATGAAGATAATGCCACTTATATTGCAAAAGTTAAAGGAAGATATAACAAAAGAGATAAAACTAAGCACATCTGACTAAAATCTTTCTATACTTATAAAAGTCAACAAATTAAGGTGAAATGAATTTGCTCTTTCGATAATCTTAAAGACCTATTTACCAAATTATTATCGACATCAACATTTAAGAAGTTAGGATATGGCATCGATATGAGACAAGCTAACAAACTGCAAGATTAAGTATGCATATATTATAAAAAGGAGAGAAATGAACTCAATACTCTACATTCTTTTTGTTTTCGAATTGGTTTTTGTTCGACTATGTTTTTTTGGCTTAAAGTTTTTAATGAAGTAGTAGAAACATTTCTAGAGTAGGTCTTAATATCATGGTACATCCAAAAGGGAGTGCTATGAAATAAAATAATGTGGATTTCCCTTAAATATTATATCTAGAATACTCTTGTTATTGAAAACATAATTTGGATTCCACTAAATATTTTACCTATGATATTTTGTATTAGTTAGAGATTAGATATTGTATTAAATGACTTGTATCAAAAACCTAGATGCTTACTTATATGAAAGGTCCTAACTGATTATTGTAATATCCACTCTTTAAAAATCAATAATACATCAATATTTTTTATTGATTTATTTTTTGTTTTCTTATATTATTACCATGAAAGTTACTTTACAATAAAAATTATTTTTTAAAATAAATTTAAAATAAGTTAAATTATGTATTTTAATTTTGAATTTGAATGAATGGATATGTTGCATTGTTAGGTTAAAAAAAAAAAGGTGTGGACCATAATTTCTCTGTTGTATCCTCTCATTTCCCTATAGACCAATCCCCAACTCTCAGTTTCATCAAAACTTCCAAAATCCCCTAGATTTTACTAACCACTTTATCCTTTTAAACTTTTTTCTTAACGTGCAAAATATAAATCTAACTCCAGTAAGGCTCGCCCTCAAACTGACAACTTATTTTACTATAATAACACATCCATAACATGACGTTTTATACTAAGCAAATGATAGTAGCTACATCTAACAATCACTTTGAGATTATTACACTTTATAAAGCCAGAAGCAAGTAGTTTTGGTTAAGATGTGTTATATAGTACATTCAAAGTATTTGTTAGATGGCATTGATTAATAATTCTCTCATTATAATTCATGAAGGCAATGTTGCTTATATTTCAAAAATTAGAGAAACATATAATAAGTAAGATAAAACCAAATATACTTGGCAAAAATCTTTCTATACTCATGAAAGTCAACGAGTTAATGTTAAACAAATTCGCTCTTTTGATAATCTTAGAGACCTATTTACCAAATTATTATCGATATCAAAATTTAAGAACTTAGTATATGACCTTCGTATGATACAAGCTAATAAACTGCAAGGTTAAATATGCACAAATTATAAAGGGGAGCGAAATGGACTTAGTACTTTGCATTCTTTTTCCTTTTTAATTGGTTTTTTTCTAACTTGGTTTTTCTAGCTTAAAGTTTTTAATTAAGCAATAAAAACATTTCTAAACTAGGTCTTAATATCATGATGTATCCAAAGAAGAGTGTTATGAAATAAAATAATATGAATTTTTCTTAAATATTATATCTAAAGTATTCTCGTTATTGAAAAAAGTGATTTGGATTCCATTTAAATATTATACTTATAATATTATATTAAATATCGTATATCAAAAAACTAGATGATCTAAACTAATTGTTATGATACACTCTTTGAATATCAATAATACATTAATTAATTTATTTATTTATTTTATTTTTTTATTATCATGAAACTTATTTTATAATAAAAATTAATTTTTAAATAAATTTAAAATAGGTTAAAATATATATTATAACTTTGAATTTGAATGAATTGATATGTTGCATTGGTAGGTAAAAAAAAAAAAAAGAGGGCATGGACCATAATTTCTCTGTTGTTTTCCTTTCATTTCCATGTAGACCAATCACCAACTCTCTTGGTTTCATCAAACCTTTTGGAATCCCCTAGATCGTACCAACTCCTCGACCCTTTTTAACTCTTTTCTTATTAAGCAAGATATAAATCTAACTTGAACAATGCTCGCTCCCAAATCGACTACTTATTCTGTTATAATGATACATCCATAACATGGCGTTTTATACTAAGCAAATGCTAGTAATTACAAACACCAACCACTCTGAGATTATTCCCCTTTTTAAAGTTAAAAGTGAGTGTGTTTGGTTGAGATCTATTATACAAAATATTCAAAGTATTTGTCAGATGACATCGATTAGTAGTCCTCCCACCGTCATTTATGAAGATAATGCTGCTTATATTGCAAAAGTTAGAGAAAGATATATTAAAAGAGGTAAGACCAAGTATATTTGACTAAAATTTTTCTATACACATGAGAGTCGACGAGTTAATGTGAGAAGAATTTATACTTTTGATAATCTTGGAGACTTATTAACCAAATTATTGTCGACTTCAACACTTAAGGAATTAATATATGGCATCGGTTTGAGACAAGCTAATAAAATACAAGGTTAAGTATGCACATATTATAAGGGGGAGCGAAATGCGCTTGATACTCTGCATTTTTTTTCCTTTTTGATCGGTTATCGTACAAACATATTTTTTTTTTGGCTTAAATTTTTTAGTGAAATAATAGAAACATTTCTAGACTAAGTTTGAATATCATGGGGTATCTAAAGGGGAATGCTATGAAATAAGGTCTCAATATCATGGGGTATCCAAAGGCGAGTGCTATAAAATAAAATAATGTGGATTCTCGCTAGATATTATATCTAGGATATTCTTGTTGTTGAAAAAAATAATAATTTGGATTCCACCTAAATATTATGCTTGTGATATTCTATATTAATTAGAGATTACGATATTGTATTAAATGTCTTTTACCAAAAACCTTGATGCTGACTTGTCTAAAAACTCATAACTGATTATTGTAATATATATTCTTTGAATATTAATAATACATCAGTTTTTTTATTTATATATTTTTTATTTTATTTTTATCATTAAAATAAATTTAAAATAAGTTAAAATACATATTTTAACTTATTTGCATTAGTAAGTATTTAAAAAAAAAAAAAGAAGGCATGGACCATAATTTCTGTTGTTTCCTTTCGTTTTTGTACAGACTAATCCCTAACTCTCTTAGTTTCATCGAACCTTTTGGAATCTCCTATGTTATGCTAACTTTCTTGCCCTTTTTAACTCTTTTTTTAATGTGCAAAATATAAATCTAACTCGAATAAGGCTTGTTCCCAAATTGACTGCTTATTATGCTATAATACTACATCCATGACATAGAGTTTTATACTAAATAAACACTAATAACTACATCCAACAACCACTCTGAGATTATTCCACTTTACGATGTTATAAGCGGGTGAGTTTGGTTGAGATCCGTTATATAGTACATTCAAAGCATTTGTTAGATGACATTAGTTAGTTCTTCTATTGTAATTCATGAAGATAATGATTTTTTATATTGCAAAAGTTAGAAGAAGATATATTAAAGGAGATAAGACCAAGCATATGTGACAAAAATCTTTACATACTTATGAAAGTCGACGAGTTAATGTCAGATGAATTCACTTTTTCAATAATCTTGAAGACACATTTACCAAATTATTGTCAACATCAACATTTAAGAAATTAGTATATAGCATTGGTATGAGCCAATCTAATAAATTACAAGGTTAAGTATGCATATATTATAAAAGGGAATGAAATGGACTCAATACTTTGCATTCCTTTTCCTTTATGATCAATTTTTGTCCGACTAGATTTATTTGGCTTAAAGCTTTTAATGAAGCAGTAGAAATACTTTTAGACTAGGTCTTAATATCATGGTATATCCAAACGAGAGTGATTTGAAATAAAATAATGTGGATTTCCCCTAAATATTATATCTAAAATATTTTTGCTATTGAAAAAAGCAATTTGAATTTCACCTAAATATTATATTCATAATATTTTGTATTAATTAAAAATTACTATATTATATTAAATATGTTGTATCAAAAACCTAAGTGCTTACTTATATAAAAGTTTCTAAGTGATTATCACAATACATGCTCTTTTGAATATCAATATTACATCAATTTTTTATTTTTTATTATTGTCATTAAAGTTATTTTATAATAAAATTAATTTTTTAAATAAATATAAAATAAATTAAAATATATATTTTAATTTTAAATTTAAATTAATGGATATGTGGTATTTATTGTGAATAAATAAATAAATAAATAAAAACAAAGGGGCGTGGATCATAATTTCTCTGTAGGTTCTTCCCGTTTCTGCGGTCCCATTCTCAACGCTCCTGATTTCACCGAACCTTCTGAAAGCATCTAAATCCTACCAACACCTGCCCCTTCTTAATTCTTTTCTTAATGTGTAAGACACCCGAACCAATTTCTTAGAATGACCCAAGGTTATTTACGTCATTTGGTTGTCCCAACCTCGGACTTATAAAAGCGGGCCCTCCAATTGACTTCTTACTTGGTCCTTTTTTTGGGTTTGGGACGCAGTCGAGATTTGACGACTGACTTAGGTGTCTTCGACAGTCCGATTTTCGCCGATGGAGCGGGGAGGTTACAGTGGAAGGGGTGCTGGTGGTCATAGAGGAGGCAGAGGTGGTCGTAGCGGTCGTGGCGGTCGTGGCGGTGGTAATCAACAGTATCATCAGTACCAGCAGCAGCAGCAGCAGCAGCATCATCATCAGAGGCAATACCAGAGTCAAGGTCAATGGAGGGATTCCAGTTATGGTGCGAACCAGCCTACACCGTGGCGACCTCCTGCCCAAGTGGATCTTAGTCTTGGCGGTGCTTCTCCTGGTGGACAAGAATCCACAAGGGGTGCGCATGGTGGAGGTGGTAGAGGGAGAGGCAGGTGGTTACCTAACAGAGGCGGGGTGGGGCCTAGTGCTTCTACTACCCCTCCTTCGGACCCGATAGAGTCACTGCATTCTGGTACGGATCTCTATGTTAATCTCTTTAGTATTTGCCATCTGTTTGTCTGATATTGATCGAGTACGATGTGCTAAGGAAAAATGGTCACCGCCATATGGGATCTTGGTATCTGGATTTTTGTTACTTTGTTTCCATGCTTTTACACCAAATGCTGATATCGGGTTTGGCCGTCTTTGCTATTACTTTGGGTCTTATGATTAATAGCGTTATTGGTAAGCCACAGATGAACTTCTCCGGAACCAGTTTAATGATGAAAGTTGCATGGGGCTTCTGTGTAGATTTAAAATTTGCTCTTATTGTCTTACTTTGGCTGACATGGGTAAATGATCTTCTTTTTGTCTGAATTCTCCAGTTGCAATGAAATTGAAGTACACTAACATTTTGATTAATCATTTATTTTTGCAACTCAGGATTAGTCATTATATTATTGTTTTTTTCTGAAATCAAGATGATATCCATGCAGTCTGTTTGAATGGGATTCTGGAGTTCATTGATTTATCATGATTGTTTCTGAAGTTAATGTCATTCTGTCTCTACTTTCTATAACAATCATTCTTCTTATTTATTTATTTTCTGCTGGTGGGGGGATGTCTTTAGTCTAAATATACTTTTTGATGCTAATTCAAGTGAATGTAGCATTATGGATTAGTCATGCATCTTAGTGCGTAAACTACTGTATTTTCTAACTGATTTTGTTCATGCAGAGATGCAATCAGTGAAACTATCCGATCATTTGCCTTCTTCATCTTCTGTTGGAGAAAAAACTGATAAGATGGTCCCAGTTAAACGGCCGGATGGAGGTGGTACCCTGGCAATACGGCATATAAATCTTCGTGTCAACCATTTTCCAGTTACCTTTAATCCTCAGAGTATCATAAAGCACTATGACGTTGATATCAAACAGGAGGGAGCCCCCAAGAATGGTCGCCCAGGGAGAATATCTAAATCTAACTTGTGTATGATCAGGAACAAATTGTTCACCGATAATCCCACTCAGTTCCCCTTGTCAATGACTGCATATGATGGTGAGAAGAATATATTTAGTGCAGATTCACTACCAACAGGTGTATTCAAGGTAGATTTTTCTGAGGGGGAAGACATGAAGAGTCGTAGGTACACGATTACCATTAAATTGGTGAATGAACTCAAGTTGTGCAAATTGAAGGATTACTTAACAGGGAATCTTTTCTCTATACCCCGTGATATATTGCAAGGAATGGATGTAGTGATGAAGGAGAATTCGACCCGGCGAATGATTTTTGCCGGCCGAAGCTTCCATTCCCCTGATGCTTCTTATCAAGATGACCTAGGATTTGGCATCACAGCATCTAGAGGATACATCCATAGCCTCAAACCCACCTCCCAAGGTCTAGCATTGTGCTTGGACTATTGTCTGCTGGCTTTTCGAAAACGCTTGCCTGTTATTAAATTTTTGGAGGAGCATATTCCTGGTTTTCATATTGATCAGTTTTGGAGTTTTCGGGCAGCTGTTGAGGCTGCTTTGAGAAACTTAAAAGTTACAGTAACTCATCGCATTACCAAACAAAAGTATACCATTGCTGGGTTGACCAGGGATAGTGCAGTGAATACTTCATTTGATGTTGAAGATCCAGTTGGCAGTGGTGCACTAAGGAAAGTTGGTGTTGTTGATTATTTCAGAAAGAAGTATGGCAAAGATATTGTGTACAAGAATATTCCTTGCCTGGATGTGGGGAAAAACAATAGGAAAAATTATGTGCCGATGGAATTCTGTGTCTTAGTTGAGGGGCAGATCTATCCAAAAGATCAGTTAGATGAAGAGGCGGCCCTGATGTTGAAGCACAAATCACTAGCAAAGCCTGGAGATAGAGAGAGAATGATCTGTCAGATGGTACGCAGTGCAGATGGACCATGTGGGTATGTATTGAAAGCGATTAAGCATTTTTGTTTGCCAACATGAACTCCATTGTTGCCTGTAACTTTTGGTTTTAGTTTCCACTCCATTTTTGGCTGATAGTTGCTTTCGATTAGGTGAAGAATTACTGATCTTTTAATATGAATATCACTAGTTTATGACTTGTTATGATTAAAATGTGGTGCAGTTCTTCCCATGGTATTCCATATGGTTGTCTTCTTGTATGATCATCAGCAGCTCTCATTTCCATGCAGAATTGTATGGATGGTCAAGTGTTATCTGCTAACATGTGAACAGATATATGCCTGAACGTCGTAATGATTGGCTTCTTGTTGGTCTTAGAGTAGGGAGAGTTTATTAGCTGCATTTATGGATTTGATGCCTGAGGTGATTTGCCTAGATGGTTCAGGTATTTACACTTAGTTGAAGGCTTTTCTCTCCTCCCCTACGTCTTGACCCTCTTCTAGATGAAAAAAAGAAGAAGAAAATAACGGCCAGGCAAATATTAACATTTATTTTATTCCTCCAATGCACTGCACATAATTCTGCGCAAAGTTTACTTGAAACTTAACTAAGGGTTCACAGTTTGTACAATTAGGGGTCTTTTTTGCAATTCAATTAAGTGGATGCAACCCTTGAATACCTAAATGTCTTTATCTGACTATTAACTGTTTGAATTATATTTTACATGCATTAGTTTATTAGGCTTACTGAGGTGCATCCTGCATAAAGTTTTTAAACATAATGATTGGATAAGTAACCTGCGGTCTGAAGTATTCGGTTGTTTTGAGGTTTAGTTCCTTAACAAACTTTGTTGTATTGGCAGTGGAGATGTTGCCCGAAACTTTCAAATTGAAGTTAGCAAGAATATGACTCCAGTAATGGGGCGTGTCATTGGGCCTCCTGAGCTGAGGTTGGGTGCTCGCAGGGGTGAAGTAATTAAAATAACGGTTGACAAGGAGAAATGCCAATGGAATCTTGTCAATTGTGGAGTGGTGGAAGGGAAAAGGGTTGAGAGATGGGCTGTGCTTGACTTTAGTGCAAGTGAGCGAAACAGCTTGAATCCTAACCAATTCATTCCGAAGCTTATCGCTCGATGCCGGAGTCTGGGGATTTATATTGAAGATCCTCTATTTTGTGAACCTGCTGGAATGAGAATGTTATCTAATATTGGTGCGCTCCATGGACTGCTTGAGAACATCACCACTCGGGCTTCTAAGTATAATGGAGGTTGTCCACAAATTCTTCTCTGTGTGATGTCTAGAAAGGATAATGGTTACAAGTTTCTCAAGTGGATCTCTGAGACTAAAATCGGTGTGGTGACTCAATGTTGCTTGTCCAAACATGCCAACATGGGACGTGATCAATATCTTGCTAATCTGGCCCTCAAGATAAATGCTAAACTTGGAGGCAGCAATGTAGAGCTTATTGATAGGCTCCCTTACTTCAATAGAGATGACCACGTTATGTTTGTTGGGGCTGATGTTAACCATCCTGCCGCTCAGAACAGAACAAGTCCATCAATAGCAGCTGTAGTTGCTACAGTAAACTGGCCAGCAGCAAATCGTTACGCAGCCCGGGTTTGTGCTCAGTATCACCGTAAAGAGCAGATCATTAATTTTGGGAATATGTGTATGGAGCTTGTTAATACTTATGCTCGGCTAAATGGAGTTAAGCCCAATAAGATTGTTGTTTTCCGCGATGGGGTGAGTGAGGGCCAGTTTGATATGGTTCTCAATGAGGAATTCATCGATCTCAAAAGGGTATTTCAAACAGCAAACTATTTCCCAACCGTCACTGTCATTGTAGCACAAAAGCGTCATCAGACTCGATTATTTCCAGAGAATAGAAACGATGGAGGCTCTACTGGTAATGTGCCTCCCGGCACTGTTGTTGATACAAAAATTGTCCACCCACATGATTATGACTTCTACCTTTGTAGTCACTATGGGGGCCTTGGGACAAGCAAACCTACACATTACTATGTCTTGTGGGATGAGCATGGTTTTTCTTCTGATCAATTGCAGAAGCTCATTTACAACCTCTGTTTCACCTTCGCTAGGTGCACCAAACCCGTATCTTTGGTACCACCTGTTTACTATGCTGACCTTGTTGCTTATAGAGGGCGGCTGTACAATGAAGCAATGGATGGGCATAGCAGGTATCCAGCTTCAGCGAAAGCTTCATCTTCTGCACTGTCTTCAGTGTCTCATGTCAAATACCAGTTGCATGCTGACCTGGAAGATATCATGTATTTTGTTTGACGGGCTGGAGCGTAATGATGAAGCTTGTCCATTTCCCACAACAGGGAATGGCCTCGTCTACAACTTTTGTTGAAACACCATAATGCAGGTTTTACTCATTTTCTACATAGAATAGGAAAAGGAGTTTGTGCGTGAATCTAATGGGTTTCAAGTGTTCATGTGTAGCTGGTGTTTTCCTCTTAGCTGTCATGGTCACATGGTCATGCATGTTGTTGGATGACTGGTTTATTTTTTTCTTTATTTTCCTTGGTTTCATTTATGTGGATCTGGAGATTGTTAAGTGCCATACGTGCTGTTGTATTTGGTTGGAGTGCTTTCTCTTCCTCTGCATGTTCCCTGATGTATTTGTTTATTCTATTCCGTCAAGTGGATGCTGGGAATTCTATCTGAATTCTGTCTTTAAGCCATTGGGTTTTCAATAATTTGTCTCGATATATGGATGCATTTCATGACTTGAGAATGTAATATTAAGCTACAGAATAAAGCGTACAGGTGTGAAAGTATGATAAGCCATGCAATGTTATCATCGGTACATGCTAAGTTTAATTAAGCAAAGTGAGAAGAAGGTGCATCATGCATCTGCTCTGTTTTCTGCTTTTTGTCATCGGTCTAATTAATTAATTTATTTTCAGTGGTGAAAGCATTCTAAAATAATAAGAAAGGAGGGGGAAAAAAAAGGATAAGTGGTTTGATGTTGGGTTCAAAGATTGAATTTGCTGTATATTTAAGTACTTAATCATGTAGTCTGAATTGAAGGGTTGCATGATTTGCAGCAAGGCTTGTTTGCTTCTTGCAATGAGGATTTGAGCTTTCAAAAGGAAAAGATCAATGAGGGATTGATGATATTTTATATTGGATTTGGCCATTTAGGTTGGCTCATGAAACATGTTTCATGGTTCAATTGTTTGCATATATTTGACAATTATACATTGTTAACTTTTGTGGTCACCTATTCTACTAGTTTGAAAAGTGTTCTTATATATGAAAATACTCCCCTAGGATCTCATTGCTGCTAGTTGATGGCCTCAGGTAACTTCATTACACATAGTTTAATATTTGAAGATTGTGAGAAGGGAAATGTGATGGTTAATGATGGTGAGATTACAATTGAGGGATTGATATTTTGATGAAGACTTTAGAGGAACCTAAGATAGATACCAAAATTAGGGAAGACTAGGTGAAAGATAAGGCAACATAGCCAAAGTTGCAAAAAAAATTTCTTGGTTGATAGTAATTTTTAATCAAATTGGCATGTTGGGCTTGATTTTTTTGGTAAAACCACTAGATTTAAGTTAGACAATATCACTTGGATGCATTGGATAGATTGAGGAAACATAGGATGAGTAACTAGTTAGACAATGTCACTTGGATGCATTGGATAGATTGAGGAAACATAGGACGAGTAACTAGTTAGACGACATCACATGGATGCATTGGTAGATTGAGTGAGGAAACATTTTCATTCCTCAAGCTTTTGCTAAAGCATCAACCATCAGATTCTTGATGTGCTTGGTACCTTCACTCTGAGTTGACTGCAATGTGCAAAGCAGTCTTGCTTGCTGGCTGTGGATGAGAAACTTGCAACTCTTTAAGTGAAGAAGCCATGACCACCAAGTGCAGTGACTAGTAACTCAACAAATGTGTTCCCTGCAACTTGCTGCCTCATGCAAATGTCCCTAAAATTCGGCCGCGGATGGTGAGATAAATGAGATGGAGAATGAGAGTTTCAGATTCATGAGATAAGGGTTTGGATAAAAAGTGAGACAACAGTGTGAAGTAAGAGTAGACAGATTTTGTCAAAGAGAATGAGACAAAAGAGTTGAAGAAATATTACCCTATCTGTTACAGAATGAGATAGATACTCAAAAATTATCATTCATCATTAATAGAACAGATAATGAGATAGGTACCTCTCTTTCTCTCTGTTAAATTTCCTCCACTAGTGGAAGCCAAGGAGTGGTGAAACTAGGACAGGTCACTTCTGTTAAACATGTTCACTAAAGACAGTGCAAGAAACTCATACTGTTGGATTGTAGTTCAACTCCAACTTCTACTGATGGACCATGTAAGCTTGTCTCATCACAAAGGCATCTGCAGAAGTTGAGATAACTGGTTGGCATTGTGGAAGACAGTTCAGTGTGCCCTACCAAAATAATTGTATAGATATAGAGATTCTGATTTTGGCTGCTAAGCTTGTGTGGGAGAGCGACAACAAACATTTATCTTCTGTACAATTCCATATAACACATGCGGCAACAAAAATTTTAAGAAGGGACAGTATTTATATTAAACAAGCTTTTTTCTTCCTGCATCTTACTAAAGTTTAAGTAACAACTTTGTTTTCATCTTATTGAAACATAGATCGATGGTGCCGAAGCTGGTGGAATTGTGAATAAAAAACTTTCATCATTGTCTGCTCTAAGTTCAGAGAAGGATTTGGGACTTTCATTCAATCTTTGAGGAAATCATCTTTTCCGCAACATAAACCTCTTCATAATAACAGAACTCCAAATATGCACACTTCTTGATACACTTGCACCAAAAATGAACTTAAAAAAACTAAACAGATCAACTATTACGTGTATAGAAACGGAAGTTTCCTACTTTGCCTGCTTCTTTTGTGACTAGAGGATGCTTCTTCTTCAGCATACGGTAGCTTCTCATATCACCAAGGATTTTGAAGAGGGTCTAGCAGCTCTCTGTCCAATGATGAGAGCAAGGAAGCATAATCTGTTCAAAAGTTTTCAAGAGCAGAAAAAGAAATTGGTTCAGTCAATGAGAGGTGCAAATAAATTCAGCAGAGGCTTTCACACTATGCCCAATGAAAAGTTACTACTCTCTCTAAAACTACCTCAATGTACTAAGTGACTGCAGCATTTGGTGGAAGATTACAATACCTGAACCTTTTACAAGATGCTGCAATGAATTTGTTGCGAGTATCTTCTCCTCCTGAGCTCTGTCATAACCAGAGGACTTTAGCAGCTGTGGTACGAGGACTGAGCATGCCATGGTTCGGAAATTTTCACCACCAACTGAATCGATGAAGTTGCTAATCCATGAAATAGTATAGAGGCATACTCGTGCCAAATTAGGAATGCCATTGGCTATAGAACTTGAAAGTGCAGCCAAGAATCTCTCTCTACCAGTGTCAAGTAAAGCACATGCTGCTTTCTTTTGCCAGTTCTCAGTTGCCTCTTCCTCATCAATCTGATTTTGTGAATAAGATGAACAGAGCATATAGTGTAAAAATGTATTTCACACTGGTAATATACTGCCAGTTGAATGAAATTGAAAGCTTACCAAACTTTGATCGCCGAGAGCATCATTGCAGCCAAACGAGTTCTCACTGAAGCCTGCTTGTTCCAAAAGCCATCCTTCTGTTGTTGCCTGTCCTGTGCAAGGACAACGGTCACCCAACATTATAAGAGCTCTTGCTGATTGTTCTTGAACCTGTTTGTCACATGTTTGACAATCCAATGCTGCTATGATTGCCTCGACTGCATCTTCTCTATAAATGCTGCACTTGGATTGATCTCCCTGCAATACAACTGCTACTCCATATAGTGACTGCTCATAATTCTGAACTAAAGCATTGTATAATAATATTCTATTGGGGTATGAACCTTAATTTGACAACTATGTCGGCATTAGTCTTATTGAGAAGGCAAACCAGCTAGACATGGAATTACCAGAAGGTCAAGCTGTAATAAGATTGCTGCCACCAATGGTAGTTCTTCTGGTGAAGCCTTCTGTAGATAAACTAAGAAGATGTGCATTGCATTCAACCCACCCCAGCCTTCTTTCAGTCCCTTTAAGAATCTTATGATCCTTGTCCTTCTGCAAAAATCCCTTTGATATTAGAATATAAGTCAAGATTCTGAAAATAGCCATAACTTTCTGGATAAAACTACCAAAATATTCATACCTATCGAGGCAGAGTAATTCAGTGAGTAACATGAAAGCAAATGTATTGGAATTTCTCTGGTTTCCAAGAACAATCAGTTCAAGAAGAGAAGCCTTGTTCACATTGTCAGCTAAGTAATTTCGACAGCTTGCATTGGCTTGAATGCAGCAGCAAATGAACATAGCAGCATTGTTCCTCTCATGGACATCTCCTGTCTCAATGCTTCTTATCAGCAAATTCAACCCTCCCAGAGATACAACTTCACAAGCATTCTCTAAGTTCCTATCTTCATCAAAACCTGTTAGAAGTTGGTCTAGCAAGTAAAATGCTGCAACTTGAGGACTGCATCTTACGCTAAAAAGGGTCTGCAACCGATCACCAAATTCTAGAACTCGAAGGACTAATGGCACCCACTCAGCCGAGATCATCTGTTTTGCCTTTGGTTTCAACAGGTAAAGAAGAACGGTAGCTTTCAGAAACAGAAAACTACTTCTTAAAAGTCTCAGGAAGATCTGAAGCTGTGGATCCAAATTCAGTATTATTTGCTTATTAATTTCTTTCCTTGATACGAACTCTGCCAACATTGATATAGCTAATTCTAGAACTTCATCATCATTAGAGACAAACAAAACCTCTAACATGCCCTCAATTACAGGTGCTTTCGATAACACAGCTTCATTGGCTGGATTACTATGTGAGTCCAACCAAGCTTTGGTAATGACACGGATTGCAAATTCACAATCACTGAGACTATCTGAGGAGCAAACAGTGTTAATGGCTTTAGTTAGATCACTTGAAGGAAGATGGGTGTTTTCTTCCCTCCTAAATGAATCATTCCTGCCTACATGATCGCCGTTTACTAAGCATTCTGTTGGTAAGCTCTGGCAAGTAAAGAATCGGAGATAGTCTGATTTTCGTGTCTCTGGCTGCCACTCAGCCTTTCGATTTCTGTAACCTTGGCTGGCTGACCTGCGGTGAGTCTTCGTCTTGTTCTGTCAGAACACAAAAAGAGATGATATTATTCTAATGTAACAGTAGATTCAGAACTTTTCTGGAGACCAGAATTGCAGTTCTGAGATAGAGACATAGGTACCCACATGGACATAATTGATGTCACTGTGGTCATCATCTGCAGACACTTTCTCTTGCTCCTGTCCCCAAGCACTGATTGAAGCTCTACTTTGATGATCGAAGTCCATCCATAGATGCTCAATCTTGGGGCCAAAAACAGCTTGATATCTTTCAACGTTTGGGCAGTCACGAAGTCAATTATATGTGATAATTAGTACAAAAGACTAACGAACAACTTTTTAATACTTAAATGCAGAAGTAATCACTACAGATGTATTTTGTCACTTACAAGTTCCTGTTGATTGTTGAATGTGAACTGTTGGAATCTGATAATCTCCTCCTTGATGATCCATAGCTTGGTATTGAGGGCAAGGGCACAGTAGGAACAGCGGGTGCTTCAGCCCCAACTTTAAGCCATTTCTTATAGTAGAGTGCAAACTCAGTGGTACCCATATCCATGAGATCAGTGTAGGCTTTGCTCAAATCTTCCATTCTTTTTTCTCTTTCTCCATAGTCAAAGTTTGTGAAAAATTCAAGCTCTTTATGATACCAAACCTTAAGATGAAGAAGATGTGGAAGGAAAAAAAGGTCCCAAAGATCAGGAAGCAAGTGGGTTCTGGCCAGAAATGGGGAATCACAGAAAACTTGAAGCAAGTGCCTTGCTGAAATCCGATCATTCTTCTCGAGCTTGTAAATTATAGATAAGTAGAGTTGAGCACAAGCAGAGAGATGCGAATTTGGCACTCCAGAAGTTGAACCATTCCTTGACCTTTTTGAATTCAAAGAGGCAACAATGCTCAAAAGCCTAATCGAGTTCCTCAACAATTTCATCCTCAGTTCTTGCTTCGTCCCTGTATCCTGAACTAATCTATCAACGCTGTCAATGCCCTGTTCCATGTTTGCGAAAATCCCATTATCTGACTCCTTTTTCCTTCTCCCCAAACAAGTGTTGCACTTCTCTCTAATCATTCCGCGGAAACTTTCATCTTTTGTATACCGACCAATATATCCACTAAGTATGGATACCACTGCTCTAATGGCGACTTCATCAATTGCAGGCTCATCTGTACTCACACTATCTTTCATCAATGACTTAGAAGACGACCTATCCGTTACGGAACCCACTCTTTTAGATGAACACCCTAAAGACTGGTTCTGGATAACAGTCTTCCCACTCTTTTGACTCAAGAAATCAAAGCTTTTCCGATCCTGGCATATGTGTATAGGAAGTGCTGTTGACTCATCAGATGCCATTCTGCATCTGGGCTTCATAGTTACGGAGCTTTTCATATACTTTCCTCGTTCAAATCCTTCTTCAGCGAGCAGTTCTTGCAGAGAAGCCATTGAATTTGGTTTTGGGGCAAAGAAGAAAGTCCGAAAAGCTTCACTGACATGCTTTCTAGAGGAGAAGATAACGAAGGACAGCTAAGGAAGAAAGCAAAGTGCAAGAATGAGGTGAAGAAAGACACCAAAATACGGACAACCAAGACCTGGGTTGGTCCTTTTTTGAACCTTCTCTCAGAATTTTCGGGGGAAGAAACCCGGTTCGAATCAGTTATGACAAATAAATTCGCTTGTAGGTACTCGACCCGGTTCGTTTTTGGGTGGCACAAGGTATCACACAAGAAGGCAGCACATTTACGAGAGAGAGGATCATGTGATTGCTTAGCTAAATGGGACCCACTTTTATAATCAGCCAATCAAGGTCCTAACTCCTAAGATTCTTAAGCCTCCATTTGCAGTATCTTAGAGAGAAATTATCAGGCACCTTGCAGGTCCGCGAAACCTATGAATCTTCATGCGTCAACAATGAAAAAAAAAAAAAAAAAACTGGTTGATCAGGTGGGCCATGATTTATAATGTTTCTGAGACCATACGCTGCTCCGGCCGCTAGGAAACAATTTCCCCGAAGGCTGAAGGACTAAGGTGCGCGGCAGAACACATTCTATGTCCCACTAGGGAGAGAAATTGACCGTCAGATGGCGACCGATCAACTTTATATCACGGGAAGATGGATGTATTGAAAATCACTGGGCCCCAACGGTCACTAAGTTTTTAACAAGTTCACATGAATTATTAGTCGTCGCAATTTATAAAAGGAATAAAAATAAAAAATGATGCAACTTTGATTTCTCAATATGAATGAGCAGTGCTCGTGAGACGTGGGTAAAAACGTAAATAAGACAAAAGAAATGCTTGTGCGGCTTTAGATAAAACTAATGAATTTTTTTGATATTTTCTGGTCTGATTTTATTTTTAAGATTTATTTTGTCACTTTTGTTCTTTTTCCTCTCATTCTTCGATGCCCATGTCGGTCTCTCGCCACTGTATTATTGTGTGGCTTTGGTTGTCATATTCTCTTTTTTCTCTTTTCTTACTTGTTTTAGCGGATCAATATCTGTATTTTTTTTAAATTCATGTTCATTTATATATAAAAGATGCAACCATTAGAAAAATTATTAAGAATCGAGAAATAATGAAGAACATATGAAATTTGAAGAAATTCTCTTATTCAATTCAAAAGCAATTTTGGATAGTATACAACCTCACACTCAAATTGCAAATTAAAACTAAAAAAAAAACAACTTAGGTTTAATAAATTTTCAAGCTAAATCAAACAAATATGCAATCCTTAAGAAATGAACTTATTTACTGAGAGGCAACAAACTATTAGAACAGAAAAGTTTCTCTTAGAGGTTTTTTCTCTCGATTTTATCTTATGGGGCCTTTAGTCTTGAAGCTTCAAGGTATTTTTCTTCTTTTTTTATCTTAACACTTACGAGGGTTGAATAAGTTTTTTTTTTTCAAATTTTATCATCAGTATCCCCAACATTATAATAGATGAATAAGAGTCTAAAAGATTTATAAGAGCAAACTAATGCTTATAAAAAAAAAAGAGAAAAAGGATGTGGCTATCGAGAACAACTAGGTCATTGACACTTTTGAATAAAAAAGAGTTGTTTAATCAAAAAGCTCTTGTAGAAAAGATCGTATAATTTGGAAGCCATAAAGTAGTTTTCGTAAAGATTTGGAAACTCATCGTGAACTTAATGATGAAGGAGATGGGAGAAAGACTCTACATCTTTTAGGTTGAAGATCCAAATGAGAAGGAAAAAGTAGTTATCTGACAACCTTTAATCAATCATTGATCATCCCATAAGACTTCAATGAGACTTTTATCCCTAATAGCTTGAACATGGAATGATACCCTTTTTGGGTGTAAATTCACAACATCCCTCTAGCTTACATGAATTTTTCTCTTGGCACAGTACTTGAGAAGTAATTGGCAATGTGGAAGAGGTTAAATCAACTGATAATAATATAACTTTTGAAAAATGGATGCGGATTAAAGCTTTATGAACATAAAGAAACCACTAAGATGGTGAAGTCATCTCTTACTGCCTGGTGAAAGGAAACTGATGATATTTTTTTGGTATGAATGACTCCCCGATATATGGTACATATGTGGTTTACTGGACCGTCTGGAATAGGATTACCCATGTGCTATTAGGTAGAAGAAAGAAACTAAAAGATGCAACAAAGAGTATAAGGTAATGGACCAGCATAAAATGAGCCTTACTTTCCTATGGCAGATTTGCAAATAAAGGGTAAAACCCTATGTAAGCCATGGTGGCCTTGAAAGTAACATGAGAAAAAAAATTATCATAAGGCCTCAAATGTGAGAATATTTAACTAAAGCAAAGTCGAGATAACTATAGACGATGAGGAATCGTGGTAACCAAATCAATCAAGTGCACAAGCGGTGGTAAGATTTAAGGTGGATCTTGACGACATAGGATATTTGGAATCTCACGATGCAAGGTACCCATTAAGGGCCATGACGTGCATGGAAAAACCTTTGACCCTAATAATATTATAATGGAGCATTATGTGGTGCTTGTCATGCAAAAAATATCCCTTTACGCTTAGCATGCATGCAGTTTATCCCTAAAATCTTGTGCATGGTGATGGATCCTAATAACTTACTATTCCTTTAGAACTTGAATCATCGCCCATTATTATTAAAAGATCAATGTAATATGAAAGCGGTTGGCTAGGGAGAAATGTAAAACCAATTTAGACCACAATTAACTCTCATTAGATCATAAAAGAACCAAACCTGATGAAGAGGGTGATACTATGGCTATGATTTAGCACACAAAAAAGGTCTGTTCAAATAGAGTGACTTTATCATGATCAATAGAGATTAGTAATATCTAGCCCTGTCGGCCATCATAAGTTATCTAGTTTACTGCCAAAATTTGGGGATACCTTGAACAATTCAAGAACTAACCAATTTGATTAGATGTTTTAAGCCTTTAATGCCCTTTTTTACTAAGACCAAAAGGAAAATATCAAAAATGGAATTAATATGTATAAAATTACATTTTCATGGGTGCTTCATTATGGAATATGATGGTCAAAGGAGACGCTTGGCTCTTCTATGGATAAAGGAGTAAAATGTTGAATTAAAGTCCTTCTCTGCAAACCATATAAATGCATGGATCCATAGGTTCTCCCCAGCACTACAAAGAAGATTTATAAGATTCTATGGCTAACCTTTAATCAGGCACAGATGGAATCATGGGACCTTTTCCATCGCTTGTCCACCCTCTCGTCAGTCTTTTGCTTATATGTCAAAGACTTCAATGAAATAAAGTTCTCCAATGAGAAATTTTACGGTAAGCCCAGATGGCAAATTTTATCACCACCATCTTGAATTGTGGTTTCTTGGGGAAATTTCTTTTTCAAGAAATTGGTTTACTTGATATTGGGGTTCAAAGGATGGTCTTACATAAGAAAAAGTTTAATAGGGGCTGACAAATAAAGAATGTCTTGACCTCTTTCTCAATGGTCATGAGCATCACCTTCCAATCTTGTTTTTAGACCACCTACCTTTATTTTGTTCGACTCTCTCATCTCCTTTTAATAAAACATGGAAGAGCTTTGGATTTGAAAATATGTAGGCTTTACATTTGGATTGTGAGCAAATTATATGAAACAGTTAGAGACCCATATAGGTATACTCTCTTTCAAAAACAGTGTAGAAGATGGAAAGATGTAAGCATGCTTTATTAGGTTAGAGCATACCAGTATTTGGGAATGTTAACCACCAGATATAATAATATCAAGAAAAGTTAGGTTGGCTACTATTGGCATAAGAACAAGGGCTATTAAGCAATGTGGAGGGATATAAAAGGTAGCTTATCACAAAGATGAGTTTATGTGACATCAAAGGTCAAGAACCATATGGCTCTAAGAAGGTGATCAAACTATCAAGTATTTCTATTCAGTGGTTTTGAAGAGTAAATGGGTAAGCAAAATAACTAAAATATAGAATAATTATGGAGACTGGGTACAAGGTAAAGGATAAGATTAAAGGTGTCTTTTTAAAATATCTTTTAGGTATATTCTCATTCTCTAACCTAACAAGGATAAATAGGGTCTACAAAGAGGAGTATGAGATCATATTAAGGTGTTACTAGATCAAAGATATATTGAAGTAGAAATTATCAAGGCATTCAAACAAATGAATGGCAACAAAGCTCTAGTTCTAGATGACTTTACTGCTTTATTTTTTTAAAGATATTGGACATTGGTTGGTAGAGGTATATTTGGCATGATCCTTAAGTTCTTGAATGAATGTATACTTTTCTTTGAGATAAATTAAGCAAATATAATCCTTATCTCAAAAGCTAAGAATATAGTATCAATGAAAGATTTTCACACCATCAGGATTCTTAACGTCATATAACAAGATTATTTCCAAGGTCTTGGTAAATTATTTGAAAGAAATGCTTCCTTTAATTATTGGTTAAAACTAATCTGCCTCTATAAAGGGTCAAATGATTTTTAATGATGCCCTTGTGGCTTATAAAACTACACACCATGAAGATAAGGAAAAAGTGTTTTAAAAGGTACCTTATCCTAAAACTAGATATAAGCGAAGCATATGACCAAGTTAAGTGAGATTTTTTGGCATCTATTATGAGAAAAATGAAGTTCTCAAAAAAAAAAAAAAAAGAAGAAAGGATTGTCATCATTTTGGAATGTCTAAAATCAGTTTCACACTCAGAAGTGTCAAATAGGAAACAACTTAATAAGATATTCCTTTGGCGAGAATTGAGAAAAGGTGATCCTCTATCACCATATTTGTTTCTTCTATGCATTAATGGGTTTTCTTCCTTGATATTTGAAATGGCCAATGAAGGCAAACTTAAAGGTGAGGCAATAGTTAAAATAATGGCCCTAAGATACATCATCTCTTTTTTGTAGACGATAGCCTTTTATTTTTTTCAATCTTGGTTAGAGGAATGCATTACTTTGTCGGACATCCCGCAGGTGTTTGAGGGAGCTTCTAACAGTAAATCAATATGAGTAAATTTAGCATTTTTTTTAACTCAAACGTTGGAGGAAAGGTTCAAGAATCATTAAAATAATTATTGGATGTAGGTAGATCTCTACCACAAGAACTATACCTTGGTTTTCCTTTACTTATGGAATGCAACAATAAGAGAAAGTTTGATAGGTTCAAAGAATGACTTATATCAAAGCTAATAACCTGGAATATGAGGCTTTTATCCTAGGTAGGACACAAAGTGCTCTTTAAAGCAGTTTCCCAGGTCATTCCTATATATGTTGATGACACCTAATTTTGCTTTCAAAAGATTAACTTCATCAAGAATTTACTCTATCTCAAAGGTCCAAGATCGAGATCTCAAGCAAGCTCTCATTAGTTTCCAGTCCTAGCTATCTTTAAACCTATGTAAGATTGAGAGTTTTCTTCATGAGGGTTTACGTGATAGATGACTCCTCGAGGTTCAAGCCATAGATGATTCATTGAGATTTGTTTTGTAGATGATATAAAAATAGCAAGACCAATGATACATCGTGGTACTTGACTTATCTAGGCTTATTGCAGATGATTCATCGGGGTTTAGACTTTAGATGACTTATGAGAGTTCATGCTACAGATGACCTATCAGGGTTCGTACTTTAGATAACTCATTGGGAGTTTTCTTCAAGGTTCATGTTATAAATGACTCATCAAGATTTGACAAAACCAATGATATATCGAGATTTGGCATACATTGGGTATTGCTTCATTGGTTTATGTTATAGTTTGCTTCATTGAGTTTGAAATTAGACATCACATCAGGGATTTTTACCTTCAATTCATTAGGAAGCATTGACAATAGGATTCTCATTATCAAGTTTCTTTTGTCATTGGGATCAAAACCTCTAGCAATTCATTTGGATCTTCTCATTATTCAAACTAATCTCACATTAGGTGATATATTACTTCATCAAGTTTTTATCATTTAAAATTAGTTTGAGGCATTCATCTTCTAGAATTAATTCAAGTTTGATTAAAAGGTTAATAAATATTGGGAAAGACAATTTAAAGAAGAAAATTTCATTATTGAGAAAATGAAAAAGTCTATCCATCCAGAACAAAAGTAAAAAGAAAAAAATTGTAACTTAGAGCCTTATGTCTAGCTTCAACTTCAACCATATTGGGTATTAAGGTAGCTTCAAAAGTAGGGACTTCCAATATTGATGCCGAGGACCTCTCTTCAGTTAGTATATCTACCATATCATCATTAGTCGAAGTGACATCTAGGTCTTCATGTGAATCGAAGAAGCTCCAATGGGAGAGAGATCTATAGTTAAGAGAGGTCAACATCGGGATGTTTACCTTCAATCTTTTAGACTTTGCACCTAATGGGCCAGTATAAGTGGGAGATCTACTCTCAATCTCAGCTCGATAGGCCTTTGTCATCCTTAATTCATCCATAAATTGAAATCAGGCCTCTACTTGAGCTACCCTTAGCTTGTTTAGATGTTAAACGATAAACTCTTAGCCTTCAAGTTAGCCAGACCTTAGGCCAATTCAATCTTCATGTTGCTCATGTTAGCCTCAAACCGTGGCGAACAGATTCTTTAGTTGTTCTGCCTCAACTTGTATACTTTATTGACTGCATTAGTGGTGAATTCATTTATAGCATAAACCTCTTTTATAGAGTAATGAAGGGCAATGCTGGTATAGTTATACTTATTGACAAGTACAACTATCCTCCAAGCAAACTGAAAATAGAAAAAGAAAGCACTAATCAAAACCTATCACTATAATTTTTACAAAAAGAAAAATTAAAACAAATGATACTTACCTTCCCAAAGCACATCATGGTGTCACCAAGAAAGTTGTTATTATTCTTTTTCTCTAGCTTTTTTTAGGTTTTAAGGAAGGATAGACTTTTACAGCCACTCCTAAACCAAGTTAGGATGGTTGAAGGACCTTTCAATAGGCACATCCCAGTCAGACATAAATTTCTCCTTTAGAAGGAGAGGTTATGGCATACCTAGGGGCATCAGAGTGCATCCATGGCACCCCAATCTTGATGATGGCTTCCTTTCTCATAGTTGTTTTCCTTAATGGTCGAAGGAACAACAATTTTTTTTCCCTTTTTTAACGACAAAGGCATTTTAGTTTGGGCTAACTCGAGCCTTTTTTTTCTTTGAGGCACCCCAAAGATTGGCCCCACAATTATGGTCTAGCAGTGGCACCAACACCAGCACCAAAACCTCTTCTGGGAGTATGCCTTCCTAAGGCAATGTCCATTACCTCCTAAAGTTTGTCTTATATGATGGAAGAAAAAATTTTATTAAGGAGCCATTTCTTCTTCTAGATCTGTAAAATAATAATAATAATAATAATATTCAAGGATTAGCAACAAAAAAAGATAAACTATTAAAGTTAAAACAGAAGTAATGATAAGATCTAACATAGCATTAGTTCGAGAGACCATATCAAGAGATGGAGGATTAAGAGGTTAAAGTTCAAGCCCCTCATTGGGGTTTATACCCACTTCAAGGACGACATTTGGTTCAGGATTTGGTGTTTACTCCATATCAGGATATGCATCCATGTCAGTTGAGTACTTGGCTCAAGATTTGGTATTTGTTTGACATCAAAAATTACACTTGAGAGATGGGGGAAAAAAGCTTCTCTTTAGGACCTAAACTCAATTTGTCTTTGATAGATCAAACTGTTTATCAAAACTGAAAACTTTATACCAAGTTTTAGTGGCCTTAACTATAGCAATCCTACTGTCATTAGTATGGTCTCCAAAGTTATCTACACTCTTTTGGTCATAAAAGGACTAAAATGTCGAAGCCAAGTTAGGGTGGACCTTTTTTTTGAGAACTTTTCTAGAAGGCTCACTCCAAGTGTTTAGATTGGGATTTTTTTTGGGTTAAGAGACCTAGAAATACTTCTTAGTTCAACTTTTATTATTAAAAGTTAGGCCTTTGGAAAGAGTTTTGGACTGATGCTAGTAAAATAATAAAATTTAAACTTAAAATTTCTATCATCCCTGTTGGTCTTCAACTCAAAAAAGTTAACAAATAAAGCAACAGAAAGATCTATACAATTCATGGATAGAATTTTTGAAACAAAGATAAGCATATAGTGCTAAGAGTTAGGTGTGAGATAGGAAAGAAAGACTTTAAACTGACAGCAAACATTGAATGGCTAAGTTTTGGTCTCCCTTGAGGCTGTCCTCAAAGATTGTAACCCAACCTTCATGGCAGGTCCATGATCGATCAAAAGGAGAAAAGATTTCAAATCTACGAATCTGGGAATGGAAGAACTACTCCTAGCTTATTCTACATTCTCGAAGGTGTAAGTAAAGGGCCTTAGGTTTCTAGCTATTTTTTTTAGTATTGAAAATGAAGAGAAAAGAGTAAGATTCACCTAAAATGATGAACTTCGAAGATGAAAATGAAGAACTTTAGGTTTGCTAAGAGAGGAGCTAGAGGCTTTGTTGAAATTAAAGTGAAGAAAAGAAAAAACTTTCTGAAACCCTTTTTTAAATGAAACAATCATTCGTCGGGAAAACTGAAGGGTAATATGTGTGAAATTTCCTACATCCTTAGGTTGTAGGACAAATCATGAGCCAATATCTAAATAATAAATATGTTAAAAAGAACTTATTAAACAACTTAGTGAAAAGCTGACTAAGCATTAGAGACATGATTTGTTCGACCTGTATTTAACCCAACCTAATTCCATCCTAATTTTGAATCTTCCTCGACTTAGGCCAAATCCTCAACTAGTCATCGAGCTGCTAGTGATAGTTCCCTTTAATAAACCCCTGACCACTTATTGGGCTACTCATTAAGACCTTAATCTAAGGACATCCACGATCAGTCATCGAGTCATCCTTACAGTCAAAATCGTAAGCTATAGTAAAGCCTTGATTAGTCATTAAGTCATTCATGATCTAGGCTTGGAAATTGCTCATTATTAAGGATATCAGGGTCAAGGGTATTGGCATTGGGCTAAGTTGTTTATAAAATGACTTTTAAGAATTACCTTTATTTTTGTTAAAGGAAGGAAAAACAGATTTTTGTAGGATTAGATCTAAGAAGTCTATAGATGGTGCCTTCGTTAGACAAGATGAATATATAAATGGTAGCTTGGTTTAAGGTTCAGGGTACTATATATTTCTAGACAAATCTAGCCTTAAAGCTATGTACCTTCATGACTTGATCCTCAAAAAAGTAAGAAGATATTTTCTCTTGACCTGATCCTTCTTTAAGTCTATAGTAAAGTGGGGTGATTCTCTCATTATGTAGAAAGGTTTGGTTAATTTGCCTAATTAGGTTAGATCATAATTATGGTTGGGTTTCATACCTTCCCTTTAAGCCCAAAAACACTTGTTTTCCATCCCTTGTTTAATTTTGGTAGATCATTAATGAAAAGAGATAGTTTTTTTTTTAAAGTTAAAGTACTAGAAAGTGGGTTTGACAAGGTTCTTTTCATCTTTATTTTGGTTCAAATTGAAAAACCTGCTAAAAAGGGCTACCAATAAACCTTTGTATTTTAAATCTAAACATTTACAAATAAAGGCTATCATTTCTCTCTAGGAATTTGGAAGAAGTTAGGAAAGTAAGATTCAATAAGTTTTGTAAATGCAAAGAATGCAAGGATGGATTAGAAGGCACATTTCTGCCTTAGGACAAAGCTTGAAAACATAACCTAATCTTTAATGCGAGACCAAGGCCATCCCTTCAAGTCTTAGGACATCTAGTTTGATTAAGGATAGGATGTGAAATTTTTTATAAGCCATTTAACATGGGTTTTACGTAGGCTAAAGGTTTAAAATCAGTCATTAGATCTAAAAATAGAAAGAAGAATAAGAAGTTGAAAGCTCATCGAGAAGGAAAAGAACATCATAAGAGATGAAGCTTGGAAAGAGAAAAAAACATGAAAGAAGCTTTGAATATCAAAAGCATAAAATAGAGGGAGAAAATTTTAAGATACAGGTTATATACTGGTAACCCAAAAGACACAACCCATGATCTAATACTTTCATGATCCTTAGACGCATGCAATTATGTCACAATTATTGTGTCAAAATGGTTCAGTGTAAAGCAGCAAACCAAAAAATAATTAGGGTCAGGTTTAACTTTGTCAAGGCTAATGCATAATCCTATTAATTGACTAAATGAAAGGTTAAGAATCAACCTTATTAGTCAACTACATCAAAAGTTAAAGTTCAGTCTAGTGGTTTAATGCTAATACTCGACCTTGATGGTTTGACCAAGTCAAATGCTCAATCTTAGTATTCAATGAGACTTGGATCGATTTGTTTATTCATTCAAGGTACTATTGTGACAATTTGATAGAAGACTTAACACCTTGGTAAGCTTGACCTATGAAAATCTAACCATAAAAAAAGGGGATGATAGCCCAACCATTGCAAGATCACTTGAGTTCTTCTTTCCCAACAAGGAGGAAAGGTAGAGTAAGAGTATAAATTCTCCAAAATTTTTTAAAAGTTGTTAGGATAATGTAGAGAGTGTTCAAAGGTGAACAAGACATCGATGGTGTCATATGCATCAATGTCCTTGTCACCCAATAAGAGCATCTGACACACGATGGTCTCCAATACTGGCTCATACATTTTGGGAATTGGGCGAGAGCTTGCTGAAATTTCTACCATAAATAAGAAAAAAGTTGAAGAGAAAAAACCTTCACTATGATATTTGAGTACTATAGAAAGTCTAAATCTTGAGAGTTTTTGGTGAGGATCCTAAGAGTTCTTTCTTGAGAGTCCGTTATTTGCAAAAGTGTAGCGAGATTCTCAAGATCTCTCTAGATCTCAGTATACTACTAGGCATAATTTATTCTGCTTCAACTCTTTTATAATTTCTTGACTAGATAACTCTTTGTATAATTTCTTGATTAATTCATAAACAAAAATCTTGACCAGTCAATCAATTACTTAATTATGGTTCTTGATTGTTCATTATGTCTCTTAATTCTTATATTATCTTCAAACTGTTAATTGATCTATATGAATTTATATTATGATTTATTTTTAAAATGAGTTTTAGAATAGTAAGGTTGATGTTAAAACTCACCATTATTACTCTAAAACAAAAGTGTTTTGTTTTTAGAAATAGATATAAGGACAAAAGTCCTATTGAAAGTTTTAAGATATAATGTTTCATAGATATCTTTTAAAATAAATTTTAGATTGAGAAGGCTGATGAAAAAGCTCGTCTCTTTAATCTGAAATAAAATTATTTTGTTTTGGAAAGAAAGATGAAGGCAAAAGCCTTATCAACACTTTCTTTATAAAAATCATCATGATCTCGTATCATAACGTTATTTTATTATATTCAAATTAAAGCTTTGATCATAAATAAACCAATGCAAAAGTTCTTTCTCAAAAAATTCTTTAGAGTCATTTTAGACATCATCATTACACAAAAGATATGGGTGAATGATATGCTTATAAATTTTTCTGATTTAGATGCCTTATAAAGTTAATACAAAGTCCTTTTGATCTACAAGAAAAAAACTAGCAAAACAAACCTAAGTCTAGAATAACAAAAATTAACATTTTCACTCTTAATATGCTTAATTTATGTTAAATTTCATGATTAATCTCAAATGCTTTAGTAGTCAACTCAACAATTGTTCATATGTACCATAGTGCATTAACTGCACAATACCAACCTTGGTGATTTCTCAAAGTAAATGAAATGTTCTATGTGCCTCCCATGAACATGTTTTACTAGTTTTTTTTTTTTTTTTTAATTTTTAGGTTTGATCATAGAGCTACTAGCACAACGAATTATGTTAACTTGCCTTAACTCTAACCCAGCTTTTCAAACACCTTTTTGAGTCATACTATCTTACATACATATAAAATTACAATGATAAACACTTTTGGTAGATAAACTTCTTATTGGTTGCTTTCTTGATGACTAAGATATTGCTCCCAAATTTAATAAAACCATAAAATTAACATGAGGTGTTTTTTTTTTCCAAGTCTCAAACATGATCATTATTAGTATGAGTAATAAACCAAAAAATTGATCTTTAGTTTTCGCATACAAGATACTCCTATGATAACTATGCTATTGCATTTACTTGCAATCATTCATTGTCCTAACTTATAGCAACCATGCTTAACTTATTGCCTGCTTTCACAAAATCTTTGAAACTTCCATCAAAATTCATGAAGTATTCCTTCTTACCGTACATATGATTGTTGCATTTCATGTCAATCAACCAAATATCATCTTTATTGGTCTTATTCATATCTACAATCATCATCAACAACATCTCTTCTTAAGTCTCTACCTATTTGGCCTCATCTTTTTCTTGCTTGGAAATTCATGGCGTAGCTTTTGACAATTATAGCACTCCACCTGGCTTTATCGATGCTTTGTCTACCTTCTTCCCTTTCTCTTCCTCAAAATTTTTCATAGTCTTAATCCTTTCCTCTAGTTTCATCACCATGAGTAATCTTTAAAGTTTGCCTTTTTTTTTAACATGAGAACTTTTTTTTTTGTTCATGCACAAATTGTCTACTTTGCTACTTATCAATTTTCTTAAGGTATTTGTACCCTTCAACTTCATTCTCAATGGATCATACAACAAAATTAAACTTAGGAGTCATGGAACTCAAAATCTTCTTTAAGGATCCTTTTTTTAAATGTTTCCTTTCATCTTGTTGGTTATGGTAAGGGTTTAAGCAAATAATTTATTCACAGCTTCTCCTGCGTTCACTGTGAAGAATTCAACTATCTTAAAAGCTTGCAATTATGCATAGTAGGCTCATATTTTACCTTGATTTCTACTTAAAGGAGTTCCATTTTTTTTTTCTTATGACCATGTTAAGGATTGACTCCAAGATCAAACCATTTAATGCTTAAAGTACATAATTCTTCGCTTCTAAATCTTTCAACTTTTGATATTTATTGTTCTTGTTTTATACATCCATGACAATGTGCAATGCCTTTTGTTATTGCAAGAATGTCACTCCAACTAAGCCGTAATACTTTTTTGAACATCATACTTTGATCAATATACATGTAAAAAATTGTTGCTTTTAATGTTAAATAAGTTTTAAGACCAAATGTTAAGTACTTAGATAACTAATGAAAAAGATACAAAAACTATAAGAAATCTCTTAATTTAGTTGAAGGACAGCCTTGGCTATATATATAGTCTCACATAAGAAACCAAAATAAATAATAAATAACATAAATCTAAACTAAATCTGTCTTTTAATTCAAGCCTTGATGTACCAATTTGATAAATTATAAATATAATATTTCAATTTGATCTAAATTAGACTTTGACTCAAACTATTCATTAAAAAAATTAAATGTATTTTCATTGTTGAAATGCCTCAAAATTGACTTCAATAAATTTGACACTCTATTTTAAGTAAATCTCTCAAAATTGAATAATTTTATACTCATAAACTATTTTTTATGAATTTTTCAAACTTTTGATAAGTGTAAAATTTTTTTTAAAACATATTTCAATATGCAAAAGATTCTAAATTTGTTATAATGGTAAACTAAGTATTTTTTTATATTTATACAAAATTTTAAATCAAAATTTATTGTACATAATCCTTAATTTGTATATCTCTTATTTTTAAATTTTTTAATAAAATTTAAATTAAACTAAATTTAAATATCAAACGTACAATTGATCTAATCGATATTCAAGATAGACAAAATAAAAAACAAGTATAATTCAATTATATATATATATATACATATATATTTACTCTATAAAAGAATCATATCTAATAAATTCTAGTAATTTAGTAAGACTAAATGAATCAAATATGTAACCTTAGAATATGAAATTGTTGACTGAGTGGTAATAAACCACCAAAAACAAGCCTAATGTCCAAAATACGGAACCTAACAAAAATTGATGTTGATGATGACTCTTATTAAAGGCAATCCTAGTTAAATATATATATAAAAACTTCATGTATGCAACAAATTAGTTGTGATTGACTAAGACCAATGATCAATGTTCTGTTTTGTCAACAATGATTCTAAAATAAAATAATGAACTATAAAAATTATTGTTAAATAATTTGTGCGAGCTTAAGCTATATTAAAAAGGATATGTAAGTTAATCTTGAAATAATTTGGTTAGATAAAAAAAATACCTAAGAGAATTTAGAAGCATAACTTATGATTTAAAAGATATTGAAATCTAGACTATTTAATGTGTCAGCCAATCGTGTTTCTTTATTCTTAAGAGATAGGGATAGAATGAAATTCTCGTCATTGATTTGTAAAGTCAGTGAGTATTATATAAATTGATTGTCTTTAAGTTAATTTTTAAATATTTTCTATTAATCATGTTTCAGTGTTAAAAAGTTAGTGGTCTATTTTTTATTACTTTATTCTGTAAAAAATATATAATATAAAAATGATTTAGAATAAATATAAAAATTCAACTAAATCTATTTTTTAATTTAAATTTTGATATATCAAGTAGATTAATGATTCATATAATCTTTTAATGTGGTATAGAGTAAACTTTGGCTCAAATAATTACAAAAAATAAAACTATTTTAGTTGTTTAAATGCCTCAAAAATAGTTTATATGAATTTTGCACTCCATGTTAAGTCTATTCTTAAAATTTGAATATCTTTCAACTCAAGAATTATTTTTATGAAATTTAAAAATCTTAGTAGTATAATTTTTTTCAAAAAATTAATTTAAGTACTCAAAAATTTTAATTTTTTTTATAATAGATCAAATATTTTTTTTACATCTATAAAAAAATTAAGTTAAAATTTATTGTACAAGATCCGTAATTTGAATATTATTAATTTAAAATTTTTAACAAAATTTAAATTAAATCAAATTGAAAAATTAAATATAGAATTGATGCAACCGATATTTTGAAGTGTAAAATAAAATAAAATTAAAAACTAGTATAAATGTGCAAGTGTTTTATATTTATTCAATGATTTAATAGTATATCATGAGAATATAAAAGAGCTAACAGTTACATAAACAAAATAAAAATTTTGCATAAACAACTAAAAAGATATATCATATCCATCAAAATAGATCAAATCTTATTATCTATCCAACGTAAAAGATGATAAATTAGTTGAGAATGACCTTGAAGAACAAATCAAATTTTATTGTAAATCGAGATCAACAAAAAGCAAATGAACAGAAAATTTTGAGCTTAATTGAGATCAAAACTTTAGTAGTAGTGATACTTGTTGTTAACTTTATCAAATTTAAATGTTACTACAACTAATTTAAGATTAGTATAATAGTAGTAAGAGTCAGTCTCATAAGAACTAATTGTAGGTGACTTACTATGAAAAAAAAAACTAAATCAAACTAAAAGTGAATGGAGGTTTTTTTGATAATTAAACTAATTAATTGTAAAATTTAAAAAAAAAAAAAAAAGAGCTAATGAAGAACAAATGTAAAGTAAATTAACAGAAAACAAATAGTTAAGATTTTATTCTCCACCACCAAACAATCATTCATGCTCGATAACAACGCTATTCCTCACTATTCTATTAGAACTACAAGCGGTAGATAATACTAAATTATATTCTAATCTTTCTTACTTTACCATTAAATAAAGATAAGTATTGTTATTTAATCTCTTCATGCTAAACAATCTAGTAGACATACTGCCCATATTTAATCTAGTAGAAGCATTAAGAGGAAAAAAATATGTTGATCCAAATAACAAATGTAACAAGCATGATTTATGTAACCTAATTATGTTCTCCATCAAAACCAACAAAAATTTGACCATAATCATCGATTTCAATTTGCCATAAGCAATTAGATTTCAAAACAATTCCATATCGAGACCTTAATTTGATTTTAGATCATTATCAAATCCTATTTAGTTAGTCACTTAATAAAATAAAATAATAATAATTAACATGAAATGCTGAAAGAACTCAAACAATTCTAATTATGAAAGTTACATAAAAATAATTGTCACCAAACATATAGAATCATGTCTAAGGTTTTGAATTCACTCTTGTTCTACTAAAAGTTTTGGTCCACATAATTGAAAACAAAAGCAAATCAAATATTTGGAACATGTGATTAAAAAAAAAGAGAAAAGATGAAGGAATTCAATTGCTTAAATCGCCCTTTGTTGGATCTTTAATCTTCCTTTGTTGGATCTTTAATCTTCAAGTTCTTGATTTTTTTTCCTTTCTTTCTTGCTCCATAACTCTTTTTTTTTCCCTCAAAATTTGATGTCATTTAATCGGCACCAAGTATTCTTTTATAGCTTCGTCTACTATGTGCAAAATAGGAATAACAAAAATAGAAAATTTGTATTTTTTATTTCATAGCGGCTAGGCACAACATTTAATTGGGCACCTAAAAATTATGTTTCCTTCCATTTTATGTGCCTAAGCATGACGCTTAGCCCTGTTGCATCTCTTATGCTCTTCAATTTTTTTTTATTCTCTTTTGTTCCAAGCCTTAAAACACTTATATATAATAAAATAATAATATTTAATATAAAAATATAAAAAATAAGATGTATAAACTAAAAAAATTAATATCAATTTTTTAACAAAAACAGCTCATCAAATGAAAAAAAAAAGAGCTTGATCTCACTCAAAGCTATAGGCCTTTAAATAAGAAGGTGTGCATCCAAAATGAACCCACCAAAGAACAAAAGCAAATAAAAAAATAAATGATATAAAATCATTCAAGGATTTCTCAAAAATGTTAAAAGAAAAATAAATATTACTCAAAAAATTTAAAACTAAAATAAATTTTAAATAATAAAAAATTGATAAATAAATCCCGATTTACAAAATAAAATAAGTAAAAAATAATTATTTTTTCTCAGTTTCTTACCTTCTTTGCAACATTCAAAGAATTAGAAAACTAATTAAAATTCAAAAATTCTTTAACCAGGCCACACCAACATGTTATGCATCTTTTACACCAAATTACTAGCTAGCTCACCGTTTAGTCAACAGTTAGCCCTCACCCACTCATCAGCTTCACTCTTTACTGTGATTACTCATTTTTTCTGGAGTGTTTTGTGCTAAGTGTTCAATACAGTTTGGCATCCCCTTTTGTTATAGGGCACTAAGCAAATCTTATAAGATATAAGGTTCAACACAGTTTCTAATTCAAGCATATTTTTATTGTGTTTCGATTATTTCACATTGTATTGATTTTTTTTAATATATTTTAAATCTAATAAAATAATAATAACATCTAAAGTAAAAATTTATATAAAAATTTAGTATTTATCTCATATTACCAATCAAATTTTTATGTTCAAAAAATGATAAATCAAATTTTAATCTATCAAATTAGTATCAAATTGAACCTTCACTCAAATGATTATGAAAAATTAAGAATATTTTCATTACAAAAATGCCTAAAAAATTATTCAAATGAAATTTTCACTCTAATTTTGAATACGTCCCTCAAATTAAAATAAATCTCAATGCAAGATTTATTTTTTAATAAATTTTTATAGTATAAAAATTAAAATCTTATATGATGATAGCTTAAATATTTTTTTATATTTAAAAAAAATTTCAAATCATAATTCTTTATATAAGATCTTCATTTCAAATATTTTTATTTTTTTAATTTTTTACAGGGTTCAATTTAGTCCAAATTTATAAATCAAAATTCGATTTGTCATATTTAAATATAAAATTTTAATTAATAACATAAAATAAATATTAAATTTTTATATAACTTTTATCTTTATATTTAATAAAAAATAAAATTTTAAAAATTGTTTTTAAAAAAAAAGAATCAATGTTTTCTTCTGCATTACTTTAAAGTACATATATATTTTAACATATCATATTATTACAAATGAAAATTTTTATTATTAATTCTTCAAAATCCAAAATGTATAAAGTAATGAGAAATAATAGTGAGCTGTATGTGCTGGCAGGACAACACACAATCAACTCAGAGAGTGCAGACACAACAGCTACAAGGTTTTCTTTCCATTCTCTGTAGCATGCTCACCAAAATCTATATATATATATATATAGTCAAGATTGGTTTAAGCACCTCTAATAGTCTATTAGCAGTGGTCCTGTGCCTGGGCCTGTTCCTGGGCCTGGGCCTGGGCCTGGATCTCCATTTTCTTCAATTGCAACCTTTGTTTAGGAGACTTTGTTTGGGGTATTATATCTGGGCTTCACCGACTCTGGAAAGGCATGATTTATGACAGTGATGACAGTATGATTGAAATGAAATTCTTGGCATTGTTGTATTTTACATATTTTTCAAATTTTATAATTTACAATAATTATTTTTAACAATATTACGTTTATCTTTAAAAATTCCACTGGTCTTTCACCATGTTTTTCAAGATTACATTTTTTTAAAAAAAATTATTAAACTTGCATTGAAATATTACATTTATATTTAGAGAAATTACAATTATATTAAAAGGTAAATATTTAAAAATTTTGAATAATATTTATTTTTTATTTTACATCTCAAAGTCTGAATTAACTCAATTGTATTTATGATGTTTCAGTTTGACTCAATTTAAAAATTTTGTGGAATAAATTTTGAATTAAAATTTTTTATAAATGTAAAAATTATTGCAACTTTCATTACCAAAAAGTTCATAATCTTTTGACTGTTGAAGATATTTTTTAACAATGTTACATTTAACTTTAAGAATTTCACTAACCTTAAGGATGTTATTGTTACTTTCAAGATTATATTTTTTAAAAAATATTATATATTTATATTCAAATGTTACATTTATATTTACAAATATTGTAATTATATTAAAAAATAAATATTAAACCTAAACTATAACAGTTTTTAATTTTTGAATATTGATTGAATCATTACATAGATGGTATTTTTTTATTTGATTTAATTTAAATTTTATTAAAAAAATTTAAAAATTAAAGATATTCAAATTAAAAATCTTGTGTAAGGAATATTAAAGATATTCAAATTGTATAAAAAAATCATAATTTTTTGGGTACTGTAATATATATTTTTTAAAAAATTATAATATCAAAATTTTGATAGATTCATAAAAAATAACTAATAAATCAAAATTATTTAAATCTAAAAAATGAACTCGACATGAAATCTAAAATTTATTTGAGTCAAAAGTATTTTTGAGATATTTTAATGATAAAAATATTCATTAATTTTTTTATAATGTTTTGAGTTAAAATTTAAACTTAGGTAAAATTAAAAAAATTAAATATATAATTAATTTAATCAATATATTAAAATTAAAATTAAAACAAATTTAATTAAAAGTATTTTTATATTCATTTTAATATTGGATATGTTGCCCTTATGTCATTATATCATAATAGACATGGAAAACACCACAACACAGATTTCATATATTAAGACAAAAATGATTATAAAAAAAAGGAAAGAAAAGAAGAAAGAAAATGACAATTGAAGATTCGAAACGGGTCGTCTCATGGTCTCCTAATTAACTTCCATTCAAGTCATTGTCAAAGCAGGTGCTAAGCTTTCCTTCCAAGCCATCTGTTTTTATATCCTACGATTTTCACGCGCACCACCGCCCCTAACCGTCAATCGCTAGCTGTTTTTGCATGGGTGGTTGTATCATCACAACACAGTGCCCCACGCTTGCCGCATAAAACTCTATATTATCATTCCTTGCCAAAACCAAAACCCAAAATTTATTAGTCTGATTGGGAGGATACCTTTACTCTTTTAAAAAAAAAAAATTAATATTTTTAATAATAAAATTGTTTTAGAAAATATTTTTAATGAATATTTAAATATTTTTATATTTTTAAATAATTTTAAATTATAACAAAATTTAATTTTTATATTTTAATATAATTTATTTAATATAGATTAATAAATTAAAATTTGATTCGTCATGTTTTGAACATCAATATAATAAGATAAAATTAAATTAAATTTTATATAATTTATTTTATTATAATTAAAATAAATCATCATTTAATATATTTGTAATAATAAATAAATCTATTTTTGATATTTTATTTTATATAAAAATCACAACGCTAAAAATGATATAAAATTATATTTTGCAAACCCTTTAAAAGCGTAAAACAACTTCTTCGAGAAGATGATCCTAAAACAAAAAATAACTATGATATAATATTGATTTGGTAACTTCATATTCATCATCATGTTCGTCAATGACACCATGTTTATGAACAATATATCAATCATCATGACTTAGTACCTAGTAAAAAGTATGAGTTTAAGACATGATAAGGCAAATTTAAAAGGACTAATGATGTATGAGTGAAGCTCTTGCATTTTTATATTTTGCAAAATATTATATTATTAAATAATATATAATTGTTCATATTTTATAATTATATTTTAAAATGTTATAAAAAATTTTTTAATGATTTTAAAATGAGTATACACTAAAAAATTAATCATTACTTGTTTGTAAATTTATAAAGACGCTTAAAATTTAAATATTTTTCTTAAATCAATTATATCCCGAGGGCTTATATTATATACCAGTTTTCAAATTGAGAACTCCAAATATAATACATCAATTAATGAGTTATGTTTTCATATTTTTTTTAATGTGAGATTTTCGTTTAATAAAATTCATTAACTTTAATCTCATAATTCGTACACATAAAATGATTATATCTCTATAACAATTAATTATTATATATATATATATATATATATATTTTTTTAAAAAAATAAATGATTAAAAAGTACATCTAAAAAAATCATAAATATGTTATCTTATTTTAACTAATAAAAAAAGTTTTTTTGTTTTTTTAAAGTATATATATAAGATTGCAAAGTATACTCATCATTTTGTAAGTTAAAAATCATGAATTATTTAAAAAATTAAGATATAAGCTTTTTATGCATTTTTTTCTATAAGTTTCAATTTGAAAATTTGTACAAAATACAAATCAATAAGGTGTAATCAATTTTTATTTTTTGAATAGATATTTAATTGAATATCAAAATGAAAACAAGATATTATTTATTTCAAATATTCTTAATTTAAAAATGAAATGATGTAAATTTTTAACTGTAAAGATTTTTATCTTAATTAATTTAATTTTTTTGAATAATTTTACTGAATCATGTTCTTATAAACAGTATAAATAAAACTTATACTTCATATATGCATTACTAATTTTATAAAAAATTAATTTTTTTATTATTGTAAATTAATATAACCAAAAAGTAAAATATTTCAAATGTACCTCTTCAATCTTCTGTTAGCGTCCATGAATTTTATGTTTTTTTTCGGAGGCAGGCATCTTATTTGATCTTGTTTGCTTTGTCTAATATATACTCAAATTTAAGGTAATTTATTATCATGAACTCTTTCTTTCGTCAAAGGCATGTTAATTGTCCTAAAAGATAGTACTGTGGATCTTTTGATTATCTTTCCATAATGTCACAATATCAAATCTTGTAACTTCCACTATACAAAGTTGACTAATGTTATGGGTGTAAAAGCATCAAGGTTTTCTCTATCAAGATTATATTTATTATTAATAAGAGTAATGTGTATTTTTGTGGTGGACTTACAATTATTTTAGATCTAAATTTATTTTAAATTTAAATGACGATTCAAAATTACTTTCTTTCATCTATATCAATAACGAGTAAAACAAAAAAATTAGATTATCGTTTTTGAACAACAAAAATGAAGAAATTTATGTGATAGTTGTTTTAGAGTTTAGACCGAAGATTCTACAATTGTCAAGAAAAGTAATCTTTTGTGAAGATTGCAAATACATTAGATAATAATTATGCAAATATCATCTAATACATTTTCAAATTTTTTAATTTTTTAAAAATTAAAATATTAAATTAAATATGACATAAAACTACGAGATTTATATATTCTTTTTCTTTAAACAACTTTAATTTTTAGAAAGTTCGAAACAAATTTTGATCTACCAGTTTAGATCAAATTGAATTATATTAAAAAAATTTTAAAATTAAAAATATTTAAATTAGAGATCTTTTATAATGATTTTTAACTTAAAATCTTTTAAAATATATATAAAAAAAATCAAACTACTGTTATAATAAAATATATTTTTTGAATGTTGAATATATTTCTTAAAAAACTTATACTATTAAACATCTTAAAAAATTATATAAAATAACTTTCGAGTCGAGAATTATTCAAATTTAAAGAATAAACTCAAAATAAAATACAAAATTTATTTGAGTTATTTTTTAAGATTTTAATAATTAAATATTTTTAATTTTTATAATCGTTTCGAGTTAAGATCCAATTTAAATATAATCAATAAACCAGAGTTTATTTGAAGATTTATTAAAAGTTAAGGTTTATGAAAATTTTATGTAACATTTATTCAAAAATTAATCACTAGTTTTTTGAACTTAAAATTATAATAACTATTTAAAAATAATTATAATAATAATAATAATTATTTATTAAATTTGAAATATATTTATTATTACTTAAATTATTTTTTATTTTAAAATAAATTAAATTTACTTAATAAATTAATATGAATTCTTTTGTGAATTAACAATGCATATTTTCAATAATAAAATAAGATTTTAGTTGCAATAAAAATTATTTTTTAAAAATATATTAACTAATTTGTAAAATAATAAATATCAATTTTCTATAATCAATACGACTATTTTATATATATATTGCATTTTTAATTTAAATTTATTAATAAATGATATTTTATTTTAGATGTTGAAATGGTAATCAAAATGCACACCTAAAGTTTATTATTTTAAATTTTTTTAAAATATTTAAATAAATCTTTAAAGATATTAAAATATATCTAAAAAAATAACAAAACTTTCACTGAGATTACACTACAATACAAAACAGCACCATTTCTTTTACAATATTATATCAATCAAACAAATTAGGTTTTGAACATAAAATTACGCTACAACATTATACTCCATCATCATCAACAACATGCCAAAATCATACTAACATCACAAAAATCTTTACACCAATAAAACACTTTAAATTTTGCACAAAATCATTCTTTAATGATGCACATGAGTATCTTCATTTCTCCAATATTATACTTTATTAACAACATACCAAATGCTCCACACACTTCAATACAACATACAATCATCATTTTCACAATATGAGTGTAAATATGTAACAATAATATACTAAATTTGTTCAAATGTGATTGTGTTCATGACAACAGTGACAATATAAGTCTAGGTATGTAGTTGATACCCAAATTTTGTCCTCATTAGAAATCTACAACATGAAGAACATAAGTGCCACTGTCACTTTGTAGCATACAAAACAATAGTGTCACTTTCATGGAAGACTATACAAATGGGGTCGGATTAAGGAGAAATTAGACCTTTAAGGGAGAATCTAGCAAGCGACCTCCTAGAAGTAAAAAGTAGAGTATCAAGTCTTCAGTTTACATTATTTGACATTTTATCCTAGGGAGAGTTTACCCTATGATTGCCACCAAGGAGAGTGTGGAATTTGTAGAGAAGACTGAGGGAAAGTCTTCCTAAGAGGAAGAAATGAATAATAGAACATAAAGATCTTGTAGTTAAGGGAAGAAAGGTGTCTAGGAACATCTTTATCATTTTTAACACTCATTTTTGGTAGACTCTGCCTATGACTACTTCTGAAGTTTCCAAATGTGAGTGAGGAAGAATGTTCTTGAGGATACAAAATGAATATTAGGATACTAGATCTTATATCTAAAGGAGGAAGAATGTTTCATGCGTTAGCTTTTGCCCTAGTTTTCTTTCCCCACGCATCTCTGCTCTCCCCTTTCTCTTTTCTTCTCTGTAAGTCTCCCTTTTTATCTCTCTGTAACTCTCCCTCTTTGTCTATCTACAACTCCTTTCTCTCTTTGCAAATCTTTTTCCTCCAGCTAGTCTCCACGTGATTGAAGAATTTAAAGATTTGGTGAACGACAACATCTTTGGCGAACTTGCTACTCAAACTCCTACAGGTAACTATAAAAAATTTAGTTAGATTAGATTTCACAATTTTTTTCTAGATTAGATTATATAGAAAAATTTTGGTTAGAATAGACTAGATTGAAAATTTTGGTTAGATTATTTAAAAAAATTAAGTTATTTTGATTGTTAATTTTATTTGTTAATAAATTTATTTTTTTGTTATGTTAGTTAGATATAATTATTGAATTAGATTGTAATTAATTTATGATAGAATAATTTAATTAGATTTTTTAAAAAAATTGAATTAGCTAGATGTTAATTAAAATTTTAAGTTAGTTAATTCTATTTGTTAATAAATTTAATTTTTGTTATATTAGTCAGATATAAATATGTAATTACATTATAATTAATTTATGATCAATAATTTAATTAGATTTTTTTAAAAAAAAATCAAATTAATCAGATGTTAATTAAAATTTTAAGTTATTAATTTTATTTGTTAATAAATTTGCTTTTTGTTAAATTAATTATGTAATTGTTTAATTAGATTATAATTGGGGATAAATAATTTGAATAGATTTTTATGAAAATTACATCAATTAAGATGTTAATTAAATTACAATTAGAATACTTGCGTTACCAATTAAGAAAACCATTTTGTTCAAGTGTGAATAGTTTGATCCTACATCAAATATAGGCACCAAAGTACATAAATTATATAATCCAGTGGATATCAATCACACACGAAGATTAAATAACTATAAATCATTTGTCCTAACTTCACAAATAGTTTAAATCTATTATATTCTTTATCCGAGCTTAAGGTGCGATAAGCATGATTGATGGGTTATTTGCAAAATAAAGGCCAAATTTGTCATTGAACCTCTAGATTCTCATTTTATTGGTAAATCAACCTAAGATGCTTCTTTTTAAGATGATGAAAGAGACGTCTATCAAATTAAGAATGATGCAAACGATTATCCTATATCCTCAAATGATCTAAATGAAACATTAATAAATATTGATGATAAGGAAGAAGAAATGCCAGTTCATTCATATTTTAAAGGTTATTCTGTGAGGAATAAGAGGATGAAGTGGAAGAGGAAAAGAAAAAGTAAGACTTTGAAGATGATGATTAGTTATATTTATAAAAAAAAATTATTGTTTGAATTGTTTAATCTATTATTTTAAATAATTTATCTTGTGAAATATGTGTTATTTAATTCAGAATTCCATTGTATTGTAGTTTTAATATGGATTTTAAGAGATTTTAGTTTAATTTTTAGGGAAAACTCTACCAAATTTTTTATTAAAATTAGCTATCTGTCAAATTAACTTTTATTAACATACTTATATGAGAGGTCGTAGGAGACGAGCTGACTTTAAAGGAATAAGTGAGTACTCTACCGGAAGAGATCTACATATTTAGGATGAGGAGGAGGATATAACTGTGCCATCTCTACATGAAGCATCTATACCCATAGATGGGTTTACCAGCTTTGCTTCAGGTACTACTACTAGGATGCCTAGGTTATCGAGTTTCTAGAGTATAGGTAGATAGCAAATTTTTATAGATAATGACACGTAAATGTTCATAATTAATATTTTCAGTACTTTGTATCATTATCTTTATAAATTTTCTCAATATTATTTACTACTTTTTATTTTATTATCTTATTTGACAAGATTAAGCCTTTGTGTAAATGTTTTGCGAAGATTTATAAGATCTTCTAAGAGAGACTTGATCCATCTAGATACAAGTCAAGGGTGATTTCTCAAAAAACTAAAAATTTTCATTTTAAAGAATTCAAGTTACCTATAATTATTTAGCAAAAAAATATATTTTACATGTTAACATACTAACCTCTTTCTTTCTTTTTTTGATAGAAATATTTTACATAGGATGAGAAAATAAATGGCATCGTAAAGGCTATATGGGAGGCTCGAGTTGCAGACAGATATGTTGACTTGATGTATGCATATTACCAGAAGATAAGAAATAAACCTCAATTTATCTCAGATACTATGTAAGAGAAATGACAGATAAAATGGAACCTGTCACAATAAGATAGAAGTGTGAGATCATGCCTTATAATCAATAGAGTGAGATGGACAAACTCAAGTCAGTGCCTCTTGACATAGTACCGGTTCATGTTCACTGCAGAACCATTGTTTACGCTTAGTACGTATTATATTTAAATTACTTATATAAATATAAAAAAATGATGTGGTTGTTTATTAAATATTTTTTTCAAACGCAAGAGTTAGGTCATGATCCTATTGCGATAGAGCTTTTTAAATGGACTTACACTAAAAAATTCAATTTCGATGAATTCATAAATAAGCATGCTAAAAAAATAAATGTAAGTTTATTATATTCAACATTTAATAAATAACTAAAATTTAATGAGTAAGTTAACAAACCACTTTATTATAAGAATGCTTTAAGGATTTAGTTACCTTAGTGTCTCAACCAGAGGAGGCATCTTTTGACACACTTGAGGTAAACTACACTAAGCTCTACTATGATATAGTAGGTGGAGAGAAGAAATGTATGGCATTTAGGATTAGAAGTCAAGCTCAATCATGGAATTCAGGTGGTAACTCTAGTAGTAGGAGAGACTTTTTTAATAAAAAATTATAATACTTGTGTTTTAATTTTCTCTTGTCCATTTGATTATGTTTGTTAAACAATTTTTGTGAATATTATAGGAATACTTGAATATATTGGCACCATAACTAGTTTTCTTATTTCAAAAAAAAAGAATCTTTCTTTTTTGCTCGAGAATTAGCAAAATCTAAAGTATTTGATGAGTTGGCTTTACCAATGACTTGTGGTTTTTTTACTTATTGTCTTGTTAGTTAATTAGAAATTTTTAGTTTGTATTTATATGTTTTTATGTTTGTTTTATAGTCAGATTAATTTGGGAGAAATAAAGAAAGAAAAATCAACAAAAAGTCAACTTTGATGCTTCAGCTTTAGAAGTTCAAAGTTGCAACTCCATGAATTCTTGCAGAATCTCATAAAACATCTAAAAAGCCTGAAATTGTATCTCTATAACTTAAAGCCACGGCTCCAATTGGGAAATTTACACAATTAAGCTTTCATAGATTTTTTTTTTGGGGGGGGGGGATAAGTCTTTAGGGGGGGAAACAAAAAGGAAGATGGTTTATAAAAAATAAAAAGAGAAAGAAAGATCCAAGAATAGTAGATCAAGATTGAAAACTAAAGATTTTCTTAGAGTTCATTCAAAAACTAGCTTTGTTTCTCTTCTCTTTTGTCTTTGATTTTATTATTTTTTTCATTATAAATAGGAACTAAATTTTTAATTAAGGGAATTTGATGAAATTTATACATTAAAGTTTTAATCCAAGTTTACAGTTTTCTTTTATTCGATCAATTGTTTACGCTTCAAGCTTCTGGATGTTAAGTTTTGTATTCAACTGATTAACTAATTGAACTTTATGTTGAGAAGTTAAATTAATTTAATTAGATCATGGTAATTAGTAATATAAGGACTAAATTAGGGCGGCAGTTACCAGTTAAACTTATGTCATCATTTACTAATTAATTAAATCCATAGTCGATTAATTAGGCAACAAAGAATTAAGATCTTAATGAATTATTCTATATGTTAATTATTATCAAGAGATAGATAATTAATATAGAGTTGTATATTCATTTTGACCTAAGAGAGAATTTTAATGTATTTTTGGATTATCAATCATTGATTTGTATAATTAAATTAGTTATTGCATGTTTTGAATTAAATTTGATGTGTTAGAGCGAACTCCATTATTCTTAATCCGTTTTTGATATTGTTTCTCAAAATCATTTAATTACATTCATAGTTAATAACATAACTAACAGAATCAAATTTTGTTTATTATTGTTTAAATAATTTATAAGTTGTCTAAATATTGATAATTAGATTAAAGTTCTCATGGGAACGATTTAAACTTTATCTTGTATTACTTAAAATGATTTGCGTATTTATAAATTTATCACATCATATATCATTTATTATTCTATTTTATATACCACTCATACTACGTCACTGAGATCTCTAATTGAACATAACTCTAGCTTTTCTTAAATTATATGTTTAAGTCTAAGAACATATCTTGTAGCTTATTGTTTATTAGCTTCGATTAACTCAACTCGATCATAGAGCCCATAGAACTCTACAATGCAATCATAAATTGTTGTAGGCCCTTGCATGCAATGCCACAATCATTGAAACAAAAGTTCTCATAGTTATCTAGTAAGAATCTTGATTGTAAAAAATTCTTCATATACGTCTAAAAAGTGATTTGATTTCTGCCTTCTTTACACCACTAAGTTGGATCATCATTGATTTTCACATATTCAAAGAAGTATTCAACTTTCGTAATTCAGTCAAAAAAACCCTTCAACATCTAGTTGCTCATCAAACGGAGAAAGTTCAATTTTTTGTCATTATTTCTAGCTAAACCAATATTTTCATCATTATAATCAAAAAGTTGGTTGAAATTTGTGTTATATATGGTGGCGTTGGTACAAAAAGATGAATAGGTGGGTGATTAAAATTGGATTATCATTAAATTCATGTAACTATTTCAAAAACAATGGAAAAATGCTTTTCAAAATTGATTTTTAAAGTTGACTAAAATATCACTCTAAATGGTTTTGATTCCTTTAAGAATGGAGAAAAAAAACTAAAATTAAAAAAAATAAAATAATTATTTGAGTCAATAATATCCAAAAACAAAACGGGACCCAATGCCTTGACTTGAATCTCTGAAAAAAATACATTTATTTCAACCTTACACATCAACCATTTTGCTTGGCTCAAACTAGCTGACTTGCATGTCACGTGACATCCTCGTGATATGACATAGTAAATAAATGCTCCCCCCTTCATGGATCGCGACTTCTCTGTAAGACCAATTCAACCCCTCAAATAAGAATTTTTTTTTTTAATCAATTGATTGAGGGAAAACCCAAACACTTATTCTTTTTTTAATTAATCTTAATTATTTGAAAAATAAAGCTATTTAAGACTATAAGATAATGTAATAATAATTTAATAAGATCATTACATTTGTGCATAATTTCAAATATTTTATTTTTGTAATAATTTTAAATGATTTTGGTGATATAATCACTTTTCATAACAGTGATTTAATTACATTTCATGTTTTCAGTTTTTATTTATTTTCTTCCCTTTTCATATTGTTTTCTCTTTAATAAAACAAATATATAATTCTCTTTTTATAATAAATTCTTGTTTTTTTTTTAATTCTCAATAAATTTAAAAGGAATATTTGTTATCTAGTGTTATTCAAAATCTCAATTAGAATCGATAACATTTTTTGATTAATTTTTGTTTAGAATTGATAAATTTTGATCAACATTATTATTTTATTAAAATTAAAACAAATTTTTATTTTTTATTATAATAATTTTATATAAAACTATAGGTTTTGATTATTTTAATATATTTAAAATAAAAAAACTGAAATATTTTTATTTTTAATTATTAAAGTTAGTTTTGATAATGTATATTTAATTATCATAAATTTTTATAATATATTAAATTAATATTAAAATAAAAATAAAAGTTATATAAAATTTTAATATTTATTTCATGTTATCATTCAAATCTTTATGTTTAAAAAGTAACAAATCAAATTTTGATATTTTAATTTTGATTAAATTAAATTTTACTAAAAAATTAAAGTTTAAAGATATTCAAATTGAAAAGAACTTTGATTTAAACTTTTTCACAGATATAAAAAAATATTCAAGATATCTTCACAAGAATTTTTAAAAATTTATAAATATTGCAAATATATATTTTGAAATTTATATTATCAAAAATGTTAAAAATTTACAAAAAAAAATCTTGTATGGATGAATTATTCAAATTTAAGGGATAAACTCGAAAAAAAGAATAAGTAATTCATTTAAATTATTTTTGAGATATTTTAATAATAAAAATATTTTTTTATAATCAATTAAAGTAAAGTTTAATTCAATATTATATTAATAAATTATGATTCGATTTATCACTTTTTGAATATAAAAATTTGATTTATAAAATTGGGTAAACTATATGATTTTATATAACTTTTATCCTAAAATAGACTTTATTCTATTTTTCAATTGAGACTTTATAATATTTTTTAATCAGTGTTACATATAAAATATTGATTTAGTTCAAATTGATCATTGTTTTTAAAATTTTTTAAAAGAGATCGTTCAAATTAAATTATTAAATAATGAATTTTTGACAGAAATTATCACATTAACATTAATTACAACAAATTTTAAAACCTTTTGAGTATTAAATTCTTTTTTTTAAAAATTACATTGTAAAAGAATTAAAAAATATAAAAAATTATTTCTATTAAAAAACTTAAAATTTTTGTGATGGTAACTTGAATATTTTTATATTTATAAAAAAATTTAAATTTAAATTTATTGTTATAACATATTCTTTTTAAAAAATAAAATCTAATTTAAATAAAATTATAAATTTTGATTAGAAAACATAAACGGTAAAAAAAATTATTTTAACATTTACCACCACTATTATGATATGATACAAGAAAGTTGTTAAAAAAATGTTAATCTCATGATATGATGATAAAGTCATGTATGATGATATAATAAAAAAAAAATTGCATACATTTTTAAATTGTGATATTTTGTAAGCTAAATTGGTAGTTATGTGATGGGGAGAAACTTACATGAGCCCATGGCATGTTACGCAAGTTTTTGTAAAAGCGGTTTCTTCGTAACTTCGCGGAAGAAGCCATTTTAGTTATTTTTGTGGGGCAGATTCTTTTCCCACCGACTCCCACTGGATTCTGTTTTTCCAGTTTCCTTCTAAAGTAAAACCCTAATTACAGTTGGCTGATTGCCATCTTTCTTTTTTGTTCAATAAGCAAAGGCAAAGGCAAAGGCAAGCATCGTACGTTGGCACGCAATTCTCTCATGGAGGTGACGCCATTGTCTGCGTCACCAGAACCCAGCTAGTAATGCTGACGCCGTCTAAGTCGTTAGCGAAACGACATCATCTCCGCGCATAACGACAACCCCCGTCCTCTCTCTCTCTCTCTCTCTCTCCTACCTACGCCATTCAACTGTTTCCATTTCCCTGACTCTCTTTCAGACCTTTCTCTCTCTTCTTAATTTCCTGCCTTGCTTTTGAAAGCGAAATATGAAGCTTCGTTAGGTGACGACTCGTTATGTTGTTATCGCTGCAACGTGGGAGCGCATCTAAACACAACTGCTTATTCTTTTTCTTTGCCCTCGTTAATGGTTGTCTTTTCACTCTCTTCTCTGCCTGTTACTCTCCTTACTTTTGTTTCGTGATTAGTTCCCTTTGACTTCTTTTTTTGTTAATTCAGGTTTTTTTTTTTTCCTTTTTGAATCTGAATTGCTTGAGATTATCTTCAGTTTTTTGGTTCTTTGTAAATCTGGGTGGATCTGTCTGAGAGTAAGAGGTTTTTGACCCAAAAAAAAAAAAATCTTTGCCCATAACACGCAGACTTCTGAAATTTGCATCTCCCCTTTTCTATTGAAAATTAAATGAGTTTATGTTGGTACTAGTTTTTATGCTGATTAATTGTTCCTGGAAATTCAAGCAACAAATTTCTTGGGCTTTACGCAGGCCTTGTCCGTCGTGTGATGTAGGGAAAATATAGTGAATAATGTTGTGTATTGTATTTTGAGAAATTGAATTTTTAAACTCATGAATGTTAATTGGTGATTATGCCATTTTTTCTTTAGGTGCTTGATTTTGTCAGTAATTTATCAGAAGATGGCAATTTGTCTCTCTTCATATCACTAAGTGAAAATCAGTTTCTAAAATACCCGTATACAAAGACCTTAGCGGCAGCATTTTCATGTTTTGTTATCATAGTTTTTCAATTTTCACTTTGGGACTTTTTTTCTTCACTGAGAAGCTATGAAGATGATCTTAAAGCTTCCTTCTCAGCTATACAAAGAAATTCTTGTATAGATTTAATGGCTAATTCAGCTGAGCCATCATCATCTTTGAGCTTCACTTCATCTTCTCACGTATCGAACGGCTCAGTTGGTCCTAACATATCAACACCTTGCGGCTCCGAAATTGGGCCCAATCTAGAGGTGTTCAGTCTAGGCAAGCTAAGCTCCAACTTGGAGCAACTCCTGGTTGATTCAACTTGTGATTACAGTGATGCCGATATAATTGTGGAGTGCATTCCTGTTGGTGTTCATCGATGTATTTTGGCAGCTAGGAGTAAGTTTTTCAATGATCTGTTCAAAAAAGAAAATGGATCCCCAGAGAAAGAAGGAAAGCCAAAGTATCAGATGAGTGAGTTATTGCCTTATGGCAAGGTTGGATATGAAGCCTTCTTGATCTTTTTGAGCTACTTGTATACCGGAAAGTTAAAGCCTTCTCCTATCGACGTGTCGACTTGCGTTGATACTGTATGCCCTCATGATGCATGTGGTCCTGCCATTACATTTGCTGTGGAATTGATGTATGCCTCATTCATATTTCAAGTACCAGAGCTAGTTTCACTTTTCCAGGTTAGTATGTTGCTTATGCTGATGAAAGCTTTAGGCTGTTAATTGACATGTCAATTAGTCAGATGCATGACTTGTGTAGATTTGGGTGGCTATAATGGTACAAGTTTATAATGTCCATTAACAATACTGATGATAGAAGTGGCAAATTTGGCTGTTGTTTGTTTTTGGTCACAATTGAAAATTTCTGCAACCATCCACTTACTAGGTCTCATGGACTAATGGTAAAAAAGCTAGCTGTTCTTCTCCTGGAACAGGATGAATGATCAATTCTACTGGGAAACTGAGAACCTCAGGGTAAGGCATTCTTAGGCATGCCCAGGTTCCGTGGGACTTTTATGGATTCTGGACTTCGAAGGTTGTAGAATAATGTGAGGAAGAGTATTTATTACACAATATATAACTGTGATGCATGAACATGCCACACTAGAAATATACTACTAATATTTGATATTAGGTTGTTGATGTGGAGATTATGGATTAAAACAATTTTCACTGCTAGATATTTCTTTTGACTGAGGATGCTGAGTCACTAATGACCCTTTCCAGTTGATAATAACATTATTCATCCAAAATCATGGATCTTCCACCATGATTATGTGATACCAAGAGTTCAAATTTAAATTATGGTTTTGGTCATCTTTGTAACTGTCTGCTTGAGTCTGGTGTCTGGTATCCTACTGAAACTTATGCATTACACATGTATTTGGGACAACTGCTTGATGCGTATGAGCTACATGGCTAGAAACCTTCAACTTCTTGTTTCCAGATACAGTCATAGGGATTGCCCTTCCTTATTTTTTCACTGTGGGTGGATTGATAATTATCACACAGTGGTCTCTGGTAACTAGATCAAGCAGTACTATTATGGAAGCAAAATTTAATGTGGCAACTAGGGCAGTCTTAACTTAGTATATTTCTCTTCCTAATTGTGCCTTTTTCAATTTAATGTTTTCTCTTTCAGCTGAACTCCATTTTAGGCTTCACCACACCTCGATAAATTTGTACTGATTTGTTTTTTTTTTCCCTCACATATTTGCAGCGCCGTCTTCTTAATTTTATTGGAAAAGCTATTGTGGAAAATGTTCTCCCAATCCTCATTGTAGCCTTCCACTGTCAATTAACTCAGCTTGTTGCTTGCTGTGTTGATAGAGTGGCACGTTCAGATCTTGACAAAGTCTCCATTGAAAAAGAGCTTCCTTTTGAAGTTGCAGAGAATATTAGATTGTTGCGCCTGAAGTCTATGTCTGATGATGAAAATAATATGCTAGTTTTGGACCCAGTGAGTGAAAAGAGAATCAGGAGAATACACAAAGCATTAGACTCAGATGATGTTGAACTTGTGAAACTACTCTTAACAGAGTCTAATATAACCTTAGATGAAGCTAATGCTCTCCATTATGCTGTGGCATACTGTGATCCAAAGGTTGTCTCTGAGGTGCTTCGCCTGGGTCTAGCTGATGTCAACCTTCGAAATTCTAAGGGTTACACAGTTCTTCATGTTGCTGCAATGCGTAAAGAACCATCAATAATAGTGTCCCTTCTGACTAAAGGAGCCTCTGCTTCAGAATTGACATTGGATGGGCAGAGTTCTGTTAACATCTGCAGGAGGTTGACAAGGCCGAAAGATTATCATTCAAAAACAGAGCAGGGACAGGAAGCCAATAAAGACCGGATATGCATTGATGTCCTAGAGAGAGAAATGCGGAGAAATCCAATGGCTGGGGATGTATCTATCAGCTCCCAAACACTGGCTGATGATTTGCACATGAAGCTGCTTTACTTGGAAAATAGAGGTATTGATTTAGATGATAATATCATTATAATGCCTTAGTAAAGGCACTGTCATGATATTGGGTATATTATGTCAACGTTTTTATTTTCCGTAGGCATTTAAAACTTGAGCTAACCTTTTTCCTAGAGGACCTTGCTTCAAAATCACAATAAATGTTAAACCTTTAGCATTCTTTATTTTAGTTGATAGGCATGCTTGACATTATAAGACTTCCAATATTTGTATTCTATTGAGAGATCATTCCCATGTTTTAATTACAGAATATAACTGGTCAGACTTTGTGATGGTTGGATTGATTTTATTGACAATTGATAGTTGCTCATGCAAGGAAAGCAAAAATGCCATGGTTATGCCTGAATGCCTCACATTTCATAATATTTTTACTTGATGCAAAATTTTCTGTCATGATTTCTTTTGCATGCGTTGATGTAGTCTTTTTGGTCTTTTGCTGCAGTGGCATTTGCACGGCTATTCTTTCCAACTGAAGCCAAGGTAGCCATGGATATTGCTAATGCTGAGACAACATCGGAGTTCGCTGGTCTTTCTGCATCAAGAGGTTCAAGTGGGAACTTAAGGGAAGTTGACTTAAATGAGACACCTATTATGCGGAACAAGAGACTTTTTTCTAGGATGGAAGCCCTTATGAAAACTGGTAATGCCAAGCTTCCCACCCTTTTGTATTCTTATGTTTTATTTTCCCTATTGTTTCTGTTTTGTGGAAGATCATTGGTTGGTACACACCTGTTGATTTACTTACTGTCAAATTTCTGCACGAATCAGTAATCTGGTGTGCTTTCTTCTCAACATCGTTAGCCTCAATGTGGTAATTGGCTACCTGAAATAGTCCATGTGCATGTTTTGTTGGTCCAGTCTGCTAGGTTGTTACTTTCATTTAAAGGAGAGTAAAAAGAGCATAAATTACGCAGATTTTTATAGTTTTTGTCTTCCTTGAAACAGTTTAAATAAGTTGTATAGTCATAGTGTGATGCTTGATCTCCCAACTGAAAAATCAGGAAGAAACTCTTTATTCAAAAAATAAAGATGAAGGAAACCACAGAGAGTCCAAGCTGAAAATGAAGAAGAAAATCAAAGAGAGATGTTGAGAGTTGGGAAAGAGGTAAAAGAAGGAAGACAAGAAAGTGTATCACATTGTTTACCAGTACTATTTTGAAGATTATAGTGATATATAAATTATGTCTGTTGAGAAGAACATTGGTGATACTATTTAAAATGTTTTCAAGAAACTGTTTTCAGTACTCCTATTTCATATTTATTTTCCTTCTCTAATGGAAAACATTTTACTTAGGGTATTCCTGTTAGTGATTGTTGATTTCATATTATGGAAGATTTCTTAAAAGCTGTTACTGTTATTTTTAGTTTCAAAAAAGTTACTATTATTTAGTGGGTTTTGCAGCAACTATGCAGTGATGTTGCATATTATGGCAAATTCAATATAATGCATTTGTTGTTTGAGATGTGGATATGGGGCCATTTCTGATGTTGCTTAATGACTATTTTGCCATTAGCTCATTGTACCCAGAATTCTCTTTACTTGAAGCATACCCAAAGAGAATGTGACCAGAACTAATTGTTTGGTTCTCAATAATGCAGTGGAGATGGGCCGACGATATTTCCCCCATTGCTCCGAAGTTCTGGATAAGTTCATGGAGGATGACCTTCCAGATTTGTTTTACCTCGACAGAGGCACCCTTGATGAGCAGAGAATAAAGAGGATGCGGTTCATGGAGCTTAAAGACGATGTCCATAGAGCATTTAGTAAGGACAAGGCTGAGTTTAACCGCTCTGGGTTGTCTTCCTCATCATCTTCATCTTCTCTAAAAGATGGTGCCAGAGTACGAGCAGAGAAATTGTGAATATGTAAAATGTTTGATGAATCTGATTATCAAAAGTTTTTGAAAGAAGTTTATGGAGTGAATCTCATTAAGCATTTGACTGCTTTTCTGTACAATTTTAGATCAGATTATATAAACTAGGACCTGTGTGACAAGAGAAAGTTCGGGAAACCTGCTTACTTTTGTAGGAAAAAGTTTTTTTTCTTTTTTTAAATCCCTCTGAATGATAGATAAAATGAGAACTGTTTGCACAGACATTTCTCTTTGGCTGTGTTCTGTTCACTATAATAGTAGTGGCAGAAATGAATTTACAATAATTTGATTTCTTGTATCGTGTGCTAGTAAAATATCAAGGTGATACTTGTTCAAATGTGAATCGTTTGATCAGCATGTCCTGTCATTTTGGATATCAATGCTGTGGATTAGCACCTATTTTAACAGGAACTTAGATCTCCGTTCATTTTTCACTAAGAAAAGTCTAGAACATGTTTTTCTCTTCAAATAAAACAGAAGCCAAAATAATTGAATCCTATCTTTTTCTTCTGAAAAAAGTTTTGAAAAGTCAATGGTAGGCCAACAAAAATTTTCCAGAAGAAAATGGCTTTGGTGCAAATAACATTGGGAAGTACGAGTGCGCGGCCCACCGTTTTTCAGGACATTATTGAAAGAGGTTTAAGGCTTTTGAAAGAGTAAAATAATGGTATTGAGATGCTTTTTTCAGAGTAAAATAATGGTACTAAGATGCTTTTTAATGGAAAATAATAATGGTGTTCAGATGCTCAAAAGGAATATGGTGGCAGCATCTGTGTAGGGCATTGCATGACATTCCCTGGTAGTAAAGATTCCAAAATCTCGCATAGAATATAGAGCAAATGGGTGAATGAAACTCAACTTTCCCTGGACGGTATAAGTTTGACCCACAGGAAGAAATCTCAGAATCATAGCAAGACCACTGCTTTATCCCCTTTAAATCTTTTTTGACATTTAGAAAAAATCTACATGACAATTATATCATAATTTATTTTTATTCCCTTCTCCACTGAAACTTTACCTTCATTGTTTCTGGTTGCTTTGGCAGCTGAGATCACTGTATCATTGATGCATTCAGGGCTCAGCAGGACTTGATAATTCTTCTTCAAGATGCTTATTTTATATCTGTTCTGATTTCTCTTGCCCGCCTCTGACTATAACTACCCTCATCAAAATTCATTAGTCCAATAACACTGGGTATCTTGTTGCCTTTTCATCGTACCCAAGGCAAGAAAATGTTGATCAGGAGGATTACATTCATTTTTCCACGAGAAAATGTATAGCATCAATAACACAAGTGACAGCACAATTTACAATGGAGGCAACAAGGTAGAAGGCATCCTTCAGAAGAAGAAAATGTAAGAAGTAATGTCATTTTCTTTGGTTTCTCTCCATCATTAATCCACATGATGCATGCACAGACACACAGAAACAGGCTCAAGGGGAGCCAAGAATGGTTACTTTATTATGAAGCTTCACCATAGGAAAAAAAAAAATTCTTACTAGTGCTCTCTTTCGGCAACAGCAGTTCTTGAAGCTCATCAAACTAATATAGGATCTGCTTTTGATTTGCTTTACTTGTTTGATTTTTCCAATTCCAATTTTATTTAAAGATTCCACTCAATATAACAATAGTACTGACTAAATGTTGGTTTATGCTCTGAATGAGTTGAAAAAATAATGCATTTCAACAATCTGTCATGCATGCTAAAGAATCACATCACTAGTGGATATGAGGTAACCTCAACTTAATAAGATCCCCTGATTGACAGAACCCACTATTTCCAGATAAGATCTATATATCCCACTTTATAGATATGTTCTTAACCAATTAAATTTAGATATACAATAAAATAATACACCAAAAAGAAATATAACTTCTTTAAAATACATGAGATTGAAGAGATAATAATCTATCTTTAGTGAAACAAAAACTACCAGAACATACTGGATATCAGTAGCACAACATGCTTGTTCCAGTAAAATTAGTTCCCAGTCATCTGGAGACCTGAACCTCTGATCAGCATGTTCAAAGAACTACTAACCCAAGCTTACAACAATAACTGGGTTCAAATTTTGCAGAATCAACCGTACATGTTTCTATGTTATAGGATTCATGAAAAGCTTATCCTTTGGCAAATGAACATGTCTGATCTTCTAAAATTTCACTTTCAGCTGATTCTTATGGAAATCATGCAAGATAAAGACAGTCATGCCAACAAGTTCTGGAAACACAGTTTTCTCAAATATTTTGACCACCTTCAGCTATTAAACCATGCCATAGCTATCCATCAAAGGTACACAAGCAGTCCCAAACGTGTCATTTCTCAAGTGTCATCATGTACTTCTAAGATATACTGTCCTAAACTTTGTGATTTTATGTAATTAACAGTATCTTTAAGTGGAATAAAGGAACAAAATCATCTGAGATTAATCTAGCACTCACAATCAGTGAGAAAAACAAAATTTTTATTTATTTACTCATCTAATGCTTCTCTATTAATTAAAAGTCGGTCACTTTCAAAATCTGCAGGCAGAAGACTCTCCATTCATATAGTTACGTCAGTGATTTCCACAAGCTAAATACTAGATCAAATTAATGCACACAGGACACATTTAAACGACGAATTAGAACCTCCCTGTTCAGCACCATCTTCAGATAAGAATACTTGATAACAGGAGCTTATATTTAGAACTACAGAGGAGTAAGATTTGACATAAATGGTATGTGTTAGTTAGACAGGTTTTGGTGAGATACGCTTGGCAGCTTAGGTTATGGTGGATATCAAGACCTGTTGTTTCTGTAAAAGATGGTCACATAATTGGTAATTTCTAGATTTTAAGTTAATTCCTACATCAGACATCAACTAGTGATTTCAGTAACTACACTTTATAATGCCATCAAAATCCCACCATAATCTAACAACAAGATATAATCTTTTACAACTCCATCATGTTACATGTTTAAGGTCTCTAAATATCAGGGGAGCAATATATTAATTTGATGACATGACAGTGTCTAACAACTTCCTACAGTTATGATACAATATTCCCCTTTTCTCTTCACAGCATCCAGAGTTTGCACTCAAAGTAAAAAGAAATGCTTTAAAAATTATATAAAATAAAAATTAAGAACACTCCTGAAAACATCAACCACTCAGGGCAGGAGGGCAGTGGAATGCAACTGCTATTTAACAAAACTAGGGAGCAATTTACTGATACCTTTTGATAGCGACCAAAGCACCAAAGGAATTAAACTTAAGCAGGTTCTGATTAATGGTCATGACCTCAATCCTCAGTGACAAGTGCTGTAACTCAAGTAGTTGATGACCAGTACAAATAATAATTGAAATGAATGAGAATTTCTAGAAGTGCTTGCAATCTCAACATACACAACTGCAATAGATTTTGGTTGCAACAACCTTCTAATCGACAAACTCACGAACATTGAGTGAAATAATAATTTGTTACTTAAAATAATTGTACCAGATTGCACAAATTCAAATTGAAGGAATTGAAGAAGAATTTCCATCCAGTCTCGATATCAGGAATTGTCTGAGATAGGAATCCACTACAACGGGAACTTGATTCGAGAGTTGTGGATGACTTTTACACAATTAGTCGATCTGGACAAGGGCTTGCTGGAAATTTGAGGAGCTTACTCATTACCAGGATAAAACTACAGATAAAGAGATAAATATATCCAAAAGAAGCACCAAGGAGCCAAAAGATAAACACAAGAAGACGAAGAAGAACAGTGGAGAAGAAAACAAGAAGTTGGCTAGGTGACAATTTGAAATTACATCAACCTCCTGAGATGTATACAAAGATTACGTTGCAGATATGGCAGCCACTGGCTTTACAAGCATGCAGATGCAAAAGCATATTGAGAGAGAGAGAGAGAGAGAGAGAGGTGGGAGTGCCAAAAATAGAGAGAACAAAAGCTTTCAGTCAGAAAATGCCAATCAAACTGCCAGGTATCCCGCTGGCAAAGTCCACAAGCGAATAATTGGATCTGAATGCTACACAAAGTGGTCAAAGGAGAAATGCACCAATATGAGACCCATGTTTTGCAGAACCACGCAAACTTAACAGATGTCAACATATATCTCATCAAAAGAGCAAAACAGAAAACAAACAAATTTTTCAATCTTGAGGAAGATGACTACTTCAAAGTAACTAAGGGAAAATATATTCTAGCCCTACAGGTAATTCGTCATTCAATCAACATGAAGATCTCTCTTCTTTTTGACAATCATTGATTATTTGTATTTATTGAGGAAGAAAAACATTATCATAAGTATCTATCTTCCATGAGTGAAAGCTGAGTGATGGAATATCACAAAAGTAATGCCACGTAAAAATTCATTTAATCTAGCAAAACACTAGCCTCAAGGGGATTTCACTTAAGGTGATATCCATGTTTAGGTTCTAAAGGGCAGCAATTCACTGAAACTCATCACTGTGACTGCTTTAAAAACTTCCCCATTAGCTAGCCTTGCCTAAGTGCCGAGGCAAATCCATGCACTTGCATCACACTACTCTAAACACATCTAAAACAGATTTCTGTTCTTTTTTTCTTTTCAGTGGGGCTGGGGTCAGGGGTGTTGTGTTATATGAAGTGGAAGGCTGGCCCTCAAAGCATAGCCATTCAATTGAAGCCTACTTGGCTCCCATAGTTTCGCCAAACCTCTTTTTCTTTTTTTTTTTTAATAAGAAACTTAGCTACACCCTTTGGCACCACATCCATCTCTCACGATCTTACACAATTAGTCCATATAGAGTTAACCAAATTTATCAGTAACCCAAACACAGATAAGAAATCTATTTTCCTGTCTGTTCTTTGGACTACTTAATACACTTTTCTAAATTTCTACTTCAAAAATTATTTTTCCAGACCTTTAGTTTCTGATTAATATATGTATATATTTTCCAGACAACCTAAGAAAGCATTAAGGAACTGAATTCATTACATTGTCAAAGTGACACGTGATAGACATTTCATAGAAGTGCAATTGCAATTACGACAAACAGACATACTCTTTAGCAGACCAGGTTGACTGTACAAAAAACATAAACCTCGAGCACGTAAGATTTACTTCACTCAAATAGCATCTATGTGCATGAAAAATGGGGACAATGTAGGTATATACATAAAATAAAAGGATAGAACGAGTCTCAGCTTGAAGTCGATGATCTCTTTAAACTTTCCCACATCGCTGGACCTTCAGGATGAACATTGACAAAATATTTTACAAATCGTGCATCTGAACAAGCTAGAATAGTGCTCAAGGATAACATGGGCTTTGCTGCACCTTGCTCCCTCAGCCACATATACATTGAAAATCTGTGATTTATCCTTTCCATATCATAGCATAAATATGTAGGAAATGCCACTACAGATTCAAGTGGATAACCCAAACAGTTTATTAGAAAATGAATCTTCCTTTCAATCACATCTCTGGACTGATTAAGCACCATGGGAGCTTGTTTGATTATGTTAGTAACAACATTGCTGTCCAAACCGGCTTTTATCAGACACTCAAACCTCTCCTGTAATTGATCCCCTCGGCCTCGGAACTGTCTCAGAGCTTTCAGCATCCCATCCGAGTTTTCAACATACCCCAACCTGAACAAGAATGCGATTTTCTCCATGCGTTTACTTGAATCCTGGGAAACTAACAATTCATTACTTTTGACTTTTGATTTAGAAGCCAAACTAAAGAACTTCAGTGGTTCTTCCTTTATAATTTGGCATAGATCACTTTTCCCCACTTTTAAATGTTTACAAACAGTTTTGGGTCCTTTCAATGAACAGGAACCTATAAGTTCCATATGGTTAGATACCATGTTTGCAATGTCTCCTGTTCCCATTCCAATATCAAGCAGGAAATCCACGGCCTGAAAAAGATTTTTTGCGCATTTAACCGACAGGATTTCTGGGTTTTTCATTAATAAAGAATAAACTCCATTCATCCTGAGACCTAGCTTGAGTAGCCTGCCAAACAATACATGAACTTTCTTCCCCGAACCTTCAAGCACTAAGGCAGGATATCTTTTCAACAAATCTCCCAACTGATCCTCACTGTAACCAACTTTATCAAGAAACTCAATTGTGTCAAGTATTCTACCAAAATCAAATGTTCTTTTAGTGGATAGGTGTCCACCAATCCAATCATGTTTTATTCCTAAACCCCTTAATTTTTCAAGCACCAGAACAAATTTACAATCAACTCCACCAATCAAAAGTGATGGACAACAACTAACAAGCTTGATAACTGTTGGCTTGCTAAGACCCAAATTTTCGTAAGCTTGGAGTTTAGATGCCAACATACCATAGTCATATCTGAAAATTTCTCTTGATTCCTTATACATCTTGCCAATCTCGCTGCGAGGAATCCCATAATTGCATAAAACAAGATAGTTCTCAAACATAATAGAGTCATCAGTAAGAAACATCAATTGCCGAGGAAGAAGTGGGGTGACCTCAGGTGGGCTCAAACCCAAGCTTTCGAAAAATGGCTCAAACTCATTAATCGGATTGTACCGAAGAAATTTGGCCAAACACCGTGTTACATCTTTCTCACTATCAATCTTAGACAACAAATTTTGAATAAAATGGGGCGAGTTCTTGCTGATATGCTCAGCATCTGTGAAGCTAAAGTTTCTAGTACAATGCAAATAATCAAAAAGCACGACTTGAGCCTCGGTTCTAGCAGACCTCGATACACGGTTAGCAAAAACGGAGGGTGACACTTGAGATGATTCAGCAGGTGAGACTTTTGTACCATGGCTAAGTTTAGAACCATGAAAAATTCGAATTTGTGGTGAAATGGGAAATGAATCACGCATAATATTGGGCTTTTCATGGATAACCGGAGAGAAAGCAAGAAACTGGTTGATTAGTGCATGCATTTCAGATAATCCAGATACTCTTTCCCGGATTCTGGATATTATCATGGGAAGCAGATAGGAGAGAGAGGTAGAGCTAAAGATATGAAATAATGCAAGATTTGGTTACTGATAAAGCAATAGCTCAGCTGCAACGAGAGAGCGAAGTTGACAGGATATTTTGGTAAGAAAACTGATTTCTAGTTCAAGACCCTTTGTGTATGTCATTCATGATTCTACAAGGAAAAGCAAGATGAATTCCGAAAAGCATGAAACTGATAAGAATAAATAGTTGGGCAAACTGGTTCTCTAACCTTGAACTGCGTTATCTCTCAAGGAGTTGCAATACACCGACTTCCCTATTTTGTATAGGAAGAAGCAGGAACGCCTCTGTGAGCATCAACATTTACCAGCCACTGGTTTATGCCATTTTCATAAAACCCTAAAACAAGGCTTTAGCCTTCGTCTACTTCCAGGCCCCAGCTGACCGGGACTGGTTTTCATTTTCTCTTTTCTATTTAGTATTGATACTTTTAATTATAATTAATGTGATTTCATACTTTTATATAAAATTTTATTATTGATTTTTTTTACTAATGAAATTTTTATATTTTAAAAAATAGAAACACTAAAATATTTTTAAAATAATTCTAATAAATTTTTTATCTCTTAAATTTTTTTAAAAAATTTATCTTTTAAATTTAACAACTTTAGAAGTAAAATTTATTTTTTATAATTTTTTTAAATTTTAATAAATTAAATTCAAAAATATATTTTTTATATTCAAAATTTTTGAAATTTTTGTAATGATAATTTAAATATTTATTACACAAAGTTAAAATTTACCTTATAAAATTTTTAACTCAAATATCTTTAATTTTTAAAATTTTTAATAAAATTTAATTTAATTCAAATAAGTAGATTAAAATTGGATTAGTAATTTTTAAATAGTAAAATTTATTTGGTAATATGAGTAAATATTAAAATTTTATATGCTTTTTATTTTTTATTATTTTAAAAAGTACAGTTTTATTAATTTTGATAGAATAAAGCAAGTTTATGTCATTGAAATAATATTTTATTAATTAATTTTTATATATTTTAATTTAAAAAATTATAATATCTATTAAAGTATAATACAAACAATATAATTTGATATAAATTTTCTTCTTAAAAAAATATAATTTTTGTTTTTTGGTCCCTTACAAATGGTTCTTATAAATTAATTTAATAATCCAATTACTAGAAGTTATTCATTAACAATATAACAATAACATCAAAAAATAAATTTAAATATTATAAATGCATACAAATTTTATTTTATATACTATACAATATTAAATTATTTATATATTAGATATCTTAAATTAATTTCTATAAAATAAAAATAAAAAATGGTCAGACAAGTTGTAGTCATACTAATTGTACCCATGAAGGGAAAAATATCCTATCCTCCTTTTTTTTTTTTTTTTTAAATGTTTGATTGATAGATGTCAAGATAGTAAGGGAACTTCCTTTCATGATTTTGGGTTATTAGTTATTTTATTGTTGAAATGATTTATTAATATAATAAATTATATTTTAGTAATTAAAATATATAAATATCAAAAAAAAAATATACAATTGATGACAAAAAGGAGTAGCATCAACAATCATTTGTTCTATAATTTCTTGATATTTAATTGGTCATTACTTTGGCCATCATGCTTTGAACTTTGAAGCTCAACAACAATCATGTGGTAGTCAAATATGAAGATAAAAAAATGAATAATTAATTAAGGACAATAATCTTTAATGAGATAATTAATTTATAACTTAATAAAAAATCAATAATTAATTAATTATTTTTAAAAATTAATCACTGTAAATACATTCACTTACAAACAATTTTGAAGTTAACGCAATCAGTGGACGAAACGCAAAAATATATATATATTTTTTAAAATTGCATGCTAAGTTAAACAAAAGAATATATATATATATATTGGGAAAAGAGTGAAAACATGCAAACATGAGGAGGAATAATGATAAACTTGTAATGTTTAGGGAACTTCAATTTAGGGATTAAATAGACAAAATGGATAGTATAAAGATTATTTTGAAATTTGACAAAGTGTTTAAGATAGTTATCTAAATTATTTCTTATAAAATTATATATATATATATATTTTTTAATATATGTTTTTAATGTGTAAATTTTTAAAAAAACTAAGGGTAAATAAAAAACAAGAAAAGACTGATTATATGTATTTTTATTTTAGATTTTAAAATATTGATTAATTGATTATATATTGGTTATTCGATTTATGAATTTTATATAATAAATTTTGATTTGAAAATTTTTAATAAATATAAAAAAATTCTGATTACCATCATATAAACTTTTAAAATTTTGTAAGTGATAAAAATATATTTTAAAAAATTTTAAATTCAAAAATCATTTGTGAAATGAAAATTGTTTAAATTTAAAAAATAAACTTAAAAAATTATAAAACTTATTTAAATTATTTAAATATATTTTAATAATGAAAATATTTTTATTTTTTATTATCATTTAAATTAAAATTTAATTTAAATCAAATTTTAAAATCAAATATTCAAAACATCTAATGGATACATTAAATTCAATTTTTTTTTATATTTACTGTATTAAAAAAACTATTAACTATTTTTATTAGAAAAATAGACAGCAATGTCCAAACGGACCCATGTCTTGCCCAAAAGAATGCCCATCACATTCTTCCCGTCGGTTCCTCGTCTCAGACAGGATAACATTACTGCAAAATGCAATCCACGAGGGCCCAACGAACCCCAAAGCCGAATGAACACATCATCCAGGTGCTGCATCACACGTATCAACCCAACCCCACCTCTTCCCTTTACTCATCTTTGTTTTACTAATTAACCATTCATTTATTGCGTCCGGTGGAGATTCCGGATACTTGTACATTGATTGAACCTTACGGTTGGTGGAATTTTTTTGTGCGTTGCTGATGTTGACATCTGGTCCTTTCTGCTTTTCTGCCCAATACCCATCCACATTTACTCTCTGAATCTGATGTTCTCTTCTTCACCGGTTGTTGCCGCTAGTATTCATTAGGTTTTCTTTTGACTGTTCTTAGATGCCCATTTGCACCTGGGTTTCTGGGTTCTCCTTTATGTCTTGTTTCTTTTTGTAATGATAACCTTTGGTTGTAGACGAGTATCGCATGCCCTTTGCATTTCCCTTCTAGATTTTGGGGTTCTTCTTTGTGGACAGCTGCTTTTTGTCATTGATTAGCATAGGTTCTCTGTTTTTGTTAAAAAGGAAACATTTAATTCTGTTGTTTGTTCTGGGGGTCTCTTATACAAGTGTTCTCTTTTCTGCTGATTAGCTCGTGGTTATTTTCTGCTTTCCCAAATATCCGTCTGCATTGTTCCTGTTTTCAGACAGGTTCTGTTGTTGCTTCTGCAAATCCGTTGATGATATTGATGCTTGTGGTAAGCTTCACGATCTGACTTGTCAGCTTCTTTGCTTGTTTGATCCATTTCTTTTGGGTGGTTTTCTAAAACTGTGCTTGGTCTTCAAAGTTAACGGTGTTTATGCCTGTGGTTTCTTCTTTATTTTTGGCTTTCCTTTGATTTTGCAGTGATTTAATTCCTTTCATGTCATATTAAAATGCCTGTTTGTCTCCCATTTAGAGTTATCTGGTTTTCTTCATATATGTGATTTTGATCTTCTTAGTCAATACATCTCAGTCAATTTTATATTCTTATTTTATTATCAATTGCCTTTTCTGGTACTCATTATTTTCTTCCAAATATTTTTTCTTCTTTACTGGGATAGTGATCTCATGCCTATCATTTACTTCGGTGTTGTCTTGAGATCATGCTGTTTGTTGTTTTCTTCTTGCTTTTAGTAGTTAGCAATGTCAGTTTATGACAAAGTTAATAACACCATCAATATATGTTGAAATTCACTCTATAGATGTATTTGTTTGTGTTCATCCTTCTAGGTAGTTACAACATGTAGGTTTGTGTTTCATCTCTCCAGCTGTGAGATTATCTATTTTTGCATTTCCTTTTCATGCCAGCAAATACTTCGATTCTTGCAAAGATTGTGACATGCCTTGAATTTGCGATACTGTGTATGAGAACCAAACTAGTCATTCCAAGTAATGATTATCATGGAGATTCATTTGTTGGATTGATAGTTCATTTATTATGCGTTCAAAATATTGACATTTACAATATCTATTTGATTAAATCATGTTTTAGTAGGAGTGCCAAGGGGTCTGTGATTACTAGGGTTATTTATATAAAAACTAATATTATAAATCTGTACTTTTCTTGAGATATGGATATGAATATGGAAACTTATCCTCAGGTGTCCGGGCATTTAATAAAATATTACATTTTTAGAAGTTGTTGTGGCTATAATGATAAACTTAAATAGCATTGATATGTCAGATCTGCTGCTGTTCTGGCTTTCTTATGGACTATTTGAAGGTGAAATTATTGAAATTTAGTCTCCTGCATTTTGTTCTAAGCTGCAAAAGAGCTCTTTCTTTCAAAATGTCCAGAATGCTCGCTAGATAATGCATTTCTTAGAAAATTTTGGTGGTTTAGAAAATTGACATTTTCTAGGATTTCTTTTAGAAAAGACTTTTATTCACATTAGCACGGTACCAACCATCTAACTTTGGCAGCATAAAATTTGTATGGCATCTCTAATTGATCTCTTGAAACTCTTATTTCTGTTTTGGTGTGGCATCTCTGGAGTCTATACCACCATGTTTTAGTTTAATAATATGTATTTTTTTTTTTTAAATTGTTACAGTAGGGATGAAAGGGCAAGTTGATGTGGGGAGGAAAGTAAGAGAAAGTACTGAAGCAGGTTCATAAAATCCTCTTGTTAAAAATAGAGTTGTAGGATTGAATTATGGTTCCAGCATCTTCACAGAAAATTATGGCGATCAAGTCTTACCAAAATCAAGCTCAGGAGCTGTTCAAGAACTATTTACTGGCAGATCCATTTATTCCGTACACTTCCATTCTTGCTGGAATATTTATTTGCAAAGTGGTATATCCTATCCTTCCTCTTACGTGTGCTTGACTTTTTCAACCTGGGATCCTGAGTAAACTGGATTGTTTCTTTTTAGTGTTAATGAAGTTAATAGTCATGTGTGTATCTCATACACTTGGCAAAATGAATTTATATGGTTTTAACGCCTGTTTTATTAACTTGTCTTTTATGTTTTGCTCTTTGGCACAGGCATATGATCTGATCAAGTTAATTAGCACCTTTTATTTCAAGACTTATATTGGCCTTACAAAACTTCAACGAATTGAGTGGAACAACCGGTGAGCACATGGTCCTTTCCCTAACATCAGATGTTTTAGGTTGTTGCTTATTCTCATGGATTAATGATCTAATTTGGCAGTGGTATCTCTACAATTCATGCCATTTTCATCACAGTTTTGTCGTTGTACCTGGTCTTCTGGTCAGATCTCTTTTCTGACCAGCGGCTTGGTGTTCCTATCACCTTTCGTAGCTCATCACTCTCTACATTTGGTTTGGGGGTAAGTGTCATTTTACTTTTGCAAGACATAAATGCTAGGCCTTGGTCCCTTGCAGGCAGTTTATACTCTATATTTCCATTATATCGCTTTGGTTAGAGGTTTAAAATGGCTCATCTAGCCCATAGAAATCTACGACCCAACACAATACGAGCTGTACCTGGCATGGCCTGTAATTACATAAAATTGAAAACGGACCATGCCGTGCATGTTGGTACAAGTGCCAGGCCTGTGTGTGGCCTAGCCATGCTGTGGACAAGCATAGCGTATGAGCTAGGTTTCCTGGCTCACCATGGCCATTTTAATTCGCCATACCAGGAATGTCCTGGCCTAGCATGCTTGCCAGCATGGCACGGCTTGTTTTCAATTTTTTTTTTAATTTCATTTTTAAATTAAAAAAATTTACAATTCAAATTCATGTAAAATCATATTTCAATTTTGTTCTAATTCTCAATTTGATTTTTTTGTCTATTTTATATTTTAAAGGGTAATTAGTAGTAAATTTTTTCTTTTTGCTAATTCTAATTGGAGATTTTTATATACATTAGTTTATGAAATTGAAGCAACAGATGATAAAATGTGAAAGCTGTTGATTGTAGTACCAGATAGCTTGAATGTATACATATATATAAAACCTTAAACATTGAAATGTGAGATGCAGTTTCTTCCCACTCTACTTTTACGATTTCTTGGTAGGTAGCCTACGGATTACATTTAGGACTAACATCTTGGACATCTCTCTCTCTCTGCTAGTTTGGTGATGCACAACATTTCATGCAGACAGGCTAATGCTATTCTATGTTTTTGCTTGCCATTAATTTAAGTAGTATACTTTTAAACTTCCTAAAAAGACAAAAGTATTTCTGTACGGTGTTTGCTTCTTAGTTAGAAGTGATTGGCATGATCTTTTTGGGAAGCTGCATGGTATGTGGGAAACAGAAGGAAGTCAAATTCCAGCAAAATAACTTCCATGACCTGTTTCTTTGGCATACTAAAAATACATTTGGTTGAATTTAATCTTTATCAACTTGCTTAACCTTTTGTAAGTAGTATTTCTGATATGATGTTTTTCATATGATTTTTGACAGGTTTCTGTCGGTTACTTCCTTGCAGATCTTGGAATGATTTTTTGGCTATATCCTTCTTTGGGTGGAATGGAATATGTAAGTGAATATTAGGGTGATGAAATGGTGCTTGGGCCTTATTACTGTCTTTTGACACCATCATGTTGGCCACTCGCAGATTTGATCAGGATACAAAGGTTTCCCTTGCATATTCTGAAGTCACTGTTAGCCACTTAGAGATTCATGTGTACTTTACTCTTGTGCCCTGGGTCGATCAACTTTTAAAGATGCAAATGTAAATTGTTGATGTCATGTGAAAACTCTTACTGGAAAAAACATAAACATTAGAATATTAGTTTTCCAATGGGCTCTAGATCCTTTTGGGCAAATATTTAGCAGAACTTGAAGATACATATTCAAAAGTTGCCTTGGAGTTTAAACATTTATTTGGGAGTGGAAGTTGTCTGTCACATGGTGGCATCAGATGGAGCTAACCATGTCTAGCATTAGGATAAATTAAGCATCAATTTGAATGGTTAGGAAAGGAGGAGGATATAAGAGAAAGCATGGCTGGCACAGTACTAGATCAGTTGTGATGAGAATGCCAGATTTCCGTTTTATTTTCTGATAAGATGTCATCTACCAAGTCCCTTAAGTGCATCACATAAAAGTAATGTGGCAGCATGAAAATGAACGACTTGAATAATGTATTCCAGCTAATTTCAGATATAGAAGCAAGGTGTCTGCATTTTTTCTTTGGTATTAGGAGGTTGGTAAGTTTGCTCCATATCTGTGACAGAGTAATGGTAAAAACATGGCAGATTTTGTGCTCCTTTGTGTTGTCGCTGTTTCACTGTGTATTCACATTAACATTTAAGTGCTTCTTGTGTTTTCTCTCTTTTGATTATGAAAATATTAGGCTCACTCTGACAAAAAAGAATATATTAGTTTAGCTGCACGCTAGAGAGTTTAGCTCCTAATTTGATTTTATTTGGTTCATTTGGATATGAAAGATGGAAGGAAATAGGGCATATGACCTTGATTTGAATAATTTACTCCAAGATGTTCTAATAATGATATTTCTAATCCTGGAAGTAGTCTGAGTGCTGTATTTGGTGTCTTGGGTACTGGTCTTGCAATGTAGATAAGAGGATTATAGGATTATATTGTGAAGGTAGATGCATTAAATATCAAAAATTAAAATGAAAAGGATTTTTTTTTGGGGCACCAAAAAGGGAATTTTAGAGAAATAGAAACAGAAAGAACTACAAAAGTAAAGCAAATCAAATAAATTCGATCACAAGGTGGCATATGGATTGTTGATACCTGACATATGGATTGTTGGTACCTTTATTTTAAAGTATTTTTATGTATTTCTAGAGCCTGTCAGTAAAGCTTATATGATGTTAGCATCTGGTCTCAGGTTGTGCATCACTCTCTTTCTGGAATTGCAGTAGGATACTCTTTATTTACCGGAGAAGGACAACTCTATACATACATGGTCCTCGTCTCTGAAGTGACAACTCCAGAGATTAATCTGCGATGGTAGGTTTTACCAATTGATTTGTAACTGGCATTTGAAGTCTTGCCTTACATTCTCTCTTGGGTCTCATGAAGGTATCTTGATATTGCTGGTTTGAAGAGGTCCAATGCCTATCTTGTTAATGGTGTGGTGATCTTTCTGGCTTGGCTGGTGAGTTCAAATCCTCCTGGATCTTTGTTCTAGGAGATTTTACCAATGAGAACCATTTAAATCTTTCCATATAAAAAGGCAAATGGCAAATATAAGAATGAAGCAACTAGTTAAGCTCTTGATATTCTGAGAAGCAGGCTGAGGTCTTCACAACTGAGTGGCAATGTTACCTATGATTTCTGCTTTTGCGATAAAAAAGTTCTTCCATGATCATAGAGAACCCTTTTTAAAGGGAAAAAAAATTAATACTGTCTGATAAAAAAGAAACAATGATCCTCAATTTTTGAATGCAGGTTGCAAGAATTCTGTTGTTCGTGTATGTGTTTCACCATGTTTATTTGCACTATAATCAGGTAACTCTGACTCCTTTGAATTCTTTATTTCCCGGGTTCTGAATTTCTAGAATTGCATATTTTTGTATTCCTTTAGCATTTACGCCTTTCCTTACCTGAAATCCTGATTGAATGTGTATTAAACTCAGGACATGAAGCTGTTTATTTATTTATGAACTTAGTACCTGGGCCTATTTGTTTACTTGTTTTATTATGTTGTTAAGATGCCTTTTGAGACTTTAACGACATTCTTCCTATTGTTTTTGCAAACGTAAAAGGAATGCTTCAGAATTCTGGATAGGAGATCATGGACGTGCAAACTCTGTGCAAGTTTTAGTTATAACGTTATATTTTGCTTGATTGTCTCGGCAGGTCATACAGATGCACCCAATTGGTTATCTTCTGGTTTTTGTGGTGCCAGCAGCACTAGCTGCCATGAACTTGATGTGGTTTGGAAAAATTGCTAAGGGATTGAAGAAAACTTTAGCAAAGAGGCAGTGACACATGTGACAGGCAAGTTTAGGAACTTCTTACTGGGTTTAGCATATTTCATTTCATCATTCTAAATTCTATATTGCATGTAAATTTCATAGAGGAAAATTGGGAATTGGGAGGAGCTATGCTGTAAGAACAAAGGTTATCTGATTTTCCCATTTTGTGGAAATCAAGCTGTTGTAAATGATTCATATTGCTTCCGCGCTCTATTTGTTTTAACTTTGTCGGCCTTCCATGCATACCAATTTATATTAGATAGGACAAAAATTGCTTAGAAACTAAATGACTCAAATAAAAAGGTCATTATCTTCATGGCACTTTAGAGCTGTGTAATTGCAGATCTCATAGAACTAGCTTTGATCTGCAATCAATTGTATTACTGTTTTGGGTGCTGCAAATCAAGACCCAAAAATTGGAAATTTGGCTTCTGAAAACTGAATTTAACTTGAAAGGTCAACATATTACAATGACAATTTCTTTGGAGGAATAGCATGACTATGCAGTCTTACCAAATTCATGATTTGCAATGTCATCAAAATTTATCGCATAATATTATTATGATAAAAATTATTTAGAAAGTCATGTCATCCTTTGGAAAGGAATAATTTATTTTTTAAATTTCTTTCATCAGTAATTATGTAGTGAATCATGCAAATAACTAATTTTGTTATGGCAATTAATGAATCATTGCATTTTAAAATATCTGAGAGGCCCAAAGTTTGAAAATGAATGATGTAACAAATTAAGAAAATGGAAGCTCAAAGCCAAAAATTAAGAGGGGATCTTAAAACTACACACTCTCACATGCAATTCATCACTTTTGTCAAATAATCAACTTAATGTGTAGCTTTTCTCATCTTGACAAAAAGATGACCTCATCATTATAGAGTTCAACTTATCACCAAATTGGAAAGCTCAGAAGATTCACTTGCTTCACCGAGTTTAATCTCTGAAAACTTTGTTTATCATCCTATCAAAAGTCATTCACTACTTAACTAAGTAGTTTTAAAAGAAGCAATACTTCGAGTATACCAAAAAAAAAAAAAAAAAAAAAAGAAGAACATAGCCTACAAAGAGAAGGTAGAAAAACACAATCCAAGGGTAAAGCAATTAACCTCAAGCAAAAGGTACAACATCACTAACAAAAAGCTATTAAGTTGCTTATCAATTAGTTCATTTGAAAATTCACAAGTTGAGGGCCTTAAGTTACCACCTAAGTCGATAAAATAAGGCTTCACTTAGATAATTTTTTAAGGGGAAGCGACACAAATTTATGTACTTCACTCAATCTTTTCTGTCCTTGGAGCTTACCTAACTCAATCATATAGCTATCCCTAACTGTATCTAATTTTTTGTAGCCCTTTGAGAAAATATATAATTCATTTAGAGCTTATATAGTTATCATATAACTTATTTATGACATTTAATATCGATAAAGCAATTAGAGTGGCACTTTACATTTCTCGACCCTTCGAGATATTAACATCGAAACTTTTTCATTACTCTTACTATTGAATTAAACTTGTTTAGCAGTGGAAGCAGGGAGGATATTGTGGTTTGATATGGATGGGTTCATTAATTTAAGGATACATGATTTGATAATGAGATAGTTTGGTGTAATTTAAATGTCAAAACTAAAGATAAACTTGAAAAGTTCACTCTTGATAAGATTAGAGAATGTCCCTTTGCTAGAATGAAAATTGATGCATAATTAAGTTTTTATATCTATAAATTGAGAATCAAGTAAGTCCCAAAACACATGTTATTTTTTTATTGTTGAGTTTTTTGAATTTCTTAGTTTGCAAGAGTTAAGATTGTTGGTTCTCTTAAATCTATCAAATAAGATTAGAAAACCAGAAAATAAATGTGAAATTTAAAGAGAGTAAGGATAGAAAGATTCAAATGCTATGTGCTTATGGGGTTTGGCAACCTTACCTTTGTCATTCCTTAAAACACACGAAGATTTGACTAGCTTTTTCCTTTGATGCACACTTGGTTATTTCCAACCAAAAGTTTTATAATAAGATAATCCTTTTATGTTATAATTCAGCCTCTAACAAAAAAATTATAAGTGTTTATACTATAGTAAACTCTCTCAAAGATTGGATACAAATAATAAAGGCTCAAGGTAATCTTTTGCTCAAAATGATCAATGCTTAGTTGATTGATGAATGAATAACAATTTTTAGCTTTTAGACAATTAAACATATTACTATTTATGTTTTCAAAAACCTTTTCTACTTAGATTTAAAAAATCTAGTTGTTACTTACAAAAAACCTACTTTGAAAATATTTATCAGTGTTGTCGCTTTTTTTTACCGTTGTTACAACTAGTTGGTACTCACAAAAAATTGAATTCAGGAATGCTGTATTAGTGTCATTGCTAGAAATATTGGTCTTGTTCTACGAGGGTTGGTTCCTAGTGACGGAACGATGGTGCTGCTCTATGTAGTTTTTGTCATGGTTAAGGTTCATTTTAAACCGTCGGTTCAAGGTTCATGGTCAGAATGAACCAGAATCTCAATTGTTAAATATTGGTTTCGATTAAAGTTCAGTTCAAAAACAGTTTACGTTTCGGTTCATAAGCTGTATAAGTTCAAATTTGATTTAGGTTCAGTTCGATTTAGAGTCGGTTTAAAGAGATTTTTTTCTCTTTAATAAGAGTATTTTTATTTAAATTATTTTTTAATAAAAATATAGTGATCATATTTTTATTAAAAGATATATAGTTTTTAAATTAAATTATTTTATACAAAATATTTAAATTAAATTATTTTACATATTTTTAATTAATTTAATTAAGAACCGAATCAAAACGGTGAGTTTTGAACTGTTGGTTTTGGTTTTGATTTAAAATTTATATGAACCATAACCGAATCATGTTTAAAGTGATTTTGATTACTGTTTGAAACCAAAATCATTTATAATGGTTTCGATCTCGTTCAAATTTTAAAAGTTACAGTTCGATTCATCGATTTGAATCAAACCGTGGTCACCTCTAGCTCCATGAGGCGGTGGTACCAACTCAGGTAAAGTCTGGTGATGTTACAGTCAAAATGGTTTGTGCTATCAGTTTAAACAGTGGCTTACCTTAATATTACCTTTTGGTGACATCGCCTCAAATGGTGGTATTATTATATGGTTTGTGGTACACCTCAATCCTTCCTTGTACCGTTTTTTTGCTCAAACACTACAAGATTCAAAATTGATGTTTTGCAAATTAAGATCTTTTGAAAAACATGTTTTTAATTTGTTTCAAAAGCGAGAAAGATATGATCTTAAATAACAAAACTCATGAAAAAGATGCATGAATTTGTGTGTGAGCATTCGAATCATTTGAGCAATTACGAAACTTTTACAATTATCTAAAATTTATTCCTACCTTAGAACAAGTTTTTTTCTTCTTCATCATTGTTAATTCACAACAAATGTAATGAAAAAAATTAGTCTTCCATAATAGATTTGTTGCCATCAAAATCAATCCATTAATTTTTAATGACTCTATAAGACTAACATTGTTCACACATGATATGGAGTCTCTCCAATCATGACTTTGATGTTCAATCTTTGTTGTATTATAAGTTTATAAACAAAACATTTGTTGACCAAATTTTAGTTATATTGTTATTTTTAAATTTTTCATATGATTTTTAAATCTAAAGTTGGTATCAAGCGCATATATGAGATGGGTATTGGAACTTATGATGAGTTGGACGAAAAACTTCAAAATCACTTTGTCACATTAGGGTTTCCTACCAAGGGAACCTGAAGCAACTTAAAGAATCTTTTTTTTATTGATTTTTTCAAAAAAAATAAAAAGTGGGGAGCCACCACCAATATTTCTTATGACTTAATTGAACACTTAAATTCATTTTATTTTTGAAAACTAGTATTTAAATTAATAAAAATAGACGAAAATAAGATATCCTTGGTCTTTCGTAATAAAAAAACACAAGTTTAAAAGTCAGTTATGCATAAAGAAGGATTAAAACTCCACAACACTGAAAGTTGTTACTAATTGATCATAGTTATTTATCGATTTTAAAATTCATTTAGTGTTTAAAATTGATTGCCAAAAATGTATTTCAAAAAGAATTTGAACATGTATAAAAAATAAATAAGTGAAATTATAATTCTTAAACGATATGAAGATTTAATTCTTATCTTTTTCATTTTTAAAATTATTTATTTTTTGAAGAATATAAAAGTATCATTCTTATTCAACTTTTAATTCTCAAAACATTTTTTATGATGAAAGTGTAAAGGTTTCACTAATATTCAACCTCTAATTCATAAAATATTATTTTATTATTTATATGGATGAAATGACATGTTGATATTGAGATGTATAATAACAATATATTAAAATATGACGCATATAATAATTTTAATGTCTCATAATCCTACACATAAGCAAAGTATTGATTTTTAACATCTAGATTTAGGCCTTAAATCCAAACTTTATAATTCCGCTAATTGAGAATAAAAATGAATTTGGGCCTTACAAATGCAACCATAATATTTTTTATTTTCTTTGAAAATATTTTTTATTAGAGAATATAAAAATTTCTCTTATAAGATTTTCTCATAATCTCAAAAAAATAAAAAAATAAAAAATAATTTTTATTAAATAATATGACGATTTCTCTTTTGAGATTTTTTTATATCTCAAAAAAATTTTTATTTTATTTTTAAAAGTATTTTTTATTAGAGGTTATGAAGATTGCTCTCTTGAGATATCCTCATAATCTCAAAGAAAACAAAACAAATTTTTTATCTTTGAAGATAATTTTTATATTAGAGAATATGAAAATCTTTTTATCGATATTTCTTCATATCCTCAAAACCTTAAAATATTTTTTGAAATAATTTTTATATTAGCGAATATGAAAATCTTTTTCTTATGATTTTTTTTCATATTCTTAAAAGCTTAAAAATATTTTTTAATTTTTAAAATAATTTTTATTTTTGAAAATATGAAGATGACTCTCTTGATATTTTTTCATATCCTCAAAAACTCAATGAAATATTCTTTATTTTTGAAATTTATAAAAAAATAAATTAAAATAATATTAAAAAAGAGAGATTTCTTCATATTCTTAAAAATTTAAAATAATTTTATTTTTTAAATAATTTTTATATTAAAAAAATATGAAAATACATTCTTGACATTTCTTCATATACTCACATCCTGATTAAAACACTTTTATTTTTAAGATTTATAAAAAAATGAATTAAAATATATTAAAAAGAACTTCGTAGTTCCAAATTTTGAAACCATCTTTGGAAACATGATTGAAATTAGAATCAATTAAAAGAAAATGAATCCCAATTTCAAAAACTCACCGTCCTCCATTTCCATGAAAACTCTCTTATCCTCTTATCCTCTTCATTCTTTTTTTCTTTGTTTCCTATACAACAAACCATACAGAAAACACACTATCTTTTTCTCTCACCTCACCATCCCTTCTTGTAAACATGTTTTCCCTTTCTTCTTTCATGTTCTTTCTTATTTCTCCATTTTTTGACTCTTCACCCCACACCAACCCCACAAACATCACATTGTGATTTTCTCTCACATCCATTCTCCCTTCTCGTAGTACCCTTTTCCTTTTCTTCTTTCTTTTCTTTTCTTCTTCGTTCTCTCTTTGTTCTCTTCCTCTACCTCACAATACCACACAACCCTTCATTTTATACCCATTATCTCCAAACAACTACTTCACACCACACACACCATTCTCCACATTTCACGTATTGAAAATCCAAGCATCCATCATGATATCAACTCAATAATAAAATATTAAAAGGAAAAATGTAAAAACCAAATATTAGATGAATGATTTCCAAACAAGAAGCAAGAATATTATCAATAGGTTATTAAACTAATAGAAATACATAAAGCATCCACAACAACAGGAAAACAAAAAAAGTGCATAAACTAACAATATTCGTGGATTTAAAACAATCTTTGAATAGATCGAAGAACCACTATGTGGATTGAATTAGAAAGTGAATTCTACCTGCAAACAGAGATTCCAATAGTTGTTGAAGAGGAAGAGAGGTGAAAGCTTCTCAAGGATGAGAGAAAAATAGTTTTTCTATTCTAACCTACTACCTTTTTTTTTATGCCCTAAAATTCAATCTTGAAAGTAGTTCCTCCAAAATGTTTTTTTTTTAAACCCTTGGACAAAGTGAGTATTTAAAAATCCTGAAACCCTTGGCTTGTGTGCCGCAGCTACTGGCGCTATTATTTTTTTATTTTTTATTAATTCTAATTTTAATCATGAAAAGTCTTGCTTAAATTGATCCGGACAAAATTAAATGTCTATAGTTGGGCCCTTTTTGCTCATTTATGATGAACAGAAATAGAATAAAGATTTTTTAGACACCAGCTTTGTTTCCCACATTGAGAATTTTGAAAACCCATCCTTGTCCTCTAAATCTCTTTTTCTTTTTTAAAGTGTTCCATACAATAGGTGATGAAGAAAATTAGAAACACTAATTGTTCCACTTTGTTGATGATGATGAGACTTGAAATGTAGATTGCTTCGTCCATTAACAATGATGCCATTTGAAAACTAAATTGTTCTGTGCTGATGATGTTGTGAGACTTGAAATATAGATTATTAGTTCGTATGATCAATAGCTATGCCACTTGAAAGATGAATTGCTTCGTATGAACATTGATGAAATTTGGAAAGTAAATAGCTACATATAAACAATAGTGAAACTTCAAAAGGAAAATGATTCATATGAATGATCGTGAAACTTGGACTATTATATATTGATGGTGATGAAATTTGGAATGATAGCTATTCCACATGAAAGATGATGAAACTTGGAAAGTAAACTGCTTCGTTTTATTGATGACGATAAAACTTGGAAAGCGAACCGTTTTGCATGAATTATGATGAAGTTTGGATAGTCGACTGCTTTATATGAACGATGACGAAACTTGGAAAGCAAATTGCTTTGTGTGAATGGTGGTGGAACTTAGAAAATAAATTGAACTATACAAACAATGGTGAAACTTGGAAAGTAAAATTTTATATTGATAATAATGAAACTTGAAATGTGAACCACTTCGTATGAACGATTACGAAACTTGGAAAGTAAACTGCTTCATTTTGCTGATGATGATGAAACTTGAAGAGTGAACTATTCTACACGAACGATAGTGAAGTTTAAATAGTAGATTGCTTTGTAAGAACACAGTGAAATTTGAAAAGTAAATTGCTTTGATTAAACTTGTTTCGAAAACAACAATCTATGTTAAATAATGCAAATGCAAATTTAAAAGCAATTATGTTTGTTTATCTTCACAAAACTATTTCCAACTTTGATTTGTTCTTACGAGGCTGACGTTGCAACCATTAAGTGAATAATTCCTAATTGTAATCCTGTTTATAGAATTCAATGCCAATGCTCTGATTGTAGTAACAAGCTTTTCAAGTACAACTCCCTAGACTTTCCCAAATGAAGAATCTTTGCAATAAATTATCTCTTCAATATTATTTCTCCCCAAGATCATTTCTTTTCATAATCACAAGGGTGTAGCCTTTATTTAATCTAGGGATTTGCTTTGAGCAAACACATGATGAGTTGGCACAACTAGCAAAACGTACATTTATCATGTAATGCCCTCATCTCATATTATACCAATCATTAAAAATCATTTCAAAATAGAATGCAATATGTCATTGCCAAGAAAGAGGTATGCGAATGCATCAAAAGAATAAAACAAGAAATGTATTTGGTTAAAAGGAGGAATGAAAACACCAATGATGGCGTCTGTGTAAAAAAAAAAAAAAAAAAAAAAGATCGATCCCATCGATACTGAGAAACAAAGATACAAATGAATCAAGAGAATGTAATTGGTTAAAGGAAAGAATAGGGACATCAATGATGAAATTAATACAACAACTTGATAATAAGAGGTCCACATTTACATTTGCATACAATCTCATGTAATGAATACTATAATACCACAAATTTATAATCCTATATCTCGTTCCAAAAAAGTCTTTGCTGCTTGAGTTGCTTTTTTTCATCTGAAAAGATTTTAACTAATGTTTTTGCCTCTGGTCCATTTCAAATTAATTAAGTAGGTATATGAATTGTTCGATTAAAAATGGTGTAGCCAATTTGAAAGGTGACTTTTAGAACCTCTTTTTCTTCAAATTATCCTTCCTTTTAAGGGAATAAATCACCTTTTGGGTTTTCAGCTTGAATCCTATCTTTTTTTTTTCTTTTTATTCTTCTTTCTTTTTAAAAAATTTAAATTTGTGATTTTTTTTGGTAGATTGGCATACTAGGCGTAATATTTATTCATGACATTTGAATTGATAGGAAAAAGGATTCATTGCCATCCATCTCTTGCTAAAATCGAAGCGTCATCCAAAAATGCCTTCTTCAGGATGCATGGTCCTCTTCGATTCAAGGCCCACTTACCTCAAAGAGTGAGTGCATTACCAGGAATTATTTTTAACATTAAGCCACATTTTTGAAATAATTATGAATGTACTTTTTTGTTATATGCTCTTTTTATGCGGCTTTGTTATAACCGGCTATGATGAATTGCTTTGAGACGCCTTTCATCAATTGTGTTCAGCTGTACATGGTGGGCACCAACTTAGTCGATTTTCTCCAACTATCAGTATTTTTGATGAAGGTGTTTTCACTTCAATGGGCAGGATAACTTTCATTTTGTATATCAAAGAGACAAAGTTGCCCTAGCATCGAGGTTCAAACCAAAGCTTGATATGCATGCAAGATAACATCTCGTGCCAATCTTTGTAGAATTTAGACATTTGCCAAGCAATCTTCTTAATATTTTTATTGGCTACCTCTACCACCATTTTCATCTTCGAGTGATAAGTTATCATGTCAAATTATGTACAGATTTCTTTTATCATTTTGCTATTCAAGTACAAATAATTCATCTTGGCAATCTGCCTTTGCACATAGTCCTTTTTGATAACAAAAAATTTGGTAACAATTAGTAATGAATCTCTTCTAATTCACTTGGTAAAATAATCAATGAACCCCAAAATGGACCTATGTCCATTGAAAGCTTTAGGAGTGATGAGCCTAATCATGTCAAAATTCTCCACCGAGTATGGCTAAGATTCATTCTTCACTTGTAAGTAAGTCAGTGTAAATTTGACATTTGTGACATACTTAAGCATATTAATTTTTTTTTGGTTTTTTCTACAAAATGAGTTAACTAGTAAAATCCAACTCACATTATTTACCGTGCCAAAGATTTCTCATGCACTATGAAGTATGGAATCAATTACCTTCTCGATACCAGTGACCTTAACACAAGTGGATTCCATAAGTACTCCTTAACCCTCTCAAAGGTTGTTTGATAATTAATGGTTCCCAAAAATCATTCTTTCAAAAAAGCTTGAATACAGGGTCATCAATGCTGGTTAATTAGGAAAATGGATCATGAAATATAATTTAATCTTCCAGAGTTTGAGTCATTTGTATAAGAAAACTCTTCAAAAGTCGACGTGACATTATTATTCATGATATTTTTGTATTCATGTCAAGAATCCTAAAATGGATAAATGGAATATAGCACACACATTGTTACGTTGAAATGTAAAAGAGACAAAACATGGCAAACAAAGGGAATTAAAGGTGATGTCCAAGAAAGTTACGTTTATTCATTCAATTTCGAAGATGATTTTAGTAAGTGACATTTGAGCATTACATGTCATTTATTAAAAATACTGTTGGGAGCTCTTCTTTCCATCGAATTGTTCAGAGTGAACTTGGATAAACAAAGGTATACTTATGTGACTCTTTCAACAAAACTTGACCCATTAATCATGTTAATCAATGTGAGAGAGAAACTTTAGATTATTTTCCATCGAGTATCCCACCTCTACATGAACCACTAAGGGATCCTTTGTCTAAAATTCCATCATTACAAGAAAACAAGTTTTTCATGACAGACATTTATGACCATAAAAAAAAAAAAGTTAAAGCATGATGGTTTCAAAGAATCAAACCCACTCCCTCTTAAAGAAATATATAATGTGCTAACCATTCGATTCAATAAGAAACTTGTTTTTTATTCTCTTTTGCTTTTTATGAAGTTTTTAGCTTAGATATTTTGAAAGGAAAATGCAAAAGGACTGGTTTAAACCCAAACCCTTTTGGTTTAAAGTCACATTGTTAGCCATGTGATCTGAAGAAAGTTGGCGTGTAATTGTTTTGTTATTTATGTAAAACATTAGTTTAAATTATTTTGAATAAAACACAAGAGGTTCTAACTCAAACCCAAGCTCTCTTGATCAATCTCATAACAATTAAACCACTTGATTAATAAACATCTAATATATTAATTTTACCTAGAAAAAATTATTAAGCAATGGGCATACTTTGTTGTTATACTTATCAATCTCTAATCACCCACTCATAGTTGACTCTTTCAACTAGCTTCTTTCACTTTTTGAGGAACACCACTATGAAAAACAAAAATCTCTCTACTTCAATGTTACATAATCAATGGAAGCCTTCATGTCTTTGATAAATTTTATGAAAAAGGGATTGTGCATTATCGAATTGTTGCATTGAAGTAAGGAAAGTGGTAAGTGAAACTATTAAAACCCTAGTCTTGTATCGTGATTGTTGTTCTACCACTTTTATAATTCTAACAGGTTTGCCAAAAGATTGTTTTGTGATTGATTTCTTAGTAGGATAAACATATATAGTTAGAAATGTATTAAAACATGGTGTGTGATTAATTAAAGTATCAATTGCAAACTTGGTTTCCAATATTAATTTTTTCTTTCATTCCTCTATTTTACCTTACAAGTTTGAAATTTGTTTCCAGTATTGTTATATGTTGTGAAAGGTCTCCTAGTTAAAACTCTAGATTATGTTAGAATTTGACTTTCTACTCGCGAATAGGGAATTTTGAGATGTCTCGAATATAGGCATCATGAAAATTTTTCGTGATGAGGAGAATATTTTACTCTGAAAATTCAATTACGGTAACAAGTAATGAAAGCCTTAGATTAATTGTAATTTAGTTTATGTAACATTTACTTTCTCCTGTATAACTTATTGCTATATTGATGATAAATTACCATTCGTGAGAAAGTTAATGTAGTACTAAGGAGAGGATCCCTTTATATAAGAAAAAGAAGAAATCAAGAGTGATTAGACCAAACTTAAGATTAGCTTAAGCTTTAAATAAAGTAGGTTATTGATCTTGATAGGGTCCTCCTATGAGTGATGGTCACCCTCAAGACTTTAACTTGCTCTATTATGCTTCTGCATAAGTCTTTAGAGCTATTAGTATATGAAAAAAGATTGTAAAAAGATTGAAAGGACTATTGAACTCTTGAAAAAAAAAATAATAAAAAGATTTTTTTTAGGGCTATGACACAAAGGGATTTTGATTACAATATTAAATTTGGTCCTTAATAGGTTTGTATAATGATAAAGATATTAATGGCTAAACGTTTATGGTTGTGTTAGGTGTTTGCATATAATGAAGTGCTTTTATTGGTCAATCTTATTTTAATTTGTTAAATAGTGAGTTAATTCCATTATGAAATTTCACTTTCCACTTCTAACCTTTGGCATGATAAAGTAGAGTTGATACTACTAATGCATGGATGAATATTAACTGTGACAATTCCTTGTTATGTTTATTATTTTCGTTCTTGATCAGAGTTATATTTATTTTTCTCATGATTCATTAATTGTTTATATAGCACTTGTAAGGTGGTTTTGAGTTTTTATCTTACCTTGCGGTTTTTGTTGCTGACTCTTTATTAGCATTGATGGAGAGATTGACAAAAAGCACTGAGATTCTCGCTTAGAGGCCAAACTCAACAGGTCTAAATGCATTAATTAGGCCAGTTGCGCTTGTATCAGTTAATAATAGTGAGAAGAAAGTGAGCTTGACTCAAAAATATTCAAAAGTCTTAAACACAGAAAAAGAGATTTTGCTTTGGGGTCTTTTACAATAAATCATTTTTCTAGTGCAGAGTCTCCTTGCAGTATGTTTTATGCTTCTATTGTGCTCTTCCATCTTTATGTCTTTTATATGCTTTACTGAATTTGCTATGATTAATGTTTGATATATATTCCTTTCTTTATGGAACTTTCTATGATTAAGAGGTAATTGGAGACTACCAGAAAGGAAATAAAGATTAGATCCTAAAATTCAATAAATGCATCATATTTATGGATATTAACACCGTTTGTTGGGTTAGAACTATTTTTTTTTATAAACATACTTCTTTCTTTTCTCTTTTTACTAGGTATGTAATACATACCCAGTAAACATAAGAAAGTTTACTGGTATATGTTCTTGTTTTTTTTTTTTTTTTGGCACTTTCTATTATTAAGAGGTAATTGGAAACTAGCAGAAAAAAACAAAAATTGGATCCTAAAATTCAATAAATACAACATATTTATGGATATTAGCACCATATATGGGGTCAAAACTATTTTTTTTTATGGATATACTATTTTCTTTTCTCCTTTTAATAGGTATGTAATACATAACTAGTAAACGTAAGAAAGTTTATTAGTATATGTTCCTTTTTTCTGGCACTTTCTATGATTAAAAGGTAATTGGAAATTAGTAACAAAAAAACAAAAATTGAAATTCAATAAATACAACATATTTATGAATATTAACACCATTTGTTGGGTCAGAATTGTTTTCTATGGGTGTACTTCCTTCTTTTCTCCTTTTACTCGATATGTAATACATACCTAGTAAACATAAGAAAATTTACTTGTATATGTTCATTTTTTTCTAGCACTTTTTATGATTAAGAGGTAATTGAAAACTAGTAGAAAAGGAACAAAAATTGGATCTTGAAATTCAATAAATGTAGCATATTTATGGATATTAATGGCATTTGTTAGCTTAAAACTATTTTTTTTATGGATACACTCCATTCTTTTCTCCTTTTATTGATATGTAACACATACCCAGTAAACGTAAGAAAATTTACTAGTATATGTTCCTTTTTTTTTTTTTGGGCACGTTATATGATTAAGAGGTAGTTAGAAACTAGCAAAAAAGAAACAAAAATTGAATTCTAAAATTCAATAAATGCAGCAGATTTATGGATATTAACACAATTTGTTAGGTCATAACTGTTTTTTTTTTTTTATGGATACACTTTATTCTTTTCTCCTTTTACAGGGTATGTATTACATACGTAATAAACATATATAATAAGTGAGTTTTCTTATGTTTGTAGTCATTATAGGATATAATATGGATAAATCCTAGATGCCACTTAAAAAGATTACCTAAGGAGTTTTTTATTGGCCCAGATGAGTTTCTTGCCTTTTCCAATTCTCATTGTGAAGATCCTACATCCTTAGATGTCCTTGTCAATCATGTGCTAATTTGATATTATTCTGTTCATTTGAGCCACTTATGCTATTCATTGAGCCCTTATTCTCTCTTTGTCAATCATGTCCTTGTCAATCATTAGATGTCCTTATCAAAACATAAGAGTCCCTTATTCTGTTCATTGAGCCCTCTACCAAAAGAAGATGATAGAATTCTGCAAGGTCATCTTAAAGAAGTGGGTAAAGCATAAAACAAGTAGAAGTATCAAGCATGCATGTCAAATATTTAAATATATTCATGATCAGTTAATTTTTGCATTTAGTGTTATAAAAAGTTACACTTTTGACATGTAGATGTAAGGAACTAGAATAAAAAATTGTATGATTAATATAACTTATGAGTTGCAAGAAGTTACACTTTTGACATCTAGATGAATTTTTAACCTTTTATTATATTTGATTTTTAAGCTTTATTATAATTTCTTATTTATTTTGATATGTAAATTAACCATATATTTAATAAAGATGATCTAATAAAGCATCATTTTCTAAAACAATTACAGTAGTGACATCATTCACTTGGCATTTTTTGATGTACTTCCTTAGAAAAAAGTATAATTTTTAGTTTAATGATGTAATGCTAGAAGAGAGCAGCATAGATGAAATATCGTGTATTTTTAGATATTTTATTTATTTTTGATATTTAATATATATTTTGTAAAATGAAAATTTTTAGTTATAAATATATATTTCACTTTTGTTGTTTGATGTTATTTGTATTGTTTCACTGTTATAGTTGCAAAAATAGATGTAAATATCAATTAATTATTTAAAATTATAAAAATTAAAATTTTATAATTAATTAATAAAAAAATAAAAATATAATTATGATGATCACAAAAACCTCATGAACAAGTGAAGATTTTTTATGATTGTCATGAACACCGTCATAAATAAGTGAAGTTTTTTTATGACGGTCATGTAAGACCGACATGAGCTGTTTATGACGATTTATATTGGATTGTAATAAGCATATTTATGACAGTCTATCACAGATTGTCGTTAAAATTTTAACCTTTTGTAACGGTTAAAAACTGTCAAGAATTCATGATTGTCTTTTTGACCATAATAAAGTTTTTATGTCATCTCTTCTAATGCCATTTTTCTAAAAGGCTTTTTATGACGGGTAATGCTTGCCATAAAAGGCCTATATTCTTATGATGCATAATGTTTATCTCAAGTTTTTCATGTGTCAGTAGGGGATCACTTCTAACATTAGGATCAATGTCAAATCTCAACATTCTATTTCTTAATAGTATTTGCACTTTGTACTTGAATATTGTGCAATTTTCTAGATTATGTTCAGTGGTTTCGCCATGATACAAGTATGACGTGTTAGGATCGTACCAACTTTTGAAGGGTCGCTTAAAGGATAGGATAAAGGTGGGTGCTATCCAATGCCTTTTTAATAATTGCAAGTATAGTTTAATGTAGGTCATAAGGATTAGTTTTATAGGGGATCGTTGAGGTTTTTTTGCTTATGGATTTATGAGTGCGATATTTGGTAAGGTTATTTGGGATGGAAGGGTAAGATGTTGTAAGGCCTGCATTGGCCTCGGCGATGGTTGGCTAGTACTAATAACACTTACAATGGGCGCATAAGGTGCCCTAGCTTGCACATGGGGATAATGTAGTTGGGTGTGGTAGATATTAGGGAGGGGGGTATAGTGTGGTTTGATTTTGGTTGTAAAAGGTTGAGTAGGTTAATAAACCACCTTGTGAGGTTAATATGACACCTTGTATGTTGCACTTTATTTTCTTTTTGTATTTAAAGCCTTCCTAGACACTTAGGATTGTCTAAATTCCCAGTTTTGATGACCTTTGCAACTATCTTTCTAGTTTTTAACAATTTTCCAAATTCCTCCTCCAACATTCCAACTAGCTTGTCATAAAGTGAAGATTTTTACAGTGTTAACAAAAGATCTCAAAAAATTCATGCTTAGCTAGAGGTTTTGTCATTCTTTATTTTTTTTTTTCATATTTTGTGGAGTCATGTGATTTGGGGCTAGATCTATCATATGTTGGTAATGGGCTATAAAGGAATTGGCTAAATCCTTCCATATTTTTAGTTTGATTCTCTCTAAATTGGCGTACCATCTAAAGCTATGTCTTTTAAGCTATCTTAAAAGGAATGGATTAATAATTTATGGTTTTGTTCATGCTCATGCATCTTGTGGAGATACATCTTTAAATGAAGCTTTATGCATTTGGTGCCTTCACAGTTGTCAAACTTAGGTATTTTAAATTTATAAGGCAACCTCAGCCTTGGTACTAAGCTCAAATTTGAAATATCTATCCCATGGAATTTATTTACTCCTTTAATTTCATTTAACTGTTTAAACAATTTTTTTTTTATTTTTTTAGGAAGTCATGCTTTTCTTTATCTTTTCTAGATCATTTATGTCTAGCATAAAAGAATGCTCTCCAACTTTCGGAGCTTCAGTACACCCTTTCTGCCAAGATGTGCATCACGTCTTAACTTGTGAACTAGGGAGTATCTTAATGGGTAATCTAGTGAAAGATTTCCCTAGAAGGCTATGAAAGTTTCTTATCCTTAGATAAAGGTGTTTTTGGAATCTTTTGATTCTATGAGAAAATTAACATTTTGATGAACATAATTCTTACAAAAATTCTTTTGTAAGAATTTCCTTGAAAAATATAGATTCTCACGAAAATTCTTTATTTTTTCATAATATTTTTTCATGGGAAAATAGTAAATTTCTTGTAGTGATTGTAAAAACTGGTAAGCCTTATTTTTAATGTTGATCAATCACATCTAGACAACTGATGTGACTCCTAAGTTATTTTCATGCTGAAGTGTTCACCTTAAGGGGCCTTACTTGTGACAACTAAGGACTTCACCAAGGATCGAACTTAAAATCGTTAGTTTCGTCTTAAAGAGTTAGGTCAAGAAAGAGTTACTTTGTTTTTCTATAATGCTTCTTTAGAATTTCCCATATTATTCATGATGTGTCTAACGATTGTTTACCACTTTGATATCTGTTTAGATAAAAAACCTTAGACACTTCATAATGCATATCATCATGGATTCTAAAAGAACGAGTTCCACCCTTAGGAGAGATATGTGTAACCATGCTTTTAAGAAGATATTTCTCTTTTATAAAGCTAATGAAGTATCTCCTTAGATTGAACTTGGAATACATCAACATTCTTAGAGTGCTAGGAGCTTTTGCGATGAGGGTGATGTATAACAATTCCTCATCAGTCTGATAAGGAACAACATAGGAACCATTAGTAGTCGACTGACCCTTACATAGCTTAGCATGTGGTTTGCCTAAGGCGAATTCATGACCAAAATTATAGCCTCTTAGTTGTTATCCTATTTACATTAGGATTACATTACTCAAATATTCTAGTTGCATTAGAAAATAATTTGAATTACAAACTTATTTGGTTTCACTAGCTTTATATAATATTTGCATTATAAATATAAAAAAATGTTATAATTTCATAAAGATGCAATTGATCACATAAAATGAAGAACTTTGAAGCTCTTGGTCATGGATTTTTTGGAGTAGTTCATTTGGAAATGATGAAACTTAGTAGTGCACTATTATTCAATGCAAAATCCTTAATGAAAGAGAACCGAATATTATCCTAATTCAGAGGCAATCAAAGCATTGTCCAATGCCTAAGGGACAAGCTAAGTCTTGAGCTAAGAAGTTCTATAATTTACAAATTAATACTTGAATGGGCACGTGAAAGAAGTCTTAGAGATTTGATCGAGCAACACAATGGTAATATACCAGAAGGTCATTTGAGAAAGTTCACATGAATGATATTAGAAGGACTTTCTTGCGTGCATACAAAGGAACAAGTCATTGTGATCTTAAGCCAGATAACATTTTGGTCTTTTCAACTGAAAATGATGTGAACGTTCAATTAAAAATTGCAAACGTTAGTTTATCTAAAGGACCCATAGAAGAAGAAAATAGTTGGGGTAGTCAACCTAGGTTTAGAGGTATCAAAAATTACATGTCCCTTGAGTTTATAATGGGAAATATTAGGGGTTCATTGGATATATGGTTAGTTGGATGCATACTCATTGAAATGCTTATCTTGCTTGGAAATTATTCCTAAAAAAAAAAAAATAATAGAGTGCCAAAAAACTCTTGCAGCATCTGTTCATTGTGAGATATATTATAAATGGAGAAACATAGTATGTATTATATGAAGTCTCCTAGTATTTTGATGAAATGAGATTCAAAAATATCATTATGTATCACTTTGAAGATTATAGTTTTATTTTATTTTACTTCACTTGTGTGGACGTAGCTTTTGTCTACCAAACCACGTAAGTTCTTTTATTTTTTTTCTTCTTATGTGCTTTGAGTGATTTTTTTTTATCAATATATGTTAATCTTAATTTGATCTATAGTAACTTTTACAAATTATTCTATTGATAGGAGAGATTAGGACTTGTTCAAATCCTTTAAATTAGTGAACTATTGAATTTACATCAAAAACAAAAAAAAAAAAAAATTGTTCAATAAGATTCACCTTGAAAGATATTATGTGTTGTATTTATTTGTTACCTCTATTGGCAAGATCTTCATAATGGAAAGGTCAAGAAGTAATAGATTAAGTCTCATTAAATCAAGTAAAAGAAGCGACACAATCAATCAATAATTTTTTAGCCATTATACCCATGTTGTATAATTTCAAATACCTAACAATAACACTTTTAGTGATTGATTTAACAAAATAATTGACCTTTGCAGTGAAAAAAAATCCATGAATTTTGTCACTTTACCAAAGAAAAAGTTCATGTTAAAAATATTAATATAATAATATTAAATATTTTTAACAGAATTCCCATAAGAGTTTCATTGAAATATTGCATATGAAAATGCTTTTTGTGAGAAAATTACATTTTTGATGAATAAAGTACTCAAGGATTGTTTTTCATGGGAGTTTCCATGAGAATTACAGATTGCCACCAAAATTAATAGAATTTTCACAAAATTTTTTCATAAGAAATAGCTTAATTTTTTGTAGCAAACCAAAACAACATCGTTTATTATGATAAAATTTAATTAAAATAAAAAATTGCTATAAAAACATCAAAATTTCCACTGACTTCTAAGATTTTGATAACAAGGAGGTTAACTTTTCCTGGTGATTAACATTGCCAAAGCTAAATAATGGTAATTAAAACATTACAAGAAGTGTTAGAAATATTCTCTACAGTTAAAAAAATTGCAACGAAAGATGATAATCATTGTTATCTATAAGTATTTTTATTATGAGTAACTAATTATTATTTATAAACAAAAATTAAAAAACTAATAAAATGAACTTTTCAGAGAAAATAATAGTAATTACACCTTTATAAATTGTTGTTTAGGAATTTAATTGATAGGAAAAAGAGAGTAGTAAATAGAAATTGGTGTTAGAAATATGTAAGCTTTTATTCCTTTTAATTTTTATATGTTAGTTGTTTGGTAACAACAGATCCCCTTTATGATTGTTACACACAGGCATGATGTTTTCACTTTTCTATATAAATAATTAGATTCAAATCTATCCAAAATATAAGCTCTTAAGACTTACATTAACATATTTTAGTTAATATATAATCTTTATGGTTTTGTTTTTGTATTTTAAAGAATTTGACTTACAAGTGGTTGATGGCATCCAATACTTATGTTTCTTTCAAATATTGAAACAAACATGATTTAATTTATATAAAAATGGATTGTGGTGATTTAAAAAAAAAAAACTTAGGTATCAAGAAGAAGTTTTTTTTTTTTTTCATAAGAAGGAAAAACTTTCGATCATTTAGGCAATTAATTAAAATAGATAAAATTAAAATTTTTTTTACATAATTACCATTAAAATATATTGCTGCAAATTTTTCGTATGTCATTTTTTTGGCAATTAAATTAAGAATTTACAAACAAAAATTCAAAAATTTAAAGAGTAATATCTTTTAAAACCTTATAAGTAAACTCTCTCTCCTAATCTTTATCTTGAATTTCAAAATGTCTCTAAACATATCCTTATCGATTAAAAATAGTCAAATTGGACCTTGTTGAAAAATTTAAAAATTGAAAGTATTTAAAATGAATATCTCGTATCATGAATCTCGAATTGAAACTTTTTGTTGACATGAAGAAATATTGAAGCAACCATCATGAAAAGTTCTTGAGTTTTTTGAATACTAAAATATTTTAAGAAAATTTTTCTTACCAAATATTTTAAAAAATAAAGTAAATAGCTTGTAAATTAAAGATTATTCAAAATTGAAGATTAGGCATTTCAATAATAAAACATGCTTAATTTTATTACAGTAGCTAGTTTGAACTAAGATCGAACTATTTTTCACTAACTCAAGGTTTATTTTGAAACGATTTGAAGTTTAGGGAAAAAAACTAGGGGACAAAGCACTCTTTAAGGTTTAAATAACATTTACTTAAATTAAAATTTAGGATAATAATATAATTACCATGTGAAAACATCGTGACAATTTTTACAGTATTTTCTTCGTGGAATCTTTTTGCAGTAATTGCATATGATAATTTTAAATTTGAACTTTGAATTAATTTTTTTCTTTGAAATTGTAACTACGCTGCTACATAAAAAATATTGTGACAATTTTATGATAAATTTATATGGTATATTTTCGTGGTAACTATGGAAGAGGAATTGTAATTTTACTTTGCCAATTAACATTTGGTATTAATTTAATTGTCATGAAAAATACCGTGATAATTTTTATGACACTTTTGTCAAAGAAATATTTCATCGCAATTGTGTAAGTTAATTTTAGATTTAAATTTAGATAAATTTTATTAAACCTTGAGGAGTACTCTATCCCCTAGTTTTTTTTTTTTTAAAACTTCAAATCATGTTTAATCAAACCTTGGGTTATAACACTACAATAAAATAACTTTTTATTCACAGCTTTAAATTATTTTTGTTCATAGTTGTAAAACTGTGGACTATAACAATGTGAATAAAAGTCGGTCATAATAGTTCACAATTCTAAAATTGTGAATAAAAGAAACTTTAGTTCACAGTTCATTAAAGTATTATTTACAGTTCTAGAACTGTGAATAAATATAACTTTAGTTCACAGTTCATTATTCACAGTTCTAGAACTGTGAATAAATTAAACTTTAGTTCACAGTTCTAAAACTGTGAATAAAACTGAATTTATTAAGGTTTTATTCATACTTCTAGAACTGTGAATAAAAAAATTATTTTTAATTAAAATATTTAATTTATTTTATGATTTTTATCTACAATTTTAATAAAACTGTAGATAAAATATAATTATTTTTTATTTATTTATTTTAAAAAATAAAAATATATCAAATTTTAAATTGATAAATAATTAAAAATTTGAATTACTATTTAATTTTTTGTTTTTAATGTTTAATAATTTAGAATTGAATCATTATTTAATTTTTAATAATCTTAATTTTGAAATTATAATTCATATTTTTAATTATTATTTGATTACGTTTGTTTTTCAAAATCAAAATTTTTCGGTTGTGAATTCACATTTTTCCAATTTACCCAAAACTAAAATTTGAAAATATCCAAAAAATGTTGTATACAATAAAGAAAATAAACCATCACAAATGATTTTAGTACTACTACCACACTTCAATAAAGTATAACACACCACCATCACTTTTTTTAATCAAAAAGCACTTTAACAATATTCACAGACTTTAGTACAATTAAATGCATCACCGCGACCACTATTTTCATGACAACACTCTCTAGAGCAATGTAACATACCTAAATACAATCTAACACCACCATCACTTCATCTATTCACAACATATTTTAATCCAATATAGTGCACATTCATGATCACTTCTTTCATTATAATACACTTCAACATAACATATATTGATTACCATTTTGAAATTATAATGAATCATAATTCTCATCCATATAACCTTTCAGCTATGTCTGAAACACATGGAGGAAAATAAGTTTATAAATTAACGCTACTTTTACAATACAAGTTAAAGGGCAAATACTTATAATTCCTAACAACTATATAATATATTCCAAAATTTGAAATATAAGTCCTACACTTTTACCTGAATCCTAACATAATGTTTCATATGTATTGCCCAAACTCTTGTATGACATCATCAAGCTCAAACTAACTGTAGATATCAATATCCATTAGCTGTGCATGTGAAAAATATAAAAGTTAGTACAACTATAATTACAATATTATACACAACATTTTACACAAATAAATTATTTAAAAACTTACTATTTTCGAGTATGGTGCATTATTGTTATGTCTGTTAATGATATCCCTCATGTATTTTATCGCATAGTATCCACACACATGGTTAGAAGGTTGACGTGGGTACTACATTAACATAATTTAGATGTTATATTTTGTGACTAAAAATAATAAAATTTAATATAACATATGATCCATAACATACATACCTTAGCAACAGTACTTCGACAATTCCGTCAGCTAATGGATGGCATGTCTATTGCGAAGAACATTCTAAAAGAGCTAAAAAAAAAAAGTAGATTACTAATCTTGAAACTATAATTACATATACTAATGTAAGTATAAAATAATTAAACTCACATGGACATAAGCATGTCTAACTTAGTGCGAAAACCATGCCCTAGAGGATCAAAAACTGTAAATGTGAACGCCCACGGCTCAACAATCACTAACATCTAATGATGTCTAAATTATTAAGCAAATTAAGTTATTAGTTATTTAACTAATGCAATTAAAAAAATTAAGTTCATGCTTACATGATGTTATATAGGAAGATCACTATTCCTTTATCACATGGTTGAGCTCATCTAGTTGTAATATGATGAGCTTGATCTTTTATCTTTTTACGCTCACAACTGACACTATTGACAGACCAGCAAATAGAATATTTTGATTTAAGCTAAGTGCAATCAAATCTTTGCGAAATTTACTGAAAATATAAAAAACACATGTAAATATAAATATGAAATCTAAAATCTTACACTTAGATTTGAAAATCCCAGTATAGATCTAAAATCTCAACCATGATTTGGAATTCTTAGCCAAAATTTAAAACCCCGCACTTAAATTTGGAGCCCCCAACATAGATATGAAATCCTAACCCAAATTAAAAATCTCGTAGCCAGATTTGGAACTCCTAGCATAGATCTGGAATCCCAACCAAGATCTTGAATCCTTAGCCCAGATTTAAAGCCCTATAGCCAAATTTGGAATCCCAACACAGATTTGAAATCCCAACCAAGATCTGGATTCGTTAGCCCAGATCTAAAATCTAACACCTAGATTTGGAACCCCCCGACATAAATTTGGAATCCCGAGCCCCGATCTGAAACCCCTCACCCAGATCTGGAACCCTTAGACCCCTCACCTATATTTAGAATCCTCAGCCCAGATCTGGAACCCCTAGACCTCTCACCTAGGTCTGAACTCCCAGCCTAGATCTAGAACCCCCAGACCTTTCACCCAGATCGAAAACTCCCAGCCTAGATCTGGAACCCCTCACCTAGATCTAGAACTCTCAGCCCAGATCTGGAACCCTCAAACCTCTCACCCAGATCTAAAACTCCCAGCCTAGATCTAGAACCCCTCACCTAGATCTAAAACTCTCAGCCTAGATCTGAAACTCTCACCCAGATTTGGAACTCCTAGCATAGATTCGAGACCCCAACACAAATCTGGGACCTTAGCACACATTTCGAATCCCGAAACAAATCTAAAATTTCGATGAAAGTAAAACCATGTACATATCTAGAATCCTGATGGAAGGAGAACTACAACCAAATTTAGGCTTAAAAATAATAAAACTAAAAGTAAAAAAATTAAAGAATAATGATTTCTGCATTCTAACAAAGAAAATAAGCACATAATCTTGGGAGAAAGGACTAAACTTACTAAGAAAAAGAGGAGATTCAGAACCACACTCTTAATCCCTTCGTTGCAAATAATTAAGGTCCAACATTTGGTTTGCAGATCTAGAATCCGGAGAGGCTCTCTTCATAGTGTGCACTTGATACCTAATGTTTACTACTTGATCAAGTGGAGAAAAAGAATCAACGAGGTTTATCTTTCTGGGAAGATAAGATAGGACTTTTTTTCATAGTTGTAGCCATAACTGTGAATAAAGGTTTGTACTTTTATTCACAGTTTTGTTGTAACTATGAATAAAAGCTTTGTTATACCACTTTTATTCACAGTTACAGTAAAACTGTGAATAAAAGTTCTCTTTTGTTCACAGTTATGTTTATAAATGTGAACAAAGATGATCTTTATTCACAGTTTTAATAACAACTGTGAATAAAGGTTTACTTTGTTCACAGTTTTATTATAATTGTGAACTAATCAACATTTATTCACAGTTGTTATTAAAACTGTGAACTATTTAGTGTAAATTAATCTTATTTTTTTGTAGTGTTAGTAAAAAGTAGTTCAATCTTATTTCAAACAATTGCAATAAAATTAAGCATATTTTGTTGTTAAAATGCCTAAGAAATTACATAAGTAAATCTATGCTTTATTGCTTGTTAATAACTTAGTTTTGACTAATTTTTAATTTACAAGCTATTTATTATGATTTTTTAAATATTTGGTAATAGAAGTTTATTAAAGATATTTTTAGTATTCAAGAAACCTAGAAATTTTTTATAATGGTTGCTTGAATATTTATTGATGCCAATAAAAAGTTTCTATTCAAGATTCATAATATATGATATTCAAATACTCTCAATTTTTAAATTTTTTAACAAAATCCAATTTAACTATTTTTCATCAATCAGGATTTGTTTGAAAATATTTGAAATTCAAGATAAAGATTAAGAGTGAGAGTTTACCTATAATGTTTTAAAGATATTACTCCTTAAATTTTTGACTTATATATTTTTTTTTGTAATTTACAATCTAATTGCCATGAAAAATGACATATGACAAATTTGCAACAATATATTTTAATGGTAATTATATAAAAAATGTAATTTTATCTTTTTGAATTAATTGCCTAAATGACTGCAAGGTTTTCTCTCTTATTAAAAAAAAAAAAAAAACAAGCTTCCTTCTTGATACCAAAGATTTTTGTTTTGGATAACCATGATCCATATTTGTTTTTTATATAAATTAAATCATGTTTGTCTAATATAGAAAGAAACACAATTATTGGATACCACCCACCACTTGTAAGTCAAATTGTTTAAAAACATAAAAATGAAACCATGAAGACTATATATTATATAACTAAAATATATTAACGTAAGTTTTAAGAGTTTACATTTTGAGTCAATTTGAATCAAATTATTTACATGAAAAAAGTTAAAATATCATGTCTCTATGTACCAATCAGAAAGGGGATCTCTTTTCACCAAACAACTAATATATAAAAAATAAAGAGAATAAAAGTTTATGGATTTCTAACACAAAATTTTATTCATTACTCCTTTTTTACCTATTAACTAGATTCTCAAACAACAATTTATAAAAGTGTAGTTACTATTATTTTCTATAAATTGTTCATTTTATTAGTTCTTAATTTCCAAACAACAATTAATAAAGGTGTAATCACCATTATTTTTTGTGAATAGTTTATTTTATTTGTTCTTTAATTTTTGTTTATAAATAATAAGTAGTTATTAATAGCAAAAAGACTTGTAACAATGATTACCATCTTCCACTGTAATTTCTTCAACTGCACATAATATTTCTATCATTTCTCCTAATGTTTTAATCACCTTTATTTAGCTTTGGAAATGCTAATCATGTGCAAAAGTTAACGTCCTTGTTATCAAAATCTTACAAGTTAATACAAATTCATGATTTTTTTTTTATAAAATTTTGCTGTTTTTTATTTAAATTTTATTATAATAAACGATGTTGTTTTAGTTCACTACAAGAAATTAAGCTATTTCTTATGAAAAAAATTTGGTGGAAGTTCTATTAATTTTTGTGGCAATCTGCAATTCTGACGAAAACTCCCAAGAAAAGCTATCATAAACTATTTTGTTCGTCAGAAATGTAATTTTCTTATGGAAAGCATTTCCATATGCAATATTCTACTGAAACTCCTGTGAAAATTTTGTTGGAAATATTGAATGTTATTATATTAATATTTTTACCATGAAGTTTTTTTTTGTGGTAAAGTGACAATATGTAAAATTATCATAGATTGTTTTTTCCGGCAAAAGTCAATTATTCTGTTAAATCACTCACTAAAAGTGCCATTATTAGGTATTTGAAATTATGCGACATTCATATAAGGGCTGAAAATTATTAATTGATTGTGTTGCATCTTTTACTTTCTTTCATGAGACTTATATAATATATCAACTCTTGACCTCTCCATTACGAAGATCTTGCCAATAGAGGTAACAAATAAATATAACACATAATATCCTTAAAAATTATGAACTTGTGTACTTGGAAGGTGAATTTATCGTTTAAATATTTTTGTTTTTGATGTAAATTTAATACTTTATGAATTAAAAGGAATTGAACTTGTCCTAATCTCTCTTATCCAACTCGATAGCATAAATTGTAAAAGTTACTACAGATCAAATGGAGATTGACAAAGGTTGATTAAAAAAAATCACTGGAAGCAAAGAAAGAAAAGAAAGAAAAATAAAATAACTTACGTGGTTCGGTCGATAAGAGTTACATCCACGCAAGTGAAATAAGATAAAATAAAACTGTAATCTTGAAAGTGACACACAATTAAATTATGAATCTGGTTTCTTCGAAATACTAAGAGACCAAATATAAGACATACTATGTTTCTCCGCTTCTAATATCTTCCACAATGAACGGATGCTGCAAAAGTTTATCGGCACTCCATCTTTTTTCTGGATTGATCGCTAAGCAAATGTTTAAAAAATCCCTTCCCATTTTCGACAGACTTTGCGGTATCTGTGGCGGTTCACCCTTTACAGCAAGTTGATAATATATTCCTTGAAGATCCAAATTGTGCCAAGGTGGTTTGCTTGTAACCATTTCGATGAGTGTGCATCCCACTGACCATATATCCAGCGAACCCCTAATATCTCCCATTATGGACTCAGGGGACATGTAATTTTTGGTACCTCTAAACCCAGGTTGACTACCCCAACCATTTTCTTGTTCTGTGGGTTCTTTAGATAAACCAAAATCTGTAATTTTTAATTGAATGTCCACACCATTTTCAACTGGAAACACTAGAATGTTATCTGGCTTGAGATCACAATGAACTATACCTTTTCTGTGTATACAAGAAAGTGCTTCTAATATCATTCTTGTGAACTTTCTTAAATGATGTTCGGGTATATTACCATTGTATTGCTCGATCAAATCTCTAACACTGCCTCCAAGTGCCCATTCAAGGATTAGCTTGTAAATTCTGGATCTTCTTGGCTCAAGACTCAACTCATCTCCAAAGCATTGGACGACGTTTTGACAGCCTCTGAATTGGGATAATATCCGATTCTCTTTCATTAAGGATTTTGCATCGGATAATAATGCAGACTTCACAGCCAAGAAGCGCATACTTGGCTTCATCATTGCTAAATGAACTATTCCAAAAGATCCACGACCAAGAACTTTCAAGTTCTCCATTTTACGTGATCAATAGCATTGTTATGAAATTATAACACATTTTGATATTTATAATGCAAATAGGAGATAGAGTTAGTGAAACCAAATAGGTTTGTAATCCAAATTATTTTTCTAATGCAAATAGAATATTTGAGTAACCTAATCCTAATGTAAATAGGATAACAACTTTTTTTCAAATAGCGTAACATTAGCTTATCAACTTTTACCAACTTGAAGTAAACACCTTGATACAAAGCATACTCTAAAATACTGCAAAGTTTATCGAGTAATAATTTTACTCTTGCAAAACACCCAAATATTTTTTATCAATTTTAATTCATATATATACAATTAATACAGTATATGTGTCTCGTCTATAGAATTTGATTTCTTAAAACCTTGTCAAATTATAATGTGCTATGATATTTCAAAAAGTAAGGTAAATCGTATCTTCTATTTTTTATTACGCATTCTTTAGAAGTTAGTTCATCTTGCAAATAAAATTAATATAATTATTATTCTTTATAAAAAAAATTCACATGTGATCATAAATGCTATTAATATTATTTACTTTAGATATTAGAATATATATTGTAATTAAATCACAACATATATTATTCACTGATTCTATTGATAAGCTGTTGTTACTAATCCTGATCCAAATAGGATATAGGGTCAGCGGAACTAAATATTGTAAATAAAATTACTTCGTAATTGAAATAGAATATTTGAGTGACCAATCCTCATTTAAATAGGATAACAACCTTATTTTAAATAGCTTAATATCGGGTTGTCAATTTTTACCAACTTGAAATAAACATTTTTATATAATACATATACTACCAATAACATAAAGTTTTTTTTTTTTGGTAATAATTATAACCCTAAACAACAGCAAAATAAAAGATAAATTATTGACATATTGATATGAACCACTCCAAGAAAATATAAAAATTCTTACGAAATGTTCTCCGAGAACCAAATATCTTTTGAATGTTTATAAATTGACATGGGAAAATTATGTTTTGAGAACCATTTCCACAGGAATTTTAGTGAAAAATTCTGCGACAAAGTTTTCTGAGGCATATTCGATAAGAAAAATAATAAGAAAATTTTGGAAATAGTAATTTATTTTATTTTTATAAATATTAAAGAATTTCTCATGAGAATTACAATGGTAATTTTAAGATATTTTTACCACAAAAATTGTCCATGGTAATATGTAAGATATTTGAAATTTAAATTTTTGAATTTATTTTTTTGAAATATTATCCAATTGTCACAAGCCTTTTCGTAGTAATAGCGTAAGATAATTTTAAATTTGAACTTTAAAATAAGTTTTTCTTTGAAATTGTCACCATGTTGCTACGAAAAAAAAGTTTTGACAATTTTATGAAAAATTTATATGGTATATTTTCATGGCAACTGTTCAAGAAGAATTGTAATTTTTCTTTTTTAACTAACATTTGGGACGTTAATATAATTGTCATGAAAAATACCGTGATAATTGTTATGACACTTTTGTCGTGGAAATATTATTTCGTGGCAATTGCGTAAGATAATTTTAAATTTAAATTTAGGTAGGTGTTTTTAAACCTTGAAGAGTACTCTATCCTAGTTTTTTCCTTGACCTTCAAATCGTATCTAAACTAGTCATGGGTTAAACAAACAGTTCCATCTTAGTTGAAACTCCTGCAATAAAATTAAGCATATTTCGTTGTTGAAATGCCTAAAAAATTACACAAATAAACCTATGCTTTATTTCGAGTTAGGAGCTTAATTTTGAATAATTTTAAATTTACAAGCTATTTATTATGACTTTTTAAATATTTGGTAATAAAATTGTCTTTAGTATTCGATAAATCCATATACTTTTTATAATGGTTGCTTGAATGGTTACTCGTATCAATAAAATGTTTGAATTTAAGATTCCTAATAAAAGATATCCAATTTGAATATACTCAAATTTCAAAATTTTCAATAAGGTCCAATTTGACGATTTTTCATCAATGAGGATTTGTTTGGAGACATTTTCAAATTAAAGATAAAGATATGAGAGATAGTTTACTTATAAGGTTTTAAAACATATTACTCTTTAAAATTTTCAATTGTTCTTTTTGTTGCAATTTTCAATTTAATTGCCACAAAAAATAACATATGACAAATTTGTAGCAATACATTTTAATGGTAATTATCTAAAAAAATATAATTTTATTTTCTTAATCAATTACCTAAATGACTGCAAGTTTTTCTTTCTTATTAAAAAAACTTCCTTCGTGATACTCAAGGTTTTAGTTTTTTTTTTAAGGGATCACCATGATCCATATTTTTTAAAATAAATTAATTCATTTTGTCCTAATAAATGAAAAAAAACCAATCATTAGATACCACCAACCACTTGTGAGTCAAATCCTTGCAAATACAAAAATAAAACCTTACAAATTATATGTTAACTAAAATATACTAACATGAGTCTTAAGAGTTTACATTTTGAATCAAATTATTTATATGAAAAATGTAAAAAAATCATGTGCGTGTGTATCAATTAGAAAGAGGATCTCTGGTTACCAAACAACTATTATATAAAAATTAAATAGAAAAAAAGCTTATGCATTTCTAACACCAAATTCTATTTACTACTTTTTTCTTATTAACTAGATTCCCAAACAACAATTAATAAAGGTGTAATCACCATTATTTTTTGTGAATAGTTTATTTTATTTGTTCTTTAATTTTTGTTTATAAATAATAAGTAGTTATTAATAGCAAAAAGACTTGTAACAATGATTACCATATTTCGCTGTAATTTCTTCAACTGCACATAATATTTCTATCATTTCTCCTAATGTTTTAATCACCTTTATTTAGCTTTGGAAATGCTAATCATGTGCAAAAGTTAACGTCCTTGTTATCAAAATCTTACAAGTTAATACAAATTCATGATTTTTTTTTTATAAAATTTTGCTGTTTTTTATTTAAATTTTATTATAATAAACGATGTTGTTTTAGTTCACTACAAGAAATTAAGCTATTTCTTATGAAAAAAAATTTGGTGGAAGTTCTATTAATTTTTGTGGCAATCTGCAATTCTGACGAAAACTCCCAAGAAAAGCTATCATAAACTATTTTGTTCGTCAGAAATGTAATTTTCTTTTGGAAAGCATTTCCATATGCAATATTCTACTGAAACTCCTGTGAAAATTTTGTTGGAAATATTGAATGTTATTATATTAATATTTTTACCATGAAGTTTTTTTTTTGTGGTAAAGTGACAATATGTAAAATTATCATAGATTGTTTTTTCCGGCAAAAGTCAATTATTCTGTTAAATCACTCACTAAAAGTGCCATTATTAGGTATTTGAAATTATGCGACATTCATATAAGGGCTGAAAATTATTAATTGATTGTGTTGCATCTTTTACTTTCTTTCATGAGACTTATATAATCAATCAACTCTTGACCTCTCCATTACGAAGATCTTGCCAATAGAGGTAACAAATAAATACAACACATAATATCCTTAAAAATTATGAACTTGTGTACTTGGAAGGTGAATTTATCGTTTAAATATTTTTGTTTTTGATGTAAATTTAATACTTTATGAATTAAAAGGAATTGAACTTGTCCTAATCTCTCTTATCCAACTCGATAGCATAAATTGTAAAAGTTACTACAGATCAAATGGAGATTGACAAAGGTTGATTAAAAAAAATCACTGGAAGCAAAGAAAGAAAAGAAAGAAAAATAAAATAACTTACGTGGTTCGGTCGATAAGAGTTACATCCACGCAAGTGAAATAAGATAAAATAAAACTGTAATCTTGAAAGTGACACACAATTAAATTATGAATCTGGTTTCCTCGAAATACTAAGAGACCAAATATAAGACATACTATGTTTCTCCGCTTCTAATATCTTCCACAATGAACGGATGCTGCAAAAGTTTATCGGCACTCCATCTTTTTTCTGGATTGATCGCTAAGCAAATGTTTAAAAAATCCCTTCCCATTTTCGACAGACTTTGCGGTATCTGTGGCGGTTCACCCTTTACAGCAAGTTGATAATATATTCCTTGAAGATCCAAACTGTGCCAAGGTGGTTTGCTTGTAACCATTTCGATGAGTGTGCATCCCACTGACCATATATCCAGCGAACCCCTAATATCTCCCATTATGGACTCAGGGGACATGTAATTTTTGGTACCTCTAAACCCAGGTTGACTACCCCAACCATTTTCTTGTTCTGTGGGTTCTTTAGATAAACCAAAATCTGCAATTTTTAATTGAATGTCCACACCATTTTCAACTGGAAACACTAGAATGTTATCTGGCTTGAGATCACAATGAACTATACCTTTTCTGTGTATACAAGAAAGTGCTTCTAATATCATTCTTGTGAACTTTCTTAAATGATGTTCGGGTATATTACCATTGTATTGCTCGATCAAATCTCTAAGACTGCCTCCAGGTGCCCATTCAAGGATTAGCTTGTAAATTCTGGATCTTCTTGGCTCAAGACTCAACTCATCTCCAAAGCATTGGACGACGTTTTGACAGCCTCTGAATTGGGATAATATCCGATTCTCTTTCATTAAGGATTTTGCATCGGATAATAATGCAGACTTCACAGCCAAGAAGCGCATACTTGGCTTCATCATTGCTAAATGAACTATTCCAAAAGATCCACGACCAAGAACTTTCAAGTTCTCCATTTTACGTGATCAATAGCATTGTTATGAAATTATAACACATTTTGATATTTATAATGCAAATAGGAGATAGAGTTAGTGAAACCAAATAGGTTTGTAATCCAAATTATTTTTCTAATGCAAATAGAATATTTGAGTAACCTAATCCTAATGTAAATAGGATAACAACTTTTTTTCAAATAGCGTAACATTAGCTTATCAACTTTTACCAACTTGAAGTAAACACCTTGATACAAAGCATACTCTAAAATACTGCAAAGTTTATCGAGTAATAATTTTACTCTTGCAAAACACCCAAATATTTTTTATCAATTTTAATTCATATATATACAATTAATACAGTATATGTGTCTCGTCTATAGAATTTGATTTCTTAAAACCTTGTCAAATTATAATGTGCTATGATATTTCAAAAAGTAAGGTAAATCGTATCTTCTATTTTTTATTACGCATTCTTTAGAAGTTAGTTCATCTTGCAAATAAAATTAATATAATTATTATTCTTTATAAAAAAAATTCACATGTGATCATAAATGCTATTAATATTATTTACTTTAGATATTAGAATATATATTGTAATTAAATCACAACATATATTATTCACTGATTCTATTGATAAGCTGTTGTTACTAATCCTGATCCAAATAGGATATAGGGTCAGCGGAACTAAATATTGTAAATAAAATTACTTCGTAATTGAAATAGAATATTTGAGTGACCAATCCTCATTTAAATAGGATAACAACCTTATTTTAAATAGCTTAATATCGGGTTGTCAATTTTTACCAACTTGAAATAAACATTTTTATATAATACATATACTACCAATAACATAAAGTTTTTTTTTTTGGTAATAATTATAACCCTAAACAACAGCAAAATAAAAGATAAATTATTGACATATTGATATGAACCACTCCAAGAAAATATAAAAATTCTTACGAAATGTTCTCCGAGAACCAAATATCTTTTGAATGTTTATAAATTGACATGGGAAAATTATGTTTTGAGAACCATTTCCACAGGAATTTTAGTGAAAAATTCTGCGACAAAGTTTTCTGAGGCATATTCGATAAGAAAAATAATAAGAAAATTTTGGAAATAGTAATTTATTTTATTTTTATAAATATTAAAGAATTTCTCATGAGAATTACAATGGTAATTTTAAGATATTTTTACCACAAAAATTGTCCATGGTAATATGTAAGATATTTGAAATTTAAATTTTTGAATTTATTTTTTTGAAATATTATCCAATTGTCACAAGCCTTTTCGTAGTAATAGCGTAAGATAATTTTAAATTTGAACTTTAAAATAAGTTTTTCTTTGAAATTGTCACCATGTTGCTACGAAAAAAAAGTTTTGACAATTTTATGAAAAATTTATATGGTATATTTTCATGGCAACTGTTCAAGAAGAATTGTAATTTTTCTTTTTTAACTAACATTTGGGACGTTAATATAATTGTCATGAAAAATACCGTGATAATTGTTATGACACTTTTGTCGTGGAAATATTATTTCGTGGCAATTGCGTAAGATAATTTTAAATTTAAATTTAGGTAGGTGTTTTTAAACCTTGAAGAGTACTCTATCCTAGTTTTTTCCTTGACCTTCAAATCGTATCTAAACTAGTCATGGGTTAAACAAACAGTTCCATCTTAGTTGAAACTCCTGCAATAAAATTAAGCATATTTCGTTGTTGAAATGCCTAAAAAATTACACAAATAAACCTATGCTTTATTTCGAGTTAGGAGCTTAATTTTGAATAATTTTAAATTTACAAGCTATTTATTATGACTTTTTAAATATTTGGTAATAAAATTGTCTTTAGTATTCGATAAATCCATATACTTTTTATAATGGTTGCTTGAATGGTTACTCGTATCAATAAAATGTTTGAATTTAAGATTCCTAATAAAAGATATTCAATTTGAATATACTCAAATTTCAAAATTTTCAATAAGGTCCAATTTGACGATTTTTCATCAATGAGGATTTGTTTGGAGACATTTTCAAATTAAAGATAAAGATATGAGAGATAGTTTACTTATAAGGTTTTAAAACATATTACTCTTTAAAATTTTCAATTGTTCTTTTTGTTGCAATTTTCAATTTAATTGCCACAAAAAATAACATATGACAAATTTGTAGCAATACATTTTAATGGTAATTATCTAAAAAAATATAATTTTATTTTCTTAATCAATTACCTAAATGACTGCAAGTTTTTCTTTCTTATTAAAAAAACTTCCTTCGTGATACTCAAGGTTTTAGTTTTTTTTTTTAAGGGATCACCATGATCCATATTTTTTAAAATAAATTAATTCATTTTGTCCTAATAAATGAAAAAAAACCAATCATTAGATACCACCAACCACTTGTGAGTCAAATCCTTGCAAATACAAAAATAAAACCTTACAAATTATATGTTAACTAAAATATACTAACATGAGTCTTAAGAGTTTACATTTTGAATCAAATTATTTATATGAAAAATGTAAAAAAATCATGTGCGTGTGTATCAATTAGAAAGAGGATCTCTGGTTACCAAACAACTATTATATAAAAATTAAATAGAAAAAAAGCTTATGCATTTCTAACACCAAATTCTATTTACTACTTTTTTCTTATTAACTAGATTCCCAAACAACAATTAATAAAGGTGTAATCACCATTATTTTTTGTGAATAGTTTATTTTATTTGTTCTTTAATTTTTGTTTATAAATAATAAGTAGTTATTAATAGCAAAAAGACTTGTAACAATGATTACCATATTTCGCTGTAATTTCTTCAACTGCACATAATATTTCTATCATTTCTCCTAATGTTTTAATCACCTTTATTTAGCTTTGGAAATGCTAATCATGTGCAAAAGTTAACGTCCTTGTTATCAAAATCTTACAAGTTAATACAAATTCATGATTTTTTTTTTATAAAATTTTGCTGTTTTTTATTTAAATTTTATTATAATAAACGATGTTGTTTTAGTTCACTACAAGAAATTAAGCTATTTCTTATGAAAAAAAATTTGGTGGAAGTTCTATTAATTTTTGTGGCAATCTGCAATTCTGACGAAAACTCCCAAGAAAAGCTATCATAAACTATTTTGTTCGTCAGAAATGTAATTTTCTTTTGGAAAGCATTTCCATATGCAATATTCTACTGAAACTCCTGTGAAAATTTTGTTGGAAATATTGAATGTTATTATATTAATATTTTTACCATGAAGTTTTTTTTTTGTGGTAAAGTGACAATATGTAAAATTATCATAGATTGTTTTTTCCGGCAAAAGTCAATTATTCTGTTAAATCACTCACTAAAAGTTCCATTATTAGGTATTTGAAATTATGCGACATTCATATAAGGGCTGAAAATTATTAATTGATTGTGTTGCATCTTTTACTTTCTTTCATGAGACTTATATAATCAATCAACTCTTGACCTCTCCATTACGAAGATCTTGCCAATAGAGGTAACAAATAAATACAACACATAATATCCTTAAAAATTATGAACTTGTGTACTTGGAAGGTGAATTTATCGTTTAAATATTTTTGTTTTTGATGTAAATTTAATACTTTATGAATTAAAAGGAATTGAACTTGTCCTAATCTCTCTTATCCAACTCGATAGCATAAATTGTAAAAGTTACTACAGATCAAATGGAGATTGACAAAGGTTGATTAAAAAAAATCACTGGAAGCAAAGAAAGAAAAGAAAGAAAAATAAAATAACTTACGTGGTTCGGTCGATAAGAGTTACATCCACGCAAGTGAAATAAGATAAAATAAAACTGTAATCTTGAAAGTGACACACAATTAAATTATGAATCTGGTTTCCTCGAAATACTAAGAGACCAAATATAAGACATACTATGTTTCTCCGCTTCTAATATCTTCCACAATGAACGGATGCTGCAAAAGTTTATCGGCACTCCATCTTTTTTCTGGATTGATCGCTAAGCAAATGTTTAAAAAATCCCTTCCCATTTTCGACAGACTTTGCGGTATCTGTGGCGGTTCACCCTTTACAGCAAGTTGATAATATATTCCTTGAAGATCCAAACTGTGCCAAGGTGGTTTGCTTGTAACCATTTCGATGAGTGTGCATCCCACTGACCATATATCCAGCGAACCCCTAATATCTCCCATTATGGACTCAGGGGACATGTAATTTTTGGTACCTCTAAACCCAGGTTGACTACCCCAACCATTTTCTTGTTCTGTGGGTTCTTTAGATAAACCAAAATCTGCAATTTTTAATTGAATGTCCACACCATTTTCAACTGGAAACACTAGAATGTTATCTGGCTTGAGATCACAATGAACTATACCTTTTCTGTGTATACAAGAAAGTGCTTCTAATATCATTCTTGTGAACTTTCTTAAATGATGTTCGGGTATATTACCATTGTATTGCTCGATCAAATCTCTAAGACTGCCTCCAGGTGCCCATTCAAGGATTAGCTTGTAAATTCTGGATCTTCTTGGCTCAAGACTCAACTCATCTCCAAAGCATTGGACGACGTTTTGACAGCCTCTGAATTGGGATAATATCCGATTCTCTTTCATTAAGGATTTTGCATCGGATAATAATGCAGACTTCACAGCCAAGAAGCGCATACTTGGCTTCATCATTGCTAAATGAACTATTCCAAAAGATCCACGACCAAGAACTTTCAAGTTCTCCATTTTACGTGATCAATAGCATTGTTATGAAATTATAACACATTTTGATATTTATAATGCAAATAGGAGATAGAGTTAGTGAAACCAAATAGGTTTGTAATCCAAATTATTTTTCTAATGCAAATAGAATATTTGAGTAACCTAATCCTAATGTAAATAGGATAACAACTTTTTTTCAAATAGCGTAACATTAGCTTATCAACTTTTACCAACTTGAAGTAAACACCTTGATACAAAGCATACTCTAAAATACTGCAAAGTTTATCGAGTAATAATTTTACTCTTGCAAAACACCCAAATATTTTTTATCAATTTTAATTCATATATATACAATTAATACAGTATATGTGTCTCGTCTATAGAATTTGATTTCTTAAAACCTTGTCAAATTATAATGTGCTATGATATTTCAAAAAGTAAGGTAAATCGTATCTTCTATTTTTTATTACGCATTCTTTAGAAGTTAGTTCATCTTGCAAATAAAATTAATATAATTATTATTCTTTATAAAAAAAATTCACATGTGATCATAAATGCTATTAATATTATTTACTTTAGATATTAGAATATATATTGTAATTAAATCACAACATATATTATTCACTGATTCTATTGATAAGCTGTTGTTACTAATCCTGATCCAAATAGGATATAGGGTCAGCGGAACTAAATATTGTAAATAAAATTACTTCGTAATTGAAATAGAATATTTGAGTGACCAATCCTCATTTAAATAGGATAACAACCTTATTTTAAATAGCTTAATATCGGGTTGTCAATTTTTACCAACTTGAAATAAACATTTTTATATAATACATATACTACCAATAACATAAAGTTTTTTTTTTTGGTAATAATTATAACCCTAAACAACAGCAAAATAAAAGATAAATTATTGACATATTGATATGAACCACTCCAAGAAAATATAAAAATTCTTACGAAATGTTCTCCGAGAACCAAATATCTTTTGAATGTTTATAAATTGACATGGGAAAATTATGTTTTGAGAACCATTTCCACAGGAATTTTAGTGAAAAATTCTGCGACAAAGTTTTCTGAGGCATATTCGATAAGAAAAATAATAAGAAAATTTTGGAAATAGTAATTTATTTTATTTTTATAAATATTAAAGAATTTCTCATGAGAATTACAATGGTAATTTTAAGATATTTTTACCACAAAAATTGTCCATGGTAATATGTAAGATATTTGAAATTTAAATTTTTGAATTTATTTTTTTGAAATATTATCCAATTGTCACAAGCCTTTTCGTAGTAATAGCGTAAGATAATTTTAAATTTGAACTTTAAAATAAGTTTTTCTTTGAAATTGTCACCATGTTGCTACGAAAAAAAAGTTTTGACAATTTTATGAAAAATTTATATGGTATATTTTCATGGCAACTGTTCAAGAAGAATTGTAATTTTTCTTTTTTAACTAACATTTGGGACGTTAATATAATTGTCATGAAAAATACCGTGATAATTGTTATGACACTTTTGTCGTGGAAATATTATTTCGTGGCAATTGCGTAAGATAATTTTAAATTTAAATTTAGGTAGGTGTTTTTAAACCTTGAAGAGTACTCTATCCTAGTTTTTTCCTTGACCTTCAAATCGTATCTAAACTAGTCATGGGTTAAACAAACAGTTCCATCTTAGTTGAAACTCCTGCAATAAAATTAAGCATATTTCGTTGTTGAAATGCCTAAAAAATTACACAAATAAACCTATGCTTTATTTCGAGTTAGGAGCTTAATTTTGAATAATTTTAAATTTACAAGCTATTTATTATGACTTTTTAAATATTTGGTAATAAAATTGTCTTTAGTATTCGATAAATCCATATACTTTTTATAATGGTTGCTTGAATGGTTACTCGTATCAATAAAATGTTTGAATTTAAGATTCCTAATAAAAGATATCCAATTTGAATATACTCAAATTTCAAAATTTTCAATAAGGTCCAATTTGACGATTTTTCATCAATGAGGATTTGTTTGGAGACATTTTCAAATTAAAGATAAAGATATGAGAGATAGTTTACTTATAAGGTTTTAAAACATATTACTCTTTAAAATTTTCAATTGTTCTTTTTGTTGCAATTTTCAATTTAATTGCCACAAAAAATAACATATGACAAATTTGTAGCAATACATTTTAATGGTAATTATCTAAAAAAATATAATTTTATTTTCTTAATCAATTACCTAAATGACTGCAAGTTTTTCTTTCTTATTAAAAAAACTTCCTTCGTGATACTCAAGGTTTTAGTTTTTTTTTTAAGGGATCACCATGATCCATATTTTTTAAAATAAATTAATTCATTTTGTCCTAATAAATGAAAAAAAACCAATCATTAGATACCACCAACCACTTGTGAGTCAAATCCTTGCAAATACAAAAATAAAACCTTACAAATTATATGTTAACTAAAATATACTAACATGAGTCTTAAGAGTTTACATTTTGAATCAAATTATTTATATGAAAAATGTAAAAAAATCATGTGCGTGTGTATCAATTAGAAAGAGGATCTCTGGTTACCAAACAACTATTATATAAAAATTAAATAGAAAAAAAGCTTATGCATTTCTAACACCAAATTCTATTTACTACTTTTTTCTTATTAACTAGATTCCCAAACAACAATTAATAAAGGTGTAATCACCATTATTTTTTGTGAATAGTTTATTTTATTTGTTCTTTAATTTTTGTTTATAAATAATAAGTAGTTATTAATAGCAAAAAGACTTGTAACAATGATTACCATATTTCGCTGTAATTTCTTCAACTGCACATAATATTTCTATCATTTCTCCTAATGTTTTAATCACCTTTATTTAGCTTTGGAAATGCTAATCATGTGCAAAAGTTAACGTCCTTGTTATCAAAATCTTACAAGTTAATACAAATTCATGATTTTTTTTTTATAAAATTTTGCTGTTTTTTATTTAAATTTTATTATAATAAACGATGTTGTTTTAGTTCACTACAAGAAATTAAGCTATTTCTTATGAAAAAAAATTTGGTGGAAGTTCTATTAATTTTTGTGGCAATCTGCAATTCTGACGAAAACTCCCAAGAAAAGCTATCATAAACTATTTTGTTCGTCAGAAATGTAATTTTCTTTTGGAAAGCATTTCCATATGCAATATTCTACTGAAACTCCTGTGAAAATTTTGTTGGAAATATTGAATGTTATTATATTAATATTTTTACCATGAAGTTTTTTTTTTGTGGTAAAGTGACAATATGTAAAATTATCATAGATTGTTTTTTCCGGCAAAAGTCAATTATTCTGTTAAATCACTCACTAAAAGTGCCATTATTAGGTATTTGAAATTATGCGACATTCATATAAGGGCTGAAAATTATTAATTGATTGTGTTGCATCTTTTACTTTCTTTCATGAGACTTATATAATCAATCAACTCTTGACCTCTCCATTACGAAGATCTTGCCAATAGAGGTAACAAATAAATACAACACATAATATCCTTAAAAATTATGAACTTGTGTACTTGGAAGGTGAATTTATCGTTTAAATATTTTTGTTTTTGATGTAAATTTAATACTTTATGAATTAAAAGGAATTGAACTTGTCCTAATCTCTCTTATCCAACTCGATAGCATAAATTGTAAAAGTTACTACAGATCAAATGGAGATTGACAAAGGTTGATTAAAAAAAATCACTGGAAGCAAAGAAAGAAAAGAAAGAAAAATAAAATAACTTACGTGGTTCGGTCGATAAGAGTTACATCCACGCAAGTGAAATAAGATAAAATAAAACTGTAATCTTGAAAGTGACACACAATTAAATTATGAATCTGGTTTCCTCGAAATACTAAGAGACCAAATATAAGACATACTATGTTTCTCCGCTTCTAATATCTTCCACAATGAACGGATGCTGCAAAAGTTTATCGGCACTCCATCTTTTTTCTGGATTGATCGCTAAGCAAATGTTTAAAAAATCCCTTCCCATTTTCGACAGACTTTGCGGTATCTGTGGCGGTTCACCCTTTACAGCAAGTTGATAATATATTCCTTGAAGATCCAAACTGTGCCAAGGTGGTTTGCTTGTAACCATTTCGATGAGTGTGCATCCCACTGACCATATATCCAGCGAACCCCTAATATCTCCCATTATGGACTCAGGGGACATGTAATTTTTGGTACCTCTAAACCCAGGTTGACTACCCCAACCATTTTCTTGTTCTGTGGGTTCTTTAGATAAACCAAAATCTGCAATTTTTAATTGAATGTCCACACCATTTTCAACTGGAAACACTAGAATGTTATCTGGCTTGAGATCACAATGAACTATACCTTTTCTGTGTATACAAGAAAGTGCTTCTAATATCATTCTTGTGAACTTTCTTAAATGATGTTCGGGTATATTACCATTGTATTGCTCGATCAAATCTCTAAGACTGCCTCCAGGTGCCCATTCAAGGATTAGCTTGTAAATTCTGGATCTTCTTGGCTCAAGACTCAACTCATCTCCAAAGCATTGGACGACGTTTTGACAGCCTCTGAATTGGGATAATATCCGATTCTCTTTCATTAAGGATTTTGCATCGGATAATAATGCAGACTTCACAGCCAAGAAGCGCATACTTGGCTTCATCATTGCTAAATGAACTATTCCAAAAGATCCACGACCAAGAACTTTCAAGTTCTCCATTTTACGTGATCAATAGCATTGTTATGAAATTATAACACATTTTGATATTTATAATGCAAATAGGAGATAGAGTTAGTGAAACCAAATAGGTTTGTAATCCAAATTATTTTTCTAATGCAAATAGAATATTTGAGTAACCTAATCCTAATGTAAATAGGATAACAACTTTTTTTCAAATAGCGTAACATTAGCTTATCAACTTTTACCAACTTGAAGTAAACACCTTGATACAAAGCATACTCTAAAATACTGCAAAGTTTATCGAGTAATAATTTTACTCTTGCAAAACACCCAAATATTTTTTATCAATTTTAATTCATATATATACAATTAATACAGTATATGTGTCTCGTCTATAGAATTTGATTTCTTAAAACCTTGTCAAATTATAATGTGCTATGATATTTCAAAAAGTAAGGTAAATCGTATCTTCTATTTTTTATTACGCATTCTTTAGAAGTTAGTTCATCTTGCAAATAAAATTAATATAATTATTATTCTTTATAAAAAAAATTCACATGTGATCATAAATGCTATTAATATTATTTACTTTAGATATTAGAATATATATTGTAATTAAATCACAACATATATTATTCACTGATTCTATTGATAAGCTGTTGTTACTAATCCTGATCCAAATAGGATATAGGGTCAGCGGAACTAAATATTGTAAATAAAATTACTTCGTAATTGAAATAGAATATTTGAGTGACCAATCCTCATTTAAATAGGATAACAACCTTATTTTAAATAGCTTAATATCGGGTTGTCAATTTTTACCAACTTGAAATAAACATTTTTATATAATACATATACTACCAATAACATAAAGTTTTTTTTTTTGGTAATAATTATAACCCTAAACAACAGCAAAATAAAAGATAAATTATTGACATATTGATATGAACCACTCCAAGAAAATATAAAAATTCTTACGAAATGTTCTCCGAGAACCAAATATCTTTTGAATGTTTATAAATTGACATGGGAAAATTATGTTTTGAGAACCATTTCCACAGGAATTTTAGTGAAAAATTCTGCGACAAAGTTTTCTGAGGCATATTCGATAAGAAAAATAATAAGAAAATTTTGGAAATAGTAATTTATTTTATTTTTATAAATATTAAAGAATTTCTCATGAGAATTACAATGGTAATTTTAAGATATTTTTACCACAAAAATTGTCCATGGTAATATGTAAGATATTTGAAATTTAAATTTTTGAATTTATTTTTTTGAAATATTATCCAATTGTCACAAGCCTTTTCGTAGTAATAGCGTAAGATAATTTTAAATTTGAACTTTAAAATAAGTTTTTCTTTGAAATTGTCACCATGTTGCTACGAAAAAAAAGTTTTGACAATTTTATGAAAAATTTATATGGTATATTTTCATGGCAACTGTTCAAGAAGAATTGTAATTTTTCTTTTTTAACTAACATTTGGGACGTTAATATAATTGTCATGAAAAATACCGTGATAATTGTTATGACACTTTTGTCGTGGAAATATTATTTCGTGGCAATTGCGTAAGATAATTTTAAATTTAAATTTAGGTAGGTGTTTTTAAACCTTGAAGAGTACTCTATCCTAGTTTTTTCCTTGACCTTCAAATCGTATCTAAACTAGTCATGGGTTAAACAAACAGTTCCATCTTAGTTGAAACTCCTGCAATAAAATTAAGCATATTTCGTTGTTGAAATGCCTAAAAAATTACACAAATAAACCTATGCTTTATTTCGAGTTAGGAGCTTAATTTTGAATAATTTTAAATTTACAAGCTATTTATTATGACTTTTTAAATATTTGGTAATAAAATTGTCTTTAGTATTCGATAAATCCATATACTTTTTATAATGGTTGCTTGAATGGTTACTCGTATCAATAAAATGTTTGAATTTAAGATTCCTAATAAAAGATATTCAATTTGAATATACTCAAATTTCAAAATTTTCAATAAGGTCCAATTTGACGATTTTTCATCAATGAGGATTTGTTTGGAGACATTTTCAAATTAAAGATAAAGATATGAGAGATAGTTTACTTATAAGGTTTTAAAACATATTACTCTTTAAAATTTTCAATTGTTCTTTTTGTTGCAATTTTCAATTTAATTGCCACAAAAAATAACATATGACAAATTTGTAGCAATACATTTTAATGGTAATTATCTAAAAAAATATAATTTTATTTTCTTAATCAATTACCTAAATGACTGCAAGTTTTTCTTTCTTATTAAAAAAACTTCCTTCGTGATACTCAAGGTTTTAGTTTTTTTTTTTAAGGGATCACCATGATCCATATTTTTTAAAATAAATTAATTCATTTTGTCCTAATAAATGAAAAAAAACCAATCATTAGATACCACCAACCACTTGTGAGTCAAATCCTTGCAAATACAAAAATAAAACCTTACAAATTATATGTTAACTAAAATATACTAACATGAGTCTTAAGAGTTTACATTTTGAATCAAATTATTTATATGAAAAATGTAAAAAAATCATGTGCGTGTGTATCAATTAGAAAGAGGATCTCTGGTTACCAAACAACTATTATATAAAAATTAAATAGAAAAAAAGCTTATGCATTTCTAACACCAAATTCTATTTACTACTTTTTTCTTATTAACTAGATTCCCAAACAACAATTAATAAAGGTGTAATCACCATTATTTTTTGTGAATAGTTTATTTTATTTGTTCTTTAATTTTTGTTTATAAATAATAAGTAGTTATTAATAGCAAAAAGACTTGTAACAATGATTACCATATTTCGCTGTAATTTCTTCAACTGCACATAATATTTCTATCATTTCTCCTAATGTTTTAATCACCTTTATTTAGCTTTGGAAATGCTAATCATGTGCAAAAGTTAACGTCCTTGTTATCAAAATCTTACAAGTTAATACAAATTCATGATTTTTTTTTTATAAAATTTTGCTGTTTTTTATTTAAATTTTATTATAATAAACGATGTTGTTTTAGTTCACTACAAGAAATTAAGCTATTTCTTATGAAAAAAAATTTGGTGGAAGTTCTATTAATTTTTGTGGCAATCTGCAATTCTGACGAAAACTCCCAAGAAAAGCTATCATAAACTATTTTGTTCGTCAGAAATGTAATTTTCTTTTGGAAAGCATTTCCATATGCAATATTCTACTGAAACTCCTGTGAAAATTTTGTTGGAAATATTGAATGTTATTATATTAATATTTTTACCATGAAGTTTTTTTTTTGTGGTAAAGTGACAATATGTAAAATTATCATAGATTGTTTTTTCCGGCAAAAGTCAATTATTCTGTTAAATCACTCACTAAAAGTGCCATTATTAGGTATTTGAAATTATGCGACATTCATATAAGGGCTGAAAATTATTAATTGATTGTGTTGCATCTTTTACTTTCTTTCATGAGACTTATATAATCAATCAACTCTTGACCTCTCCATTACGAAGATCTTGCCAATAGAGGTAACAAATAAATACAACACATAATATCCTTAAAAATTATGAACTTGTGTACTTGGAAGGTGAATTTATCGTTTAAATATTTTTGTTTTTGATGTAAATTTAATACTTTATGAATTAAAAGGAATTGAACTTGTCCTAATCTCTCTTATCCAACTCGATAGCATAAATTGTAAAAGTTACTACAGATCAAATGGAGATTGACAAAGGTTGATTAAAAAAAATCACTGGAAGCAAAGAAAGAAAAGAAAGAAAAATAAAATAACTTACGTGGTTCGGTCGATAAGAGTTACATCCACGCAAGTGAAATAAGATAAAATAAAACTGTAATCTTGAAAGTGACACACAATTAAATTATGAATCTGGTTTCCTCGAAATACTAAGAGACCAAATATAAGACATACTATGTTTCTCCGCTTCTAATATCTTCCACAATGAACGGATGCTGCAAAAGTTTATCGGCACTCCATCTTTTTTCTGGATTGATCGCTAAGCAAATGTTTAAAAAATCCCTTCCCATTTTCGACAGACTTTGCGGTATCTGTGGCGGTTCACCCTTTACAGCAAGTTGATAATATATTCCTTGAAGATCCAAACTGTGCCAAGGTGGTTTGCTTGTAACCATTTCGATGAGTGTGCATCCCACTGACCATATATCCAGCGAACCCCTAATATCTCCCATTATGGACTCAGGGGACATGTAATTTTTGGTACCTCTAAACCCAGGTTGACTACCCCAACCATTTTCTTGTTCTGTGGGTTCTTTAGATAAACCAAAATCTGCAATTTTTAATTGAATGTCCACACCATTTTCAACTGGAAACACTAGAATGTTATCTGGCTTGAGATCACAATGAACTATACCTTTTCTGTGTATACAAGAAAGTGCTTCTAATATCATTCTTGTGAACTTTCTTAAATGATGTTCGGGTATATTACCATTGTATTGCTCGATCAAATCTCTAAGACTGCCTCCAGGTGCCCATTCAAGGATTAGCTTGTAAATTCTGGATCTTCTTGGCTCAAGACTCAACTCATCTCCAAAGCATTGGACGACGTTTTGACAGCCTCTGAATTGGGATAATATCCGATTCTCTTTCATTAAGGATTTTGCATCGGATAATAATGCAGACTTCACAGCCAAGAAGCGCATACTTGGCTTCATCATTGCTAAATGAACTATTCCAAAAGATCCACGACCAAGAACTTTCAAGTTCTCCATTTTACGTGATCAATAGCATTGTTATGAAATTATAACACATTTTGATATTTATAATGCAAATAGGAGATAGAGTTAGTGAAACCAAATAGGTTTGTAATCCAAATTATTTTTCTAATGCAAATAGAATATTTGAGTAACCTAATCCTAATGTAAATAGGATAACAACTTTTTTTCAAATAGCGTAACATTAGCTTATCAACTTTTACCAACTTGAAGTAAACACCTTGATACAAAGCATACTCTAAAATACTGCAAAGTTTATCGAGTAATAATTTTACTCTTGCAAAACACCCAAATATTTTTTATCAATTTTAATTCATATATATACAATTAATACAGTATATGTGTCTCGTCTATAGAATTTGATTTCTTAAAACCTTGTCAAATTATAATGTGCTATGATATTTCAAAAAGTAAGGTAAATCGTATCTTCTATTTTTTATTACGCATTCTTTAGAAGTTAGTTCATCTTGCAAATAAAATTAATATAATTATTATTCTTTATAAAAAAAATTCACATGTGATCATAAATGCTATTAATATTATTTACTTTAGATATTAGAATATATATTGTAATTAAATCACAACATATATTATTCACTGATTCTATTGATAAGCTGTTGTTACTAATCCTGATCCAAATAGGATATAGGGTCAGCGGAACTAAATATTGTAAATAAAATTACTTCGTAATTGAAATAGAATATTTGAGTGACCAATCCTCATTTAAATAGGATAACAACCTTATTTTAAATAGCTTAATATCGGGTTGTCAATTTTTACCAACTTGAAATAAACATTTTTATATAATACATATACTACCAATAACATAAAGTTTTTTTTTTTGGTAATAATTATAACCCTAAACAACAGCAAAATAAAAGATAAATTATTGACATATTGATATGAACCACTCCAAGAAAATATAAAAATTCTTACGAAATGTTCTCCGAGAACCAAATATCTTTTGAATGTTTATAAATTGACATGGGAAAATTATGTTTTGAGAACCATTTCCACAGGAATTTTAGTGAAAAATTCTGCGACAAAGTTTTCTGAGGCATATTCGATAAGAAAAATAATAAGAAAATTTTGGAAATAGTAATTTATTTTATTTTTATAAATATTAAAGAATTTCTCATGAGAATTACAATGGTAATTTTAAGATATTTTTACCACAAAAATTGTCCATGGTAATATGTAAGATATTTGAAATTTAAATTTTTGAATTTATTTTTTTGAAATATTATCCAATTGTCACAAGCCTTTTCGTAGTAATAGCGTAAGATAATTTTAAATTTGAACTTTAAAATAAGTTTTTCTTTGAAATTGTCACCATGTTGCTACGAAAAAAAAGTTTTGACAATTTTATGAAAAATTTATATGGTATATTTTCATGGCAACTGTTCAAGAAGAATTGTAATTTTTCTTTTTTAACTAACATTTGGGACGTTAATATAATTGTCATGAAAAATACCGTGATAATTGTTATGACACTTTTGTCGTGGAAATATTATTTCGTGGCAATTGCGTAAGATAATTTTAAATTTAAATTTAGGTAGGTGTTTTTAAACCTTGAAGAGTACTCTATCCTAGTTTTTTCCTTGACCTTCAAATCGTATCTAAACTAGTCATGGGTTAAACAAACAGTTCCATCTTAGTTGAAACTCCTGCAATAAAATTAAGCATATTTCGTTGTTGAAATGCCTAAAAAATTACACAAATAAACCTATGCTTTATTTCGAGTTAGGAGCTTAATTTTGAATAATTTTAAATTTACAAGCTATTTATTATGACTTTTTAAATATTTGGTAATAAAATTGTCTTTAGTATTCGATAAATCCATATACTTTTTATAATGGTTGCTTGAATGGTTACTCGTATCAATAAAATGTTTGAATTTAAGATTCCTAATAAAAGATATCCAATTTGAATATACTCAAATTTCAAAATTTTCAATAAGGTCCAATTTGACGATTTTTCATCAATGAGGATTTGTTTGGAGACATTTTCAAATTAAAGATAAAGATATGAGAGATAGTTTACTTATAAGGTTTTAAAACATATTACTCTTTAAAATTTTCAATTGTTCTTTTTGTTGCAATTTTCAATTTAATTGCCACAAAAAATAACATATGACAAATTTGTAGCAATACATTTTAATGGTAATTATCTAAAAAAATATAATTTTATTTTCTTAATCAATTACCTAAATGACTGCAAGTTTTTCTTTCTTATTAAAAAAACTTCCTTCGTGATACTCAAGGTTTTAGTTTTTTTTTTTAAGGGATCACCATGATCCATATTTTTTAAAATAAATTAATTCATTTTGTCCTAATAAATGAAAAAAAACCAATCATTAGATACCACCAACCACTTGTGAGTCAAATCCTTGCAAATACAAAAATAAAACCTTACAAATTATATGTTAACTAAAATATACTAACATGAGTCTTAAGAGTTTACATTTTGAATCAAATTATTTATATGAAAAATGTAAAAAAATCATGTGCGTGTGTATCAATTAGAAAGAGGATCTCTGGTTACCAAACAACTATTATATAAAAATTAAATAGAAAAAAAGCTTATGCATTTCTAACACCAAATTCTATTTACTACTTTTTTCTTATTAACTAGATTCCCAAACAACAATTAATAAAGGTGTAATCACCATTATTTTTTGTGAATAGTTTATTTTATTTGTTCTTTAATTTTTGTTTATAAATAATAAGTAGTTATTAATAGCAAAAAGACTTGTAACAATGATTACCATATTTCGCTGTAATTTCTTCAACTGCACATAATATTTCTATCATTTCTCCTAATGTTTTAATCACCTTTATTTAGCTTTGGAAATGCTAATCATGTGCAAAAGTTAACGTCCTTGTTATCAAAATCTTACAAGTTAATACAAATTCATGATTTTTTTTTTATAAAATTTTGCTGTTTTTTATTTAAATTTTATTATAATAAACGATGTTGTTTTAGTTCACTACAAGAAATTAAGCTATTTCTTATGAAAAAAAATTTGGTGGAAGTTCTATTAATTTTTGTGGCAATCTGCAATTCTGACGAAAACTCCCAAGAAAAGCTATCATAAACTATTTTGTTCGTCAGAAATGTAATTTTCTTTTGGAAAGCATTTCCATATGCAATATTCTACTGAAACTCCTGTGAAAATTTTGTTGGAAATATTGAATGTTATTATATTAATATTTTTACCATGAAGTTTTTTTTTTGTGGTAAAGTGACAATATGTAAAATTATCATAGATTGTTTTTTCCGGCAAAAGTCAATTATTCTGTTAAATCACTCACTAAAAGTGCCATTATTAGGTATTTGAAATTATGCGACATTCATATAAGGGCTGAAAATTATTAATTGATTGTGTTGCATCTTTTACTTTCTTTCATGAGACTTATATAATCAATTAACTCTTAACCTCTCCATTACGAAGATCTTGCCAATAAAGGTAACAAATTAATACAACACATAATATCCTTAAAAATTATGAACTTGTGTACTTGGAAGGTGAATTTATCGTTTAAATATTTTTATTTTTGATGTAAATTTAATACTTTATTAATTAAAAGGAATTGAACTTGTCCTAATCTCTTATCCAACTCGATAGAATAAAATTATAAAAGTTGCTACAGATCAAATGGAGATTGACAAAGGTTGGTTAAAAAAAATCACTGGAAGCAAAGAAAGAAAAATAAAATAACTTACGTGGTTCGGTCGACAAGAGTTACATCCACGTAAGTGAAATAAGATAAAATAAAATTGTAATCTTGAAAGTGACACACAATTAAATTATGAATCTGGTTTCCTCAAAATACTAAGAGACCAAATATAATACATATTATGTTTCTCCGCTTCTAATATCTTCTACAATGAACGGATGCTTCAAGAGTTTATTGGCACTCCATCTTTTTTCTAGATTGATCGCTAAGCAATTGTTAAAAAATCCCTTCCCATTTTGGACAGAATTTGCATTATTTTTGGCGGTTCACCCTTTACAATAAGTTAATAATATATTCCTTGAAGATCCAAATTGTGCCAAGGTGGTTTACTTGTAACCATTTCGATGAGTGTGCATCCAACCGACCACATATCCAGTGAACCCCTAATATCTCCCATTATGGACTCAGGGGACATGTAATTTTTGGTACCTTTAAACCTAGGTTGACTACCCCAACCATTTTCTTCTTCTGTAGGTTCTCTGCAATTTTTGGTATATCTCCCATTGCTTAGGAGCTTACAATTTCATGTTTTATGTCACTCCCTGATGGGGGTTCTTTGCACCTTTCCCTTACGGTACTCATTGCTATTAGTCACCTAAAAGTATTTAGCCTTGTAAGATGGTCCTTGTTGATTTACGCGGGATTCCATGTGCCCCATGCTACTTAGGTCAGAGTGTAAACTGATAATGCTTTTGGTTATTGGACTCTCGCCATCTAGGGTGCAGCACTCTTCTGCTTTGTTAGCATGACACTTTTATTGCTCTCTTACAACCATATTTTAATGGTTTAGACTGCTCCTATTTTTGCCTACTGCTATTAGAAGAATCCTTGTTGCTTTCTTTTTCTCTAGTTACTATGATGTTTCAGTTCGCCGGGTTATCTTTTACCTACCCAAGGATTTAACAACAGTCTAAAAAGTTAATCTATTTGGGAATCTTCGGATCTACACTTATGTTTAACTCTTCGAAGAATTTCATCGCTTACTATGCCCTTCCTCGTCTTTGGGTGCCTAAGTATCCACCGTAACCATTTCCTTGCTTGAATCTCGCTTTTCACGTTAAGGCGATGCCATCCTAAAATGTTGCTAAATGGAAGGATCTTGTCTTATCAATATCCATGAATGAGAAATCATAGATCGAACTACCAAATCAAAAAAATTGGGTACTATTATATAGCTTTTTATTGGCTACGTTCACAAGTTAAAGATAAGTGGACTCAAACTACTGACATTCTCTACAAGGTAAATCGCTGCCTATCAAGCCCCTAATTGATTCTACCATAATGGCAAATGATAAATAGTAATTCCACCCCCTCCCCCCCCCCCCAAGAACCGAACATAGCTTACAACTTTCATTGTATTGTGCGCTCCAAAGAGTAACTCTTCTCAAAATCTCAAAAGGTACCGAGTTGGAATCCCATTCTAACTAAGGATTCTTATGGTTTTGAAGGATCCAGCTATAAGAAAACCAGAAATGGAGAGCTTTCCATCTTTTTTTTTGTATTCGCTTAGACTCTTTCAAAAGCTGATTTTAAATATGAGTGATTGGCCTTTTTTGACCCTTACTACCTAATCTAGATAACTAATGCATTCCACTTATTGAATAGGGTTCTGTGATCGATCCACGACCCTTGGATATCGAAGGCATCCTTAGAGTGATTTTGTAGTTCCTGTAAGGTGGAGACAATAGGGTCGATCCATGGATTTTCCTTCTTTTTGTTGTATTTTGCTCAAATGGTTGAAACAAGATAATAAATCAAGCTGTTCATAAAGGCCAACTTAAACTTCTTCCCCATGGATCCTAGATGAAAGAACCCTAGTAAAGCAGTCAACTCCAACTTCGTCCATGTACAATCCATATTAAATCTAACTAATTAAGCATTGTACCTATTTTTCATTCTCAATACTCCATCTTTGTCTCAATAGAGTCTTTCAGTGGTATTTTTGGTTCTCTTTCCCATTACTTAAAAAAAGTTAACTGGCCACTAGTTCACGTACAAGATACTATCATTACCGCCTAAACAATTAGATACCCAACCCATAATCACAACAACCTAATTGAAAGAACGAAGATCTATCAACTAAGCTATATCTGCTCGAGCCAAGTAGAGCATGCATGAAGAAGTGAGATTCTTTTTCTATTCTTTTCCTTGGCACAGTTGGGCTATCCTGAACTTGAACCAAAGATCTCACCTATGAAGTAAATCATCACACCTATGGTCTAACCAATTGGGAGAGAATCAATAGATTCCTTTTTAGGAGCGATTCATCATTTTTGAATGCAACATACAACTTTTAATTATACTACACTCTCCAAGTGTGCCTGCTCCCTATTTTTTTCCTTACCATGGAAAGTATTTGTGAAATAACTCCAATGAAAAGAGCATAAAAGGCTTTAAGAGACCATCTTAGCCCAACCGTGGATACTCTAAGATATTTTTTTAAACCTGCTTCCATTTTAAGTCAAGAGATAGATAAATAGACATGTTCCATTGCACTAATCAAGGGCATTTGTAGTGACTGAGGGGGTCAAAGACCAAGAAATAAGTTATTTATTAACCAAGCATTCTTCTTACGATTAAATCTAATCTCTTAGTCCTTTAGAAAGGAAAACAAACAGCATATTCTTCCTTTTGTGAAGCGAAGATTTGGAAAATCCTATTGATCATAGCTTTCTTTATACCTCTGAGAAAAGTATGAAAAAGAAAAAAACGGTATAATCCCTCTATCACCCTATGATCTTGTAGTTATTGGTCTGTGAAGATATATTGTTAGGTGCTTCATTTTATTCTCCCATTGAGGCCGAACCTAAACTTGTGCTCAGGAGATAGTTGTCGATACACTGATAAGGTATGTATGGATTATTGTGGAGAGAGGAGCCATTGTGGTCCCCCTGGATCGTTTAAATACCATGAGTGAATAAAAAGTTGGATCTACATTGGATCTTACCTAAATCGCCCTATCTATCCTTGTGAGGAGAAGTTTGGTTTCAAACTCTAGTTCGAACAAGAGAAGTGTGCCATGCTAAGGTGCCTTGGATGATCCACATCTCAGGATCAAGCTTTTTATATATTCCTCGATGCCCTAACCATTCACAAAACATGATAAGCAAATGAATAATCATTTACTTCTGGAAGAAATCAAAGAATAGCTTCCAAAATCCTACAAGAACCCATTCGTTTCTTTTTCTCTAATAGATAGTCAGAACTTCATTTGATTTCAAATCTTATTAAAAGGTTCACTAAGGATAAAAATTATTGAAGAAAGAACAAGACATTTCTTTTTTCCCTTCTAAGTGATCGAAAAATAAAGAAATAGTTAATATATCTAATATGATTACATATTTATAAAATACCATATCACTTCTGCTTCTATTATAACAAAAGATTTCATTTTTATGTGGAAAAGGCTTGTATCAGTAATTATAATTTTACATATATGGATAATTCCTTAATATCTTGTTCATTCGTAGCAAAATATTTTATTTATGTGGTGGTAAAGAAAAAAAAACCCTTTTTAGAGAGAGATACTATTTCACCTTCACCAATCAAGTCACAAGTATCTAACATATTCATATCTAAGGATTTTCCACAAAGTGGTGACAAAAGCAATAACTCATACAAATCTTTCTATTTTGCAATTCAATCCAATCCATTAGTTTGTAGAGCTATTTACTCGATTTTGGATATTTTCGGAGCACCTCTCATAAAGGGACAAATAGTCAATTTTGAAATAACTGAGTGTCGACCTCTTTCAAACATGAATCTATCTTATTCAAAAAAGAAGAACTTGTATCAGCATCTCAATTTCAATTCAAACATGAGTTTGATTCACACTTCATGTTTTGAGAAATATTTACCATCCACAAAGAGGAAAAATGGAGTTTGTGTCTAAAGAAATGCGTTGAGAAAGGGCAGATGGATAGAATCTTTCAACGAGATAGTGTTTTTTTAACTCTCTCAAAATGGAATCTATTCTGATCATATATGCCATGGCTCTTTACTTCCATAAAGTACAAATATCTAAACTTGATATTTTTAGATACTTTTTCAGACCTATTATCGATGCTAAGTAGCACTCAAAAATTTGTATCCATTTTTCATGATATTATGCGTTAATATGACAATGGCGCATGACAAAATATTTTGGGTTTTCATCTTGTTTATTACTTAGAAGGATTCTTTACAAATAGCAAGGTGTATTGTTTTCCTCCTTTGGTAAATTGTGAGTATCATTAGTCAAAGAATGCCAAAATGATAACATTGTGAACATATGAAACTTGAGATATATTGCAAACGATTTTACTATTTGTTACTTACATTGAGGGAATTGAATAAATCAGTGAGACAAAATATGATTTTTTTAAGCTCTGCTACCTACTAATATACTTTTTGTTAGATAACTTGAAAACTTAATGTCCTTAGTTTTGTGATTTGCATGTATTTTGTAGTTGCTCTTGAAGCAGAAGAACTTTCAACCTTTGTTCAATGTTTCTTCTACTATTATATACTTTCTTTGATTTTTTCGTAACTTTCAACATTTAAATCTCTTGTTTTCTCTCTGTGTATGATGCTCCTCACAGTGCATTATTTCAATTTTAAAATCTTAGATTATGTATTATCATGATATTAGTTTTATTTTAAAATTTTAATATGATTGATAGGGCTGCAAATATATTTTTTTTTAAGTTTTAAGATTTTTTAATTTACATTTTAAGATTATTGACTTTAAAATTCATGTTTAAAATATAAAATTTAAATTTTTTATATATGATTTACTAATATCATTCCTAAACTATGTGAAATAAAAAATTTTATTTCATACATTATTATAGATGTGTTCATCTTAAACTTCTTTCAAAAAAAAATAATGATAATGTTATTAAATGAGAGTTACTAACCCAACTATTTAAATTCATAAAATTTTTATAGTGTTCATATTTTGGCTTTGTTTAGTTCTCCTTTCTTGATCCGATTTACCAAGGTCTGTACTCTCTAAAGAAATGTTCCATGAAGCCAAAAGCGCATCAAAACTAAACGTTCCAAACCTACTTAAAAACAAAAGACAAGATCAATGTTACGATTGACTGGGTAATATTAGGAATAATAAGAAGTTGTAGAAAAATATAGCAGCTAGCATTCGAGCTCATTTAAGATTTTTGGATATTGACAGCCTCAATATATAGAAAATGTTTCTACTGCAGTGATACCATTCTTTCTACTTAGGCATGCTTTCTTCCACGTAATTAATTAAGGGATTTTTGATGTTGCTATTTTTGAATATAGAAAACCAGAAATCAAGTAATCAAGCAACTAGAAATCAAGCAGTCAAGTAACTTAGTGAAAAGACTTTGTTCGTGTTACTGTGAATGTGATCTATTTAAGTGTCTACATTAAATGCACAGCATAATGAAGGCAAGTAGATACCTTACACCTCAAGGCATGACTATTTTATTAAATGATTTTCTGACTATTTTTCCTGCAATTGGGCTTAAATCTATAAAGCCAACTTAAAAGTAAAATTTGATGCTCCAATAGTTTGCTAAGTTTTTCTTCGGTTTATGGTAACATTTCTATCTCATCATTCATCATTTAATTAAAAACAAACCATGGAAGCCTTGCTTTGTCAAGGAATTTAATTACAAACTTCGTAGCTATGGCTTCGTTAGTGGATGCAACAGAAGAAGCTCAAGGTGTTTAAGCAATACTGGTAAAAGCTTGTTGCTTTAGTTTGCTTGAAGTTATTGGTTTACTTTATTTTATTTTTTTGATAATATTATATTGTAATAACAATCTGGTTGGATATCTTTATTTAATGAGGTGCCACAATCTCTTTAAAAGTTAGGTCTCATTTCTTGTCTAATCTTAATGTTTTTGATTTTTTTTTTTTTTAGTTTTGTTGAACCATAAAAAGATAGTTGATTTAAATGAATATAAAATAATTTTATCTAGGACTCCCCTTGATGAATCATATCTGCAGCACCATTTATATTCATGAAAGAAGAAAATGAAAGCCTCAAAGCAAGAATACTTCCTGTAAAGAAGAATTATTATTTAATGGGGAGAGCTTACCTGATTGGACCCTTAGAGCCTAATGAAATTAATTATATCTCTTTTAAAATATTTTATCTTACTTTTTTACAATAACTTCATATGATTATTGATTATTTTATGATGTATTATATTTTTTATTTAAATGTTTTTACTTAAAATAATAATTTTAAAATATATAATGATAGTAATAATAATAATAATAATGATTGCAATAGTTATAATGATAATGATAAATGACAGTGATAGTGATGATGATGATTAAATTAAAAATAATTAGATTAAATTATTTTTGTTTGATTTATGGATTGAATATATTATATAAAATATATTATGTATTTCAATAATAAATATGATGATATATTATTTAATGTGATTTTTGTATACATTTTTTGTTTTATTAATTTATTAAATTGATAAATATATATATTTATTAATTTAATTAATTTATAAAAATGTTTTATTAATATTTTATGAATTAAATTAGATACACATTACTATATATATATTAATCAAACATATGAAATGAATAAAATAAAAAATTAGTTTAATATATTAATTCAATAAAATAACAAAATTAATTAGTCTCTAAAATTAATAAAATATAATAAATATATTAATTTAATAAAATTAAAATTAATTTTTTAATAATTATTCTCCAATTGCTATCGGAAACAAATCCATGGTAACACTAGAGAACTGCCACAGAAATAGATTCGTGGTAGTATTTTCAAATTATCACAGGAATGATTATATGACAATTATTTAATATTGTCATAGAGAATATTTTGTGGCAATTCTTTTAAATTTTATCAATATTATCATGAAAATTAACTTTTACAAAAAGTATGAAATTTTTTATTTAAAATTAAATATTTTTCACAGGATGATTTTTATAGTAAATTTATTTTATTTTATTATTTTATAAAAAAATATAATTATAATAATACTTAAATTTAACAAAATTTTCGTTGAGATATTTTGAGAAAATTCTTGCGAAATTAAATTTTGAGAAGAAATTTGCATTCTCACAAAAAGATACTGAAGGAAAGCTTTTCATAAGAATTTGTGGAAATTGCAAATTCCTACATAAATTCACAAAAAAGAATGCGTAGTGATCAACTAGATTACATTGTCAATTATATTGTCAACATTTACAAATGCAAGAGGAACAATTTGATTTTTCTCATCTTTGATACGAATGTGAAGCAACAATTGCCATAATAAACTTAGTAACAATCTTTATAACAACATCCATAATTGGTCTTAGGCATAAGATAAGATATGAAAAATTGCATTTGGACTTAAACTTTGATGGTTATAACCTCATTTCAAGTGTAAAGAGAATGACTCAAAGTTACTATTCAATCAGTCCTTAATATGGGTCAAGGACTTAAGCTTTAGCATAAGATAAAAAGTTTTAAAAATAGAAAATATATGCAAATCACCTTTTGGTAAAGTGATATAAAAAATTTAATGATTTACATTATTCAATAAAAAATTCTAAATTTAAGTGACATGTAAAATAGTCGTGAGTTTATCACATTATCACGTTACAACACCAATTTTGATAATTTGCTCTTTTTTGTTAAGCTTCTTATGTCTTAATAGTCACCACATGACCTATACTAACATGTAAAGTTGTTCATTTTCTTGAGTTCTGTAACTCAACCTATTTACAGCAATTGACAAAGATCACATTACTGAAATAGATTATTAAGGGTCCATATTCGAATATTCTTACACTACAACAACAGTGACTTTTAACAACAGTTAAGAATGATTTTACATACCGGTTGTTAAAGTGTCATTTATATAAGTGACGTAAAAAATTCTACAAAATAGATGATGGTTGCAAACAATCGTCATCTAATATATCTTTTAATAACGATCGTTAGAACATTAGATGACGATTGTAATTAACTATCATCTAATCTTCATGACATTAGATGACAATTTTATTTATAATCGTCATTTAAGTTCACATATATTAGATGATAGTTGTATTTACAACCGTCATCTAATGTTGTTATTGATTTTTATATATATAATTTTAATTATAATTATTATAGACTAATACTTAGATCATTATGGAGCCGAAATCTAAAGTAATTTTTTATATTATATTTTAAAATATTTTAAAATATATAATATATTAATTTTAAATTTATAAATTACAATTACTACAATTACAATTACATTATAACTATCAATTTTACCTATAAAATTACATCAATAATCTCAGGTTATATATATAAAATTACAGTTTAAAACACTATTAATATATCACATTCAATACTTAAAATATATACTTTAATTGCCATATGAAGAATTACACTCCAACATACATCAACATGCACCATCAAACCTTACTTCAAACTATTAACATCACATTCAACCCAACATACTTCAATTTACATACCAATAATACACTACTCTAATACGCATCAACACCTTCACTCCTTCAACATTATATTAGTGCAACAGTAATATACCAAATCACATTTCAATATACATCAACCTCATTCACTTCTCCATAGTGCAATAATAATACATTAATCAAATTTTAATATATACCAACACCTTTACTTTTTCAACTTTGTAATACAACTACAATACACCAAATAACACTTCAATACTTTTCTAACAATTAATGTACCAAAATGTTATTATTCAATATATTCGTTCAATGACTCAAATTAATACTAACAAAATTTAATTATGCAAAATGTAAAATAAGTTATCGTACAAGAATTCATTGAATGACCAACTTTTGTCTAATGATTTCAAAGATATGTTAAATATGTTCCAATATACAAGAGAATGCATCCTCAAAATTCATCTCCTATTGTATTACTCAAATAATGTAATGTGAAATTATAAAATTCTTTCCTTAACTGATTCGTTGTGCATAACTTTATCCTTCAGTTGCATTTATAAAAATATATAAATAAATTCAATGGTTCTTAATAATCAATACATCAACTAATTAAATAATTATTAAACAAATTGCTATTTTATAAAAATGGATGGTTTCACTATGTCTTCCTATAATGTTTCTCATGTACGCTATAACATTATAACCACACTCAACATTAAAGGGTTAGTGTAGACACTACACTAAAAATAAAATAAAATGTCAATAAAATAAATAAAATTATAAAAAAATAAAAAGAACAAAAATTTTAATTGTATTAATTACAATTACCTAGCAATGCTTTTAAAACTTTTTTCTTAACAACCATGTGCATGAATCGTCACATACATCTTAAAAGCACTAAAAGACAAATATTAGTCATATATAGTTGTAAATATTGTGTCTAAAATTTAACTTTAGTAAATACTCATAAACTCAAGCTGTAATAAGATCTTTTAGATCATTTTGATCATCGTGCTCTAAAAGATCAAAAATTGTGTATTGCTATAAATCAAGCTCCACGTAAAATTTATCTTGGATTATTATATAATGACTTATAACAAATCTTATCTACATGTAGTAACCAATCTAAACTAATTAAGAGAAATCTTGATCAATTTACTAAACGAATATGCCTATAAAAAGACATGAACGAGCTAAATAGAACCATTGTTGAATAAATTACCTTCAAAACCACATTACCATTTTCGTTAGTAGAAATTAAGGAGAATGAAATCGAAAACATTGTTCAAAATCTTTTGGTTATTGAGTTCATTGTGGTAGCAACATATCTTGAATGGGTAGCTAACATCGTGCCAGTTCCTAAGAAGGATGGTTGGGTACGCATATGTATTGATTATAGAGATCTAGTAGAGCAAGCCTAAAGGATAGCTTCTCTTTTTCCCACATTGATGCATTAGTGGATAGTATGCCAAATTCTCTTTATGTTCATGGATAGGTAATCAAGATAAAACCAAATCCATATGGTTAAGGAAGACATGGAGAAACAATATTCATTACAATATAGGACACGTTTTATTATAGAGTAAGGCAACATATCAAAAAGCTATGGTCACATTGTTTCATTATATGAAGTGTAAATCTATAAAGGAGTACGTGGATGATATCATAGCCAAGTCCAAAAGAAATTAAAATCATGTTGAAGATTTGAAAAAGTTTTTTGAAAGCTTAAGGTTATAGAAGCTCAGGTTAAATCCTAATAAGTGCACGTTTGGAGTTAAATCAAAAAAATTATTAAAATTTATAATTAGTGGAAAACAAATTAAAATAGATCCGAGCAATATAAAAGTAATTCAAAATCAAAAAATTGTAGGAATTTTTGGGAAGAATATATATTATATCTCTAGATTTATTTCACAATTAACTAACATTTATGATCTTATCTTTTAGTTATTACGAAAACATAATCCCGAGTAATGGAACGATAAGTGTCAAATTGAGTTTAGAAAAAAAAAACTCCAGTATTAGTGCATATTTAAAATGACATTAACCTATAGAAACTGGCATGAAAAGCTTCCCTCGGCTTTGTTGGCTTATATAACAAATGTTAAAACTTTCACTGGGCCAACATCTTAATGTTCAATGTATAGCATAGAAGTATTGCTCATCATCGAAATAGATATTCTGTCATTGAGAGTGATAAAGGAAGCTTAGCTTGATGAAGATGAGTGAATTAAAGATTATTTTAAGCAATTGAATTTGATAGAAAAAGAAAGGCCAAAAGCTCTATGTCATGGGTAATTATATCAAAAGAGAATGAAGTGAGCTTATTATAAACAAGGTCACCCGAGAATTTCAAAAAAGGAAGATTTGGTGTTAAAAGGGAGAGTGATTCAGATCCTAGAGGAAAATGCATACCTAATTGGAACGGACTATATGTTGTGAAAAAGCTTTTTCAGGTAGAAATTTAATATTAGCATGAATGGATGGTCTTGTTCTGCCAAATCTAATGAATTCTAATGTTACCAAGAAGTATTACATTTGAGATGATCGAGGCTAAAAACAAAACCCTGAGGGATAAGCTTAAAAGAAATTGAGGGGAGATTTGTGCTGAAAACCTAAAAAGTGACTTGATAATGTAATGAAAGTTTTCAATGAAGAAAGAGATGATTATAAGTCTTGCTCAACCAGGATTAAATAAAAGTAAGGCATCAGAGGTATTAACCAGTTAAGAGTAAAACTACACATGATACATTTTATCTCGTATAGATTTCATGAATAAAGCAACCAAGTATTTCTTACCCCTTATTTCTCATCCTTTTGTCTTATACAAAATCCCATGAAAAAAAATATATATATCAAGCATTTCTTGCCCTTTATTTCTTTTCCTTTCTAAAGAAAGGAATGTGCAAAATTGTTTTCAAATACCACAATCATAGCAAATGGTTTGTTCAAACCATATCTTGAAGGTATACACTCACATTTCCTTCTAAAAGGACCAAGTAAGTTGTAAAACACATGCACAAAGGCTTCAAGGGTTTGAGAGTGGTAAAATTTAAGATAAAAAAGAGAGAGAAATGTAAGAGTGTGTTTCTATATGATATCTTGGTTGTTTCAATAAAGTTTACTATAATAAGGACAAACTTATACCTTGAAAGTATGACGGTAATTGAATTGCAAAGGCTTTGTTACAAAAAAAAAAAAGTTCATCGTGCATACACAAGCATTTGTATTATTAAAAATCTCTTTTTTTTATTCGAGTGATCCACAAATGATGAAAATCTCTTTTTTTTCCTACCCCTATCTCAATGAGTAAAAACCAAAGCTTATATATATATAACTTTTATAAAAAATTTCATTTAGATAAAGAAAATGCTGGGAAGAGATATTTCAAATAAAAATATAAAAAAGAAGAATATCTCTTTGATTTTGTCTTTGTCCAAAAGGATCTTTTTTTATTTTCACAACCTGGCCTCAGCCATGCCCAGTGCCACAAATTATTAACTGGGCTTTTTTTTTTTTTGGACAACGAATCATACCACTGAATCATTAGCTAAAATGATTCATTTTTTTGATTTGAAATTAAAAAAATGTTTTTGTAATAAAGAACAAAGTGTCATTTATTTTTTTATTTCAATTTTTTATTTATGTTTACTAAAATAAAAGAAAATCTTAATTATCTCAATTATAATATATCAATAATATAATATATTTGTTATTTTATAATTTAATATTATATTATTTATTTTATTTTTATATTATATTATTAATTTTATAATAAATTTCATTGCATTTTTTCTAAAAAATTATCTTTAAATATATTAAAATAAAGGAAATGTTGATTCTTGCCAATGTATTTTTATGTTATGATCTAAGCCCTTTTATTGAGCCCTATCTATCAAAATTCCTCAATAAAAGAAAAAAATGACCTTGTTGTTTTATTTAGTTAATGACAAGGAGAAAGTTCAAGTAAGAAAAGGCAACAATTGGCAGACTACTCGATGGAATTAAAAAAAAAAAATTCATCCACAATGGAAGAAGTCTCGTATCACAAATAAAATTCTATCAAAATTTTAGAAGTCCTGATAGCTAAAGCTCACATCATGGATTAATCTTATCAACTCCAAAATAACCAGCTAAAAATGAGTCATTATGGAGTGGCTTTCGCAAATTTAGTACAATGAGATGAATGTGCATTGTTTATTGGCAAACTACCAAGTCAAAACAACATGACAAAGGTGAATCACTTACTAACTGATGCTATGAAGTCTAGTACCTCACGTTGAATATCAATGCTTCTTGAATATTACTAAAATTATGGCAAAACGATGAACGAGAATGGCTGCCTTATTAATTCTATAAAATCATAGCTACGAGAGGAATGAGAATCGTTTATTAAAAAATTACCCAAATTAGGACAAAAAGATGAATGAGAATTGCTTTCAGGTTGACCCTATAAATTAAAGTAGTAAGAGGAATGAGAATCGTTTCCTAGACAGCAATATGAATATGAATCGCTTCTTGATGGACTACTAAATTAGGATAGCAAGATGAATGTGAATCACTTTCTCACTGATTTTATAATTTTAATACATCAAGATAAATGAGAATCACCTCTTAATGGACTACTAATAAAGGTAATAAGATGAGTATGAACTGCCTCCTAGTTGACTCTACTTCTCAAAAAAATTATGTAGTCTTGAGTCTTTGCCCTATTCTTACTTCTCAAAAACAGGCAAAAAGAGCAATTAGACATTTAATTTTAGCTTTATCATTAAGTTAGAAAAAGCTCAAAGATAGATGAATAACATATTCTCATATTGAGATTATATTGCTAACTTTGAGGTCAGGCTTATGCTCCAGATTGGGATATGTTGTCAAACCTCGAGATCATGCTTTTAATAAGCATACTTTACCATGATGGTAGGTTAGAATAGTGTAATGGCATATTTTACCTTATGTAGATTGAGACTAATTTAATGAGCATACTTTACAATGATAGTAGGTTAAAATAGTGTAATGGCATATTTTACCTGATGACAAATCTGGAATCTCGATGACAGATTGGGTGCAGTACAAATTGCATGAACATGGGTCCCTTTTGGATATTCGAGCTAGATCTTTTAATTTGAAGTAAGAGAATAATGGTTCTAATATTAAAACAAATGAATCTCTATTTTTAATATCTCTAATACACTAAAGTTGAGGTAAACCCTGACCTCACGTCATGGCATTTGAGCTTTACTTTGATGTTGTTTATCCCAATGTACATCATCCCGATATGGTTTACCTCATCTCATATTAATTGGGTTTTAGGTAAGCTGCTGCTTAAAGAAGTCATGAAAGCTTAAGAAGGTGTGGGAAGAATCTTGACAGAATTCATATAGGGAACATTCTGAAGGTGTGATCTCCTTTTCTTAGAGACAAAATTTTGAATTTCAAGATGATTCCAATCTTATCTGTAGAGAGAGTGCATCATATCCAGTGATAGAGTTTTGAATTTCAAAATTAGGTTAATCCTAATCTCATCCATAAAGGGTGCACATTATCTACTGACAGAATTTTGAATTTCAAGATTGGTTTAATCACACTACAGCTCCTCCTTATCTGCAGTAGATTTTTGAATCCTCAACGAACCTTACCCCATTTTCCTTCTTGCAAATAGACCCATTTTCGATGAGAAAAAACACATTCAGAATCAATTAGCACTTGCAAATCTCTAAATCGATTGGCAGCTGTACCTTAAAATCTTTACAAATTTTTGCATATCTACACCCATGAAGTCCCAAATCTCCATAAAAACACACCTCCTACATCCCCAAATTTTTACACAGAAAACCTCAGTTGCAGCCAAATCTTCACGAATTTTTATATGCCTGCATCTTTTGACCACCATATCTCTAGATTTCTGCATTTAAGAAATGATCAACATTTGAAGCTTGAAATCCCCCTCTAGAAAACCTTTTCAAGATTGCTTGTTGTTTGGAGAAAAGAGGCGCAAGAATTGTATTGAAAGAATTTGATAAAATTCATATTTTGATGTCTAAACTAAAATACATTTATTTTTCTAGAATCAAAGATCTAATATTGATTAGATTTTGAGATTCTTGCACAAGATTGCATAATAAATTATTTTAAGATCTACAATATTTTAAGCTATTTGCGAGATCAACTTCAAATTATTATTCAAAATACAAGATCACTCTACTTAAATAGTATCGATTCCTAGGTGCTTGTAAGGATATTAATCTTTTCCCATGTGTACCTGACTTTCAATCTTAAATCATCTAGTAAAGTAGAACACTATTTCATATGGAATTTTTTTTCCTTTCTTAAAAAAAAAGTTTTCAAATAAAATTAATGGTCAATCACACCATAAAAAAATTATTGAAAACTTTTTTATTGATTAAAAATAAAAAAAAATTTCTCACAGTCGGCTTTTCATAAAAAAAGTTTGGTTGTGACACCTACTTCGCTAGGCTTTAGCTTAATTCCTTTAACAATTGGGACTAATTAAGGCTACTCATTTGAAAAATAGGTTGGATTATCGACCTAAAATTTTGAATCGGGTCAATAGATAGACTATAATTAGGTTATAATTTTTTATTACCCCATTATAGCTAAAAATGAATTATAATCAAGTCATGTTTAAGCCACTCTCTTAAAACCAATGAACGATTCGAATTTGAACTAGCTTATTAAGATCAACAAATGGGTTAATTAAAAATGAACCATATTTGAGCCTATCAAATTAAATCATTGATAAACTCTAGTTAGATTGATTTGATTAAGTTAATTAATAATTATTGTTTGTTATTAAAATACATATATAAGTAAAACTTATAGTAATAAAAATATAACTCAAATAATGAAATGTATTATAATCTTAAGCATATAATGAAAATGAAATCAAGAAAGAGTTTTGAAAAATAATATTATAAAATTATCATAATCAAATAAAATAAATTTAATATAAATTAAAAATATTTTAACTTTTATTTTCTTGATTTGATGGCTTTGGCAATGCAATTTTGATAATATCGAAACCATATAAATTTAAACAAATTTTTTTTAAAAAAAAGGGTATGAGAGTACAAATATCTTTTTAGTTGGATATTTTAATTTTTTATTATATTATTTTTAAAATTAAATATTTATAAAAATATCATGAATTTTCTCTATATTTAGAGGCACACAACAGTACATCATATTTTCAAGATTATTTTTCTTTGCTCATGTGAAAGATGGATTCCAAAAATCTGAAAGGAACAAAGTATATCTTATCACAAGGGTGTCACAAAAAAAAAGATGTTAGAGAAAATAACCGATTAGCTCTGATAGATACTAAGAGCTTCTCACAGAAATTTATCACATCAAATTTAAGTTAAAAGGAAAAATTAACAGCAAAAGTTCTCTCTCTCTCTCTCTTGGTTAAAAACTTCCTATCTCTTTTATCCAGTCTTTTTGACTGTTAACTGGACATGAAAAAACTACTCATCTTTTAAGCTGCCCTAGAGCTCTTTATCAATGTAAATTTTAGAGTTATGCGTCTTTATTTAAAAAGTCCACCATTAAAGTAGTAGAAAACCAAACTGACAACTGGTTTCTCGCTCATAAAAACATACAAATGAAATTGATTTACGTAAAGAAGGCTGTCATTTGAGTTGCCGAAAGATGAAAAAGTAAAGCACCTATTGAAACCTCTACATGTGTAGTATATATAACAGGAGAGGACAGAAAAAAGCAATTATAAATTGTTTGTTTAGGCCAGTTTCCCCTAGTGTTTTGAGTCTGCACGCATGCGGAACTTCTGCAGTAGGACTGGTACTTACTTGCTAAATCATTCCTAACTTTGGTTTGATTTTGTCGTGCGCTTAAGGCATCCCCAAGGACCTCTTCGAGAAAACACAAGGTATAGCTTAAAGCAACTCTATACTTCCACTCCTGCCAGTTACTATTTCATTAAGTCTGGCTTTATAGAGAGAAAACGATGCTTGAATTTATGGAAGATGTGACGTTATGTGGAAGTTGGGACTGCAAAAATTGAAAATTACTCTCTTTGGATTTAGAAAAATTCAACAGCTGAAACATGAAAAAAAAAATCCTAAGAATAAGAGAATGACAGCTTTCCTTTTTAATTAAGATGAACACTAACTGATGCTGCCTGCAGCCCTTGCAGTATAGAAATGGTGCATACCCTTTCTACTGATGCTTGTTACTCTCCTCATATATATTAATTAGGGAGAAATACATGATAGCCTTTGTCTCTCATGTGAGAGTTTCTTTACCAATTTCTCAGGAGGCATTTGGGTATTGAAAGCTTTCTCTAGAAGTTCAAATTTGATTAATGGCTTGCTCATGATGACCTAGCTGCATATCCACAAATTTTGATTGGATAAATTGCCGTTAGGCGACAAAACACTTTTTTATCACATAATAAATACTTTAGTAATAAGCATTACTTTCAATTAACAGTTGATCGACACAAACAAAGAGATAGTGCAAGCAGTTAAGATCCTTCATTAACTAATTCTTATATCAATCCAGCCGTATGATAAAGCTCCCGACCAGATGATGTTGTCATTTTCCAATATCTTACTTTGAGATTCCCGTACTTCTTTTGTTGTTAAAAGGGTTTCCTCAAGTACATTTCATAAGTGTAAATCTAAGAAATTTTTGCAAGTGCTCTGATATATTATAATGCCACATAGATTGCCCCATCATAGTTACATATATATAATTAATATTGACAATGCAAAACCATGTGATAAATAATATTGATATGGCATATTCTGATTGATCAGCCGATGTCATTATGCCGAGTTTGCGGATGTTGCGTCATATCCATGTCAGCAAGTTTCTAATAGGACCTGCACTAGATCAGGATTTAGTCCAGAATGGTCTCTAATTCATGTTCTTAATTTATAAAATTAAACCACCATACTTGCAATGATCAAAAGAGATAAGGGGTAAAAAGAAAAAAGAGCTAGACTGAAGCTTGGCCTATTAGAAGATGGATGAGTGCAACATCCACTAGGTAGGATCCCATGAACATAAACCAGAACCATGTAAGCATCCATAATTTTTTATATGTTGCTCATCCTGTTGTTAATAGGTAGATGCGGCGTCCCCAGAGTTTATTGTACTTTTATAGCTTCACTTTGGAATCTACATAACTATGATATTATGAGAGGCTGCTTCACAAACTGGCCAGGAATTTTGAGATTAATCAAATGCTAAGCCTTAAAACAAAAGAAGAGTTTGACCTTTCAAGTTGTAAGCAATTTATGTTGTTTCCCTTTAGAAACCACAGAATGTCATTATGCTCAAGCACAAGAGTCTGAAATTAGAGTTCCCATACGTTTCACAGGAGTTTTACTAATAAAATATTTTTCATTGGATTATATATGATCCCTTCATGCACAGGTCTCTTCTCCCTCCTGAAGAGTCCATCTTAGACAACACTTAAAAACTTTTGTGATTTTAGTTCCTGCTAGCTGCAATTTGAGACAATTCTTTCTGTTTCAATATAATATTAGACAAAGTGATAAATGAAACCCTGAAAGTGAACCTAGCACATGCAGCCACAAAAGGTGGCTTGAATCTTAACATATCCTGAAATGAATATGCATCTGATCTGGAAATAGTTTTAGCAGTTTTCATTATCATTCTAGGTATTTCAGGCACATGAATTGCGCATGCTCTCCACTAACCTACATCCGCTTGCAATGCACTGTGTGTTTGAGTCACAATATTCCCTAAGATCCTTTAGACTTACATGCAACTAAAACATGGGACACTTTATTTAACTTTAATTGTGTAAACTGCATAATATATAATATAAGCATGCGCACTTTGTTTTCCACCAATAGATTATGCTTTTAATTACCATTATCCATAGCAGGAATGTTGCTCGCCATCTTTTTTAAAAAGAGTAATATCCATGCAAATAATTAGTCTTGCTTAAATCTCTATTTGCCTCGGTCTCCTTTCCACTCAAACATAGGAAAGTGGGTGATGAGATGCATGCACGCGCCGCATACATCAAAAGAAATAGTCAAAACATTATTGATTCTGTCTCCATGCGATATGATGTCATTAGTCATCATCGTAACAGAAACCCTAGTCCCCTCTATAAATATGCACAGTTATATTACCATTAAGTGACAAATCTACTTCATCTCAAGAGCACAAATATTGGCTTTGCAACTCTCACACCATGACCACTCTTCCCTCCTTCCTCCTAGTCATCCTTGCATTATTCAATATCAGTCTATCCCTAGCCAGACCCAGGAACGACCACTCACTTGTCCTTGGCCTGACCCATTCTAGGGCTACTCTTCCTTCACCTAAAGTCGTCAGACGTTCGAGAAGGACACCATCAGAAGCATTAGACATCGTGGAGCCACTCAGGGAAGTTAGAGATGGATATTTGATATCTCTAAATATAGGGACACCCCCACAAGTCATTCAAGTATACATGGATACTGGGAGTGACCTTACTTGGGTTCCATGCGGGAATTTATCTTTCGATTGCATGGATTGCGATGACTATAAGAAAAATAAGTTGATGGATACTTTCTCTCCTTCTCGTTCTTCTTCGTCAGTGAGGGATTCCTGTGCTAGCTCTTTTTGCATTGACATCCACAGCTCTGATAACTTCTTTGACCCATGCACGGTGGCTGGATGCTCATTGAGTACCCTTCTCAAAGCCACATGTTCTAGACCATGTCCTTCATTTGCTTATACTTACGGTGAGGGAGGCCTTGTCACAGGGTCACTAACCAGGGATACACTTAGGCTTCATGGAAGTAGTGCTGGGTTTACAAAAGAAATTCCTAGGTTTTGCTTTGGGTGTGTTGGGTCTACGTATCGAGAGCCCATCGGGATTGCAGGATTTGGTAGAGGTGCACTCTCCCTTCCCTCACAATTAGGGTTCCTTCAAAAGGGCTTCTCTCACTGCTTCTTAGCTTTCAAGTTTGCCAACAACCCTAGTGTCTCAAGTCCACTAATTATAGGTGATATTGCCTTATCTCATAAAGATAACTTGCAATTTACTCCAATGTTGAAGAGTCCAATATATCCTAACTACTACTATATTGGCCTCGAGAGCATCACTGTTGGCAATTCTAGTCAAACTGAAATGCCCTTGAGCTTGAGAGAATTTGATTCTGGAGGCAATGGGGGGATGTTGATCGATTCAGGGACCACTTACACGCACCTACCCGAGCCATTCTATTCACAACTTCTCTCAGTTCTCCAGTCAATGATAACATATCCAAGAGCCACGGAGGTGGAAGACCGAACTGGATTTGACCTTTGTTATAAAGTCCCATGTCCTAACAACACAATATCAGATGATGTATTTCCTTCCATCACTTTCCATTTCTTGAACAATGTGAGCCTTGTTTTGCCACACGGAAACAACTTCTATGCTGTCAGTGCTCCAAATAACGCCACCATAGTGAAATGCCTGTTATTCCAAAGCATGGATGATGGTGATTATGGACCAGCTGGAGTATTTGGGAGCTTCCAACAGCAGAATGTGGAAGTTCTCTATGACTTAGAGAACGAAAGAATTGGGTTTCAGCCTATGGACTGTGCTTCAGTTGCAGCATCCAAAGGACTTCATAAAAGCTAGCTAGCTGCAGCCATCTAGCTACTTCTTGCTGTTAGTCACTTCTAGCATTTTGGTTCACATGATAGTGAACCATAACAGCTTCAAATTTTAAAATAATGATTTTTGCTACTCCTTTTCGTTGAAGTTAATCATGTTGTCCTTGTAAGTCTTTGTACAAGCTTGATATTCTCAGTCTCTTATGATTAAACATTTGGATTCAATAAGAAAATGACCTGGATATATTGTCATTGATTGTCACCTAAGCAACAGATTAGTGTGGTTAGTTAGTTCTATTTTAAATGTTGCTAGATCTCTTAAAGCAGTAAACTCCATCTTATAATGGCTGAAACAGAAGTTACTTTTTTAATTTATTCCTTTGCCAGATCCTATGACCCTAGCTTAACCTTAATCAATAATTATAGAAATGCTTTCTAGCCAACTTGACCCATTCTCTAATCCTGCATAGTCAATATATATATATATATATATATATGTGTGTGTGTGTGTGTATTGTATACAACAGCACTGATCATTTGAATCACGATATGAGTCTCTTAAATACATTGTTAAATATATATGGAGATCAATTTACGTAAAAGGGTATTTGAAAATGAAAATTCCACACATGTATTGTTATTCTTAATTTTTATTATAATAAAGGGAGAGCTAAGAAGAAAATAAGTTGTTTCTCTTATAATCCATTTTTATAGTGAAAATGTTTTCTAGAGTATTGCAAAGTGAATATAACTCTCAATTGATGGTGAACCACTATAAGTTATATAAATTATATATTCTTATGATTGTTTGATCTTTTTTTATATTAATTTTATTGATCTTAAATTTTAGAGATTTAAAATTAATCCCACAATTAAGGATTTGACATTCAAAATTCTCAACAACTGATACAAGGGCTTTGGGTTTTCAAATTGAAAGCAATTGGTAGTGAAAAAAATTCATCACATAAAATTATCAAGTTTGATTGGTACTAAAGTCTAGATTACTTTGTGTATTTTAAAATTTCAAAACATGATTGAAAATCAAAGTGGTTATAGAATTAAGGTTTCAAGAGCACGAGGCCTAAATTACCAACCTAAAATTGCATAGCTTGGGTCCAACGTTAAACAGGTGGAACATTGCGCGAGGAAGCAAGGTGTTGTTGACTATCAGGTTCAACTGAGTTAAAGGACAAAGCCAATTCTTATGTCATTGAGATGTACTAGCTTGCTTGCAAAAATTTAAGGTCAAAGTTCCAAGAGAGGTACCTTGAACTCAACTTAGGCTAGTTTAAGATCAACAACAAGATTAAGGTATCTGAGGAAGAAGGGAAGATAGAGGAGTAGGATGCAATGCCAACCACCTCAAACAAGCCCCAAACAAACCTACTAATCTCGTCAAACGATGTTGGTGCTTTAAATGTGATCACTGATGTTGACTGCGAAGCTACCTTGACAAAGACAAATGTGCCAATTTTTTCTCATCAACCTCCTCCACGTAATGATGGATGAAACAGTCTAGTATAATTTTATGTTTTTTTACGAGGATAATCTCTTGCTACTGCTCTTTATGCTTAACAATTGTTTTTGTTTTACATTTGTCTTATGGGCGTTGACTTGTAGTTGTCTTCACTGAAGAAACATATTTGGCAATACATATTCCTTTTTGTTTTCTTTCTCCCTTTTGCTGAATATGTTGTTGTATTTTTTTTGTTTGGTTTTCTTTTCTCTCAAGTCCTTGGTTATGTCGAAGATCAACTCAAGTACATATAATTTGGTGAGGGCCTTATTTTGTAGGCATTCTAGTCCTACTAAGGGCATCTTGATTTAATGGGTGCTCAATCTTGCAAAGGAAATTAGTTGGTCTCTCCAACCTCTTAGTGATTTTTTTGTATTCGAGGCCTTGATTTTGTTAAAGGCATCTTTTTACTAATGAATCCTCAATCTTATTGAGGATTCTAGTTGATTTTTTTTACCATACTAAGTTTTCATTTCATCAGTGTCCTAATCCTAGTACACTTTTCCTAGTAGGTCCTCAGTTTTGTGAGGATACAGGTTGGTAGGTCCAATCATATTGGAATTTTGTTTGGCAAGTGCTCCAGTCTTGCTAAGGGCTCTTTTACTAGCGAGTCCTCAGTTTTGCCGAGGACTCTAGTCGATCATTCCAATTATGTTAGGTTTTTTGTTTTATAAGTGCCCTAGTCTTGCTAAGGGGTAACCTTTTGCTAATGAGTTTTCAGTCGTGTTGAGGACTGTGATAGGTCATTCTGACCGTGTTGGAGCTTTTGTTTCGTAGCTTCCTTACTAAGGGTAAATCTTTTCTTGATTAGTCCTAAACCTGGCTGAGAACTTTAGTTGCTTGTTTAAACATTATTAAGGACTTAATTTTACGAATGTCTTAATCCTACCAAAGACACTCTTTCTTGAGTAGTCCTCGGCCTAGTTGATTTCATCCTGAAAGTCTATGATTTTTCCTAAGGCTTTCAATGAGTTTACTTTTAATGCTATTGTTACATGATTTCCTTCAATTATGCATATTCATGAAAATATCTCATATAATTTGAATTAAAATATGACTTAGGGTTTGGGTAACTTACAAAACACAACTGTTTTTTTTAATTGATAGTCTATCTTTTATCATTTGAAAATTGACTTAAACTTGAATTAGGTTAGTTCATGAGCTCGAATCAACTTGCAAAGAAAATAGCTAAGATGTTCAAGTCAGTATTTAATGTTCAAGCAAACATAAAGAAGGTAAACATATTATATCTATTCTTTTCATAGTTATTTGAGACGATTTTACAATCTTAATGAGAAAATGTTCTTGATTTGTAAGCATTTAATATGAGATGATGGCATAAATCATAAAGAAGTATTATGATAATAAAAACCGAGCTAAATTGGCATCCTTGTCCAAAGTAGTTTTTGAAATAACATGAGAGCTCCATGTGTTAGGGCTAAAGCTGGTGGGTGAGTCCTACGATATGATGACTTTGAAACGGTTATAGTGGTATGGATTTTCCTAATCAAAACCAGCATAGTACACACATATATGTCACTACCTAAGCATGAAATACCTTCAATTCTTTGAGCTCCAAGGCTGTGGGACTTTCCTCCCTTTCATTAGCAAGCCCTTAGGCCTAACACTTTCGACACTCAGTACTGTCCTTTTCCAAGTGGTAACTTTTCTGTCGAGCATAGGTCTAATGCCTTTAGCTTCTTTAAGTGCTGCAACTTGTCCTTCTTTGAATCTTCATGATCGAGCCGTTCAATTGTAGTACCAGACCGTTACTTGTTAAATGGTGGCTACTAAGACTCGTGACTGCTCCCTCAAAACTCAAGTTTACTTTGGAGCCCCTCATCATTGCTGTTGTAGGGTAAATTAACAGTTCTATTAATGTGACTGCTTTTATCCCAAAAGCTAAGAAGAAAGGTCTCTCATTGGTGGCACTCTTTGAGTGCTTCTGTGTGCTTTTAGAGACATCTTTGAGAGGCTTTTTGCTTATCTTGCCTTCCATTTCCTTGATTGCACTTTTATTATAAGGGTGATGATCACGTTTAAGTTTAAAATCAAATATAATGTTTAAAATTTAAATCGAATTAAAATTATTTATAACGATTTTGATTTTAAATCGTAATCAAAATGATTTTAAATATAGTTAAGTTATAACTTATATAAATTTTGAATCGGAATCGAAATGTACGTTGAAAATCGATGATTTTAACTTAATTTTTAATTAAATTATTAAAAATATGTAAAATAATTTAATTTTAAAAATATATTTTTTAATAACAATAAAAAATAATTATTATATTTTTATTTAAAAATAAAAAAATTAATTTAAAAATAAAATATTTTTATTAAAAAAATAATATTTTTGAATCTGTCATTAACTGAATTTAAATTTGATCCAAATTTAAATCGAACTTGATCTGAATCTAAACTGAACTTAAACTCGAAATCTTAAATCATCTTTGAACCAAACTTTAACGAAAACTAAAGTTTAACGATTCAAGTTTTTATTTATTCTAACCATAAATTTTGAATTTATGATTCGGAACTAAAACTGAACTGAATCTTAACCGTGACTACTCTTACTTCAGTGCCTTCAAAAATTTTCGTGTTGTTAGACTGTATTTGTCCATTGCTTTGTGTGTGGCTCACAAAGCTAGACCTCTTATCGATGCCTCCATTTGCATAAAACTTCGGTCTTTGATATTGGGATATTATCAGAGACAATGACTCGAAGGTGCAGTATCTGCATATTATATTCTGTCACACAAAATCATAGCCTTTCTGCTTGATGAACTGTGTTAGCACTTCTGTTTCCATTCATTTAGTGAAAAAGGCTACCACCACTACGGCAAATTTTCACGATCCGAGTACGATAGAAAATGGGACAATTACGCCTGACTCTCCATTAGGCAAAAGGGCATGGACTTGTCAGACTGCAATCTTGTACTCAAGTGCTGCTTAGAATTTGTAGCTAAGGGGAGGGTCAAGAAGTTTGAGCTAAAATTCTTCATAATCTCTGGAAGAGTTAAAACAGCTAATTTGTAGGCCAAACCAATGGAATCAGCCAAAGTTTGAGAGAATCAATCATGAGTTTCCAACATGTTCCCTGAACGAGTATTTGTTTCTATAAATTATTAAATTTTGCTTAAGAGCTAATCAAGAAATCGTTAGTATCGCACCTAAGAGGTGTTATGAAACACTGATAGTGGGTACTGCAAACAGAGTTCGAATATTATAGAAGATGAAACTGAATGAACATAATACAATCTTATTCTCTTATGTAGCTGGAGGAAATGGTGTAGTAAGTGTGTAGCTAGAGTTGCATTCTACTTAAACGGTATGGGTTGCGAAGGAGCATGTCACTAGATGGTGGCATCAATCTAAGGTGGACCACGAATGGTCACATGGCATGCTGAAACCCAATTGACTTGTATCTGTACTTGAACATCCTTAAGATGCCACTAAAAAGTTCTTCAAAACTAAAAAAGTGAATTAAATGCTTCCAAGTGGTTGTATTTATAGATGCTTATGGTTATCGAATCTTCTCTCAATTGGTCTCTTCCTTGGGGAAATCATGGCTGGAGATCGCTCTAAGTCTCCCCCCAGGGAGCATTTTGTCCAACTTGCACAAGATCACCCCGTTTTGCAGACCAGTCAACTCTAATCCAATGAATTTGAGTGAGGAAGGCAATTAGGCCTATCTTTTTCCTTCTACAAGACCAGGCCTGCCTACTACAAAACTACTCAGCAAAGCTCACCTGACATGGAAGAGGTGACAGCATTTGCATCAATTACAAAAATAGATAAGAGTTAAATTCAGAAATCATTTTATTTATCTTCACACAAATTTTTCTCATATTGTAGTAGTTGTTGATCACTTTCCATCAGCAAGAAGGCATCCATCAGCCATCACGTGCACTCCCGTGCCCATATAAGTTTACTCTTTCTGTTGTGACGGGGGAGAGTCTACATTCACAAACTCCCCGATACTATCAATCAAACAGGTTCGTCTTAAACCCATAAGCTGACTTGGGTTGTATTGCAAGCAACATTTTACAATGATTCTCATGCTTCCAGTCTCAACCTACTCATGCAATCCCAAGCAAAAATCAGAACACACCACGGCAATTAATTACAAGGGAAGCAAACCTCCCATACCATTCACCAGTCTATAAGGAAGCATCAACACCAACATGGATGTACATTCTGCACCAATGATACACAAACAAAGCCAAGTAGGCAAGAGCCAGACATTAATTTCTAAACATCATTACAGGAGCTATTACAGCTGCCGACTGAGTATTTAAGAGCAACAAGATGTACTAGCCATCCTTTCTGCAGGTCTATCCATAAGAACCATTCCTGCAGGGTTTTGCACTGGCTGCACTCGAGGTAGCCTTCTTGCTGTACCATACAATGAACCAAAATCAAACAATCAGTTACGACTTTTATCAGTTTTCATACATACTAAAACTACCAGCTTACCTATTTCATAGAAAATATCATTAACATTGACTGCAGTTTTTGCTGAGGTTTCTATAAAGAAAAGCCCATTCTCTTGGGCATATACTTGCGCCTCCTGCAGCCAAACAAATAAACTTAAAAGTCTCATCCATAAAATACATTATCTAGAACTAGATCAAACATATAAGAGTCTCTCAAAAAATTTTATCAAGTTCTGCTGGGTAAGATAAAACATCATTTCCATGAATATTTGAAAATCTAGCCCTCAACAAAAAAGAGGCAAAAACTCAATTTATAAAATAAATGATTCTGCTTCATAAATGAGAACAAAGATATGGACAAAGTAATTTAAAATGCTTTCACAACCAACCATGTACAGGTGAGCAAAAAGATTCTGATTTCTATTACCATCCCCTGCTACTAAAAGATGGCTTCCTGATCAGTTCACATGGTTACTGAAAATACTGAGGACCTCATAATGCTTATTCAATTACTGGTCACCTTGCAATTTGATTGACCTATCATGACCCAGTTCTGTTTCAGCTTGCAATTCTTCCACAAAGGTGAAACAGGGATTTCTATGCCAACAAATTTTCTGTAGTTCCTAAGACTTGAAGCTTTAGGATATAAATAAATTATGTACATAATATATGTTGTTTAGCCTTCAACTAAGTAAACAAGCAAACACAAGTGGGAAATATTATTTGGAAGACAAGTTGAATCTGAATTAGACACAAGAAGACTCTTCTCATCAATTTATACTGCAGCAATGGTAGCACAAGATTCTAAGGCTTGGCCCTAAACCTATAAATTTAACTACCGCCACAACAGTGAAATTACTCCAGCAGTTACTTCCTTCTAATGCAACCCGTTGCTTTTAGGGTGCCAATCGTAGTGATGGAACTTTGAATCATCCCCCCTAGTGTCTGGTAACCACCAACTAACTTCACTAACAGGGAGAATCCGCAACTGCATTATTGATCAGGAGTGGTTTGAGTGGTCCATCTTGATGGATCATATGTAGAGCAGAGAAAGAGAAAGAGATAAATGTTCCAAAATTTAAAATTCGAAAGCCAGCACGGCACATAAATTAACTCAAAACTGTCTCTTTCTCAAAACATTTGGAATTACACAATCACTACTATGTGCCTTTGTTAAGTAAGATTTTGGAAGGTTCATTGAGAGAGCAAAACACAGCTGAAATGCAGCGTTAAAGCAGAAATGGATATACTTGCCTCTGCTGTCACTTTCCTTGCATCTAGCAAATCTGCTTTGTTTCCAGCAAGTGCCATAACCATATTCGGATTGCCTTGCCACATATCCAACAAGATAAATAGTAAAAAGAAATTCACTTTAAACCATACAAATCATTCAAACAAGCCAAAAAAAAAAAAGTAATAATAAAAATAACAAGTGAGATAACTATTAAGATGAGTCTAGAGAATGGTCACAACAAAAAGTGCTCCTATCCAGAGTTCTTCCCAGGTAAAAACTAATCAGAAGAGTGGGACAAGAATAGCCACCTGAAGAAAGACTACTCATACGGGAGATAAATTACCTTGTGATTGAAGTTCTTGGACCCATTTTTTTGCTCGCTCAAATGAGGCCTGCAACATAAGAAAAACATTTAACCTCTGATACATTGTAGAATAACTCATGATCACCAGAACCAGATCCACTTTCAACAGCTACTCAAGCAGCTCGTAAATTTACCAAAGCCTGCATAAAATTAACTGTACGGCTAATGGGCTAAAATAAACTAAAGTAAAAAAAAAAAAAAAAAAGACACAAAGATAAACCATTAAAAAGAAAATAAATGTAAAAGTGAAGTAAAAACCAGCAAACATAAATTTAGATAAAGAATAAACATAAATTTACACATAATATACAAGAATACATTAGAAATATTTAGAAATTAGGGACTTTATCTCTTTACTAGTTGGGATCTTCATGGTTTTGGCTTAGGGCTTGATTTGTTTCCTCATCTGGATCGTCTTTTGGTGTTCATATAAGAGCAACCTCCTTAGGGTATTGGATAAGTAGATTGATTAATGAAATTCAGACTCAGAGATGAATTAACATTATCTTCTGTGCTCTTCTTTCTCTCTCCTCTTTCTCCCTTCTCTCACTATCTTTTATTTTCCTCCCTGATTAACATGTCTTTTATAATCTAAGCATTTGGATTAACCACGATGATTTATATATTGCGCATAACTAGTAGGCCTTTAAGTTGATTTTTCTTCTATTTTGCAGGCTCTGTGGCAGGCAGGTCGTTATGTTAGCAGCAGGAGTGCAACCTTACAAAATCCTTTCTTTTCCTCAGGGTAGAACATTCCCAGAATTCGTTGACAAGCACTTTAACCCTTTCCATGTTTTCACGATTAAATTTTCATCATCTTTTGTGAAAGTATCATTTCCAGCTTTAGACCCAAAAGTCGCTTCTACCTCTCTCCCTACTCTTATCCGGATAAAAGGTTTTTCAAACTATGAGCAGATGATTGTGTGCAGAAAGGAGACAAGCTTGACACATAAAAGAAGCATTAACCAAAGAATTTTCATGAAAACAACACCTCCAAACCAGGTAAGATGCTCTATCATTTTGTGTTTTCTTTTAACTTTTTTCTTTATTGGACCGTGCTTTTCCTTTATTTACTGGCCTGTGTCTCTTCTTAATTGTTTTACTTAGATGTCTTACCATAGAGTACATCATTAGCACTTCCTAGAGTGCAATTCATGATGCTGAATCGAAATTTTAAAGTACTATGGTTATGGTGGAAAAAAGATGGCAAGGAATGGCTGTGAACAGATCCCGATATTTAGGGTATGATTTATTTTATCATCAAATTATATGCTAAATCTTTGTAAAAAGAAAAAAGATTAATTAAATAGCAGCATAATAGATGTCAAAAACTATAACTTCTACGAAAGAATCATACTAGGGTAGAAAATGTCACCAACTTCACAAATGATTTATGCCATCCTAACAATAAGATTGGATTCCTAAGAAAGTTCCACTTTTGAAATAATATTGAGGTATTTGGCTCAAGAGTTGAGTCTTTTAACTTATTCCGGATTCTTAAGAAATCAAATAGCTAAGCCCCCCACTTAGCCTGCACACCCTAAGAAGAATACTGTTCTAAATCTCATATTGAAATATTGAGCCAGAATTTTAATAAATCAAGACCAAAATTAAAAAATAAAAAAAAATATTTATTTTTGACATCAAGAGCATGAAAAGAGCTGATGAAAACCAATGTTTTTTAAGGAAGCAAGAGCCTCATAGCTTTGACACAACCATAAAACTCGCATCAGTATATTGATTGATGAAAGCACACTCACATACACAAACTTATCAATGTGTAATATCCAAAATACTTGCCCCATCAAACTAATTACAATCTTCAAATCACAAAGCTTGTTGACCATTGTATCCTTATCTTACGAATTGATCTTTCAAGGCATAGGGGTCCAAGTTCTTTGCAGCCAAAAGAGTTAAGGCATTAGGAAACAGAATGTATAAGATTTCTGAGCATTCACTTACTTGATTTGTTATATCATACACAATAATTGCAGCTGCGGCACCCCTATAGTACATCGGGGCTAAGCTATGGTATCGTTCTTGGCCTGCTGTATCCCAGATTTCAAATTTTACAGTTGCATCATTTACAGCCAATGTTTGTGAAAAGAAGGCAGCACCTATGGTTGATTCCTACAAAATTACAAAAGAAAAGTCAAACTCAAGAATTGTAAAGGGAAATATCAGTCAAAATAAGAAACCTCCAGACTCCATAACATCATCTCATCAACCTGAAATTCAACAAACTGGCCTTTAACGAAGCGTAATACAAGACTGGACTTTCCAGCCCCGACATCCCCAAGCAGCACCTGAAGTACACAAGCCAAAGATTAATGCTAACCAAAGGATAATGATAAAGATAAGTCACATTTGAGGCCAAAAAAACTGGGGAACAAATATATCATACAAAAACAGATTACCTGAGTCAAAAACTCAGGGACACAACAATTTCCCCACAATTATAATATAAAATATCATAAATACCGGCAAGCAATAGAAGCATATAAAGGATAGAAAAAAAAAACTGATTGGAAGATCAAAAGGAAACCAATCATAGAAGATATAAGTGACCCTTCAGCATAACAGCTTAAGTGTGTAAAGAGACTGATGCACACATGGAAGAACAAGTTCTATAACTCTTCGCCATGCAATGTCATTTTGCAGCATATGAATCGATTGGATGGAGCCTTTGTCCATCCTCTTACCTATTCCTATAATTCAATATCATCTAAGACACAAAGTCAAACCTACATCAAAATTTGCATGAGCATGCAAAACACAAATCATATAATAACTATCACATACCCAGCTATTATATGCAGCATAATCTAAATCGGTCAAAACTGGGTGAGTAGGAATGTAAAAGCCAGATCAACTGAAAGAAATACCCAAAATCCCAACCAAGAGACCGAAGGATTAACACATACCCCCATCAGAATCCCTATCAGCTGCTAAGATGCAGATGGGTGCAATACCAATCACAAAATCTAAGGAAATGCGTAATCCAACTAAAATTCTCCATAATCAAGCCAAAATCTACATCACGACTTGCATAAAGAACGCACAAAACTAATCATCCAACCAAAACTCTCAAAAATTAATCCACATCTGCATAAGAATTTAGCATGAGAAGAAGATAGAAAACAATCATAAATGATAAATCAAAGGAAATAACGACACGAGAAGCAGCTTAGAAGGAAAGGGTTTGACAAGGAACGGACCAATTTGGCATTGATGTTCTTGTTCCCAGCGCTGGCCATGACTAGTACAGCGGTTACGACTCGAAATCAGATCAAGAAAATGGAAGGAAAATTAGATGAATTTTGATCGGATAGGCGTTGAAAAGACAAGGGAGGTTGAGGAAGACAAAAGCTGAAGGCAGAGGGAAGGATCCTCAACCAACCTCTTTCTCTCTCTCTCTCTCTCTCTCTCTCTCTCTCTAAGAAAGAAATGTACTCCAAGCAACACGAAAGCGATCGGCTATTTACCTTGGAAAATTACTTCTGCCATATAGATTATAGAATTAATTTCTTTTACTACAATTACTACCAGTACTATTTACTTTCAGAACTGCGGAAAAAAAAATGAAATTTATTACACAGTGCCATATGGTGCTATGTAGTAGACGTGGCAGCTGTGGAGCGACCTTGCTCTCTTTCTGGCCCATCTGTTTGTCCGGTGGGAAACAATTTGAATGGTAGAATCAGGATCTCCATTTATCCGGCAGTGTGACGTGAAAACAAAGACGATGACGTCGTGGACACCAACATCATTTTTGGTCTATGGGCATCTGATTTTTTAAATAAAATTTAGATAAAATTTTTTAAATTTTTAAATTTTTTCTTAATCAAATTTTAATTTTCAAAAAAATTACGCCTATTAGTTTAAATTAAATTAAATTAAATTTTATCAAAATCTTAAAATTAAATATATTTAAATTAAAAAAATTTATAATGAATTTTTTATATTTTTTATAAATATAAAAAACACTTAAATTACCTCTCAAATTTTTTGAATACTAAAAATATTTTATAAAAAATTATACTATCAAAAAATAAAAAATATAAAAAATATTTAAATTTTAAAAAATAAAATCGAAATAAAGTGTAGAATTTATTTAAGTAACTTTTAGATATCTCAATAATAAAAATATTATTAACTTTTCATAATCATTTTGAATTAAATTTTAATTTAAATTAAATCAATATATTAAAATTTGTTTAGATAAAAATTTGATTGGAGAGAGAATAACACTTAAGATTTAATCATAAAATTCAAATAAATTTTAATTAATTATTTTAACTTAATTAAACTTTTCATTTATCTAATTTCAAAGATTTTGATGTGAATCGAGAATTTATCCAAAATAAAATAACGATTAACTAAAAATATACTTTATTTTTAAAATCATTCTTCCACCTTTGCAAATTCTAACCCGGCGATTTTGAAGTTGTAAAATTAATTGTTGTTTTGCTTAATTAATTGTACAAATATGTTATATATCAAGATTAAAAGTTGTTATTTTTTAAATAATCAATTATTATTATTTTAGTTTTCAATTTTGCCCCAACAAGATCTTTTACAATTTTCTCTCTTTAAAACCAAATTTTTCTTTGTAAAACCAATCTTTTCTTTGTAAAATCTTTTTTTTTTTCTAAAAACCAACTTTTTTATCAAAATTTTAGGACATCTAAACTTACCAATTTTCTTATTTTTATTATTTACATTTTGCTATGAATAGTTGCTTCCTCTTTAATGGATTTACCTTATTAAAAAACTTTTTCTCTTTCTCTTCAAACAAATTGAAATTTTTAATTTTAAAATAAATAAAAAATAAATAAATTTTTAATTATATTTAGGTTTATCAATCAAAATTTAATGTTTAAAAATGACAAAATCAATATTAATTTATAATAATTAACAAATCAAATTTCAAATTCTAATATTTTAAAAAATGAATCTTAACAAAAAGTAATATCACCTTTGTCATATCAAGTCCCTACAAAATTAACCAAAAACCAACATTTGCATAGACTTTTTCTCTCTCACTCTTTCTTCTTTTTTTACTTTACCTTCTTAAAAAACCAAAGGTTTGACTTAACACCAATATCATCAGGTTGGTTCCTTAAAAGTGACATATATTTTTAGGTCAACAATTAACCTTCGTGTTTGCATTTTTTATTATAATTACTTATATAAAATAGCTGTTAAAGAGCACATCCACTTTACAGACCAGGATAGCTAAGGACCCAAAGTTTGTCCAAAGATTAATCTAAAAGAGAAAATTACATAAAGAATATGCCAAGAAGCATAAATTACTTGGATCAGAAGCCACAAAGAGCTTTCAAGAGCCATTGCTGCTGGCCAATTTACTAATTATAGGAATGATCGAGAACAATTGGGTACCATACAATCAAATCTTGATATTTAAAAAGTCACCAAACAAATCTTGAAGTATAGTTTTGAATCGGAACAAAAAACCATGAACAATAGTTTCAAACCAACCTTCATTAATGGATTTTCAATATTTTTAACAAATAAGCATCAATATACTAAGAATTCATCAATATTTATTTATTGTATTTTTATTCATAGGCAAATAAGTTAGGTTAAGATCTAACTTCTATAAAGCTTTTTAAATGGACTTATAGCAAGAAGTTCAATCTCAATCAATTCATGTGCTCTAAACTTATGTAAGTATGTTTTCTCAACATTTAATAAACTATTTCCATTATATTTCTTATTTGGCTTAAATTAGGTAATGAATTATTTATTATAAATTCTTTTTATGAGATCATAACAAAAAGATGGTTGCTTCTACCTCCTAACCATAAGAGGAATCTTCCAAGACTCTTGAAGTAGACTATGCTTAAATCTATCACGACATAGTAAGGCAGAGAATAAGCATTAAACATATGGCCTTGGCTCTCAAGCATTAGCATATATATTGCTTGAGTGGCAACTTTGGTAATGGACAATCTATCAATGACACAATTTTAATAGATATGCACTCTCAGTTAGAGATACAAAATAAAAAAGTAAAAACTATAAAAGAGCATTTGAAGCAAGAGCATAAAGGGATGAGGAGAACTATGTGCATTTTATGTAGATAAAAGCTAAGATGAATAAGTATTTTTAGTAGAAAGAAGCTGAGATAAATGAATTTATCTGGTAAAAGAAGGTCGAGGTAAATGAGCATATCCACAGCATTGAGGCATTATTCTTAAGAAGCCTACTTCTTATTCCTCTCCAACACTATTTGATAGCCCCATTTGATGCTGAAGTTGATCATTAAAATGATATCCTCACTTTAAAAAAATTAAAATAATGAAATAGTATAGTATTATGTATTAACTTTCATATATATATATATATATATATATATAATTAAGTTTTTAATTAGTTAATTTTTGTTGATTTATAAATTACATAGTAAATAAAATATTAAAATAGTATAAAATAATAAATATTTAATATAAATTTTAACTAATTATATTAAAAGCATATCCACAACGAACCATCAATGAAAACATCCATCGATAGCAACTAAGTTTAACAACAAAGCCGTCCATCACTGATCCACTATCACTACTTCATTTTGAGTTATTGAAATCCGTCATTAGGTGGTGACGGTTGACATTAGAATCTTCTGACACTAACTTCCTTAGCGATAAAATTTTTATTTTTAGCCGTCGTTAAGTTCAACTTTTTTGTAGTGGTAAAATGAAAATTTTAACATACTATTTATTGCTAAATAAAGAGTTGTTTTGATTAATGCAATTTCTAGATTAGCAAATCTTAAAGAATCTACTCTAAAACTGTGAATTACAGCTTTTTAGATGAGTTAATTTTCACCCATTTTGGTTTATATCCAAGAGAATATAGGAAAAGAGAGAAAAATATAAACGAAAAAGAAGGAAAAGGGGGAGAAAAGGAGACAAAGTTTTCTTTCCCAATTAGTGTTATGGATGACAATAGGAGAATAGTTATTTTGTTTGTAAACTTGTCAAGATTGAAACGCAAAGAAAGATTTTACAAAAAAAAAAAAAAAGATCAAAAGGAAAAAGAAAAGAAGAGGAAGAAATAGTGATGAAAATGAAGAAAATGGTTGTTGCTTGCTCTATGTATCTCTTGTCAAAGATGAAAATGTCTTTTAGTTAACGATGCTTTTTAATAATATTAAAGCTTAAGATTCTGATTGTTATTACCAATAAATCAAAATTTGATTTATTATTTTTAAAATATTTGATTTGATTGATAATATGATAAAAATATAAAAGTTTTATGTAATTTTTATTTCTTTTTTTCAGCATCTTAAACTATAATCTTATTATAGTCAACAAAATATCTTTTATTTTTTTTATAAAAAAAAAATCACTTTAGTTAAAATAATGTCAAAACTAACATCAACGTCAAATTAATCTCTGTAAATTTACAAATTCATACATTTAATTAATAAAAGTTAATAAATAATTAAATTAAATTTAAAAAAATTATGAAGAAGGGAAAATGTGGAAAAGAAAAAATAACATTATTTTTGAATTGGTACACCATAAAACACATGTAAAACATGTGGGTTTTTTTATTGTAAATGGAAACAAATCTATCAAATCTAACTTAAGTTACTTATTAGAGCTATAAGTTTTTTTTAAAAAAATTGTTAATTATTACAATTAAATTATTTAAGGTATGAGTAAAGATTAGAATAACAAAACAAATTAATATGTTGTTTTTAAATTTTACTTTTTGATGTATTTTTAGTTACGAAAAGGATAAAATGGCATAGACATCCATTATCTATTTATCTTTGTTTGATAATTTCAAAATAGTAGGTAAGAAGCTAAGATATCACACATTGGAATAGATTTTTAAAAACTATATTATTTATAAATTAATATTTCTTAAATCATTATAATGTGGTGCTAACCAAAGGGATTTTCAAAGAAAACAATAAGAGCTATTTGCCATAAATGGCTTTAAAAAAATATATATTTCCTAAAAATTGCTCAAAGTTATTAAGCTAATTGTTTTTAGCATCTTTTTTTTATTGTAAGGATAATATTATCCTTAAGTGATGCAAAAAAGTATACCCTATATTTTTTTTCTCTTTGTTACTGACAGCACAATACTATGAGTATTATGTTGCTAGCCTTTTGCTTGTCACCCTTTCCTTTCTCCTTTCTCATCCATGTTTCTCTCTTTTTTCTTTCAAATTTTTTCTTTCTTCTTAGCAACCAAGACACAAACCTTTTCCTTCACCATTTCAAACCTATTTTACATTATAATCATTAATATTTGAGGCAGATTGAAGCAACAAAATAACATTTTACTATACTTGGCCTCATATTTAGGCATTTGGTGTGCAAATGAGCTAACTTTTAAGATTTGTTTTCTATGATTTCAATAGGTATTAAGGTAATTTGAAACTCATAACTTTATAAAATAAGTTAGGTTTTCTTTTTCGGGATTTTCCTTTATGTTTAGTGTTGGTTGGTGACATTAAATCCGTTACAAATGTATTATGCAGTTGTATGTAGATTTAGGTGCATGTTACTTTAGCTATATTGATCATGTAGTGACTTATTATGTTAAAAAGATGAATTATTATTACTTATAGAGAATTACTATTAACAATAGTAAATTATCATTTGCTAGTGTAGAAAATAATGTATGCTTCAATATTTGTAAATGTTTTGTTGTATGCTAGTATTTTCAATATTTGTGAATTACTAAAGTATGGGATCATCAATATGACAAAATTAGTCATTATGACTTAATACAAATTATAATAAGTGAATACAGTGCGATAATGCGATGTCTACTTTTATAATGAGTTATTACTTTAAAAACAATATACATTTCATATAAGTTATCACTATATGAATAATGAGTATTTTATTCATGATGTAGGATGATCGATGAGATTTAAGTAATGATATCCTTTGATCAAACTGTCAGTCACAATCGATCGATGTAGTACTTAAATTTATCAGGCCATTAAGAATGTTGGATTATTTTGTAATTATTTATTTCATGCTAACTAATCATTTTATATTGACATTGTGATATTAGTTTGGATTAAGAATATGAAATAGTAATGAAATTATTTTGACAGCTTCATAGTGATATATTGTGATTTTATAGTGTACTAATCCAATAAATAATGCTTTTATGATTACTAATTAACATAATAGTGAAGTGTAATTATGAAATATATTTATTATACAATTATAGTTACTTAACCTATAAAATAGCTACGTGACTTAAAATTCAATATATCCAAAATGACCATCAAATTCTTATTTTATTAAAACATTTAGTGACACTATTGAAATCATTGTTAACATCAGTATATTCAAAAATAGTCATTAAATTTTTGTTTTATCGCAATAAAAATAGTATAACTTAAAAAATCATATTCAATTGTTCAACATGTCCATACTGTTAAAGTAATTGTAAAATTATCATATTCAAGATATTCAGTTCTCAATTTGTAGGGTTTTATAAATCCACTATCAAACTAACCATCTACATGTTCACACTGTCAAACAAAGTGAAACATAAAATTTAAAAAATATATATATTTATTACATTCACAATATTAAACATTCTTTTAATTACATTATCTACTACATTCAATATCTTACTTAATGAAATCAATTTGAAAGTCTTTCATAAGCATTTTTATGTAATACAGACAAAATGCTTCACAATTACCTCTACAATAAAGATAACACTATACTTTACGATAATGAATTAACAACATGTAAATCATATTAAATTCAAAACATTTTTTTAAAAATAACTTGTTCATTCTTTTGTTGTGAAAACCTTTCTTGGGAATGAAGTCACAAGGGATCTCAGCATCTAATGGATTAGGTTAATGAATTCTCTTTAAAAGGGTTTGTCTTCATGGTGAAATGATTCATATACATCTTTTCAAGTATCATTGTGATAATCTAAATAAAAGCCACATAATATACAAATAACTACGATTCACTATCAAATATATAAGTAACTATGCTTCACATATAAATTGTTATGTATATTACATAAGTTACTCTAGAAGTCAATCAAGTAGATTTAACTATGCTCCACATATAAATTACTATACAAACTACACAAAATTGCAATGTATGTCAATCAAATCACTATTGCTCACTTCAATATTTACTTAACTAAGCTCTACTTATAAGCTACTATGTAAGTTATACAAAATATTATGTAAGTATACATGTCATTATAGTCAAATAAACACAAAATTTTAAAGTAAAAAATAAATAATTTATATTAAAGTAAAATTAATCCACTAAAAAATAAAATTGTAATATAACCAGCTATGTAAATATAATTTATCTTAAATCAATATAAAATAAGAAAACAAATCAACATAATAGAAGAAAACAAGTCAACGTAATATAAGAAAACAAGTCAATACAAAATAAAGAAATAAATCACTATAAAAAACTAACTTTTATTGATGGATAAATCCATCGTTAAAGTAAAAAAAATCTGTTGCTAAATTTTTTAGCAATAAATTTTATCGGTTGCAAAAATAATTGTTGCCAATGAAAATAACGACCGATTTTGAAGTCCACTACTAAACTAACAATCAATTTATTCGATCGCTGATTTAGCGACGGATAAAAATTGATCACTAAGACATCGTGGAATAGTGATGATTTTAACAACTGATTTAACGACTGATTCTAATCGATTACTAAAAAATTAGTTAACGACTAATTGGAATCTATTACTAAGTTTAATATTAATTTTAAAAAATAATTAATTTAAAGTTATATAAATTTCATAAAAATAAATTACTTAAAATAAAAATAAAAATATAACATGCTTTATGTTCTTCATACAATAAAAAATAGATAAATGAAATCAAATATTTTATTCATAAAAGAGACGATATCTAAGAATCAAGTCGTGGTAGAGGTGCACTTCTCAAAAAGAGAGCCTTAATCCCGCAGATGCACTTATTCATATCAAGCTCTCTTTATAAGCACTCCTATATGTCACTGTCGTAGTGTAAGCGATCATGCATTCTCGCCTGATACTCATCATCAAATTGCTCATTCATAGCATTATGCTCCTCATCAAATCGCTCTTCTATAGTATTATGCTCTAACTTTATAGCACTTTTCCATAGCCTTCATCTAAGAGCGCATATCCTGCATGGCTACATCATTAATAGAGCATCAACTACTAGAGTTACCATCTGAATACTATAATTGAGCTTGACTATCAATCTCGTACATAAGATGCTTCTTCTTTCCACCTATAGCCTCATAGTAGAACTTAGTGTAGTCTAAGTTAGGCATGTTAAAAGATCCCTCCTCTGGCTGAGAAGCTAAAGTAACTAACTCCCTTGAAGCATTCCTATAATAAAGCAGTTTGTTAACTTATTCATTAGCTAAACTAAATAGTAAAGTAAAACGACTAACATAATGTTAATTATTTATTAAATGTTAAAGATAACTAACTTATATTTACTTATCTAGTACGCTCATTTATGAATTCATCGGGGTTGGACTTCTTAGTGTAAGTCTGTTCAAAAAGCTTTATTGTAGTAAGCTCATGACCCAACTCATGTGTTTGAAAAAAAAGATTTAATAAATAATCATATTATTTTTGTTTATAATTATGTAAATAATTCAAATATCATATGTACCAAGTATCAAAAATAGTTTTATAGTGAACATGAATCGGTACTATGTTAAGAGAGACCTAACCCAGGCTGACCCGTTTTGCTCTATCGATTACGACATATGGTCTTGCATTTATATCTGTACTTTGGCTGGTTCTATTCTATTTTTCACTACTCTCATATAATATTTTGGACAAATTGAGGTTTGTTTCTTACGTTATAATGAATTGCATATATCAAGTCAGCATATCGATCTGCAGCACGAGTCTCCCATATGGCTTTCACCACACCATCCATTTTCTTGTTCCATGTAAAATTTTTCTTTCAAAAAAAAAAAGGAAAGGTTAGTATGTTAAAGTGTAAAACATTTTTTTTTTTTTGGTAAATAATTATAAGTACCTTGAATTTTTTAAATAAAAATCTTTAATTTCTTTAAAAAAAACCCTTCCACGTGTACCTAGATATATTGACTCTCTTCTAAAAGATTTTATAAATCTTCACTGAACACTTATAAAATATTTGACCCTATCAAATAAGATAATAAAATAATAAATAGTAAGTAATATTGATAAAATTTATAAAGATAATGATGTAAAGTATTAAAAAACACCAATTATGAATACTTAGTCATTCTCTAAAAAATTTGATGTCTAATTGTACTTTGCAAACTCATTGAGTTGGAGATCCTAGTAGCAGCAAAGCCAGATTGACCTGAAGCAAAGCCAGCAAACCTATCTATGGTTTAGATGTTCCATGTGGAGATTGCAGCTGCATTCTTCTTCCATCTTGATATGTGGATCTTTCCTTTTGAGGTACTCACCTCTCCCTCCAAAGTCACTTCATCTTTCTCGACCTCTCATTTAAGTATGTTAATAAAAGTTTGTTTAATAATTAAAGTTTTATAAAAACTTCGGCAAAGTTTACCTTAAAAATTAAACTAAAACTCCTTAAAATACATGATGAAAATACAATATAATGAATAACTAAATTAACAAACATTTATTTCATAAAATAAATTATTTAAAACATAACATTAAATAATTCAAACAATAAATTTTTTGTAAATATAACTAATCATCATCTTTAGAGTCTTTCACTTCCTCTTCCTCTTTTACTTCATCCTCCTCTTCCTTAGTAAATAACTTTCAAAATCTAACTAATTTGTTATGTCTTTTTTCTCATTATTAATATCTATTAGTGTCTCACTTGGATCATTCAAAGATATAAGATGATCGTTTTTATCCATCTCAATTTGATGAACATCTCTTTCATTATCTTGAAAATACGTATCTTGGGTTGATCCACCTGTGAAATTATAATCTGAAAATTCGATGACAGACCTGATCTTTATTTTGCAAGTAGCTCATTAGTCACGCTTATAATACCTTAAGCTCAGATAAGGAATATAATAGACTTGAGCTACTTGTAAAGTCAGAATAAATGGCTCATACTTATTTAATTTCTTTGTATAATTAACATCCATCAGATTATATGATTTATATACTTTGGTCCCTAAATTCGATGTAAGATTAAATCGTTCACATTTGAACATAACAGTTCTTTTGATTGATAATGTAGGGTATTATAATGGTAACACCTCTACTAATACACTAAAATAATCATTTTAATTTGCATTATAGTCGGACCCTTTAATGCAGACTCTATTATTTATTGGAGCTTTATCTGAATTGTGTCTTTCAGTGTGAAATTTATACCCATTGACTAGTATATTGGAAGAGACTTTTTGCAACATCTTTGATGGAGTTGTTATCAATAAAGTTTAGTGAGTCATATGTTTATAAATATTAAGATTTGATCATTTGACTATATTTATTAAAAAGGATTAAACCAACACAGGTTTTGATTATAAGTACACACGCATAAGTTGAACCAATATAAAAAATTAAAGCTCTAAATAAGTGTCAAACTCATGATCAATTATACGTGAACCTTATTCATGTCATTAGAAAATATAAATCCTATAAAACTTTATTTTTAAGAAGCCAATCATTAGTAAAGAAAATTTTCTTGTATTAATGGTTAAGTCAACTGCTATGATTAAGTAACATAATATATACTCTATGAATGGTTCGACCTTAAGGTAAAACGTATGTATGAGCAGCCTGATGTTCTTTCTTCGTCAAATATCTTAATTTTATTTTTTCAAATGCCTAACTAAGATGTTTAAAGATCAATAGATTTTTTTTATACTATTCTGGCTCATAATTACCAACATCATTCCGTGGCACTTTTTTTAATATATTGTGTTGACATGTGGTTCGAAGTATTATGACCAAAATGATGATGCTTCTTTAACCAAATACATATTGCATATCGATCCTTTCACTTTTGCTTTATTTTTAACATTGTTTTTCAATTTTAATAAGTACCTAAAATTACAATTGAGAATAGTCAAATAACTAAGTCATTGAAATCAATGATCAAGTTATCAAGTGATTTAAATGATAAATTAATTACATAAAATTATGATTGATACCTTTTAAATGGATACATTCATCGATATTGCACTAGGCCAGTTATATTTGTTTCATAAGCCAAATGTACCAAAAGATGTTCCATCAATTTAAAGAAGCATAGGAGAATTATACGCTCGAGTTTTCATAGAACTATTAGGATCTTATTTTCAAGTTGTCTCATATCTTTAACCTAAATGGTAGTTGACGCAATTTCTTTAAAAAAAATGTGCAATTCTATTAGTGCCTGCCACACATTAGTAGATAACAGCTCACGAAATGTGATGGGTAATAATCGCTACATAAAAACATGACAGTCGTGATTTTTCATCCTGAATAGTTTATGTTTCCTCATATCCACACACCTTACCATATTTGATGCATATTCATTAGTGAATCTTGAAATCTTCACCCGCTCACATAATATTTCTCTGTTTGCTTTGTTAATGGTGTAACAAGCTTTAGGGTATTTTTTTAATTACCGCATTCATCACTAACTGCAAGGCATCTGTAAAATGCCTTTAAGTCTTTTCTTGATTTTACATTATCCTTTATCTTTCCTTTTACATTCAGTTGAACACGTTATCAAAGATATTTTTCTCTATATGCATAACATCAAGATTGTTTCGTATGAAGTTGGTGCGCCAATAAGGTAGCTCCCAGAATATGCTTCATTTTCTTTAACCTCTTGTATTACAAACACGACCACTTATTTGATCATATCCAACTTTTATTACCTTTTTCAACCTTAATGCGTCTATTTCATGTAGTAATTCATATCCATATTTAATAAAAAGAGTTATTCTTCTCACTATTTTATTTCTAATGAATGTAGTTTTATTCATTTGAAATGAATGATCTTTCGGTAAGAACTTACAAACAAAGATTATTTACATTCATTAGCAAAGGTAAATGCATCAAAATTTTCTTTATAATAAGGACAAGTTATTTTTCTTGATGTAATATAGCTAACAATTGAGTGGGTAAAGAAGTCACTAATGGTCCACATGAGAGCAACTTTCATGACAAGATTTTGTTTGCAAGAGGTATCATATGTAAGCACTCCAACCTTTCACAACATTTGTAACTTTATTATCAAAGGTTGCAAGTAGACATTTAATCTATCTTTCAATTCGTTGGTCCCAAAATGATCAATGTTATAAACATGTACTTCTTATTTATGCACATCTAAAGGAAAAAGTTATATGGTGTGACTATTACTGACCATGAAGAATATTATTGTCCTGATTGACCGAATGATTGAAATCCATCAGTGCTCAAATCTATTCAGACATTCCTACGTTCTGCAGTAAAAAATGGATGAGATTGATTAAAATGCATCCAAGTGAAAGTATCAAAACAATGACTTATGCACTATCTTTAATCTCGTATTCTGCATGCCATCTCATGTTTTTCATCATGACTTTCAATGCATGTAATCTTTATAAGTGTGGTTGAGAGAAAAATAAGATCTTTTTCATATGGAATAAGAGTTTTTTATTTGTTAGATCCTCGTATTGGTCTCTTATACCATAGATGATTACAAAACTTACAAGAACTTAGGTCATTGTCTTCACCCTGATATATCATGCATTTATTATTACAAGAGTTAATCTTTTCAACCGGTAAACCCATACTTTGTAGGCTTTTTTTTTATACTGTAAAAATTTTTAGTCATTATATTATCGAATAACATCATCCCTTTCATTAATTGGCAAATATCTTTACAGTACCTTTCAAAAATATAATGTTCTAACTTTATGTTCAACATTCTAGTAATAGCAAACATTTTTGAATGATTTTGACATCTATCCCATAACTGTTGATTAGCAACAATCAACATATCATAAAAACGTTAGGCATTTAGATTGAAGGATTCTTTCATCTATTTCATATTAAAGTCTAAAATAATCGCATCCATTACCATTGCTTGATATATATTGGCATATTTATGTACAGTGATAGTTCTTTCTTCGACATAATGTTTAGTTGCATCATAATTAGAACACTAATTGAATTTTAACATAATATTCTAGTATAAAATCCTATTTAGCTAAATGATATCTAACCACATCAATAGCCTCATATCGATGATTTTGACACTTTTTTCAACTTATCTTATCTTCATCCATGAACACCTGTTGACTGTAAGTAAATTAAATAAATTATTTTATTTTATCTAAAAAATTTTAATTTAATAATCCATTTGTAAGCCTAAAATACATCCACTAAGGATCTAATTTATTCATGTTTCTGTATACCAATTGAAATTTTCAATAACTTAGTATTCTCAAAATTTTAAGCAAGCATCCAAACGGTATAAATAATTTTATAGTCACAAGTTAAATTACTAGATGAAATCATTGGAGGATATATCAAAAGCATATGAGTTACAATATAACTTGTTTAACAGTAGTCATAGCTATCAACTGCCATAGCAGCTAGCTACGGGTAAGGGAAAAGAGACCGAGGATCGCTAATCTTGAAGCTAGCATGGTGGCTAGCATGCTAGGGACTACTAGATGAGGTCGCTAGGGTTGCTAGCATCTAGCGATCACCCTTCGCTGTTGATAACATGCCATTTTTGTAGCCAAATTTTGCAACCAATTAAAATGATCATTAATCAATAACTAATACGTTTAATTATAAGTACAATTTAATTAAAATTAAATTTAATGATGTATATCTTATTGATCGCTAAATTATATTACGAATCTATCATTAGTTGGTCGGTAAGTTGAAATATAAATTCTATAACAAGTTAATTAGTAATCTGCCATTATTTAGCCACAAAAGTTTATCAATCGTTAATATTTGTCATCATTTTCATTTTCTTATGGTGACTCAACACAAAATTAGGTAAACAAATCATCACAAAATAAAAAAATAAATCAATATAAAATAATAAAATAAATAATACAAAATAAAGAAACAAATCAACACTACCTAAGAAACAACAAAATTACAAATTAAGAAAAAAAAATAGTTACAAAATAACAAATATGAATGTCTCTTAATTTCATAACTAAATTCTTTAATATTTTACTTATCCTTATTAAGTGCATCCTAATTTATTTTTATTGTACCATTTAATACCCTTTTTATTCATTCACTAATTATGTTGTTTAATCATAAATATCTTTTCTCTTTTTTGATATTTTTTTTCTTTTTATTTGGCTTTTCAAAGGAAAAGAGAGAATAGTTAAAAAATAAAAAAGATTTGTTATCAACAATCTCTACCACACATTATTTGTATTATGAAAAACCTAAATACCATTACAGTCTTTACAAATCAACTAATGAACCTAGTCACTGTGACATGAAAAACCTAATTTCAATTGCTTACTAATTTTATTTTCAACAATTAGCTCATTTATTAATACCATTTAATAACACCATTTAGTATCAATGCATAACTCGAACTAAAAAAACCGAAGTCCCGTACCATAATCTTGAACAAAGTCATACTAAAAATTTGAAATGTAAAGTGTAAACAAATAAACAACCTTGAAAAATGTATTACACCTCATATCATATTCTTGCACAAGCTCATACTAAAAATTTGAAATGTTAAATGTAAACAAAAAACTCAAAAAAAGATATACCTCATCGAAAAGAGTAAGTTAATTCACGACTTTGTCAACAGATGGATCTCTTTTGACGACTTGGCTTCATAGAAAATAAGGTGAGATGGCTTGTAAGCGGAGTAACTTCTCCTTCGACAAAGTGAAAGAATAAGGATGGGTTTTGAACTCACTACAACGAAAGAAAAAGGCGATATAATCAATTTTAATGAGTCGACCATGAGAGAGAATGGTGGTATAGGTTTTAGTCGCTAAACATCCAAAAAGGGATTCTAATGGGTATTGGTTACAAGTGTGAAACGATAACAAAATGGAGTGCTCGACAGCGACAAAAAAGATGAAGATATTGCTTATAAATGTAAAATAACGACGAGAAAGAATGGTAAACTTAATTGATAGTGAGCGAGATGTTTGTTTCGAGTGTTTTAGATTTAGTTATCGATAGGAAGATCAAAATATTGGTTCTCTAAATTCAAAATCAATCATTATAAAATCAAAAGATGCATCTAATCATTATCTTTATTTTGTATTTAAAGCTATGATATGCATAAGTAAAAAAATCAAAATATAAAATATATATTTTAAATTATTTAAAGATTATTGATATTACGTTGATAAAAAATTAAAAATAATTAAATTAATGATTTTAGATATTTTTATAAACATTAATTGTGAAAGGATTAAAAAAATTAACCAAAAATAATTTTTTTAAAAGTAAAATAAATAAAAAATTAAAAAGTAAAAATGGCAATAATAATATCCAGGCACCGTCATTAGAGGAAAAAGGCAACTTTAGTGCACAGTATGCTTTTCTCAGAAGTTTACAGGCCAACCTACCAAATTGGCCAATAATGGCCTCTCTCTCCCTCTCTCTCTCTCTCTAAAAAGACAGAAAGAACCCAACGCCAACTTTTGTCGTAACCTCCAATGAGGACACGAGACTGCCAGCCAGCAATAATAACACCAAAATGGTATTTTCGTAAAATCAATAGCCCACAGCATCCTTCAGAGATCCCATTGACTGGTCGCCTTTGACCAGTTTCTACAGAAGTACTGCTCACTGCTCGGTGCACGCACACTCGCTGCCACATTTTTGCTCCCACACTTCTTCCTTGATAAATGAACAGACACTCCCTCCACTTGTCCTCATGGCGCGTGTCTCACGCTCTCCAGTCGTTAATAATGAATACAAGTGATTGACAATAGAGAGAGAAAAGAACAGATTAATGAAAGGGAAGGGTCCAATTAATAATTAACAATGCATGAAATAGAAGGGAAATGAGTTTATCGGTTTATCAATTTATGTGCAACAAAATGGGATTAAGGTGATCATATGGGTTTTGTCTCGAGTTTCAAAGATGATGATGATCATCATTTAGGAGCAGACTGGTTCTTGCTGGAAGCCAAAGCAAGGATGGAGTTAGCAAGCTTGTTAATGGCGTCAACCAGGCCATTAATGCCTTGTCTGTTGATCTCTGTCTTAGATTCCTCAATCTTCAGTCTTCTCTCGTGCAAACTTATGAGATCTCTGTGCCTTATCTCTTCTCTCTCCTCGCAGGCGTGGAGTGCTTCTGCTATAATGGAAGCACTTTTGGAGATGGCAGTGCCCACTTCATGAGAGCTGCTTGCTCCCGCACTTGTCTCCCTGGTCCCTTCTCCGTTGCCTCCCCTTCTCCTTCTCTTCGCTGGTGAGTCTGAATACTCACTTGTATCAGAATCTGAGCTATTACACATCTCCGAAGCATAAACATGTAGAACCAAACTAATCAATACGAACTAAACTTAATATTATATCTTATAAAAATTCAATCATCAATTACTAAGATAAGTAAGTGATACAGAAGAGAGAAAAGCAGAATCTTTTCACGCTATGTAACATATATGAGAGCTTAGGCTGTTTTCATATCCATAAATGATGAAGGATAGATGACTGAGCTGATTTAGAAACTAAACAAATCAATTCATCCAGGAAGTCATAATGTCTGTCGTGTTTAGTACTACAAGATATATACAGGGGAAGAAAGAAGTGTTTAATATCATAGTGAGAGTGAAAGAGAGCCCAAGAGAGAGGAAGAAGAGAGAGTGATATCTACATATTTATACCAACTGTTGCCATAAAGTATGTTTAATGAAGAATTAAGTAGGTAACAGGATGGCATCTTTGGCTTCATAAAGAAACAAGAGAGTACCTACTGTGGCCATTGGCTGAGGAGGAGGAGTTGGTTGTGCTTGTGGTGCCGGTGGTGCAGTTGGTGCTGTTTGCGACTGTAGTAATGGAAGTGGTGGTGGTGGCAATGGTAAAGCTGCAGGAATTGGTGTTGAGATTTGATGTTGCAGCAAAGGAGGCAATGAAGGCTGAACGCTGCCACTGATCATGTGTCTCTCCATCGCATAGCCTACTGTGGGGTTGGAGCCTGATCCGCCGCTCACCGCTCTTTGACCTCCTTTTCTCTCCACCACTTCCACCAAGGCATCGTATATCTGAGGCAACATATTGCTGGGTAAGTTCTTTTCTTTCCTTTCATTCTTCTCCATCCTCCAATAAGACCCTTCATGATCTCCCTCTCCTTTCTCAGCTAATCGCCGCTCATACTCTCTCACTTTCTTGTAATCCCTCATGAGATTATCCCACTTGTCGTTGCACTGGTTTTGGCTCCTCGAGCACCCTTTTCTCCAACAGTAATCTTCAACCCATTTCCATCTGAGCTCTGCTGGTTTATTCCTTGCTTCGGTATCCCCAATTCTCTTCATTCTTCTCTCGTCATCCATCCTTTTTGCCTCTATCAACACCATAGTCTCGCTTACTGTCCAGTTGCCTTTCCTATACTCCCTAATCTCAGCACTACCACCTTGATCAGCCATCACGATGCATGCAACACCTTGGCAGTCAATTGAACATGGAGAGAGAGAGAGAGAGAAAGAGAGGGAGAAAAGAGAGAACAGTGACTTCAGTGGAAGCTTTTGAAGGCCAATGGGTTAAGTCTCTGGTTTCTGTTTTTCTTTTGGAGACTTGATTTGATGTGGTTTGTTTCCAGACCAGTCAAAACTCAGCAAGATTGCCAATTTGGGCAAAGCCCGTTAATGGGTAAACGCTAAAATAAGGATCAGTGCTTCAATAAACATCGCCCGGAAGAGACAAATACACCATTGTTGAGATCGTCGCTTGAAGAGAAGAAGGAAAGAAACCATGCTTATTGACTTTCACTACATATCTTTCCTTCCCCAAAAGTTTTCAAAATTCACATGAGCTCGAGTTTGATTACCTCTACTACGACCATAAGTTTTCAAAAGAGAAAATTCATTCTAGAGTTGAAAGTTGAAATCTGAGAAGAACCTATTCAAACTGCTCCACCCTCACAAAGTGAGGGAAAACACATGAGGGAGAGAGAAAGAGAGAGATTTGTGAAGCGTACCATTATAGGAAAAAGCCAAGCAAATCCATTCAAACTGACATATCAGCAAGACCCAGAAAATTTCTCGGAGAAAGAGAGAGAAAGAGAGGAGGGTTTTTCCTTTTCGAAGGAAGGGAGAAAAAGATCGGGTGGTGCATGAAATAGAGAGATGAGTAGCAGTGCGGGGGCACACGTGGTCTCGCCACCAATCATCACATCCTTTTGAACCAACACCAGACGTATAATTCAACACTTTAATAAGCATTTTTAAGATTTTGGGAGCATCCTAGGCAGATTCTAACTCATCGATTCCTTTTCATGCATTTTCACAAAGCATTTGACTTTATTGCTTTCGTCGGCCAGCAATACGAATCCGTTTTTTTTTTTGGGGTGATGCAGCATTGCCTGTGATGCTGCACGGTCATACTGTATCCTTCCTCATAGGAAGATCAAATGGAAGAAATCTACATTAAAAGACTAAACAACATGACTAACAACGCCTCTAATCATTTGCTTAGCCTTCGTAATCCCTCTTTTCTACCATGCAAAGTGCCAAGTCACGTGGGAAGACCCGTGCAGAATACCTAAATTACTGTAATACCCCGGAATTTGGATGTTTGTGGGAAAGAGGACGGTTTTGTCCTTATGCCGAATAGGGGTGACAAAATGGTCTTTTTGACGAAAGGATGAGTGGCACGTCAGCATGGTGTTTTTTGCACTTTTTCAATCTGCCAGCTAGGACACGAGGGGAGGTACCAAAAGCAACAGAGGCAGTTTGACCAGGGGCTTGACCAAGAGAGGACCATGGATTGGACGATGGGGTCACAGAACCCTCTCCCTCCCCCCCACCTTCCTCCCTCTCTCTCCTCGACGGGTCTCTTTCGTTCTAAGTTTTTGGACTCTAGCCTGTACTTTTTAGGGCATACAGTGACCCTCAACACAGTCACCCCCACTTCAAACACGGGGAGAGAGGGATGTGTTAGATTTCACCATTTGTGTTTAAATTTGGTGCTTCTTTAATTTACAAATTATCATTACTATTATCTCTTTCGAGATCTTCAAATTACAAATTTAGTCTGGGATGTCATTTTTTGCAGATTGATAATGTATTTATTAAATGAACTATGATTTTTTTATTAATTTGATTTATGATAATATTTTGAAAATAATTAATTTTATAATTATTATATAGATAAAAATAAAACAAAATTTATTAATTATGTTATTTAATTATTACATGTTAATATTTTTTAATTAATAAATAAATATGAAAACTATACTAGGTTTACCTTATAATTTAAAAATTATTGTATCTATATATTCACTTAAGGTTACATTCAAACTTTAATTTCAAGACTTGACGTTGGAAAGCTTAGGGATTTTCTTCAGATTAATTTGGGAACCAAAAGACACAGGGAAAAAGAAGAGAGATGATAGAAAAAATGTGAGAGAAATTGATTTTTAAAAAATGAAAAAAGAATTATATTAATGTTTTTATTTTTAGATGAATATGTTTTTTGTAATTTTTAAATTACTCTGAAAATTTTCTAAATTTGAAGAATCAGAGCCTAGTTTGATTTAAATTAAAATTTAGACTAAAATCAAATGAGATGGTGCACTATAGTTTAAATTAAAAAAGATTTTAATATAAGATTGTTTATAATATTTATTTATTTTTTTAAAATATCAATGTGAATGATATCAATATATTTTTTATAAATATAAAAATAAAAATTTATTTTATTTAATTAAAATTAAAACTTAAGTTCTTATTTTATCATTAAAAAATTTTCTTCCTTGGAATGCAGTTGGCATATAAACGAATTTATAAAAAAGAGTAATCAGATGAAAGGGGACGAAAGAAGAAAGACAGAGAGTGCATAGTGTTGGGGCATTAAATCAAAGAAGGGACCCACGTGTCAGTGATTGATTTTGGAGGGAGATGGTGAATTGTCCTCACCAGCCCTGGGACCATTTACGAGTTAAAACTCCTGGTGTCTAACATATAACAACACATTGTATCCAAGTACTCACGAGTCACAAAGGAAGACACGTACACAACCACAACCACAGCCACAAATCAAATGTCTAATAAAGCTCCTTTCTGGTTAACGAATGGTTCGACTACATCCACGCATCCATATGGTTGTTTACTTTTGTTCAGTTTCAAGCTTATATAAAATATGATAAATCAATTATCAAGGTTTTAAATTTTTACCGTTAAGATTCTACATGTTTTACTTATTATATTACAAAAAAAATTAAAAAATAGTAACACAATATAACGACTGATTTTGTCAGTCGCTAAATAATGACAAAATAATTATAAATTTATTACAAAATAAAAATTTTATCATAGTAACAAAATAATGACAGAATTAATAACACACATTAGCGACAGACGCTATCTTCATGGTTAATTTTATTTTTAATTATTTATTTTATTTTTAATCAACTTAATAACAGATTAGTGATCGAATTTTAATCGATAGCTAATCAAAGATCTAGTGACTATAAGGTTTCAGTCATTATTTAGGCAATGCAGCCATGGGCAATCGCGAAGGTTGCAAGCTTGCTACTTTCGAAGGCAGCCATGCATGGCGGCCACAGAAGCAAGTTGGCCACCAGCATGCAGACTTGGAAGGCAGCAATGCATGGCCGTCGCTAAAGCAAGGTGGTCGTCAAGCCTTCCAAAGCAGCCATGCATGGTCGCGAGCTTACTGTCATAATTCGAAGGTCGCCATGCATGGGCGCTACCATGGCAGCACATGCATGACCTTCGAAAGTGACTGCGATGGCAACGAAGGTGGAAGCCATGACTGTGAAGGTCGGCATGGCCTTCGAAGGCTATTGCCATGGCGACAAAGGAGGCAGCCATGATAGCCTATGAAGGCAACCACGATCGACCACTATGCCCATGAAGGCAGCCACGGCTGTCCATAAAGGTTGCCATAAGCTCCCATGAAGGCAGCCATGGCTGCCCATAAAGGCTGCCATAAGCTCCCACGAAGGCAGCCATAGGTGCCTACAAAGGTAGCCATAGCCTTCGAAGCTGGCAGCCATGGCCTTCTAAGATGGTAGACATAGCTACAACAAAAACGCCCATGCATGGCCTCGAAGGGGGCAGCCATCTGCCTTCGCTTGATATTATTTTCACTATGGATTCAAAGACAGACTGCACTTTCATCGTTGGATTTCACTTCTAGCGATCGTCACTCACTTCCGTAGTTAAAGTGCTTATAAATTGAAACCCTAATTTTTTTTCCTTTCGTGCGAGCGCCATTTCCTTTCCCCCCATATCTATTGTTGTCTCTGCTTCTGTCTTCTTAAAATTTTTCTTTTTCGCCAGATTCCTGTTTCCTCTAATTTTATTGTTGTCTTTGCATCTATCAAGATTGTCAAATTTCTCTTTTCACTAGCAAGTGACACTATCTTTCCCCCCATTTATCTTGCTATCTTAGAGTCGAGTCTTTGCCGCTTTCTCCCTGCTTGGCATCTTGGTATGTGTCATTTTTTCTTCTATTTTTTCCACTGTGAGTCGCCATTTTCTCTTCTATTTTCTCCACTGCGAGTAGTCTTTTTCATCTTTCCTCTTTACTTGATAATTTGTGCAGTTAACTATCAAAATTATTAATGATGATATCGATGATTAGAAAATCTTGTATAGGAATATTATGATTATATTTGGTAATTATAGAAATATTGTAGAGTTTAAATAAATTTTTTAATTATTTATTTTATATTTTAATAAATTTAATTTATGGTATAATATTAGGTAATTTTTGAACTTGGTTGTAATTTAAAATAAAAATTTTAATTAGATTTTCACAAAATTTAAATTAGTTAGATATTTATTAAATTTTATAATTGTTAATTTTATTTGTTAATAAATTTAGTTTATGTTAGATTATTTAGAAAATAATTTAATTAGTTTGTAATGTAAGATAAATAATTTAATTAGAGTTTTATAGAATTTAAATTAGTTAGATATTAATTAAATTCTATAATTATTAATTTTATAGGTTAATTAAAACTTTTTTATATTAAATTAGACAGAAAATAATTTAATTATAATATAATTTGAGATAAATAATTTAATTATATTTTTATAAAATTTAAATTAGTTAGACGTTAATTAAAATTTGCAATTGTGAATTTTATTTGTTAATAAAATTAGTTAATTTATTATTGATTACATAGATAATAGTTTAATTATATTGTAATTTCATGATATAAATAATTTAATTAATTAGATTTTTACGAAAATTAATTTTCTTAAATGTTGATTAAATTTTGGAGTTGTTAATTTTATTTTTTCAAATAAATTTAGTTTATGTTAATTACATATTTGTATTTGGATAACTATTACTAATATTGAGGAAATTTATTTATATGTTAATCAATTAAATGAATCTATTATATGATAATCTAAAAATGTTAGTGTTAGCAAAGTTAGACTTTACACATGTTCTTTAAATATATCGTTTGAAAATTATTAATGAACATTTATTATCGATCACGTGTTTGTATGTGCATCAAATTAAATTGTTCAATAATAATTCTTAATTATTCAGATCGGACAGTTTAGAAATGTAACATTTATGTGCGGCACACATGTAAATTGTTATTCATTTTATTTCGTAAAAATTTTGTGTAGTATCTCATTTGTTCTTCGGATACTTACTAATGGATATGAGTATGTGTTTCAATGAAAAACACTAATTCATATCAATACGTATGATGTACTTAGAGAACCATGTAGAAATACTACCGAATTTCTTACAAAATGAAGTGAACAATCAATTACTACATTGTACTTCACATAAGTATATATTTTTAAATGGTATAGGATCACTTACTTTTAAAGTTTGGGTGACATACATAAAACGTTAAACAAGTCGTATTATAAGTCACGTACGTTCTATGTGTCCTCAAAATTGTTTCATAATTATTTTATTATTATAATAAGTTTTTAAATTATTAAAATTTTCAGGAGGCACGTTGTTGGGAACTAGTTTAACTAGAACTGCTTGAGAAATGAAAAAATGAGTACATTAGATCGCCAATGGATGTACTTCAAGCTTATAGATCGATTCTTAAATCAAGAATTTTTAGATGGTGTGGAACATTTCATTTAATTACTTGTAGTCAACTGGCATTCATGGATGGAGATAAGATAAGGCGTCCATATAATCGTAGAAAATGTCAGAACCATCATTATGAAATTGTTGATGTGGTTAGATATCATTTGGCTAAATATAATTTCGTATCGGGATATTATGTTTGGAATTGTCATGGGAAAAACAATGAGAGTCATAATAATGAGGCAACTGAATATTATGTCGGGGAAGTATCTACCACTGTGCATGAAGTTAATACATACCAAACAATGGTAATGGATGCCGCTAGTCCGAAATTTAATCCAAAACATATGGAGAAATCCCATAATCTAAATGCTCAATATTTTTATGATATGTTGAACGTTGCTAATCAACAATTATGAGATGGGTGTCAAAATCATTCATAATTATTTTCTGTTGCTAGAATGATGAACATAAAGTCAGGACATCATATTTCGAAAATATGCTATAATGATATTTGCCAATTAATGAAAGAGATGATGTCTGTCGATAATCTCATGACTGAAAATTTTTACAGTACAAAGAAATGCATGTAAGATATAGGGTTGTTGGTTGAAAAAATTCACTCTTATAACAATTGAGGCATGATATACTGGGATAAAGACAATGAACTAAGTTCTTGTAAGTTTTGCAATCATCCGCGGTGTAAGAGATGAAGATGAGAATCTGATAAACAAAAAACACTTGTTTCATATAAGAAGATGTATTATTTTCCTCTGAGTCCATGGTTACATAGACTATATGCATCAAAAGTCACAGCTAAAAACATGAGATGGCATGCCGAACACAAGATTGAAGATGGTGTAATACATCATTGCTCTTACTCTCCTGTTTAGATACATTTTAATCAATTGCATCTATCTTTTGCTGCTGAATGTAGGAATGTTAGAATAGGTTTGAGTACTGATGGATTTCAACCAGTTAGTCAGTCAGGTCAACGGCATTTTTCATGATCGATAATAGTCACACATTTTACAACTTACCCCTGTAGATGTGCATGAACGAGGAGTACATGTTCCTAACTATAATCATTCCTAGATCGACAAATCCAAAAGATAAATTACATGTTTATTTGTAACATTTGATTGTAGAGTTGCAAATGTTATGGGAGGTTGTGGTGCTTACGTATGATATCTCTTGCAAACAAAATTTTATCATGAAAGTTGCTCTGATGTGGACCATTAGTGACTTTCCTGCCTACTCGATGTTATCTGGATGGAATACAACAGGAAGATTAGCTTGTCCTTACTATAGAGAAGATTTAGATGTACTTACTTTTCCTAACGGAAGGAAGCAGTCTTGATTTGATAACAATCATAAATTTTTATCAGAAGATCATCCATTTCGGAGTAATAAAACTGCATTCATTTAAAATAAAATAGTGAGAAAAATAGCTCCTCTTATTAAATTAATGTATGAATTGCTACATGATATAAATTAATTAGGGCTGAGAAAAGTTACAAAAGTGGGATATGATTAGATAAATGGTCCTATTTGCAAGACATGTTGTTAGAGGAAACGAAGCATATTTTGGAATTTAACTTATTGGTGCAGCAAATTAATACGACATAATCTTGATGTCATGCATATAAAGAAAAATGTGTTCGATAATGTGTTCAACACAGTCATGAATGGAGAAGGAAAGACAAAGGATAATACAAAGTTAAGAAAAGACTTAAAGGCATTTTGGAAACGCCCTAAGTTAACAAGAAATACGACCACTGGAAAATACCCTAAAGTTTGTTATAGCCTTGACAAAACTAGTAGAGAAGCATTGTGTGAGTGAATGAAGAATTTGAGATTTTCTGATAGATATGTATCAAACATGGTAAGGTGTGTGGATATGACAAAATAGAAGCTGTTTGGGATGAAAAGTCATGATTGTTATGTTTTCATGAACTATTACGACCCATCGCATTTTGTGAGTTATTGCCTACTAATGTGTGGCATGCACTAACAGAGTTGAGTCTTCTTTTAAAAGAACTTACATTAACTACTATTAAGGGTGAAGACATAAAACACTTGAGAATGAAATTCCTATGATTTTATGTAAACTCAAGCATATATTTCCTCTAAGCTTTTTTAACTCGATGGAACATCTTTCAGTGCACTTGGCTTATGAAGTAAAGATAGTTGATCCAGTGCAGTGTCGATGGATGTATCCATTCGAAGGACAATAATCTTCACTTTATGTAATTAATATATGCCATTGTACATGTTAATTATTTAATCATTCTTAATTATCATCATAAGTACTTACAAAAGTTAAAAATTAACATTAAAAATTTTTTTTAAAAAGGTAGAAGGCTCGATATGCAATGCATATTTGATTGAAGAGGTAACATCGTTTTGCTTATACTACTTCGAGCCACATGTTAACACACGATATTGAAAATTATCACAGAATGATGCTGTGATTATGAGCCAAAAGTGCATGAAGAAAATATCTCGATCTTTTAGCATCCTAGTCGATCATTTGGAAAGAAAAAATCTAGATACTTGACAGAGGAAGAATATCAAGTCGCACATACATATATTTTGTTGAATTACCCTGAGGTCGAACCATTTACAAAGTACGTATTTGATAACTTAATCATAGCAATTGACATATCCATTTGCACATTAAAAATGTTCTTTGATAATGATCGTCATTTTTCATACTAATATTTTATAGGATTTATATTTCCTAATTACGTGAATATTGTCCACGCATAACTAATCGTGAGGTCAACACTCATTTAGAGCTTAATTTTTCTAGTTGATTTAATCTATATGTGCGTCCTTCTAATCTAATTTCTTATTTGGTTAAATAATTTTTGGTTAATGTAGTCAAATGATTCATTTTCTAATACTTGCAGGTTCATGTTTCACTAAACTTTATTGATTATAATTCTATCAAGGATGTTGCAAAAGGTCTATTAAGGTTGGTGAAGTCATACCCAAGTTATTATGTCAATGGATACAAATTTCAAATTGAAAGACATGGTTCAGATAAAGCTACAATAAATAGCGAAGTTTGCATTAAAGGGTTCAATTATAATGCAGATGAAAGTGACTATTTCAATATATTAATGAGAGTGTTACAGTTAGAATATCCTGCATTACCAATCAAAAAAACTGTTTTATTCAAGTGTGAATGGTTTAATCCTACATCGAATATGGGCACAAAAGTACATAAATCATGTAATCTAATGGATTAAATAACACAAGAAAATTAAATAAGTATGAACCGTTTGTGTTAGTTTTACAAGCAGCTCAAGTTTGTTATGTTCCTTATCTAAGTTTAAAGCGTGATAAGCGTGATTGGTGAGCTGTTTGCAAGATAAAGGCCAAATCTGTCATTAAACTTCTAGACTCTAATTTGACATATGGATCAAGCCAAGATGCTCATTTTCAAGATGATGAGAGAGATGTCCATCAAATTGAGAATGATATTGATGATCATCTTATATCTTTGAATGATCCAAGTGGAACATTAATAGATATTTATGAAGAAGAAGAAAATATATCAGATGAGCTAGATTTTGAAAACTATTCTACGAAGGAAGAAGACGAAGAAGAGGAAGATCTTGAACATGATGATTAGTTTGTTTTTTTCAAATTTTTTAATTATTTAATGTACTATTTTAATTATATAATCTATTATAAAAAAAAAGTGTGTTGAACTAGTTATTCTTTATATTATCTTTTCATTATGTATTTCAAGGGGCTTTGAGTTTGATTTTTAGGGGAGATTTTTTTGAATTTTTTATTAATTTATAAAACTAAATTTTATCAATTTCATTAATATGATTAGATGAGAGGCCGAAGGAAAACGAGGTGACTCCAAAGGGAGAAGTGACTCTGGAGGGAGAGGTGAGTATTTTAGAAGGAGAGATCCACGATTTGTATCTTCACTTCCATATATCCAGGATGAAAAGGAGGACACAGTTGCACCATCTCCGCATGTTTCAGCCTTTTCTGGCTTTACTACTATCAGGATGTTTGGCTTAGGGAGTATACAAAATTTAGATAGACAGCAGATTTATATAAACAATAACATGTAAGTATTCATAATTATTATTTTTAGTACTTTGTATCATTATCTTTATATATAAATTTTGTTAATATTTGTTCATTATCTTATTTGACAGGATCAAGCCTTCGCATCAATGCTTTGTGAAGATTTATAAAAATTTTCAAGAGATGGTCGATCCATATGGGTACACATGAAAGTTGGTTTCTCGACAAATTAAAGAGTTTTATTATGAGGAATTCGAAGTGTGTATAATTATTTACCAAAAAAAAATCTATTCTATTTTATTATATTTACTAACATTTATTTTTGCTGTAGAAATATTTTACATGGGATGAGACTATGGATGGTATGGTGAAGGCTGCATGGGAGGCTCGAGCTGCAGATCGATATACTGATATGATATACGCATGTCATCATAAGGTAAGAAATAAGCCTAAAATTGTCCTTGCTACTGTATGGAAACAATGGCAAATAGAATGGAACCAATTAGAGTATAAACAGAAGAGTGAGAATATGTCTTGCAATCGATGAAGTGAAACAAGTAGACCCCGATCAAGTCCTTCTTGACGTAGTGCCAGTTCATGTTCACTGCAGAACCATTGTCGACGCTTGGTATGTATGATATTAAAATTTTTTAAAGACATGTAAGTGAAAATGTTATGATTATTTATTATGTATTTTTTTCAGGCACAAGAGTTGGGTCGTGAGCTTATTGCAATAGAGCTTTTTAAATAGACTCACATTAAAAAACCTAATCTTGATGAGTTCATAGATGAGCGTTCTAAAATAGTAAACGTAAGTTTATTTTTTTTAATATTTAATAAGTAAATTTAATTATTTTTTATTTCACTATTCTGTTCAGCTAATAAGTTAACAAAGTGCTTTATTTATTGTAGGAACAGTTTGAAATATTGGTTACTACAGCTTCTCAGCCATAAGAGGGATTTCAGATACTTCTAAGGCAGACTACAATAAGCTTTACTGTAAGGCAGTAGGTGGAGAGAAGAAGCATCAAGTGTATGGGCTTGGGAGTCAAGCTTTATCATGGTATTCAAGCGACAGCTTTAGCAGTGGATGCCCTGTTGATGATGTAGCTATGCAAGATTTGCGCTCTCAGATGAAGATTATGGAAGAGTGCTCAAAGTTGGAGTGTAAGTCTATGGAGGGGCGTATGGAGGAGGAGCGTAGGACTTTAGAAGAGAGATTGGAGGAGGAGCGTAAGGCTAGGGAGCATGATCACATATGTTTTGAGATTGAATTGCAAAAGCACTTACAGAGAGAGGTTGATATGAATGAGCGCATCCGCAAGATGAAGGCTCTCCTTTTGAGAAGCAGGCCCTCAATACCGCCTAATAATTAGATGTAATTTTCTGTATGAATATTGTATTTCACGAGAATATAATATATAATCTTGTATTTATTATGTTTTTGAATTTTGGTTTAGTATAGTTTTGTTAAGTTATTTAAATTTATGTTTTTATAAAAAATTAATTATATTAATGATAGATCTATTTGTCACTAATCAGTTTATAGTTAAGCCTTTGAGTTTAGCAACACATTAACATCTGTCGCTAGCTTAGCGACAAATTTTTATTGGTCTCTAATCTGTCACTAATTAGTGATAGATACAAAATTTATCTTTAATTTTTCTCGTGACAACGATTTCAACTACTAATTTTATCTGCCGTTAATCTGTTGCTAACTTTTTTAGCGACAAACTGTTTCAATTTAGTGACGGATTCATCGGTCGCTAAATCTTGTTTTTTTTTGTAGTGTTAGTTAAAAGATTATTTTTTAAAAAAATTTATTTTTAAAATTATAATGTTTTTGATATATATTTCTAAAAATCATAAAGGATATTTTTTTATCACCAATCAAATTTTATTATTTAAAAAATTATAAAATAAATTTTAATTTTTTATAAATTAATAAAATAAATCTTGAATCTTAATGTCATCGAAACAAGGAGTTTTAAGTGAGTTGGGATCCTCTTTTGTGTTTTGTTTCTCTCTTTAAAAAAAATGAAATGAAACTTTTGTTGCCTTCGTTTATGTCTTATGTTCATTTTTAAAATTAAAGGGATTTTTGAGCTTTTGCTCTCAAAATGGCGATAAGTGATGAGTGTGCATACTATTTTTCTCTTATATTACACATATTTTGGACATTTGGGAATGCAAAAAAGAGGTTTGGGCTAGGCCAAGAATGTGATAAGTTGTTTTAAGTGATTTAGTTTTTAACTGAGCATATAAGTTGCTTTGATGATTGTGTGTTAGGTGTTAAAGGACCATACTTGTAAATTGAAAAAATAAAATGCACTATAGGTAATGTAGCATATAGAAAAATTGAATTTGAATTTGTTATGTAACCATATTGTAATTGTAGCAAGTGTAGCAGCATGTTAATGAAATTTTAATTTGTTAAAGAGGTTATTGATCTTAATTGTTATTGTTATATAAGCACTATTTTTGTCAAATTCTTAATTGCTACTTTTATGAATATTATGTTGTTAAGGCAAACATTATTTTTATGCTTTTGTTGACTACATACATTGGAATTAACTGGTTTTTTTTAATGAAAATTTTGTTTTGGTATTATGGTTGATGCAGAAGTATAAGTTCGTAGACTTTCAATAGTATGATGTTTCAAATTATTATCATGAAATACTAGTGTTACCAAAAGTGTTAAGCCAATTACGGAATTTGTAAGATAGGGTCACTTTCTATAAGAAGCTTGCTTGCATTTCTTGGTTTATCACTATTTTTATAATGATGTTATATTTTGTTTTGTCGTGTACATAACAAGTATCTAGATTATATTACTTTGATGTTTGAATTCGATGATACTTAGATCATATGAAATGAAAACTCATTTTGTGGTTCAATGAAATGCAAGCTTGATATTTGGAAAATGTGGCCTGTTGATTCAATATAGTTGGATGATATTAATGCCTCGTTATTATCAATTGTTTCAACATATATGGTAAATGTCATTTAGTTTCATACATCAAATTACATCCAAGAAAAGCAACTAGAGTCATCCAATATTTTTATCATCCAAAATAAGTAAAGAAAATAAGCATCCAAAGTTTCATAATATTGCAATCGCAGATGAATAAACAACTTGAAATATATCTTTACAACTACCATTTCATTAATTCAAATAAGAATCCATCAACTTACAAAATATTGTCATAATTTAAGTTGGAAAATTTAGTTCCAATCATCAACTTAACTCGTTGTTCTTAAAATTCACTTAGAAACTAAAGTTTACAACATAACATATCTATAGCCATAAACTGATAAGTCATAATCAATGTCTCCCCATTTGACAATAGTCTTCATTCTTGTTCATTTTGATGGTGGATGAATGTGAGTGAGTTTTAAAAGAGCTATGGTTGTTATGGTCTTGGATGTTGCAGATGCACTACTGGACGACAATGATCCATTTTTGGTAGTAGAAGATGATTTATAATTGTTGATGGTGATGCTGTTGGTTTTAGGTTGAATAACGCAGGTATTGATCTTTTGGGTGGTATCGATGTGCTAGGTGTAGGTATGTTTAGTGGCACTACAAGCATAGGTGATGTTGGGTTACCACACCATGCAATAAACCATACAATAATGTAAACTCCATTATACAAATATAAAGTATATCAAATAACAATCACAATACCAAAAAAAATATACAAATGTTATAATCTCGCTAGAAGGGCATGATGTAATAAAGCAACCTCTAATAAATTGAGTTAAAACTGATTAGCTTAAAGGTTGGAAACCTAAATGAACATAATCATTAATATACAATACAATAGTAATGTTACAAAGTTGGGTTTACATGTTACACCATACTTGACTTAGAGAATTATTTGTTATCTTAAAACCTATAAAAGCTTTTCTCATTGTTGGATTGACCTTTCCTCTGCAAATTAATTTTTAAAAAATAAGATATAACTCAATATATAAACTTGACATTCAAAAAGCATAGTTTTTACATACCTATCCTCTTCTCTTATAAAAACTAGTAATATGTGCAACTTCCTTGCATATTCGACATGTCACAACTTGATTCTTTATGTATAACTTTGTGAAACTCTAGTTGACCTCATTAACATCTTTTTCCATTAGTTTTTTTTTTCAAATTATTTTTTGATAAGTAAAAGGTCTTTTTAAAGCAGAGAGTCATACTGAATCCAATCACGTTTGTAGTCATAGGCTTGGTCCATTACAGAGGTTAATAAGACGAAAATAGATCCAATCTCAAGATATTACTGCCTAACCTTTTCACAATAGTTTTTAAGGCAACTATACTACTAACCTTCAAATCTATATATCTCCAACATAACAAACCTCTTTGCCCTTCTGCAAACATTTCTAGATACATCATAAACCATATCTACCTTTATTGTTTGCATTAATATAGAAATTCTTATCTTTCTATTTCTCCTCAATAAATATATATGTACTTATGGGCTAAAAATCTTGTACTTAAATTACAAAATAATTTGTTACATGTGTGACTAGGGTTATAAGTTTTCACAATAAATGAGTATGTGTTGACCTACTTATGAAATCAGTATTGTTCATTTGTAACCATATCTATACACCACCCTAAGTTTATTAGACTCACTTTTTACAAACTTGATATTTTAACTCCTTTTTAATACATATTTTGTTACAACATCTCATGCCTCAATAATGGACCCAACATCATAATCACTATTTAAAAACTGTACATCATTTGTGTTTCCATTATCACTATCATCCTCATTGGCAACCCTATCAGTTGCAACTTATAATGTAACTACTACACTGTTATTATCATCTTCAACAACCATATTTTGAAGGCCTTATGCATTCAAGTTAGTATTGCTTTGATTGCACAAAAAGTTCCTCTATATAAATATGTATGTCCTTAATAGCTTTGAACATGATGTTAATCATTTCCAACATAAGCCAATCAGTTTCCACAACAAGAAAAATGTGTTTTCTCGGTTGACATTTCCCGACAGTCAGGACTGATCGCCAAAGTTTAAATTTTGGTGGTTCTTATGATGGTCAAGACAAATTCTAGTTAATGTGTTTATTTACGAGTCGTTATTTGTAATTTCTAGCAGTTTTGATCACCAAGAATTGAATTTTTTCGGTAGTTTTTTATGCATACTAATGACTTGTAACCATTAGGAATTGTTTGACATACACAAGCCATTTCTTCGCTTCTACCTTATTTACGAGCGACGGCTTCAGAGAGAGCTTCTTCACTCTCACATATCTCTTACATCTAGCTTCTTTACCTTCTTTACAATCCATCAAAGCTCCAATTGTTCTTTCCTATAGCTTCATCGTGTAGTTTAAAGCTCAAAATTAAGGAATCTCTATATTGAAGCCTTAGATTCTTCACCCAAGTGACACTGCATCGATTGATCGCATTTCAAATATGCATGCAATTCTCTCTCTTGTTACATGAGTTTTCTCCAATTTTTATCAACTTATTCATATATTAGAGAATAGAAGATCAATGTTTGAATTTTTAATTTTCTTAATTCTTTTTTGGTATAATGAAGGATTTTGAAGCTGTGCGTGTGGGGATTTTTCGTTTCTTTACTGGGAGTGTTCATTTGGTTGTTTTTCCATGGTTATCAGGGAGGTTAGTCACTTTAACAAATATTTTTATTTAATTTTGTTAAGTTGTTCTTGGCCATGGAGATGCAATTACCCAAAAGAGAATGCATTGAGCATAATGAATCCTATGTGCTAAAAATTGCTTTCTTTTTCTTGAAATGAGATCAAATATGGAACTTAGTGTTCATGTGGCGACATTTACTCAAATTTTCTCTTTTCTCACTTCTATTTTCCTTTCTTCTCTTTTAGATTCTGCTTCTTGTCCATAATGGTGCTTTCATAATAAAGTGTGGCCCTTTTTATTGTTGAACTCCAAATGCTTGTTCCAGAAGCTTTATTGTAAGGATGCCATTAAAGGACCTGTTGTCCATGTTCGTTTTGTTTGAAGACTTGTTAACATTAGATTTGTGCCTTTTTGTTTGATTTATTTTATTCAACCTTAGAAGATAAAACCACATATATATTATGCTTAATGAAATTGAACATGGATTCTTTCCTCTAGGCACTTTCAGGTTACATTGGATGTTAATGTATCCAAGTTCTACTTATTGTACTTATGTCGCATTCCCACTATCTTACTATTAATAGTTTATGGAGGTAACATATCTTACAAGGCAGAAGCTTCAATTATAAGCTAATGTAAATCAAACCCAGCTTATTATAGTTATTTCATCCTATTTGCTCTTTAAATCTCAAACTTAATTTGGGAATGATCATTCTAGCAAGAATGTAAATAAGAAACAATGACATTGGCTTATTCAAAAATTGGATTAGTTGCTAGAGGTCTGAATTTATATGATATATAAACTTAGAAAATAATTTTTTTCATTGCTGATTATATCACAGTTCCCATGGATTTATCTTTTATGAAGATTTATTCATAATTAACAATATCTAACCTGTAATAGGAATTTAGGTAAAATTCAGTAGAACATAGGTAGGGGCATAGAATTTTCAACTGTTGTAGCATATTCAATAATAAGCTTACTTGACGGACTTCTCATCTCAGCTGCAATATCTTATACTGGGAACTGCTGAGCTTTCAAATAAGAAAATGATCATTCATCTGTATGTAGCGAATTAAAATCAATTCATGCTATACTTCTCTAAGCCATGCTCTTTCTAGGTCTATGTTTAGATTAGTTTTGGCCCTAAAATAGGTTTATAGTGTCATCAAACTGTTATAACATTTAACTATTATAGTTAACTTGCTTATAGTTTGTGTAGCACACAAAAGATTTTAGTTCTTTCCTTATACTTTTTAAACATTTTTCTCTAAGAAAGTAAAAATAATAGTTATAGCATACCTTCTGCTCTTCTTCGTGCTCTCTTTTTTATTTTCATTTGTCTATATTAACTATGTATTTTTGCAATACAAATAGGCTCCAAGATTATTGGCAAAAGTTAGTCATATCTAGAGGTGTAAAACTCTTAAAGCTTTTTAATTCTTCATGATTTTTACTAAACTATAAGTCCATTACTGCCTCTATAGTTGAGCAAGTAACTTTTTGTCTTTCATAACCCACTTAACATAAAGTAATCAACAATCTTGTAGGATTGGCAATGGATAAATTGTGGATCACCAAACCATAGGGAATCAACTAGTATTGAAAATCAAGATAACTCATTTGTTGGAGATGATATTTTGCCTAGTATAATTAGCATCCGTAATGAAGATTAATGCATGATATGATTCATGATGCATTCAGAATGTCCATGCATCCTAGTGTCAGAATATCCCATACATTGCATGAACCTTTAGACAAAGCTAAAAGGATTATGGGTGAATAGATTCTAAGAGAAACTGGACAATATAATGATTTAAAAGATTTAACTAGAGATTGTGTTAAAGAATTGTATGAAGGTTGTTCAAAATATTTGAAATTGTCCTTCTTAGTCAAACTATACCATATTAAATGCTTATGCTAAATGACTGATAAGGCAATGTCTATGCTATTAGAGTTATTGCATGATGCTTTTGAGCATGCAAAGATTCCAAATTCATTCTTTGAGGCAAAGAAGACAATCAACAAATTAGGTCTTAGCTATGAGAAGATTGTTGCATGTCTGAATGATTATATATTGTATTGGAAAGATGATCATAGGAGCAAAACATGCAAAATATGTCAACATGGAAAGATAAAAGATCTGTTAGAAAGAAGAAAAAGAATTAACTGACAAAGGTGTTGTGTTATTTTCCTTTAAAGCCACAACTTCAAAGGTTGTTCATTCTTCTAAGGAAGTCGATGACATGAGATGGCATGCCACAAAGACTAATGGTGATACTTTATTAAGGCATACTAAGGATTTTGATGCATGGAAGTCATTTGATTTAAAATTTCTTGACTTTGCATTTGATCCATGTAATGTGTGACTCGATCTTGCTACCAATGGCTTTAATCCATTTAGTACACTAAGTTCAAACTACAGTATATGGCTAGCAGTGTTTATGCCATATAACTTGCCTTCGTGGATATGTATGGAGCAATCTTTTATTCTTTAAATAATCATTCTAGGTAAAAGAATGCCAGGTAATGATACAAATGTATATTTATAATGTTTGATCAAAGAATTATTGGAGTTGTGGGATGAAAGAATGAAAACATACGATCCATCATCTAAGCAGATGTTTATGATGCGAGGAAGTCTTACGTAGGCGATTAGTGATTTTTTTGGACTTAGCACTTTATCTAAGTGGTACACTCGCTTGGCATGTCCTCATTGCAACTTTGATTTTAAAGCTTGTCATCTTTCTTATTGTAGAAAATGGGCATTCATGAGACATCATCATTGTTTTTTGGATGAGATAAGTTTAAATTAAATTGTGTCTCTTTTGATAGCAATGTTAAGTTGCAAAGTTCACCTGTGTGGTTATCAGGGTTAGATATTTTGAAGTAGGTAGAAGATATTATTGTTATGTTCAAGAAAAGTCAAGAGGTGGATGTTGAAGGAAAAAGATAATGTGCTAACCATGCTGAAGATAGTAATACTCAACAATGGAGGAAGTAAAGTATTTTCTTCTAGCTGTCATACTAGGAGTATAATTTACTATGCCATAACCTTGACGTGATGCACATTGAGAAAAATATTTGTGACAATGTGTTATATACAGTGATGAATAAGCTTGGTAGGAGAAAAGATCATCTAGGCGCTCGTAATGACTTACAACAAGATCTTTGGCCAAATGAGAATGAACAATTCCATCCAATGTTGTACACAATGCCACAAGTAATGAAAGACCACATTTTAAAAACTTTAATGAATGTAATCATGCTTAATGGTTATGCCAGCAACATTACAAGATATGTTGATATTAAGGATCATAAAATTTTTGGGTTGAAGTGTCATGACTCACACATTCTCATAGAGCAGTTGTTGCCCATAGCGATAAGAAAAGTGATGCCTTATAAAATTTGTGTAGTATTGGTCAATTTATGTTCATTCTTTAGACACTTGTGCAAAAAAGTCTTGATCCCAAGTGAGCTTGACAAGTTATAAAGGAGAATTATGGTAACATTATGTCATTTAAAAATGTTATTTTCTCCCTCATTCTTTATGATGATGGTAAATTTAGTTGTTCCTTTGGTTAAAGAAGCAAAACATGGAGGGCTAGTGCATTCCTGATGGATGTATCCAATTAAAAAAGTAAATGATTCAATTATATTAGCCTTTTTGTATCATGCAATATTTATGTTAGTTTTAATTGTGTATATTATTTTCATGTATAGGTCATATGAAATCCTACTCACGTAGTCGAGCTCAACCTGAAGGTTTCATAGTTTAAGGCTATATTATGGAAGAGTGTTTAACTTTTTCAACGAGGTATTTGCATGGGAATGAGACAAGGTTTAATCAATTAGGCGTGTTGTAGATCATCCTAATGATTGTGAGTCATTTCAAAGTGAATATCTTTTCCCACAAGTTGGACATCCAGTAGGACATATTGATTATTTCAATCTTACATCTATGAAGTTACACTAAGCACATCATATGTGTTTTTCAATTGTGAACATGTTACTTGATTTATTGACTAAGTATATGATATTATGTAGTTTAATATTTTCAACCTTTTAAATAATTAAGGATTATTTGTCAAATGTAAGGAGTTCAAGTAATTAAGTAAGATGAGACTAAGAAACCAAACATGTTTTGCATCATTGATTCAAAGGACAGTTCATGGGAAATTCACTTCTTGTTTTCAATCAAAAGTAAGTAGCCGTTGTAGTTTTGTTTAAAAAGGTTTGATTCCTCAACTAATGCAATGGGTTTTCTCATTTTTAGATTCTAAATGATAAAAATGAAGTTCATTCAAAGGACATGATCAACCTGGCAAGTGATCCACTTGTACAAGCTAGACAATTTAGTGAATATAATGTCAATAGTTTCAAGTTCTGCACTATGGAGCCAGAAAGGGGGGCATAAACACACAAAATAATGGAGTATTTAGAACCCATAGAACCAGTAGCTATGCTAGCACTCATGATAACCCTATTATGGGAAATTGGTTGACATAATAGGGTTAAATTGTTATGGTCGATTCAACGTAACTATGTTTAAATGTCAATGAGCTAACACAACAACATCAACTAGATTAAAAAAGTATGCCTTTTTATTTGATGTGATGAATTTCTCACGCTTGATTCATACCAAAGAGCATGCTGATAATGAACATTACATTAGAGCTTCAAATGCTCAAATGGTGTACTATGTGAAAGATAATTTTGATGAGGGTTGGTGTGTCCCCATACATATCAAACCAAAGGATTTATTTGTTATGAGCGATGATGAGGAAGATATGTTACTTGAGAGTTTGCCATATCCTGAACAAGATTTGACCATGCTTTTTCCAAAAGATAATGAGAACAGTCCATTACACGGGTTGATGATGATGAAGACAATACTATGCTTGGCCTTGAAGACAAAGATGACAACATAAACATTACATGAATTTTGGATATTTTTGTTTTAACTTATTAGTGGTTTTAAATGTTGAGATTTAGTAGTACTAATTGAATTTATAAACACATGTACTTTTGCTACTTTAATTTTAAATGAGACTTTTGGTCCTTACCTTTACTGACTTTTATCTTTGTTTCTTACGGTAGGGATAAAAGAGTCTTTTTTTAATTTATAACTTCTTTATGGGTTTGCTGAATACCTAAGGATGAATATGTGTTTAACATTAATATCACATGTTATTATAGTCTGAAGAAGAGAGAGCAGAACCTTTTCAAGTGTTAGCTTGATGTTTATCAATATAATGTAAAAATGATTGCAAAATAGATAACATTACTTCTTCTACTATAAGTCCAATGCTCACTTTATTAATATACTAAAACAACTTTTTCTAACTTCCTGTCTATAAGTCTAATATAGAAGCTTTGCTACTGTAAGTCCAATTAGGAATCTGTTATTCCCTATCCTGTCTTTCAAGTTTTAGGTTTTTATTATACATTGCATCACATAAATTCACTCTTTAATTAGATTATCATTAATATATTAAGTTGTTAAATTTGCGATGGGTCAATAGTAAACACTACATTGATCTTAAATTAAAGTGGTAAACACTCCACTAATATTGGATACTTTTGTGCTTAGAGCACGGTTGTAGTTTTATAAATATGTGATGCATATAAGGTATTATAATGCCCATAATTGTAGGACCTACTAGAATCTAAAGCCTTTTAGTGCTTATTCTATAGTATATTTCTTGACATCATTTCTCTAATTTGTTTATTGTTATTTCAGAAAAAATGAGAATAATGTATATTGCAATTATAATATATCTGGATATCTACAAACTTTGAGAGATTGAATGGACTTTAACATAAAATTTGTTAGCAACTTATCTTTAAAGCAAAACCTTTTGAAGTGTCAGCCTGATGTTTATCAATACACTATAAAAAAGACTACAAAAGAAAAAGCAAAATCTTTGCCATTGTAAGTCCAATACTCACTTTATCAATATACTGAAATAACTTTTTCTAACTTCCTATCTGTCAGTCTAATATAGAACTTGCTACCACTATAAGTCTAATACAGAAGCATGGCCACTATAATTTCCTGTCATTATTTTCCCTTGTAAAATATACAATCAACTATTCTTAATTCCTTTTAATACTACCATCGATCTTTTTGTAACTTTTAAATTTCTACGTTTTGCTTTGTAGCTATATTCAGATTCATCAAGAATGCCTAAAACCACTAAGTTTCTTTTCAAATTAGGTATGTATCTAATATTTTTCAAAATCCTCATAATCCCATCATATATTTTGATGCTTGTATCATCAATCCCTATAATTTCGTGAGATTGGTAATTTTCCATCAAAATGTTTTCACCATTGATTTTCTTGAAATTAGTAAACCAATCTTTTCTTGGAATCATATGAAAATTGCAGTCTGAGTTTAAGATACATTCATCAACATTATCATCCAAAGATGTAGTAAGTACTTCATGATTATCACATCCATCACTAGCACTTCCAAACTTCATTGTGAGATTCACCTTTTTCTTTCAAATTTTCTTAACCTTTTGAAGAAATTCCTTTTGAGATGCCTAGTTTTTTAATAGAAAGAATATTTCTTAGATGATCCTCTACATTTTAACCTAAATAAACTTCTATTTTTTCCTTTAGAGCTATCTTTATTGTTACTTTTCCTTCTAGCATGGAAACTTTCACCTTGAATATCTTTAGTTTTTCACTTTTTGATCCGTTGATCTCAGAGCATCTAAACATTCATCTAGATAAAAGATATTCTATTATATTTTATAATAGATCAAAAATTCTCAAAAGAATCTAGCAAAGAATTTAAAAGAATGATAATTTCATTTCATCACCTAATTTTTTGCTAGTATTAGCAAGCTCGATGCAGATCTTCTTAAATTCATCAAGGTGGCCTTTTGAGCTCCTTAAAGAATCCATCTTGTAATTGCATAATCTCACTTTGAGAAAGATTTTATTCGACAAGGTTTTCATTAGATAAAGATTCTTTAATTTCTTTCAACTATACACTACTATTTCTTCATCATTTACTTGTCGAACCATATCATCTATAAGATTTAAAATGAGAATACCATAAGCATTCTCCATAATTTTTGTCTTCTGATCTTCTTTCACATCTTCGAATAAATTCTTTGAATCATATAGAGTAGTTATTACTTTTTTTTTTGATAAAGAGAGCTTTCATTTTTTTCTTCCAAATTCCAAAATAACTTTTCCCATCAAATTTCTTCGATTTTGAATCTTCTTCCCATCTTCTTGAAAATCCCTCAACCTTTGATTACTTCCCCAAATTTTTCCTAAGCAACAACCTTGGTCTGATATCACTGTTAAGAATTAAACCAATCCTAACCCAAAGATTCGTTCATTGGATGTAAACAATTAAGAATATGGAAGACTGAAGGTTGAATGCAAGAATATGAGACTTTTATCGTGGTTCAGCTACAAATGTGATCTACATCCATACTGAGCTCCACTTAGAGCTTAATCTTGCACTATAAACGAAATTTTACAAAAAATACAATCAGATGTATAATATGTGCAAAGCTCTAACATGGGGACAACCAAATACAAGAAAACCTAAGATTTTCTCTTGCTAAACCATTCAAGATAGGACATCAAAGATATTATTAAATCTTACATGTCTAAAGCTATTAAATTTTGGGTGGTATAAAGGACATGTTTTTAACAAAACTATATACTAGAACAAATAGGAATTATTTTTTTTTGGAAAAAATATTTATAGTAGGACAAATAAAATTATTTGCAAAAAAGTAGGACAAAAACTTAGGGATATGTGTGGGAAAAGTAAACCTTATGATACTATATCATATAGAGAAAGAATTAACATAATAAGCTAAGTAGGATTAGTATTGTGTACCAATTTAAAAATATGTTCAAAATTAAAATTGACTTAAAACAAATTATGGTTAAAATGAAAAATTTGTGCATTTAATATGGGCATCAAAAAATACAAGCTTCATCTATCATAAAGAAGATGAAAACATTCAAACAATATAGACAACTAAAAGGATGATCAAGAAAAAGAAAAAAAAAAGAAACTAAAAGGTTCAATGGAAAGAAACAAAATGTTATGTTTTACAAGTGTGAAAGATTAGAACATTTTGCAAAAATTTGTAAGGTAAAACAAAAGGTTAATAATTTAGATATATCCAAATAGATAAAGAATAAACAGTTAAATATTGAAAATACCCATCAAGTAATGGGTTAGGTCGAGTTTAGGCCATAAATGTTTGGTTTGAGCCTAGTTGGGCTAGCCAGTTGTCGAGTTTAACTCTTGCCTACTTCATTTTTCACAAGAACTTTGAAGCTTTTAAATACTATAAGAGTTTCTGATTTTTTTTGTAAAAAATAAACTCATATTTTTTTATAAAAAAATTATCAATGAAAGTAATTAAGTATCTTTTACCTTCATTAAAAGATGGGGTTGTTTGACCATAAATATTTAAATACGCTAGTTCCAACACATCCTTTACTCTCAAGATTTCCTTTTAGGAAACTAAAAACCATATTGTTTACTAATAACACATTTTTTGCAAACTTGGCAGGGAGTAGTAATTTTATGAAGGCTTGTTACCATATTTTGCTATTGCAATGCCTTTAATTCACCATAACTTAAGTAACCATAATGAAAATGCCATAACTATGAAGGGTCCTTTACTTCAATCATTAAATAGATTCAGTGCTTTCAATCTTCATTGGAAATAACTTGTTAAAACTCATTTAAACAAGATCATAAATTTTACGAACACCTTTCTTAATTATAATGATGTAACTCTTTTCTTGCAACTGGCCAGCACTCAATAAATTATGTTTCAAGTCAGGAGCACACATCATATATAAAAATTAATTTTAGAAGACCATTCTTAGTCTTTATATTAGTATCACCTTTTCGCATAATTTTTACAATAAAGAAATCACCAAAACTAATAGTAAAATGAAACTTTTATCTAAACATTGAAAAAAAAAGACTTACTTTTACTCATGGGATTGCTGTAGCTCCTATCCACATACCAAATATTTGATTTGATCTTCGTTTCTTCATGAAAAACTGTTAATAAAGTTTCTAATTCCTTCTTATCTTTCACAAAATTTAAATTCTCATCTTTTTCTTTATCATTGGGCAGCTTACATAACATTCAAAAGCATAATGACCATATTATTCACATATATAGCATTTTACTTAAGATTTTTCATGATCTCAATCTCTGCCTTTGCCTTGAAATTGGTCATTATTAGTGTTGACATTTATGCTGTCATTTTTATTTCTGTTGCCATTTTTGTTTCCTTAGTCTCCCTTTCCTCTTCCTTAGCCTCTGACTCTTCATCTTCCTCTTAAGGTGTCAACATGAGTACTGGTTGAAGCTTTCAAAGTTTATTTCAATTTTGTTGAACTTTGGTTCATCTTCACTTCATGGATTGACGAAGAACTTTGCAATTCATCAAGAGAGAAATCATCTATATCTTTTAACTTTTCAATTGAACAATAATATAGTTAAATTCTCATATCATATAATGCAAAAAATTTTCTACTACTATAACATCTTTGATTTCATATCTAGGTATCTCATTTTATTTGCAATTTCCTTTGTCCTCCCAAAAAAACTTATAATAGATTCACCCTTCTTCATTTACAAAATTTTAAAATTCCTCCTCAAGGCTTGAAGTCATGCATGCTTCACTCTAGAAAAGTCTTGATATTTTATTTTCATTGAATCCTAAATATCCTTGGATGTATCTTTGCAAAGAATAGTCTTCAAGATGATACAATCAATAGCTTGAAAGAGAAAATTCTTTGCTTTCAGGTCATTGAGCTGTGTAACTTCTACTTTTGCTCTATGCACACCTGTTACAGTTGCACTTGTTAGTGGCTCTTGAATTTTAGATTCAACAACTAACTAATACTCTTTTGACTCTTTTGAATGTAAAAAATTCTCCATTAGCATGCTGCAATGGTCACAGTGACCATCAAAGTGAGGCATGACGGCTTGCATAAAATTGGAATCATTGGTCATCTGGGTATTGTAGTTAAGAAGGTGGAGTAGATAATGGCTACCTCGCGTGTTTCACTTTCTAGTCTCAAGAGTTTAAGGCTTTGATACCACTGTAAATAGCTTTAGGAAAAAGTTAAAGATAAACTTTAAGAGAAAACCTAAGATAAAAGAATAGAATGCCTCAAAATTTTTTGCTTGCTTTGCCTTTAATAGGCAAAATTTGAAATCCTTAAAAGTTATGTCCCATCTTCTAAAGATTAGATCCTTTATCATACAAAGATTAGTTCTCTTGTCCTCTAAAAATTGGGTTCTCATCAATAATCCACTCCTAAAGTAAGGTTAACAACCCATTAAATATATATGCAACAACTTGTAAACTCTAAGCAAATAAATTGACTAAGCTAATGAATAAGATAAATTTTTCAACAATAAAGTTTTTTTTAAGTATTTAATATAAGCGGTAAATAACATAGATGATTTTTAATTTATGTTATGAAGATATATAATTTAGTTTAAATAAACTTACATGTATGTTTGTTAACTAGAATTGATCTCTCCAATTTTTAGTGTTATTGGTAAATTAAATCTTGGGTAAAGATCCCATAAAATTTTGATATTTATCTTATATTACCAATCAAACCCTTATCTTTAAAAAGGAACAAATCGAACCTTAATCTATAAATTTGGTTTGGATTTTAAAAATTGAAATATTCAAATTAAAGATTTTATATAATAAATTTTCACTTGAAATTTTAAACCATTATCATAAAATAATTATGCTATTTTAAAAAATTTTTGATATCATAAATTTTGAATGTTATAAAATTTCGATATATATATATATATATTTAAATTTACAATATGAAAAGTTTCAAAAAAAAATTCATATATTAAATTTTTGATATTGTGAATTATATATATATATATATTTAAATTTACAATATCAAATTTTTTAAAAAATAGTATAATTACTCAAAAAATTATGAAACTTTTTATGAGGGTTAGTTGAATATTTTTTTAGGTCTATGAAAAATTTTCAAGTCCAAATTCATTGTATAAGATCTTTAATTTGAATACCCTTAATTTTTAAATTTTTGATAAGATTCAATTTAAATCAAATTTATGTACCAATGTTTGATTTGTCACTTTTTAAAAATAAAAATTTGATTGATAATATAAGATAAATATAAGAGTTTGATTGGTAATATAAGATAAATATAAAAGTTTATTTTATGAGACTTTTATCTTTAAATTTTAAAATCATTTTTAGAGTTATTTATTAATCAAAAAATTAATAAAAGATTGTTTTGATTATCAAAAAATAAATGGAGATAGATTGTTAAGTCGTATCAATAAATATAACTAATTTGATGAAAATTAAAAGATTTTTATGTTTATGTCAGTGATCAATTTCTCAACAAATTTTAAAATATTTTTTTGGTTGGATGTTTTATTCTAATGATTTTTTCAACTATATTTTGTTATTATTATTTTTCAATTAATTCTATTTTATGTACCTTTGAATCTCAAACTTTTTTTTATTTTACTTGTTTTTATTCAAAAGAAAATATATCTAAGTAATTTATGTAAAAATGATCATACTTATTTATATTAAAATTTTATTTTATTTTATTTTTAAATAAAATTTAATTTGTTAGTTTCGATATCCATCAATCTGCTTTTTACTCTTGCTAACATGTCATTAATACAAAATAAAACAACACTACTTCATCATTGCCAATTGATTTTAAAGTAAAAGCAAGTGTCATACTTCTCTCCGAGCCTTTTCGGAGAATATAAAATTCAAATCTCTTATATTATTGGCTTGTTGATTGTTTCAAGCCATAAAGTGATTTGAACAATCAAACTTAATGCTCCCTGCCCTCAAGCTGAAGTCCCTCATATTTCTCATGTAAATGGTCTTATCAAGCCTGCCGTACATGAATACTGTTTTAACATCTACTAATATTCCATTCTTATCCCTTCAAAGCAACAGTGCCGACCGTACAATTTTACACTTAAAAGGAGAAAATATTTCGTCATAATCATCCCAGCCACTTGTGATAGTCTGCAGAGCTCCTTTCTGCCTTAGCACAAGGCAAGGATGTCTCATTGAAAATACCGTTCCTCGAGATCAGCGTTTTGTATCCATTTCCCCGCTTGATACATATCTTGTATCCCTTGACATCATTGGGATATCACAAGAAAACTCCCTTAACTAACCTTGGATCCAATTTTCCTTGTCTTTGGTGTGCATAGTATGGGACAAGCTAGTAGGCTGGCCACTCCATAGCTCTTCAAGCGTTCTCAACCCTGTTGCCTTGGATTTACTCTTATTGACTAGACATGCTGCTTTACAACTGCTTCTCCCCAAAAGCCTTTGGATAATCTAGTTGTAAAGAGCATGCATCTTGCACTCTCCATTAAGGTTTTATTCGCTTTCCTTGCCATGCCATTTTGATGTGGAGTAGCCCTGACTGACTTGTGTCTCAACATCTTAACTTCTTTGTACATTTGATCAAAAGTGATTGCAAAATTCTTGCTCATTCTCATTCCTTAAGTCTTTCAATCTCTTACCAATTGCAATTTCAACCAATTCTCTCATTCTTTGAATCTCAGGTAACAATCATCCTTCTTCTTGAGCATCTACGTTCAACCCTTCCAGTTGAAGTTATCTATAATGAATAAAAAATAAAGGAAACAACCATATTTTGGTACTTTTTCAGGCCCCTACAAATCAACATGTACATCATCCAGCACTTCTCTGGACTTATATTGCGCTTTGCTTGAAAACTTGATTCAATGTTGTTTTCCCTTGACGCAATATTCACAAGACCTAAACTCACTGATCTTACGTTCTCCCAGCAACCCTTGTTTATAGAGTTCTTTTGGACCAGCTTCACTGACATGCCCCAAATGCATGTGTCAAAGTTGAGCAACACTGTGATTAGCATCTGCAGCGGTTGCTGCAGCTTCTATGATTGCAGAACCCAGCAAAACATAAAGACTATTCTACTTGATGCCCTTTTAAAACGACCAAGGCTCTCTTCAGTATCTTCAGCTGTCTTTATCAGCCTTGAACGCATAGCCTTTGGAGTCAAGAAATCCAAGAGAAAGGCAATTTCTCCTTAAATCTGGTACGTGTCTGACTTCGTTTAAAACCTTAGTGGTTCCACCATGAAGCTTGAAAGCCACAGATCCAATCCCCACCACTGAGCAGATGTGGTTGTTTCCCATAATCACCTTGCTTCTAGCAACAAATTCATAATTTAGGAATAAGTGTCTATTGGGACACATATGATAAGTGCAATAAGACCAATATCCATTGCTTTTGGACTTTGGTTTCTCAAACTTTCAAACATCTCATTTCTCAAATAAGTTTGATGCCACAGTTGCATTAGCTCCCTTGCTTTTCTACTCACCTTTTAATGTGGCGAATCTTACTAGGAACAGTTCTTGGATCTGGGTCTTTTCCCAACTTTTTGAGTTTCCTTGCTACCATCTTTGACGGCCCCAAATTGGCCTCTCTTCTCTGATAACCTCTCATAAATAGTCCTTCTGTCTCAGCTACTTTGGCTTAGGGTTGCAATATCCTAGCTCTTTCACATTAAGAGCTCCAACCACATCATCTGCCTTCTCCTCGAGTAGAAGTGTCGGGTAGTTTTTATTCTCCACCTAGCGCAGCATCAAGCCTAAGATTCCCCAGCAATGTTAATATCTTGATCTTCCAAAAACCGAAGTTGCTCGTTCCATCGAACTTCACAGCTGATGAAGTCATTTTGAGCAAACTAATAATCCTACCAAGCTAACACCAGTGTGGCTTTGACACCACTTTCGAAATCGATTAAACTTTAACTGATAATACACTCAACACTAAAGACATAATAAAGTAACAACGTTTAAGCAAAGATAAAGGCCAAATGAAATGATTAAAACACCAACGAAGATGAACTACTCCCAACAATACCAAACCTGCTCTGTTTCTGCTAGCAAAGTAGAGTAAAACCAATATGCAAAGTTCAAATGGAAACTGAAAACAATGGAAAGAAAAAACACATAAAGAAGTTACGTGATTCCACGCTCAGCCTAGTCTACATCAACGGACGGACTCTAACAAGCCAAAAAATGGAGGTTTTCACTAACATTCAAAAAAATATGCAAGTTCCTTTTGACTACGGAGCAACAAAACCTCACTGCTAGTTTTTCAGACTTTTATCTCTCACTCTCTAACTCCTCTTTCTGGAATATGTACACAAAAGGCCCTAACTACTAATTACATAGCCACCTTCTAGCATTAGCAAACAACACTCAACTATTTGCTAAAACTCAGACCAAAAGCAGCCCTCATACAAATGCTTATGTATTGGGCTATTTTATAAAGTCGTTGCTTTCACTTACTGCTGACTTAGCTGTTTATGCATCGCTGAAGTCTGCCCTTTGTTCTCAGCCAATGCAAGCTTCAGATGCTCTAATGAAGCCCGCAACCATAGTTACTAAAATATCACTTGCACCATATTTTTCGAAAACATTCTGCCAACATTATCATCAACATCACTATTATTATTATTATTATTATTATTATTATTATTTTGTTTTAAAGTCTACCACTTTAATATGCATGTTATAATTATAAACATTTTGGCAGGCTAGCTCTCTTCTCTTCATTATTTAAGGGTCCTTTCATTAGAGTATACCTTCTTGACTTCTCAATTTTTTTATTTAATTTTTTTGAATATTCAACATGCTTAAGAATTATATTTTAGATGAAAATTACTGCAATGATATTAATATTTAAATTAATTATTTGTAGTTTATGTCTTTTTGTAATCAACAATTATAGATACGTGTCAATGCATATGATGTTATCTTTACTCTTATCATTTACAAATATTGTCTATTTTAAAATTTAATAATCACGAATTTATTTTTCAAAATTATCTTCGATGAATTTAAAAACGTATCTATTAATAACAAATAATTAAAATCTTACTTTTTAGAGGATTTAAGAGTTTTAAATGCTTACTTCATGTATCATTTATTATCATCAAAATTAATATTCAAATCATAGAACATTTTAAAGCAAATTAAACATTCTTGAGTAAAACTTATTGTGCATGCCCTTTTAGTTATTGGAATGATATTTAATGGGAATGAATTTACTGCTACGAGAAAACAGTTTAAAGTATTTTGAGCATAAATTCATGTCCAATTTCTAAAATAGAATATCCGAGAAGGCAAGATCCAATCTAGAACGTTTGCTCACATGCTTACAAACCCATGTGGACAATTTTGGTATGTTAATAATTAATAAACACATAAATATTTATATATTTTTATGATACCTTAATAACTAGTAGTTGACATTAAGTTTTATTTTAAATATTTATCTTTATCTTATAGTAATTTGTTTTTTAACTTAATAATTTTATAAAAAATAAATGAATTATTGTAAATTATTTTGTTTTAAACGGAAACCCTTCTGCTTTAAAAGATAATAATACAAAGATCTATTTAATTATTAATAATAATAATTAAATTTTTACATTTAAGTTTATAACCTTGCGGTAGCTACTGTGCTTTTTTTATTTTACAGATATAATTAAAAAGAAGTGATCATTGCCGTCATGATTATCTTTGATTCATAGGAAATTGAGTCCTGGGTAAACAAAATTGACGAAGAAGAAAAGAAAAGAAAAGAAAGAAAAAAAAAAGCTCGCGAAACAACAGCCGTGTATCTATCATTTTTACTACGGTGCTCTATAACTACGCGCTCTTGTCCCTTCCTTTTCTTGTGTTCCACTCTTCCTTCGTCCTCTGCATTTCCACTTTCTTCTTCAGCTTCGGCCTCTTAGTTTTCTTTATCGCAGAAGCATTGGAACTCACAGAAGAGCTTAAAAGGTGAGGAAACCTGCTAATATCTCCATTTTTTTTAATTAAATTCTTTGATATGTGAGACATCTGATTTTTCTTCAAACCCAGAAAATCACTTTCCTTGATTCTATTTATTTTCTCCACAGATCCGTCTTTGCTGAATTGAGTTCTGCATCACTGACGCCCAATCCCTATATTTCTGGTGATTATTTGAACATTCACTTACGCTATAAGCTACTCCGCGCGGACAGGTATTGAAGGGTATGGGCGCCATGGCAGAAGACTGCTGCTCAACGCAACTGATCGACGGAGATGGTGAGTTCAATGTGGCGGGGCTCGACAACTTCGTCAAGAAGACTAAGCTTGCTGAGTGCGGCCTATCCTATGCTGTGGTTGCTATCATGGGGCCGCAGAGTAGCGGTATGCCTTTAATTAAGTTGTTTGTGAGCTTGATCATCATTGTGGTTTTTTATTTGGTACTATTGAAGTTAGGATTTTAGTTCATTAAGATTTTCTTTTTGGATGAATTTGTCAATTACATTGGTTTAAGTTGAATTTAGCTTTTGATGCCCATGTTTGCTGTCATGGTAAGCGATATATAAAATATGTAGCTGGTTAGCTCTAGCCTTGTACTCTTGCTAGTTTTGGATGGAGGCTGGGGTGTGTGTGTTGAGTCTTAGATGCAACAACCTTATGGCATTTCTACTTTTTTTCACAGAACTAGTTACAGTAACATAGAAGCTCCAGTGAGGAAAACAAGTAGTAGAAGCAACAACATTGAATTGATGAATCATTGACGTAATAATTTGTGTTTTTAATAGTTGTATTATGTTTATTAATTTCACTTGTCTATGGCTCTGTGGGAAGTTGGTTAGTGGTCATGGCTTTAATTAAGATTTGCATTGCTAGAAATATCCACGAAAGTTCGCTTCTGTGTGCTTATACTTTGTCAGTTCCGAATTGATATTGGTAGGATAGGAACTATGAATTTTATGGTTTCTCAATTGCTTCAGAATTATACATGGCCATGATAGAACTTGAGTCTTTGACTGTTGTGTGTCATACCATAAAACCATGTCATGAATGGTTCACGTGCTCTAATTTATTAAGAAATATTGTAGTTGTGATGGAGCACTGGTTCTCCAACCTAAGTAAAAAATGTGGGGCTAAAACCATGCATATTTTTTAGGCAGTTATTGATCTGTATATTAAACTGAATTTACTAGGTTGTCATTGCTGGCAACAAGATATTTGATACTGAACTTTTCATCAGATTTTTAATCTGGTGGCCCCTGTTGCTCATGCTCAGTGATAGACTTGGTATAGACATGGCTCGGTGAAAAATGTCTCAAGTCTTTTAGCATCTTATTCACAAGAATCTGGCTATTCTCTGACAACTGATAACTTTTACTAGTTGATTTTATGTTTATTTATATCTTTTACATTCATATATATAGTTTAAAAAGAGGCACATGAAGATGGCTTCTACTAGGATTTGCAGTTATGTTAAATTGTATCATAGTTCTATCTGAACATATTCATTTTGTGATCTAATATGAAAAAGAAGAAAATATTCTTAGTGTGAACCCTTATACTGGTTTACTTTTGGTTATATACTTATGTTTTTGGAAATGCTAAATTTATATGGTCTACTAACCAATGTCTCTTGGTAATGTGCATATGCAGACACGTGTACATTACTGTATATTTCTGCTTGCAGTGTTTTTGTACATGCTTGTGTGCCTCCTAACCTTATAACCTTGTCAATTATTCCACATCTTTCCTTTTCTGTGAACAGGGAAGAGCACACTGTTGAACCATCTTTTCCATACAAAGTTCAGGGAGATGGATGCATATAGAGGAAGGTAGGTTAATTTACTTTCTCATAGTTCTGTAGTTTTGACAGGAAAAGATGTACTTTACATTTATTGGTTGAGAGATATATAGTTCTGTAGTTTTGGCAGGAAAAGATGTACTTTACATTTATTGGTTGAGAGATATATACAATAAACTATTTCTTCTATGATCTTTTGTTCATAAAAATTTCTTATTTTATTTCAGGAGTCAAACAACCAAGGGAATCTGGATTGCCAAGTGTGTTGGAATTGAGCCATGCACAATTGCCATGGATTTGGAGGGTACTGATGGGAGGGAAAGAGGCGAGGTGAGAAGCTATATACCAAATTTCTAGTTTTTTCGGAGAAAAAAAAATGCACAGGAAGCTGTGGTAGTCCCTCCATAGAAGCATATTGGTGAAATTTAAAAACACATAAACAACTTTTGTCTTTCTCTTTGCTGGTAATTTTGCAAAAGGTTCATAGGAACTAGTAGTTAAGTTGTAGGCTTGAAATCCTTCATATTCAAAGTTCTTAACTTTAGTGGTTTAAAGAATGAAAGAAGCATTGAAGCTTCAATTAGACAGAGACTGTCTCATGAATGCTATGGAGAACATGCATCATCATTAAACAAAGTGCTATATAATTAATCAAAAATAGACCACAGTGAAACCTTGCCCTGCTCCTTATTGCCATTTTGAAAGTTTGTAATTTAATTGATACTAAAGTTTTTGCACTTTCAATGTTTATTGGTGGGGTGTATGTTTCTCTATCCTCACTCTTTCTCCCCTTCTTTGTGAAATCTAGGCCAGACATAACTTAGTTTGCAACCAGAATGCAAGAAGGAAAAAAAACTTTAAAACACTGGCCTTGAATTGATTGAAAAATGTACGGAGACTATGTGATTGGAATACGATTGGTTCTCTAACAGAATCATAATGAGATGTCAAGATAGCTCCTAAAAAATCAAAAGTGATCTAACTAATAGATTAATTCAAACTGATTGAATTTAAAAACAAAATCTACGTCACCGTCCCTCACACTGGGTTGACAACTTTAAACATTCCCAACTTGTGAACTAGCTTCACAAACATTAAACAGAATCTTGCAAGCCTCTTTATCAACATATCAGTTGCTTGTCCTGGTGTAGGAATATGCATCACAATTCCTTTATCAATCTTCTCCTTTATAAAATGCCTATCAACCTTAAAATGTTTAGTGTGATTATGGTGTCCTGGATCGTGAAAGGTGCTTATAGTAGCCTTGTTGTCTGAGCAAATCTTCATGGGGCCGACATTTGAAACCCTTAATTCTTTCAGTACTAACTTTAACCATTTTTACTTACAGATTCTTTGAGCTACTGATCTAAATTCAGCCTCTAAATTGTTCCTAGCAACAACAGATTGCTTCTTGCTTCTCCATGTAATCATATTGCCCCAGACGAAGGTAGAATAACCTAAATGTGATCCTTTTGTTTATTGGACCAACCTAGTCCGCCTCTGTAAAGGCCTCTATGTTTTTATCTTTCCCTGGAGTTCCTTCAAATACTTTAGTATTTGGTAAACTGCTTCCAAATGCATTTCACAAGGAGAGTGCATACGTTGACTAACAACACTAACAACTAATGCAATATCTGGCCTTTTGTGAGATAAGTAGGTTACTCTTCCAACAAGACATGGATATCTCCCTTTGTCAACAAGACTACTGTTGTTTGCTTCTCCCTGCTTAAGGTTAGAGTCTATTAGAGTATCTACTGGTTTACAGACCATCGTGCCTGTTCTGTTTAACAGATCTTTGACTATTTATTCTTTGAGAAACTGAGATACTTGTTTTGTTTCTCAGCACCTCTAGCCCAAGCAAAATATCTTAAAGAACTTAGATCCTTGATCTCAAACTCAGTAGCAACTGCTTCTTTCAGTCTTTTCATTTCCTCAACATCATCTCCTTTTAATACTATATTGTTGACATACACAATAAGAATGGTGATTTTACTGCTTCAATATGTAAAAAACATTGTATCATTTGTCTGGGCTTAATGTATCCTTGCTGCTGAATTGTAAATGATCTTGTGATTGCATGAGCCCGTATAAACATTTTCTAAGCTGACAAACCTGCCCATCTTCCTAGCTCCATTAACACCTAGTGCTAAGTCCATGTATACTATTTCCTCTATCCCCATTAAAAATGCCAACTTAAATTGGTAGCCAAAGATGGAAGAATGCGGACTATATTGATCTTTGTCATTGGTGCAAATGTCTATGGATAATTGAGGCCAAGTGTTTGTCTGAACCTTTGGCTACTATCCTTGCTTTATATCTTTTTGTTACACCATTGGAATTATTCTTCACTGTTAAGGTTCCTTTAGGTTTTTGTGCTAGCTTCGATGTTCCATTTTTTATTTTTTCAAGAGCTTTCGTTCCTTCCACAACTGTGTTCCTCAATTTAGGAATTCTTCGGGTTGCTTCTATATCTCTTGGAATGTCAATAGCTAAAAGTTAGAGGCAAAAACATGGGAAGAAGATGACAGGACTATGAGACACATTATTAGAGATGGGGTGTTGAGTGTTCTAGTTGCAATAGGAACATCAATATCATCTATTGCAGGGCTAGGATTGGGCTTAAGGGAGTGCATACTTGAATTCCATTCAGATTCCTGATCGTGCTAAGAGTCTTTGCACTCTTTGAGAATTATTTTGATGTAAGCAAACCTGTAACTCATATTGTGGGTGCAATGCTCCCCCTGATGGAGAAATTTTAATGCTTGTAGGCATCATCTATTGAGTTAGTTTAGGTGAATTTGATGGAGGTGGAACTGTTGGCAAATGTGATAAGGGGTGGCAAAGAGAGAGGAAACGGGCACAGCCAGTGTAGGCAGAGAGAACCCCAAAATTCCTTCAAGTCAAAATTTCCCCTTGAGGGAATTTTTTGAATAATATGGCTACAGCTCAAAAACATGGAAACACTATTTAAGTTTTTCAAGTTAGTAACAACTGTATCCCTTTCTCTAGCAAATATCCTAGAAAAAATTTTAAACACTGGCCTTCAATTGATTGTAAAACATACAGAGACTAATCAGTTTAAATGGGATTGTTCACCAACAGAATCCTAAACCAATAATTTATTCTAGGAATGACTAGATGACATGATAACTCTGAAAAAATGGAAAGTAATTTAACTAATGGATAAACCCAAAGTGTTTCAATTTGGAAACAGAATCTGCTATATAGTTATGTGTAGTTCATGGATTGTGCCTGTGTTTCTCTGTGTCTGTCTGTTTTATGAAAGCTTGTCCAAAGAGCTTATGAAGTCTTCTTGCTTCTTACATAATTTAACTCATACTTTGTTGGAACCTTTCTAGCTAATGTTTCCTCATTGTTTTCTCTTTATTTTTCCCACTCTTTCTGGTACTTTCTCACATGTGGACTTTTGTAATTTGCAGGATGACACTACATTTGAGAAACAAAGTGCGTTGTTTGCTTTGGCTATTGCAGATATTGTACTAATAAACATGTGAGTGACTCTCCCTGTATCTTCTCTGCTATCTTCTTGGTTTGTTAAAGTTGATAGTTGCCTTATCTAGCTTAAGGTGTCGGTGGCCTTGGGTTGGCTGGAAATTTGTTTGCAACAGGCCTCATCAATTGCTTGAGAATGCTTTTATGGGAGGATTATGGACATTTCTTGAGAAAAATAATTGGATTGGGCAAGTCAGGTTCTATAGCGAAATAAATTGTGGCAATTACTGTCGGATACCTTTTATTTATATGTGTCTATGTGTTCAAGTCAATATATATCATCGGTAGATGTGAATAGCTTGCTGGATTTAGTTTGCCTCGGTGACAAGCATACAAAAGTCCACAGATGGAAGGCAGGATTATACAATGGATTAGACATCCATGGCCAATGACATTCAGGATTTTATATCTTGGCTTTATTTGGAACTATGATAAATGGAATTGAAATTATTTAGGGATCCAATTTCTGTTTTCTTTCCTTATCTGGTTATAGCTCTAACAAGGACATCCAACACTAGGCTTTGGAATTAAGTTGTATATTGATGTAAAATTTGAATTTGGATTGTATCTGTTCCTCCCTGAGTTGTTCCATCTCTTCTTTGCCCCATCCTGTATTCAATTTCTCCTATTCTCTTATCTTTCTGTCTCTTCTTCCTATTCTTCTTGGTTTCTCTCTTTTCGACATTAGTGGCGGAGTGAACCCCTCAGAAAAGCCTATTCTGAGGGTAGGCAGCTTTCTCTCTTCGCTTCAAGATAACATGGCCTACCATATTTGGTTGCCAGGCCTCTTTTACTAATAGGATTGCAAAACAGATCTTAAAATGGGGTACCAAACAGTACACCGTAACTTTTAATTTGTCTAGTATAATGCCATCAGGTGTCTGAGTTCAGTTTCCAGATAATATGTCTATATCTGTTATTATGGGTTATAAGGAGATATAAGATTTAATTGAAGACTTCGAATAGGAAGGGCAGCATCTAAAGCACATGGCATGTATAGAAGAAAGCACATTCAGGAAGAAGTTGGTCCCAAGATAAACTGTTAATGGATTTTGGCTTATTTCCAGCCTTCTTCTCTCTCATGTCCATCGTATGGATATCTCATTGATTCTGTGGTGACTTTGTATTGTATGGGAATTAGACATTCTTACGTCTATGACTTCAAGAAGCTAGGCATAAAAATGTGTTAATTACGGCCCCTTTAAAACAGAAACAGAAAAAGAAGGCATGCAGAAAGATGCCTCTACTGGCTTATGATTTTAGTGAGATGATCAATGTTGTAGGTGGTGCCATGATATTGGTCGAGAGCAGGCTGCCAACAAACCTCTTTTGAAAACGGTTTTTCAGGTACTCAACCCATTTATCTATGGTTTATGTCTGGCTTTTGGGTTAATGTGTGTGACAGTCTACTTCTGTTTGGGATGTAGGTCATGATGCGCTTATTTAGTCCTCGCAAAACAACACTTATGTTTGTTATACGTGATCAAACAAAGGTTTGATTTATGCCTTTAAATTTTCTTTCAATGTGATCCCAAGTGTACGGCTTGTTCCGTACTGAATCTTTGTCCTGCTCTCAACTTTTAATGCAGACCCCACTTGAACTTTTGGAGCCTGTTCTAAGAGAAGATATTCAGAAAGTAAGTTTGAGCATAGTTCTTGCATGGCATAGTGCCTTTTTCCTGCAGCTTTGTTCCTTTGCTTCAGCTTTTTCATAGGTCTTGATTTTCATAGATATGGGATGCAGTTCGCAAGCCTGAGGCCCATGAAAATACTCCTCTAAGTGAATTCTTTAATGTGAGTAGATATTCCCCATCACTCTCGTTTAGCTGATTGTTAAGATGTATACCTTCTTTTTTTGCTTTTCTTTTCTTTTTTTTTTTTTTCAGTTTTGGTTTTTGAGCTTTATTTGATATTTGGTTTTGACATGAAGGTGGAAGTCACCGCCTTATCAAGCTACGAAGAGAAAGAGGAACAATTTAAAGAGCAGGTAGTTCCTTCAATGATCAGCTTACGAAGCTTCGATTTAAAATAGTTTCTGTTTCTTCATCTTAGGAATGTTATGGATTTCTTTTCTCTTCTAAAAGTTCAAAGTACTGGCCACTTTAGTATCAAATCTAAATTTTTCTTCCGCAACATCTCCAGTTTTATCAGAAAGAACTTTATGCTCCATATTTACAGTTTAGACTTGTGATCTCTTATACAGGTTGGTCAACTGAGGCAGCGTTTTTTCCATTCTATCTCTCCAGGGGGTCTCGCTGGTGATAGACGGGGCGTTGTGCCTGCCTCTGGCTTTTCTTTTAGTGCCCAGCAGATATGGAGAGTTATAAAAGAGAACAAAGACCTGGATCTTCCTGCTCACAAGGTTTTCTATGTGTCCTTTCCTTGAGTGCATAAAATCTGCTGTTGTATTCTCTATGCATATATGTGTTTGTTTGTCTTTATCAGGTAATGGTTGCCACTGTTCGGTGTGAAGAGATTGCCAATGAGAAGCTCCGTAGCTTGTCCTGTGATGAGGTATTGCGGCATCTGTCTTCTTTTCATGATTGTTGTGGTTGCATGGATATCATTATTTAGGCATTTCTTAGTTGTCTTGGTTTAGGGTTGGTTGGCGCTGCAAGAAGCTGTTCAAGGTGGGCCTGTAACTGGCTTCGGGAAAAAGCTGAGTTCTATCCTAGAAGTCTACTTCTCAGAGTAAGTTAGATCTTCATTCTCTGCATTCATGTCTATTCTAAATGATGCAACCATGAACACGGTAATAACAGATGCTTTTCCGAGTTTGTTCTTGTGTTTGAGATGATTTGCAGTGGACAATTCTGTCTTCAGAGTATTTCTTGTCTATTCTAAAAGATGATTTTGCATATAACCGTTCTGACTGAACTTGTAGTAATTGGTGATTGATATTGAACTGCAAGTTTGAGGGGATAGCATAGTATGATTACTTGTGATGTTTGATTCTCCAAACATTAATAATTGACTATTCTGATTGCTTATTAATGTCAAGTTGTTGAAGTTGAGAGCCTTTATTTGCACTTAAGTATATCCTACCAATTAGTTATACTTCAGAATATTTTGAGTATTTCTTGGCTTGATCTGGAAGCTTGATCTTGCTTTTCATGTGTTTCATTCTTTAGATATGATATGGAGGCAGCATACTTTGATGAAGGTGTAAGAAATGCAAAAAGGCAACAGTTGGAGAACAAAGCCTTGGATGTAAGCCTATGCCCTTTAGTAATTATAATTCTTATTTTGTTCTTAAACCGTTAATTTATCCAACTAGATTGTGTGCTTTTAAGGGAAAATGGGAATGTGTGATTATCTACTTCTTGCTGCTGTTGGAGGTGCTGCAGAACTTTCCTAGTAGAAACAAATGCAGTTCTAATCCCTAAGAAATCTTTGTTAATGAATTCTACAGTGTTTGGTGATAAATTCTATTTTAAGTCTTAAGTCTTCTTTGATTCTTTATTTTAACCTGTGTTTTGGTTTTACACACAGAGGTTTGCTGTGATTAGTTAGTAGTTAGTTGGTTTTTGTTTTTATTTTTTCTTAGTCTGGTATTATTTTATATCATCAGGCCTTGCAGCACCATTTTATAGTTCAAGTTGCCATGTAGGATCTTTTAGAAGACATTAAATTCTAACCTCAAGGATCTTTTAATAGGATTTTCTCTCTAATAAGGATGAGATTCAGGCCAGGTTAGCCTCGGCATGTTTTTTTTCTTAAAAAAAAATTCCTATTTTTAAAAAATATTTGGAGAAATTTCCTGTAAGGTAACGTAAAAAACTCATCCTGCTGACAATTAATTGTTTTCTTGTGAGTATTTTTATTTGTTCTACCTTTTAAAGGAAATGGAAGTTAGATTTAAGGTTCTTGATCAAGAAGCATATTGTTGAAAGTGCTATTTGGCCTGTATCATGTTTGGATGGATTACTGTAGGCCCCTAGCAGAGATCTCAACTGATGTAGTTTGTACCGTGGGCCTACACTCCCTAAATTTTTTTCTTCTGTTTTATTTCGATGGAGGATGGACAGGGATGTTCTTGTCTTGTCAACCACATTCCTTCTGTCTCTTTTTGCTATTCTCTATCCATAAGTTTTCTTATTTAAATTACAACTCACATTAGATTACTTGTTCTATTTGATTCATGAATACGACAGAAACTGGTGAGAAATTTTGCTAATGAAAACTCAGAATTTAGTTTCAAGAAAAGGAGAGATGAGCCAAGAAACTAGTGGAAGAGCTTTCTAATTATTGAGAGACTTAAATTTGGATTGAACAGCAATCCCTTTATATATATATCAAAATCGGCCCCCCTGCACTGATGTTTTATGGGAATGATACTAGACACTTCTATATTGTATTCTCAGGGTCCTATTCTTGTTCTGTGTTACAGGTCCATCTTGAGAACTTACTCCTTTCTTCCTTTACCATACTGATAATAATTTGTTCTAAAAACTGGCAGTAATGGAGCTACTTGCAAAAAGGGCAATAGTGCTATAAAATGTTAGTGGGAAGAAACCAAACACTTAAACCAACAAATTCAAGCCTAATTAAAAAGACTGTGACGAACTATTGTCTGTGCCTGCTTGTTCGTTAGATTATGGACGATGATTTGCCCAATATTGACCATAACCCCCAAAAAGATGGTAAGCTCACCCTGATTACCATTGCTTCCATTAATTGTATTATCCATTCCTACTAAGCTTTGTAATCGAGGAAGACAATATCCTAAATACTGATAACATCTTAGTTATCAGCGCTTGCTTTCTGCTTTGTCCTACTAACTATTCAAAGTTATTTATGGCTCCACTTGCTTACTTGTCGCTTCTGTGCCTATATGAACTTTACACCCTAAGGAGACTGCATATTTAGTTATCAAGTTTATTTACTCATTATTTGCCATAGATTCTCCTTTGCGTTCTGTACCTTCCCCTCTTCAGCACCTTAATCTTATGATGATAGTTCTCGGGTTGAAAATTAAAACAGAAGATCATAAGCAATTCAGCTGTGGAGTGGGTTATACCCCTAACCTGTGGCATTCCTCGGGTACCTCTGTTTCTGAGTGTTGAAGCAATTAGATTATGTAAATATCTCAAGTAATTATGTGGCACTGAAGGTCCATTTATTCTTAATTAATGTAATTTGTAAATATTCTGTAAGGTTGAAGTTGATTAGTTTGCGGAGACAGTTATGTGTCGTCTCATTGCATTTGTATTTCAAGTTCTTAAAAACCACTGGTCAGAGAATATAATAACATTTGTGATTAAGATTGTTGGTTGTTTAATCCTCGTGTTCAAGCTTGTTTGATGATAACGTTGATGACATTCAGGATCAAAGTTATTAATTTTCATGGTTAATCTTACTGAAGCCTCATATTTTGTCAGTCTAATTTCATGATTACAGTTATTTTGCTTATAGATGATGGTTAGAAGTAGTTATTGTTGTTCAGTAAGTTTAGTTTGAGGTTTCATTTGCGCTTTCTAAAGGGGTCCCTGGTTATGGACCCTCTACTAACCACTTGCATTTTCTTTTTTCTTACACTTGTCTTCTGCATAAATATTTGAAGCAAATGCTCTGTAGTATAGTATTTGGGGGCTGGCCTTTTGTAATGTTGACTTAAATTGTTGGCCTTAGGAAGTTTTCTGTAATTCTTCATAATAATAATGTACACGTTTGTATGATTCACTCTTTCTGAATTTCCCAGTTTGTGTACCCTGCTTATGTTACTATGCTGGGACATCTACGATCTAGAGCACTTGAGCATTTTAAGACTAGACTAGAGAACTTGCTCAACAAAGGGGAAGGATTTGCAGCTTCTGCCCATACATGTGCTGAATCTTGTATGCTCGAGTTTGATCGGGGATGTTCAGGTGATGTTTTATATAACGCAGAACTACTTTGCTTATGTCATTGCACTGGTACCCTCAAGCTTATGTGACTGCAATTTTTGCCATGTTAACTGTTAGATGTGTATGCTTGTTGTTTGCTTTTATTCTGTTTGCTTTTCGTAATGAACAAATTAGCCGTTCATAATTTATATTCATCACATCCTTGGATATCGAATATGTCTATTTTACAGAACCTGGCTGGTAATTTCGTAATGGGTAAGGACCGCTGTTGCTGATGTAATCTGTGAATACTGCATGATCTCACATAGTTGAAACACTCAAATTTTGTAGTGATGAATATCATAGTTGTAGATGTGTTGCTTGAAAGGTCTCCTCTGTCATGTCTTTGTACTTTAAGACATCAATTGTCAGGTTTTGCATTTGACAGGTGTGTGTGGGTAGAGTTGTCTGAACAAGCTAAAATGACTAGAACTCTGAATTGACCACAGAACTCCATAATTTGCTTTCCGATAACAAATTTACTAGAGCTCTAGGGTAATTCTCTTAATACTGACCGAAGTTATGTTATCTTAATAAGATTTGCTTCATTTATAATGTTGTGGAAATTACACTGGAAGGCTAAAGTATGCAGCAATGGTCTTGATTGTGTATAGAGCGTGCTGCTCATCATGTGCTCTTATTCTTTTCTTACCTAACTATCTAGAAACTGGAGAAGAAATGTAATCAAAAGCTTTCCTTACTTCCCCAGAGATATATACCCTTTCAGACTCCAAATTTATTAACAACTAAACTTGTGACTACCCAAGAGAGACCAATAATGGAGAGTCCAATATCTCAAAGATTGTGTTGTTGGTGGGCACCAAAAGGGAAGGTTATTTACAGTCTTGGTTTCTACAAAGAAAACGCCTGTTAACCAAAATCTCTTCTCCTTTTTAAGTTGTCAATGGGGAAAATTCTCTCCTGAGCTGCTTCTAAAGCAAAAGAAGAAAGAGAGAGAGCCAAAAAAAAAGAAGCATAATAGGTCCTTCATTTGAGTTCCGAACAGCCTTCTGAAGCAAAAAAGAAGAGAGAGAGAGAGAAGGGCAATATGTCTTTCATTTGACTTCCAAATAGCCTTTTCAAAAGGGTATTCTGTTGTCCTCTTTCAAGTGGTCTTCCCCAAGGGCTTCCAGGAAGGAGTTTGTATCAAATCTACCTTTATTTATGCAACTTTCCAATAAAGTTATTGATGTTAGTCATCTCTCAATCATGGGCATGCATATTTGTGTTGGAATTGGTATAACCTATTGGAGCTTTTGTTATGGGGCTTCATAGATGAAGAACTGGGTTTCATCTTGTGAATCAGGAGAGTTTCACTGAACTTAAGAGGAATTGATAACACTGTAGCTCTTTGACTGTGAGGATTGAAATGGTTGATACTCAAGAAGGCAATCTTTCTTGAGAGCATGTAGAAAAGTTCCCAACAAATTCATTACTTACGAAACAAAAAGCAATATAACCTGTATAGACACACTAGAGAAGTATTTTCTTATCCTGGTTTCCGAGTCAAGCTTATACAATTTTCAAACTAAAATTTCATTCTAATCTCATCATGCACAAGTAAAAATCATAAGGCACTTGGTTACTGATCAATCAACCATCTATTTTGTGTTACTTCTCCTAATGAAGTATACTTGCATGATCTGGATTATTATCAACTTTATGAAAGTAGTATATGATTCTTATACGATTCTTAATGACAAAGGTTTACAAGATAGCATCAAGGGAAGGCCTCATTTTAGTATATGGTCTTGTGCATTAACAATTTCTGCGCCCATTTACAAACACATGAAGATGTGCACTGTGCCAAGAAAGCATGCTTCTATGAACAGAAGGTTGTATTGAATGGGACGCCGAGTGACTCTGCCTCCAAAAATCCATTGTGTCGTTCAAAATAGAAAAGAGAAAGAGAATCATTGCTGTTATAGATTTGGTCTTTACATAGTTTTTGATAGCTGAACCGATTAAAAGGTATATAAACCCTTGTCAGTGAGAGTAAACTTCTACTCTCTTTTTTCATGTTTTAGAAGTTCTTCCTTCCCTCTTCTTTGTGAAAATCCTGTTTCTTTTTCTTGTGATATTTCTGACGAACAAATAGAAGTAAGAATTTAATTGATAAATACATTTATGTTCACATTGTGAACATCTACTGATTTGAATTGCAAATCTTTTGATTCATGATATCAAAAGGAAGATAAGGATTTCATGATAGTAGAAGTCATATCTTTTTCTGCATATTAAGAGTCCATGACATTTCATTTGCTTGCTTTTTTCAATCAGTGATGTTTGAGCTTCCCTTCTTTCAGATGCTGCCATACAGCAGGCCACTTGGGATGCTTTGAGAGTCCGTGAAAAACTTTATCGTGACATTGATTCACATGCATCATCTGTTCGAAATGTTAAGTTGTCTGAAATTACAGTTAATTGTGAGGTATCTCTTTCTTTCTATCTATAAAATGTCTCAGGATTGTTCTTCAGTTAATAGTAGTCTTCAAAGTGGTTAATAAAAGAGGTAAATGTTGATGCCTTATTGATGTGCAGAAACAACTTACCGAAGCAATAGCTGCACCCGTGGAGTCCCTATTTGAAGCTGGTGGAAAGGAAACCTGGCCATCAATAAGGAAGCTCCTTAAACGTGAAACTGAGGCTGCTGTATCAGAGTTCTTAACTGCTACTGCTGGTTTTGAGTTAGATCAAACGACAGTTGATAAAATGGTACAAAATCTAAGGGAATATGCAAAAAGCTTGGTGGAGAAAAAGGCAAGAGAAGAAGCTGGAAAAGTTCTGATTCGCATGAAAGATAGGTAGAGCACTTGTTTGGGAGTTTGGTTCTCTGTTTTCTATAATGATATATTTTTCGCTTAATCCTCTTGTGATAAAAAAAATTCAGGTTCTCAACTGTCTTCAACCATGACAAGGATTCAATGCCAAGAGTTTGGACTGGAAAAGAAGACATTAAAGCAATTACTAAGGATGCTCGTTCTTCGGTAATCATTTCTGTGAATTTCAATATTACTGGGACCTGTTTGTGTATAGTAGTATTTGGATGTCCTCATCTACTGCTCTGTTGCAGGCTCTGAGCATTTTATCTGTTATGGCTGCCATACGCTTGGATGAGAGGCCAGATAAGGTTGAGGATATACTTTTTTCCTCTCTCATGGATGGAAATGTTGCTGTTCTATCTTCTCAAGATAGGAGCTTAGTAACTCCTACGGACCCCCTTGCCTCAAGCACATGGGAGGAGGTAGTGGTTAGCTGGTGTAGTTACTCTCTTAGTATTGTCCAATGAGCTCCATGATGATTCATATGCACTTGGGAGGATAGTTCATTACTTACAGGGAAATCTTATTGTTGAGCTACTAGATCAAACTGAAAATTATCAATTGATCCAATTGAAAAATATGGATTCTTTTAGGAATTACTAGTGTAGAATGAGTTATAAGGGGGCTTCATCTGTATTATATTATTATCTATGAAATGAATTAATATTTAGAAACAAATACAATGCAGGTTCCACCAGAGAATATGCTTATCACACCAGTGCAGTGTAAGTCATTGTGGAGACAGTTCAAGGCAGAGACTGAGTATTCAGTTACACAAGCCATTTCAGCACAGGTAAAGCTTGTGATATATAAATGGCATCAAATTATATGTTTTTCAAGTGATGATATTACCGAATAGTGTGTATGAGAAAACCTTTGCGTTGTTATCAGATAATTATATAATTAAAATCGGGGACTTGGTGGATACAGAGAACCTTTGTTTTGGTGGGTTTGCAAATTGTTTGGCTACTGAAGAAATAATTCTTTTAATGGTTGCATATAAAAGATTTATGTCATGTCTTTAAAAGAGAAATACAAAGCATTGTATGCTTCAGTTGCTGTCTGAAACTAATAGCTTTTTCTCCATCTATATTTGACTTACAATGTAATATTTCCTTTCCATGCAACTTGTTTGCCATCCCGTCTGAGGCTTCAAATCCCTGGTTAATCTTTCACTTGGTCTGCACTAGTGTTGAGAGTGATTACGGCTGGCATGTTCTCTTTGATGATATATATATATATATATTCAAGGAAGACAACTAGAGTCTTGAATAACATAAATACAAAAATGCCATGGGCAGATAGTAGTGTGCCATGTGATCTTGTCAGTTGGGTTATGGATATGTTTCTGTGTATGCACACACACACACACACACACACACATATATATATGTTTGTATGCATATATGTGTATCTATAAATGTTATTCAGCAGTTTGCAATTGATGTGTGATTCTGTCATTCTTTTCATCAATTCTTGCTTCTCCAATGTTAAACTACTGCTTGTAAGTTTGTTCATGTGTTGTTCTTTCTCTTCTTGTTTATCTACTCCTAAGTTGGTCACACCAGGTAAGGACCACTAATTTTTTTCCATTTTGTGTCTTTGTTAACAAGCACTCATGTATGCTTTCACTTGTTTTCTTCAGGAGGCTTACAAAAAGAGTAACAATTGGTTGCCTCCACCATGGGCAATTGCGGCCATGATTGTCCTTGGATTTAATGAATTCATGCTTCTTTTAAAGTAATTATGCTTGATTCTTGTACAATTCATCAAAATTTGGAAGTCATTATATCTCTAGTTTTTCACCTCTCCAGTTACTAATTGTGCTCATCCGTCTTTTTTCTTGTGCTGATGGAACAGGAATCCTCTTTATCTGATGGTTTTATTCATCATTTATTTACTTTCAAAAGCCTTGTGGGTACAGTTGGATATAGCAGGGGAATTTCAACATGGGACTGTGAGTATGAAATTAAAAACACTAGTATTGTCCACATTCACACATATTTTCACATGGAAGTATGAGAAAGTTTCCAGATCTTGCAAGCATGTGTGATATTTATATATGTGCTCAGAATAGGTCCGAAGACTCCATTGTCTTTAGTGTTTGTCAAATTTTGGTCATGCTAATAATTTTGTAAATTTAAGTGAAACTTGTTGCTAAATTACATTTTTTGTTCACTGCTCCTGGCTTCATGTTTGTCTGAATCATCCCTTGATAAGTATGGCTTTGGAGTGTTCTGAATTTATTTTTACTGTCTCAAAATTTACTGCTTTCCAATAGGTTTTGGCCCCGCACTCATTTGGTTTGTAGTTCCTGTTTTAGATATGAGATTTGTAACTATAGCACTCTTTATAGAATACAGGAGCTGAAATGAGCTAACACAACTTGCTTTGAAAAAGAGAAATAGCATACGTAATAAACTGGCTGTCCTTTATCAATAAAGCTTTGCTATCTAATTGTCTATTTGCTGGGTTGATAGGTTGCTGGGTTGATCTCCATTTCATCAAAGTTCCTTCCGACTATCATGAACCTTTTAAAGCGACTTGCAGAAGAGGCACAAGGGCATGCAACTCATGAAACCCCACGGCCACCGCAGTCTCTGGCTTCGCAGAGTTTCAGGAATCAAACTCAGCCAAAACCAGTATCCTCAAGCTCAATACCTGAGTCATCTGTCTCATCAAATATTTCATCCTCTGATGGTGATGTTGAATACTCAAGCCCTATGTTGGTGCAGAGGCGAAGTGTGAAAGTTCAGGAGGCAGAACTTTCTTAATGATAACTAACCTGTGTAAAATATGTATCAAAAGTTGGCATAATTACTCTCTTTTTTCATGTATTATTTTGCCTTTCAGGTGGGGAGAGAGAGAAGCCTTTTCCGACTTTTCTTTTTACTTCTGTGACGGGAAAAAATTATAGGCTGGATGAGATGTTTGGCTGTATTCTGGGTAGGATTACAGTTACATCAGAATTGCGGGGAAAATCTTTACGTTAACAATTATGGTGATAATATCAATTGTAGGCCCTTTAAGTTTTGAGCAAAAGTTCTACTGTTTTATGAAATATTGTAAATGCTTTGTCAGTGATGATGTTTCATGGTATGGAGATTGGACTTAAGCCTCCAATCCACAAACCCAAACCTCGGGTGCTAAATAGAAATAGAAATTTGACAGCAGAGAAATAGGGGCAGGGTATCATATTCCTAAAGAGGAATTTGCACAACCTATGTTGATCCAGCAATCAGGAAATAAGAGTATGGGTTGGATTTAATTTGGATTTGTTTTATGCTCGGTTGTCCAACTCTCTAATACTAGATTTAAAGTTAGGTTTTAAGTCAACCTTCTTAACCAGTTTATTAGAATTGGTAATCATAACAATACAAAACAAAGAGGTAAAAGGAACTTAAAATTTGATGTTTAATCCGAGTTAAAATCATATATTGTTGTCTAATAACTAAACAAATTTTAAATTTCAGAGCATATTTTAAATAAATTTTATTGTATTAATTTAAATTTAAATAAATTTTCAATTCACATAATTTATAAGATGTTTATTTCAACCAAGAGTATGACAATATTATAAAATTTTTATTAGTATGAAACAATATAATATAATATCACTTGCTTTCTCACATGCATTTTCTTTAATTGGAATGTTGAAATTGCAACTCAAAACATCGCTAAATTCGGTGTCTGGGTACCGTATTAACTTTACCCTCTATAATTTTTTTTTTTCATATTTAATTTGCATTTATTAATGTTCCAAATTTCTAAAAGAAATAAACATCACTGTTATAAAAAAAATACTGAATGAAGATTTTTGTATTCTTTTCTGTTTTGGTAACAACATTTTACCTCTTTTTTGTATTTAGTTTCACTCAACAAGGGTAGGCAGGTTTTACTTGTGAAAATTGTGGAGAATTGTTTTTGGAAACTCTTTGAATTTGTTACTAAAAAAACTATCAAGTTTCAAAGAAACTCCTTTAATTAATTTAATAATGAGTTCATCAGTAGTGGAGATTACTTCGATTCAACAATAATAAGTATTTTAGCTCAGCTTCTTGATAAGAGATTGGTAGGCGGTCTCGAGCAAGTGACCATAAAGCAAGAGCTTATGGTGAGACCAGAGAGCAGAAAATTGGAAGTAGGTAGAGAACAAGGAATTTCACTTTTTGAACTGGATATTGGTTTCTGCGCAGTAAAAAGAAAGTAAGGAATGTGTTCTCCTTTGGAAATCTCTCTGATGCTTTTAGTATTTTAATAAGATGTTCGATAAGACAAAGCAATATTAAGAATTTTTTAGAGATTTCAGACTTTATCTTTTTACACCGAAGGTTTTTTTTTTTTTTAAATAACTTTTCAGCTTTTATGATTGGTAAAAAAGAAATTACTTTGTTTTGAATGGATAACTTCCTTGTTTGATGGCAATTACAACAGAGTTAAAAACTCATTTGCTACGGTTTTTATGATCCAATCTTGATTTTGAAGGAATTATTTCCTTTTGAAGACACAACTTCTTTTGCTTTATGATATAATAGAGTTAATTGAAAGTATCATTTCATTTTAAAATTAAAAATTTTTATTAACATTTTCGTCTTTTGAGCATCTCCCATTGTATGCCCCTACCCATATCCATGGTCAATTTTTTATTTAGGTCTAGGACGTCGGAGAGTTTACGGGATTATACCCTTTGAATGTTGGTCTTTGGGTATTAGTTTTTGGATTTTGGTGTTTGCTTGACAATAAGAGTACTTTTTTCTTGAATTCATTTGCCTTTTTATCTCAATAATAGTTTATTGTGACCAAGAGATTTTAGTGATTATAAGAGGACTTTGTATTTCGTTCATAAAGAGTCAAGATATGGCAGTCGAGTGGCACGATGTTCACCCATTTCAATGACGACCATATTCAAGTGGACACTTTGGATAATTTGTGTGCAAACGTGTTGGCAGTGCTGAAAATGTGTTGGAAGAAACAGTGGTCAAATCATGAGGCTAGGGATACTATGTTTATACAGACACTACCCTACTGGCTTGTAGATGCTCAGTCTTGCTGTATCTCCTCTATAACTAAGAGAATCATTTTCGATTTGTATGTTCCTAGAGGCATAATGGTTAGCCAACTCTAGACCGTATTGGATAGATGATAACTCACATTGCATGGGAAGGAGATCCTGGATGCCTTGGTCATTGCACAGAATAATACCGTGCCAATGAAATCCATGGCCACAACCCCGAGTTTGGTTATGCTGCCAATAGTAGTGAATGAGGCATCAGTTTTCACTTTAATTACCCCAGCTGGTGGTGGTGTCCATTGCTCTATTGGCGCTGCTACTTAGGGTGCAAGCTTGGAATTTGTGCTGCTTCAACCTTCATTTTAGCTTCCTTAACTATACTGAGGGGTTTAAGTTGCATGCGAAATCATGGTATGCCCTGTTTATATTGAACCATAATCCCTTGCACACTGTTAGGAAAATCTTGTAGAGGTCCATGGGAGACATGTACTCAGTTATTGACTCCCATGATAGTTCGCCCTACCGTTGGGTAGAAAAGAACATACTTAGGCCTTCCTTGAGTTCTTTCCAAACCCTCTGGCTAAAGATGCAATTGAAGAAAACATGGTGCGAAGTTTCCGACGGATACCCCCAAATGCAACATGAGTTTTGCAGTACCATTCCTCGAGTGCTTAACTTATCCATAGTAGGAACAATATCTTGGAAAAGTGGCCAGGCGAAATTCTAAACTTTGGGTGGAACCCTAGCTTTCCATAGCATGTTCCATGTTCGCATGCGTGCATGGGGTGGTGGGATCTCTTTCTCTAGGATCTTTTGGACTATATAGTACCCAGATTTAACCGTATTATCTTTTGCTATCCTCTACTCAGATGAATCTGTCTACCATAAGGATTTGCATAATGGGATGGATAGGATTGCCACATAACCATTGGCTGTGAATAACTCTCTGAACTTTGTGTCCCACTATTGATGAGAATCAGTGTTAATGAGGTTTGATACCAATTGGTTGTATACCGGTGAATATATTGACTAGAAAGATGGGGCTTGCTGGGAACCATTTATTAGTCCATACCTCAATCTTCTGGCCATTGCCTAACCTCCATCTAGAACCTTGTTGGATCATCGATCTTCCTATAAGCAGGCTGTGCCATGCATAGGAACCTGTTGGCTTCTTCTGGACTGTTTGAGGATTGGAAGCTGGGGACTACTTGGCCTTAAGAACCTTGTAAAAAGGGTATCCTCATTTTCCATTACTCTTCGCAATTGCTTTCCCAGTGAAGCACTGTTGAAGGCTTCTAGATCCCGAAATCTGGGTCCACCGTCCTATTTGGATATACAGAGTTGATCCCAGGTTTTCCAATGTATCTTCTTTTGTGGTCCCATATCTGCCCAACAAAAATCTGCCACAATCATTCTGAGGGTATGAGTCAAGGATTTGGGCAGCATAAAGCAGCTCCTAATGTAGGATGGTATTGCCTGGCAACTGCTTTTGATTAATACTTCTCTTTCCGCCTGTGAGAGAAGTCTGCTTTGCTAAGCAATCAATTTGGATCGAAGACGATCTTTGATTATATCCAGTTCTCGTTTCTTACTTCCTCCCCATGAGTGAAGGGAAACCCAGGTAGGAGTCCCCAGCCATGGATCTCTCCACTCCTAGCAGTGCCGTCAAAGACACCTGATTTTCCTCCTGTACAATGGCGCTAAACGTCACTTCCGAGTTTGCCAGGTAAGTTTAGGGCCATACCCGGGCAGTTGCAACCCTATGCAATGTTCCTCCGTTAGCTGTCATAGGTAAGAGAGCTGAGAGGCCCTCCTTGCATAAGAGAAATAGACTAGGTGATAAGGGGTCTCCCAGCCGCAGGCCACGTGAAGGATTTATCATCCCAAACTGACGCCCAATCAGTACAATGGAGTAGGATACAGATTGTACACAGTTCATGAAAAAGGTAACCCATTTTTCTCAGAAACTGATAACTCTACTTACGGAGGCTAGGTATTCCTATTCCACCCTGCCGTAGGCTTTACTCATGTCAAATTTTAGAGCAAGTTATCTTTCAGATCTTTTCATCCTTTTCTTCATTTTATGTAGTGTCTCCTAAGCTACCGAGACATCATCAAACATCATCAAGCCTCTGGTGAAGGCTGACTGAGTTTTACCCATAATAATAAAGGGTAGTAACTCCTTTATGCGCGCGGTTGGCGAGAGCCTCGGAATCGAGTTTGTAGATCAACATTACAAAGGCTAATAGGACGAAAGTCCCTAGGTGTTTTAGGGTCCTTGACCTTTGGAATTAATACAATGTTGGCGTGATTCAAATCACGCATGCAAACTTTCAAAATGCCTAACACCATGGCTTAGGTGATCTTCAATTTTATACTTCAAATTTAACATTAATTTAGTAATAAAATTATTTTAATATATTTTAATATTAAATTTTTTTATTTTCATCTCATTTACACTAAATTAATGTTATAATATTATTTTAATCGTTAATATATTGTTATATTTATTATATTATGCTATCAACTAAAATAAATTTTATTTTTATTATATTTATGCAAAGTTTAAATTATATAATAAATTATAAATTATTATAATTTTTTATATATTTTTAAATAATAATTTTGATATTGTATATAATGATATTATTAATTAAATAAAATATTATTATTAATAATTTAAATTAAATAAAATTATATATTGAATATTGATTATATTTTGAAGATTTTGATGATATATTTTCAATGGTATATTTTTTTAATAATATAATATATTTATTAAATTATTCATCAAAGATATATTTGATTCAAAAACTTAAAAAAAGTAACATAAAAAAATTGAAAAGTACATTTGATGTAGCTGATTTGGTACAGTACTGTAGCTGCACCAAATTGTCGATTGATATTTATCGTTTCATTGGAGATCATACTAGCAGAATTTTAACACTAAAATGACGTTTTACCATCTTCATTGGAGATGGCTTTAGTCATGGGCACCCACAAGATGTCAGTATTCTTGAAAGTATAATGCATTATAGCCGTCAAGACCGGGTGTTGTATTGGGCTCCATTTGCTTTATAGCAGTGAGAACTTCATGGACAATATAACCATGATCCATTTTTCAATTCATCACTTCGAGAATTCTACTGGATATTGTTTTGTTCCATTGGCATTGTCATGGTGAAGAATTCTTTAAAATACTCTAAGAAAACCTCTTTAACATGCTCTTCTGTTTGCTGCTAAACTCCTTCCTTATTTTTGATTCAGAGTACCCTATTTCGGTTTCTTCTTTTGAAAGTTGTAGAATGAAAGAATTTAGTGTTTCTGTTACCTTCTCTAAGCCATTAGTTATGAGATCTTTGCCGCCAAAGGATTTCTTCTTAATAGAGCAGTTGTTTAGTTGTGTTTTGCATACTTCCATTACCACTTAAGAATGCCTTTATTCTCAATCTCTCAAGAGATGTCCCAATTCTCTTTATAGGACAGCTATTTGATGTAGGATATTAGCTAAAACCTCTTTATTCCAAGTGGTTAGGGTGTGTTTATAATTTTTGCCCTTTTGATGGATCTCAGCCATAGAACTGACCCCTTTTTTACCCCAACTAGATGCTATCACGTTGTCATAGTCAAGATGAGAGGTCTACACATTTTCAAAAACGAAATCTTCTCCATTTAGGTTTCAGATGGGTAAAATGATTAGTGAAAAACAAAGGCAAGAGATGTTAAAGCCAAAAGACTAGTCACATGCATTATGGAATAGGGCCATCAACTCACTGTTGGTCTACTTTTGCTTGTCTCTCCTTGATCCTCTTGACCACGTGAACCGAGAATCGAAGAATGGCACCTCTTAGAAACTACAATATGTAACTACCTCATTAAAGTTATCTAGCTGTCTTCGGTGTCGAGTAGGGCCTCCTTGCTTTTCCTCCATGGATAATATTACATTAGAGTCTCCCACACATAACTACATGAGGGTTGAGAAAGAATGCAATCTTCTAAGTAGATGCTAATGGTGGAGATGGTTCTTAACAAAAAGATAAACAAAAAAATGTACAAATTTCTTCAAGATGTGAGGATTACATTAAACTTTAGGTTTAATTTGTATTCATTAATTTCAATCTTACTAGATGTAAGAGGATAACAATAAATTTTTTGTAAGATATATCGAAGATCCTTAACACGATTTGCATACCCGTAATCAAGTCTAACATCAATGGTATTTTACAAAAAGATAAATTTCTCAATTTTTTTGGTGTAGAAAAAAAGGAAGAAATTGATTTAGAAGTATAAGACTTCTCAATTTTGTACTTTTCAAATTATGTCAATTTGCATAATGAATAGTTTTATTTATAGACTTTTTCATGTATTAGAAACATCCTTTCATGAAGAGATATAACCTTTAGTGAATGCATCTTTTGATGAAGAGATACATATGTTCTTGAAAAAACATGCTCAAATGGAAATGTATGATTGTTTAAAAGGACACAATACTTGGAAGGATTTTTAAGACTTCTCATTTTGCAAATCCCTTATAATCTCCCACCATTTTCAAGACACAGGTTTTCAAATAAAGGTATCTTGCGATTTAAACCTTTACTTTAGTAAGTAATGGTTTTCACTTATTCTAGATAAAGTGATAGATAAGCTTTGAACCAAATATTCATTAGAACAAGTACGCAAAGCTTACACATGAAATCTTGATACCATTGAATTTCTTAATAAAATGACATTTTTAATATGGCCTTGTGTCTTATATCTATTTCATGAGAGCTTTAAGAATCAAGCTCGTTAACTCCAAGAAGCGACCCTAATTCACTCTCGTATAGCTAAACTCTATCGAAATGTCTTCATAATAAGCATTTTAGCACATACATGCTTTAGGTTCATTAAGAGCAAAAGCTCAACTTTATTTCTTTATTCATTTATTATCAAAATAATTTCTTCCTTGAGATGTATCTATTGTCAAGTACTTGTAATCACTTTGATAGTGTACTTTCACCATTGAACTCAAGACTTAATGCTACTTAAGTGTGAATTGAGTTTCCACCATTGGTGATCATTTAAGATATAGGGTTGAATCTCATCCTTAATGATGTCTTCCACACCATATCCCTTGTCAATCCTTTCATCAAGGATCTACAAGATTTTATTCTGTTCTTATAAAAATTATGGATATTACTCCATTTGCAATTAAATCCTTCACATAGTTATGCCTTAGCCTAATATGCCTAGACTTTCCATTATATATCTGGCTATATGCCTTTGAAAATGTTGAGTGGCTATCACAATGTATGGATATTGGTACCATTGGTTTTGTATCTCATACAGTAAATTTCTAAGCCATTCTACCTCTTCGTTTCTCGCAGCCAATGCTACAAATTTTACAACCATGATGGAGTCGAAAATGCAAGTTTATTTCTTAAAGCCTCAAGAGATAACACCTACACTAAGAGTAAAGGTCTAATCACTGGTTGAAGCCTGACTTTTTATATAAGTTACCTAATTGGCATCTGTGTATCCTTCCAACATCGAGAGATACCATTATAGTTTTAAAGTATAATTCATTATTTCCCTTTAAGCATTTTAATTCTCTCCAGACAGTATGCCAATAGTCCTTACTTGACTTGCTTGCATACCAAATCAGTCTACCTACAAGATATGCAATGTCTCGTTGGGTACATGTCATAACATATATTAAACATCTAATTACTTTTGAATATTCAAAGTATGCTACTGCACTACGTTTATTTGGTACTAAACTATTATTTTGGTCAAATGGAGTCGTAACTGGCTAACAATCGCGTTGATTAATTTTTTTAATATATTTTCCATATAGTAAAATTGAGATAAACCTATACTCTCACCATCTCTTGTTATTTTGATTCCTAGAATTACATCAGCTACCCCTAAGTCTTTTATATCAAAATTTTTAGACAAGAAACTCTTAGTATGTTATACCTTATCTAGATCAATTCCAAATATTAACATGTCATCTAATCATAAACAAATTATGATACCCTTTCTATTATGGAACTTACTATACATAAACTTAATAGATTCATTTATTTTATATTCATTTGTAAGAACAACTTAATCAAACTTTTGAAGTCATGGCGTAACAACTTGCTTTAATCCATATAAGGACATTTTCAACTTACACACTTTCTTTTCTTGATCATTAACGGATTGTGTCATATACACCTCTTCCTCTAATTCTCTATTTAAAGGTTTCACATTCATTTGATAAATAACAAACTTATAGATGAAAGCAAGTGCTAATAGTACTCTTATTCTAGCAATTCTTACCACAGATGCATATGTAATCAAAATAGTCAATATTTTATTTTTGTGTAAATGTCTTAGCTATTAGTCTTGCTTTAAATTTACCAATGGTACCATCTATTTTTTATTTTCCTTTTAAAAATCCATTTACACCTAACGAGCTCGAAACTAGGTGGGAGACCTACTAATTTCCATATCTGATTCCCCATTATTAAGTCCATTTCCTCTTGTATAGGTTCTTTCCAAAAAGTAGCATCTCAAACTTTATTACCTCTTCAAATGTTTCTAGATCACTTTCTGTATTATAGCAAATTAGAGCATAACTTTTTATGGATTCTTTTGCCCCTTTTACTAAGAACATAAAGAAATTTGGTCCATAAGTTTTTTTATCTGTTAGCTTTCTGACTTCTTCTAAGTTATGAGTGTTTCAATGTACCTTTATTAGATATATTATTTTTTAGATAATGTGTATTAGAATGGATTGAGTTAAATTTAATTTTTTGAAAAATTACATTTCTAGACTCATTATATTTACAAAACATGAGTCATTAGATTCAATAACCATGAATCTTTATGGTTTGCTATTTTCAGCGTAGGCAAGAACACATATTGAAATCTTCTTTTTCCTAACTTCTTTCTTTTTGGTTCAGGCACCTTGACTATTGCCTTACAGCCCTAAACTTTAAAATAGTTAAGGTTGGGCTTTCTTTTCTTCCAAAGTTTATAGGGGGTTATTTTGTTCCTTTAGTTTGGAACTTTATTTAAAATATAACAAATCGTTAACATCGTTTCTCCCGAATAACATTTTGCTAAACCTAAATAGAATAACATTGGCATTTACAATTTCTTCTAATACACTATTTTTCCTTTCAGTTATACCATTTTGTTATGGAGAATAAAGTACACTTCTTTCAATGAACTATTCAAGTAGACTCAAAATAACTAGGATTATAAAATTCTTGACCTCTGTCGCTCCTTAAGCATTTAATAAATGTCGCATGTTGAAGTTTAACTTCAGTTTAAATATCTTAAATTTATCTAAGACTTCATCTTTTGAGTACATTAAATATAATAGCAATACCTAGTGCAATCATCTATGAATTTCACAAAATATTGTTTACCACCTATGGTGCGCCAACTATGTAAATCACATACATCAAAATGAATTACGTCCAACACTTTAGAACTTTTTTCAACTCCTACAAAAAGAAGCCTAGTTATTTTAGTTAACATATAAGTTGTACATGCATCCAAATTTTTGTTTGTCTTAAGAATCAAACTTAACTTTATCATTTCATCGATATTCCTCAAATTAACATGCCCTAAATGAATATGCTATAAATCAAAGGACTCAATAATATAAGCAGAAGTAGTAGTATTATTATTAACTACATTTAGTTTGAATCTATGCTCACATAAATATCCCTTCCCTACAAATATTCCTCCTATAAAGAGAATAAACTTGTCTCCTTCAAATGTAGACTTAAACCTACACTCATTAAGTAAAGGTATAGAAATTAAGTTCTTTCTAACTTTTAGTATAATATATATTGGTAAGAGTAAGTATTTTTCGAGAACTGAATTCTAATTTTGCCGTCCCTTTGCCTTTGACTTGGATAGTGGATAAATTTCTCATATATAGAACAACTACATCTTTTTCATCAATTATCTTGAAGAGATCCTTATTCCTACATGCAAGGCGAGTTGCACCAAAGTCTATCCACCATGTTCTAACATCTTCAATCATTTTGACCTTGAAAATGACTGCAACAAGGTCGTCTTTTTGTTGCGTTATAATCCTTCTCTTTATTTTTCTTCTTTAGAAAATGACATTCACTCTTGAAATGTCTAGGTTTGCCACAATGGAAACAATTACCTTTCTTTTTCTTCCTTTTGTAATCATTCTTATTGTTGCTATCATGAGATTTACCAAAATTGCGATTTGTTTTCTTTAAGAACTTATTGGGTTTACATTCCTTCATCACATAAACTTTCTCATGAGGAAAGTGTTCCTTAGTATCATCTTGTTTACAATATTCTTCTTCAAGTCAAAGGTGATTAACCAGTATGCATAATAGTGTCATCCTTCTTATGTTTCAGACTTCTTTTAAAATCTTTTCATGAAGGAGGAAGTTTACTAATCATTGAGAAGACAATAATAGTTTCATCCATATGCATCTTATGTTGTTTGTAATTCTTGAGAATTCATTCAATTTCATGCATTTGTTCCATGACAAGCCTACCATCAGTCATCTTATAATTATTGCACTGATGAACAAGAAACTTCTTACTTACTGTGTCTTTAGACATGTATCTTTCCTCAAGTTTCTCCCATAGTTCTTTTGTGGATCCCACATTCTAATTCATATACGCATCATACATGCCATTTAGGATGTGTCCTATTTAATGTAGTCATTAAAGTCCCTTTTGTATTTTTCACGAATTTCAGCAATGGTCTCGCCTTCCTATCTTCTGGCCTTATTGTGTTAGAACGTACACCGCTTTCAATGTTGTTAGAAATAAACACATCTTCTTTTGGCATCGTAGGAAGTTGGCACCATCGAACCTCTCAAGTTTGACAATGTCGAAAGTCACCTCTCTCAATGTTACAGAAGCCACTATTATAAAATATTATTTGAACCTAAATATTATTGGTGAAGATGGTTCTATAACAAAAAGATAAACAGAAAAAGGTGCAAACTTCTTTAAGGCATGTAAGATTACATTAAGCTTTAGGGTTAATTCATTCCCACCAGTTTCGATCTCACTAGATGCAAAAGGATAACAGTAAATTTCCTACAAGATATAATAAAGATCTCGGACTTGGTTTGCCCACTAGTAATCAAGTCTAATAATAATGGTATTTTACAAAAGGATCGTTTTCTCAATTTTTTTCTGTGAATGAAAAAAGAAAGGAAGTGATTTAGAAGTAAAAGACTCGTCAATTTTGTACTCTTCAAATGTATGTCAATCTGCATTAAGAATAGTTCTATTTATAGACTTTCTTGAAGAGATGTAACTTTTCATGAATGCGTCTTTTGATGAATAGACACATGTGTTCATAAAAGAACATACCTAAATGGAAAGATATGATTGTTCAAAAAGCCATCATTCTTGGAAGAATTTTTAGAACTTTTGATTTTGCAGATCCCTCACAGGTGCCATGATTCTATTCTTTCATGGGTTAAAGGGTTCCCATAAAATCCACTAATAAACCTCCACCTTGGCTTTACCAATCTGTATAGATCCAAGCATCAATGTGGGATGCCAAGTAGGATTTGACTTCTATGTGAATATGCTTCCAAAACAAAGCCAAGCCTTCACTCTGACCGACATATTCTACTACTAAACAACCATCATCATATGTTAAACTAAATCATATTTGCTCCAATTCTGTCTAAATGTTTTGTTCTCAAAAGAAAAACCATTCAGGAATTTAATTGCCTAACCAGCCTGGTTAGCTCATGAACTATCCAAAGAGCCCTTAGACCTCAATAGTTTCAAACAAGGCAATTTATAATTTTCGACAAAGCTAGGTGACACTAATTTCTGTCGATTCTGAGAGATCCACAAGTTTTTGATTGTTTTCATCCAAGCAAACCTTTTTCAGTTATAAATTTGAATCCCCAAATAAAATTTTCTCCTGTGATCTGTTTCCCTTCTTAGAAAAAAGAGCTTATATATTAGTTTTATGCCAATATCGCTAATAGCCAAACCATTTCCAATTGGATTTTGTTTTTCTTGGCTTGGCACAAGGTGGTTTACTACTTGCATAAGGTAGGTTAGAGTTTGCATGGGATATGTTTGTGATTGCATGGAGCAAGTTGGTGTTTACGAGACATGTGTTATACCATCTCTAATGGCGGACACTAAAAATTACATTATTTTGATGTAAAAAAGCATATCGTTGAAATATTCTAACACCAAAACTTTTTCATCCTATATACATTAAAATGTATAATTAATATTTTTAATAATATTTTTATAATAAATATCATTAAATAATATTTATAATATTAATCAATTTATTTAAAATAATAAAATAACTAATTTTATGTAATTTTTTATTAATTTATTTAAGAGAATAAAATATTTTTAATTAAATAATGTTTGAAATAATTTTTAAAAAACTAATAATTTATTTACTTAATTTTTATTCACTTAATTTTTAAAATTAATTTTTAATTACTCTAATTTTGAGTCACTTAATTTCAAAATTAATTATTATAAGTAATTATTAGATATTATGTGATTTAAAATAAAATTTATGTTGTAATCATTATTCTATTATTATATTTATTTTAATTATGATTTTAATTAGAACCAATTTTAGTTTTATTCTATTTTTTGGAGTTGAAATTATTTTTATCATTAATTTATAATTAATAATTTTTAAAATATATTTTTTACATAAAAAATTTACCATTATATATAATTTTAATATTATTTAAATATTTAATTAAGAAAAATAAATTAAATAATATTATGAATATGGATCTTATTTGAAAGCTTTTAATGAGATGTTTTTAATAATGTAATTATTTTATAATAATATAATTTATATATTTAATTATATATCAAAAACTTAATTAAATTGAAGATAAAAATAATTTAATAAAAATTAAAAAAAAATTAAAAGATGCTTGTAACATATGACTACTACATTATATCCCCTTAAATTTGATGTGGTTTTGTTTGTTAGGCTACATATTTAGCATTGTCTGCATGATTTTATTCTACATCACTTGTCATTTACACTGTAGTGATTATTTTATTGACAGATAAGAAGTATAATTAAAAAAATGTTATTATCTTTGATATATAATGTGTACTTAGGAATAAGTTTTCAACCATAGAAATAATAGGATATTTAAAGACCACAGTGTTGTGTTAGTAAAATTTTAAATTTGTCAAAAATAAATCTAATAGACTTAGCATAGTTTATAAAATGTACTATACTGATTTCACAAAGTTAGAACGACAAAATAACTTGGTACCCGACACACTCTTGCAATAGTTCTTACATTGATGAAGAATGTAAGAGCAAATATGATGTTCTAAGAAGTACTTACGTCAATGCTAGGAGGCTAAACTTTATTAGAGTAGATAGTGTCAATCTTGGTCTATTTAGTATTCAATATTGCTGACATACTAATGTTAGGAGTTGCTAATGATAGTAATTACACTCACAACCTGATGATTAAGATAGTTTGAGTGCCAAACAACTGGAATTTATCATTCACAAGCTTCACAAGCTTCATCAATTGTGCTGCAACAATAGTTCAAACCAGAATAAATTGACATTTTATCTCATTAAAGTTGACAGTAACACAAGCATTGGGTTGACAGTAACACAAGCATGGCGACTCAGATGTAAAGTAATCATATGTTCACATGAACCGCTCAAATTCTAAACCATATGTACACTGCAAAATAATTTGCAACCTGCAATAAACCATATAACCCCTCTAACTATCTCAAATTTTAGAATTGGGATGAATAGATCAACCATCAAGTAATAGAAGAAATTATTTAAATTTATGGGTGCTATGAAATCATATAAACATTGGGTCTTTTGCAGCATTTTAAAATTTCATTCTGTGTGGCTAAACATGGAGTTCAGAAAAATGTGAAAAAAAAAAAATACTATCAAAACCATATCACAATTTTGCAGCAACTTCAAAATCTTATTCCAAAATTTCTTGTCACCCTCAATTTCATGCAAACACAATAGCAGCCAAGATCACAAACTCTCATTCCGGAGATCTGAGGTTAGTGTTGATTTTTATTAATTTTTTTCTAATTTTTCTTTCAATTTTTCTTTTCTTTAAAACATTCTTTTTCTTTCTGTTTTAATTTCACCTTTAATCCTTAATACCTAATTCTAATGTCATTTATATCAATGAATCAATTTAATCACATTGATAAATCAAATTTTCTTCAAAAAAATTTTAAAACTCACATATATAGGGACAAACATTGGAATTTTATGTCATATGTAAAAAAAAAAAAAAAAACATTTCTTGACGCTGGCTTCTCAACTGTTTTACTTTGAGCCTAGTTTTAGACCAGTCTTAATGCAACAGCTAACTAGGTTTTAAGTTTGGAAAGTATCTCCTCTCCTATGTTATCCAACTCCCCCTAAAGAGTCAGTCCATCTAGGGGCTTGCACTGACCAGAGAAACAATAAATATGTAAAAAGCTGCACCAAAATTTTCCAATGAAAAGATTCAAATGTTAGAAACAAGTTGTACAAATAATACAGCAGACGCCTAGCAAAAGACAAAAATTTAGGCATAATAACATGACATCCTTTGATACACCTGTCAGATCAGAATCCAAAATCCAGGATGCCACATGAAGAAAACTGACAAAGAGGAAGAAAATGCAACTCAAAAAGCATAATCACAAGAAGTTACCAAATCCATCTCATGACTTTCGCTTGTGCAGTAATTTAGAGATTGTCAGGTCAGCACCTCCAAATCCATCCATTACAGCAGCTGCTGAAGGGAACTCGGCTCTAGAAGTCAAGCTATAGAAACAATTATCAACAAAAAATGCGAATGGAGCAACATAGACCAAATTATCAACAAGATTAAAAAGTATGAATATGTTATGCACAGAATTCAGAGTAGGGCTATGCAATTTCGTAGCAAAATACCACAGCAGAATTACACATATATCTTAAGTATTGTTAAGAATAACTTCATATTTCTTCAAAGGAAAAAGAGAAAAAACAAAAACAAAAAAGTGACAGGTTCTTGTTTCAGTTCATCTAAAATCACAAGAAAAAGAAAATAAACATCTACCTGCTCCGCAAAACAATGCAAGTCATGCCTATTTGCTCCGCTCCAGCCACTCCAGATTGGCTTCCTGCAATAAGGACACAATTGTAGACAGGTAACCCTGCATATTCTGCACCCGCACGCAAGGCAGCAACAATCTTCTGTAAGCTGGATAACCCCCAACATGTTAGTAAAAGTGAAGAAAGCACAGGATAATTAGGAACAAACTAACATAAACGGGTAACAGAAGAAATGTCATTTAATCTTATACACAGTTAACCATTCAAAATGAAGAAGACATGTAGTGTCAAATTGGGAGAAAGCAACAAATTGCTAATGCACAAATTGAATACACAGTCTGAGATTGAAATCAAGCAGAATATCAAGCAAACGCTTGGTTAAGTTTAAGATACTATAATGTGAAGTTGAAATCTATACCTAGTCCAGAAAAGTTGAACTGAACTTTGCTTTCTAATTCTATCTTCCCAATTATCTCCAAAGTGATGAATGGTATATATCAACATAGCCTACATTCTTTTCTCCTCTAAGCATTATACCACTGGAGTCTCCCAGAATTTTTCTATTTTTTCAAATAAAAAAATACCTAATCTCAAACAAACTTCCTCAACCAACATTTACTTAAATCTCTTCATTTGATCAGATTGTTTATACTACTCATAACAGTGTTTTTATACTGTCTTTCTTTCGTGGGAGGGTAAATTTTGTTCATGATAAAAAGAAGAGAGGTTGTAAGCACACCAAAAATTTGAACAAACGAATCATTTCTGCTTTTCAACTCATTAGTAAATGGAGACTATAAAAAGCAATCAAGTGGCTAGGATCCGTAGCATAAAAACTCAGTCTGAAACATCCATTTAGCATTAGGGTCAAGAGGATCTCTCCAATTGATAAGCTACCAAAGGAAGTCACCATGACATGAAAGTATGGTTTTTGATCGCCTATATTCTGCACGAAAAACAGAAATTTTAGCATACTATTTCCTCAAAGAGCACTAGAAGGTAAAACAAGATTTGCAAAAGTGCCTCAGCAAGGTAACAAATCCACCACAATGACAGTATGATGCTTGTCCATTTGACTGGGCAAAGCAAGCAAATAGGTTTGGTCCAATTTTATGAATTATAGAGCATGGACCAATGACTCCAGTAGGAAGCTTTTGGAGAAATGCAACCATGATATAATTGCCTACATGAATTCCTTACCTACAAAAGACATCACCAGCAATTTTATAATCTGTATCTTTTAATGCATTTCCCTCCAATCTCAAAATACAAATCATCATCCTGCTGGGTGATATAATCCATATTCAGGAGCATGGAGAACAAGGTGAATGGGTTTAAGGCTATAGTAGCCATCCAAATCTTAAAAGGGCTTGCAAATAAACCTATTGAAAAATTTATTCATAAGCAAATTAAACAACAGGTAACACCCAACCACAATTTTTCACTTTATAGGACATTTAAGCATGTTAACAAATTACAATTAACAACTTAATTTACTCAGTAGCACAAGGATGGAAATCTTGACAGATTTCAAGCTAGTGGCAAGGAATTTCCAGTGTCTTCCAGGAGAGTAAAGAAACTTGATGCCCTATCACACTATGGAAGAAGGGAAACCATGGAGTTTAAGTGCCAGAATAAAAACAATTTAGACATGCAAAGTATCAGTTGTTTGACTGAAAAGCATGGAGTGAGCCATCTCGTAGCACCTATCAACTACAAGTATGACTTGCTACAACTATGACATACTCATGTCCTAGAGCTGCTCTCAACAACCCAAAAAGAAAATCTTGTACTGCATCAAAACGATGTCAGGAGCAACTGTGCAAAAGATATTTATTTTTTTCTTATTGCTTAAAATGATTGATACAAGCATATATAAATATATATATATATATGTACCTAGTTTGGGAGAGTATCATCCCCAAAAATTAGGAAAGCTCACAAATCTCGCACAGTTACAACTAAATGCAAAGAAACAGGGAAATAAAAAATGACCCTCTACTTTCTAATTTTACACTGTAAATTAACTTCCTAAGAAATTTAAATTCAACACTCTCCCTCAAGCTGATGAATAGATATCTTCTATTCCCAGCTTGTCTGCAGTCACAAGATAAGCACTAGCTAAACCCTTGGTCAACATGTTCGTCATTTTCTTGCGAGTGAAAACATAAAGTGTGCAAATCAACCCACTTTCCAAAAACTCCTTTATAAAAACTTAATCAATTTCAATATGCTTAGTTCTACCATCTTGAACTAAGTGTGTGCCACTAATGGCTAACTTGTTGTCACACTAAAGGCCCATTCATCCTTACCATTTAATCTTGAGGTCATGCAAGATAATCCTCATCCATAAAAGTTCACAGATTACATGTTCCATGGCTCTGAATTCTGTTTATTGCATTTAACCTAGCCATCATAGATTACTTCTTGCTATTCCAAGTAACTAGGTTTCCATAGAGTAGGGTACAATACCCAGTAGTTGATCTTCTATCTATGACTGAAACTGTCCAATCTGCATCTGTGTAGACTTCAACAGTCTGGCTTTTCAAGTCTCTTTAAACATGACATTTGCAAGAGTAGTTATGAGGTAGTGTAACACTCTATACACTGCTTGGAAATGATTATTATTCCAACTATTCATGAACTGACTTATTACACTCACAACATATGCTATGTTTGGCTGTGTAGTAGACAAGTATATTAGCTTTGCTAAAAGTTTATGATATCTTCCTCTATCCACTACTTCATCATCTCTAGCTTCACTTATATAGATGCATCAATTGTTTGCAACCTAACTAAACACAAATCATACCCGCAAAACCGTAGGTCAACAAACTAGACTAAACCCAAATACAACCCAACCTGATCTTCAATCTAGTGGGAAATTACCCAATCGTCCTATTGCTCTTAGGAGCAACCAAATGGAAGAACCCAACCTTCATGATTGCCAGAAGCAAAATTATAGGCTCTACGAGAGAAGGGCTTATGTTTCCACTGCGATGAGAAATTTGGAAATGGTCAGTGCGGCAAAACCAACCGTAAGTTTTACTGGTTTTGCATGAGGACGAAAATAGAGCCGCTTGTGAGCTGAATGAAGAACTCTTGAAAGAGAATCTTGTAGTCAAGGAAAACTTCGAGTCATCCATCAACTCTATTGTGGGATTAACCAACACAACACGATGAAGATTAAAGGACAATTTGGTCACCACAAGGTAGTGCTTATTATCGATTGTGTGGGGCAACCCATAATTTTATTCCTCACTAGTTAGTCTAAAAATTAATTTTGATTTATATGACAATGGACTATGGGGTGATCCTAGAGATTGGGGTGGCATGCGAACGAGAGAAGAATTTGTAAGGAAGTGATTATCTCAGTGGAAGGATTAATTGTAGTAGAAGAATTTTTTACCCAAATCCAAGGAGCATTGACATTATTATTGAAATGAAATGGTCTCAACTTTGATGAGATGCAAGTAAATTGAAAGAGATTGGTTATGACCTTCAGCATGGGGAATGCTATGATGACTTTAAAAGGAGACCCAAGATTAGGTAAGATGTTCATATCTCTTAGGACAATGAGGAAAGCCATTCAATATGTAAGGAAAGGCATTAGGTGGAATTAGGAAGTGTAGGGGTGGGAGGGGATGTTATGGCGTCTGATTTAATTCTTAGCAACTTTTAAGAATTATTGTAGGAACACCAACAAGTACTTGAGAGAGTAAAAGGACTCCCACCAACCACAATGCCCGTCATGCTACGCGACCCATTAAAAGAGTTCCCACGATGAATGCCCAACCTTATCACTATCCACACTTTCAAAACAAATATGATAAAAAGGCATGCTAAGGAGATGTTGGCAACAAGCATAATTTAACCTAGTATCAACTTATTTTTGAGTCCAATATTGTTGGTTAAGAAAAAGGATGCCAATTAGAGATTTTGGGTGGACTATCGTGCTCTTAGCAAAGCCACCATTCCTAATAAACATATTGATGAGCTGTTAGATGAACTACATGGAGCTACGATGTTTTTAAAGTTAGATATGAGATCGAGGCATCAGTAGATTAGAGTTAAATAAGAGCATGCACCCAAGACAGTTTTTAGGGATGCATGAAAGGCATTATGAGTGCCTAGTTATGTCATTTGGACTCATCAACACTCCCTCTACTTTCTAGTCGATAATGAATATGATATTCAAAGAATTCTTCGTACATTATTATTGTAACTTTTGATGATATCTTGCTGTATAACAAGAATTTGGAAGAACATCAGAAGCACTTGGACTTGGTCTTAATGACATTGGATAAGCATCAGTTTTATGTTAATGAAAAGAAATGTCTCTTTGCTCAATCAAGGATAGACTATTTAGGTCACATTATGTTGGAGGCAGGGGTTCGACAAATTCAACAAAGTGGCATCTATAATAAATTGGCCAACTCCTCATCCCTCTATGAGCTAAAGTGATCTTGGGTTTTATGAGGCATTACCAGTGCTTTATGACTGGATATGGTGCTATTGTGTGGTCTTTCACTCAACTTGAAAAAGATTCATTTGGATGGAATGGAAAGGCAAAAGAGGTATTCAATAAGTTGAAACATGCTACGTCCTCAACGACAAGGCCTAGAAGTTGTAATTATGCAAGGTCATCAATCCATAGCTTATTTTAGTTAGGTGATATTTGTTACAGCTCAAGCTAAATTAGTGTATCAATATGGTAATACTCTTGGCTATTCAAAAGTGGAGGCATTATGTGTCACACAGGTGATTTGCGACGTGCACTGACCAACACAGCATTAAGTTCTTCTTAGAACAAAGAATGGGGAGTGAAGGTCATCAAAGTTGGGTATATAAGCTCTTGAGGCATGATTTCGACATCTAATATCCCTTAGGTTCAGATAACAAAAGAACTTATGCTTTTCCTAAGGTATGAGTCGATGTACAATAGATCATAGTATTTTTCCAAATTCTAGATACATAAACTGTGAGTTCTCAAGTAGATGGAGATGAGAAGCTTTCTAAAATTAAATATGATTAATTGATGAATTCAGATTTCTGAGCAAATTACAATATACTACTGTATAAAAAGCAACTAGTTTTTCCTCCACCATCAACTTTAATTATTGCACTATTGCAGGAATATTATGATAGCCCAATGAGGGTTCACTCTAGGTTTTTGCGTGCTTATAAACACAATTAAGTTATATTGAGCTAGGATGAAGAAGGATGTCTAAAACTATGTGAAGTAGTGCATTGTGTGTTAGCAAAGCAAGCACCTAGCATTATCGTCAATGATGTCGCTTCAACCTTCGCCACTTCTAGAGCTTGTTTGGGATGATCTTAGAATAACTTCTATAGAAGGTTTACTTAAATAAGAGGGGTTTGATTCCATTTTGCTAATGATTGATAAGTTGAGCAAGTATGCTCATTTTATTTTGTTGCATCATCCTTATACTACTCAACTGTTGCAACGGATTTCATTAAAGTGGTGGTGCAATTACATAACATACCCCATTTCATAATTTTCGACAGAGACAATATTTTTGAGTCATTTCTAAATTGAGTTATTTAGATTACAAGGCATATGTCTCAAACGAAGCACCAATTATCTCCTTCAACTGACAAACAAACAAATGTAATTAGTACAAGTCTTACAAATATCTTCGCTGTTTTACTTATCATAAGCTTAAACAGTGGAGTAATTGGTTATCTTGAGTCAAATATTTGTATAATACCACCTCCACCAAGTTGTATATGACAGAGACCCTTTCCCACTCTTTTGTTTTCATTATGACACTACATCAATCTCTTCAATGGACCATCTTGAAGAACTTAAGACCTATCTAGCTTGTGCATAGTCCAAGATGAAACGAGATAATAGACAAACATCGAAGGGATGTGGAAGCTCTGACCATACTTCCTCAAATCCTTGGCCACCAAGGTGAATAAGAAACTAGCTCCCACTATTTTGTCCCATTCAAGGTGTTGTAAAGAATTGGCTAAGTTGCTTATAATTTAGAATTGCCTTCCTGCACTTTAATCCATCTTGTTTTTCATGTCTCTCAATTTCAAAGAGTTTTAGGTTCCTCCACTACTTGTCTGTCCCTGCCTCCTCATTTAGGTGCTGATCTTGAATGGTCAGTTGAGCCAAAAGCCATACTTGGCATTCATCCCAATCCCGTAGGTTCTTCCCATGAACATGAAGTGTTGGTCAAGTGAAAGGGACAAGTAGACTTTGAAGCTTATTGGGAGCCACATGACACCATTCAGCACCAATTTCCTTCATTCCACCTTGAGAACAAGGTGTCTATTCCAAGAAGGATGATGATAAACCTTCAATAGAATAAAGGACCAGAGTTTGTTACTAATGACATGAGAGTGGTATAGGGATCTGTTTAGTTAGTTATGAGGTATATGAGTGAAAATATGAAAGGTGACCCATGTTCAAGCTAATTTTTGGCGTTGAGTACCAATGGAAGAGAAATAGCCTCTCAAATTGCTACCACAGTCCATATTTCCCCTTTCTTTTCAATAACATCTAGATTTGAATTTACTTCTTCTATTTGGTCTCAATCATGCTATAATCTCCATTATTTTTTTTTTTTTTCCCTTTTTTATCTTTATGTGACCTCCCATGAAAGATAAAATCTTCCGTAGTAGCTAGTACTTGCCTCTTTTCCTTTTCAGTTCTTGTTCCCTTCATTTGGCTTTAGTTTCCTTTACCGTAATTGCATCCTTTATCATAGTATCTAAACAAAATTACAAAGTTCTACATCGACGCATTAAATGAGATTTTCATTCATATTACTCTTTGTAATCCAGCATTGCCTTGGCATTATTTCCATGCTTCCTCCTCAGTAGCTGCTTTATATCATGGCCAACGACAATGCAAATACAGGGCAACATGATGAACAAATCTGCAATCACTGGGCAGCTTTATCAACTACAGAACAAATTGTGCAAAAGTTCTGCAAGTGAAGACTTGGAAAAGTCTTAAGCACCCTAATGGCCAACTCCCAGGACAGAGATACTTGAATCTCAATGATGTGGGTTCATTTCTCTTCTGATGGAGGTAAGTCAAGAAAGAACTATTGTGATGTGTGATGAACTTCATCAAAGTTACCACCCAGGGTATTGGGCATCATACCGATTTGGTTCGCAGATCTCAATTACTTGATCTCCCAAGTCATGGGATCAATCCCAAAGAATTGTTGAACTTAACAGGTAAACTGCAATACAGGTTATTTTAGGCACAGTCCTACCCCTGTGCTTCACCTGTCCTTTTGACTCCTAGAAAAGGGTGGATTTTATGATGTGTATATACATATATATACATATACATATATATACATATACATACATACATACATATATATATATATTCCTTTCCCTTTCAACTAGTGAAAAAGAAAAGAGGAAGACAAAAGAAGTAGAATTAAATTAACCTTTCAGATGAGCTTGTATCAATATCAACACTCAACTTTAGCATTGATGCAACCTCCTCCGCTATCCTCTGTTTCTCAGCAGAGGCTGGTCCACAAATCAAAAACAGAGCACTTCAGTATTCACTTTTATGCATTAAAATGCATGAAATATAACAATCCTAACCAAAACAAGCTCGAGATCCAACCTGCTTTTTTTGCTTCTTTTGCTAGTTGCTCATCCAGACCAGATGACATTCCTTTGCCAAGCACAAGCTGTCCATACAAACTCTGCTCTACCTCCTCATTCCCAATAATCTTTATGTGCGAAGCTCTTTCGTGGCCAAGCTTTTCAATAATGGATCTAATTATTGTCAAGACCAAAAAGGTAATATTTGAGCTCAAGGATATATAAATAGTGAACATAGAAATGATTCAAAAGAACAGAACACAACCTAGTCTATTTAGAGGTAGAATTCACTTTATTCATTGAAAAGGAATGAGAAGTCATCAAGACCATCAAGGGAGGAGTTAGACCACCTAGCAACCATGATCAGGCCTGAGATTATGCCAGTTGCCGGAAGGCTTCGCTTATTCCAACAAATTATGTTCACAATGGTTTTCAGAAGTCGTTTTTGAATTGTGATATTTGGGAATCAGGTGTCCAGTATAACAAAGATTCAATGAACTGAAATTTGAATAACATCGATATTTTCCAAAGCTCAAATTGGTATTCATGAAGGATGAAAATCAATCAACTAACAACATGAGAACATCAAAAAAAAATAAAAAAAACCATGTCCTAGATGCTTTTGAATAAACCAAGTCCCTGCCTCTCAAAGACATCATCAAGATGGTAATCAATCAATTTTGGGAAGAAACCAATCATGCCAACAGAAGAGGTTCCCTTATCTTAGTACATGCGACATTGAGTTTTCAACTAATTTACAGAGCAAGATGCTTCATTATTTATATGTCAAAAAGAATTGCTGCAAACAAACCATGAAAGAAAGCGAAAGGAAATCATGAACTTACGTGATAATTAAAGAAAATTTTTATATTTCAAAACATTCTAGCAATTCCAGTAATTAATGAAATGTACCGGGCAACTTTCTCGCCACTTTTACTGTAGGAGGTTAGGACAACCACAGGTACTCGTTCACTATGTGCTTCATCAATAAAACTGCAAAAACAGAAAGGCAAATAAGGTTTTAATTTATTCATACTATTGAAAAATAGGATTAAATAAAGACATAATTACACAATTATTATAAAATAAAGCCTAAGCTTTCTCTTGATTTTACCTTAGTAGGGTCCCTTATCAAAGCCAAGAGAGTAAACAATGGATCTGAATTTCTATACATAAAATTATTTGCCAAGAAACTACGAGATCCACTTCCATCAATTTTTAAAGAACACTTATGAAAAGATCTGTATCAGTTATATTCTTCAAAGTATATAAGAAGAGAAAGTCACAGTCTTGAGAGAAGTCTTGCTGTAGAAAGAACCCTAAGCTCAAAGGTGCAACGGGTTATTGCCGGCTTTATATCAAATTGTTTCATGAGAAATTATCATTTTGCAATTGCTCCACAAGAAACCATCATTTTACAATTGCTTCACGAGAAAGCATTCTGTTACAAAGCTGCTACTTATGTGATAGATTTTAGTTTTATTTGGGTCTGATGTGTATATTCTGAGCTCCCTAACATATAACTCATATATGACCGAAAAAAAAAAATCATTAGAATTTATTAAACATAAAATTGGAATATTTTCTTCTAACAAGGTAAATGAACCATGAATTTCAATCAGATTTTCACAGTTTAATCTATGATTAGTTTTGACAACTTACTCTTCAACTCCAGGCCTCAAAGGTAAACTTTTAGACATCATTAGTTCATCCAATGCATTTTTCTGCCAACAATCAGAAAAGTAGATCAGTAGCTTACCAAAAATTATGATCACCATTATTCTGAGAAATTTGAAATATAATTACATGATTATTCAAGCAACACTGAAGTTGAACATGCTAGGACAGTCCAAAGTAGAGTTTAATAGAGAGAAAGAACTCAAAGCTAATGCAAGGAAAGATTAGAACTACTCTATTGGGCATACTACTGGGTTGAAGATTTTCTTAAATAATACTGGAGATTTCTCAATAACATGAATCATTCAAAGTTGAGATTCATACCAATTATGAAATATGAATTCAAATTCTTTTTTTTCTTTTTTCATCTTTTAGGCAGAGGAAAATTTAAAAGTCATCCCACACCACCACCTCCACCCTCAAAAGAATCAAGTAAGAAAGAAAAAGAACGAAAAAGAATTTAAAAGAAAAGCCTTAAAGTTGGATCAATCAAGACATGACGAAGAGAAGTTCAAAAGGTGATTCTAAATAAACTTAAAACAACAATACTTGATGCAGTAAACCAGAGAAAAGTCATACATAAACTAGTTTAGATGGTTTGACATATGGTGATGAGGATCATATTTAACTGTTCTGCACTCAATAAGTCATTCAAAAAGATAGAAAGTCCAGCTGTTATGCTGTTAATATTTGCATTAAGTCAGTCAGCCAGTCTACGCAAGACAATCTAATGTATCCATGACAAAGATGTGCAAAAATGGCCCTCAACCAAAGCAGTCACCACCTGCCCTGCCCCTTCCAACAAGAGAAGCCAGGGTTCACATCCCACAGGCTACTCCTACCTAACCAAAATTCCAGAAAACATTATTAGATTCCAGTGATCGTGGAAATCAGAGTCTGGGTATCAAATGGTTCTGTTTGTACAGTTCAGTGCATGAAGGCACAGCTTAAAATCATGTTATCATTTGGTGCTTTACTAAATTCTTTCAAAGGAAAAATTAAGATCTGAGCTCTGCTACACTGGCCAAGAAGCTTGTTTCAATTAAGAGTACTCTCCTTTTACAATTTCCGGCCAGAAATTAAAAGATCTACTGGTTGTATCCTCATTAAGAATCATAAGTTTCATGTTAAGAAGCAAGAGAATAACAATGTTGATGTATTAAGACCCCTGTGTACACCGTTATATGGAACTATCTAATCTGTTTCTCATTTTCAAGGTAGCACATCAGTTGTTACTGAGATTAAAACCCAAAAAAATTCCCTTGTTTAAAATCTATTTTGATGGATTTCTAGAATAAAGCTACTAAATAATCATCAGTGTATTATATAAGAACCAGTCAAGGTAACTCTATCAAACAACATTATATTATTAATTCACTGCATTCATAAGTACCTTTTTCCTGGCCACTGGGCTCTAGCCAGTATGCATCTCTCCCTTTAAGGAGGAAGTTACAAAGATCAAATATACTCGGTTAAAAGTTATCCCCTTTCAATCGCCTAATTGAAAAGAAAAAAACACACCTTTTCTCGCAACACACTTCTCACGAAACTTCCCTTTTCACTGGTGGGCAATGAAGTAGGCCAACCAATCTGCAGAAAAGAATCAAACATAATAAAACAAATTAATAAAATAACACAACATACAGAAACTAACTAGCATGTCATTTTTCCTTAACACAAAGAAAGGAGGATCTTACCCGGTTAAAGTACAAAATCAGCATTCTCTCCTCATCACCTGCACTCTTCCTGGATAGCAATCACAAAGCAGTTTAGAGACAGTGCATATCTAAATTGATTGCAATTAATCAAGACATATTCACATAAACAAGCAAAAAGAACAAAAGAGTTTAGATGGGATGGAAGGGTAGGGTTCCTTATGTACTAAAAAGTAATGCAGAAAGGCTGAAGCAATGTTTGGACAAAGAGCAACTTTGAGGTCATGTGAATGCATGAATAGTGGTACAAATAAATTTACAATTCCCAGGTATATATAAAATGCAAAAAGATAATACTGAAAAAGCAGAACAAAAAGTGCAACTTTGCCAAGTAATAAAGCATATTTAGAATCAAATCATAAATTAAGAAAGAGCTCATTTGACTACCATGCAGAAAAGGTATGTATCTCTTCCTGTTACTGGTAGAGCTCAATTTCAAATATATCGATTAAGCAAGATAAAATAAGGGAGGAACAAATAATATCACTTGATATCATACCTTACAAGATCTGAATAAACAGGTTCCGCCCAATTTGCACAGTCCAGCCCAAGCTTTTGAAATGCTGAGAACATTAAAATAGCAAGTTGAACTTTAAACCATAACTCTCAACTGACCAAGGTATTAAATCAGTTACATTTCATCATTTGACAATAGATTATAATTCATGAATCCATCGCACCTACATTGAAGGCTTGGCGATTGCCTAAGCGATATGCATCAACAAGGACCCTGCAAGAAATAGATCGCACTTAAGCAACCAAAGCAGCCAATAATTTTAAATAACAATCACAATTCTTGAAATACAAGAACAAGCTGAATTCTGTTGGAGCATAAATTTTATAAAAACAAATTAACTGCTCCTATGAACTAACTTAAGAAAGTGAATAGGACAACTTGTGATTCATATAAACATAGAACCCTGAATCAGCAAGAATAAGTATGCATTTGTGGAAATACAATACAAGATAAGGGAAATCAAGATTGTGAGGAATGTCTTAATCAAGAAAGGAATAATTATAGAAACATCAATATTAAGCTATAGCATCAAATTCTGTAACATCATAAGCGGGCAAGTAAATCTAAAGTAGCATCAGAAGGATCAGCAGAAGCAATAATACCAGTTCTAAGGTAACCAAAAATTAATGAAAACACAAAATACCACTTGATATAGAACAGTCGATACCGAAAGAAAAAAGAACAGACCCAAAAAAGATTCTTGGCATGGCAAAAACATGAAACTGAATTAGACAAAAATGACAGTTGTAAAATACCCGTCAAATTCAAGAAGAACGGCAAGTTCATGAGATGTGTTTGCGTTTTCTTGATTTGGAGGTGAACTGAAAGCCGCGAACCCACTGAATTGTTGACATTTTCGGGAGATTTTGAAGTTTATCGGGAAAGTGGAGGAAGAGGAAGGAAGCAAATGGAGACTGCAGGCTTTAAGTGGTGTTTGATGGCTAAAGTATCCCCTGCTAATACAGACTTTAGCGCAGGAAAAATGAAGATTGTGAAGAATTGAACAAGAGAGAGTTTCCATGGCAAGGCATGCGTGGGATTGCTTAGAGTTTTGAGTTGACTGTCAGCACTCCAGACTACCACGTTACGCTTTGGCTTTTGAGGAGAAGGTTGCTTGACGAGTTTTGGCCAACTATAAGATATACACACTAGTGACCACGTTCTGCACGCTGGAGCAAAAGACTTCCACCCACCGACCAAGTAGTTAATTTGGATAATCACTTCCATTTTTCTAGTGCCAATGAAAACCTTTTTTGGTTCAGGTTGAATTTCTAATCAGTCACTCACCACAAAACAAACCAACGTAGTTCATGTTTCGGGTTCGGGTAATTATGTGAATTGAATCAAAGTCCATGACGTGAATCTGCAATAATTTTGAAGTGATGACATGATTTCAGATGGATTAGCGGAAATATCTAAATTACAATTAAACTGCTGTGTATTAAAATTAAGAAGAATAATAGGAATGGTAAAGTATTAGTTTTTATACAGTAATTATCTAAACTATAATCTACAGTGACTTCAATGTAATTATATGCATGAGATTGCATAATTTTTATCTTCATTTCATTTGGTGCATTATAGCATTAGGAGAAGTTTATTTATATCATTTTTATTCCATTATTTAACGAAATAAAATTATCCCTCATATGGGATAAAATTATTCCTTAAAATGTGGGATAAGATTAATCCTTTGATTTATATAATTTAACATTATCAAATGAATAAATCTAGTTCAGACTAATATACATTTTTTTAAATAATAAAAATTTAAATAATTATATAATTCAAGTTTGTAATAAGCTTTTATGTTGTATTATTTTTATTTTAATCTTTAAACTATTTCAAATAAAAAATTTATTTTGGATTAGTACTGACTTTTAAATATGTTAATATTATCCGTTAAATATTTATAATTAATTTGTTTATATTTATAAAATTTACTTTATAACATATCCTTTTAAGTTAAAAAAATAATGATAAAGTATAATAAAAAAATTTAAATAAATATTTTAAATAAAAAATTTTAATAATTATTATTTGAATAAGGGTCATTTTAAATCTTATTTTACTTTTTTTAAAATCAAATCTTGAATTTTAAAAAAATCTTCAAATAAATCCTGATCCATGGATGTAAATTAAAACTTTGATAAAAAATTAATGATATTTTTATTGTTAAAGTGCCTAAAAATTTACTCAAATAGATTTTGCATTATATTTCAATTCCATCCATATAATTTGAATAATTTTTAACTAACGAGTATTTTTATGAATATTAAAAATTTTAATAGTATACATTTTTTAAAAAAATATTTTTGGCATTCAAAAAATTTTAATTTTTAAATATAATTTCAATATTTTTTTACATTCATAAAAAATTTTGTAAAAGATCTCTAATTTGAATATTTTTTATTTTTTATAGGATTCAATTTAATTTAAATTGATAAATTAAAATTTTATTGGAGATATTTTATAAGTTAAAATTTGATTGAATAGAGAAAGTAAAATTCATGTATTTAAATAATTTTCATCATTATTATTTTTATCAATTAATTATAATATAATTCAAATTTGTAATAAATATTAGATTGTATTATTTTTTTCAAATATTAGATTGTAATATTTTAATCATACCCTATCTCATGTTACATCAAACACATCATAGTATCAATATAATCTCAATTTAGTCCAATCTAATTCAATTCAATCATATCCCACTAAAACAGGCCAATGTTTTCTGTAAATAAATCCTTTATATTATATTTATCAAAGGTAATATGATACTTAGATGGAAGTTATTATTTTAGAACACAAGTGTTGCCCTCCATCTATAGATACTTTAAACTACTCGAATATGTTCATTACAATCATTAAGAAACCTCTTAGTTTTCCTTTCTCATTTAAAAAAACAAAATCTCTCAATTATGAAATCTTTTCTTATTCATCCTTCCTCTTTAGGAATAATGATTAAGTAATTATGTTGTCTAGTTAAGTACAAGTCTAAAATGAGAAATACCACTAACAAGCCTTAATCACTATTCTTAATACTGGTTAACTTAAATAAACTGTTGGTAAGCCCAATTATGACGAAGAAGATCCTAGTTAGATGGTCCCATTAGAATGAAGAATTAAGTTATGTTAGAGTGTTGAACCATTTGAGATGTCGAACTTAACTAGAAAAATTATGGAGTTACCTAAGGCTAATACGTACCCTCTTGTAGTGATAATTCAGTATATGCTTTAAAAACTCAATAAGCTCAAGATTTAATTAATAACCATGATATTGATATTGCTCGCATAGAACAAGATTTGCAAAATTAATCAACACATAGCAAGATATGAAAACAATATACCAATAGATACTTTTGAACTCAAAAAAGATTATTCAATAAAAGCAGTGGAGTAAACTATTTCAATTAATAATGAAAACTAAATAGTCCAGTTATTCAATACACATACAATAGCTCAACATGTATCAAGTTACTAATATCTTCATATATGATTAGTTTAAGTAACAATAAACCTTTCTATAGATTAAGATTAGACATTTTAATGTTGTTATGCCTGAGGAAACAAGACACATAGCACTACAGGAAAAAAACAAGAATTTGGCAACGTATTTTTTTGTCGTTAGAAACAAACTAGTCATAGAAAAAAATTTTCAATAAAATCATCGTCACAAAGGCACCTAGTGACGGATAACTTCATCGATCCATCTCCACCTAGCGATGGATATGAAAATATTGGTGAAGAAACGACAATGGAGACGTTCACCATTGAGTAAAAGAGCTAGCAATGGACTCAAATTAGTTATTAAATCTAAAACGGTGAGGTTGCTGACGTTAAACGTAACGATGACCACCTCATCATCGCCAGGCTGAGTTTTTCATTAGATCTAGTGATAGATCTAAGTTTGTCACAAAGTCAACTAGTGTAACAATAAACAGTATAATTGTAACTAGGCTTTAAATGCCTAATGACAAGAGATGTTGTTAATTCGTCACTAACTAATTTAATAAAAGTTTATATTTTAAATATTTATTTAGTTTTTTATATTATTAATTACAATCCATAAATAAACGCATATTAACAAATAAAAAAGTTAAAATTGAATCTAATAAGTAAAAAATTTAAAATTAAATCTAACCCAAATTACATGAACAAATGAAAAGTTAATACACAATATTATACTAGTTCGATCAACTAACACCAGAGAAAATAAAGATCGACCTAGACATCAAGTGCAACCATCAAGTGATGTTGGAGATGAGGCAAAAGGTGAGCCTTTCAAGAATAAAGCCCTCATCTTAAGGACACATTCCTTTATCTTGACCTCCTTTCACTTAAAACACATATTATCTTACCCTCACTCCCTACATTGCTACTTTAAATAGTCTTTCATAGCCTTATACTCCTGCTTTAAATGCTTTTCTATAGCCTTCATCTAAAAGTACAAATGTTGCATGGTTGCATCGTTAATAAATTGCCCATGTTAGAATTATCGCCTAATTAATACAACTTAGTCTAAAAGCTAACCTCATACACTCGAAGCTTTTTCTCTCTACCTACTGTCCCATAATATAACTGAATGTAATCTACCTTTAAAGTGTTAGAAGATTCCTAATGTGATTGAAAATGGAGGCAATCAACTCCTTGATGTGATCCTACAAGAAAACAATTTATGTTAATTGATTCATTATCTAAATTGAATAATCAAATAGAAAATTATTTATTCAGTATTATTTACTAAATATTAAAAAAATAAACTTACATGTACTTGTTTGGCATGCTCATCGATGAATTCATCAAAATTAAACCTTTTAATGTGAGTTCATGCAAAAAGCTCTATAAGAGTTGGATCTCAATCCAATTCATTCGCTTTTAGGAAAAAGACATAATAAATAACCATTGACAAAATAATATGTCATCCTCATTCAAATTTACATAAGTAAATTAAATATCACATGTGCCAAGTGTCGAAAATCCTTGAACAGAGAGCATGAATCTCCACTACGTTGAAAAAAACCTGATTCAAATTCGCTTATTTTGCTCTATTGATTTTTAGCAGCCATCCTACACTTGTTTTTATTTAATACATCACATAAAATTTCCGCTACCACATGTCCTCAATTTCAATTTAGGCTTCACATCATTAAGTTCACAATTTCTCATACTTTGAGTTAATGATTCTCAAGATAATGGCCATTGTTTGAGACTTTAGTAACAACCTTTAAAAAATAATTTAAACTATAAAATCTAAGATAAAAGAATTAATATAAAATCATTGACAATGTGATAATTGCAAATATAATAAAAAGATTAAGCAACCATACTTTTTTCAATAAGGTGAATATGCATCCTATTGTTAACTACTGCACACACAAACTTAATTGTGATAAATCAAGAAGCAATATCTCAAGAAGATGGCGTATGATCTGAAGACGACAGTCGAGGTGATAGTTTATGAACAGGTGACAGTGCGTGAGTTGGAGGTGATAATGCCAAAGGTGAAGGAAATTATGCATGAACAAAAGCCGATAGTGTGTGAGTTAAAGGTTTGAACACACTAATACATGTGGAAAACACGTCTTACCTAATTGACCATTTACCTCAACCACCACGTCTCATTCTTTCTAATATCTATGAAGAGTGAACATAGAATGCTTAGTGAAGGAATTGAAAAAAAATGAGTGTAAGCGTAAATTGTAACACATTCAATCAGAAACTCTAATAATCAATCACTATAAACAATATAATTAATAGCAGTATCATTTTTACTATTAGACTCTTTACTATTGAATAATGCTTGTTTATTATCTGTATTTTCTAATTAAATTAAGTCTTCCTTAGCTTGAATCAAGGCATTAACTATATCCTAAATGACATCTATCCAATTATTTACAATTTGATCATTATATGAAACTATAGGCAACTAGTGGGTGATATCACCTTGCAATGGATCATTTGAAGATTCAATTGTATTTATTGTTTTTGCTTCAATAATCACAAACTAGTTATTATTTTATGAAGTAGGGTTAGAATATGTTGTAAAATAAATTTGTTTTACTCGTTATTCATAAACAAAAGCATGATCCCCCTTTTATCTCTTATTAGTATTCACCTTGATGATTTCATATTTGGAATAAATCTTTGTATCCAACACGAAGGATCAAATCATCTATAGGTGAAGAGTGTTAATCGCTTTATAAGTATTTCAAGATACTCGATCTCGATTATCTCCTATAAGATTTCATGACACATAGCATTCATACCAATTAAAGCTACTGAAGAGTTCACATTTTAATTGTGAGCCCAAAAAAATCATTAACATAATAAATTAAAAAAGTCTAGACCTTATCTCTAAACTAAATTATGCAATAATTAATTATCAACATCATTAATAGGATTGTACTTATGATCATGGGTTCTATGAAGAATATTTTATCAACATAAATGCTATTAGATGATTCATATATAATAATTTCAATGACAATTGCGAGAAAGTTGCTTAAGCATTTTTTGAACTAGCCTATAGAGTATAATTCTATAATTTATTTAAGCCAGTAGAATCGAAATATAAGAGGGATGCAATTAATATTTGAACATTCATGCTATAAGCATACATCATATGTATCAAATTATATATAATACAAAATTTCTTATAACATGAGAAGCATATACAAAAAAACCTACTCTAAAAAATGTTCAACTTTAGGGAAATTTATAAGCATATTTATGTTTATTACGGTTTCTTTTTTCTTGGTAAGATAAATTAAAGATAGATGATGATGAATACTTAGATGATCTTACACCATTACCATTTTATGACACTTTTTGACTTTTGGAGGTGATATGTGTCTTAAAGTAAGAAAAAAACAAAGGTTGATGTTTCTTGGAGAATGTAAGTCTTATAGACGGAACCCTCTATACTAGCTTTATTTTTGATATTCTTTTCAAGATTATGTAAAAATTTATGAAATAATATTTCACACATATTAGCATGGTCATTAACATTATAATGCATGTAGATGCAAACAAAATTTTAAATATGTGATTCGTGCCTCTTAAATGGATTCATTAATCTTTATTATAAAGATCAACTGCTTCATATATTAAGTGTATAAGCAAGTTTTCCATCACATAGAATAACGTAGTGAAGGAATATCTTTTCTAATTTGCACAAATTTACAATAATATTGTTATTCATCACATTCAATTTAATCTTTACTAGCATCAGACAACATAAGTCTTAAAAGAATAGACTCAATTCAATGACGGCTTTCTAAGTAAAAGTGAGTAGACAATTAAATATAATTCGTAACAAATTCTTCATCACCATATGAAAGTCATGACTCTCCATAAGTTACAATATGCAAGTTCGCATTTAATATATCATTCCAAATTGGATTCATGTCCATCAAGAAGCTTTAACTTTTTTGTTTACTAGTATACAACTCTTTCCTAATCCAAATCTAAGATATATTGTACTTTCGATTTGACAAAACTTCTATTAGCTTTATCTTTAATGTACAAAAAATTTCATCTTTAATATAAAGACAGATCCAACATTATATTAATATTGTCTTTGTTTTTTTTTTATTGACATCTATCATTGTAAAAACATGTTGACCTTGGTATGTATTACATCCATATTATATGAGTTTAACAATCATATAAGTTTTATGAATCACCAAAAAACAATGCAACATTTGGTGAAATTGTATGACTTTCCATGATTATGACCATGACCATGACTAGGTGTTCATTGCCTTAATCTAGTTTCAAATGTTTAAAAAAACATACTAGCTTACTCATATCCTTCTGCTCCATAAAGAATCTCTTTGGTGGTTCACCTTATTCTATCTAATCCTTAATAAAATTCCTCATGTTTTATATAAATGGATGGTCCATAGGTAAAAATTGCCTATGACAATCAAAGTCGTAGATCTTTCTATCATGTTTTAAAAAATATACTTTTGAAGATCGTATGCAGACTAGACAACTCAATCAACTTGCTCTTTGTCAACCCAATAACATGTCGTATACAAGGAAATTACTAATAGTTTATAATATCATAGCCTTCAGATAAAAGTTTTATGTCTTTAAAATATCATAAGTTTGCATATCATATTCCCATAATCGTCGATTAATGGCTACAAGAACATATCCTTTATGTTTTTTGATATACAAACTAAGAATTATTGATATTAAAATATTAACATAATTGATATACTAACATTCCTTGAGGTTAAAAGACTAGAAGCGATCATAACATAATTATAATCTTTTATTCCTCAGTTAAACTTCAGATGATCCAGTTAAACTGCTTCCATGCTTTCCATCCAAAAGGTATGCTAATACTCCTTCTTTACGTTGATTTTTTAAGATACCATCTTTATATGTGCATTTGAGATAGATGATTTTTACAATTATGAAACTATTGATAAATACCTCATCCGTTTTTTTTAGACATCTTCGATTCAATTATTCATTCTTTGTTTATTTTAAAAATGAATATCACTACAAAATTTCTGTTTTTAGTTTGCTGCATTATTATTGTAATACAACATGTAACTAGAAAAGCAAAAATCTATTTTTTTATTATCACATCTAAGTAAGGAGATTAATTCTTTAATCTAATAGAAATTATTGGACATTCAATTACTTGCCAGTAAGACCCCTTTAATCAAAATACTTATTTCATCAATGCATACAGTAAGTATATTATAATAAGATTTAACGCTTAGTAGTCTTACTATAATCAACAAAATCGAATAAGTACCACATTCGTCCCATAATAGCAACTACATAGTAACTAAAAAAATCATAAAACTTGGGCTGACTTTGAATTTGCTCGCAGCATCCATGACTTGTCTTTCATAAGTATCAATATTTTATGGATTGGTATATTAACCTCCTCATGGTTATGCTAATAGCAATAGTTAAGTTGAAAACATTTCTTAAATAGATGGGTCCTTACTATAGTTATAATCAGGTCATGAAATCATATATACTAACATTTCACGCATGAACACCTAAATAACCCTCGATATTGATACACCCGCAAATGATATACAACCCAAATAAATTTCTTGATCACCCACAAGAATTCTAGTGACAAATCATTCTATGAAGTTTTTATATTATAAATCTAACAACGGTCAGTGATAGTCTAAAAATCTCTATCCATTGACATAATTTAAAAAAAAAAATTGATGGTCTAATTCATGCAGGATTTGTAACAACTTTGAGTTTTACAAGTATGGCTTCTATTGCATTTTTAAAGAAGATTTCTTATTAGAAAAAGCATATACAAGCAATCAGTTTATGAAAATTTCGATAATACTTCCTCATGATTTTTGAAGTGCATAAAAAAATATTGTACTCATGCAACATAAATACACACCTAGAGAACATATTGAGAATGTGAAACTCAAATAAACTAGTTATAAGATAAATTTACCATTTCTGGTAAATATAACTCTTTTAAGAATAATTTCAAATCTGAGGATTATCCAAGAGTTTAATGTACATACACAACCCTTAGAAGAGTTTCTAGAGTATCTTTACTAAAATTGATGACAATTTAGTAAGATAGATAAGTATAGTTTTTATTTCATTCTTAAAGATTATTTCTTACTAGAACAAGCTTATACAAGGAACCAATTTATGAAAATTTCAGCAACACCTCTCCATGGTTCTCCAGGTGCATGAAATAATCTGTTGATGCAGTGTAAGTATGCACTTGAAGAACATATGAAAAGAACACTGTGAAATCCAAATGAACCAGTTGCAAAATAAACTTACCTTTTCAAGTGAATGCGTATCTTTAAGGACAGTTCCAAATCCAAAAACTATCCAAAAGTTAATTGTACATGCTTAGATAATTTTTTAAGGTAACTTTTGAAAAATTTTGGATTAGAAAATGTGATGTAAGATAAACTTGTATACATGATTTACTAAGCCAGTTCTTGAAGAGCTATTCGAATATGAGGGACTAGCCAAAAGTTTCACATAGAAGCATATACTTAATGAGGGACTAACAAACTACAACATATTTTAAAAGAGTGATCATATATACATTATAAGAGTAATAACAAATTCGATATACTAACACATACTCCAAAATTGCTAGAAACTAATAAAAAAGAAAAGTAAGTTTACATACTATAAATATACACATATATCATTATAAGAAAATATCAGTTTTCTCATGAAAATTTCAACAGAACAAAAATTTGTTGGAACTCTTTAATGAATTCTTACAAAAAATTATGACGAAAAATGAGATTGTTAAAAAATATTATTCCAATGACAATTATTGTGAGAATTCTTATTAAATTATTTTTATTTATTTTCTTTAAAAAATGAAAAAACTTTTCATGGAGATGATTGTGAAAAATTTTGGAAAAAAATAATTTTGATTTTTTGCTTAAAAAATGATTGAATTCCCATGAAAAATACCACTAAAACATTTGGGATAATTTTCCCTTAGTATAATATATGGAAAATTTTGAAAAAACTTAATTTGTTTAATTTATTTTATTTCAAAAAATAGTAAAATTTCATCAAAATTTTCTATGGAAAATTAATTAAAATTATTTTTATTTCTCCTAAAAACAATAGAATTTTTATGAAAAATATTATGGAATATTTTGAAAATATTTTTTATTCTCAAAAATATAGTAATTCTAACCAAAAAAATTTTCATGGGGACTTCCAACAGAAAATTTTGAAAAAAAAAATTTATTTTTATTAGAAAACAATGAAATTTAAAAAAAATGGTGAAAAACTTTGTGATAATTTTCCCAAAAAAGTTTTCGTTGAGAATTGTTAGAAAAAAATATTGGAACTGCTTATTTTTCAAAAAAAATTATAAAATTTCAATGGAATTTATCATTGAAAAATTGATAAAAAATTCATGGTAATCTTCGTGGAAAAATTTAAAAGGAAAACAAATTTATTTTTTAAATTTCATTAATAAAATAATAGAATTTACTAAATTTTTATTAAATTAATGTGTTAAGAATTTTTGTTTTTGTATACAAAAATTGAATATTTAATGACTTTGTAATCCATTATGATTATAATCGAATTTTATAGTAATACATATATTAAAGTACATAGCAAGATTTATATATTATCATTATAAGTATAAATTAAATTTCAATACACTTCAACACATATATCAAATTAAATACATCTAACAAGATATATAATAGTTCATATACCTTAAGTATAAGATATCATTACAGCATAAAAAGGGTTCTTATGATATTTATTTTATTTTTTAAGCAATAATTATAATCGTTGCTACATTTTTTTCGGTATATACTCAAAAATCAACATAATTAAAATCGAGAAAATCTTGTAATGATAATTATCATGATTGTTAGTAAAAATATAAAATAATTACCACTAAATGACTATATGTTTACCAACAGTTGTTAAAGGTGAATTGATTATCACTGAAAGCAAGTTTAACTTTGGTTTTATTTAAGATAATTAATAATTATCATTAAATGCTATATATTTAACGATAATTATTAAGATAAATTAAAGACGAACTGATTTTTGTTTTGTTAGTGAACCATTACCTTTATGTGTTCAACCATAATTATAAGGCAATTAATAAATATCGTTAATAATTGCCTCTAAAATGTTTTGTTAGTGATTTTTTTAGCATTAAATGTCAATATAATTTCGATATAAACAAAATTATGAATTTATTAAGACAATTAATAATTGTCAATAAAATGGTTACAAAGGATTATGTACCGATAATTAGCAATTTTTATTATAATGGTTACAAATTGTTGTTTATCAATCATTGAACAAAACTTGTTAAAAGAGTCATTTAGCTATAATTAATATATTATTTATTTTAATAATCACAAATTAAAATATAAAAATTAAAAATTTAGGACTAGTAAAAACTCTAATAAAAATAAATATGCTCCACATTCATAACTATAATATTATCTATCTTCTTACATAACAAAATATATCAAAAATATTAAAATGGTCATTTAATAAAAATACAATTTAAAGTAAAAACTTACTAATGCTTTCAAATTTAAAAAGTTAAAAGCAATACATTAACTTTATAAAATACTATTTGTTAATCTCTAATGATGGTCAGTTCACAATATATGACCTGCAAAAAAATACATATAAAAATCATGCATGAAATACACGAAATATTAATTAAAAGAATAAATAAATAATATTTATCCTTAGTATGTTCAAATATGGGACATTCATTATTTTGTAAAACACCTTTATATGTAGTAAATTTAATGTGGTTACATATAAATGCAAGGGATTATGAGTTTAAAACAAGTAATGGTTTCAAAGATAAGTCAGAAAAGGTAGAATAAAGCAGAAAATAATCAAAGATTTGTCATTGGCAAACCAACATCTAAGAGGAATGAAAGCTACATGAAACATGAACATACCAAAAATCATGATTACAAATTAATTATCTATATTTACAGGCTAAAGAAACAACATTGAATGGAACAATATCAGAAGTAACCTTAAAAAAAATATTGATCTTACAAACAACACAAATCATAATAAAGACAAAATCACTATATTCAATAACATGTTTTCCATTAATATACAATTCATTAAAGTTGACTTATATTAGCTCCAAGCTACAAGCTATCAACGCATTTTTTATTTTTTAATCAACTTAGTTATGTTTTTGAGAGAAGAAAGAAAAAGAGGAAACTCTTGTTGACTAGTTCATGATGGTAATAACAAGATCACGATTTCAGATGCTTTAATATGATAATAAAGCTATCAATTTTTAAAGAGAATTATCTGCATAATTCAAGAAAAATCACAATAATTTTTTAATATTCAAAGGATTGACTTTTGAAAAATTCTAGTGATTAAACATTACTAAGAACTAATAGAGAAAGTTTCAGTAATCACATATGAAAATTCTAATGATTCTAAACGTTTTTAATCTTGTTATTTTTTTACTATTATATTTATTTACATAGATATTTATTTAATTAATCTTACTTAAAATATTGATTTGCTTGATTTATTCAAAAAGATTACTACTAATACATTGAAACAAAGGCCAAGAATTAGAAATATTCGTTAGATCAAGTCAATTAACTGCAGAAACTAAAACAAGGGAAAGAAGAATACAAGAAGTGGCACTTACCTGCTAATTATTGAAGGCTGATAAAGTCGAAGATAAAATTAGTTCTTAGCATTTATCCTACATTAAAAAAAAAAGGAAACAAAAGACTAGTAAGGGAGAATACTGAAAATTGCAAAGCAATACGTAACCTTCAAGACTAACAATAAAAAGAATAAAATCTTCAAATTTCACAAAGTCACTTTAAGAATTCTTATAGCTCTAGAAGCTCAAACGATACAACATAATTAGCCTTTTTCCTTTTAACTTCCTTCAAATTAAACACTAACATGCTCAAATGATAATAGTATCTTTTACATGAATAGTAAATACTCAAATAAAAATAAAATAAATGTAATATAAATACCTTCCTTACTTTCTTTGTTTTTATTCTATGAATGTAACAACAAATAAACAATAAAAAATTTCTAAGAAATGAAGCAAATGTAGATAGCAGAGAAGAGAAAGAAAAAAGTATAATATAGTGATAAACGCTTAAAAAATAAAAGAATGTATGATCTTATAAGTTGAAGAAGAGAAAGAATGGGAAGTTTGACTAAACCAGTAAAAAAGGTTTCATCACTCTTTTAAGCACCTCAATGAAATTAAAGAGCAAAAAAATAATTGAAGCATTTCTTCATTTCATTGACTTTTTTTTAAATATATCCTCATAAATAATGTGAGACACTTATAGTTAAATTTTCTATTAAATTTTAACATAGTTGAATCATTACATGATTTCTCTTGCATGATCTAACCTAATATTGATCTTATAGATTTTATGGGCTTGTTATTATATGATTATGTCCTCTTATCGTTGCTAGCAATAATGGTCGATGCCTCCATCACCCACCAGAGGTGGTAAAGAATTACCATATTCAAGATAATTAAATTAATCATAATGAAGCAATGTGTCACAGGTTGCAATCTATGCCTCTACCTTAACATACTCATGCTTATGTGTACCTTGATGAAGTAATCACTACCCTATTTGAGGGCCTCTAATATATGTCTCGGTTCTCCTATGAAGGCGATTTGGTTACTATATGCGATAACATTCCATTAATAGTTGAAGTTTGTCATGATCATCGTTGTCATAATATCCTCAAACTAATCCACTTACACCTAGTAAACTGTAAGTCTAAATGTTTTTCCCATCCAATAAATCGACCTTTCACCATCACCACTGCCAAGCAGGTTCCTAATGATCAACATCATTAATTTCAGCCCATCAAATTCATTGTGTATAATCTGATTGTCCTCATACTCATTCAACACTTAAACTAGAGAGCTAACATTTGCGATTATTTCATAACTCTTAGTGAGAGAGAAAAACTTACACAAAGAGATAAAAAAAGAAAGAAAAAAAGATGTTTTTCTTTTTGTACACAAAAAGTTTGAAAACCTATTTTCTCCTTTCTAAAAATGTTAATATCTTAACAAAAATATCAAATTAGGGTTTGTCTCAATCGATACATAAACTTATCACCTGTAGTAAACATGAGAGTTTTATAAATCTTTTACCCTAAAATTTATAATATTTTATTGCTTTTTGAATATGTTAAACTTAAAATGAAGTTATTTTGACTGAAGAATGTATTAGTACCACTAAAATTGAAATCGGTCATCTTTAGACCTTTTAATTTTGGAAGATCAAAATGATATCATTTTGATTCCTTATTAAAAGAGCTCATTGGCCTAAAAATTAAGCTTCTTCTTCTTCTTTTTCTTTTCTCATATCACATAAGCTCTTCTTATTCTTTCAAAAGAACTCTTTCAGATACCATTCCACAAAGATCGAGTCACTACCTTTGACGTGTATGGTTCTACGTGTCCTTATACGAGCGCACCCAATCCTCACTGCACGACATCTAATAGTCATTCTCAAAGTTCAAAATCATTGGGATCCACAAGGAATGCAACGTGACAGAGTAGTGCTTTGGAAACTTTTAATGCAAGAAAGGATGAATGATATCAAAAAAAATCGCAAAAGGTTAAACTTATTCTTTTATTGGTCCTAAAAAAGAGAGTCTATTATCGATGTTTTCGACTATATCTCTTATACATAGATTTACTTTTTTTATTATCATATTTTATCATGTTTAATGCGAATAAAGAAGTATCATCAAAAGGTTTAATACATGTCTCAATTAGGCCAATTATAAGGGTAAAAGTTAAAATATCAAAAAAGCACTTAACATGTGTATTCAAGAGATTTGGACTGATTCAAGAATGGTGCGTTGATCAAACATTTCATATTTGAGTCATACTTCTCTATGGAGCATATTTTCTCTAGTTCTTTAAGAACTTCTAAACTTATCAAAATTCTTTGTGCATTCACCTTTGACTTATCTTCAACTTATCAATCAATACTTCCATCATTGATTATGGTGTTTTCATCATACCAAGATTCTTACTTCACTATAAGCAACGAGTTACAATTTTTCATACATATTTGTTTTAAAAGATCTTAAAAACCTATCTTGATTTTTTATCTCGATTTCTTTGAGGTTATCAATTTCCCCATGTTTTTGCAATTTTACTTTTCTATTACCACTTCTCTATTTGATTGTGATTAATGGCCACTAGGTAATGGGGACCTTAGGCAAGATTAAAGTTGCAACTAAATTGTTGGTTAATGACATTAGGATATAGGTATTTCTTATTTTGTATTCTTCATTGTTGATCACTATTTGTGCATGAATCTATATTTTAGGGAATTTCTACAAACTTATGTAAAAGATTTAAATTAGTAGCCTAACAAATGCGCAATAGTTGTCCTTATTACGGCCATGATTCTAGAGTTGAATAAACTTAGATTTCTATATAATATCTATTTACAAATGTTTGTCATTTTTTTCGCTCTATATTTTCAATTATTTATTTCATTTAGCATGAGTCCCTCTTTTCTAGTAAATGCTATAATATTTGTTTAGGTTAAATGTTAATGCGACTTCGATACTTCCTCTTTGAGAAGAATAGGTGTTGCAATTATGAGTTTATCCTTGTAGCTATATTGTCTTTTTAATTACTTGGCTTATTTATAAAGTTTTCATTTGAAATGATGTGATATTTATTACTACAAGGAAAATTTCATTTACGAACAAATAAAAAATCATTATTAAAACATTAAAAATTGTTAACATAGATTATTTTGACCTATATCAATGGATAAAAACTTGATCATCAATATAAGCTCCATCATTTTAGACTTTTACTGATAATTTTTTTACCTATCAATATATATAAAGGGTGTTTACTGATGGATTTCTAGTCCATGAGTATATATTCAAGGCTCTTACTAATGGACATTACATCCTTTAGTATTTGCACAATGTTTTACTCATGGTTTTTTTATGTATCACTATATACAAATGTGTCACTACAAATTCTTTTCTTGTTATTTTGTGTACATCTTTTTTATTGACCCCATGTATGCACAAGATATTTATTATGTATTATTCATTAATATATTACAGAGTCTTTTGTCAGTGTATCTATTTTATTTTTATCATATGTAATATTTTATTAGCAAATTTATTTACAAATAGTTATTAATATAGATTTTTATTTTATAATTTATATTTAATTTTAATCTTGAATTATAATTGTTGTATTGCATGGACCACAAACTTTCTATTGAATCCTAATTTTTAAAACTAACTATAGCTTCTTCGATAATGTCAATTATGTTGCATACAAACATTAATATAGTATTACAATTCTAAACTAATACAAATGTTTAGTTGTAATAATAAAATAAAACTAATATAGTAATAACAAGTTGGGCACAAAGTTAGTTATAAAATCATAAGCATGAAGGTAAGCCCATATTATTCTTCATCAAACTCTTTATCAATGGCCTTTTGTAGATTCAATGGCTCCTCACTTATATTTTAGCTATTGCACTAGTTTTTTTCTTCATTAAGTCTACAAAAAATTTGCGTGTTAATTATTTGAATATTAAAATATTATATAAAATATTAAAATACTTTTTTAAAAATTGTTAAAAAAATCATGGCAAACACTTAAAAAATATTACGATGAAAATTACTGTGGCAATTGGCTATAAATCAAAAAATTAATTCAATATGTTGAATTGAAAATTACCTTAAGAAATTGCCACACAAAAATCTCATGGCAAATGATTTAATATTGCCATGCAAAATTTTCATGGCAAATGATATAAACATTGTCACGGTTTCTTTTGACAATCTTATTACTATTTTAAATAATAAAAAATTAAAATAAATTTTTTAATTAATTACCAAGAAAGAAAAATAGTAACCAAGATAACAAATAATTACTACAAAAATATATTATGGTAATTGCATGATAAATTTCATTTAAATTAATTTAAAAAATTAAATAAATAATTAAAACAATTGCCACGATATTTTTTATGACAATTTGATTAATTTATTTTTAAAATAAAAATAAAATAGAAAAACCGTTGCACTAGTTTTTCGTCGAAAATTTCTTAATATTGAAAAACAAAACTATAAATTAATCTTTTCATTAATTTTCTCACGGATTTGTTGTGAAAATATTTGTAAGAAATAATGTTAGAAATTTTGATAAATTTTATGTTGAAATATTAATTTCTCACTGGATAATAGTTCTTTATCAATTGGCATGGCTAATTTTAAAAATTCTCATGGTTTTTGTTTTTGTTGAAATTTTCTTTAAGAATTCCGCTGTTTTCTTGTAGTGATCTATAAGATCATCATTATATTTATGTGTTTTTCACATCATTGGCTACTATCCAAAGAAATTTATTTTATGTCATCGATGCTTGATCAATGGAGTATCTTTACTTTGCTTAATTCTCATTCTTATGCTCAAGTTTACTTTTTTTTTTTTATACACGACTGATTTATCACTTCATATTATATATATTAAAATTAATCATTCATATATAAACTAGAATTGCTCTTCAAACTTAACTAAGTTAACACCTTACTATATTTCATTGTTTGCAGCATATCTCCTATTTTTAACCTTAATAATGAAGTCATAACTCTTTCATTTCTTTTTATTTAGCTAAGCCATTTTGTAGTCATTTAGTTCAGCTTCTTAGCTGCAAGTTTCACGTTTTATGTTTTTTCAAATTCAAGCTTTAACCCTATGAACATAATGTCTCAAGTTGCTGCCTCAAAAATAAAGCACTCTGGTGGCTTCACTTAAGACATAGATCAATTAATCATATAAAAGGATGATGATAGAGAATAATCATAAACTCCTATCTTATTTAACTTACCTCCAAGTTAATCTAAATCACTTTAACTCAAGTTGTTAACCTGCTTGTCTAATTTTTCTTTCTTTAGTTCTCTTCTTTCCTTATCTTTTTCTCTAAATTTCATGTAAAAGAAGTATAGGTAGAGAAATTTTATTCCATTTACAGATATATGGTTTTTAAAGAAGAATAAAAGAGTGAGATTGTTATTGTCTCTTAATACATATGTGGTTTTGGTCAAATTACTATGTGTTTTTAGTCTCATGCATCCGTTTAGCATTTTACTTCATTTTATTATCTTTTAGTTATTTTTAAATTTCAATTCATTTCCTATATCTTGTATAATTCATAATACAATTAGTACACCTTTAAACATTAATAACAATCTTCTAGAATTTATGTAACTTATACATAACAATTCTCAAGAAACATCAAGTGCATACTTCACACGTTTAAACACATATCAATATATGTACGACTACATATGTGTGAAATCATGGTGTGTGAGTGTAGCAAAAGTAATGTAGTAAAAGTAAGGGCATTACATGCTTAATTAGTTAGAGATGTTAATCATTGAAAATTTACCTAATGGCTAATCAATAATGATGGATGTGGCTCAAGATGAAAAGAAGAAAAGGAGAGGTGAAAGCAAGAGGTCGCATGAGAGAAAAGGAACTAGTTCCTTGTTCTTGACAAAGGGATATTATTGGAATTTATATTTATTAATAAAATTTACATTAAACAATATTTAAACTTGATTCCTACACTAATTTTCGTTGAAATTTTTGTTGGAATCTACAGGTAATGATAAAATTTACATTAAATATCATAAAAATGTATATAAAATTTTAAAATAAAAAATAAAAAAATTATGATTACATCTTGATTTAATGAAAATAAAATATAAGATTAAAATTTATAGTTAATCATTTTTGAATTAGATCATAATTAAATAAATTAAATTTTAAAGAATATAAAGATATTTTTAAAAAAGGGATTATGTTTTTATTTAATTAAAATAAAAGTACATAGTAAAAATTTAATCTCTTTTAAGCTCAAATTAATTTGTGATTTGATCAAATTTAATTAAAATATTTATATTTACTATATTATAAAAATTCAAAACGATTAAATATATATTTTGAATCAATTTTGATTAAGTTTAATAAATATTAAACCATCAAGTTTGTGTTATTTTAATTATAAATTCAACAATTTTTTATGATTATAGCTTTATTTACTTAACATGTTACTAATCACTTTACTAATAATAATGTATAGAAATTAATATATGTATTATTGCATCTTTTATATATACATATGTATTAAATCTTATAATATATTGAAATTAATGTACTATGTGTTACTATATGTTATGTTATAAGTATTATGTCTCATACTTAATGTATTGAATTTAATATTTATGTGTTACATTACTATATGTTTTGTGTATTATATCTTGTAATTTACTACAATTTGAATTTTACATATAATCACAATATATATGTTGTTGTGCCTTGTTATATGTACTATTATAAAATACAATCATAATCATAATGTATTTTTACAATTTCAACAAAAAATTTAGTAAAATATACTATAGAAAAATTTGAAAATATAAATTTATGAAAATGGTAAAAATAAATAATTTTTTTATCACTATTTCTAATGAAAAGTTATGAATATTTATATATAAATAAAATAAATTAAAAATATTTCATTGCTATTTCCATTGAAAAATTGTTAATATTTTCATAAAAACAACAAATAAATTAAAATCTTTAATTCACTTTTTCCAAAGAAAGAGATCACGGGAAACTTTTATGAACTTTAGTATTTATTAAATTTTAAAAAATAAAAAAATTTCATCCAATTTTTGCAAAAAAATATTCCAGTAAAATTTGAATTGAAGTTTTCATGAAAATATAACTTTTTTGAAAAATAAAAATTTCTAATAAAAATTTTTTGTTCAAACATTTTGTTAAAAAATACATGACTTTTTGTAATAACATCGAGTTCATGGGAAGCATGAATAATTTTATTATGTAAAATAATTATCGACAAATTTTGTAACAAAAAAGCAACAACAACAATAATAATAATTTTAAATTTAAAACTCAAACAAATCATTTATCACATTTGAAATACATAATTTTAAAAAATTAAAAATCAAATATTTAACTAAAAATATCTAATGACATAGTATATGCAGGTTTGTATTTATATAGACTTAAAAAAATTATTCTAAGATATGAGATTTACAACAAAAAAAAAAGGAACAAAAGTTAGCATATCATGCAGATGATGAAAGTCATATGGTTCTAATACTAATAATATGAGCGCAGATATATAATACCCAAAATGTAATTTTAAATGACATATCATTTCAGTTTCTTTAACATAATCAATAAATAATAAAACTTAAATAAAAAATAAATATCCATAAACTATTATTTCCTTTTTTTTTTTGGAATGCTCTCAGACAATTAAATAAATCACATAGTTTGAATGCAAGAGAAACTCTATTGAAGTTTTAGGTAACAACCTAAGCAATGAAGTAAATAAAAGCAATAAAAAAATTTGTTTTCTTTTCAAAGCATATAAAAATTGAATTAAATATAGATTTTATTTTACTATTAAATTTGGGATCCAAGAATGAATTTAAATCAATTTAAAACCGAATGCATTTAAAACAAAATTTATTTATTTAATTTATTAATAAATATACATTTTAATGTATCATCAAATTTAAAAATTAAATAATTATATTTTTAATAGTAAAAACTTTATTGAAATTTTAAATTTTAAAAAAAATTTCAATTATTAATATTTCAAAAGATGTCATGCTAGATGAATTTTCTCAAATTAACTTTTTTTTTATTAAAAAAAGATACACTTTTTTGAAGTAGAATAATATCTTTTAAGACTATTATCATCATCAAAGAATCCCAACCTTTATGGGCCATATAAATAGATTAAAATTTCATAAAATTTCAATTGTTCAAATTTATTGACTTGAAAAATAGCTTAATTAATAATATATTTTAAAGTTTAAATGCATCAAAAGTATTTACATTTTATATAAATTTTTTCAATGGTATTTTTTCATCAATTTTCATAACAATATTTTTGATTGAATTTTTTGTATTATTAAAAAATTATGAATAATATATTAAATATTATTAGTAAAAATTCTAAAAAAATTCTAAAGAAATATTCTAACAAAAAATGTTAATTAAAATTATTGTTTAAAAAATCTAAAAATTCTAACAAAAAAATTTCTTTAGAACTTTGGTTAAAAAAATACATGTTTTCTATCTATCGGATTTCCCAATTTCTGATGTACCTTAACGGATAATATTTTAGACTTTATTTTTTAATTGTCTTTTTGCAGTTAACTAACTTGTCTTTTTAATTTTTTAACCTTACTTTGTAAATCTTAAACATTTGTAATTTTTATCTTCTTTTCTTTGGCTAATCTTTCTTATAAACTATAATTGGATCTTCGATTTTGTATATGATGTCTATTAATAACTCTTTTTTACTAATCGTGTTAATCATTTTACATTTACATATTCCTTCATTATAATTATCTTATCTACTGTATGCCCCAAAGTCACTTGATTCTTCCAGTATATACTTACTTTTTTCACCTTCTTCTTGCGAAGTTTCTTCTTTGGTTAATATACTAAGTATTTTATCTTTTGTTTCTTCTTATATTTGTAAATTATTAATTTTTTGTCTTATTCTATAGTTTCTTGCATAATGTCCTACTTTTTCACATTTAAAATATTTGACTTCTTGTTTTTTTTTTTTAACTTTTTAGGTTTCTCTTCTTGTTTATTTATCTTTTTACATGACTTATAGAGTCTAGTTGATTTTTTGATTTTCTTTTTGACAGATAAGGCTTTAATTTTTTGGTATTCGTATTAGGCATAAAAGTTTTCTATTTCTGCTTTGCTCTGTTTTAAGTCAGATTTTATCTTTGACCAAAATTTTAAGTCAGTATATAAGGTTAATCTTATTTAATTTATTATACTAATTATTTCACCATAAGATATTGTATTATAAGGTATTATTTCTTCATATATATCTTTAAGTTTTTATCTAACTTTTTTTGTAAATAATTTTAGTAATCCTGTTATCAATCTTTCTTTTCACGAAGTATGGTTATTGTCTATTTTGGTGTATGATTTAGTTAAAAACATATTCATATACCATCAAAAGTTTGATAATTTTAGGCATGTCAAATTAAATAATACCTCTGATTTTCTTTCTTGAAATATAGTTGGGTATCTTATAAAATTCTTAATTATTGCTAATATTAGTGTTTCTACAGTGTTTTCAACATATCTCTCTTCTGTTCTTCCTTTTTGGGTTGGTTTTACTTGAACTATTTCTTCTTTTATTGCTTATAATACTTCTAGTCTATTTACTTCAGTTAAATAATTATCCCACAATCTTTTCAATTGCCCTTTAAATCTTGAAATTAATAATTTTGTAATCATTTGGTCTATATTTCTAGGTCTTGATTTATAGGCTGCCATGGTCAACTCTTGTAGGACATTAAGGACTTAGTATTATGCTATTCCATCTAAATTTCATTCATATATTGTATTTGCATTATAATTAAATTATGTATGTATTAATCTATCTTTTATTCTTACATCTGGCAAAGATGATCTAGGATAATAAGTGCTAATTTTTGACCTTAGATTTCTTATTTTGTTTATCATTGGTGCTTCTAGAATTTGTATCGCTTCAAATTGTTTTTCCGTTGTCTATATTTCTTTAATTTTTTGTTTCGTATCAGGTTCAATTTTCATGTGTTTTTTTGTGTTTGCTTGTCTATTTTCTAAGTCTTTTCCTATTTTCAAAATACTTAATTTCTTTTTTATTTCTTTTAGAATTATATGATCGTGTCTTGTAAGTATTGGTAACTAGTTTCTAGGTACATCATATATTTTGATTATGGTTTATTAAAATTCACTACACTTAATGTTTTCCCCATATTTGACATTCTTATTCTAGGTCCATTCATATCTTTTTGGTATTGCCTCGTTTTTTCTATCTTATCTACTTGTTTTGCTATTATATAAAAGATTTGATTGTTATAATTGTTTAGTTGATATATTAATATTATATCTTTACTAATTGCTGGCTCATTTTGACTTTTATATTAATTGGATTGTCTAAAAAAAAAAGGCTACTATGTGAGTACCATGATATTATAATTTTGCGTGTTCTAATAAAGGATGTATTATTACTATTTTTGTATTTCTAATTGTGTCATTTTTGAACTATTTCTCTTTTTTCTCGAAGCTTTCAGCAATTAAATGAATCACATATTTTGAATGCAATAGAAAACTCTACTTGAGCTTTTAAGTAACAACCTAAGAAATAAAGTAAATAAAGCAGTAAAAATATTTATTTTTTTCAAAACATGTGAAAATCGAATCAAATATAAATTTTATATTATCATTAAATTTGAGATCCAAATAATAAATTTAAATCAATTTAAAACTAAACATGTTTAAAATAAAATTTATCCATTAAACTCATTAATAAATATATATTTTAATTTATTATCAAATCTAAAACTTAAATAATTATGTTGTGCAATAGTAAAAATTTTGTTCAAATTTTAAATTTGAAAAATAATTCTTAACTATCAATATTTGAAAGATATCAAGTTAGATAAATTTTGTTAAATTAACTTTATTTTAGACTATTATCATCATCTACGAATTTCGAGCTTTATAAACCATATAAATAGTTTGAAATTTCATACAATTTCATTTGTTCAAATTTATTGAGTTGCAAAAATAGCTTAATTAATAATATATTTTAAAGGTTAAATGCATCAAAAAAATTTATATTTTGTATAAATTCTTAAATTAAGACTTTTAAAAAATATATGTTAATAAAAAATATACATTTTGATATTCTTCAATATAAAATTTTTATGTAATAATATCAACTTTAAAGTTATAATCTTAAACCTATAAAATTATGATTATACCTTTATAGCAATTGATTATAATTTTTTAAATATATTTTAGTCCTTTTCAATTACAAAGATGAAGGAGACAGAAAGAAACAATCTTCAAACAAAAACGAAATAATTAACTATTACAATATTATAATTATTATTTTATATATTCACAAACATTAAAATTGGCAAAACTTATTAAACAAAAATTTGATATTGAGAAAACATCAAATTATATATTTTTAATTAATATAATCTGCTTTTAAATCTTAATTTCAAAATTTATACAAATATGAAACTATTTGGTGTAATTAACTAATTTTAATTTCTCTTTTATTTATATTAATATGTATTTTTACATTAAAAAAGTTTTTCAATTGTGTTAGCTTAAATATTATGTAAAAAATTAAGGTAAATATTATTTTAAACTTCAAGTTTTACTTTATCTTTTTAATCAAATTTTTACTTTCAAAACGTATTTAAACAAATCTTAATATTTTAATTTTGTTCAAATTAAACTCTATTAAAAAATTTAAATTAAAGATATTTTATAATAAATTATGACTTATAATTTATATATAATAAAATATTTAAGTTATCATTATTTGAGTGCTGAAAATATTTTTCTTAAAAAATATACGATTAAAAATGTTAAAAATAATAATTAATTAGTTATTTTTTTTAAAATTTAAGAGATGAAATAGAAATAAAGTATAAAATCTATTTAAGTAGTTTTTAGGCATTTTAACAATGAAAAAATCATTAATTTTTTATAATTATTTTAAATCAAAATTTAATTTAGATAAAATTAATAGGTCAAAATTTGTTTAAATGCATTTTGAAAGTTAGGATTTGATTGAAGAGAGAGGATCAAACTTAAGGTTTTAAATGATATTTATTCAAAAATTTATATAATAAATTCAAAAGAAAAGTACAAAAATAAAAGAATTTAGTATTTATTTTCCATTAATAATTATGAATCAGTACAATATTAACGAATTATTTTCTTATGTTAAATATATATTGATAAGTTAATAATAATATTACAAAATTATATAAATTTAAAATTTTAAATAAAAGTAAATAAAATTTTAAAATTAACTATCAAAATTATAACATAAAAATTGTAATAACACAAAATTATATTAATTTAGATATTTGGTAAAATACTAATTAAATATTTATTAATTATAATAACATAAATGATCAAATAAATATAATAAATAAAATTAATAAAATTTATGATAATGTTAAACTTAAATATAAGATACATATTATTAAAATAATAAATCATTAATTAATATATTAAAATAAATCATTCTTTAACTCAATAATAAAAAAATTATATCAATAAAAATTGAAATAAATTATAAATTATAGTAAATATTTATAGTTTGACATTAAAATTTTATTAAAAAACTTGAAATATTTCTTCTATTATATATTTATCAGATTATATCAGAGATATGAAAATGAAGAATTGGAGCTTCAAAATGTAATTTATTTTAATAAAATTATTTTCCTAAAAAAAGGAAATACTTGTGAATAATTAAAATAATCAATTAATTTCACGTATATGTACTAAAAACAGTGCCTATGAAAGTGATAACCTGAATTCATGTGGCGCTTTTAATTCAAGGGATAAAGAATCTCATACAACTAAAGGAACTTAAAAAAAAAAAAATATATATATATATATATATATTTTTAATCTCTTAACCCGGGTTAAACACTTTAATGGCTTAATATATTAAAAAAATTAATTAAATAATTTTTTATTATATTTTTTGTTTAAAAACACACTTTCAAAGCTAAACGACTCCGCTCCTCGTCGCACTGTCGTTTGGGAATGGGGGGCCCTCTTTTGCCCCAAAAATACACTGCTCAACAACATCACTGTTCTCTACCGGAACCAAAATTTTGAATTGGCTTGCTTTCCTTCTTCCTATTGGACGGTGCTTACACGCTCTAGCCATAGCTCGTGGAAATGGTATGAAGCGTACGATCCAAATTAACTTCCCTCTCTCCTGCTTTAATGATATTGTACTCACCGCACATACCCTCGTTTTGTCATTTTGGTTTTCTCTCCCTGTCTCTCTCTTGCCGGCTCTCGGCAGAGAAAAGCAAAGAAATTTGAAAAAGGAGAATCTCTATTTTTTCTCCCTTGAATTCTGCATTGAGGAGATCGGTAGATTGGCAGTATAAGGTGTATAGATTGTGAGTGAAATGTCTGAAGAAGAGAAATTATTAAAGGAGGCAAAGAAATTGCCATGGGAAGATCGGCTGTTGCACAAGAACTGGAAAGTGAGGAACGAAGCAAACATCGACCTGGCCGCCATCTGCGATTCCATTACAGATCCCAAGGACCCTCGCCTCCGAGAATTCGGTGAGTGATCGTTTTTACATTTTGTTAGGGTTTCTCATTTCTTATTTCACCGTCCAGATCTGATTACGGTCATTGCCGTCGTGGATCTGCGCTTATATTCATTTGACTGGAAAATGTGTGTTGGTGCGGTGCCTTTCAGTTGAATCATTTATTTGGTTTTGATTTATTCCTTTCTTTTCGCCTGTTGGTGTGGGCTAGTTCCACTATTTAAGAAGACGGTGGCGGATTCCAATGCGCCAGTGCAGGAGAAAGCGCTTGATGCCTTGATTGCTTACTTACGAGCAGCTGATGCCGACGCAGGAAGGTGAAAATGGTTCAGAATATTTTTGTTTGTTGAATAGTTCTAGCATGTTTTTGAATCTGCATTCTTTTTCTTTCATTTTTACTTGTATGTTTGCTAATTTTATTACTATTTTGATTGTGGATTTTTATGTGCAGGTATGCAAAGGATGTTTGTGATGCCATTGTGGCAAAATGCCTCACTGGTAGGCCAAAAACAGTGGAAAAGGCGCAGGCAGCTTTCATGCTTTGGGTAGAATTGGAGGCTGTGGATGTTTTCCTGGTACTTCTTTCTTCCATTAATTATTCTCTTCCTTTTGTGAAAGCTCTAGCTGCTATGAGTGTGCGAAGCAAACATTTTATGACTTGGTCCAGAATGCTGGCAACCATTTTTCTTTAAGTTGTTCTATATCTTTTAATGATTTGAAGTATACTCAGCAGTTCACATGTATAGGGATTAAAGATCTTCATACTTTTTTAGACTAGGGCTAGTTAGATGCTGACCATATGAGGATAAATAGAAGGAACCTGCAGTAATTCAGGAAGTTAATATTGCTAGTGACTGGATGAATATTGTACTTCAGGCACAGCTAAAAGCTTCTGGTTTTCTATATTTATATGTATCTATATATATGTATGCAAATATATATAATGGGTAGACATACAGAGACGAAACTAGACTAGACCTTAATCTATAAGTAATACATATTGCATGGTTCTCAAGCAATAAATTTTGAATGTTTTGCGTTTTAGAAATCAAGACATAATTAAAATTTCATGGATAACTCCCTACAATATCTGTCTCTAGAAGTTGATAATCCAAGTTAAAGAAGTTTAGTTTCAATTTTATGGATTTTGCTGGGAGGTCCATGAGCTGTGTGAAGGTCTTCAAAGAGAAATCATTAAAGAGTGAAAAAGAAATGTATGTTAGTTAGATCTTGAGTGAGGCAAACTCAACGATATGGTATAGTGTAGGTGAAGGGAAACAGGATTACAAGATAGTAGTAAACACCAGAGCAGGATATGAGACTTAAAATGTGGTAAAAGAAGGAAAATTGGAATCATGGAGGTTTAAGGAATGCCACACAATCTTATATATCCACCGACTGCGGTTTTGGTACTGATTAGGGCACAAGGGCTTAGTTAAGGCTATTTGCTTCAGGATAGGCAGCTAGCTTAAATACTTTCTTCATTGGAAAAGAGAAGAAAGGGAAAATACAAATGCGTAAAGAATTGGATATGTTATTTTCATTTTCTTGTGTTTCTTTTTAGTGCTCAGGCTTGGAAAAGGATGGAGGACAGGAGCATGTGGGGCACAGGCTTTGGGATGAGGCTACTGTTGAAAAAAATGAATCCCACTTGTTTTTGGATGTCTCTAAATCCAAGGAATAAACTTTTACGAGTTTCAAATAAAAGCAAATTTCAGTTATTTATACATAGAGTCAATACTGTTGGATAACATGCTGCTATTTGATTGAGTGAGCATATTGTCAAGACCTAATATAAGGAAATGTGGTAGAGCTGAATGGTAGAAAATGACTTACAGGTTTGGCATGGTGTTCCTGTTGAGAATATAAAATTCTTGTTATGGCATAGACCACGCAATAGACATATACGAGTTTTTGAAATGAAGAATATTGTTGTTTTTTATGCGTAGAGTTGGTATTACTGCTATTTAACTGAATTAATGGACTGCCGCAACCAGGTATAAGGAAAAGTGGTAGAACCAAATAGCAAAAAAGGCGTAAGTGAAATCTGAGTGAACGTGATTGGAGTTCTTCTTTTTGATGATTTCTTGACCCAAGTTTATTGACATTTTGGTGATCATGGTTTAAATGTATAGTTGTGCTGTCAGTATCTTGTATCCAATGTCTTCTATGTGCTTGTGAATGGTGTTGGACATGCTAATAGTTGCATATATATATATATATATATATACAGCCTGTAAAATTAAGGTTTTCTGCTAACCTTTTAATCTTCAGTTTATGGGGCATCGTAATTTCAATAAATCATATGATTGGCGTTTTTACGGTCTCGCTAAAAGGCCTTTTTTAGCTCCATTGTAGTTTAAATTTTTATTGATTCTTTCTATTCATGTTGATTATCTTCTGCTTGTTCAACCTGTGATACTTTTCAACTTGGATATTTTAACATTGATGTCACAGAATGTTTTAAGCTATTAGTGCTTGATGTGCCCGGCTTACTAAGCCAATTATCCAAGTATTGCATTTCAATGATGATCAAAATGTGAATTGATTTCACGTGTGGTTTCTCTAGGAAGTTGAGAATCTCCCAAAATCTTAGAAGTCGTGCACATGACTGGTTTTGGTTATGCTCCTTCCACTGTGGCTGGAGAGCTGTTGAATAATTGATCAGATTGACTGGTTCAATTATGTTATAATCATTGTTGGAAGACATGATTTTTTTCTTTTTCATTTTCTCTTTAAACTCTTCTATTGATTCTTGAAAAATTACTCTGGGTGAAGTATCACAATCTTCTAGAAACTCCTTATCACTATTTTGTGTTAGTTAATGCTTTGCTTTTTCGTCCATTATTTATCTTATATTGTAGATTTGTTGTGTTGGGGTTTGTAGCTGGTTGTGCTTGGTGGTAGGAATTTAACGGTGTGTATTCTCTCATCACTCTGTGGATCTTTTCCTCTGGAGGAAGGATGTTTTCCTAAAGATCTGCTACAAGGTTTACATTTGTGCTAATGCCATGTAATTATTGCTTTTGCATACCATGTCTGATGGCCCCCAAAATTTTGAGTATTGACATTAGAGGGAAGAGAGTTCTAGTCTATGTTATTTCCATTTACATCTGTAACCCTTCCCACTTCTTTTCCTCGTGTATCACAGGATTCCTGTTTTTCAATTTGATTGGCGTGTTAGGTATCCTTTTTTATGAATATCTCAACTGTTCTGGATTGTAGGATACAATGGAGAAAGCCATAAAAAACAAAGTTGCCAAAGCTGTGGTGCCAGCTATTGATGTCATGTTTCAAGCTTTAAGGTCTGCATATGAAACCCCTTTATCAAATATGTGACTTGGTTCTTTCATTTGTTGATCTAATGGATCATGTGTTTTGTTCTTCCTGGAACTAGTGAATTTGGAGCAAAAATCGTGCCTCCAAAACGGATTTTGAAGATGCTTCCTGAATTGTTTGACCATCAAGATCAAAATGTTCGTGCATCCTCAAAAGGGCTGACTCTTGAGCTTTGCCGTTGGATTGGAAAAGACCCTGTGAAATCAATATTGTTTGAGAAAATGCGGGACGCAATGGTAAGATAAATTTGACGGACAGATGTCATTAACCAATAATCAAGAAGCAGTAATATGATTGTTTCTTTTGTTGATTGAAGAAAAAAGAGTTGGAGGCTGAGTTGGTAAACGTTACCGGGACAGCGAAGCCTTCTCGGAAGATAAGGTGAATTTACAGATTCTGATGATATCTTTTTTTTTTTTTTTTTCTATCTCTTTGTTTTTCTTTTTCCATGAAACAAGCATGCAGGCACTTATTAAGATAACTGTCTGAGGTTGAGAATAGTTTTATCTGGTTGGTGATACAGTGATTTATTTTTTTTTGTGTCATCCTTGAGTTCCCTGCTAGTTGTCATTTTGGTGATATTGACAACATGGTTTAAGAACTAAGTGGGACAATTTTATATTTGCTTGGATATCTGTACTCGCTTTGTTGATGTTCTCATGAATGAATTACTTTAGAGCCGATGTCTATTGATTCATGCTGTTGTAGTTATCTTTCTTCTTTGGACAGTAATACATCCTTGTGTTCTCACATTTTCCATTGTCATTATTGTGTTCACTGTTAAAAGAAAAAAAAATGTGTTTTTTAGTTTTCTGATAGCTGCTTGTTTCAACTTATTTATCTGTTTTTTTCTTTCTTTCTTTCTTTTTTTCCCAAGTTTTTCTCTGGTTGGGGAGAGGGACTTAGGATCTTTGTTATTTTATTTTAGCATGGAGGTCTGTCATTCTAAGGTCAATATTTTAACCGAAGAACTTCCACTGGATCTTGAAGATGTCTACTTTTCCTTGTTTTATTTGCAGGTTGATTGACATATATCAGTCTGTGCCTTTTCTAATTCTTATGTTTTAGAGGTTTGACCATGTATAGGTTTGACTTAAAGTTGAAATTTGGAAAATACTTTTCTTTTGTGAAAAATGTATAAGGTGTCAATGTTTGTGTTGTTGGCACATTTCATGTGCATATTCATGTTCCTAAAGTTTTTCTTTTTCCCCCCTGAATTTCAAGTTTGGAGAATATTCGAGGTCAGTTTGTTCAAATACCATGTGGATAATGTGCATATGTTGTTTTAGATCTGAGCAAGACAAGGAGCCAGAACCAGAAGCTACGTCTGAAGTTGCAGGTCCTGGCCTTTCCGAAGAATCTGCGGCTGATGGTATGTGTTTGAGTGATCTGGATTGTTAGGCATATCATTAACAGGAAATATGTTGGGAAACTAAATTCACTTGACCTGTTCCTAATGCATTTGTATCTTGATTGTCAGTTCCTGTGGAAATAGATGAATATGAGCTTGTTGATCCTGTTGATATATTGACTCCTTTGGAGAAGTCTGGATTTTGGGAAGGAGTCGTAAGTTCTCTCTCTGTCTCACACTCATTTAACTTGTAATATTTCCTGTATGCTTCATTTCATTGTTCTGTTGGTAATATTGTTCTAATACTGTGTCTCTCTTTTAGAAAGCTGCCAAATGGTCAGAACGAAAGGAGGGTGTTGCAGAACTAACAAAGCTTGCTTCAACAAAAAGGATAGCTCCAGGTGATTTCACAGAAGTTTGTCGGACATTGAAGAAGGTATTTGAACCTTCCTAGATGATATAACTGTTTTTTCATCGTTCGATAAATCCTAATATTACTTTGTTACTGTTTAAAAAAATCCTAATATATATGATTAATTTTGTCAATCCTGCATTGATCACCTTATTGTTGATACTTATTTCCTTGCCAATAGCAATATTTGAGTTTGTTGACTTAATTTTTGGTGTTCTTTTCTCAAACATTTATGATTGGGTTCTCCACTGTGCTCTTCATGAGAGAATTTCTTTTAGTCAGATTGGAAGATGGGCCTTTTTGATGTGACCTCAGCCAATTTGTTAAGAATGTGCAATATATGGACGTTGCTGTTTTTTTTTTTTTTTCCGGTTTTTGGTTGTGTTACTGAATTTGCTTTTCTTTTTTTATTTATAAAATAAATGTTTTGTTCATTTATTCTATTTTTCCCAGTTTAGATTTCAGATTGACTTGTAATCACTTTTTTGTTTTATACTTTTCTTTTTGGGAGATAGAAACAAGTATAATTTATGCACCAAGGGGGTGGCTCCCATTTACAAGTGTAAAAGCTATATAGAGATAAGGGGATCAATGAACTCCCCTAGTTCCTCTTCATTTAGAAAATCCACTCTTGTTACCCACACTTTCATGTTCTAATCCATCTATCTCTAACCAGAAGACGAGGAGTTTCCTTCCCTTTAAAGGCTCTCCTATTACTCTATTCCACGCTACCCAAAAATTAACAAAGGGATTCTTGCGGTCACTTCCCACTTGTTTTTGTTCAGTTGCAGCTCTCTCCATGCCCACTTATTTTCAAGGAACTGCACTTTTTTGTTTTATGCTTGTGATAATAATATTGTGCTAAATTGGATTGTGGAATCACTTGAAAATGCTGTTCTGAGATTGCAGGAACATGGCTACTACCTCTCCGTCTCTCATTATAGAGTACTTGGTCTTATGCTTGTCAATATCGTTAACCTGTTTATGCAAACTAGTCGAAGTTGTAGCCATTTGTGTAGTTCCGGGAAAGAAATCTTGTCAGGTGCGGGAGAAGAAAAGTATTACAGGTTTTAATTAGGTTTGGGTCCAATAATCTGATTAGTGTTATCAACATCATTTCATTTTGGCTAGTACATGTACTGGGTGCTGCACAGCCACAATCTTCAGCTGCTGCTAATACTATTCTGGTTGGCTGCTTTTGTCAGGGGCATTAATTGATTGCGTGGCTTGATAAAATAACTTCACCTTCTGGTTTTCTATGTAGTAAGAGTATGTTTTACCGAGATCAAGGTGAGCTACAGATGACAGAGAGAGGCTTGAGAGAGAGAGAGAAAGAAGGAAGAGTCTTTTCATTTTGTTTTAACATAACACAGTGCTACATCTGTTGGGGGGATGGTTAAAGCCTCGGTTACAACTATGTTGGTTGATATAAAAGAATACAAGCTGCAACTCTTATGGGACGTAATTACTATGTTTCATGAACAATTATTGAATCACAATAGGGGACTGCCTCATGTTTGTTCCTCGGATGCCCCTTCTAAGGATTAGATCTGTGACCCTCCTTTAGTGCTGTAAATGCATGCTGGAATGCTGTTGTGTATGCACATTTTTCTTCATCTTTGCATAAACTCTTTTTTCTTTATTGTTTATTCAAATGGAAGCATATTGTCATTGATGCATTACAACTCTTATGGGACGTAATTACTATGTTTCATGAACAATTATTGAATCACAATAGGGGACTGCCTCATGTTTGTTCCTCGGATACCTCTTCTAAGGATTAGATCTGTGACCCTCTTTTAGTGCTGTAAATGCATGATGGAATGCTGTTGTGTATGCACATTTTTCTTCATCTTTGCATAAAGTCTTTTTTCTTTATTGTTTATTCAAATGGAAGCATATTGTCATTGATGCATGATACTTTTTCCATCATTACCATTTATTACAAAAAGTTTTTCCTTTTATCTTCCTAATCGATGGTTCTATATTATGAATGATGTGTGTATGTGCATTCTGACATTCACATTAACACAAACCGAGAAGGTTAAAAACAATTGTAAGAAGGTTTCATTGGCTTCTCTTTTCATTTAGCTTAGAGAGAGAATTTTTCCAAATGAGAACAAGGATGAGGGTTTTGTGATTTCATGATCAAAGTTAATGAATTTTGTTATGATATACAGAAATTTTTTATGTTATATACAGATATGTATTCATAGTACTGAATGTGGGATGCCTTTAATTTGTGATGGCATGTTGAAACAGTTTAGTGCGAGTATGTAGTATAACAATAGTAAAAAAGGGTTTTCCTTTTGACTACAGTGGTTAAAACACCAGTTGTTGAAAGACATTGATTAGAATCTTAGTATGGCTTTGAAGTTTTGGTTTCTGGGTTGTTGGTGCATATGAATGACAGCTGGAAATTGAACACTTTTCGAATGCCACTATTGGAGGTGTTTATTTGTATTCTGTTGTTGTGTCTGCATAAGTGTATTTATTGGAGTTAACGTATTAACTATCTTGTGAATTAAAACGTCAGGTGTATGTTCTTTCAAAAGATTTTAGCATTATGAGTCAGATCTACCTTGTGATTGGAAGGCTGCTCATGCAATCAGGACATGAATTTGGCTAGGCAAATTTCTAAGCAATCTTTTTCTGCGTGCAGCTTATTACAGATGTAAACATTGCTGTTGCAGTTGAAGCTATTCAAGCCATTGGTAATATTGCCCGAGGTCTAAGAACCCATTTCTCTGGGGGTTCACGTTTTTTGTTACCAACTTTACTTGTAAGTATATATTTACTTTTAACGCATGCATTTATCTAATTATAGATTTTCAAATCTCAATGCGTAGCTGATATTTTCTTGATGTCTATGTCTGGTTATAATTACTTTTGCATCTCCTCTTTTGTTTGTTGATCTCTCCCTTCATATTTTCCCAATTTTTGGTAATGTGCATAACCAAGAATCATTTATAGCCATCTTTACTTTCTTGATGAGAATTAATTGCTTGTGGGGCTTGCTAATGATTTTATCTTTTTTTTTTTTTGAACTTTACACGTTATGTATACACGTTGAGTGATATTGTGAAAGCCATAGTGAAAACTTTCCATACTATTTCACCCTTTCATCATTTCTTCTTTTTATTTGTGCACTATCATGATGTTTTTTGTTTCATAAATTTTTAATGTATTCTAAATTGAGGATTTACGTTCCTGCTGTTTAATGACATTTCGTTTGACATAAATCTTCAAGACCAAGTTGATCGTAGGCTAGAAGAAATTGTAGTTAGTAAATTCTTTTCACTGTATATCTGTTTCTATAACTCCTTATTTTTTCTCAAGTTATTGCTTGTCTAACAAGCTTCTCCTTTAAATATAGGAAAAATTGAAAGAGAAAAAACCTACATTGACTGAATCACTTACACAAACTCTTCAAGCAATGCATAAGGCTGGGTGCTTAAATCTTGCTGACATTGTTGAAGGCAAGTTTCATGCTCTTCTTTTAGCAAGTGTTAGAAACATTGTTAAAGCATACTTGATACTGGAGTGTCAATGCTTTGTTGGGTATTTTGTATTTGTTATGATGAGTTCTCTTTATTGCAGATATTAGGACAGCAGTGAAAAATAAAGTTCCACTTGTGCGCTCATTAACTTTGAACTGGGTCACATTTTGCATTGAAACGAGCAACAAGGCTGTTATTCTGAAGGTGCACAAGGATTATGTTCCTATTTGTATGGAGGTGAGTGCCTAAAATATGAATTCCTTTTAACTTCGAAGTTTTGTTCCTTTCTGCTGACTTTGGTGTAAGTTTTTGAACAAAAGCTCTCTTCAAGCTCCCTTGAAGGTTTACAGCAAGTGCATGGCTCATCTACCATGTTTATAAGTAGTCAACCTCGCCTGAAAATAGAAAAGGAAAATGTTGAGAAGGATCGCTGTGTTAGTAGACCTGACTTTTGGTCAATCTAATAATGTTTTGATAGCCAAAGGAATATATTTATGAGAGCTCCACGAGGGATACTGGCAAGGACATAGCAGAATAGTGTTCAAGCTAAGAAGTCTGTAAATTCAATTAACTCTTACATTAAAAAACTTAGCAAGGCTTCCTTGTGTCTAATTATCTCTATGGGCTATGCAAATTGGGGATCTCATTCTTTTCTAAACCAACTGTTGTGCCAAAAAGGAACGGGTTACACCATGCTACACTTGAGACCTCAAAACACTGCTAAAGCAACCCAACTCTTCCAAACCTACTTGCAGAACTGCCACAAACATATCTACCTTTTAAAGAACCAACAATTTTGTTTCACTCCAAACTAGCTACCGGCACCTCCTCTACAAATTTCTTTCTCCAATATAAACCTATAACAATTTGGCAAGAAATGTTCATTGAAGAGCTAGTAATTCTATCCCTAGGCCATCCTTCTCCTGAATTGCTTAAGAAGTCCCCATTTGACCTACTGGTACTTGTACTTATCAGCCGTGTTGCCCATGAAGGAATATCCTTTAAATTCTTCCAATCTAGTTGATGTCTTAGTAGAGAATGAGAATATGGTTATTTTGAGAAGAGTCAGTCCACCTAACTCAGAGATAATTTGTTCTTTCTGTTTGGCTGACCCCACAAGCTAGTCTCTTCATCTAAGAAGAGGAACAAGCAAAGTTCTGTTCTAAAGAGAATTGTTGAGAAATGCAGGTTGATAGAACCTCTCAGTGAGATAGTCCTTCTAACTCCCAGCAAAATGAAATTTATTCCTAAATCATGGTTCCTTACTTTGACTGCATGTACAAGTATCTAACTTTCATACTTTAGATGGTTTTTTAGACCTATTGTTCCAATCCCAATTAGGGGTTCAAAGTTGGTTTCAATTTTTAGTAATATTATGCATGAAGCAGATGCATTATCACCCCCTAAAAGTAGGTCTAGATATGTCATTGGAAGAGGGGACATCCCAGTATGCTCTCTAACATGCCTCCATTCATTTTGACCCCTAAGGGATTAATGAAAATAACTTTGAGCTCGAGCGCCTTTTTTTTTTCTTTTTGTTTTTTTAGCAGAAATAAGTAATTACTAATATATATTTATGTTAAGTACCACTAGCGCCAAGGGGGTGCCTCCCATATATATAGATATAGCTGCCTTAACATGAATCAATATGCATTTTATGAGTCCTCTTCCACACCACTGAAGATTGTGTCATTGGAAATAGATGATGAGAAACATCTACTCCCTCTCATTTTTACCATCATCCCTACAGCTATCCAAGCCCACTGCTTTGTTTACAGTTATATTAAGAACTTTCTTTACCAAGAGAAAGCAAAAGGACAAGAGGTTTTCTTGCATTAGCCTTTGATAGTTTGAAAAAATTTGACAAAACACCATTGACCAGCAAGGAGAAAGAATTGGAGGGTATTTACTTTTTAATCCTCCACTTTTGGCAACCTAACCTCTTTGTTGGCATGAACCTCGTCTGCTTGGTGCATTCATTCTGGGTTGGCTTTCTATTTCGGCACCTAGAAACAGTGTATTTGCTTCAAATCTTTTTGGAGAATAACCATTCTAGTTGTGCCATCATTAATATCAGTCAGTGCCAACAGTCAGCCTCTAGGATCAGTTTTCAGGTGCAGGAATGAAAATCTCTTATTGTCCATGATTTTTCTGATCCATGGAAACTATCCTCTTTGCCAAAACTTGCTACAAGGAATCACAAAATCTATGGGCTTCATTTGTAGATAAATTAATTGAACTTCTTTAGTTTTGCCAGTTTTGGTTACTCAGGTAATGTCTGCTGCCTTTTCCTTCCACCTCTAAGTGAAACATTTTGTGCTGTAAGAATCTCCTCTGGCTATAACAGGCCATCTGCTCCTTGTTTCAAACCTCTTCTATCAAGTTCATTTCACAATGCATAAGTGATATATGATTTTTAGCTGTACATGTATCTGTTGGTAATTTTATACTCCATTCCTTCCCTTTTCTTGTTCTTGTTCAAATTCATGTATCTTAAGACAACATATTCTAGCATGTTTAGGTTTGCATCAGAAAATATTCATTACAAAAACACCCTGGTTGGAAACTTGTGGGTTACTGGTTTGTGTAAAATGTTCAGCTGGTATTAAGAAAAAGGTTTGAGGTTAGTTTTTGGAATTTAAAATGTTATATTTGACTTAGTTATGTTGACAAACTAATTAGAATCATGGGAAACATCAGAGGCTAAGTAAATGAAATGAAGGTAAATGTATTGTTTAACTTTTCGTTTAGTTTCTGACAATAATTTGGGTATTGCAGTGCCTCAATGATGGGACCCCTGAAGTCAGGGATGCAGCCTTTTCTGCTTTGGCAGCCATAGCTAAGGTAGTACGGTTGACTAATCATATGGCGTTATTTTCTTTGAATTCACTTTCCCTCAGAATAAATGATTTAATTATGTGGACTTACGCATGTGTTTTTTTTTTTTTTTCTCTGTTTGTGTGTATGTATTGCCAAGGACTTTATAGTTAGCCTTTTCTGATGCATGGTCTTCTCTATATTGTTCTTTCGCAGTCAGTTGGCATGAGGCCTTTGGAGAGGTCACTGGAGAAACTTGATGATGTTAGAAAAAAGAAGCTTTCGGAGATGATTTCAGGCCCAGGAGTTGGTGCATCAACTGGTACAAGCTCAGGTTTGTGGAGTCTTCTGTGCCAGCTAGGGATTATTGCACCTACTTCATTATGAACTATTTGATGTATATAAGTTTCTGATATATCTGTTTCTTATATTCTATCATGATATGCCAGCTACAATCCAATCTGTGGGTGGGAGCGTATCTTCTACTGAGGTACTTTTTTTTTTTTTCAAAAGAAATTTTTTTTCCCTTTTATTCAGCATGTAAATCAAATGGGTAGATAGGGCTTTATGTCTTTATGTGATGCTTTGCTTTCCTTTGACATCTATTATGATCCACAAAACGTGCATGCATTTTCCATGATCTAATTTCTAGCACATGCAGGCCATTCCCCTTTTTCGTGTTCTTCCAATAATTTTCTTCTGGTAGCATATTTCTTCTCTAATTTATGCAAATGCTAATGTTATAATACTGATTGTGCTAATTTTTTGTCCAAATGCTCTGGAAAAAGGCTCACAGAATTACTTTTGGTGGTGAACTGCTATATTTTGTATAATTTCCAATGGTAGATACTGAGAATGCTGACTTTATATAATGAACCAAAAATTTTCGACAACTAATTAAGAGTGGCATGAGCTTTAAATGTAATGGCATCTAGAGACTTATTGCCTCCATTTAGAAAGTAAAAATTAAAAACTTAGAAATAGATGACAACATGCCATGGAATTCATTAACATATATTATCTGTTGATAGTGTTTTAATTATTTTAAATTACATATAATGCATGTTGTCCAATTTTAAGTTTGCTTTTTTTTTTTCTTTTCTTTCTTTTGTTTGGGTTTCTGGTTTATGTGCCCTTTAGGTTTCTTCAGCTGTAATTAGATCATAAACTTATGTTACTATTGTTTATTAAATCTGTTTAGACTTCAGAAGCTTCTTTCGTTCGGAGGTCGGCAGCAAGCATGCTAAGTGGAAAGAGACCTGCTCCTGCAGCTGTGAGTTGATTGTTTATTTTTCTATCCTGCCTCTGTTTTGCGTGGGTGCTGGAACAGAGGGGAATGGGCATGGGTTTCTTCTTTTATTGTTGGACATGGTTTTCTATATAATAACATTAGTTATACACAATACTTAGTCCAGCAGACACTAAAATTTTCTGTTAAATATATTTTCTCTTCCGTTATGCAGTGGTTGGGGAGGGGGGTTGCAAATCCTCAAGAAAGTTTTTAATTTATCTTAAACATGTAATCACACTATTTTCTGATATTGTCTGATCAAGACTTTCCTTTTTCTACTAGCCTGCTAATAAAAAGGGTGGATCAATGAAATTGGGTGGAAGTAAGAAAGGTGATGGTGCTGGACGGCAAGAGACGTCAAAATCAGTTGAATCATCTGAAGATGTTGAGGTGAAACTGTGACATGAGATAGTGACAAAATATAAAAGTTAATGATTGTCGTTTGCTAAGCCTCAAATGTTGCTCCTTTCTTTCATTTTTTTCAGCCTTCTGAAATGAGTCTTGAAGAGATTGAAAGCAGATTAGGCTCTCTTGTTCAGGCAGATACTGTTTCTCAGTTGAAGAGCTCTGTATGGAAAGAACGGCTTGAAGGTTGGTGGCTACTGTTTCGTTGCTCTATCTTTTTAGTACCACCTCCTTCATCATCATTATCATCAGTATTTCTATCTTTTGAACTATCAATTTTAATTAGATTCATAGGTTGGTTTGTTACCATAGTAGGTTTTATTATTGTGTGGGTTCTTCTGAGGCTCTTCCTATTATGTTCAAACTCAGAAGGCTATTGGTTAAGTTATCTCCGTCAAGCTCACACACGGTTATTTTTTATGATGGGTGTTATAATCTTCAGTTTGTTGTCTTGACTATTCAGAATAAATTTGTAGGTCCTGTTGTGTTGTTTTGGAGATTGCCTAAGATACTGTGATTAAGAATTTTATGTAATAGTCTGGACCATTTGGGTACATAATAACAGTTTGAAAGCTTGGCATACATAATGAAATAGTTTTGAAAAATATGAATCTGTGGGCTGTAACTAATTATTTGGTGTGCAATGTTTAGATGACATCTTTCAAATGCAGCCACAGTTGTCAACACTGTACTATGCAGCCATGCCTACTCTGTACATTTCATAGAACATTTGGGTACAAACGGGCATTGGTTTTGTCCTGTACTTCACTTAGGTGGCACTCCAGGAATCTTCTGTATATGTATATATGCATGTATTTATATGTATATGTATAAAAATATCTGTATATATATATATGTGTGTGTGTGTATATATATATATAATGATAGAAGCTTTCTTGAACTTCGAAACACTTTTTTTTTTTTTGTGTTGCTTGGATCCTAAAATGCTTTGTGCTTCCTAAGAGTTTCCTCTATTTTTGAAAGTTTTGGTTCGGAAATTTCTATGTATCTCTCTAAATTTAAGGCACATAGGATGCATGCAGCTATCAATTGACTGCATAGTGGGAAATATAACAACATATTATGTTGATTAGGATTGTGTATGTTTTAGGGTGGATACAAGTGGGTCTTGTTTGATATTTGTAAAAGTCTGGGATCCTTTGGCTGGTACTGGTTTTTCTTTAATATGAGTTTTCACTTCATTGAAATTTTCTGGTTATCCTGGCTTTTGTCTATATAAGTTGCTTAAGGAATTCACTTTTGATGCATAAATGATGGCTTTTCTCTGGTCAAGGTTCATGTGCTTGTGTATTTATGTAATGTTATATGTATATAATATATGTATTTACACATTCACACATATATTACACATATTTGTCACTTTATCTTTCTATGTGTGTACATATACACAGAAACATGCATGTGTACCCATGTTCACATAGATACCTACCTGTGTGTGGGCATGTGTTCAGGTGTGGAGATCATCACATATGGATTGTAAAGTTAGGCTAAGTTTTAATTACTACCTTGTGGTTTAGCGCCATCTTAGCACAACTTCCGAAATAATTATTTGTATTACATGATATTTCCTTGATACATGCATATGTACACATGTTCACATAGATACCTACATGTGTGCGGGCATTGCGGGCATGTGTTCAGGTTTGGAGATCATCACATAAGTTTTAATTACTTACCTTGTGGTTTAGCGCCATCGTGCACAACTTCTGAAGTAAATATTTGTATCGCATGATATTTCCTTCTGTGAAGTTATCAACAAGTTTTGCATGTGGTACATATGTCGTTCATGATTTTATGAGTTACTTTGGGTGGAATGGATTTGACTGAGGATGTACACCCTTACATTCATATAGATGAAAAATTATGTAACTCTTATTGGTCTTCTGATATTTAGGTTCAGATTTTGGTTTCATTTTCTTGTAGTGCCTTCAGTTTTACACTTAAATGGTGGAGTTGTGGTTATGACAGAGTGGCAGAAAAGGAGTGTGCATTGACATTCTAAGTTGTATATATCTATTTATGTCTATGTGCCTTTGTCATGTGAATAATTTCCAAAAGGAATAAAGAAGGAATAAAATTTAATTTGTTCCGCTGATTTCATATTTTCTACTGAATAATTTTGATGAGTGTTTATGTATTTTAAGTCAACATCCACTTTTTAGCTATGGGGTTTTCTTTTGTTAAGATTTGTGAGAAAACTTGTTCTGATGGAATTTTTCACAATTTAATGCCTGAAAAGTTACAGTAGCTTGTCACAGTTCTTGGCTTGGATTAGCTGGTTCATGAGTGATCCATTTAAGATGTTGAAGCAACTTCTGGTTTTGTTTGCTTCGTCCTTTTATTATAATCTGTAGTTTTATGTGATTGAATTGAGCAAAACAGGTAGGTAGCATCTTAAATTTATTGTTGATCAAATTGTATAAGGTGCATTTCAGGAATTGACTTTTTCATAAATTTTGTTAGTTATGGTTACTGAAGGTTTTGATGTTGTTGCAGCAATTGTTTCATTGAAACAACAAATTGAAGGCATTCAGGAGCTTGATCAATCAGTTGAAATATTGACTCGTTTACTTTGTGCTGTCCCTGGCTGGAGTGAGAAAAATGTTCAGGTATTTTAAGATTTTCTTTGTCAATTGTCAGATTTTCCTTCTTCTTTTCTAGTCTTTTTTCTGCCTTTTGAAAGGAAAAAGTATTGATGTATACACTTGCAACAAATGCAGGTGCAGCAACAGGTTATTGAAGTTATCACCTACCTAGCTTCAAGTTCATCAAAATTTCCGAAGAAATGTGTTGTACTTTGCCTTCTGGGTTGGTATTAGGTTACATAGACTTGTTCTTCCATTAATCAATGATCAGTTTTCATCTGATGTCAGTTGGCTTCCTACTAAAAGTGGATTCATGAAGGTGCTTATTTTGCTTGAATTGATGCTTGTCCAGGTGTTAACTTCAGCCTTGGCCTTTCCTTTGAACTTGTGTTTGACAGGTATAAGTGAAAGGGTAGCAGATATCAAGACCCGTTCTCATGCTATGAAGTGCCTTACAACTTTCTCTGAAGCAGTTGGTCCAGGATTTATTTTTGAAAGAGTAAGTACAGCTGCTACTTATTTTCTTTTTCTGGTTCCTTTCAATTGATCTTAAATGATGCCTAAGACCTTGTCTTTATAGCTTTACAAAATCATGAAAGAGCACAAGAACCCAAAGGTTCTTAGTGAAGGATTATTGTGGATGGTTTCGGCAGTAGAGGACTTCGGTGTATCACATTTGAAACTGAAGGTGTTTTTAATTCTTTCATCTGAACTTGTCAACCTCTCAGAGTCCTGTTTTATTTGTTGACTGTCACAATTAAGTCGGATACAATCTGTTGTTTCACAGGATTTAATTGATTTCTGTAAAGATGTTGGACTACAATCAAGTGCAGCTGCCACAAGGAATGCTACAATAAAGCTTTTGGGTTCTTTGCACAAATTTGTTGGTCCAGGTGACAAGTCACTTCCTCAAAATGGATTGTCTCCTTGAGTTCATCAGTAGTGTTCTAATATTTTTATGCTTTTGTGCAGACATCAAAGGGTTTCTTGTAGATGTGAAACCTGCACTGCTTACTGCACTTGATGCTGAGTATGAGAAGAATCCATATGAGGTATATCTCATTGATGATTATCGTGCATTTAGGTGATTCTTGTCCAGTAGATGCATAATGTCCTCGTTTGTTATCCTTCAGGGTGCTGCAGCTGTCCCAAAGAAGACAGTTAGGGCATCAATGTCTGCGGCTGTACCTTCTGGTGGAGGTGATGGCCTGCCACGGGAAGATGTTAGTGGAAAGATAACTCCTACTCTACTAAAGAGCTTGGAAAGTCCTGATTGGAAGGTATGCTTTTAGCATTAATAATATGAAAACATGCTTCTTGTGGATTTCTTTTGCATGTCACGCAGCAATCACTCATTGGAATTATTTTGAATGTTTAACTGTTATTTGCACGTTTCAGGTTCGTTTGGAGTCAATTGAAGCTGTTAATAAAATCTTGGAAGAAGCTAATAAGCGTATACAACCAACTGGAACTGGTATAAACTTATCATGTGTTTTTTCTTTGTACAGAATAGTTGACACTTCTGATATTGCAAACTTTTCTTATACATGTACACCTCTATGTTTCACTTGCCTTTCCCTTGCAAATAGAGTGTTCATCATTAGTATTTTCCTTTACTGTTAGGCGAGTTATTTGGTGCTCTTAGAGGACGCCTGTGTGATAGCAACAAAAATTTAGTTATGGCAACTCTGACAACTATCGGTGGTGTTGCCTCTGCAATGGGACCATCTGTTGAGAAGGCAAGCAAGGTTTGTGGTCAAATCGCCTATGTTTTAAGAAATTCCATAGATGTTTATCCTACTTGACAAATTTGAACGTTAAGATTGGTTTCTTTCAGGGAATTCTTTCTGATGTTTTGAAATGTCTTGGTGACAATAAGAAGCATATGAGAGAATGCACTTTGAATACTCTAGATTCTTGGCTTGCTGCTGTTCATCTTGATAAAATGGTATTCTGCTGTTGGACTTCATTCTGGACAATTCGCATGTCTGTGTTTGTTATCATGTCTAATTTGCAATGACTCGTTTTCCTGTAGATTCCTTACATTTCAGCAGCTTTGACAGACACTAAACTCGGTGCAGAAGGGCGCAAAGACCTTTTTGACTGGTTATCTAGGCAACTCACTGGACTAAGCGATTTTTCTGATGCTATTCATCTGCTGAAACCAGCAAGTTCTGCGATGATGGTAATTTGTAGTTAACTTGACATTGTCTTTCCACTAAAACTTAGCTTGAAACGCTAAGTGTTTGTCAAGTATTCTTTTGATGATTGCTGCATAGGAATATCTTCTTTGAAAGAAATAAATTACCTGTATGCATTGGCTTCTTAGGATAAATTATCGGATGTTCGAAAGGCGGCAGAAGCTTGTGTTACTGAAATTCTGAGAGTTAGCGGACAAGAAACAGTACGTGCTTTAGGAATCTGGTGTTTTTGGTTTTTTAATACTCCATTTGAGATTAAGTTGACACATGAACTCTTTGTTTGTTTGTTTTTTTTTAATGTTTTTGTTTTATTGGGGTGTGTGTTATATCTGTTTGCATCACCTTTTCAGATTGAGAAGAATCTTAGAGATATCCATGGGCCAGCTTTAGCTTTGATTCTTGAACGAGTGAAACCTTATGGGGTTATTCAGGGTATACCAAATTTAAATTTTTTTCTTCTTTTTTTTATTACCTACTTTTTTCTTTGCCATCTCTCTTCTTATTTGTATGTTAAGTTTCAATATTTTCTGTCAGAATCATTTGAATCTACAAAAGCTTATGGGGGAGCAACATCCAAAAGCAGCTTGAAAGTTGTGAAACCTGCTTCTAATGGTGTCTCAAGGCATGTGAATAGAGCTGTATCTACGGTAAGTTTGACTTGCTTGAATTTACATCCGTTTCAAAAATTATCTGAATGTTGACTGTTTCTTTCATGGCTTTGAAAGAGAGGCATTCCAGTGAAGGGCTCAAGGTCAGAACCAGTCACATCTATCAATGATATAGCTGTCCAGTCCCAGGCTTTGTTTAATGTCAAGGATTCAAATAAGGTATGGTTTTGTTATGTATAAACAGTGAGGTTCATGTGGAATTCTAAGCCTGCTAATGGATGAGATGTAATTTGGACTTTCTCATTTTCAGGAGGATAGAGAGAGGATGGTGGTTCGCAGGATTAAATTTGAAGAGCCACGGATAGAACAGATACAAGATCTTGAGGTTTGTTTTCATAAAGCATGTATGAAACATTTCTTGATTCCCATAGTCTCTTGTTGCTACTAATATGGACTGTGGTGTTGTTGCAGAATGATATGATGAAATATTTCAGGGAGGATTTGCACAGGCGATTGTTGAGTACAGATTTTAAGAAGCAAGTTGATGGGCTTGAAATGCTCCAGAAGGTGTTTTGCTATGACATTCTTGTTATGTGTTTTGGAGTTTAACCATATTCATTTGTTTAAACCTTCTTCCAAATGCAGGCACTTCCATCAGTGCGGAAGGAAATAATTGAAGTTTTGGATATACTTTTACGGTGGTTTGTTTTGCAGTTCTGTAAATCTAATACAACATGCCTGTTAAAGGTGTCGTTTCTTTTCTTTTTGATGACAAGTCCTTTTCTTTGTTTCCTGTAAATCTGTTACAAGGATGTTGCATTATGATAGATGACTTTCTGTTGGTCTATTGGAATAAACAGGTGCTTGAATTTCTTCCGGAACTTTTTGACACATTAAAGGATGAGGCATATTCTTTGACTGAATCAGAGGCATCTATTTTTCTGCCTTGCTTTATAGATAAGGTTATTCCTATTCAGTGGTTTAAATTTTGAGTGTATCTGTCCACATACATGTTTTAATACATGGAGTGGGAGTTTACTTATTCTTGTTTGTTCCTTGTATGGCTGTGGTGTTATTGGCGTTCATTGCACAATATCACCTGTTTGTCTTTTTCTGTTTTTCTTTTTTTTTTCCCGGATGATTATTAACTCTCTGATAACCCTCCTATATTCTGAGAATTGTGCTGAAGTTCACATTTTTTGTGCTGCAGTTAGGGCATAACATCGAGAAAGTTAGAGAAAAAATGCGTGAACTGATGAAACAAATAGTGTGCAGTTATTCTGCAGTAAGAACTTATCCTTATATTTTGGAGGGTTTGCGTTCGAAGAACAACCGCACTCGGATTGAGTGTGTTGATCTTATTGGTTTTCTGATTGAAAATCATGGAGCTGAGGTAAGGGAAGAGGATTTTATACCTGCTTTTTAACTTTCGGATTATTTCTCTCTGCTTACACTTGTTTCTTTCCCAGCAGATTACTGGACTATTTAAATCCTTGCAAATGGTTGCAAGCTTGACAGCTGAAAGAGATGGTGAAATCAGGAAAGCTGCTTTGAATACATTGGCAACTGGTTATAAGATTCTTGGTAAGTGATGATATTACATAACCATTTTGATAATAACTGTGTCTGAAATATGAAGAGCTTGTTCCTCAAGCATGTCTATGGTTGTCTTGGAAATAACTTGTTGCTTTTTGGGTGTTTCAGAATTGAATTATATAACTTGTTGCTTTTTGGGTGTTTCAGAATTGAATTATATAAATTTAGTGCTTTAAATAATTTCATGCTGGAACTGTCCTCTTAAGCCAAGTAGCTTGGTAATATTTCTGTATTCTTTCCCCATACTTTTGCTAATGTTGAGTGCTTTCGTATTCTTCATAGGTGATGATATATGGAGATATGTGGGGAAGCTGACGGATGCTCAAAGAAGCATGCTAGATGACAGATTTAAGTGGAAAGTAAGTCTACACATACATGTATTTTACCCATGTATATATTAGTGTATATATTCATCCATACATCCATCCATACATACATATACAAGCCCTCGACATCTTCCATAGATATATTATATATGCCCTCACATTTTATACTGTCCTTTGTTTTAATTCCTCACTTTTTTCTCACTCTATGTTATCTGTTTGTCTCTTTATTCACCTTAATGATTGTATTAGGTCCGAGAGATGGAGAAAAAGAAGGAAGGAAAACCTGGTGAAGCAAGAGCTGCTCTAAGACGTTCTGTTAGAGAAAATGGGTTTGTATCTAAAAACTGTGCCTATGTTGTGATCCTGTGTCCTACACTTTTATCTTCTTCTTTCACATGTTTCCATTCTTATCAATGAGGTCTCAGGAGGAATTAAGTTAGCAATGTCAAACAAGGTTCACTTGTCAATTGATTTTCATGCATACTTTTTATTGTTTTTTGTTTTTGGAACCTTGTACTCAATGTAATTTAAGCCTTTGGAAAAGTGGAAAGGTCTTCCATTTTTTGAATCATATTTTCTCAATATCCATTCCTCTAACCATTGATAAAGTATGAAAAACAGGGATGTGATTGCTTGTCTTGTCATTTTTAGTCACGGTATTTGTAAAGGTAACAAATTTAATTTTAGCATTCATGTTGTTCTAACCGTTAGGTGGAATTTCATGTTCTCTGTCTTTGTCTCTGTCTCTGTATCTGTCTCTTTTTTTTTTCTTTTTTTTTTCCCCCTTTTTTCAACTGTAAGCAAGAAAAAGTTAAGCAATTTAATATCTTGTTCAATTAGGGTTTGTGTAATCACATATTCTTGCAGTTGCCTTATGTGAAGAAATATTCATTCTGTAGTGATATCCATGATTCTCCTAGCATTTTTTCTTTTACCTGTCTGAACTGATCTAACCTTTTTGCCCACCCGTATAGGTCGGCAACATGGATCCTTTCATTTCCATTCTGCATCTTTTTTTATTGTCTAACAATTGCATGAAAATCATTTGCCCTTGCTGTTTTATCTGTCAGAAGAATGGAGGTGCCCATGCATGCTAAAATTCTTTTTATCTTTTTTAGTTGCTTGACCATGGATTTCAGAATTGGTTATGGCATCTTGATTGTTTGTTGAGTTTTCTCTAGATTTCACCTGTCTTCTACGGTTATTAGGTCTGATGTAGCAGAGCAAAGTGGGGAAGTTTCACAATCTATTTCTGGTCCCTTATTCACAAGGTGTTGTTGGTTCTTGTAACATCTGGATTCTTATTGTTCTATCCTTTGATATATCCTGTTCTCCTTGTGTTCTTAATGTACTGTACTTTTTTGTACAACTAAATTGTAATTTTAGGAAAAATTGTGGCCCTGCTGAACTTAACATGGAGAGAAATTTGATGCCTCGAACACTTGCTAGTGTCAGTGGTCCTACAGACTGGAATGAAGCTTTGGATATCATCTCATTTGGTTCCCCAGACCAGGTTTCCAGCATAACCTTTTTGTGCATTTGCTGGTTTTTCTTTTTTATAGAGTTTTTTCTATATCGAAAAAAAAAATACCAGAAACAAATATGCATTTGCTAGTTTTTGCATGCTTTAGTAGTAACCAGTATATGGTTTATCTGGCTGCAAAGAAAAAACAACAATGTTGATGCGAGAACTTGTGGCTGCTAACATAGATATGGTAATATATTTTACAATACATTCGACCTTCCTATGACTTTCCCTTTGATTTGCAACCAGATCCATAATCAATTGTAAGGGAGTCATGAAATCAGATGTAAAAGGTCTTTCAGGGGGGGAAAAAATGGCTCAAAACTTTTCATGCAAGGATAATTTTGTTGAAAAATCAGTTTCAAGACGATGTTTCGAACTTGCTTTGAAAGATTGCAGAATGTAGTATCAAGCTTGTTCTATGTTGCATCTGCAATATTGTGCTACAAGTAAAATTCTTGTTGGAGTGTGAGAAATATAAAATATAATTGGCCGTGATAAAACATTTAATAGGCAATGTAGTTTGAAGTTGAGTTTCTTGTAGCATCAATTGCTGATCACTAGAAAATTCTAATATTTCCTTTAAATTTCTTCGTTGCTGATCCTTTGTTATATTGGCTTTCTCTTGGCATTCCTTTAATTATCATATATCGTCTACAAAAATTAAAGAAAAAAGCTGAAATAACTTAAATAAGAAATTACTTAATAATGAAATGGCTACTTCAGTTGTTGTGTTGTGTCTTGATTGAATACAAGCTGCACCTTTCTGTTTGTTTACCTTCTCCCGTCTCTATTTTAACTTTTTGTTTAAAACTTCTAGAATTCAAACTGAAACTGGTTGAGGTTTGTATGTATTGGCATTGTAGTCTGTTGAAGGAATGAAAGTTGTGTGCCATGAGTTAGCTCAAGCGACTAGTGATCCAGAAGGCAGCGCAATGGATGAACTTGTGAAGGATGCAGATAGACTTGTTTCATGCTTAGCAAATAAGGTCATTTATCAGAATAGTTTTCCCTGTTCTTTCTCTTTTACTTATACACCGGGAACCATATTGCTGGTGAAATTGGAAATTTTCTGTTTTTTTTTTTTAAATATTTATTTGTGTTGTACGTCTCTCTTCTTTAAATAGGTTGCCAAGACATTTGACTTCAGTTTGACGGGAGCTTCATCAAGGTCTTGTAAATATGTCCTTAACACGCTTATGCAGGTAATTTGATCAAAACTACCTGTTACTATGCTTGATTTATTTTCTTCTTTCCTTTCTGCCCTTCCAAAACAATCTGAAGGGGGATCAGGGAGGTGGGACGGTGAGGAGGGAACTGGGAGTATTATAATTCCCTCTTCATCGCCCAAGGGACGGAGGTCTCTGGATTATCTTACTTAAGCCTTACTTCATGAACTTTTCTGCAGACATTTCAAAACAAAAGACTTGCTCATGCTGTCAAGGAGAGTACTCTTGACAGTCTTATTACTGAGCTTCTACTTTGGCTGTTGGATGAAAGAGTTCCTCGAATGGATGATGGCAGCCAGCTTCTAAAAGCTTTGAATGTCTTGATGCTTAAGATTCTGGTTTGAATACTTACAGAGATATCATTTTGTATTACTTTTATTGATAGTTTTGCTTTATGTTTGACTACTGGTTGCATGCAGGATAATGCAGATCGTACTTCATCCTTTGTTGTCCTCATAAATCTGTTGCGTCCATTAGATCCATCAAGATGGCCTTCGCCCGTATCAAGTGAGGGCTTTGCTGCAAGAAATCAGAAATTCTCTGATCTGGTTGTCAAATGCCTGATCAAACTTACGAAGGTAATTTTTTGTTTTTAGTTGCTTTAGCAAGACCTATTTCCAAGTTGGTTGGCTGCGGAACTCCCTTCTAGAATACTGCTTGTTTAAGGCAGTAGGTGGTCAGTTTTGGCTATGTGTCTATGCATTGCAATTTTAAAGTTACTGCCAAGTAAAGGATGAATAAATCTAGGGTGTCATGTAGAGAATGGATAAATTCTAGCCAAAACAGTTTTACTTTTCTTCTACTTGGATGATCTTGGATATGCCATAAATTGCATTCCCTGTGAGGCAGGTTCTTCAAAGCACCATATATGATGTCGATCTTGACCGCATCCTTCAAAGCATCCATCTGTACCTGCAAGAATTGGGAATGGAGGAAATTAGGAGGAGGTATGTGCTAATGTTCGCTAGCTGCCTCCAGGCTACCAAACCACTTTTTGCTGTGTTTTTTTTTTTTCTTTTTTTTAAAAAAGTTTTCTCATAGTCTCTTAAATTTTAGGTTTTTGTTCTCTATGGGTTGAGCTATATGTTATCGTGGTCTATTAACTTAATATTAACTAATATTTTGTCTTTGTATCCTTTCTGTAATGATCATTTGGAAAGAGCTGGTGCGGATGACAAGCCATTGCGGATGGTGAAAACTGTTTTGCATGAACTTGTTAAGCTTCGTGGGGCTGCAATAAAGGGTCACTTGTCTATGGTTCCTATAGACATGAAGCCTCAGCCAATTATTCTTGCCTACATTGATCTAAATCTTGAGGTATACAGAGTAAATGGATCCACTTTTCTACTTCTGTTTCGTTTGAATATTTAAATCAGGTAGGATGAGAAGAATGTTTATTGCAAAACCTCTATACAATTTCTGACCATAGGTTGTCTTTAGATGTTACACACCTTTTATTCTAGGATCAACAAATATGAGCTATTAGTTAAGTTCTTTTCTTCTGTTGGTTTTTTGGGTAGGCAACTGTTAGATAAGTTAGAGATATTTGGGAAAGGGTTATTGGTGAACCTCTGGGGAATATTAACCAAAAATCTTGATGTCGAAATTCTACATTTTAGTGCACAGTTGAACTATGAAAATTTTAAAATGTCTCTTCCTCTTCCCAATTTTCATATCAACAGTACTGCTTTGTCCAGTTGTGAACTAAAATCTTGATAACTCAAATGTGATGGTTTCACCAATAACTTGAAAAATGACATCAAATAATTGTATATGCTCATATAGCTATACCAAAGGTTATTAGTAAATCCATTATAGAGCTTATTCCTATCTGCTCAGTTCCTTTCTGATGGTTGAACAACATTTTTGGCCACAAATTAGGGAGAAAGCAGCATTCCTTTGCTTCCCAAACCATGCTCATGTCATAAAATGTGTAAATATGATTCTTAATTAAATGTCTTTTCTATGTTTTATGTGATGAATAATTTTTGGTAAAGCATTTACAAGTAATAAGAAGAGAAAATGTCTATGGTATGAAAACTAAAATTGTTGAAAAAACTAATCAATATTACTTCTTTAATCTATGGTCAGAAACTTGTGTAAGAGTTGACCATTTTTTATGTATCTCATAATTTTCAAATTTACAGACGTTAGCTGCAGCAAGAATGTTGACCTCAACTGGTCCTGTGGGTCAGACACATTGGGGTGATTCAGCGGCCAACAATCCACCACCTGCTACAAATTCTGCTGATGCTCAGTTGAAGGTATTATTATGCTAACATTTAGGTTTTTTTCACGTCCAGTAATTTATTTGTGAATGTCTTTAATGTTAGTTTTTCTCTTAGTACTCTCCTTTTATCCAATGATTGGTACTTTTTCTTCATGTAATTCAATGAATCTTGGACACAGCAAGAACTTGCTGCAATATTCAAGAAAATTGGTGACAAGCAAACATGCACTATTGGTCTGTATGAACTTTATCGCATCACCCAACTGTACCCCAAGGTAATTTATATGATGTCTGGACTCAAGAAAAAAAAGTTTTCACTATTTTGTTCTTTGTTCTTGAACACCCCCCTCCTCCCCCCCGCCCCCCCCCCCCCCCCCCCCCCACTCCCCCAAACAAAAAAAATAATAAAAAATGAAGATAGTTAATATGATCAATCATCTGTGCTAGTCAATTTGTTTAAAACTAGTTGTAATATCATTGTAGGTTGATATATTTGCCCAGCTCCAGAATGCTAGTGAGGCATTTCGTACTTATATCAGAGATGGCTTAGCCCAGGTTTGTTTTTGTTATCGTCAGTGAATGTGTCATATGTGGATAGTTGAAGATGTGTATGCGAGTGTCTTTTCATTTTTACTGCAGATGGAGAAGAATGCAGCAGCTGGAAGGACTCCTTCAAGTGTACCAATGGCAACCCCTCCCCCAGCTTCCCTGACTGTTTCTTCGCCCGAATTTGCTCCTTTGTCGCCAGTACATGCAAATTCCTTGAATGATGCAAAGTCACTAAATGTAAAACCTGAACTGACAAATTTTAATCTGCCACCATCACACACTGAAGATAACAGGATTGGTAATGCAATGACTTTAAGAGGTCTGACTACCGAGAACTCACAAGGTGACCAAAGAAATGAGAGATTTATTGGTGGAGGTAATGTGCTAACGCTGTTGCTTCTGATGTTGCTCTTAGTCTTGGGTTGTTTTAAACAACAGGGGCTGATCGTGGATCTTGTTCTATGACTACACAGTTACCAGTGGCACATTGGATGCAATTAGAGAAAGGATGAAGAGCATGCAACTAGCAGCAGCTGCTGGAAACCTGGATTCTGGGAGCAGGCCATTGATGTCCATGAATGACAACTCAAGTCATGGTCTCTCTACTCAGACCCGAGCATCGGACCATCCCGGTGTGGAGAATTCACAGAGTGGAGTTCTTCCCATGGATGAGAAAGCGTTGTCTGGCCTTCAGGCCCGGATGGAGAGACTTAAAAGTGGGTCTATAGAACCACTGTAGGAAGTGCGGACTTTTTAAGAAATCTGTTGCACATGTTATACAACCCTGCTTGTAAGATGCTGTTCTTGTAAATGAAGCAGGACTGTCAGTGCTTGCCAAGCACGTATAGCACTCACTGTACAAAGTGGTAGAGGTTGTGGTCTTCCTAACACATGGAGGCAACTTTGCAGAAATGAGGCTATGGCTATGTTTTTGTTTCTTTTCTCCTTTATTGTAATCTTTAATCAATTTTGTGCTGTATATTGTAGTTAAAACATGACTTTCTAAGTTAGATCGTAGCAAATTTCTTTGATTTAATGCAGTTGTGCAAATCCCAACATTCCTCGGGTGCACATGTGTTTCTTATTAATGTCTCTGCACAAGTGTTTTTACTGGCATGGTGTCTACTGTTGACAAGAGCGAACCTATTGAGTAAACCCTCTTTTTTGGGTCAAGCACTCAATTTTTATTTCAATTTGACTTCTTTCCTGTTATTTTGGTGAATTGGGATTTCTGGGTGGACTAATGGTTAAGAATTCTATATTTTGAGCAGATGGCAGGTACTAGTGTGTCTTGCCATGGTATGGTTGAAGATGGACTGACTTGACTCGCGCTATGTAACATGGGATGCATTGGCATCTACAATAAAAATGTATAGATTTAGTTAGTTATACCGATTATCCTTTCATTTTGCTATTTGTAATTTATAGTTTTGTTTTTAAAAAATAAATTATATCAGTGTCGACCTTGGTAAGATCCTTCTATTAGTATGGGATCAATGAAATAAGCAGAAAAGTTATTATACTTTTACTTTATAATATGACTAAGTAGAAAATATTGAGTATTTTAATTATGTGTTTAATTCCAAGTATAGGTATTTTAATTGTTTTTAGAAAAGAACTAATTACTAGTGTCTTGAATTAACAAATGTAATGAAAAAGACAAAAGAGTCAAATTTGGCAGTTTTGCTGATATCATTTCCTCAAAATTCACCATTATTTTTGATTTGCATGTGAATTAAAAAAGAAAAAAAATGTGAATTGCTTCCCAAACAAAGTCATAAATAAATTAAGAACAAAGTATAGTATGTAGTGTTCCTGTAAACAAAGATAGTCTAGGTAACTTATGTAACAAGATATAATTAATGTCGTGAAGAAAGCAAAGTGGATGCAAGAATTTGTTCTTTTCATAATTTATTTGTCTTCGTTTGGTCAAGACGGCACTTGTTAAATGCTATTACTAAGAAAAAAACTTGTTAATTAAATTGCAAAGCAACTGCTTTTATTATATTGTAACACAATAATTTTGTGTAGAGTTATAATTTTGTCCACTGCTACATTTTATGTTTTCACAAAATGTGTAGAATAATGTAATATTAAATGAATTTAAAATTTTATAAAATACTATCTCTGAAATTCCTTTGGTGAATTATATTGAACTGGCGAGTATCTTGTTGGCCCACAAAAAGTAGCCGTTAGAAGCTTGAACGTTAAGCCGACCGTTAAAATTAATATATTCTTCATACCAAAATCACGTTCCCTTGGCTATAGAATCTGAAACATCCAGATTGTTCAAGACCCAAAGCCCCTTTATATACTTCCTCTCTCGGCATCATCTCCGTAAGCACAGCTGTATTAAGCTTTCTCTCACGAATCGAAGATGGGTATGGTAGTGGTGATATCTCTGCCGCTGATTCTGTTCTGCATATTGCTTGGATTCGGGTGCTACTTCTGGGGAAGGGCCAGAGGAAGACAAGATGTCCGCACAAATCCTCAAGTATATGGGGTACCCACTCCTCCACCTGGTGCTGCTATAGCAACTTCTTATCCATCTCCTCCTCCTGCACATTTCAAGCCGGACAACTCCGTCAATGTTTAATTTAAGCAAACCAAGCTTATCTTGAAGTGTTTGTTTCTCTAGAAAAACCAAAGAAAAAGAAAACCTGGACTTTCGCTGTTGTAGTATACGTGTGAATTTGAGGCAGGGAAACCAACTTTGGTGATACCGGGAATATGATTTTCATTTTGGGTGTGAAAGTAAATAGATTGGGTTTGTATTGTGCATTCCATGAGTCTAGTCGGAGTTTGTAATTTTCTTTTCCGTTTCGAGATCTTTTGAGGAATTCAAAGTCCTCCACTTTTAGCTGAAAATTGAGGTTTGAGATACCAATTGGTAAATTGTTATTAGGCCTAGAGGGATGTTTAAATGTAATTCCTACAGTTTTCTTATACTTAATGCAGGACGATTTGAAAGAGCAGGATGCTTTGATTAATTATTCTTTTCTTGCTTTACACTGCATATCTACCTTGAGTTACTGTCTGGAAATCGACTGTTTGTGTCAAAACCCAATGGAGGAGAGATAGAAGAGTTGGGTTAGAATGAACAGAAGAAATGAACCGCTGAAGTTGGAGATGGGGAGGGAAAAGACGAAGTCATGGCTGTATTTTTGCAGTGACAGAGCTGCCTCCTCCTGTTTTATCCCCTGATTGACCATGGTGAGGGCTCACTTCCTGTTTTATCAGGTCCTCTTGTTTCTTTTGTTATGGATTACGGTTTGTAGATAATTGGATTTGATTTATTTTGACTTCGTTTATCTTGGTGACAATCATTCAATGGCAATTACTAAATCGACCTACACCAAAGCAATCAAAAGATCAATACCCTTCACCTAATTTCAATTTTAACATATCTTACAAGAATCTAATTTTAACATAAATTAATTTAGATTGAAATTAAAATAGTAAGGTCCAACTTGAACCGTTTTAAAATTTAAAGTTCGATTTATAATTTGTCCTTAACCTTAGAGTTTTAACATACCTAACTCATGTTTTTATTTTCAATTATTTTTATTAAAAAATACTATTTCTTTTTTCTTTTCTTAAACATTTTTACCATAACCAAATTAAAAGCCAAAAAGAATTTATCAAAAGTGAACTTCAAATTTTCTCTTTATATGAAAAAGTTGGTTTTTACTTGTTTCTTTCTACTCTATTTGGTTAGTGTTCACTATGAGAAATATCAAAAACGTCTTTGTTATATATAACTTAATGAAATTCTTTCAAATATATGCTCTTTTTGCTCTTCTCTCTTATATTCTTTCTTCCCTTTTTTTTTTTTTTGGAATTCTTTAATATTTGAAGATATTTGAACTTTTTTATTTTTCTTGCAAGCTCGTGATATATATATTCTTCCTTTAAAATCTTGATGAAAATAGGTTAAACGAAACTACTTTTTTAAAATTTTATTTTTCATTTTTCTTTCTTTTTTATGGGATATCTCAATTTAGGTAAAGTTTGTTAAGTTTTCGTGTAATCTTTTATCATAAACTTCGCATAAAGTTTATTACATAAGATCGATCTACGTCACTTTGATATAGTATAGACTTAGTGTAGACCTTCAATTAACAGTTTCTGTGTAATCTTTTCTAGCTTCATATAACCTTGATAGAATAAGATTTGTATAACTTTCAAATGTTAGGTTTCATAAAAGATTTTTTGTAAGCTTCGTGAAACTTTTTTTACAAGTTTTATGTAACCTTATTTGCAAGTTTTGTATAGAGTTGTTGATTTTGTAAGATGTTGCTATTAGATATGGGTCAACACACAAGCCTAATATGCGGTGATATTATGAAGATATAGTTTCATTTCGTGTAATGTGACTCAGTGTAAAGATATAGTTCCTTGTAACATAGTTACATACAAAGATATAATTCTATATGAAGTCATTGGCTTTTATAAAAAAAGGTGCTATCATATATGGGTTGACACAAAAGCTTGATATGGGTTTACATACAATGTAAATCCTATAATTTCACATTAATGAGATAAATGTTTCCATATAAGATGATGATATGATATGTGTATGTCCATGGTTCATCATAAACTTCATGAATTTTAGATATAATTTTCACTTATTTGATATATTTTCACATCCTAGTTAACAATCATGAGTTGTTGAGATATACGACCCTAGTGTCTACCTCATGTTATCCCAAATTTAGGTATAAACATAGCCATAGATCTATATCTACATATGAACTTTTACTGTTAGAGAAACATATAAGGTTATCACAATATGGGTTTTAATCGGGAAAACTCGCAATGTGAAAAAATTAAGAGTCATTAATAATCTTTTTAGATGTGATTGACCACCATCTTAAAGTAAAGCTAACTGATAAAAAAAAAGGTTAACATTGCAGGTTTGAGAGTCAGTTATGCTTGGGGAAGAATTAGCACCCTTAAGACACCCAAAATTGGTACCCTTTTGATTTTTTTTTTCTTGCAAATTAATGTTAAGGAGATTTTGGTTAAAGTACTCAAAATTTCATACTTACTCCATCTCGATGTACCAAAATATTTTCTAGGATCCCTTCCTCTTTAAAATAAGGGTTAGAAACCATGTATAAAATAGTTTATTATTATAATAAAAAGAAAATAAATTTTTTAAGGACTAAATATTCTAATATAAAAATATTTTCAATTTCTATAACATGATTTATGTATATACTAGAACATTAAATAGATCAAACATATAACTTAACAAGAATCTAGTGATAACTAACTTAGCTTAAGTAATTTTATTCAAGCAAATGAATATACTATAGTGAATGAGTTCAACAGATTTACTTGAATACTTTTTGAAGTCCCTTACACTTTTTATAATATTTCTTATTTCTTCAATACAAATGAAGATAAGGTTTTAATGAAAATCTTCTTGAAAAGTAATGAAATCTCTAATGAAAAATTAAAAAAAAAATTATAGAGAGAATTTTCCTGAAGGAACTTTCTTTAGAAAGTTTTTCTTTTCTTGCTATGTGTTTTTATGTGTGTGTGTGTATCTTTTTGAATTCATATGTGAATTCATCTATCTATGAATGTAAATCTCTCACTCTTTTCTAGCACAAAACTCGTAGCCCTTTTCCCTTAGCTTTTTGATGCCACTTGAATCATTTCAATTGAATCCCCAATGTAAAAGTTACGGTAGGTCTTTCGAGTGTTCTTCAATTTAGGTAAATTCTTTATCTTGAGAAGACCCGACCTTAGGTTAATTCTTGACCTTGGATTAGCTCCAAACTTTGAGTTAACTTCCAACTTTGGATTAGCTTTCGACCTCAAGTTACGCTCCTAACTTTAAAGGATACTGCTAAAAGTAAAGTACTCAAATGGTAGTTTGAAAAGACCTCAAATATAACTCAATCAAGTTTGTTGAGTTTTTCTAAAAAAATTCAATTTTTTCATCATCAAACCCCTTTTATGGCACCTTTTTCCATAGTGATAGAAAATATGTTGGTTGTAAGGTAATAGTGGCATTTTTGCTTTAGATTTATCGTGAAAGCAAAATTTGGGTATCAACAGTTGCCTCTCTTTGTTTATTTTTGAAAGTCGAAAATAAAACAAAGATCAAGAGATGGCAAATTTTGTATCTTTACGATTCTTTCCCCTTTAAATTTTTCTCTATAATTCTTTATTTTTAAAAATATTTTTTATCTTTTTTTAATAAATTTTTTCCTTTTTCTTTCTATATTTGGTAAATTATACAAGAAATAAACAAAAAAAAATGAAGTTTTTTTTTTTTATGAAATTGTTTGATAGTGATTATTTATCATCCAAGACAGAATTCTTCCTCTTCTTTTGATAACAAACACATCGCTTATCATTGAAAAATTCTTGATCTTAACATCTTTTGTTGAAATTCTTTCTTGACTTTAGACAAAGGATCCTTACTTTTTTCTTCTGAAGGAATTCTTTTTTGCTTTTTGATGATAAGTAAAATTTGAATTTTATCGTTTATGTCAAAATTCTTCCTTGACGTTGGACGATTTTTATTCTTATTGAAATTCTTCTTCGACATTTGATGATATAAGGTTTTTGTCTCCTACCAAAATTGTTATCAATGTTCAACATGTGTAAATGTTTTGAAAGATCTCATTTTTTGTAGAAATCAATTTTGATGTATGATGATTTGGTTATCGAAATTTTTTTTTTGATGTGCCCTGCGAACACTATCTCCTGTCAGAATCGTCCTCGATATTCAACGTTGTAAAGAAAAAAATTAAAATTTTGAAATGTCACTTCTTCCATAGGAATTGTCCTTTATGTATGAAGATTTAGTTGTCGAAATTCTTCTTCAATATGCCCTACGAGCATTATCTTCTATTGAAATTGTTCTCGAATTTGATGTTATGAAGAAATATCTCATCTTTCATTAGAATCATCTTTGATGTATGATAATTTGGCTACCGAAATTCTACCTTGATAAGTCTTATGAGCATTACCTCTTGTCGGAGCCATCTTTTACATATGACATTTGACATTAACTTAGTCTTCGACATCAGATTCAAAACTGTAATTTACCTTTTAGTTAATATTATTTTTTAAAGTTGTTTAAACTTTTACTTAGGATAAATTATAATCATGGTATCCATCAGATTCAAAACTTTACATGGCTATCGACAATTAAACCAATGTATGTAATTGATTCTTATATATATATATATATTACAATATGAAAATATGTACTTTGAATCACAAATTAATATTGAACTAAATGCATGGCATCCTTTAATATCCTTGGTGCAACAATTTAAGTTTGAAGCTCTTAAGTATTATTAGGTAGATGCCTTCATGTATTTATCTAAAGATATAGTATCGTTTGTTTTCTATAAAGCAATTTAGTAAAAGACAAGTAAAACATTGTCATTGTAACTTTGCAGTTATTTTAATATGCAATCTTTGTGCTTCAATTAGGTCTTTTGGTGTGACATTATTCTTTAAGTAAGCTTTAATAGAATATATTAATATAGGCTTAATTTGGGTGAGGGTAATCAATTTTTTATTAATGGCCAATTGTTTCAAAGTTTTATGGAATGTGAACTACTCTATTGGTTTTGAGTTGTTGTCAATTTATCAAAACACATATGTCATGTGGTTTTCTACTTGAAGAGAGGTCAATCATGAATTTATCTATCTAGTATCATTAACCTATTTTCTTGTTTAGGGTATTTTTCCTAATCCTTATCCTTAAATTTCTTTTAGGGTGAAGGTGCTTGAGTGTTACTATCTTCTTTATTGTGCATGTATTTCTCGATGCTCCTGAGTGCCTTAATCATGTTGCAAGCTAGTTCTTTATACAACTACTTAAAGAAGAATTTGTTTTAAAGTACCATTATAGTGGCTGCATGGTCACCAAATCTTGTAATTGATCTACTTGAAATGTTTCTCTTTCAAAGGATAAAACATATATCTAAGAGATTTAATGACTCTTGTTACATCATTATAAGGTAATTTAGGTGTGTCTTACTATGCATACTAATGATAACATAATTGAGGAAGAGGTAAGTGTGCCGTGAAAAGCTCCTTGCCCTTTTAAAGGTGCAAAGAAACATACCAATCCCCAATTGGTCTTATAAGGGTGCTGGAAATACCTTACATAAGGTGGCATTAGTCGTTTCATGCACCAACGTTATCATTTGATACTTATAAAAGTGGTCCTTAGGATCCTCTACCCTACTGCATGATTCTATTTGAGGGATTCTAAATTACTTCAAGATTTATTCATTGAGTACTTTATGGGTGAAAGGAGGTTGAGGATCATAGTCATATTCGTTCAGTTCTACTTACAATCCTCTTGTCATTTCAAGCAACTGTCTTTCTAGGTTGATAGATAAGCCCAATAAGTCCTAAATATCTTTTGAGATTGTAATGAGTCTTTTTTTTAATTAAGATTGCAATGATTTTTTCTTTCATAAATGACATCTCTTTATTTTAGGACTTGTTTACTTTAATCACATATTTCCATTATTTTTTTTTCATTGCTTATATCCACAGATAAACTTATACATAAAATAAAAAGCAATCTTTGATCTTGTTAGGATTTTTTTTTTAAAGAGAGAGTCCTTGGTTTTGCCAATGACTTTTCATGAGACAAAAAAGGGGATCCTCGTTCTTGTTGAGGACCTTCCATGAAATAACAGGAGTCTTTAGTTTTGTCGAGGATTTTACATGAAATAAGCTTGTTTTTTTTTTTTCGAGAACTTTGGGAAACTCTGAACAAGAAATGCTATAAACTTATTTTCATTTAATTTTCATATGTTTGCATTTATCTTTAGAGATGCATGATACAAGTGAAGACTTTTTAAATTCCAAGATCATGGGACTTTCCTTCGTTCCATTATGGCCAAGTGGTATGCTCTTGATTGTAGAACTTCCCAGACCTTATAAGGACATTTCAAGTTAAGGCTGAGCTTTCACATGTGCAGGAGTTCGAAACTTCAAGTTTTTAAGCATAAGTCCCCTTCCTTGACTGTTTATGGAGATGCCTTCATTAGTTGTAGTAACAAACAGTGACGTTGTTAAATAACAACTCTCCTTATTCAAGTTTGCTCCCTCAACTCCTTCAAAAGCTTTAGATTTGCCTTTCATATCTCATCATTATCTTTCTTGTTAAAGTGATCTACTCACAGTGTCATGGAGCCAACTTCAATTTCGATGATAACTTTCATCCTCAAGGCTAACAAGAAAGAGGACTTTCTTATTGTTGCTTTGTGGGTAATTTAGTAAGCCTAAAATATGCATAGTAAATCATTAGTATATTACCTAGGACTTTTTTAATCTTATTTTTAATGGCTTTTAGCGAAATTTTGTTATTGACATCAATCTGTATGATGGATTTAAATTTTTTAATAAGGTTTAATTTCATTAAATTAGGATTTGTTTAATTAAGTTTTAAAAGTCAAATTATTTTGAGAGAAAGAACAAAACTCAAGATTTTAATGATATTTATTATTTTATTTTAATATAAAAATATTTTATTAATTAAATTATATTAAAAATAAGATAATTTGAAAATTATTGACTTTTTAATTGTGATGTTTATAAATTAATTTTATAATGTATTTGATCTAAATTTTAATTTAAATTAAGTAATTAAAAAAATTAATTTTTTTTGTTATTATCATACCTCAAAATTCAAATGAATTATTTATTCTATTTTAAGTTCATCCTTAAAATGTGAACAAATTTTAACATTAATAATATAAAATTTAAAAAATATATGTTCAATACTAAAAAAATTTAAAATTTTTTGTAATAATAATTTAAACATATTTTTAAGTTAAAATTTGTTGTATAAAATTTTTAATTTATCAATTTTTTGATAAAATTTAATTTAAATTAAATTGATAAATCTAACATTTTTTTAAATATAAAAATTTATTTGGTAATATAAAATAAATATTAAAATTTTATAAAAATTTTACTCATAAAAAATAAAAAAAATTTAAACTTGTTAATTAAAAAAAAATAAACCTATTTCAATAATAAGATCCGATTGCTAAGTATAATTGTTATGGGTTGATGGATATCCAAAATTCTTTTGTTTAAAGGTAACATAAAGTGGAGGGTAATTATGTAAATATAAATTGGCAAAGACATATCCAAAAACGGGTTTTTGTGCTTGGGTTGAGGACACTCCTTATTGCTGACCCTAAAAAGCCTACACAGAGAAAGAAAAGGAGCAGCAGTGGGAGGAAGCCACAAGCGAGCAACGGGAGCCTGCATCAATCGCCAGGTCTGCTCGTGTTTTTTTCATTTCAATTTTTTTTCTTTCTCCTTAAGATTTGTAGACAGTGGTTGCGTTCTTTATTATTGGTTTCCGCTGAACTCAGTTCAATAATGTTACAAAATCATTTTTCGATCTTTCATTTCTCTCGATATCTAGAGAAGTAATGTTTGTTAAGAAAGCGAAGGAAAGGATTAGCCACTTGAAGAATTTGATTTCCCGAATTCGGGAATGTGAATTTGCAATCTATAATTTGGTTTTTTTGTTTTTTTGGTTATCCGATGGTTTGTGCCCTAGGTTTTGTAATTTTTTCCTTTTTAAGTTTTTAACGTGGAAATTTAAGATTAATAATTAGCAACTAAAATTTCCTCTTGTTTGATATTGAAGATTCTTTAAGCCCTGTAGAATTGTTATTTTTACTGCTTGATTAATGGACTAGTTTTTTTTTTTCCCCCCTTTGCTTCGCAAAATCTATGTTTTAGCTGACTAATTGTTGTGATTGCGGTTACGATCAGGGTAAAAATATAGACTGGTATCAAGAAGTATAAAGGCTTGTTCTTGTTATAGGAGTTGAATCGTGATTTGCCATATCTGAGTTTTAGAAGAAAAGTATGGCTGGAATGTTGCCTGGGGAATCCTCACATCATGCAGCTTCAGAGGGTGGACCTTCAAGAAGTTCCCAAGAGAAGCCAGAGGAAGTGGGTCGCTGGTACTTTTCAAGGAAAGAAATAGAAGAAAATTCCCCCTCCAGGAGAGATAGTATAGATTTGAAGAAGGAAACATATTTGCGCAAGTCATACTGCACCTTTTTGCAGGATCTGGGCATGAGGCTGAAAGTGTAAGTTTACACTAGTGCAATACAGAGCTTCTATTTCATTTTCTTTGTTGATAACTATGTTTGCTGGTTATACTTACTAGTGGTGCTTGCACTGAAATTTGGTTGATAGTCATCATAATTACTTGATGTGGGTGCAGTTATTTTTTCTTCTATGAAGCTCCTTTAATTTCTTTTATTTTTTATCCTGAACTTCCATAATGGTTTTGTGGTTGGCTAAAATTAACTTTTTGCACATTTGAACAGATGGAGTTGGTATTTAGTTTTTGACATGTAACTGCAGGTGTATGTGTATTTTGTCTCTGATAAATGAGTTTTTTTTTTTTTTTGGGGAACTTTTGGCAGCTTTGAAGTGATACTATTGAATTGCATTTTTCCGTCTCATCTCTATAGGAGAAACAAGCATTTGACTATTAATTCTTTTGGTCAAGTGGCATGTGTTCTAAAACTTTTCTCAATTTGATTGAAGGTTGTCTTTTCACATGTCTTAAGTGTCCCATTATGGATCTAGATTTGTTCCTAGGTCTTTCATTATATGCCCCGAGGCTAATTGGTCCAACTGATTACCAAGCTAGAAAGATCCTGCTATGCCACAGAACTGTCAGAAGATATTAGTAAAGTGTGCCATCTTGGACTCCCTCATTAAAATGTGATTTCCTAATGAAGTACTAAGAAACTTTTTGATCTGTTGCTGCCTAGAATTGCTCTCTCCAAAGTGGTTTTCTAAGTAATTTTTCAGTGTTTCTTGATTTTGCTTCTTTAGAGTCTCTTTCTAGTATGATAAGTGTGTTTGTAATATGTGTTATAGATAGCTGCCCAAATGCATGAAGGCTCTATATTTCTCTGATCAATGGTTTTCCTATTGGGTGTAAGAGCTTCTGAAAAAGCCTTCTTGAAACTGCAATGTCATGTGGTGCTTTCCTTGTGAATCAAAAGCCTAAGGTTTTGAGTAATTTTGGATGGGATTATAAGGTTTTGAGTAATTTTGGATGGGATTATAAGGTTTTGAGTAATTTTAGATGGGCTTATATTGGCCAAAAAAACCTAAAGAAAATGTTGAGAAAGGGTACTCAATTGCTGTATAGGAGACAAATTTTCTGGTATTGATGTTCAAGTGCAGTGTAACTACATAGTTTATTGGTTTATTAAACAACTACATAGTTTTAACTTTTCTTATTAGTTGGAAGCATTATGGTTTTTTGTTGCCAATTTGAGAAGTGAAGTTTATGTTCTCTAGTGCAACTATCTTTTTCTGTTGTTTATTTTGGATCAAGACGGATCCCTATTTGGACATTATTGATCATGATCACCTTAGAATATGCTGCTATCTCTTTGATTTTTTTCTTTAAAAAGAGAGAATATGCTGCTATCTCTTTGATTTTTTTCTGAAAAAAGAGAGAATATGCTGCCGTCTCTTGCATGCAAAGTTTATAGAGGGATAATATGAAATTGTTAGTTCAATTAGCTTCTTCATATGCAGTTTATAGCAATTTGAGAAAAAGGATATTGTACTCTCTGATTTGAGGACTTGTCTCGAGTTGTATCCAGATGGCTGCATAAAATCATTTAGTTAACCAAGAGATCATAAGCCATCTGTTCTCTCATAACTGAGTTGGATATCATACTATAAAAGAGGCTGAGTTACATTTAATTATATTTATGAAAGGGGTGATTTTGCTTTCTGTTTTGGGATTATCCTGTATTCTTGATGCATTCTGGGTTGCACCTACAGTTGGTACTTAATGAATTACCATTTCGAAAACACTTTGGATCTGGTGTCAAGGCAGTCTTAAGTAGTAGGACGTCTAGTTCTGACTCATCATAATATTCATTGTTTCTTTTTCTTTCTTTAGTAATGTAAATTCGGTTGTTTTTGGCTATGGATTTGCAAAATTAAAGCATGAATTTGACCGCTCCTTGTACTGGGGTATCCGGGTCAGGGCCTTGAAGTTAACAACCAAGAAAATCTTCCAGTGGCCTTGAGGGGATTTGAACCCTCGACAACCTCACCAGTGGGCTGAACCCCTCTGGTTTGACTGCTTCTCATAAATTTAGTATCAGTGTCGTCTTAAATTTTGCGTTAAGTTAGATAGTATATAGCTAGAAGTTTACTGAGATAATTTTGTTGTGACATTGTTATCTGACAACATAGACCAAGTCTTGGAACTATATCAACTTTCAGTTGTTAGATTAGTCAAATTACAGCTTTCTTAGTGGAAATCGTGATCTATCAACTTTTTTGTCCTGCATGTTATTATTGTTTTACTAGGGAGTAAGGTAGTTTTGAAAAGTCTTGATTTGTTACCTAATTTGTGCTCATCAGCTTGCTAAATGAAATGATGTTGAAGGGGTCAAACCAATGGCCTTTTGTCTTCTTGGGATAAAAGTGTCTTGTAACTTTTCTGGATAAAGAAACCTGCTAATTTAACTATCCATGAAAATTTACTGTCTTACCACCCACAGCATTGGCAACAAGAAAAATATTGAACAAGGGTCTTTCTTTTAGACTCTTAAAACATTTTTAATGGCTCCTCTAACAATTGTGTTTCTGCGTAAGTAAACTGTAAGGTATAGTCTTCTGGCCCATATATTTATCATGCTTGAGGCTAATAGCTAACAGCAGATACATTCAAATGCACTGGTACGCAGACTCTTTAAAATGTGAATTCAGTGGATGTTTAAGGTTATGCCTTCTTCTCTCTCTTTTTTTTTTTTTCCCTCAATCCTTTTCTTGTTTGGTTATAATACAAGTTCCTTCTCTGAACCTGTGTCCATTTGTTTTGCATTGGCTATTGGATGCAGAGTTTCATGCTTGACTATACATATTGAAGTAGTAAGAGACATGCAGTGGTGTGCATTTTCATTAAGTTAGTTGGCATTCTCTGTGAAATTCTATTCCTTCCAAAGATTCAGGATAAACGAGTGTCTACCCCTGCATGGAAATCTAATGTAAATAAAGTGGCTTGTTAATAATGAATATGATAATCAAATGAAGAAGTAGGTCATTCGAGCTCCATATTTCACTAATGTCAATGTGAGACAGTGGACATTGAGAGGTGTCTATTATGGAGGAGAAGTTGAATTTCTTGGTCCCTGCCAACCCTTCATTTGTGGCTAGTTTTCTTCATTTAATGATTTCCCATTTCATTCATTTAATATCTATCTCTTATTGTATGCATGCGTGTGGTTTGCTTTTGTGCATATTTGCCTCTCATATGTGCATGTTAACCTTGTCATAGTTAAGGATAATACAGAACTGCATAGAAGAATAATGAGATCGGTGAAAAAGAAACATGGAGACGATAACTACAAAACATCTTTCATATGACAACTTGAACTTGGGATTTGTGACCAAAGTAGTTGACAGACAGTAGATCAGCCCTGAAATAGACCCTTTTTTTTTTGGGTTTTTTTGAGGTGTTGCTTCTCCACTTCCTCTTTTAATCTTTTTTTTTATCGTTTAACAAAAAAACTGTTTTGGGGGCGGGGAGGGAGGTGGAGGAGAAGAGGTTAAGTTCTGCATTCTTTCTTTAAACTGTAAGTAGTGAAATTGCAACATGGATGGATGCAGACTTACTTGTGCCATTATTTGCTTTTTTGGTTCACCTTTCACGTGTAAATATATTTGTACTTTGTTGCCTTTAGTGTGGTCAGAGGCTTGCATTTATCTTAAAATAAATGTGACTGAAGTAGTTTCTAATGCAGACCCCAGGTAACTATAGCCACAGCAATAATATTTTGTCACCGGTTCTTCATTCGACAGTCACATGCAAAGAATGACAGAAGGGTGAGCGGTTACTCTCATTTGAAATCAGTATTGGTTTTTCTTGTAATGAAATGGAATCTTTGATCTGTTGTGTGTGAATCATTGTTCAATTTGATGTTGTTTTACTTCTAGCTTGATTGGTGGATAAACGTGTGATTAAGCCTGTGGGTTTTTCTGGTTAGTGTCAAATTCTAGTAGCTGTCTCCAAGCATATCCGTGAAAGATATAATCTGCTTAAGATGGTATTTGATTGCAAAAATATGATTGCAACTTAAAGCAAAAATTTGTGCTTCTAAGTTGAATGTAATATTATTTAATTCATATGGATTTTCTGCTCAAGAAAAAAAAAAAAACGTATGGATTTATGTCATGTTATTTCAAGTTGATTGTAAGTTAACAAGTGATTATTGTTTTCTTTTTGAATTGTTCTTTAATTTTCTATTATTGTTATTTATTTTTCATGTTATAGGAATCTTTTAACTGGAAAACTAATTACTTCTTAGATTTAATATTTATCTCGTAGTTACTTTTCTTTGGTTATTTTAACTAAGAAATTTTAGTTATGAGTTTACATTTAGTAGCTAGAAGTTCCTTTGAGTTGCTTAAAAGTTATAACAATCTTTTTAATTTGCTAAGAGAATTCACTAATTGAAAATAGAAGGCAATTATATACTTTTGACTCTAACTATTAGGACTGCCTCATACTCTTTACAGCAACTAATAGTTCTTTTAACTTAAGAAATCATCTAAATTGCTATTAGATTTTGAGAAGGTATACAGGCAACTGGTGGTTGATGTTCACTGGTTGCAAATTTTTATGTTTCTGAGATATTGCTGCCGTTTGTTGTATAAATGTCAAGTACTTGGAAAATACGAAAACATGGGCCGTTTCAATGGCATTGAGAAGTGAGATTTTTTATATATGTAACTGTTATGGAATATGTTAAGTATGTTTCCTGTTAACTTCATGTCAACTGTATACCTGGTTATTTATTTATTTCTCCTGCTGCTTCTGCACTGTTGTCTGGTTAGTGGACATAAAAATGCCAGTGTACTGTGACATGATTGTGGTTGTTTGGAATGAGATATGAGGCTCTTTCTAAAATGACGTAAACAGATACATAAAAGTTGTCTCAGATTGTTGCCTATTTAGCAGTGAAGTTATTTGACATGGTTTGCTTAATTGTTGATGCATTTTATACTGTCAATTCTTTGAAGTATGAATCACAACATGAAAGATCAGAACTTTTTGACACTCTTTATTGTCATGTAGAAGTGGATGTTCCATAATGATGCTTGGTTTATCTGACATCTTACTCATGGGAAGTTTAGCCGGGAGCTTTAGGAGCTAAGATATTACGGTCCTGCATTTTCTTTTGCAATTGTAAAAAATCCAATTTGTCTGAATTCTAGACAGCATCTCTCTCTCTCTCTCTCTATGAACTTTGGCCACATAGAAGTAGCTCTATGTCTGGTAATATTAAATATAATGCCCTTTGTGCTTGACATCTAATTTTGTGCAGCTGTGTTATGTTTTAAAAAATTGGTTGCTTTCAGCTAGAGCAAATGTGATTGCTATTTTATAAACAATTGTTTGCTTTATGCTTTGGAATAGGATTTTCCACCAGGAAGTGGGAAAGAAAGAGGAACATAAGTTTGTGGTGATCATAATCTGCTTTCAGAAAACAAAACGTTAAATTTCTGTCTTGTCAGCCCAATTTGTGTGTACATGTTATTGTCTTATAAAAAGTACATACATATGACAACAATACATATATATGCATGCCAATGTATAATGTTTGTAGTTATGCATCTATGCATGTAAGTGAGTGTGCATGTGTAGATATTCAGAGTTGTATCTATATATAATGAGCACATTATCTGATCTTTCTTCCTGTGACTACGCTACATAAAAAATATTAGTAACACACTAAATCATCTTTTTCTTTCCTGGTGACCTACACTGGAAGTTTATGGGTTTTCATCACCTTGGTGACTACCCTGTGATCGCATCTAATAATGTAACATGAGGATAGCAGAGTCGTATTTCATTTTTTTCTAGTAATGCCAACTAATGGAGGTTGGGTGTCATATTTATTTTATGCATGCCTGCTATTATTTTAAAATTATTGGCTAGGGAACTACCGTTTCATTGTGTACCTTTTGTATACGGCATACCTCCTTTCTGGTGCTGAAGTTTCTTAACCTTATAAATGGTTTTGGGCATGGGGTCGTGATGAGCATGGTTTATGATTTGCTTTGGAAATGTTTGTCTTGATTAGATGACCACCTGTTCTATGTTGGTTATCTGTCCTTACTATCAGTATTAATATGTTGCTTTAATCACAATGTTTAAAAATTTGTTTGCATGATGATTAATGATGTTTTATTTTTAAATTTTATTTTGGGGGTCAGGTAATGTTTTGCTGAGATTGGTTACTTCTTAATCCTTTTTCTTAATGTAAATGGTTGATGGAAATGGAATTGCATATATTTAAGCTGTATATTTTTGGCTTGATTCCATGGTTCATTCCCCCCCCCCAAAAAAAAGTCATTTCTATTTGTTTTTTTAATATACATATAATTACTATTTGATGATGTATATGTTGTTCGAGACTTAATATACTGTTAGAGCATTTAAAAGCAATAAAGCCTCTGAAAATGATATAGTGTAGCTGTAGATTTATATTATCTTGGCAGCCTATGATTTGATGGTATGTGTAATGGTGGGTCATCCTAGAAGACAGAATGTGTTAAATTTGTAAAGTAATTTTGTTGAGTTGAAGTGATCCTTGACCTGTTCCTTTCCCAACTCTGTGCTTTGCAGACAATTGCAACTGTATGCATGTTTCTTGCTGGGAAGGTTGAAGAGACTCCTCGCCCACTGAAAGATGTTATTCTTGTCTCATATGAGATAATACACAAGAAAGATCCTGCTGCAGCCCAGAGGATCAAACAGAAGGTATTCTTTGTACTGTCAGTCTTTGACCAGATTATTTGTATTGCCATTATGATGCCTGCCAAGTCTCTGCTACTTTTACCTTTCTCTCTGTTTCCTGTCTTACTTGTAAACATATCTCCATATCTTGCTTCCATGTGACTATAAACTTCCACCTGCCATTAATTTATTTCATCAGTAATGCTTGAAGGAAAAATAACCGTGCCTGTTAGCATTTTCACTGTTCTAAGATTGAAGTCCCCTAGTAAAAGAATTGTCTAGTTTTTTGGTTAATATACCTGATAAATGATGTCGGCCAGAGTGCTCACAGTAATGTTTCTCATTATATTCTCTTATTATGTGTTGGACATTTTATACTCAGCTCAATTGTGTGCTTATATGGTTGGGTGTCATTACAAGTCTTCGATCCTGCAAAATTTATAATTTATGTTTCTCTTTGAATTCATAATTCCTGCAAATCTCTCTATGAAAGAAAATAAAAGATAAAAATCTTGCAGATCCATGTTTCTCATAAAGAGCTTAGTGTTGGTGAATGCCACCCATTTTTTTCTTTACTCTAGCTCAAACCACATTTAAATTTTAAATAATTGTTGCTGGATTGTGGTTTGTTCATACACCACATTTTATGCTGCAGGAAGTATATGAGCAGCAAAAGGAGCTTATTTTACTTGGAGAGAGGGTTGTACTTGCTACTTTGGGTTTTGACCTTAATGTTCATCACCCATATAAGCCTCTTGTTGAAGCCATAAAGAAATTCAGGGTCGCACAGAATGCTCTTGCACAAGTTGCGTGGAATTTTGTTAATGATGGGTATGTTTCAGATGCTATTTCTTCGAATCTTTAATGGTTCTCTCTTCGTTTCATCCCCTTCTTCACACACTGGAAAGCGGCTTGCAGGCTGAGGACGTCGCTCTGCCTGCAATTTAAGCCCCATCACATTGCCGCAGGTGCTATATTCCTTGCTGCCAAATTCCTCAAAGTGAAGCTTCCATCTGAGGGTGAGAAGGTCTGGTGGCAAGAATTTGATGTCACCCCACGCCAGTTGGAGGGTGGGTGCTATTTCCTTGATTTCATAATATAAAAATTTTGTGGACTTCGTGGACAGTCGTTAAACAGCCCAATGGCAGACCTGTGAGACTCTATTATATCCAGACCAGATGATTGTGGTTATCCTGTTTGAATTAGTATTCTGATAGCACTTAGGGAATAAGATGGGGATTCATAAATACTGTTAAGGATGTTATGTTCATCTGGTTAAGTCAGAATTTCTCCAGACTGTTAGGTAGAATATACGAAGTGGTAATGCCTTGGGTCCTGCTGTTATTGGATGGCTGTCCTTTTATGTCTTTTGCTCTCCACATGAATTTACACATTCCTCTTTCTAATTATGGGTTGTTGTCTTACAGAGGTTAGCAATCAAATGCTGGAACTGTATGAGCAAAACCGAGTACCCCCATCTCAGGGAAGTGAGGTGGAAGGAAATGCTGGTGGTGTAACAAGTCATCGGGCCCCTGCAAGAAATCCTGCTGCAAGTGAGGATTCAAGGCAAGTGTTTTCACGCCCTGGACATGAGCATTCATACACTGACAATCACGGAGGTTCATCGAGAACCACTCAGAACCAAACCAATGATAATGGGAGTGGTGAGATGGGTAGTGTTATTACCGATCACAAGGTGGATGTGGAAACCAAAGATAATCAGCATCCTGAACAAGTGCCCCATAGGGAGAATATGAGGGAAGTTTCTAATAAATGCAAGCCAGGAATGGAACGAACTGGGGCAGACGACCTAGAAAGGGCTGCAGGGAGAAGTGAAGCTACAGAAGCAGGAGAGTGGAGGGATGATGGTGCACACCGTAAAGCTAGCAGCATTATTAGTCGAAATGTGGACATTCGGGATGGCCCAGTTAGCCAGTCCCCAAAGGAAGCTATAAAAATGATTGACAAAGACAAGGTAAAGGCTGCACTTGAGAAAAGGAGGAAGGCTCGTGGGGAAATGACAAGGAAAAGGGATCTGATGGATGAGGATGATCTTATTGAGAGAGAGCTGGAAGATGGGGTTGAATTAGCTGTTGAGGATGAGAAAATTAAGCGAGAAAGAAGGCAGAGCTGGTCAAAGACTGAGAATCCAGAACATGATAAAGAACATGGGGAGATTGTAGATGGGAGCCACTTGGGCATGAAGGGTCATGTTTCAAGGGGAACGGAGGCAGAGAATGCCGAGGAAGGGGAAATGCTAGATGATGCTTCCCCATTGTTGAACAGCCGAAAGAGGAAAGCTGGGAGCCCACCAGAGAGGCAGTTAGAGGGAAAAAAGCGACATGATTATGGGTCAAGTTACAACCATGATGCTGTGGAAGATGGACACAAGATTGGTCGGGCTAGTTACGCAGATAGGGAAAATAGAAGGCACGCACAAGAGAATCATTTATGAGGTAATGGTAGGATGCTGTTTCATTCGTTTTGATGGTCAATATGACCTTTGAATGCTGATGACTGACCGATGGCATGATTTATTGACACTGGTATTTTACATGGTCAGTATCATCTTTAGACTCTGAAACTGTGCTTAATTGTAATTAAATTAGTTTGACTTTGGATTATTGTCTTTGAAGTGCATCTTTTCTTTGTAAAAGATGTTAGAGGAATGAGGATGATACTGTCATGGTGATACGAGGGCAGTTGGAAAGTTAAGTAAAAGGTTTTATTTATTTATTTTTCATTACCCACACCTTCATGTTACATTCAGTGAGATGGGGGGAGTGTTGGTGTTGGGTTTTGGTGGGGAAGGGATAATATTTCTGATATGATATTGGATATGGTTAGAATTTCATTTTCTTTATCTTTGAAACCTTCAATTTGATCCTTTCATGCTTGGATCAGTTGCTAGTAAGATATTTTGTTAAACAATTCTTTTAAATAGTAATTGTACAACTATAAGGATACTGCTATTGTTGTGGGCGGCCTTTTGAAATTTTAGTTTTATGGCCAGATTGTTCATCAATTAATTTCATTGTGCAGAATATTGTACAGCATATAATCGCTATCAATTAATTTCATTTTACAGCATATAGTCAAGCGGCACATTCTGTTCTTCAATATATTGGTGTATAATCTAACTGTTCGTCAAAGGCTCTGCTTGGATTATCTCGGTTTGGCTTAACATTTCAAGGGAGAACAATAATTCAATTCTGTTATAGTTTTATCATAATATTTAATGCAAAAGGGCTGTTTTATGATAATATCTATTGTAGGTTTTACTAGATGCTGCGGCTTAACAAGCATCCCTCTGTTTTATTACCTACCAAATCTTTTTTTTTTTTGTCTTGTTTTTAGGGGAGCGGAAGTAGACCTGACATTGATAAATCGAATCGTAACTTTTAATTGAATTGAAATCGATATAAACGATTTTGATTTTAAATCATAAGCGAAATTATTTTAAAAATGGTTGGATTACGATTCATGTAAATTTTGAATCAGAATTTAAATCAAAGGTTTTGGTTTGATTTTTAATTAAATTAATTTTTAAAATATTAAAAATTTTAATTTAAAAATTATTAAAATTAATTTTAAAAATATTTAAAATAATTTTAGTTTTAAAATATATATTTTAATAAAAGTATGATTATTTTTATTTTTAATTTTATTAAAAATTTATAATTAAAATAAAAATATTATATTTATAATTAAAATATAAATCGAAATCGAAACCAAACAGAAACTTGAACCGTATATGAATCAAAACTTGAATCGAATTTGAACCGCTTTCGAACTAAATCTTAATCAAAATCGCAGCTTTATGGTTGAGGTTTCAATTCATTCTAGCAATGAACTTGAATCGAAACCGAACCGAAATCGAACCGTGGTGAGTTCTAAGTCAAAGTGGGTTTTATTTTCTCCTATCATTTTTTATACGGAATGAGTAAACAAGCTTGGCAACGGGTCAAGTCTGATCAATTCAAATGTGATTTAATTTTGACATGATTTATTATTTGATGGATTTTTTAAATTAATAGATCAGATTGAGTCTATTTGTTTGAAAAATATATAATTCATAGTTTATTTACGGGTTTAATTATTGAGTTTTTTGTGAGTTATTTTTGAATTTTAAATGGATTTTATTTAAATTTTATGTGAATTATTTTTAAATTTTAAATGAGTTTTATTTGAATTTCATGTATGTTTGTAAGTTTAATAAAAGTATTACATGGCTTCTATAAGAGTTTTATTATGTTTATATATATATATATATATAAGTTAATATTTTATAAATTATTTTAGTTTTAAATTTTTAAATAGATAATATAAAAAATTAATTTATATAAAATATTAAATAAGTAATATTAAATAAATATAATTTTGAAAAATTGATGCATTACTATAAGATAAATATATTCCTACTCATCTGTAAATCATATATATTTTTTAATTTTATTATTTAATTATATTTTTAAATTAAAAAGATTAAAATAAATTATATTTATCATCTCTACTCGACTTGATATATTTTGATATTTGCTAGTTATTTTATCTATCTCTTTTAATTTGTATTGCTTTGTATTTTTTTATTCATCAAATTTCAATTTTTTCAACATATAAGTGCTTCAACTGTAGAAGATATTAAACTTATTCTTGTGTCTAACAAATAATGATTATAAATTAATTTAATTAGGCTTATCAAAATAAAACTTATTAATGATTTAAATAAGTAGGTTTAAAAATGAACCCATTTGTTGGCCTTAATGAGTTGGTCTAGATATAACTCATTTATTAATCTTAACGGGTTGATCAAAATTCAATTCAATTATAGCTCATCTTTAGTTTTAGTTGGTTGGTCTAAAAATGATCTGATTATGATCCAATTATTAACCTTAATAGGACGATCCATTAGGTGACCCCTTTTAAAATTTTAAACCTACGATCCTGCCTATTTTTCAAATGAACGGTCTTAACCTATTCCTCTTAATAAATGGGTTGGATTAAATTCAGCAAACTGAACCGTAAATGGGCTGGCCCATAGGCCATGGACTAAATGATGAGATTATAAAATATGTTTTAGTGGTGGATTTTCAAGGGACTTTGTATGCATCCATTGTTTTGAACTCTAAATTAATATTTCTAACTAAACTATATCCTATTTAAGTTTCTTATTTTTTTAAAAAAAATTAAAAATAAAAAATAATATTTAATATTTCCTTGCATTTTGACATAAAAATTTCATTAAAACATTAGCGGAGAGAAATAATACCAAAAAAAGATGGTGAAGTTTGTGTTTGGTTCTTTTTGCTCCATGCTCTCTCTTTCTTTCTCTTGTTTTTAACTATTCAAGTTTATTGTCAAAGATATGAATTATCTTTTGGAATCAAACATTGGGACTATGTGAGTGGCATTTTGGTTATCATGTTACTGCATGCTTTAAAGCTCTTAAAACTAAAATGTTATCTCTACTGTGAAAAAGTTGAGATTTAAAGCTTTGTTTTTATTGATTCGAGTGTATTTGATATATATATATATATATATATATATATATATATATATATATATATCTTAGGGCTCCCTCTAGTGAGGTGTGGTGCCACCTTAGGTCTTTTTACGATGTAGTTTCACCTTGAGATTTTTCCAAGGTGTTTTATTATGCTTCAAAGTCTTGAAGACAAGTATAGTTTCTTAGTTCGTGTTACCAACTGAAGAATCTTAAAGGATAACAAGTTGAAAAAGTTATGAGAGAAGTTGACATTATTAGAGAATAAACAGAAGGATGTCTCTATCCAAAAAAGACTAGATAAAAACTTCTAGCTAGGCAAGTTCCTACAGAGTAAAATGGTAACTTGGAAGCTATAGGAACAATCTTGTCCAAAATATGGAGACTTTTTGTTGGCTTAATGGTGGAGGAGGAGGGAGATAGTATATGTTCAAGTTTAAAGACCCAATAGAAAAGAGGGTTCTCATATACAACCATGGTACTTTAATAAATCCATAATTGTTTTTCAAGAATGTAATGAATCCTCAATTCCTAATAGCTTATCTATGGATTGGTGCCTTTTTTGGGTCCATAATCATGGACTACCCCTAGCTTACGTAAGTGTAAAAGTGGGCACAATAGTTGGGGAATCTGTAAGTGAGGTGTAGAAGGTTGAAATATTTGAAGATAATTTGGTGTTTAGGAAGTGGTTGCGGTTTTGTGTCCTCATTAATCTCAAGCAATCTTTATGAAGATGTTGCCAGCTTGTGATACTAAAGGGAGGGAGATCAGTAACTTTCTTTGGTTACGAAAGGTTGCTCAACATTTGTTACGTTTGTGGTCGACTTGACCACCTAAAAAAGGAGTGTCTTAGTGTGTTAAAAATGAAAGAGTCCGGCTGGACTGTAAGAGAATTTGGTCCATGGATGAGGGCAGGAGGACCTTCCTATGCATCTCTCCATTCAAATGGCTATGATACTAAGAAGAATTGTAAAGTTTCAAACCAGGAAGAGATAGGTATGGACAAAGTGGAGGCATGGTTCTTTGATTGTCAAGATAGGGCAATTCTAACAAAAACTAGGGAAAATAAAGACAAGGGGTTTACTATCAGAATATCAATAACATGTGGAGGAAATCACAAAGAATATACTGCTTGAAGGCATTTTAGTCCGTAGTACAAGCTATTTGAAGGAAAAAAAGGTACCAAGGATGCATATAATTAATATAGTAATTAAAGTGCAGGATAATGGGCCTTGATCTGCATATGAAACTCCATCCATAACATGCATAACATGCTAGTCCTAACATGCCTCCATTAAGCTAGGAGTAGGGTGTAATACATAATTTGATAGCCTAGAAATTATCGGGGGCTAACTAAAGAATGGATAAAAAATAAGAAGAGGTAAAATGGAAGAAGTTTGCAGGGGACAGTGAAAAAGTCATATCTAAAGTAGGAGGCACAAAATCTAGAAGAAGAAGAAATATAACAGATGGCTTGGGTGATCAAGCTAGCTTTAGTACAAAAAATTTATATAGATATAGAGGTTGATGTTATTGAAACCATCTTAGGATCGTTGGTGCTTGGTGATATCCAACACCATTGGGCAGCATGATTTGCTTAATATGGAACTGTCGATGGCTTTGGGCCTTGTAGATGGTCCATGAACTAACCATGTTAGCTAGAAATTTTAAACCTCAAGTGCTTTTCTTTAGTGAGACTAAGAGGCAAAGCCTTGAGATGGAAAAGATATGATTAATTTAAGGTTTTGAAGGATTGTGTTATGGTTGATTGTGAAGGGAGAAAAGGCGGGTGAGCTTTCCTATAGATGGAGGAGGTGAAGATGATTCTTTAGTCATACTCTAGTTACCATCTAGATGTTTAGGTTCAAGAATCCTTTAAACAACAATAATAGAGGTTCACTGGGTTTTATAGGTGTCCCATAACCTAAGATCAAAGGGAATATTGGAACCTTTTACATAGACACTATGCCCACTCTTCCTTTTATTGGCTTTAGGTAGGGAACTTAAATGAAATGATGTATGCGAATGAGAAGATGGTGGTAAGCAAAGATTCCAAAGATGGATGTCTTAATTTTTTGATGTGCCACAAGAGAGTGTAACCTCTTGAAAATCCCATTTACTGGTATTAAATTTACCTTGTCCCTTGCGAAAGGAACGAGGTTAATCCAAGAGAGATTAGACAGAGGCTTGGCAAACTAGGAGTGGTTGAAAATTTTCTCGGAATACTAGGAACACTATATCATAGTTGTTTCTTTTGATCATTAATTTGCCCCTTCTCTTTGCCAAGCCATTGTCTATGGCCAAATTTAATAATAGATATTTCTATTTTGAAAATATGTGGGCATTGTACCAACAGGGTGAACACATTGTTGTCGAGAATTGAAACACACACTTGATGGGTCTTTTTTACAGATGGTACAGAAAATGAAGAAGTGTGGGGTTACACTTACTAGTTGGAGCAGGGAGGTCTTTGGAAATATTGAAGCATGGATTAAAAGGTACTAAAAGGCCCTAGGTAATCTACTACTTTGCCAAGGAAAAGAGGAGATTTCGGATGATATTGATAGATGCAAAAATGCTTAAATGAATTGTTCAAAAGGATGAAATCATGTGGAGGTAAAGATCGATAAATAATTGGCTTCGAAAGGGAGATTGCAATACTCGATTCTTTCATGTTGCAGCCTCTATAAGAAGAAGGATAAACAAGATATCATAAATTGAAGATAAAAATGGTTTGTGGATATCAAATGAAGATCAGATTGCGAGAATATTCATTAATTACTTTTTGGACATATTTTCCTCATCAGTTCCATTAAATGTGAACAGCGTATGCTAAGCTATTAAAGGCAAACTATTTGAAGGTATGAAAGAAACCTTGGGAAATTTTTTTGTAGCTAATGAGATTACAAAAGCCCTTCACCAAATGGACCCTTATAGATCTTTGAGGCCAAACCTTTGTAAATCAACTAAATTTGATATTCCTTTCTTTTATTAGTTAGAATCAGTATGCTTTTGTGAAAGAGAGATTAATCTTTGACAACACATTAGTGGTTTACGAAACCATCTAGTCCATGAAGACAAGGAATAAAGGTCTAAGGGGTCAAATGACCTTGAAACTTGATTTGAGTAAAGCATTAAACATGATTGAATGACACTTTCTAGAATTTATTATAAGAACTGTAGGCTTTATAGAGAAATGGACAAATTCCATTATAGAATATATTAACTGTGTATCATATTTGGTAATGATTAATGGCAAAAAATATGGCAAACTTAAACCTTCAAGAGGACTTGGATAAGGTGATCCACTATCATCTAACTTATTTTCATTATTTATAGAGGGATTATTTGCCTTACTTTATCAAGCAGAAAATGCAGGACAAATCCATGGGGTGGTAGCTGCCTGAAATGGCTATCAGGTTTCTTACCTATGTTTTACGGATTACAATATGCTTTTCTTTAAGGGTACATTTGAAGAATGTGAAACTATTATAGAGATCCTCAAGATAATTTAACAAGCATTTAGACAATAGATAAGCATGGAGAAATCTAGTTATTGGCCTTATATAGGTAACTAAAGAAAAAGGTGAGTTAAAGATTTTAAATTTTCTTGCTTAAAAATAGCAAGTTTTTGGGTTTGTTTACTTAGATCTAATAATCACACAAGATGATCAATAAACAAATGGCATAATATATAAAAGAGATAGGGTAAAGAGAGCAAACATAAGATCTACGTGGTTCAGCCAATCTTTGCTTATGTCTAAGACTTCAACCCATGCTTGAGGATTTCATTATTCTCTTTTGATCAATTCCTTGGTTAACTCCCAACGAAGCCTTTTACAACTTCTGTGAATCCTTCATCAACTATCCTAATCTTTCAATGAAATACACGAGCGATACAAGAAACAAAATTTTCTTTTAAAGTGTGTGAGCAAAATGGAGCTCTGAATCTCACAAGAAGTGCTCAAGAAGGTTTTTGATACTCAAGAGAATGAAAAGCTTTTAGATCTTGAGAAAAAGAAGCAATATCAAAATTTTATGCATTGAATAGTTGTTACATAAGTATTTTTTTCAAGATTTTTGTTTACCTGCACTTGAAAATATAGTCATTAGAAACATCTTTAGCCATTTGAAATTCAAAAATTCCATCGGAGCGCTCCTACCAGGTAAATGGGTAGTGGTACTGATCAACTGGTGATTACACATAAAAATTCAAAGTAATCCTAGTTAGATGGTGGCATCGACCAAAGTAGTAAGTTATGTAGTGGCACTAGTTTTTGAGTAGTATCACCTTCCAAGATAGTAGCTTGGATGGTGATACTAGTTGTTTAGCAGTACTATTGACCAAGATAGTAGCTTGGGTGGTGTCACCTCCCAAAGTAGTTGCTTAGGCAGTACTATCGACCACGATTAATCCTTGGACTTCATTGCTTGGTTTAAGTGTTTTTTTTTTAGATTTTTCTTGAAGTCTAGATTTTTTCTTTGAAAAACATATGCATCTCTCATTTTTTAAAAGAATTTCTTATGATATTGCTTGAACCTTTTTGTCATGTATATAAATGAACATTGTCTTAAGCACAATCAAGAACATGAAAGTAAGTTCCTAGAGATCATAGTCTACTTGCTTAACCTCTAAATCTTTTTATTTGTTACATAACTTTAAGCATCTTCAATCTAAGCTTCACATCTTTTTCGAACATTAGTTTCAAAGTTGTTTGTTATTATCAAAACACGTCATCCATTTTTGTCATGTGAGATTGGGGCTAACAATCTTCCCTTTTTTTATGATAAAAACACTTCAAGTGAAATGTAAAAAATCTAAAATTTTAAGCATGCTATGTTGATGGTTGCTAGTAGCTCATGTGCTTGACTCAGACCATTCCTAATTTAAGCATGTTGACTTACGAAATAAATAGTTCTAGCATGCCTAATTTTTTACCATATGCATTGTAAAATCATAACCAAGTCAACTAAAAGAATGCATGCCCAAAATTTTGTTTTCATGTAGCCATATTTTTTTTTAAGTTAATCTTTTCTCCCCTTTTTGACATCAATAAAAAGGGTGATACTTTGAAGAAAATGGCTAGTTTGTGCGTTAGACTTGCTTTGGACAAGAGAAAATTCGTTCAAAACTACGAGCATAAGAATGAGCAAGTTTTAAAGCATAATGAAAACTAGTTTGAATACTTACATGCTTCTAACTCATTTGCTTTAAAACAAAGACAATGCATTTGAAAAGAGTTTAAACATTAAGTCATTTGTGATCTCCCTCATACGTTGATTGTTGTACCAAGGTACAGATTAATATAGCCTCCATTCAGAATGACCACTAAAATTTATATTTGGATTTCCATTAATATAGTTAAGATATACCAAGAACTAGCGTTTAAAACTAATAAAAGCATAAAAACCGTAAGACATAAAACTCTCCCTATGTTTATACCACCCCTTTCTTGATAAAAGAAAAAGAGTTTGGAAGAAAAACAATTATACTTTTTGAAAGAAACTCTCTTTTATTTTTGCAAATCAAGCTCATTCATCTAACAATGAAAAATAGGAATGATGTAAAAAGGAGTATGAGATGTAATCAATTTAATGAAGGTCATTTGAAAGGCATTCAACAATATCACTCAAAGGACACTTTAATAAATATTTACCCAAACTGCACCATCCATCAAATTCAAGACTAAAACACTTCAACATCGTTCAACAACTTAAAATACGAGATACATTTACCAATGCAATAGCTAATCATTTAAGATGTACTAAAGGCTATCCAAACCAAGGCAATGCATAGAAGATAATTGCATTTTTTCATTAGCATGGTCAAAAACTAAATTAAAAGTACACGACATCAACTTTAAGCTTTGCAAGGTAATACTAAATACAAATTGTAAAGCCTTTACATCTTTCTAACTTAGAAACTAAGTTATTTGACTAGGCTAAGTGATATCTCATGGATAAGAAAACTAGTTACGAAGCAAGTCTTCGATTCTATTGATTCCATTATCCATCTCATCCATGCTAGAGGATAGTAAACTCGATTGTGACTCAAGAGCACTGAATCTAGCATCATATTTAACAACCATCTCCTTCACTTAGATGCTAAGATTAGATAATTGATCATGGACCATTTTTAAATAACTTCCTCATTTTCTCCTTTTTCATACTCATCCTCACTTTCTCTAGCTAAGCTCCTCCTTTATCATAAGTTCTTTTTTAATGCTTATCCACTAGAAAGACCTCTTTAAGAGGCATGTGTATGAAAGTGGTGGATGCGATGTTATCCTTCGGCTTCAGAGAGAGTTTCTCTAATGAAGAATGACAGTTTACCCCAAAATGTGAAGATTTTAGCAAAAATATTTCTATAAGACAAAACAAAATTTTTAGTCTAAAAAATATGAATAATATTTTGTACTATTATGTATGGTAGATTGCAAATTTCATTTTAAAAAGTTTATTTAAAATGTAGGCATCCATCTTGGTCACCTCATCATAATATCTTGCTTTAGGAAGAATGATGTGTCTTATGGCATGATGTATAACTCTATCTTGGGCATTAAGGTAACTAACTATTTCACACCTTTTAGGCTATCTATATACACTTAATCATACTCTTTAGCCCTAGGTGGTGATCTAGTTTCATGTATATTTGGACCCACATGTGGAATGTCTAAGATTAAGGCCAAATCATGAGTTGAAAATGTGATATGAATTCCTCTTACATTGCTAAAAATCAATGTTCTAGTATAATCTTCTCTAAGATTTGCAAAGAAAACTCTAACTAGTTTTGGGTAAATGGGCAAATCTACATTGTAAATCAGCAGCCACCCCATGCCCTCTAGTATCGGTTTGATATCTAAGCTATGCAATTCATCCAAATTTATGCATCTCCTTGGGGTAACTTTCCTCTTACTAAATTATCATATAATTTAAGGTTTTAAATCCTAAACCATAGAATTTTAAGAAGGATTTGATGAGATTGGTGTCAGAGATGAGAGATTTGAGAGAAGAAGGATAGAGGCAATGAAATTAGGGTTTAAAAACTAAGGCTAATGCACAGTGCGCTTTTATAGTTCCGTCAGTTGGGCATCACTAACTGATTGGGCAGTGATACTACCTAACTCTCTACCTTGGTCAGTCTCACTAACTAGGTGGATGGTGTCAATGCTCGACCTATTCGTTTGAATGGTGTCACTAACCATATAGATTATGTCATTGCTCAACCTATGACATGGTGCCCTTTCTTCCTATTTTTGATTCTTTTGGTATTTTATATAAATACATAAGCATAACACACCTAAAAAGAATGGCTTAACTCAATTGTTTTAAGCATAAAAGTTGCATTAGCTTAACCATTTAGTAGTTTAGGATTCATTTATAGATCTCATACCTAATTCTCTCCTTATTTTACTAAATCTCTTTACTTCTAAGGGTTTTGTAAACACATCTGCTATTTGATACTCGGTTGATATAAATTCTAGAGTCACATCACCTTTTTTGACACGGTAAATGATGTTTAATTTTAATATATTGGGTTTTAGAGTGTTGAACTGGATTCTTAGAGATATTTATGGCGCTAGTGTTATCACACCTAATTGGTATGTTCTTGTAGTTTAGGTCATAATCTCTTAAAGTTTGTTTCATCCACAAGATTTAGGCATAGCTACACCTTTTAGCAATGTATTTAGCCTCAGTAATAGATAAAACAACCAAATTTTGCTTTTTACTAAATCATAATACAAGAGACAATCTTAAGAAATGGCAAGTACCACTTGTGCTCTTGCAATCTATAACACACCCTACATAGTTTTGCATCTGAATAACTAATTAAATCAAAGTAAGTATTTTTAGGATACCATAATCCTAAGTCAAATGTGCCTTTAAGATATCTAAAAATTCTCTTAATTACCTTAAATATCGGGTCTACTTGTCCTTAAGTACAATAATAAATCATCATTCCCCTATAAAGTGTTACACATATCTCTTTTCCCTCTTCATCTTTATCTAGTTTAATGTTAGTGCCAATGGGAATAGCAAAATTCTTACCCTTTTCTATACCAAGGTGTTCAAGTAAATCTTTAATATACTTGCTTTGGTTGATACAAATTCCATTATCTAATTGCTTAATTTTTAATCTAAGAAAGAAATTGAGTTCCCTTATTATGCTCATCTCAAAATCTTCTTGCATACATTTGGCAAGTTCATCATAGTTTAACATTTGTAACTCCAAAAATGATATCATCTTAATTGATTTCAATTATCAATGTCTTTTTTTTTCTTTATAAATAAGGTATTCTTTACCTTCCCATGTTAAAATTTTTAAATTCAAAAATATGAAAAGCCTATCATACCAAGCTCTAAGGGCTTGCATTTTAGTTTGTAAACATCACTAGGATATTCATAACTTTTAAATCTAGAGGGTTGTTTTACATAGATTTTCCCATGATATATCCATTTAGGAATGCACTCTTTACATTCATTTGGAAGAGCTTAAAGTCCATGATAGAGGCAAACGTATAAATGTTTTAATACATTTTAATCTAGTTACTGGTGCAAATGTCTCCTTATAATCTATTCTCTCTTTTTTATTATATCCTTATGCAACCGGGCTAGGCTTGTTCCTAATAATGTGTCCTAACTCATCCACTTTATTCCTATAGACCTTTTTGGTTCCTATAATAAATTAATTAATAAACCTTAAAACAAGCTCCCATACTCGATTCTACTAGAATTGACTTAATTCTTCTTGCATGGCCATTATTCAAAACTCATCCACTTTAGCCTTTTTGATGTCTTTAGCTCCATTTAAGATATGAAAGCAATGTTAACACATACTTCCTTGTAGGATGCTCTAATCCTTCTTCTTTGAGATGAACTACCTATGATTTGTTTTATAGGATGATTTTTAGCCATTCTCCATTCTCTGGGTAGGTCATGATTAATGTCATTATAGGTATCTTTTCCAATCATAATAGGTCTTTTTATATCATCTTCATTAACCTCTTTAAAGATATCAACTTCTTTACTTCTTTAGTTATGTCTAATGGTCCATCGTTAACATTCTTATCTTGTCCTAAGGTAGGTTGTTCATCAAACACTACATAAATTGTTTCCTCAAATGTCATGGAGCTCTTGTTATAGACCATATAGGCTTTGCTAGTAGTGGAGTATCCTAAGAAGATTCCTACATTGTTTTTTGAGTCAAATTTTTCTAATTTTTACTTTAGGTTTATGATGAAGCATTTACATTTAAACATCTTAAAAGTAACTAACATTGGGGGATTCTACCCTTCCATAACTCATATCAAGTTTTCTTGATCTTAGATCTAACTAAAACCCTATTCATTATAGAACAAGGCAGTGTTTAATGCTTTCGTCCAAAAATATTTAGGTAAGCTATTTTTATTAATCATGGTTCTAACCATTTCTTGGATAGACCTATTTTTTCATTTCATAACCCCATTTTGTATGGGGTTTCCTAGGAGTGGGAAAGTTATGATCACAAATTTTTTTTATCACAATGAGTTTCAGATTCATCACAATCAAACTATCCACCATGGTCATTCCTAACATTCACTATGGTGCTTTCCTTTTCAATTTTTTGCCTTTTTAAAGAACTTAGTGAAACCCTCCAATGATCATGCTTATATCCTCAAAATACTACTCAAGTAAACCTACAGTAGTCATTAACTATCACAAATGCGTAGTGCTTTCCTCCTATGCTTCATATCTTAGATGATCTAAATAAATATGTGTAGTAATTAAAGTAATCTAGATTTAAATATGTGTTTCTTAGGCCTAAAGGAGCTTCTAACTTGTTTTTCCAATTGACAAGCCTCACAAACTTTATCTTTTCATATTTAAGTTTGAGAAGGCCACTAACTAACTTGGTTTTAGATATTTTAAAATTAAACCCATGCTAGCATGACCTCATCTGCTATGCCATAGCCAAACATCATTGCTAGTGACAAGTTAGTTTTTATCTTTGAGAGGTGATCTATTAATATCCATGGCATATACATTTGCAAACATGTAACCTACATACAAATATTCCTGACTTTCAACATCCTTTGCAATACCTTTATCTTTATTAAACATAACTTTATAACCCTTATCACGTAATTAGCTAATACTAAGTAAGTCATATTTCAATCCATTCACAAGTGTCAAGAACCAACTTGTCATAAGTGAAACTTTCGCTATTAGTGAAACTTTCTTCACCATTGTCCCATGTCACTTTAAGCGTTTTTTTTCTATGCTTACCCTTATTTAATAAAGGACAATCCACTTGTACATGACCCGATTTCTTGCACTCATAGCAATGATAAGTTTCTTCTTTGCTTCACTTCTTGATTCGCTTCCTCTCCTTACATATGTTCTCCCATTCTTAAACATCTTCCTATTTCTTAGGATTTTCTTAATCCTCCTAATGATGAGAGCTATGTCATCCCTATCGCTCTCCTCATCACTAAAGACCTTCTTCTTTTTGGTGAATGATTTAAGTATAATCACTTTCTTCTTTTTCACTTCTTCTTGTTGCTCTTTTCCTTTCATCACAATCTCATAAGTCATAAAAGATCCCATAAATTCTTCAAGTCTTTGGCTTCCATGATAACTGTGACTTTAGGATCCTGACTACAAGGCAAACATATTAAAATCTTTCTATCTATTTCAATATTTGAATAAACTCTTCCATAATTCTTTGAGGCAAATAACATCCGTAAATGTCATAAACATTTCACTAATTCTCTCTTTCGATTTAATCTTAAACAATTCATAATAATGAACATGTATGCTAATTTTAGATTCTTTTAGTTGATTTGTTCCCTTATAGGTAACTTCTAAAGTTCTTTATATTTTGTACGCACTCTCACATGTACAAATTCTAGTAAATTATCCCTTGTCTAGTAAGCAATAAAGAATATTCATTTCTCCTGCATTTAGACTTTCCTTTTTCTTGTCATTTTTATTGTATTCATTCTTCTCTTTCCTAATTTCCCACCATCCATTAGTTTACTAGGGATATAGAGTCCACTCTCTACAATCTTCCATAAATCAAAGTCAATAGGTTTCACAATCGAAGAGTGAAGGCCTAATTGTAGAGAGTCCCTCAAAGATACTATTTCCCATGATTGCCATGTGTGATCTATAAATTTTAGACACTTAAGTTTAACTAATTAAAGTACGTAGGCTCTGATACTATTTGTTGGCTTTATGTGAGCAGCTTAAGAAGGGAGATAAATTGAGAATTTTAAATTTTCTTACTTAAATAACAAGTTTTTTAGTTTACTTTGTAAGATCTAAATATCACAAAAGATAATCAGTAAATAAATATCATCTTTAACTGTTTAACACTTATGTTTAATTAATTAAAGTACCTAGGCTCTAACACCATTTGTTGGACCTATGTAAGCAACCCAAGAGGTGAGATGAATTAAAAACTTTAATTTTTCTCGCCTAAATAACAAGTTTTTGGGTTTGTTTGGTTGGATCTAACAATCATAGAAGATAATCAATAAATAAATGTGTAAACTATGAAAAGAGGAAGGGTGAAGAGAGCAAACACAAGACTTACATGATTCAATCAATTCTTACCTATGTCCACAACTTTAAGCCATGCTTAAAGATTTTCATATTTCCGTTTTGAACAATTCCTTAGTTCTTACTCAACTAATCCTTCTATAACTTGGTAAATTCCCTCACCAACTACACTAATTTATTAATGAAATAGATAAGAGATGCAAGAATTGACTGTTTTTTAGAGTGTGTGGTACAATGATGCTCTAAATCTCATAAAAAGTGCTCAAAAAGGTTTTTGACGCTTAAGAGAATGAAAAGTTTTTTTATTTTTAGAGAAAGAAGTAATATCAAGTTTTTATGCAACGAATAGTTATCACCCAAGTGTTTTTTAAAATGTTTTTATACCTCACTTTAAAACATAGTCGTTAGGCACATCTTTGCTATTTGAAATTCAACAATCTCGTCAGAGCATTGGTATCTTGAAAATGGGCGATGACGTTAAGCAACTAGATGTTAGACACAAAAATTCAAATTAGTCACATTTGGACAATGACACTGACCAAGATAATGATTTGGGAGTTAGCACCAACTTTTAAGTGGTATCACCTTCTAAGACAGTAGCTTGAATGGTGACACCAGCCTTTTGACGGTGTCACCTCCTAAAGTAATAGCTTGGGCGTTGGTACTAGTCGTTAGGCTATGATACTGACCAAGATTGGTCCTTGGCCCTTCTTGCTTGGTTCAAATGTCTTTTAGATTTTTCTTTAAAGTTTAAATTTTCTAATTCTTTGAAAAACATATATATTTTTTAATTTTTTTAAAAAGATTCTGTATCATTTGAAAAAATTTTATATGAATCTAATTTTGTTTGAACTTTTTTTATCATGCATACAAATGAAAACTATTTTAAGCACAATCAAAAAGATGTACATAAGTTCCTAGAGATCCTACTTATACTTATTTGACCTCCAAGCTTATTTGTTTGTTGCATAACTTAAAGCATCTTTAACCGAAGCTTCACATCTAATTTAAACATAATTTTTAAAGTTGTTTGCTATCATTAGAACACATCATCACATTTCCATCATGTGAGACTATGGGGTTAATAGTAGCATCATGTTTAATCCTAATGTGGGGCAAGCAAATCAAGATTATCTGGAAAACTTACTAAAAGCGAGCAAACATCTAGAGAAAGACAAGTACCTAGGATTTGCACTCATCATGGCACAAGTAAAAAGGAGAGAGTTCTCAAATTTAAAGGAAAGAATATAGTCTAGGCTGTATAAATGGAATAAGAAATTGCTTTCCTAAGTAGGTAAATGGGTCCTCATCAAGGCTGTGGCTTAGTTTATCCCATCCTATACTATGAGTTGTTTCTTGTCACCTAAAACTCTAATTCATGAGATCAATATGATGGTTGCTAAATTTTAATGAAGATTAACTGAATCAATTAAGAAAATCCATTGGATGAATTGGGATGCCCACATCTTAACTAGATGGAGCTATTGGTTTTAAGGACTTAAAGGTGTTTAATATGGTACTTCTTGCCAAACAAGGTGGTATATGATCCAAGAAAAGTGTCTCTATGCCATAGAGTCCTAAATGCTAAGTATTTCCCATTTACTAACCCCATGATAATTGAGAAAAGCAAAAAGAGTTCCTATGCATGGTTGAGTTTGTTGGCACGTAGATCAGGAATTGGTGTAAGATGGAGAATTAAAAGGGGAGTTAACGTGGATATTTGGAGGGACAAATGGATCCTTGGCGCTATTAGGTTTCAAGCTTCTTACACATCAAATATAACCCCTACCCGTATGCGAGTGAGCTTACTCATAAATCCTAAAAGCAAGGAGTTGATAACCAGCATAGTGAAAGAGTTTTTTATTCCATTGGATGTCGCGTCAATCTTAGTTATCCTCATCAGTAAGTATCTTGTACCAAATAAGCTAATATGGCACGACAGTAAGAATGATTAATATATTATTAAGGTAGGGTATTACGGTGCAAGAAGGCCATTGGACAAAAAAGTCTAGAATATTAATTCTCCAGGCCTTCTATAGAGGTTACTCTAGCAAGCTAAATTTGGTTGGAGATTGATTCAGGGTATCCTCCCTACTACTAGCATGCTCAAGTAATAAGGTATCAAATTGGAAGATGTATGTAGAATTTGGAATCATCAACTTGATTTTATTAATAATGTGTTCTTCCATTACCTTTTTAGCAAATAGGTTCAAGATTTGATACATGAAGGCCTTAGTTAATTTTTTGATAGATTAATTATGATAGATCAATGTTGGGAAAGAGTTCTACCCTATATGCATAATCTGAGGTTATTGAAAGTTTTTCTAAATGTTTGTGAAGGAATCTGGTTGAATAGGAATAAAGTTATTCATGATCATCTATGCAAGACATCGGTAGTGATTGCTAGGGAGGTAAAGAAGTTGTTAGAAAAGCTATAAGCTAGGCCTCAACGTGCACGTTGGCTCTTATCCTAAGCTAGTTTTATTGAAGTAAATATTAATGCTTCTTACAACTCCAATAGTAAGAGGGTTGAGCTAAGAATCGTGGCAAAAAATGATGCTGGTTTGATTCTTTTTGCAGTATCCATAATATAGCCAATATTGGCTCCTATGCAAAGAGAGGTTTTAGCCATCGAGCTGGGTCTTGAAATGACTTTATAGTAAGGCTACCGATAGATCATAGTGGAATCAAACTATTTAATGGTAGTAAATGAAATCCAGCAGGGGTTAAGGTCTTTGAGTGCATGGGCCTGTATTTGTTTAGATATTGATATCTTGTCAGAATGTGGTATTAGCTACTCCTTTCAATTTGTTCCTTGATAGGCCAACATGTTGGCTCATAGTCTTGCTTATATACATACAGGTTTGGGAGGTTATCAAGTATGGTCCAATACCCGACCAATATAACTCTGTAACCCTAACATAGGTTGACCATGAATATATCTTCATTTGTTGATTTAAAAAAAAAAAAGCACATTTTTTATTTAAAGGTGCACGACAATGATTTTGGTTACACAACATTTGAATTCTTGAAATTAAGGAATTACAAAGTCATTATCGTGCTATTTTACATACATAATTGAGTTATTTTGTTCATTACATGGAACCAATATGTATTTATATGTTCAATTGTTGAGTCATTATGTATTAATAATTTTCGTGCCATTTTATATTTAGAATCAAATTATTTATATTCGATGATCAAGTTATTTTGTTCATTTATTGTTATGTCATTTTGTATCCATAATCGAGCTATTTAAATTGTATGTTCGCATCCTTGCATACCTATGTGTCGAGTTATTTGATGTACATGACAGAGTCATTCATAATTGATAATCAAGCCATTATATATCAATGGCCATGCCATTTAGTTACAAAGAAGTCAAATCTGAGCCTTTTTTTTGTTTATATTTAGATTTTTTTTTTGTTTACAAAGCGTCATGTTTTTGGTCACCTCATTTTATTCTAAATTCATTTAGACTTTAAAGTGGACTCATAATATTGTTGGATGTCGAGAGTTGTAATAATGTAGATAAGGCATTTGAAATAATTTAAGGAAATTTTGTTTCTGATGGTAAAGACATTAGAAGCAAGGGCTTTAAGATTTAACCTAGTTTGACTTATACTCGATTAATAGAGTTGGTTTATCTACATATCAAAGTGGATTTTTTCAAATATGATGTCCAACGACATATAGTGGTACAAATCAAAACATCTCATATTCAAATTAAGATATCATGTGATAATAATGTTAACTTCATGTAGCTTCATGATAATTATATTCTACAAGTATTTATGGAATAAGTGCCTAAAAATGTTAGTCCATTAAAACATGCAAGTCCATTAATACATATTTATCCATGAAGAGATGTTGGCATACCACATGGTGTTGACCATTTTAATTCTTACAGACGAAGCAATCAAGTGAGTAAAACAATCCTTATTATGCAACCCTATGTTTAGTATCAATCCCATAACTCTAGTACGAAACACATGTGTCAACATGAAGATTATCGTGAGAATATAATTGCTAATTTGAACATGAACAAGAGAACCAACTATGATGTTAGATGTGACTACCCAATTTTCAATACATAATGAACCAAGAATCACTATTGTGAGACTTCTCAAAAATGAACCATAAGAATGATGTTGATCACAATGAAAACGATGATGATTTCACTATGTTCTTACGTATACCAATGAGCAAGTGAATGCATTGCTAATGATAATCCTAGACTGCTTGGATCCTTTGAATTGAGTTGGTTAGTTTTAGCAAGACATCTAATATTAGATTAGCAATAATTCTCATAGACTAGTTAAAGGTAAGGTTTTCCATAATAATAAGAATTAAAATGAATGTTAGGTTTGTATACATTTTTAGAGACTTTTGATTTCAAAGTAATCAAATCAAACAAAGAAGTACTATAAGTTGCTTACATGGAGAAAATTATGAATAGAAGCTCCATGTAGCTAAAATTTAAGATGATTCTTTTTATCAAATTAAGAGTAATTTAGCTCACATTTGCAAGGGTGGAAAGGTCCATAACAACATTGTTAACTCAGAATAGTTATCATAGGGAAGATTATAACTCAATGATCGGGTTAGAATGGTCCTACAATAAAACCAAATGACATGATGATATAAAAGAGATTTATGGTATTCAACTACTTTACACCAAGGCTGAGAAGGTTAAAGAACATGTGCTGTCTCTTACATATAATGATCTGATAAAATCTCATGAACTTTTGTTTTTTCATTGTTTCATGTTGAAGTAATGTAACCTAAGTGTCATAAGTAAGAAATTTACAAATGGATCAACATATAAATTTAGGTATTTTTTATGCTACTAGTCAATCATCAAAGGTGTTCCATGCAGTGATAATTTTTATCGATGGTACCCATTTAAGAAAAAATTTTAATGATGCAATATTTGTGATGCCATGCAAGGACAAAAATGAACAAATATATTAATAGGCTTTAGGATATGATGGTTGCAAAAATAATAACTCATGGTAATGATTTCTTCATTAATTCAAGAAAGCTATAAAGTCCTTTTGATGATTTAATAATTAATATTTTAGCCTATAATACTAGCAATGATAATGTTATTCCATTAGTGTTCCCCTATACCATCCATAGTTTGTGTTCTTGGCATATGAAAAAAATATATGAAAATAAATCTGAAAGGAAAGAAATGTCAAAAATATTTTACAAAGTAACATGAGCTTATAGAGAAAATGTGTTCTTCAAATTAATGCTTGAATGAACCAATAAATCACCCTTCTACTTTTGCTTATGTGATGAAAAAGGAACTCATCCAATGAAAATAGTGAGCCAACACTCATGTGGCCTCAAAAGTACCCAAGTACAAGATCATCTCGAAATCAAAAAAATCTACATCAAGAAGTAAACATTGTCAATTTTGTAAACTTGTAATACTAAATGTTTGACATATGAAAATAACAAATAAAGAGATATCTTACTTATAGCGCCCATGCAAATTCATACAAATTGTTTTTCATCAAGTCATCCTTGTGTATATGATTAACCATAACTTTCTTAAAGTATACAATTAGGGACCAAAAAAGAGTGAGCCAACATCCATCTAGCCTTGAAAGTGCCCAAGTATGGGATCACATCAAAACCAAAAATCTGCAATAAACTGCAAAGGTAGTCAATTTTGTAAACTTTTAATACTAAACATTGACATATGAAAGTAACAAAAGAAGTGATATCTTACTTTTAGTGCACATGCAAATCCATACAAATTGTTTGTCATTAGGTCACCTTCGCATTAGGAGTATCCATTCTTTTCTTGAACTGTATAATTAAGGTGGAGTATGATAGAGTACTCTTTGGGAAGTTATTAAATTGCTCCAAGTTATTGATTATCTGCATTCGTGGGACATGATATGCCTTTCATCTCAGTCATGAGCCACCCATGTAGCATGTAAATCAAATTAAGTTTCATTGTATTTAAGGGTCCGTAAACTTGGCCCTTGACAACACTACTTTCAAAACATCCTCATTTACTTTATCTCCACCATTAAAATATCTTGTAACAATGTTAGAGCTGCTAACATTTACCTCATAGGCTAATATATCTGCAACTCCCCAAATCTTAACTTGATATTGAGGCAAAATACCACTGTACTAAATTTAGACTCCTTCCATTAATAGAAAAATGATTTCATTAGTCCAAGGTTATTCTATGTCTTAAAGCAGCAAGGCATGCATAATTTCACTATGGAACTTTAGTTTTTCATGTTTAAAAAGTGACAAAATTAATGCTCTTAAAATTATCCTGCATCTATCCATTATCACCTTTCTTAACATCTAATCTTTTTTAGGTGTTTTATAAATTAGTTTTGTTGAGGTCACCATTTTTCCAAATAGAATAAATAAATATTAACTTAACATGCCCAGTACAAGTATACACATGAAAACCACACACAAATAAAATGACTAAGATAATTAAACAAATGGCTTAATAACATACTAAATAGCACGACACTTGAATTAAATGGCTTAACAACTGTCATAAAATGACTCAGTAATGAACGTACATTGGCTCAGTTATAAATACAATTTACTTGAAAATATGATACAATTTGGCTTGACAATATGACACAATTTTTAACATTATGGCATAATTTTGTTTGACAACATGACCCAATTTAATTCGACAACAGTTGATCAATTTAGCTTAACAATTGTTAGAAATTGTCTTACATGCTGCAAGAAGTTGAAAAAAGTAGTCACTAGAAGATAATATTAGTTTTTTAAAATAGTTACAGCAAGTTACTATAGTAATGTAGTTTTTTATGTTTCAATTGTTATTTATTTGTGATCTATTATCACGTTATTTTTGAATTTTTAGTTAAGTTCATCATGTATATAAGTTTGTTTGATGAATAAAATCGTGTGATTATCCAAATAAAAAGATTCTCATATGACAAATGGTATCAAAGCCTTATTCTTAAGGGATTTCTATTGCAAGCCAAAAGTGAGATGATTGTGAGTGTTTTAAAACAAACAAAATTATTTTTCAAATCATAGAACTCGAGTGAATGTTTATGGCCTAAAAGAACTTCGCACCAATTCCACCTTTGATATTCACTGGTGAAAATTACTAGTCATGGGCTATAACGATGACTAGTATTGCAGGGTTGGGATTTATGGATTATAGTGGTAGAAGAACTAAAAATACTACCACTACCTAAAAATCCTATAGTGCAACAAATCAAGAATCATCAAAAGAGAACCTTCAAGAGGTTGAAGGCTAAAACTTACCTATATTCAGTTATGTCTAAAATTTGGTTATGACGATCATGAATCTTCGAACAACCTTTTAGATATGGGAATATCTCACAAGTCTGAATTTTAAGGCAATGAAAAAACTAAAAATATGCAAGTGTTGAATCTAAGGAGAGAGTTTGAGTTACAAAGGATAAAAGACACTGAAAATATCAAAGAGTATATAGATAGGTTGCTAGAAGTTGTTAATAAGCTTAAGCTTTTTGGTCTTGACATGCTTGACATTAGAATGGTTGAAAAACTCCTAATGACTTTGTGTGAGAGGTTTAAAGCTAAGATTTTTGCATTGGAGGAAGTCAAAGACCTTACAGAGATTACATTAGTAGAGCTTCTTAGTGCCATGGAAGCTTATAAGCAAAGAAGGTAAATAAGAGAAAGTGATGGTTTGGAAGGTGCCATGAAAGCCAAACTACAAGCCATGATTCCAACAAAGGCAAAAAGAAAACGTGGAAGAAAAATGAAGTAATTTAGGAACTGATATGATGGTAATGAAACCCATGGATCAAGTAGCAGTGATGTAGGCAAACAACGGTACAAATTACAACAAAAGACTGAATCATCCTCCCTATCAACATTGTGACAAAACCAATCATCCTTATTTTAAGTGTTAAAGCAAGCTTGATCCAAAGTGTATAAATGCAACCAAATGGGTCATGTGAAAAGAATTTGTAGAAATAAAAAGAAGTGACAAGTCAGTGAAACTCAAATTATGAATAAAGAGGACGAGGAACAACTACCTGTGGCTCATGCTATGTAAACAGCAGCAAAATAAAACTTGGTTAGTAGATTTGAGCTGTATAAATCACATGACCAATAATGCTAAACTTTTTATAGGGCTTCACATAACATCAATTTTCAAAGTCAAAGTTGAAAATAAGGATTACATATCTGTTGAAGGTAAAGGTTCTGTTGCAATTGATCAAAATTGATGTGTTATATGTTCTAGAAATTGATCAAATTTTGTTTAAGTGTTAGTTAATTACTTGAGAAAGATTTTAAATTTCATTTTAAGAATAGGTCATGTGTGATTAAAGATACAAAAGGACTAGAAGTATTTACCTTTAAAATGAATGGAAAGAGCTTTTCACTTAATTTGATGGGGAAAGAGCAATCTGTATACTAAGCTTTTGTAAACATCGTTGACCTTTGGCATAAAAGGTTATGGTATTATCATCATTCTACAATTCATTTAATGCAAAAATATAATATTGTAAAAGGCTTGGATCCCTTGGAACAAAGCATCTCAAGTTGTAAAGCTTGCTTTTGGCAAGCACACAAGGTTACCTTTTTCAAAAAAGGCTTGAAGGGCTTCTCACAGGCTTTAACCAGCACATATGGACATTAGAGGGCCATTTAGAACATAATCACTCAAAGCAATAAGTATTATATTGCCTTTATAAATGATTTAACTAGAATGTGTTGGATATACTTGCTCAGGTTCAAAAATCTGAATTAGCTCTTGTACTATAGAGATTTGAAACTTTGGTAGAAAATCAAAATGGTTACAAGATGGTGGTTAAGGTCAAACAATGGTAAAAAATACACCTCAAAAAGTTAAATAGATTTTGTGAACAAGCTAGAATTGAGCATCAATTTACTTCTTATACTTCATAACAAAATGGAGTCAATGAAAGAAAAAATAAAACCATTATGGAGATGACTCATTGTATGTTTCATGAGAAATATTTGCTTTCAAGGTTTTGGACGGAAACAACCAATACTACTGTTTTTTTACGAATAGATTATCTAAAATCAAACACCTTATGAAGTATGGTATGGTGATAAACCTTCTTTATCAAATTTGAAAGTCTTTGATTGTTTGTGTTTCTCTTATACTCCTTAGGTTGAGATAGACAAGTTAGGCAAGGAGTTGAGCTTGGAATCTTCATAGGTTATAACAATACCTGTAAGGCCTATAGAATATTTTAGCCTCAAATAGAAAAGATGATCATCAACAAAGATGTTGTTTCTATGAAGCAAAGCAATGGGATTAGAAAGCAACTGTTGAAGATCAACATTTTGGTGAATTATAATCCTATGAAGAAAATGTTAATGATGAGCCGATCAGAGGCAGTAGATTAATGGAGGTAGTATATTACTTTTTGATATTTATGCAAAATGCAATATTGCAGTATGTGAACCAGCAAGTGTTGATGAAACAATATTGGAGCCAAAATGGAAGCTACTATAGAAGAAACGCTTCCAATGATTGAGAAAAATCAAACTTGGGAGCTTGTTAAAAGATCTCAAAATAAAAAGCTTATTGGATCGAAATGGGTTTTTAGAATAAAGTTTAATTATAATGAATTAGTAAATAAGTACAAGCAAAGTTGGTCGTGAAAGGTTATGCGTAAGTTTTTGGAGTAGAGCTTCACTCATGTGCAAGACTTGACACCATACATTTGTTGCTTGTTGTTGCAGCATAAAAAGTTTGGAAAGTGTTCCAACTACATGTGAAATCTACTTTTTTAAATGTCTCTTAGAGGAAGAGATTTGCATTGAACAACCTAAAGGCTTTACTATGCAAGAGCAAGAAGAAAATGCGTATTTATTGAAGAAAGCTTTGTATGGTCTCAAGTAGGCTCCAAGGGCTTGGTACAGTTGTATTGATGAGCACCTACTAAACTTGGGCTTCATTAGAAGTCTACGTGAAGCAACTCTTTATATGAAAAAGGTTAATGATGATTTTAATTATTATTTCTTTTTACGTTGATGATCTTTAGTCACAAGGAGTAATCAAAAGCTTGTTGATACTTTCAAAATTGAAATGTTAAAGGAATACGAGATGATTGACTTAGGATTGATGTCTTAATACGAGATGATTGACTTAGGGTTGATGTCTTACTTTCTTGGTTTGGAAGTAAGATAACTGAAAAAATAAGATCTTCATTAGTTAGTGTAAATATGCTAAGGAAATCATAAAAAAGTTTCATATAGAAGGTAGTATGCCTACTAATACTCTTATGCAGCCTAAAGTCAAGTATCATAAGGATGACGAAGTTGCCAAGGTAAATGAAAACCACTATAGAAGTTCAAATGGATGCCTCATGTATCTTACTACTACCAGACCTGATATTGTACAAGTTGTGAGTCTATTATCTAAGTTTATACATTATGCAAGTGAGGAACACATGCATGCTGTTAAATGTATTGTTTGATACATAAAAGGAACTGGTGACTATGGTGTTAAGTATGAATGATTTTTGAATATTAAGTTAACAGATTTTTTTGATAATGATTAGGCAAATTTAGTTGATGATATGAAGAGTACAACTAGTTATTGCTTTAATTTTGGTTCAGATGTGATAAATTGATGTTTAAAAAAGTAAAAAATCACATTTAAAGCACTACAAAAGCTCAGTTTGTTATTGCAAGTACAGTAGCAAGTCATACAATATGGCATAGAAAAATTCTTTAGCATCTGAATTTGGTGCAATAAGAATAAACTTGGATCTTTGTAGATAATTAAGCAGCCATATCAACCTCTTTAAATCCAATGTTTCAAAGAAAAACAAAGCATTTTAAAATTAAGTATAATTTCCTTAGACAAATTCATAATGAAGGTGAAGTTTCCTTAGTACATTGCAAAACTGATGAACAAGTGACTAATATTTTTATGAAAGCTTTACCTAAATCTAAGTTTGATATGATGAGAGGCAAATTAGAAGTTTGAAACATCAAAGACAAGGAAAAGTGTTAGAAATGTGTCTTAGATGCTACAAGAAGTTGAAAAAAATAGTTACTAAAAGATAAATTTTGATTTTTTAAAATAGTTAATGCAGTTATGCAATTTTTTGTGTTTCAGTTATTCGTTTATTTATAATCTACTATCACATTATTTTTAAATTTTCAATTAAATTCATCATTTATATAAATTTATTTAATGAATGAAATGATGTGATTATTCATTATAAAAAGATTATCATACAATAACATACACGTTTTAACTCAGCAATATAAAATAACATATGCAAAGTTATGGGCATAAAGTTAACCATAGGATTGTCCTTCACTTGCCACCAAGTTTTCACACTCTGACAATGCTAGGGAATCATTTGGAGTATGGAATGGATTGTATAAAGTTGACAGTTAATAACTTCAAGACTTTGCGTTGATTGCTTCGCGTTAATCCTAGACGAATATTGATGAATTCCAAACTTTTTCCTATCCAATTCGTCATTGTCCCAACAAGCACAATGGTGTTTATTATTACACATTGGTATTACATACAAGAACTCATTTCAAAGTAACCATTAACAGCACATCAAAAATATTGAATGTAATTTTGGGATCAATGATGTAGCTGAGTACTTGAGTTTATAACACCAATGCTTTATTGAGTCAAATTTAATGAAGACGATAAACTTAAGGATAAATATTGGGTATAAACCCTGAATTTCTGAATTTCCTCCCTTATCTTGACCACTTTTGAGTACAGGACTATGCCCAACGGCTTATAGTATGATTCACTTACATTTTAATTTGTAACAAAGACGAGTTCTTCTGTTTTCACATTTGGTGGGCCCTAGGGCTTGTTGACTAGGCACAACCGACGAGATGACTCGGCAAGCTACTAGTGACACATGCAGACGGTGAGATATTGAGTTGGAATACGAACACATACCAAATCCCCTTATCCTAAGTTGTGTAACAAAGATAGAGAGAATCTCAAACCCCACAGCCAAACACTCGGTGGCCAATCACAGCCATCCACCTCAGCCTTGCTACTCCCTTAGCCTTATCCTCCTTAGTCACCACTAATCTCTTCCTTTCAGATTCTAAAACCCCTCCCTCCACTTCATTCTCTTCTCCCAAATCTTTCCTTCCTCAACCTCTCTCTTTCTTTCTTTTATCTGTCTTCAACAAACAGAAACCCTAAAACCGAAGGAAAAAAGGAAAGAGTGGAAAAGAAAGAGAGGCAGAAGCCAGAATGTCTCTAACAATTCCTACAAATCTCTCAAAACCCATTTTGAAGCCTAAACTAAACTCTTTACCCAGCTCCAAACATGGGAGACCCATGATCGTATGCTTAGCCTCTGAAAACCAAGAGAAGAGCTCTGCATCGTCGCTGCAGGCATTCTCCGCTGCGCTTGCCCTCTCCTCCATCCTTCTTTCTGCTCCACTCCCCGCGGTGGCGGACATCTCTGGGCTGACCCCATGCAAAGAGTCCAAACAATTCGCCAAGCGAGAGAAGCAGCAGATCAAGAAGCTGGAGTCCTCGCTGAAGCTGTACGCCCCTGATAGTGCTCCAGCACTGGCGATCAAGGCCACCATCGAGAAGACGAAAAGGAGGTTCGATAATTATGGGAAGCAGGGACTGCTTTGCGGCTCTGATGGGCTGCCCCATCTGATAGTGAACGGTGACCAGAGGCACTGGGGCGAGTTCATCACCCCAGGAATTCTGTTCCTGTACATCGCCGGGTGGATCGGGTGGGTAGGCAGGAGCTACCTGATAGCCATCAGTGATGAGAAGAAGCCTGCAATGAAGGAGATCATCATCGACGTGCCTTTGGCCTCCAGGTTGCTCTTCAGGGGCTTCAGTTGGCCTGTTGCTGCCTACCGAGAGTTTTTGAACGGTGAACTTGTTGTCAAGGATGTCTGAATCCTCTCTCGGGTTTGTTCTCTTTTCTGTTGTCCATCTAATTTTCTTCTTTCAACTGTTTCCATGTGAATTTGTATATGTAGTGGAGATTGGTCATGGCTGCTGCTGATGATACATTCTGTACCCCCATATCAAGACTCATAAGTTCTCCAATGACTTTGATTGTTGAACATTTCCTCTCAATAGTTCTCATAAAATTCCAAGTACCAGTTTTTTTAGCCATTCTTTAACAATGGGAGTATTAGGTACCATGATAAGAACATTAACTACTCAGTTAACAAAACCATTGAGGATTTCTTATATACTCCTATTTTAAGGCTTTGTTTTCTCTTAGAAGTATGAAATTATTATGCTTATTGGTAAATTGTTATAAGTTGTTATTGATTTTGTTGACTTCAGTTATATATTAAAACTCCGAGTTATTAGAGTAATAAGTCTAATTTGTGCAAAATATATATAGCCAAGAAAATGAAAAAGAAAAAGAATTCTGTTAAAATATAATGAAATATATATGTATATATCGCAGTTACTTATTTGTCTTCTTTAATAATGTTAGGCGCAGGCTAAGAAGACAAAACATGCATAGGAGCTTCCTGAGGATACCGGGTGGTGGAAAATTTGTTGTATTTATATTTGTAACCTCAATAGTCAGTGTATGTAATGCTTGCTGTGAAAACTAAGTTGATCCCTCTTTGCTTCTCATTATCTGCCAGATATCTCCACATTCGATTCCTCGGCAGCAGTATGTGAGCTGGCTAACACTTTTGCAGAGCAAAATAGACCATTTCATATCATCATACAATCAAATCCTTAAAATATGTTAAACCTTCCTAAATACTTGTTAAAGACTTTAAGAAATGATAATAGCTTTCGGATTCTACTTTCTATGAATTTAACAAGATATTTTCTGAATTAGGTTCCTTGGGTTGATCTATTATTTTCAAATCCATGAGATGCACCTTGGTCTTCTGCTCCCAAATGGGAGCTGGACAGAGTTGTGACATTATTGTGTGGCATCCTGCTATGGCTATTTTGTTCAAGTATGTTTTGGAGATGAGTAGAGGAAAAATGGCACTGATTATGTTAAAATAAAAAAATAAAAAACATAACATAGTTTAGGATTTTGTAACAACTTGAGCTAAACTAAACAAAAATTAGTATCTTAAGATAAATCATAATATCAAGATGAAATTTTATTTACCGATAAAAAGTAAAATTAAAGAAAGAAATACATAACTACAAAATCAAGAAAGAAACACAAAGTAACTACTATTACAAAAATTTAACTATATTTTACTCCACAAAATATTTTATTAAATTCATTAAGTATAGAGTTCACATCAATAGAATCAACAATTTTTCTGTCAATGAGTGTGACAATGTAATCTCTAAGAAAATCATTATCTATCTTATTGTGAAGTTGTGTCTTAAGGAAATTCATGGTTGAAAAATCTCTCTATTGTTATTGTAGAAACAGGAATAGTTAACATTAAGCGAATCAATTTATCAATAAAAAAAGTGTTTAGAAGTCTTAGTTACAACCAATACTTGACATAACTTGGAAACATAAGTAGTAGTTTGAAATTATGAAAGATTAACTACTATATACTTATAATGCTCAAATTGTCTTCTTAAAGCATTTAACTCATTTAGAATAAAATCTTGGGCATAAAACTTTTGAGCAAGAGTACAAATCATTAATTTTGAATTATCTAAACCCATCAATAGGAGTTTCATTGTTTGTTTAATGAATCTACTGCTTAATTCCATTAAATTAGGAATCAATCACAACGTTAAATACATTGATGCGATAAAAATGTTTAATCATGATATTATTTTTCTTCTGACACGAGCATCTTGTGCCTTTCATGTATCATGCACTCATATTAGGCATATCAATATCATTCTCTTGACAGCAAATGTCAATATCATTTACTCTTTTTCCTTAAAAAATAATAAGAGAAAAAAAGAAAAAATAATAAATCATACCTTTCAAAGGAAAGAAAAAATAATCAATCATACCTTTCATAAACATCTTTTAGAAAAGTATTCCATCCATCTTCCTGAAACTTTTGAAAAAGTATTTTAGTTGTAAAGATTAAATAGAGTGCATTCAATATGTTTTGAGATTTCATTTGTAATGCTTGACAAAATATATGAGAGATTTTTAAAACTTTGTTTATCAAATGTAAGATAAATATAAACTCAAATGATTTCATCTCTTTACAAGTACATTTAGCTTTCCCACATATGTTACTGTTGAGCCAATTCTCAGAAGAATAGAAATTGAACTAAACTGCTTTGTTAAACTACTAACTAAGGTGAAATGAGAGCTTTAACGAGTAGCTCTACCTTATTGTAAAGCATAAATTGATTAGCTCCTCTACCACTTTGAAGTTCTCTCGAAGTTAATGAATCAATTATTTCATATTTTCTAATATATTTAACTTTGAAAGACATTTGAAAGAAGAATTGACAAAGTTGACAATGATACTCAATATAGAAAAGAATACTCATATCTCAGGTTATTCTTTGGATGCTGCAACCAAAGCAAGTTGTAACTGATAAGCAAAGCAATACACATAATAGCTATGTTGGTAAACCTTCAGAATTAAGTCGTGTAACCTATTCCGGTAACCTCACATATTGCTAGCTCCATCATATCCATGACCCTTCATATTTTCAACCAAAAGATTGAAATGAAAAAGAACATTGCATATCTTCCTTTTTAAACTTAAGCCATTTGTATCATCAACATCAACAACTTGAAAAAATGATTATAGAACAAGACCTTTACAATCCATATATCTTAGAATTATAGGCATTTATTTATTGTTAGATTCATCAAGAGCTTCATTAATAAGAATACACAACTTAGAATCCTTCATTTCCTCATGGATTTTGTTACGTACTTTGCTAGCAAGGATATACAATAATTCTTCTAAATCATAGGTGATGTATGCTTGCAATTTTCAGGAGCATTTTCTAAGATAACCTTGCCAATTTCTTCGTTTGCTTTTGCTTGCAACTTTATCAATTCAGTAAAATTGTCATAATTAACAGAACATCTGGACTCATTATGACATCTAAAATCACACTCTTGCATAGCTAACCATTTTATAGATTTAATAGAAGTCTTACATCATAAAATCTAAAATATCTTTAGAAGAATAAGTTTTTAATGTGTTAGGATGTGTTCTTCAAATTATACTATTTTTCCATAACAATACTATGTAATGAACCATGATCATAGCATTCATGTTAAGCAAAAATACATTTTTTTCCATCTTTAACTCCTTTTTATCTTGAAATCCTTAAAGAGTAAATGTGAGATATTTTGATGAACAACTATAAAAAAAAAGATAGCATATAAAACAAGTTGCACTATTTTTTTTTTTTTTTTTTTTTTTGCTTTGGAGTACTCAAGCCATGTGAATTGGTCAAGTAAAAAAGCGAAAAACATTACTTTTGGCCCTTATAATAAATAGGTAGATAATTCCTCAATCTAGGTTGATATGAGCCCATTTTGATATAAGGCTTTCTAGCATCATCACGTATATCAACAAGATATGACCATACTAAAGAACAAAATCCTAGATCACATTCTAAATAAGGCTATTGACATTCATATGCATCCCCACTATTTTCAACCTCAACTCTTTGAGACGTATAAGAAAAGCTCGAAACATCAATATTTGGGGAAAAAAACAAAAACTAATTTTTTTATTACAAAAAACATAGAGGGTTAACTTTGTCCACTTACGTGTATGTTTTAGTTAACAATAAGAGAAATTATCACTAGTCAATGAAGTTTTGACAACACCTATCCCATTTAGAAAATATCAATTAAAGATATCGAATTTAGTCCAATACTTCAAGGCTAAAATATTGCAATTATAAATTCGATAAATGTATAATGATAATACTTTAATATAATACCTGCTATTATAAATTCAAATAATCATACATTTTCTCATTCAAAAAATCAAAACATTTAATTTTAGACATTTAAAAAGTTTTCTTATTCAAAAAGAATCATAAGGGAAATAAGAGTTTAGAATGCATGTCTATATAGTATACTAAATTAACTAAACTACTTTATTATCGTTTGTCATAATACTAATATACTCTAGAAAAGAAGCCTTCTAGAAGGATAGATATAAAGATGACAACCAAATTTTGAATTAACAAACAAGCCTATGTAAAATCAACACAAGAAAGCCATTATAAGAGGAAAAGAAACACAAAAGCTCCCAAAAGGGAAGAGAGATAAGTTTTTGAAAAAATAGCACTTAAACTTTGTTGATTAGCCAGAACTAAATATCTAGAAATCAATTTGTAAATTACTGACCTTCCTACTGTCTACCAAGTATAAAAAGGGCACCTATTTTATGAGACCTTTGAGTTCTAAAAACTCAAAAGAGATCATAATCTATATTTTTAAAACTTATATGATGTCTATCAATTTAAACCCATATTAGAAAATTAAAATTCACAGTAAACATGTCATCCCTTAACATGTGAAAATGGATTCATGCCATGAGAGACCAAGATAAATAACATTTTCAAAAGCAATAATCATTTTATAAAAATTTAAAAACGTCCAAATGAGATAGATTTCATAGGTAGAAGGTTGTTGTTCTTCATAAGAATGTGGTCGAGAATTCCTTTCCTTTATCTTTATCTTTTTTCCAACCTTTTACAGAGAGGCTTCCTTCTCCTTTTATACCTACCAGTCTTAACTACTTTTCCTCAAGCCTTATGTGGCTTTCATTCCCATGATTTTCTTTGTCCTACCTTGATCCTTCTTTTAACATTTTCCTTAAATTGATCCAAGGTACGATGTTACTGTGCGTTTAGGTTGGGCAAAAACATTTAGATCTTATAAATCACACAAATGGGCCTAGCCCATGACTTGAGTAGGTCCTATACCAACATCCCTTTCCTCTTATGAGGTATTTCAAGGACCATAAGGAATGGAGATGCCTTGATTTTGATTTGCCTTTGCTTATCTTCTTTCTCTTCTGTGCATTGTGCAAGATATGACATTGGGACTTTTCTAAGGGACTCATTAGCATGTGCCAAAAATCATCTGACGACTTCTAATAATGGGCTAACCAGACTAAGCCTATGCCATCTAATCGCCTATGCTTGGGGATCATGCTTATCACCTCACATCCTTTCGCCCTTCGCATGCCTTGGAAGTATTTCCTATGCCCAATGTTGCTTCGCCACGTGTCTAGCATAAAGGGGCTCCTAGTCTTTGATTCTTATTGATTCGAGTGGATAGATCCCAATCGTTAATATCGTTGGTTTTTAAAGGCCGTTTCTTTTAAATAACACTTTTCTTTTCCTTCTTTACTCTTTATGTCTCCATCTTTCCCATTATTTACCTAACTTTTTCACTCTATGTTTTTGCCAGTACGTGGTTCTCCTTTCATTTATTTTTGTTTTTATTCATTTGATGGATTTTTTTTAGAGCCCTTGCCTTTTCGCTAACCCTAGAGTGAACAACTCTAATTGGTCAAGTAAGTTTGCCAACCTCATGTCTTTTCCTGCCAAATGTATTACTTCGATAGTTTATAGCACACATATAGATTCTGTAGGACCAAGTTTAACATTCCCAATTCTATAGCCATGTTCGCTTCTCGAGAGGAGGATAGAGCTTGTATGCCCCTAGATGAGATGTTGTGTCTCAAGACACACTTTCTAGCAGGTTAAGGTTTCTTACCCATTCGTTAGTAACAGATCTATCATACTTACGATGTATCCTTGACCTAGTTAGCCCCTAATTTGTGACGAATTATCAAAGGTTTTATATTGTTCCTCAATAGCCATCGTGCCTTTTTTTCTTTTTCTTTTTCTTTTCCCTTTTCATCGAATCCCTTACCACTAAGAATTGGGAGAACAAATTCTTCCATATATTTTAGTAGGGCCTAAATGCCACTCTTATCTTATGGAAGGTTCCTTGAATCTACAGTATAACTACTCCCCAACTTTCAAGGTGATCCTTTATTTGTATACCATTTTGTCTTCCCCTAATTGCAAGCTAATAGATTCAAGGGACTATGCCAATGAGAAGTCTGTATAGGAGGTGGTTAATGGCGCTCGTCTTTTCCTGAAAGATTTGCAAGGTGCCTGGCAAAACCTTCACTCTATGTCGAGTATGGGTTTTAAAGGCAATAGTCAAATTATGGTGACTATTCTTATCACATCGAGTTTTCGATCGAGGTTGAATCCTCGAAGCAACTTGAAAAAAAAAATTTGGTGACATTTTAGAAAAATAAAAATATAAAATATAAAAAAAGTCACCACCAATCACTTTTATGATGTAATTAGACATCAAAATTTATTTATTTATTAAAATTACTTTTTAAATTAACAAAAATAAACATAAATAAAGTAACATTGGTCTTTCAAAATTAAAAACATGAGTTCACAAGTTAGTTACGCATGAGGAAAGGTTAGCACTCCCATAACATTCAAAAATAGATGCTAATTGATCATAATTATTTTTTAATTTTGAAATTCACTTGATTTTTAAAATTGATTAAAAAAAGTTTTAAAAGAATTTAAATGTACATAAAAAGGAAACTAAATGAAATTTTAATTTTAAAAAAATATAAAGGTTTAACTCTTATTTCACTCTTAATTCTTGAAATCATTTTTTATGATAGAGGATGTAAAGGCTTTGTTCTTACTCAACTTTTAGTTCTCAAAATATTTTTTTATAATAAAAATATAAAAGTTTCACTCTTATTCAATCCCTAATCTTCAAAATATTTTTTTGATAAATAATATGAAGGTGCTCAATCTTTTTTTTTTTTTTTACCGTTCAAGAATCATTATCTATTGTTTATGCTTTTTTTCATCATGGATATAGATCAGAATTCTTGAAATCGTCATTAAAGCTATTCTAAACCATCACAAAATATGAAATTTGTAGTAGGAGTGACAATTTTTTTTTTTTCATTAGGGCGAGGTCTTGCAAGATCCGCCCACCCTTGTGGGGCGGGTGTAAAGAGTATAAAAAGGGACGAAGACGAGATCGGGGATTCCACAAGTTTTTTTAAACAGGAACGGGAAGGAGAAAAGGATTGTGTTTCCATTCTATCCTCGTTATTGTCCCCATCTCATTTATTTGTTTATTTTATATATAATTTAAAATTTTAATTTAAATCAAATTTAACTTAAAATTAAATTAAATTTAATGCAAATTTAAACATACATAAAATTAAACTTAATATTAAAATGAATTTTAACTCAAACCTATTCAAGTCTAATATAATTTTTAAAAAATTAAATTAAAATTTTAAATATAAAAAATGAGGATTCTTCGTTTACCCGTTATCCGATTATGGATTTTCTATTTTTGTCTCCACTTTTGTTAAATGGAGAATGGTAAGGGGACGGAGAGTAAATTCACAAACGAGAACAAGATTGGAGAATGCATTTTTGCCCCATCCCGTCCCGTTTACATCCCTAATTTATAGTAGTGAATTAATCGAAACAACATAAAATTATTCCAATTGAATAAAGCATTACAAAAAGGAGTAAGGAATAAAGTATTATTATCCCATACACATTTCATCTTTTTTGACTTTATTTTTATGAATATTAAGAATCAAAGTGTGAAAGAAAGAAAAAAACCAGTAATTTTGCCAATTTTTGATTCTTGGGCTAGTCAACAATATGATGATGGAGGATCCCTCCCTCTTCTTGCTTGGGCTAGGCGTTTCTTGATGGATTTAATTAATCAACCTCCAAGATGAGAAAGAATGAGCATGGACAATGTGTATTTGAACTCTTTTATAGGAACTTTTCTAATGATTCCTGCCTTTCTTCGATCAAATCCCCCAAAATTATAGGGGGTTTTACAAGCTTCTAGTGCGATACCAAAGCATTGTAAAACCTCTCTAGAAGACTACCAGTTTTTGGGCCTTTTGTTTATTCTTCTGCTGGGTCTAGTAAGGTGGCCTAGTGTGGGCTTAGCCTTCTTTAGACACGTCCAATGAAGTGAGCTTTATTCAATTGAATTGAGCCTTTCCCCTAAGTAAATATTTTCATAAATTTACAAGCAAATGTGCATGCATAAAATCAAACTAACTTACTAAGCTAAAGGTTAATGAAGAATATGGTTCACATAAAACTAATAAATCCTTGCTAAAAATAAAGATAAATATAATATAATCTAACATTTCCAAGTCTTCTTCTGCTAACTTAAGCATACAAAAATTCCCATTAACTGTGAAAACCTTGACACCATCAACATCTTCTTTGTTTTCTCAAAATTAAGAGTACGTTTAAGTTTTTAGTGTATGTGAATCCTATTCTTCACCTTCATTCTCTATGCCAACCTAAACATCAAACAACACATGCTGCTGTATCGATGGAGCCTTAATTCATCGATATGAAATTAGTATGTCATTAGAGCATAATTTTACTCTCTAATAACCAAATAAACTGTTGGGATATACTAGCAAGTATTCTTGGATGTCAAATAGGGTAGCAAAATGTTTTGGTTTGACCCAAAAGAACCTATCGAGACCACTTTCCCACAGAGCATCTGATTATGAGTTAGTTTACGGCCTGGGGCCATCTTTGTTAACTTGCCATTATGCTTTTAACTTCTTTTAACTTCTTTTATATTAGTATTAAATGTTTAATTCAACTGTCTTTCTGTTTTTCACTGTCTTTTTCAACTCCTTTTCCTTTTGTTGGTTGTGTACAAAGCTGGGGCACGCACCAAGTCAAAAAAGTTGGGAGCAAATGCTTCTCTAATGGTATGATGATCATGGTTTATGTCTATAAATTTCTTCAAGTTCTATTCTCTTTTCTGAAAATAAATTTAACATCTAGTTGATTTGTCAAAAAAATATGTTACGCTATGCCTTTTGTTGGTTGACTAGGGCCTGGTCGTAAGCCGATAAGGGCTTGAGCTGGATTGGGCAGGTGGTTTGAGGCTGGGATTCAGTCGCTGAACATCCTGAATCTGGTCCAAGGGGAGGCGAAGTTAGGTGAGTGAGGTTGGCAACAGGCACAGCATTTTTCTGGGGAGTCAGTGGCTTTTTCCGTTACGTTTACATGAATCCAGTTTGAATGATAAAGCAGAATTTGATAATGGGTTGATTGCGGACCAATGCCAACCTGAGTTAGACCAAGAAAAAAGAAAATGTGGCTTACTGTTAAACAATCTGACTTACTAATGTCTGAGAATTAAAAAATCCCAATAGACACTTAGAAGCACTAATTAATATGCAAATAATAATACACTTGTGAGTTTCGACCAAAAGAAATCTTCCTGAGCTTGGGCTTAATTTTATGGTTTGATTTTTTCTTCTTTTTTGCCACATCTCATATATTTATATATGGAAAAATACATTTGGGATAGTATTTGGTTAATTTGAAATACTGTCAACAAGTTTTTGTTTTTTGTAGTGCAAATTCAAAAATGATCAGAGTGGCCTCATGTTCTAATGATTACCATTCTTGAATTTCTCGGTAATGTATGGTAAATGCTCTCAAGCAATGAGACAACTGGAATGAATGATAATCATTTTTTATTTTTATGTCAAAAGTCAACCAATTTAACAGAGAGATCGCCTAAGTTTCTACGCAAATACAACCAATAAACGAGTGATGAAAATCACTATGACACGTTATTTCCTTCGGGCATTTCTATTTTGTCATAACACGTCGGCCCAACACATCACACGTTACGTCTCTTGTCGTAGTCACATGTTCCCGCACATCTCCACCCTCCACTTAATACCGCTTAAGAGCATGTATGTTAGCCGTTATTTGGCCGTGTTTTCCCATCTTTTCATTTAAGTGTTTTATTCATGCATTTAGACATTTTTATTTTTTTAAAATAAATATTGTTAAATTGACAAAAGTACCTAAACTTTAAGGACAAATATATTTTTCATGTGATAGTGAAATTTGATAAGACATTTAAATAAGGAAATAAAACCTCTTTTTAAACATATACAAATATATGAAACATGAGGCACGTGATTTCTACCAAATATTTTTATGACAATAATGCAACATTTAAGATGTCATGTTATTTGTTTGGATAAAGGGGAACTCAATCCAAGAGGCCAAATTGAATTGTGAAAGAGAACCAGCGGAAAAAATCACCAAGGCTTCCTTGTCTAAATAAACTAATGTCAGGCAAAAGCAAAATGAGAGAAGAATCTGGTTTTTCATATTAGAGACTTATAACAAACTTTACATTCCAATTTATTGGGTCTTACCCCTCCGATTTGACAGAGGTTTTAATTCTTGTTAGACCGTAATCTTTGAAGTCATGATTTCTGACTTGATCATTAACCTTATGACGTAATGAGATGTTTTAATGACACTCGGAACAAAACTGCTTATGTTTCAAATGTACTTGTATAATCTTTCTTGATATTTCAAGAAACAAACTTGTTGCATAGATATACCAAAAGATCATCCTAAGAGATGATTTCTACAATGAATAAAGAGCAAAAGGCAGACAGGCACAAAAACTAATAAACAATGATGCCAAAACCAGACTTGTGCTTAATTCGGACGTTGGAATTTCTCCCATGCGCTTGTCCGAATCGGACAAAAAACATGACAGGCTTTAGCTACTGTCCAATTTGGATGTTCAAAATTCTACAAAAGTTTTGAAATCTTTGAGTAACGACCAAATGATCTTAACATCTAAATTATCAAAGTGAACGTTTGAATTTATGTTCTAGAGCTTGCTTTAAAACTCTAAGGCCTTTGTATTTAACTTTTGAATGTGCAAAGTGCTGCCCCTAACATTCAATACTCTCATAAAATCTTGGTGTCATTCTTAAGAGTGAGGTAATTAAGTGTAAAAATCTATTTGGTTAGAGTCTTTACTCTTCTTAATTAACATATCGCCAATTCATTTTGAAAATCTTGGAATCGAGACGAGAAGATTGATCTTCAGAAAAAAAAAAAAAAAGTTAGGTTTAACCAAGTGTTTTCATCATGAAATTCAGTGAAAAATCTTCAAAATTTTGGACTAACTTGGAGACATGGACATTAGCGAAATTATCGAATTAATTAAACAATATATTTACTCGTTTTATACATTTAATTGTTTGAAAAGTATGATTAAATGAGTAAATAAATAGAGTCTTGTGAAAATATCACTTCTTAGGTTGCTACCTGGAACCACACATATAGCGTACGTAACCTATGTAGCACAACCTAGATAGTTCCGTCCATGACACAGTGTATGGTTTTCGAAATAATTGTAATGCTTGGACGCCCACATTTTAAATACCTAATAAATCGTAAACAAAACACATGCATGTATGTGTCACAAACTCGCTTTTCTTGGAAAAAAATAAAATAAAAAGGCAAAAAAAGGTCCCCCATGTTTCCCTCTAGCACTCCATCAACACATAAATCCAATTGCACCAGTGCTGCTCCTTTTGGGGTAATTATATATTGACATATTGATTGACTAATATATAGCACGATGATATCGCGTATGTTAGAAGCAATTTGATATCCATGATACTTCTAGGGCAACAATTTGAGTTGAGTGCATGATGCTTGTACCACCAATTAACATGCTTAAGTTCATGGTGGTCTTCATCATTTATGCTTCAAATTTAGTCTAAATTAAACCGCCTAGTTTTCCTGGAAACTATTAATGATAGATGTTCTAAGCCATGCTTACCTTAAATTAGTCTTACTTGATTTCAATCATTACTTTTAGTTGATTTATGCTTTTTTAAGAATTAATTTATTATTGTTTTTGAAGTACTAGATTTAAGGTATTATTTAATTAATTTGTGAAATTCTCAAAATTCAAGATATATTTTTTAAAAAGAATTTATTAGGAGGACTGACATATATGAGTTGTAAAAAAGTTATTTATGGTCCGCTCGGCACAAAATTTTACCTGTAATTTATTGATAAATAAAATTTTCATATTTAGTTCATCCGTAAGTTTATTAAAAATCATCTTATATTATTATTATTGTTGCTGCTGCTTATACGTACTATGGAAGTATATTTAACAAGATTTATATCTACTTAATTAATATTACTCAATCATTATCGTTACATTTTTTTTTAATTATGTCCTATAATTTCAATTCTTCCTTAACCAAGTCATTGCATCCGAATCCAGTCTTTCATTAAGTGTGATATTATGTTAAACATTTACGGTTGGTAGCACAATATTAAATAATTAATAAAATAATGAACCATCACTAAACTTCAAGATTTGTGGCCCAAAAAAAGAAGTGCATGCCTTAAAAATTATATATTTTTTGGCAAGTTTAGCATGAAATTTAATTTTTAATCATCCAAACTTTATTTATTCAATTAATTAATTGCAGAAAAGTTATCATCACAATTACTATTTGTCCCTTAAATAATTTTCCCTCTAGGTAAATGCTAACTTTAGAAAGTACTTATTCTTATTTTCATTTTTCATATTCCTATGAGAAAGAAAACCATTTAAGCCCAAATATAAATAACAATCAAATTTGAAATAACAAAATGAAAATTAATCTAAATGCACGTTTTTAGTATCTAAAATGTCTGACCATTGAACGTAATCACATATTTCATATAAAGTCATCGTCTCTTTTTGCTTTTTCATAATATTTGAAAATTTTACATAAAAAAAAAAAGGTAACAGAAACAATAGTCCACAATGTATCTCCAGCGTGAAACTTGCCAATTGGTTCACACTGCAAGGTTTAGGGGTTCATGCCCATGCATGCAACACATGAAGACAATCCTCTACATTGGATCCACAACATTATACTATTAATACAATGTAATATATGATATTATAATATCCGCCTATCATAATGGAAGGTATTAAAGTGGGCTTAGTCTTTAAATATTCCTAATATGCGCTTGACATATATCCTATCAGTGGAGTACTAATGGATGTGGTACGTCAATACAACTTTTCATATTTTTATGCTAATGGTAAATTATATTTGTTAGTTTTATGATTTTGTACTTTTGCGCGCATTTTTAAGTTTTAGAAGTGAATAATTTATTTTTTTGAAAAAAATTACCATTGGTGAAAAGGAAAATCTCATGGTTTATAATTTTCTTAAGAAATAGAAATGTTTTTTTTTTCTTTGAACAAACAGAAAAGGAAGGAAAAAAAGGATTGTTAACTGCGAAGATAAAAAGTTCTGGGTGGGGCTCTTACAGAAATATGAAAAAAGAGCAATAGAGCCATAATTTGAGAAAAGAAACGCTGTCCATAAACCCACAAAAACGTCATTTTCAAACTGTTCCATTTGGTAACATGGAAAGGGCCCACCAAATAAAAACATCATAACAGTTGGAGCAAAATCATAGCATTTACCTGCAACCAAAATAACACAATAAAGAAAAAGAAAAGAAAACAAACCTTTTTTACAGTGTGATTTTGGTATTAATTATTTATTTGAGATTATGAATGCTGCTACTGTTAACTGTAAGCGTACAAGAAGATATTAAAATATGGTAAATGTCAGGAAGGCGGTAAAGAAAAGAAAATGGCGATGAATAGCGCCAAAGCTGTCGCGTCATGGGACTGAGAGGCGTTTCTTTGTCGTCCAAAATCTAAAGGCGTTCTGCTCTTTGGGTCCCGCCTCAGATGTAAAATTAGCAACATCTCTGGTTATAAAATCAGCTACACCTCTGTCCTTGGCATCCTCTCCTTTCTCTTAGTCTCTGTTATGCCCATTTCTTGCTCCCCAATACCTCTTTTTCTTTTCTCCGCTCTACTGAATTAGCCCTCTTGTCTTTTCTTCAAGGACAAAGTACTCTGCACTACTGATCGTTACTTGTCTTTACCAGTAGAGACTGGGAGAAGAGCTCTGTACTGTACGCCCCTGGAGTTGGGGACGTGGAACCATGAAGGAGACTGGCAGGAAACAAGGTGCACCCTCGCCCTGTGCAGCATGTAAGCTTCTCAGGAGAAGGTGCGCCCAGGATTGTGTCTTTGCTCCTTACTTCCCTGCGGATGAGCCCCAGAAATTCGCTAATGTTCACAAGGTGTTTGGTGCTAGTAATGTCAACAAGATGCTTCAGGTTTAACTATTCTCACAGATCTCTCCTTCTTTTACAGTGAGTCTGTGACTAGGCAGCATGTTGAAGAGAGAATAATGTCCTTCTCCTCGGATTAAACACAGTTTCTACTTTTAAAACGAAATTGTTTTGGCCTCATTCATCTGAAGCATTTTGCATTTTCAAGACATTTCTACAGTAAGTTGATATGCATGCCATCGGCATTAATCTCTAAAGATATGACCAGCAGAAGTTGATTCCCGAGACACACCTTCAAGTTTTTTACTAGCTCATCTTTTCATTCAATTCTTTTCTTTTCTAGTAGTTCATCTTTCACAAAAGGTTCAATTCGTTGTGATTCGTAAAATTCATAAAGAAATAGACTGGTGAGTTTTTGAGCATTGCAAAAGACAAAGAGAAACAAAGTATCTTCTTGTTAGATATACACTTTTGGCTTTCTAGTTTCTACAATCTTTCTTTTTGTTTTCTTTTCTAAGGGTTGTTTGGAGATCACGTGAAGCTGTTCCCCACTTGTTTTCCGAAATCCTAATATCATCTCTCTGACTCTTTGGTAGCTTGGAAAATGTATGAACGTTTTTTATTGAAACAGACAAAAAAAGAAAAAGAAAAAAAAGAAGGAAATACCATTCTCATCAAAAGACTGCATTCAACCACCAGAAACAGTAAAGGGAAGGCTTATTTGGTTTTTGCGAAAACGCTGCCTTAGGGACAGAGAAAGCAGAAAGGTACCGCCCATAATTTTCAAAATCAGAAGATTGTGGGCACCTGACTGATTTTATTCTGTTTCTGCATGTGAGCGAGCAATTGAAAATTCCTGTTTTCCCATTAAACTTTTTTTTTTTTTTTGAGGTCATGACCTAACTTACATGCCGTATTATACTATACGTCATAAAAAATGGCAGGAAAACCTACCGCCGGAACGCCTAACTTATACTTGTTAAACGTGCAGGAGCTGCCGGTGCACCAACGGGGAGACGCCGTTAGCAGCATGGTGTACGAAGCAAATGCCAGGGTCCGTGATCCAGTTTACGGTTGCGTTGGGGCCATCTCATCCTTGCAACAGCAAATCGACATGCTTCAAACCCAATTGGCTCTGGCTCAGGCTGAGGTGGTGCACCTCCGGGTAAGGCAGACTGCGACGCTGTCAGGCCATGGGCTCAGCCCAACTAGCCCAAGTTGCAGTGGTTCACCCTCGTCTAAGTTCATGAGTTCCCAGGCCAAAGTCATGTTCGATATGGAGATGGTGGTCGACCAAGCCAGCTTGGGCGAGTCCATGTGGTCATGCTAATATCAGACCCAGAATACTTATTAGATAAATTTTGGCATTAGTGGAGTGGTGGTGAATGTCATTTTAGCTACTTTTTGTGTGAGGAGGGTCTTCCCTCGTTAACTATATTGTGTATAAACATATATGTATAATCTAAAGTTTAAATTATAAATATTGAGTACTTATATAGTGGATCACGGCATCATGACCCACTATTGCATGGATCTCCCGCATGTTCTATTTGGTGCCACTTTCATGACTTTTTGTATCTTTTTTTTTTTTTTTTTGGGTATAACACTTTAGTGATGTTGGTTTACCTGCCATACCATGCCAATCATCAAAACTCATTCTTCCATATCACCTTTGTCTAATAAAGAGTACATGAATAGGGAAGTTACCAGCTTGATTTTCAAATACAAAAATTATGTTATTTATTTTATTATAAGATATTATTTAAAAAAAAATATTAATTAAAATTTTATGAGAAAAAAAGTTTATCTTTTTGAGTAAATTGTAAATTTATTTGGAAATATCGTAAGAATGGAAAGCGAGTGGGGAACCAAAATGAGGAAAGTAGAGGTTGAAATTGGAAAATAGTGGAAAGTGGCACTGTAATTGACAAGGAGACCTCGAGAGTTTTGGCCACTCGCACATGTGGTTGTGTCGTGTGAATTCTCTACACGTGTCAATCCCGTTGAAAACAATTTTGCCATCCACGTGCTGTAAAGTTTGACACTAACGTGGTGGTTCATGAGGTCTGGTCTGACTTCTGACTCGATGCCATGCGTCGCTGGCCCCGCCCATTTTGAATTTAGTTGGATTGAGCCAACGAAGGCTTGGCCTCGATCGACTGAAGCAGCCAACCGAATGGAATCATGACTTTGTGCAAAGGACCGGTAGGGTCATTCACGAACACGAACGTCTGCTCTGCAGTTAAACGTAGTTAGGTTGGTTTGAAGTTTTCTAATTGATGAAAAGTCGATGCGGAGCAAATAACATAGATTTTTCTTCTTCCTTTTGTGCTTAGTAAGAGAATTAAATTCAGTAAATTATATTTTTAAACATTTTTCAGTTTTAAAAATGAAAATATGTTCAAATAAAGTAAATAAATAAAATTATTAACAACAATCTTTATCTTTTAATTAAAAAAATTCAGTTTTCTCTTCAATAAATAGTTACTTTATTTGTTTTTTAGAATAAAATTTGAAAATTTTAAATTTTAATTTTAAAAATTGATTTAGAAGTGGGTACTTTAAAAAAAAAAAAACAATTGTTAAAAGATTGAAGTTTTAATTTTTTTTCTTCAAATCAGTATAAAATATAATTCTCAATTTAAAACCTCCACAATACTAACAATACACATATTAGTATAAAAGTTATTTGGCTGGAATTGCATCTCATTTTGTAATTTATTACTGAATTTAATAATTATTTTGTGTATGTTTTGTGATTTATTTTTGTGTTCAATTATTTCAATTATGAAATATTTTGTAAATTAAATGGTATATTATCTTTTGGTATATATTGTTCATGTGGCATTTTCATGATCTTGTTGTGATTATCATGATTTTTTACTTAATTTACTAACGTTTTATATATTCTTTTTCATTTTTCTTTGCTATTTTTCCCATAAGAGACATGAATCGCGTGTTAAATTATTTACATCATATAATCAATCTTGGGTTAAACCAATTCATAAGATTTTAATATATTAGAGATGAATTTGAAAATACTTATGTTTAGAGAAGTGTTATGGTAATAACCAAGTCATGATACTCTGTACTAATTAAATTGTGTTAAAATACATAGAATTTACCTTAAGGTTTACACAAATCATGGCATAAAAATAAAATAATAATGATAATATCAAATAAATTTTTAAAAAAACATTAACAACACTAATTCAATGAGCACAAAGTTAATACCACGCATTGACACTATAAAAACCGTTTTGACATTAATATTAGCTTTCATGATTCAAATACAAATATAAACCCATAAGTATAACCGTTGTGTTTTCATCCAAATAATCAACCATAAATTCTAGTACAATCACAAAAATAAAATAATTTATGATAATATAAGATAATTTATAACAATATATGAAAAATAAATCGAGATACACAAACAAAATATATCTTGATAGCCTAAGAGAATAAGTTACAAGAATATATTATAACTAATTAACTACATAAATCACCAATTTTTAACTTAATAAATCATGATAATCTAACTAGATAAGTTACGTATTAAAATGAGTAAAATAAGAATAACTCATGATCCATCAATAAAATAAAAGTTAAATTTTAGCCTTTTTTCAAACTTAAATTTACATAAATAACACATTTATTAATTTAATTATTATTTCTCTTTCCTTTCTTTTTTTTTTCTCAATCTCAATTTGCAAGCAACTTCATTATTTTCATTTCTTTACAATTTTTGCTTTAAATCTCTTTATTTTTTGTTATAACTTCGGTCCAATATAAAATAGAGTTGGCATTCTATCTAGTTAAGCTTTGGCAAAATGAAAAAAAAAAATTATTTAATAATATTAGTTATTTCTTGAAGTCAGTAGAAATTATTTGGAAAATAAATTCTAAAAAATCGTAATATTGCATATTGTGTAAATGTTTTTTTTTTGTTTGAGTGATTTGATTACGCTTTGTGACGAGTAAGTCTATAATTATTTATTTATGAATTTTGAGTAGCAAACTAGTTGCTCGTAACAATGTTGAGTTCTTTTTCATTATTCTTTTTGTTTGTGCTTCGTGTGGGAAAACAGTTATTGTGTGCATGTAGTTATATTTGCTAGATGTTGTTGTTTTTCCTGTGTAAATTATTTAATTTTCATGTAATTTATAAGAACTTCATCTAACTTTGTTACTTAATAAATTTGATTGTTTTGCTTTACTTAATAATTTTTCAATTCTTATAGATGACAGTGTCAAATAAACCCATTATAGAGATTACAAAAGAAATGTAGATGAACAGCACAAGTTTCATAGTTTTTTGTTAACAAAAACATAATGCAATTACAATGATATTGTTGAGTCTCCTAAATGTGCTTCATAAGCTTAAAGTCTTTAATCCTTGAAACAACAATAGTTTTCTTGAAGATTAGAAGAGAAGAGAACAGTGATAACAAAAGCAAAAATGTACTTACGAATGTAATACATTGACTATTTCCTCCAATCTGTGCAAATAAAAAAAGTCATAAATAATCATAAGAGATAATATTAACATAATAATTACAATGAACATGAACTTAGTATTTTGCACTAAAATAATTAAGCATAATTCAACAAAATGACAAATAAAACTCATTAATTTGACTGAATATTTTCACTCATTGATTTTAAATATAAATACATAAACATTGGCCCTAACTAGATAATCCAAGAGAAGGGGTGAATTTAATCTTTTATTTTTTCTTACATAGCAAGAATCAAGCATCAGGATCCTAAATTTACTTAAATCATTAATAAAATAGCTAATTAAACTGAAATAAATAAATATAGCAAGGGAATGAAATATGAATTACAAGATTTTTACATGATTTAGCTACTTTGCTTATATCTAGGCCTCTTAGTGACAGCTTAGAGGGTTCCATTAGCTTCTTTCAACCTTCACTTGGTTATTCCTCAACCAAGACTTTCATAACAAGGTGATCCTACACCTTATAGCCTAATTTTCATAAAATTAAAAATACAAGGTTAAGGAGTAAACTCTCTCAAAAGAATGAATTTACACAATTAAGATTTATTGTCAAATAGCTTCCTCAAGAACAAATGATGATGTGCAAGAAAGGCTTAGAGAGCAGTACCTTAAAAAATACCATTTTTAAAATCATAAACCAGTTTTACAACCTCTTAAATCAGTTATGCTGCTTCAAGTAGTCAGTACACACAAAAGTTCAAATTTTGAACTCAACAATTAGTAATACCGCTTTATGGCTGGTAATGCCGTGTCAGACAAAAGGTCAATCAATAATATGGTCCATGGGTCGATAGTGTCATCTAACACTCTTTTGCACTCTTTCTTCCTTCTATTTTTTTAGAAGCTTCAAACCCAGTCTCGATTAAGTATATTTTGCAATGTTAAGATCAATTGAAAAATCCATTTCAAAGTTGTTTTAAAAAAAAAAAAAATCATTTCAAAACATATACATTTTAAATTCAAAATAATTTGAAAAAGATCCATGAAGTTTACGTGTGTGATAATTTATCAAGTTGTTTATAATTAAGTGAAAAAAACTAATCCTACTTAAGAACTATCTTTTCATTTTTTTTTTCATGTGAGTCCATTGCTTGCAAGCCCTAACTCATTATCCATGTCTTTGCTACTTAAGTTACGCATGCTTAATGAATATCTCAATCCAATATAATATATTTGTTATCATCAAAATCAAGCCATCAACTACTTAATGACAATATGAGTAACAATAGACCTAAGTTTAGTATTTTCATCAAAATAATCATAGTAAATCTTAGTACAATTACAAAATAAAACTCAATTTTATTTTAACTACTAGTTTTATGTTCAAAATCTAAATACAAACTATAAAAACTTAATTTTCATGATCGAAGTAACATTTTAAAGATTTTTTCAATTATAGTCAAGCATATTTTTGAAAAAAAAAAAACTACTTTAATGCTTATTTTGAGGATTTATGGAGAACAAATTGAAAGGTATTTGAGAATTTGTTAAAAAATTTATCCCAAAAAAAAAGAAATTGTTATTTTTTTTCTAGTATTGAATTTTGAAATTTTAATTAAATTGTAAGAATTAATGGGTTTTTTTGCTTGAAAATTTAAAGAAAAAAATTAAAAAAATATTGTGCTCACGAAATGCTTCACATGTGACTTCATGACTTTTTTTTTTTTTTATCATAAATTGATTGATAACAGCTTATTGTGCATCTTTCATTATATAAAGTGAAGAAATATGAATAATAACAATTTATGTTAAAAAAAAAGTCATTTCCAAGCTTTTAAAAGTAAAAAATCATTGGAATCTCTCGGTCACGATAACTATGAAAAATATATATAATCTTGAAATCTCCCAAATTAATAAAAATACCATCTTGGATATCTGAATTTTTTGTGGGTTGTCTCTTCTCATCCATATGTTCTCTTTTGATCTTTTCTTTTATTTTAAGCTTATTACAGTCTCATTTTTGCCTCCCAATGTAATTATGTCAAATTTTCATATATGAACGTAATCTATAACCCAAACTTTCAAATATTAGAAAGTTCGAAAGGGATAACTTTGTTCCATCTATCCAACATTATTTTGTAACATTTGGTGTGGTAAAGATCAAAGTTAAAGAAACAATTATTCCCACTTTCACGACTTGAAGCTGAAATGTCACAACTTTTTCCAATCACATGGGAGTGAGATTTCTAAAACCTGTGTGATTTTTCACTCAACATTTACCAACCAATTGACTATGGCCTTAAAATTCTTTATCTTCGGAGAAACTCTTCACCTAACCTTTACTAATAATGCTGTCGTGTAAAAAAAAAAGGCAGAAGTTGAAAATATTCACAAACGCCAGTCAATAATTGGCATGACTAGAAGCAAATTCTTCCTTGTTGAATATGAATAAAAAGTGAAAGGAGCTCCACCTAATTTCTTTGTTTTCTAAATCATGATGAATATGGAATTTCATCATGCTTGCTTCTTCCATCTTAAGATTGAGATCCCTGAATTCCCCTCAAAGAGAGAAATCTCCATCTCATTTTGACATTCTTTTGATTTTTTTAAAAAATATTTTTAAAAGTTATAACGTTAATATAAAAATAAATAAATAAAAATAAATTTTAATAATTTATCTTGTTAAAAAATTATGTATGAACTCTTCAAAAAATAATAAAAATCAAATCAATAAAATTTATTATCGTCTATTATATAGACTTAATTACCGCATACAATACCACAATTATTACGTCCCTTTTGAGGTCATTTACAAGGCATCAACCAAAATTAATTTGTTAGCACAATTTTAACTATAGCCTAATGCAGAAGAGCTTCCTATTCCACTGATCCATATATTTCCTTCTGGCAGAAATTAAACGACAGTTGCATAATCGATTGTTTATGAAGAAAAAAACAGTACTGGAGACGTTGATTGGATTCTAATTAACCAAATTGTTTCGGTACACACTCCACATTAGACTTTACATGTGAACCCCACATGGTAACCTTGAAATGGCAGCCGGTTGGATGAACCCCTTGACCATTTGCTCAAAGATTAGTGACACAATTCAATATGCCTTCAACATCATTATGAATCCTGTGGTTAGAGAGTCTTAATTCTTCCAAACTATCACAATTGAAATTAATATGCCACAGGGCCAAGTCTTCTGAATGATATTATTTTTTTTCTTGCACGAAACTCGTGTGACAGAGGTGACTTCCATCTTCTTCGGGTAGGACATGCCACACACGGGAAGGCAAATGTCCACAACTCTTAGGGTTATGTTTTATCTTGTATTAATAATTTTCTTTTGATGCTTCTTTCGGGGAGATCGGATGCTGCTTGGTTGATTCATTAGTCAAAGTCAATTATCATGAAACACTGCCTCCATGTAGCAATCATATGATTGATGTCAAACTAAAGCAACAAAAGCGTACGTAGTGGTGGCGAGCCAAAACCAATCTAATCAATGAAGTGATTTTCTCCTAGGTACGGGAAGGAAATGTCAAAGGTTTAGGCAAATTAGAGAGCGCAATCTTCTATGTTTTAACTTACCAAAATAAAGCATAAGCTAAAAGATAGACAAATTCACCAAACCCAATAATACTTGTAGTTGTAACAGTGACTTGCTCCCCGGTTTAGCTACCACTAACAAGACATATTATGCACTAATTTTAGGTGCTCTGCTTTGCTCAAAATATATTAAGGATTGAATTTCACGGTTGGTGGATGCACTCAAATTAATGTTATCAAAGTCAACTTAGCAGTTCGTTGTGACACCTTTTGTTATGATATTGATAAGCAGAGGCATCAAACAAGTTACAACATCAAACTACAAATAACTAGCTAGAGTAAGCACTGAACCTACAATGATTATTGCTCATGTTTATCTTTTACTTGGCCTTCTCTATTGATAAATTTGCCCCATTATAAAACATGATTTGAAAATATATTATCATATTTTATGAAATAAATAATTTAATACAAATAAAATTGTAAATCTTTACTTATATCATAATTTTATTCTTATTTCAATTTTTGATTTACATTTATTAATTATCAATTTCATTTATTTTGTTATATATATTGATTTAATTAATAATATTATGATTTAATAATTATCTTTTAAATATGTTCAATATAGGGATGCTGCTATGTTCCTAATTTTCCAACATTTTAAGTAAATGATTATGTAGCCATTAAATTTATCTTTCAAAATATTCTCATTATAAGAATAATCTAAGTAATATTTGATTTTATGTTGTCATTTATAACATATTTATTTAGAGTCTATAATTGAAAGCTTGGTCGCTAGAACAATATAAGTTGAAAGGAATACGCTTTTGAACATTCACTCATAGTAACACTTGTTTTTTGTAGTTGATTTTTTATTTCTTAATATTGTTTTTTATGTTTTTAATATTATTTTAAAATATTATATTAAATTAAAAGCGATGAATTTTAAAATATTTGTAAAAAATCTCCGTTACTTAAATTAATATGTATTTTAAATGAATTATCTAAAAGATTAAAAAATATCTGAAACTTTTTATAAGCAATTTTGTTATGGGTAAGCAAGGAAATGATTTCTTCTGTATAGTAGGTAATGGTTTTGTATTCCTTAAAAGGAAGGATTTGTGGAAGTGAGCAAGGGAATGTCAGGTAGTGACAAAATAAGTATATTCTTTTGAAGTCTCCATTTTAGTTTGGCTAAGTTAGTTAGATGACGTGTTAGGTCTGTTGATGCTAAGTTAAGCTCGATATTCTCGATTTGACGTGCCAAGGTACTATGATATGTTTGCCAATTAGGATGCCATGTAGGTAAATACTAGATAGAGGTATACTCTTAACCCTCTATGAATAGCTTGGAGTGTTGAATTGGTTGTTAACCAGGATGGCTATCAAGTTTTATGTTGATTGAGTAGCTTTATAAAGTGAATTTGTTCAAATGGTAAAATTTTTGCTTGATCTAAAAACTCAATCAAATTTCTATTTGTTTTGAAACCATAGGTTTGGATATTTCAGTTTACTTGATTTTTTGGATTTAAATATCATGATCTTAATATTTTGGGACTTAAATATCTTGACCTCAAATTTTAAAGCTTAAATACCCGAACTTTGAAAATCTGATGCTTAAGTACTTCGATTTAGGAACTTAAGTGAATTGTTATGGAATTTTGAAATTTTATAAGTGTGGCGTTGTTGTGCCACATGAAATGATTGTTTAATAATGGTAACATCACTTATGTTATATGGCAATGTCATAAAAGATGATGTCATGTGCGCCACATGGTGACATTCTATAAAGTAGTTTGCTTGAGAATCGAAAACAATGTTGCCTTAAAACATCATCGTTTAGTCTTGACCAATCAAAACAATAACATACAGGATTTGACTTCACAACTTCACATGCTTTGATAGTTGTGAGAGATCACATGGTAATCATGTATTTATGACATTAGAGAAGTGTGCGTTAACAGTCTCGAAAAGCCTTTTTGAATTCATTTCACCTACCTTACCTTTCATTTTCTTTCAAATTTTAGTGAGAATTTTCTCTCTCTCGACACAATCTCTTCCTCTTCAGATCTGCACATTTCAAGATGATTTTGATGAAATTTATGTAATCTGTGGTTAATTTTTCAAATAACTTCACTTGGACACACATTTTGTTAATAAATTTCTGCCATAAGTATTTTTTGGCTTTATTCTTTCTATTCCTGTTTTCTTTGTTCTTTATCTTTCTTTTTCCTTTTTCTAGGTTTTTGGGTGTAGGATTTTTGTAGTGGTACTAGTTTTGTTATTCATATTATTATTATTATTATTATTATGGATCTCGAAAGTGTTACTCGTGCTGTTATCACCAAGAGAAAACACTAAATACCTTCTCTTTAAAACTAGTAGTTACATTCCTAGGATTGGGTGTTTGTGTATGTATGAGGATTTCTTAAAGGTCAGGCTTAAGTTTCTTATATTGTTTATCCTAGTACAGTTTTATCATAACATAACCTTGGTCTTACTTAGTTTACATCTAATAACATATGATTGCTTTTATGAACATGTTGCACAAGCTCAGTTTTGATGATTTTTATGTTAAATTATTTGTTTAAAACTTTTTTTTTTTGTATAAAAGGACATTTAAGGTAGAAAGAGAATAACCTAGGCTAGTGTTACATTAGCCTTAAAACTAGCAAACTTGCCATATTCTAGGTTAATGGCATTCCCACTTCCCAAACTAAGATAGGTTTATGTATTATAGATAGGTTCAATCCCAAAACTCGAATGTAATGTACTCCCCCTTAGGATACCTATGATAAAAAGAAAGTGCACCGCACTGTATAGATGTATAGGAGACCCTTAAAAAAGAGGTTGGGTAACTGTAAAAAACCAGCTCATAGATAACATCAACTCTTACACTAAGAGTCTTTGTCCTATCTGAGCTTATGAACATGATGTAGAACTTCAGGTTCAATCCTCATAGGGCTCCCTTATTAGGGGTCCTGCACCATCCTTAAGGTTCCCCATTAGGAGTCTTATTGATCATTATGCCATTCTTGGATGTTAACCTAACAATTGGATCAAAATTTTTTTGCTTTAAGCTCTAATCATACCTCAAATTAGGCAATTTAGTCTAATCTTAATGATAATGTTTTTCTTACTTGTATTTTCCTTTCTATGTTTAAGTCACAATATTGGACTATCAGATTGATTTTTTGTTTGAAATAAAAGGTAGTTAGGCATATTCATCGACTTATGTTTATATCTTTGTTTTTGTTATATTGACCATTGCTTTTCTTTTGTGAACATGATGATGTTTTGTAGTCAAGAAGACTTCAATTGCTTTGTTACTATGGTCGATACCATTGGTTCAAGAGTTTGAGGTTTGACCTCTTAAACCTAGGTTAACGAATCCAAACTCGTTATCATTGAACTAGTCATTAGGGTGTCAATGATAAAGAAAAGATTTGACAAAGATGCTAGCATCACTATTACAATCAAAAAAGATAAAAGACCACTAGTAATAGCTTGTGCAGTGATAAAGCCAAATTATGAAGGCCGTTGCAGTTGCGTCTGGCATTAATTCAAAGATGATAAAATTAAGATAATGGCTGATCGGGTCATGAGAGATTAGATGAATCGAGGCTCACTTGATGCGGAATCACAAGCAGTATTTATCACTACCATCTAACACAGAGGGAATGTCTTGGCTTCATTAATGGCGTATGCTCTTAGAGAAGGATTGAGAAAAACAGTTGAAATAAATAATAACAATTTGGTTCACAAAGCGCATGCATTGCATGCCTAAAAAGTTTAATCTTTATTAAGTATGATTTTCACTTGAGCTAAATTGAATTCTAGGTACTTCATAGGCGATACACTATTGATGATGACTGCAAGTTCGTAACGCTCGACCTACCATAGGCTCTTCAAGGTCAAGATGAAAATTTGGGAATAGAAGGCCTTTAAGGTGGAATTTGCTAACAAGGAATCCTTACTCATGTCTCAGGTGGATTTCTTAAAAAAAAAAGAAGAAGATGTTGAGCTAAAGTAAATAGAGAAGAATTCATGTATGCCTTGAAGGCTACTAAGCAGTGAATCATTAATATCTGAGTAGAGGTGCAAGCTGGGCTATAGTAAGCTTGGGTTAAAGTTCTTGAAGACTTCAAAGCTTGAAATGTGATGCAAAAGATAATGGATGAGTTTAACGTAAGCTTTTATTGGATGGTATGCCAATAGACTATGACCTTGACCTTATGTGGTTACGTTACATCTTGAATGAACTAGCATGTGCATCTCTTCCATTAGAAGTTTGGTGGTAGCTTAAATATTCTAAGCTTATTAACTCAGTATTTTATGATAATCTAAACTTGTGTGTTTTATATGGATTGTTATAGGAATACGTATTGGAACACAAGTAGAAGCAAAGAGAGGAAAAACAAAGCAAAATAAAGGGTTTGGACAATTAATTGTAATATATATATATATATATATATATATATATATATATATATATTGTATATCTATACTTGATCTTAGGTCGGGATTATTAACATCTCTTGTTGCATATATATCTATTCTTTACTTTTGCCTTGTAATGGAAACTTCACTCACTCATATTCATGCATATGCATAAAGCTGAATTTAAGCTTAGCTTTTTGTGGTGTATACCTTATTTTAAAAAGGATAGAGGGACAAAAATATTTGAGAAATAACTTAATCTCCGTATACATTGTGCATTTTATCCTGCCCAAATCTTATTCCATAAATAGGTATCACTCTTGAGATGAGTTTGAATGTCCACATTCATGATATTGATGATTGAAAGTGTAGGAAAATCTAGAGGCCTAGATCTTTTTAGAACTCTAAAGGCTTGCTCATAAGCCTAGCCTTGCATATAGAAAACCCTCTTATGTTAACCTTATCGGGATATTACAATCCTATCAAGGCATGACCATAGAGGGAGATAAGAGTGTGAAAATGTTGGTTATAATTTCAAAGGTTATTCTGTTCATATTTCTTGACATCAAGAATTGAAGTTTTAGATTATTGTAAAAGTAGGAAGAAAAGTTTTACATTGGATTTAAGAATCGAAATGAGTACATTAGAAGATCGAGTTAGTCTGGTATCTTGTAAAGAAATGCATCAATGGGCCAAGAATACGCAATCTAAGCATGGAGATAGACTGATAATTCCTTCTCTTGATCACTTCTCTTCTGAATTCAATCTGATATTAAAGGAAAATGATCTTATTACCTTGAAAAAAATTTGAAGGCAAGTTAGTCCAACTACGGAAGAAAAATTCTAGAAGATATAAGGACATGTTAGGGAATTGATCTTGGTCGAGGTTAATGAATCATTGATAGAAGCAATAGTACATTTCTAGGGCCTAACATACAACATACTCAAATTTAGAGAGGTTTACCTCACACCTATCCCTAAGGAATACATGTCCTCATTAGGAATCAGGTTGCTTAAGCCTCATAAGACTTACACCATGAAAAAAATTATAGTCTAAAAAGTAAAAAGATTTGTGAAGGATGTGCAAATCTTTAAAAAAGAGTTGATGAAGGAAACCAAAAGAAAAGGATGTGAATATCACTTAAAGAAAGATTACTTACTTGGCTTATTATAGAAGCATATTAATAAGTTAAGTGGGTTGAACATTTTAGTTGTCTTGATATATGGATTAGTGATTTTACCAAAAGTAATCAGTTATGTTGATTTGGCTATATTAGACTTTGTGGAAATGATTGAGCAAAAGGTAAACCTAACTTTAGTTATACTTACAAGACTTTTAGGTCCTTATTTTATTATAAATTTTAAGAAAATGGAAGATCGTGAGAGTGTTTGTCTTATACATCTGGTGAAAGAGTCATCTGATTAGACATGAAAAAGCATTAAGAGATAATCTTCACTGTAACTCAATGAAGAATTTCTACGAAAATGATGAATTTAAAACAAAATGCTATCTAAGTGGTTTTTGATGCTTCATATTCTAAAAGAAAAAAATGTCCAGTGAATGATACCATGGTTACTTAATGAAAAAATTATTTACCGATCTAAAAACTCATTCACTATAATGTTGCCAGTTTTATAGGGTCATTTTGAATACACTCCTTTATTAATTATCAAAAAACTGGGAATCAAGAAATTTGTCCTTATCACCCATGATCTTGAATAAGGTAGTAGTTATAGTAGCACCTTGAGCAAAGCACAAAAGGAAATGTTGGAATAGGATTAAAATTAACTATACAAAAAAGTAGAAACTTATTTTTGGATTCCGTCCATGATATCATTAGTGGAGGAAAAAGCTGATCAAGGATTTACACTTAATAGCTTGATTGCTTCAACACTAATCCTCTTTAATCTTAATCTTGATGCTCGGGTCAACCTTTAAAAAGTAATAGGATCAAGGCATCAAAGAATTAACAATAGGAAAAGATAGATTAAAGAAGGAGATTGAGATTCTAACACGAGGTTAGGATCCCAGATTAAGTGGTTGATAAACTGAAGTAGGAGCAAGATCAAACCAAGGTAGAAACAAAGTCTTCGAAGAGGAAAACAAAAATTATGATGAAAAAGTATATGGCTAAAATAAAAAAACTTGTCCAACAAATATCATCTCTGAAAAAACAAATTAACAATCCAACACTAGATGAAAAGATGTTAAAAAAGTAAACAGAGGAACTTTATAGGATCATGGATGATTTAAAAAGAGAGAATGAAAGACTAAGAAAAGAGGCAGATCAAGATAAGAAAGATTTATCATAATAGCTTGTTAAAACTAAGGCAAAATGCATATGTTAGATTAGCTAAATGATGATCACTTTAAAAAGAAAAAAAAAACATTGAAGATAGGTTATCTTTAGGATATCATCAACTTAAGACATAAGAGACTGATTTATGGAAGTCCATAGCTAAAGAAATTTTTGTATCGTGGTGTCGTAACTAGCAAAACTATGAGTTACAGTTTGAAGCTCATAAAAATGATCTTAGATTGGTTTTGATTTGGATAGAACAAATTATGAATGTAGTTAACCTCATGAAAGAAAAATTGGAAATCGTTAAGACTAGATCATTAGAATGTTTAGAAGAAGAATTACAGACCTTCATACACAAGCTTCCAAAATGATACCAACATGTAATCAATGTATTCAACTATGTATCCAATCTAAGATACTCATATAAATCTTAATAAAATCTTTATTTTTAGATGATCTGATTACTAGACCTTTCCCATATGCATCTTCATGCATATATGTTTATTCTTGATATTAACTTGATATTAACTTATTAAATTAAAAATTGAAGAAAACAAGGTAAAGCTAAGTAACACTTGGTCACCAAGAAGCATAATCTCAGGTCTCAAAATTTGGCCAAAGTGGAAATGGATAATCAATTAGCTAGAATTCAGAAACTTAAGGAGACTCTAGCTAAAATTCGAGCTGTACAAAAGATCCTCACTAAAAAAATGATGAAAAATCACTAATAATTTCAAAAACAATGCGAGCACAATTTTATGATATGATAATATCTTTTGATGCATTGTTAAAAAGGGAAAATATTATAAAAGTTAAACCCTAGGAAAACATCTTCTAAAAAACTTTTCAATCCTATACCCATGAGTTTAGCTACAGTAGAGGCATCTCAGAATCAGAAAAGCTAACAGTAGCATAATATATCTAAGACATGGATGATTAGTTTGAGTTAGAGAAAATGAAGAACACCAATACCATAAATCAAGAAGTCTTAGCAAAAGTTGAATACCTGAAAGAATAAATGAAAGTTCTTAAGCAAGAGTAGGAGGCAAATAATGTCGATATAATGAAGCTTAGCTTAGCATTAGGTTGGTGACACCACCTAATTCAAAGCACCTTCTTTGATAAATATGATGGAATAAAATGTACTTGTACCCATCTAAAGATGTATAGTATAAGACTAATCAAAACCTCTTAATTCATTGCTTTTAGGATAGACTAAAAGAGAAGCTTTGGAATGGTACACCATCAAAAGCCCTCCAAGATTTAGTATTGGAAAGACTTCACAAAAGCTTTCCTAGTCCATTATCAACATATGGAAGGGTTAGAGCCTAGCTTACTCATGTTCCAAAACATGTTTAAAAGGAATAATGAAAGCTTTAAAGAATATGCAATCTGATGATGCGAAGTGCCACTAAAGTTTAGCTTGTACTCACTGAAGAAGAGTCGCAAACCTTCTTGCAGACTTTATGTCCCCCATTCTATTCTCATATGGTTTTTATCATTGGAGAAGAATTCATTAAGATTGCTTAGATTGGTAAATTTATAAAAAAATGCATTTCAAATTGGAAAACTAGATGATCCTATTACAAAAAAGGCTCAACTAACTTTTTAAAAATCGGCAAACATAATCATTACATAGTACTCATCTTGGATGCATATATTCTAAAATAAAACTGATTTTTAACTAGTAGTTAAGTGGTTATTAAATGACCAAGGGGAATTAAATGCTAGTTAAAACCTAGAAAATAGAAGGTTGTAGCGTTAGAATTATGACTATCACAACTACTGCAACAATTAATTATATGACAAGTAGTATTTTGAACCTTTTCATTCCTATAGGATAAGTGGTTTTCTCATATGTTCTCATTACTAAAGATTTTAATAACAGTCTACTAATGAGACAATGAGCTTTACTTTTGAACATATAAAAGGAATAACCTTTAAATCATATTTTACAATTTATTCTTTCTTTAAAAAATTTTCTCTTGATTAAAATCGATGATTGTGTTTTTAGTTTATAGAAAGTGCAAACCTATCTCTAATCTTGAGGAATTTATATTCAAAATCAAATATAATGATGACACAAAGTGGAAGTGAATCGCTTGTTGGCTTGAAAAGAAAGTTTTTGGGGGGGTTTTTAATCTTTAAGAAAAAAAAGATAAAGCTAGATCTTTTGCACAAGAATTATTTATAATAGAATCTAGAGGTGCTATTCGGTAAGGTGTAAAAAATTTATCTAGGGTGGTTCCTAATGTAGATGCCCCACTTTCTTAACCTACCATATCAGAACTTATGTTCCATTCTACTTCATCTTCATCTTTCAAAATTGAAATAAATCCTATTAAGGATTCTATGAAATCCATGGATTCAAAAGCCCATGAACCACCTCAATCAAATGTTCTAATAGAAACCCCTTACTGGTACACCTTCTAAAAAGCACTCTTGATTAAAATGATGGCATGAAATGAAAGAAGAAAATTATTGACAATAAAGAAAGTGACCCAAATTTTATCTCTAAGGAGATTATAACCTTAATTGTAATGGAGAGTATGATTGAGCCAAGCAGTAATGAAGAAGAAGCCTTGGGCAACCTCTTACATAAGCTTCAATAAAAAGCATGTTATGTGATCTCTAAAGCTTACTATTCTAAATTTTATACTGCTAAAAATAAAAAATTATATAAAAAAATTTCATGAGACAATTTTTGTATGAAAGGATATTAGATGAACATGGCTTTATAGAGATAGACCTAGCAAGGTTGTCAAAGTATTAATGATTGTTTAGATCAGTTTCAGATGCTTTGTGTTGTAATGCAAAAGTGGTGTATGAGTTTTATTCGAATATAATCAGTGAGATAAGTGATGTTATGTCTACAAAATACCATTAACTGTACGTGAAAAAGTATGTTTGTGACTTCTTGTCACTAGTGTTAAATAGATTTTTAGGATGTTTTCTACTATCGCCCAATATCTCCCTACCTAGTATGGATAAAACTCTTATTGGTCAACAAGGATTCAAATGGCTAAAAATTGATATACAACTCTTTTGAATTTTTTATTAAGTATTGTATTTTGCATATAAGGGCTATCAACAGTTGGATGCCTAGCTAGCATTAACAAAAGGTACAAAAGAATGTTGTTGTTTTATTATACAAGGTAGGTTATAGCTTGGGTTACAACCTTGGGCAACATGTATTCAAATCGATTATAGGGTATGCTAAATTTACTGCGACCAATCTAACACTGCCATTCCTATTACTAATTTATTAAGTGTTGCTTCAACAAAATGCATCTCTTGCTAGGAAAAAGAAGCTCATAGCTCCTCAGTTCCTAAATGTATTTAGTAGTATGTAGAAGGGAGCAGTGTTAATGACCTAATCCCAAACCCAACTTCATATGTTAAAACTAATGTTATTCCACTTGTTAGATCTTCTATTGCAACTTTAAGTTGAACATGCAGTAGGGTCACTTCATCAAGAATATACAACTTCTTACGAGCTAAACTACAAAAAGTATGCAAGCAAAACGAAAAGTTCTTGTAAGAGAGCGAGGCTAAGGAGTCTAAGCTACTTCAGTTACTCTAAGAGTGCATTTCTCATAAGTCATGAAGGGCATAAAGTATTTGAAATCTTTGATATTTATTAAAAACTCAAAGGGGAAAAAATGGAATAGACTTTAAAGGGGAGTAAAAATAGGTTATTAATGGTTAAAGCATATTATTATTGATGGCATATCTTAAGAACTACAGACGTAGAAGATGCTTAACAAATCTTAAGAGGGAGAACAAAAGCAGATTTTTTGAGTAGAGCAAAATTTTGAACAAGATTAAGGTACTTGATTCTTGAATTAAGGTTTACTCTAGTTTCACCAAAAAAATGTCAAAGGGGGAAGATTTTTAGGGAATATAAGTTAAAATACTAACAATTTATTTGGCAAATATAGTCTACGTTGACTTTCCATAAAAATAAGTTGATAAGTATCTAGAGAAGAAGTAAGTAGTAGTTGAATATTATATGGCAATGGGAAAGTATCGTTAAGATTTACATGTCTTTAGATGCATATTAAATGTCATTAGGATAATATGTTAGTTAAAATTTATTATAAAGAATCATCTTCGGATGAATATTGTAATAAAACCTAAGTTTAATGCTTTTTATGAGTGGAGTGTTAGATAAGTGCATTAAGTGTACCTGAAGAAAGAGTGCACAGTATTGTTAAAGATCTTTCAAGAGGCAAGACATACCTTATTTAAGAGTTGTATACACTTTAGTTCTAAGGCATTCTTTGGGAAATGAATAAACTATTTTACAGGGAAAACATTGTTATAAGCTAAAGAGAAATTTAGGCGAAAGTGCAGGATCAAGAAGTTTTGTCAAAACTAAGTTCTGGAGTATGTTACAACACTGATTGCAAAAATTAAAGAATGAATCTTAATTTTGTAAAGATCAATTAGAATATGCAAGTAGTTTTAAACATATAACAAATTATTTACAACTGGTCTTAGCCCCGTGGACATAGGTTACAAAACCGAACCATGTAAAAATTTGTCTATCTTAGTTGCTTTATGTTTCTATTATAACTACTACTACAATATATGTATTTCTAGATCTATCACATAAGATAATTGGATTCAATCAACTAACACTCAGAAAATTGAATGAAGTCAATCTTCAGGTACATGATCAGAAGATTACTTTTGCACTGTTTCTATCTTGTTTATATTCTTTTTTAATTGACATCTTTATTTTTTATTTTCATTTTATTTTATTGTAGTCAATTAACTTTTGAATTTCTAAATAAAGCGAGATAGAATATTACTGTCAATTAGCTTTACTTTTACTCAATTTTAGAGGATGATAACTAAATTTATGATCCATTTTATTGCTTGAGTAATTCATATACCTTTAAGAGTTGTGAAAAAAAAAAAAAACAACAATCACTAGGCCATCCTAGGCTCCACACTTAGCCAATAAGACACAAACACAATGAGAGGTCATTTGATTAGAAATCCATTAAAATACAAGATTATGTTACTAACCTTGAGGATGATTAGCCTTATCTTCTTGACATTTGATTTTCTTTCATGGATTTGTGTTTATTTTACGAAAATCTCGAATATTATTGCTAATTACTTTGAATATTTGTTTTGTATTTTGCTTGGATTTTGCTAATCATTTTTTAAGTGCATGATTATGCTTAGTACACATTTTTTTTTTTGTTGATATAATGCTTCTTTGAAAAATGAAGTGTCACCTTGGCTTTCGATGGGATAGGTTGATCTTATCTGATAACTTTTGATTGCAAAGTGTTAACTTGACTTTTGACAGGTTGGGTTGATCTTGCCAAATAAACTTTAATTTTTGAGCACTAGCTTGACTTTCAATGGGTTAGGCTTTCCTATAAATATAATTGAGTTGGTCATGCATTTAAGATTGTAGCTTGGCTTCCAAATGGGTGGAGTTGACCTTATCGCCATTTTCGACTATATTATTAGTTTAGCTGTTAACAATTGTTAATGTAGTTCCTTAATGTAGTCTGAGACTATTCAAGCTCCTACCTTATATGTGTTTTATAACAAGATAGTCTATTAATGTCAATGCAATTGCTTAAGTGAAAGTTGGAGGTCCTATCTCATGTGTATTCATTAGCAAGGTTGTTAACATGGTTATAAATGTTGTTACCTAAAGAACAACTGAAGATTACCGATGCTCCCTTCTCATGTTCGTTCGTTGATAAGGCTATTGGCTTGCAGCGCCTAAGTTATAAGTTTGAAAGCATGATGATTGACTCATTTATTAAAGCAATTATTTATGATTGAGCATAAATACTTCAAATAAAAAGAAAATAAAAATTCAATATATTATGTTAATAAAAAGAAAAGTGCTTTAAACAACATTTTAAAGGTAAGTGAAAGCAAACCCAAATGTAAAACTTCCTAAGATTATGAATGTGCTAGGGCCTTGGTAAGGCTTTGTCCTACAAGGTCTGTATGTAGTAAGATACTAATTGAGGATTTGAATGACCTTGTAAGGCCTTTCCAGTTTAAGGCTAGCTTGCCAATTGAGTTTAAGGGGACACTAACCTTTATTTTGCATAACATTAGATCTCTCAAGTTAAAATCTTGGTATTGATCCTCTTATGATAGGCTAAGGCGACTTTCGCTTCTATGGCTTAGACTTGTGCCTTTCTTTGTAGCTTTTCAACTAGATCAACTCGATCATGGAGGTAAATATTACTTTATGCTTCATTGTAGTTTAAGACTCGAACAGATGGCAAACTATTCTTAAGAGGTATGGTCACTTCAGTATGAAAGTTCATGGTGAATATGGTTTCGCTGTTTGATCTTTATAGTGTGGTTCTGTAGGCTTATAAGATTCTTGGCAATTCATTAACCCATGCAAATTTTATTTAATTTAGTCTCTCCCATAGGCCTTATAAGATTATATGGTTGATGATCTCAGTTAGGCCTTCACACTACCACATATCCAAGTAAACCATTCATTGAGCTCTTAACAAGGCCATAGGAATCCTTAACCACTGAATTGTTTGCCATTGGAAATTATAGTAGCATACAGGATGCCAAACCTATATATTATGTTTTGCTAGATGAACTCCAAATCTTTTTATTATAATGCTAAAGAATAATGCTACTTATACCTACTTGATGAAGTAATTGATGACAACTATCATAAATTTTCTTTACATATAAGCTAAAGACAGAGGTTTAAAAGGTCTAGTCTTCATTAAGCCAATGACCAAAGGCTTATTAGCATGGAATTGGCACCTTTAATATTTGTTAACATAGTCCTTAATGTCATGTTTTATGTTCAACCAATAGTAGTTGACTTAAATATTTTTTTAATGAGGGTATCAACAACCTTATGGTTTTTGCATATCTCTTCATGTACATTTGTTAAAAATGTAAGTATTTTCTTTTCCTATGACACATTTAAGGTAGGTTATAGTAAGAGCTTTTCAATAGGGTAGCCATCAATGACTACATATCCGTTAACCCAAGCTTTTATTTATTTAGTCTATTTTAGGCCCTTTAAAAGGATTTCTTCAGTAATGTATTAGAACAAAAGGTCATCAAGATCTAGGGTGATTATAAGTCTATAGGGCTACTACCTCTATGTTGGCAATAGATGGGATGTTTAGGCTTCCTTTAAGACTCTTTCATGTCCTAAAGTTCTAAGCTATTGTGAGCTTCAATAAGGTATTTGCAAGGATGTTCGCAATCTTGAGACCTACTTGATATTGCAAACCTCAAATTTAATGGTCATATATAGTTAGATATTGAGCCATGTTTTCTTGTCTAACCTTATATTCTTTTATAACTTTCTTTACCACTAATTGGTAGTTACTATAAACTTTATGGTCGCTTAATCCAAATACTATTAGCTAGTTCTAGTCTTAGGATCATGGCTTCATACTCAACGACATTATAGGAACTTGAACTTTAAAGTGTACTCTATCATGATAGTGGTTAGGCTGATTTATAGTGTTTTATATCCACTTTTAGCCTTATTGGATGAGGTCCTAACCCATAATGTCCACCTTGACAAACTTTAATCATTAATGCAAGTTTGGGTGAATTCTATGAGGAAATATGCAAGTACTTGTCCTTTTATAAATTGCATAGGCCGGTACTCTATGTCAAATTGATAGAGCTCAATTTCCTATTTCTCCAACTAGTTGGATGTGTGGGGGTTATGAAAAATTCGCCTTATGGGTAGGCCCATGATAAATTTAATTTCATGTGCTTAGAAGTATGGCTAAAGTCGTTAAGCTAAAATTAGAAGAGTAAAATGTTTAATTTTTAACGATGAGTTACGCATTTAATTATTAAACTTCCTTTACATTTGTTAGATTTGACATGTTAAGCATTACCTGAACTTTTTCGAGGCTGGCCTTTATCCGCCTCGACATGATAACATTACAAGACTTCCTTGAGGTCATGCTAAAAGTGCACTTTGATGGGTTTAATTTCATTTTGTATTCCCTTAAAACATTAAAAGCTTACTTGAGATCGACAATGTGTCCAACCTTTGTTCGGCTCTTGATGATCATATCATCAATGTAGGCCTCCATGTTATGCTTGATTTAACTATTGAAGACATTGTTGAAAAGTTTCTAATATGTAGTGCTAGCATTTTTATGATTGAATGGCATGACCTTGCAGTAAAAAATGCCTTGATCAGCCATGAAACTAGTTTGCTCTTAGTCTACTACTCCATCGTTATTTGGTTATATCCTAAAAAGGCATCAGTGAAGCTTAAGAGTTGATGTCCTATAACAGTGTTAAGTAGTTTGTCAAACATTAGTAACGGATCCAAATATTTTAGACCAGTCTTGTTTAAGTTAGTGAATCCATGCACATCCTCTACTTTTTCATGGCTTTGTTCACCATAACTATATTGGCAAAGTAGTGCACGTAGTTGACCTTTCTAATAAAGCTTATAACTAGGAGCTTACATGTTTTTTCTTTCATAGTCACTTGTTGTTTTGGTGTAAAGCTTCATTTTTTTTTTTGGCCAGAAGTCTAAACTCTAGGTTAAGTTGATGAGAAATTATGAATAGATCTCTTTTAGGAATATTTATGATTGACCATGCAAAAACATCTAGATGCTTGAACAAAAACTGTATTAATTCATCTTTTTCTTCTTAACTCAGACTTGCCCCAATCCTAATAATAGTCTTCTAAGATTCAAATGTGTTCTTGTCCGTTAATTGGCTCTCCCTTTATTAGTTTTTCTTTAAGATCCATGTCATCCAATATACAGACATCAGGTTTTCCTTTTTATGCTTAATTTTGTAGAATAATAGGTTTTTATTAACTTTTTCTCCTTTTTAACTTCTTTAATCTAGTATAGGTCAAAAAATGCATAATTAGTTTGTAAGTGGTAGTCACAACCTTGAAAGCATCAATCTTAATTTGTCAAACAAGGTTTTGTAAACTAAGTTCCTTCTAACCATTAGCAAAGTTAAGCAGTTTGTGACCAAGTGGGGTTTTTCCTTAATTATCATTAAGAGGGTAATGGTTCGTTCAATGAAAATAGGTCTTTAATGAAACCTTATAATGAGGTGGGACAGGGTGTTAATTATTCTTTAAAGCATTCCATTCTCATAAAGCATAATAAATTAGTAGATATATTGAGTTGCCAATGATTACCAATATGCATCACATTTGACAACTATCGAAGGCTAAATGATTGCAAAGGCATTTTTATTTGGCCTTTTAAGCTTAGTGCTATCATATTTTAAGGAAGTGATCATTGTGTCTGCAGCCTTGCCTTGAACTAAATTTACATTTTTGATAGCCTAGACATTTTCTCTTACATGACATAATAGGCTTAAGTCCTCTTGAAATCATATGATAGTGTTGTGCCTTTGATCTCTGTGGTTTGTGTTGATCATCAGGTTATTCTCCTATAGTAGATTAACCTTTGTGGTGTTACTTTTTGCGATTCCATCTTTAAAGGTTGGCTTGTTCATCTCTATTCTGTATGAGTCCTTATTTTAAGGTCGTTTCTCTACCTTAATGTTCAAAGTTCTTTTCCTCAACTTGATCCTCATTCTTAACATCGCCTTTTAAGTACTTGTTCTTGATCACAGCTTCAATCTCTTGTTTGAATTGGATACATTGTTCAATGTTGTGTCCATATTCCCTATACAAATAATAAAACTTGTTTCAATTTTTCTTAGCACAATAGACCAAGAGGGCAAGGTTTTGAAGTTAAGCACTTGTCATTAACCACCATTAGAATTTGCCTCCTATTGGTGTTCAACAGGGTGGAAGGTGACTTGCCTTTCTCTTTCTTCGTTTCATCTAAATTGTCTTTGCTATTTCTTTCTAGGTTTTTGTTTTTCAATTTGCTTATGAGCTTTGCCTAGGTTATGATAAAGTTGCTTGAACAACTAGGTTAATATCTCTCTTTTTTTTTTTTAAACTACTTTTGCTATCTATTATGGTGAGGATTAAAATTTCCTTAAACAGTGAAATTATTAAGGTGAAAAATCTATTTTTAATAGCTTTGCTTGATTTCAAAAAAGAATAAAATAAATAAAAATGGGTTATCACCATTTTTCATTGTGTAATTGACCACCGGGTATAAATTTATTTTTGAAAACCTTCTAGTGTAAAGTAAATTAAAAATGAATACAAGAAAATTTATTCATTATGTTTTTTCAAAAATTTAGATTAGAGAGACAATAACGCTAGGGAAGATTAAGCACCCCACAATGTGTGAAAATTTATAGTAGTTAAACAAAAAAAAAAAATTTTGACCATGAGAATAACATAAAATTTGAGATTGGTTCCCATCTTAAAAAAAAAAAAACTACAAGCATAATGCGTAAGAATCTTAAACTATCATTGCACCTCTTTGCTCAAAATCCTAGAAGAATAACACACTAAGCCATTACTTTAGTATCCATCCTTCAAAAGAAAAAAAAAAAAATATACGCAGTTTAGATGGAGCCTTGATTTCAACCATTAATGTGATTTTACCCCTTGAAAATCATTTTCAGAAAATGTATACTGAACATCAAAGTATAACGAGTCATACTACAACACAATTAACAAATTCTAACGGCAAAAATCCATTGGAATATCTAGAAATTCCATTGGAAAAAGAGATTTCAACACAAATTCTCCCGAAGTTAGTGGAGTTACAAACCTTGTTGTTAGAAACACAAAATTTCTAAAGAAAAAAAATTTCATTCAAAACTTGTGTCAAAATTCAAATGGAATATCCATAAGAATTTCAATCAATATTTTATTAATATGTATCAACGTAAAATATTAAAGTAATCATTTTAACGATGCAACAAATTGATAAAATCATCACAAAATTGTTTATCTTTGAACGAAAGTATATGTTGTCAATTTCATAAATTATTAAATATAGACTTACGAAAATTATATTCACTAAAAGAAGTGCTACTACTTTTACAAAAAAGAATTCATAGAAAACACTGAATATTCTTTCGAAAGGGCTTTCCATGAGAAAATTTGTCAAATAAAAATTCTCGCAAAAATATTTCCATAAGAAACATTTTTAATTAGTTATAGTCATGATTCTGCAAGAAGTTCTTATAGGTACTTACAGTCATGGTTCCATAAGAATTTTGTGTACATTCTTAAGGTCATTATTTCATAAGAAACATTTATATTTTCTCATGGTTTCAATTCCATAAGCATAAAGAACACTTTTTTACAATCATGATTTCGTAAGAAGGATTTCTATATTCTTATGGTCCCAAATATGTAAGAAACTTGTCCATGAATATTTTTACAATTTGTTATCTGTTAAAAAATATATAAAATCATAAATATTGTAATGTTAAGTTAAAAAATTAATTGAAAATAAGTTGTGTAAAAAAATCACAAAAAATGAATGATCCTTATGGTATATTTTTCATGAGAAATTTGAAATCAGATTAAAAATATTAATTAAAATTATTTAAATGTAATTTAATTACAAATATAAATTTTGAATTAATATATATAAATAATAAAAATTATATATTTAAATTAAAAATATAAATTTCAATTATAAATATATATTTTTAATTAATATATATAAAATTTGAGAAATATATATTTTTAGTCACAAATATACATTTTCCTTGTAAATATTTTTTAGTTAATATATATCCTAAAAAACATATATTAAATTTATTAAACGTAAATAAATAAAATATTTTTATGTATAAAATAAATTAATAAAATCATATGAAAACCTCATGGAATAATAAATAATCATATTTACCCTCAAAATTTATAGTGTTAGTGTAAACTACTAATAAACTAATCTGATCTAAGCATCATCCATCTAATCATCACTATTGCTGCATCTATGACCATTATCAACTCTATCATCATTGCTAGCTCCATCATCATCGGCAACCCCTTCGTTATCGTCATTGTGAGCTTTATCACCATCACTAATCATGTTAAAAGAAGCACCATGTGTATTTGAAAAACCTTGCTGCATGCAAACTCAATTATTTGAAAAGTTTATTAAGGAGGTTCTTTGTCGAGATCACCTCTTTCTTGAGTTTATTTTCTTTGTAGTCCCTTAACCTTATTTTTTTAAGCATTCCTTCTCTCAAGACTCTTTCCTGGTTCTCTATCATATGATATTCTATTTGAAGTCGTTTTTCCATCATTTTTTTCTTGTTCTCTCGTAGCACGTTCCCTATAAGTACATTCTTCCATCTTTGCATGTTCTTCGTCTAATTATTATTGCATGTCTTCAAAGTAGAACCTCATACGCTGCATCATAATGCTAGATGAGGGCATTTGTATATACTAAGAAATATAGTCAAATGATCCATAAAATGTAAACTTGGAACCAAACCCATATGCCTTACCTTTTTTATTCTTTTCGCTTGTAGCTTGAAAAATCATCAATAAATGATCCTAAGGTAAAGGTCTCATCTCTCAATTTTTCATGACCAACCTACACACAGTTGGCCCAAAAAAAAAAAATTCAAAACTTATTTTAGTAAAATAAATAAGTACTTAGATACTAGCAAAATCACATCTTGTTATGCAACCTCAAGATACCAAAACTACAATTAGACATGTAAACACTTCCACCTTATTACATCAAAGCACATAGAAATCAATTTTCAATGACCTTTACTCCAAATGATATGAGCCTTTTCCTTTTATTTGTAAATCATGATTCACTAATTTAGCAATCCATAACCTAGAGTATTTAAATAACCAAAATCCTAAACCTAGGTATCCACATCGTTCACTTGCACCATCCAACATATGTTTTTTTCTTTTTTAAATTAGAATCATGCAACACATATTAGTGACAAATACGTTTTATCCTATGTACTCATATAAATATGTGTAGTACTCTCTATGGCCCATATGTCGAGCTTCTTATTATGGTTCAATTTCTAGAAGAGCTTTGGCATGGTGAGATCCCTCATAAGCTGACTAGCCTAGTAAGTAATAATTGATAAATAAACATTAAAAGTGTAAGCAAATATATAATAAATATGTGAAATAATTAATCGAATTGGAAACTTACCATCCATCTTTTATGCTTGAAAATGAAAATGAATCCTCCTCGATACATAATGGCTTTACTAACAACGTCATTATTCTTATTTTACTGTGATGCTTACTAAAAGGTTAGCTTTGTCGTCTACTTAGCCCATAATGCATCATGAAATTTAAGGTTTCATCCATGTTCCTTTTGACTTGTTTATTCTGTGAATGCAAGACTCAATTGTATAACCTTTGCACACTTAGTCCCCCATAACCACCTAACAACACCATCCATAAATGGATTTCACCTACATTTTTCTACATCAACATTAAACTCAAGTTAGTTAGTTAAGCATGTAAAATAACGACAACTATAAGAACATGATATACCTATTGAACGACATGAAAATTTACAATACCTGAAATCCAACCCATCACAAGTCACGAACATCGTTTGGGATTTCATGCCATCTTGTCCATGGCTTACAATACTTTGACTTCAAAATTCTAGATATAATGGAAACCGTTCTGTATTCTAGTAACAACATGTAAAAAAGAATTGAAAACATACAATGTAATATAAAAGAAATATAACAAAATAGGTAACATTTAAAGAATTACAATATAATGAAAAAGTTAGGTTATCATATTCTTTCCTGATAGGTTGAATGTATAGTGTACTACTCCTTGATAAACATGTTGAATCAGTAAATGGGTATGAACTATAGCATCTCGAGACAATAGTGTATGCTTAAAAGATGATGGTTGGATGATGTTATGTCAACTAGAGGTGATGAAGCTAGATGTAATCGTGATTCAATGGAAAATGATGATGTGTGGAGGGAACGTGGTGATCTTGCATGAGTGAAAAATTATCTAATGTGAGATGTAATAAATATGTCCAACTTCAACGACCATTTGCCTTTGCCTCTACCACCACAGCCACCGTATCCCTCTCTCTCTAACATTTGTGAACAATGAACATGATATGTTTAGTTAGAGAATTCATTACAGATATCTAAGTTTAATTGCATTTATAACACATTTGATGACAAACTTTAATAATTAGTCATTATCAACAATGTGATTAATAAAAGTGTTATTTCAATATTAAACTCTACTTTCAAATGATGTTTCGTCATCTTCATCATCTAATGGAACTAAGTCTTTTTGAGCTTGAATCTCTTCATCATGATCATTAGTATCTCTATAATTTACTACAATATGATCATCGAAAGAGACCATGGGTAACTAGTTCGATATATCATCTTGGAATGGATCATTTAGAGATTCAATTTTGTCTCTTGCTTTTGTTTTAATGACCAAAAACTAGTTTTTCTTCTATGGTGTGGGATTAAGATACGATTCAAAATACCCTTGTTTCACTTATGCAAAAAAAAAAAAAAAGATCCTTGCTCTTATATCTTTTATTGGTCATAACTTCAATGATTCCATTCTTAAGACAAATCCTTATACCCATGCTAGAAGACTCGAAGCACTTACAGTTGAATAATGTCGATCGTTTCATAGGTATGCCACCATACTTGATCTAGATCATTTCTTTTGTGGTTTACATAATCATTTAGGTAATATGGTAAAGATAGTCATCCCATGATATACTAAGTGAATTAGCTATTTTGTCAGTCGTAAGTCATAGATAAATAATATTTGGTAAAGCATTATATCCTTATTCTATCACTAGAAAACCACTCTGTTACATTTTATAGTGTAATGCATTACATATTTATGGTACTATTTTTTTTATAACAATATTAATAATAATAAAAGAGGGTATAATTTTTGTCCATCTTAGGCATTCACCACCATAACGATTCATTTTTAACATAACTCCACAATGAAACTAAAACAAAGATAAAAATAAACATTTTTTAATGAGACTTCTTCACCACAATTACAAATATACTTAGGTAGACTTGGAAATAAGGAACCTCTATCATATAAACTATTTCTATATCATTCAAAAACCCTCATGTCTATGGTGTTTTCATAATTATAATTAATATAAAATTCATTTATATAGCCATTTTGCAATTGAAAATGTAACCATATAATTGATTAGTTAACTAAAAAACAAAATATACAATAAAATGTAAGAAATAAGATGAATTTTCAAATACATTGTTGTCAACAACAAAAATCTTCCACCCCAAAGCAACAAAAGAAACTCAACCTAACAAAGTTTTTGTTTCTTTAACCAAACCCCCCTCCCCAAAAAGTGCTACAATGTCGGAACTTCAAACCCGATCACCTAAAAACGCCAAAACCAATAAGACTCATATAAAGAAAGAGAAAGATAAAGAGAGATAGGGAGGGAGAGAAAGAGAGAAAGGCTGATGGCTTGCATGTGACAAAGCTAGACAAGGACCTAACCCAAAATGCTGGTCGAAAACCTTAGTTGATCGTAATGTAAAGAGAAAAAAGTGGAGAATATACGATGCATGCTAATAAGAGCCTTAAAAACACTAGGCTCTTGATAATAGGGTTTATATAACCACAAAAATGACATTGTACAAGTATTCACTATGAAAACTTGTCTAATGGAATATTTTGCTAGAATAATAGCTAAATGAAATATTTTGCTATAATATCAGCTAAATGGAATATTCCATAAGAATATATTGTTTCAATTGCTAACAACATTATTTGCATAATTTTATTATCGTTTTAATAAGATTCTAATAATATATTCTTATGAAATATTCATTTGTAATCTTCAAACTTAACGCTTAAATTCAATTCAAATTCAACATTTTGTAATTTTTAATTCGCATAAAACATGTAAGATATATCTCTTATATAAATAGATTACATAATTTTAATTTACAACTTAAATTATTTCTTTTAACTTGTCATAACTTATGTATGTATATTGATAGATTCTTAATCCCTTACATTTTAATTTGCAATATTAGCATATATGTTCTTTTACTAAACACAAAATGTTATGATTATATGTTAATAAATGTGAGTTACACAACCAATGTTATAATGGATTGAAATTGATTTCATTTTCACTTTATAAAGTAATAACCTATAAGATTTTGTACGGTAATAATTTATAATTACAATTAATGTATAATTTAAATAATAAGACAGTCAATTTTCATAGCAAAACATAAAATTGTAATACATTATGTTAATGACATTTCAAAAAATTTGAATTTTGTCAAAATATTTACAAAATATTATTAATTATTATTGAATTGATTTAAATTCAATTAACAAAATAAAAATATATCTTATTCAATTATAACATAATTTTTTATGTTAGATCAAATTTTGTCATAAATTATATATACATATATATCATTCTCGTAAAAAAGAGTTAATTAATACTTGCTAGTATAAAAGATTTATGATTCTCAAATATTATAAAATTAAAATTTTTAATTATAATTTCAAATTTTCATAATTTTAATTTCCATTAATGTCTTTTTTCGTAATTTTATAAAATTTCAAAATTAATTTGAATTATGTCAAATTATTTACAAAATTTAATAAATTAATGCCAAGCTAATTTTTAAATTTTATTTTTAATTTAAAATAACATATTTACCTTATGCAAGTCAAATATATTTGTTATATGTCTTCTAGAAACCGTTAGTCAATATGTCTGGGTATATAATACTGATGACACTCAATTAATATGAAATTACAATATATAATTTTCATAATATTTATTTTAAATAAAAAATATTTAAAATTTAATTTCTTTTCTTTCAAATTGTAAAAATTTTATAAATAAATTTTTGAACACTTAATTTCCAAAAATTGTCGCAAAAAATACATGAGAATTGTTGGCAAATTTCAACACTTCAAGAACTAAAGTTAAGAAAAGCCATTATAAATATCGTTTTTTAAATATAAATAAATAAATATCGTTTCAATGCCAATCCTTAGGAAAACTCCATTGGAATGATAGAATTAAATTTCTTATGGTAATATCCATAAGAATGCTATCCATGTTATACAAGTTAGCTTAAACAAAATTATTATAAAACTCAATTAATCAAATATTCTCACAAGAAGAATCGTAATAATTGACCAATAAAGTTTCTTATGAAAACTTCTATAAGCTACTTTGAAAATTTTGCTTTTACAATTTATAAAATTTTTTAGTATTCAAATTTTCCTACGGAACAAAACCGTAGTAATGTGAAAAACAATATTCCCATAGTTCTTTTTGCAAGAGTTCTACCCATATCATACAGCTCCAATAAAACTATTACAAATCTCAATTGTTCAACAACTTTTACAGAAATTACTGTAGCATTTGTTACAATGAGCTTTCTTGCGAACAATTTTGTATGAATTTTGGTCCAAATTTAAAAAATATATTTTAAAATAATAATCAATTCTTTAGCATCCACAAATTCCTACAGAAAGTAACAGTAGGAATTGACAAATATTTTCAATGGTATTTTTCTACAAAAATTCTGCCCATATTATTCAAGTTAAATAAAATTATAAAAAATTTTACTCATTCAACTAATCTTAAGAAAAAAACCTATTTTTGTGGATCATTTCATAAAAATTTAAGTCAAAAAATAAAAAGTTATTTTTAAAAAAGTAATTGATTTTTCAATTCCCATATTTTCCTACCGAAAAAAACCTTAACTAGTTGGCAAACAAGTTTCCAATGGTTGTTTCCCTGAGAATGCTACCCACATTTTATAAGTTAAGTTAAATAAAATTATTAAAAATCCCAATTATTCAATAATTCTTATGAAAAAACTGTAGCAATGATAATTTTTTTTTTTTGATTTTTACAGTAAGGATTTTGGTCCTAAATCAAAAATTTTTATTTTAAAAAATAATTTATTTTTTGTTTTCCATAATTTTGTATGAAAAACAATCATACAAAGTTTAAAAATAAATCTCCCATGATATTTTTTGTTGGAATTTACGGTAGAATTTACAATATGTTCTTGAAAAATATTTTTTAAATATCATTATCCTTTATTTTAATAACAATTAAATCAAAAATAAGAAAACTACTTCTTTCTCGTTCTTAAAGCTGCTTTCCAAGAGTTTTTTCCCCTGATTTTTTTTTGGAAATATAATTTCAAAAGGTGTGATAAATTTTTCTTGCAAGAAAGACAAAAAATTGCTACGATTATATTTTTATTGAATTTTTCATGAGAATCCAACTGTTTTCTTATGGTGCAACAACACTTTAGCATGAGAAAATGAACATAATAAAATAACAAGTCTCAAATGATTCATTTCAACTTTCAATCGATTTGATCCTATTTCATTCACCTTTCCATGAATTACACAATCAAAATTCTTTCCAAAATGTTCAAATTAAATATGAGAGAAGAAATCTATACTTGCTATACAACTTACAAGGTCTGGCGAATGATTCTGTACCTTAGTAAATAGAATCTTAGGAAGCAAAACTGAGAATATTGTTTACACGAGGACATTTCTCAAGAACTCTCAAGCAAAGTTTTAAAGAGTATTTAAAGAATAACTATAATATTATGGATAGTAAAATGAAAATAAGAAAAAGGTCATTTCTCCTTTAAGCATCGTCTTATTTATAAAAAGCATTTATTAGTGAGCACATGTTTAAAATTAGTAATTTGTAAGCTCACGAGGGGACATTGTGTGTTGGACACTCCTCTAAGGTGATCTGCGCACTAGTGCATATTTCAATTCACGTATCATGTTCGTCTTTTAAAGGTTGCTGCAAGATTCCAATATTCTTTGTTTACCAAAAGTGACTATCAATCTTAAAGCGAATCAAGTCTCAAAGTATCCTTATTGTCCCTATCAAGACCAAATCCTATTATGCAAAACGAACAATTAGCATTACTTTTTACATCTTAGTATCTGACCATAGCATCTTTTCTTCTTATGAAACATTTGATGGTTGCTTATCCTGAGCCCTGAGTGATTGAGTATTCTTCTAACAATATAATTAGGTTAGGTTATACTCTCTTTTGCATTTGTCACTTCTTTGCTTTAGTATTACATGCAGCTTTATCATTGCCATCACATGATCAGGTCATGTTCTGTACCTCTAATGGTCGAGTCTTCCTTTGTTATTATTATCTTTTTGTAAATGTCTTAATAGGATCAAAATTTGTCATTGCCCTTATCTCTCTTTTATTTCAACCCTCTTTTATTGTAACTCAAGTGATCAAGTCACACTTTTCCTCTTATTTACAAATGTGGTCAGATTATCCCTTTATTTTAGCATTAGTTAGGCTTTATGATTGCCATTAGTTTGCATCTTGCTTTGGTCACGTGGACATTTCATTCTTTACACTTCTGATTGTTTGACTTTTTTGTAACCTAAATTATTGTCAGTTTAGCTTCCTACTAATAAAAAGATATGCCTTCTCATAATGATCACATTCTCTGAGATAATAGATGCTTATTGTTGTTTATCATTAAACCTATGGCAATCAATGATAAATGGAGTGAGGCAAGAACCTTTGTATGATGAAGACAAGATAATGATGAAGATACAATAATTGATGATAGAAAGATTAATTGATAAGTCAATGCTGAATGCCATAGAGAATTTTGATAAGTTCAAAAGTTCTCAAAGAACTTAAAAAGAATTAGCTTTCATAAAGGAAGTAAATTCAAATCTAAAATCTATTGTTTTTCGAAAAAAATAGTGATATTTAAATACAAAAAAAAAATTATGCAACTAAACTTCTTGATCAATTAGGATCCTTAATTATCCTACAAATATTAAGGGAACTAGAATTCTTAGTAAAATAAAATCCATAATTATGATGCAAATATTAAGCAAAAAACAAAATATCTTGTTTTTGACTAAATCCTATTTATTCTTTAGCATAATAAAATAAGTTTGATTAGTTAAAGTTTTTCTCTTTGATGGATTCTTTTGCATTATTTCAAAGCTTGATTTATGCAAGTTGGAGTTCTTCACTTTGAAAATCTGTTTCGAATATTTCGTATGCAACTTGGAGTTCTTTTCTCTGAAGAACTCTTCCAAATTATTCCAAAATTTGAATTATACTAATCCAAACTTTATCTGAAAAAATGTTTCAACGAGTCTTATAGAACTCATCTTCTAATGCATCATTTATAAATTAGTCAAAATCTTGCGAATATGCTCATTTTGGTGCTTCCTTGATTCTTTTGACCCTTGCGCTTGTAATTGGTCTAACTTGAGACATGCAATGCATCTTTTGATGATGCTCTTTTATTTGCATCATTTTTGCTGTTAGATGCCATCGAAAATAATGTGATTGAAAATAACCTTTTCTTACAAACTCATAAAAATAATTTATTTTCAAGTGCTAAAAGCTATTGGTGATAAAAAGATGATGTCATTAAAAATGTCGACGAAAACTAACAAAATAGTATAATATTTATTAAGAGTCTTGCGCTTGTAATTGGTCCAACTTGGGACATGTAATGCATCCCTTGACGATGCTCTTTTATTTGCATCATTTAGTTGTTAGATGTTATTAAAAATAGGGTGATTGAAAACAACCTTTTATTACAAACTCATAAAAATAATTTATTTTCAAGTGCTAAAAGCCATTGGTGATAAAAGGATGATGTCATTAAAAATGTTGATGAAAACTAACAAAATAACATAATATTTATTAAGAGTAATAAAGTGGTTGAAAATAAGATATTATCATAATTGACAATGGTTGAAATTTTTAGACTCTCAGAAATGATTCATTATTAAGGGATTTATGCGTAAAGACTAATATAGGATATGTATGTATATATATAAAGGAAAACTTGAACCTTTTCTCTATAATTTTTTATTTGACACCTTAAAGTATTAATTGCATCAATTGTATATTAAATGTTTCAATTTAATTTAATTTAGACTTGTCATAGTCGTGGTTTCAAACGTGAAAATCCTAGATTTAAATTGAAATAATTTTTTTATTATTCAGATAAAGATCATTTAAAATACAAGGTTTCACTCTCTCTCGTCATGTAAACCCCAATTTTTAAAATGTCTCGAAACAAACCATAATCTATTAATTTTGATCAAATTGAACTTTATCAAAAAAATAAAAAATTAAATATATTGAAGTTAGAGATCTTTTGCAAACAAGTTACTTGAAATTTTTTATAGATGTCAAGAAACATTCAAACTATTATCATAAAAAGAATTTAGATTTTTTAATATTAACCATTATACTCAAAATTTTAAAAAATTCACAAAAAGTAGCTCGTTTATTGAAAATTATTTAATTTTAATCGACAAAATCGAAATGAAATTTATAATCTATTTAAGTAATTTTTTTAGGCATGTCAACAATGAAAATGCCATTAACTTTTCAAAATCATTTCGAGTTAAGATCCAATTTAAACAAATTTAATAGATTATGGTTTGTTTGAATACATTCCAAAAATCAAAGATTTGATTGAGAGAGAGTAAAACTCAAGATTTAAGATGACTCTCATCTTGTTATTTTTATTTTTCAAATCTAAACAATTAGAGCCGCCACTAATCTTTCATACTATGTGTTTAGCTACTAGTTTTTTTTTTTTTAATCATAAAAGAAGAATGAGCATATAATTAAAAAATGAATGGCTAATTGTTTTAGTTTTCAAAGAAATTAGTCTAAGAGGCTTTTACATATAGGAAGCAATGAGCACCCCCATAACACCCAAAATTGGTACCAATTAAATGCGAAATTTTTTTAGAATTTGATTTACCATGCAAAAATCTCCAAGCCTTTTTACTATACAAGGGCTCCAAACATGAAATGAAGTTCAATGTTTATCCTTTACTCGTAATTAATATATCCATGTATATAAAAGTATTTTGAAAAAGTATGGGAACTTCACCATAGTTCCATCCTATACACTATTGAAATTATTTTGGAGAATGAAAAGTTTCACCATTACCTAACCTTCCATCCTCAAATCAAAGAATGCTATAATGAAGGATAATATGCTAAATGGATGACAAACTTTGTTATCGTAATCGTCGTGTATATAAAATTTCTTGAGAATTCTAAACAATTTTTGTTTGTGGTTACATTAAAGAAAAAAAGAATATCATTTTGATTTAGCAGTCCAAACTCAATGCTAAGAATAATAAATTCATCAAAGATGTTGATTTTTTTTTTGTCAAATTTGATTAAAAGATTCCTACTACTTATTGGCACCAAATGGACTTAAGACTTATTCGGAGTCACTTTCCACCCTAGTGAAGTTTAGATAGTTAGGATTGGGTTTTTTTTTTCTTTTCTCTTGCATGTATTTCCTTTTGGACTCAACAAGGTTGCCATTGTGGTTTTTTTTTTTGGTTAATGTGCAACCTTTGCTCTTTAGGGGCACATATTAAAATATTTAATGAAATGCTTTCCTTTTTCTTTCTTTACTTGTTTGATAAATGCAATGAACGATCACTTTTTTTTTTTGTTCCAAGTATATGAAAGTCAATAATCAATATTGAATCAATTATGAATGCGTGAGTTATGCTTTATTTGATTGCCCTAGGTATGCATGTGGAGCTATAGAGGTATTATTTCTTTTATTTTAGTTAAATGAATAAGCATGACATTGCAAAAATAAGGGGGATATTCTATAATTTTAACAAAAATTTATTTTTACTTATGTACATCTCTAAGGAAGTATAAGCTTAAGGGGAGCTTATCTTGAATATTTTCATAAATTTTCTGATTTTGCTCTAGACTCACTAAAAATCTCTCAAGTATATTGGCGAAAAACCTAGACATATATTCCAATGGCCACTTTTAATGGAAGTTATATTGGTCAGCACTTAGGTATAACAATCCATGTATTTAAGAGTTTCTTAGAAAAGTCTGATAGCTTTCAAAATTTTTCTTTCTTCTGAAATTGCAAATTGATTGCTTACGTATCTCTAGAAAGCAACAATTTTAAAACTTACTCATTCTTCGATGCCCATGGTCTCCTTAAACCTAGCTTGGCCTATTTAGCTTCATTAATTTGCCTTATGCTTTCATAAACTCTTTCTTGTTGATGTTGAAAAAGGAGGTAAATCCAGAGATGGTAAAATGTTTAATGATTAACAAAACTCATTTTTCAATATTGATGGCATCATGCATAACATAACTTTATTTGTTAAATCATAGTATCATTACTTGCTATCATACTACATGTTTTATCTCTTTAAAAGAAATATTTTTCATCATAAAAAAGGCACATGGTTGAACATGAAAACTAGTTTTGATGATAACAAATGGTCTTAAGGACCCATCTTTTAAGCTAGTATTGTAGCATCTATAGATGAAATGACTTGAAGAATGCATAATGAATACATTGAAGTCCTTGCAACTAAAAAGAAGGTTGAAGAATAAATAAGTAGTCTAGGAGTTCTAAAAGTTCTAGGAACTTAGAATTTTAGGTTTACTTATAAATCTCCTAGTTTTAATGCTTAACATACACTTTAACGAATGCATGAAGGCAAAAGGTTTTCATTGAAAGGATTCATGGACTTCAAAGGTTTTTTTTTCCACAATTTTAAGAATCTTTAGAATTAAAAGAGTGCATTTTTTATATTGAAATATTAGAACACATATAGCACACACAAAGGACTAAATTTAGTAGCTACTGCGGCACCACCTTGCTGAAACATAATGTTACCTTGCCAGACAGTGGCTAGCATGATACCACCAATGAATAGTGTATAATACCATTGTGTTGTAGGTCTATAGAGCTGCTCTTATGAGAAATGCGATAACACCTCACTAGGTAGTAGCTAGTGCAGTCCCATTACACCAAGGCACGTACCATTTTGACATTGGTTAAAAGAATTACTTTCGCGAGAAGCATAGTGGCACCTAACTAGGCAATAGCAAGAACGGTACCACTGCATTGAGCCATAACACTACCATGATAAAAGGATTAAAAATTAGAAATTTATGTCTAATGACTCTCTACTGTAGTACTACATGGGAAAGTGTGGTACTACCACCTCAACAACATTTGTGATTTTAAATCTTCTCTTTTTATTTGTAACAAGTTTAATTTTTCAAAATAGAGTATAAAAGGATTTCAAAAAACATTTTTGTAACTTTTGTGCATTTTAAAAAATGCTTGGGCATTCACATTTCAAGAGATCTTTCATTTTCTCATCTAAATCTTCATCTTATTTATTAAGAATAAAAGCTTGTGAGATCTAGAGCTTTCATCTGTATTTAAATTTACTGTTTGAAAGAGATCTATGATTTGTAATTGCTTTAAACAAACATCATGTGTTTGAGATTTATGGTGAGAAGAGTCATCATTTGTAAGGAGATTTGGTTTAGAAACACCAAAGATTGTTTCATGAAAGGTGGTAAAGAATCCTTAAGCAAGTTGCTTAAAGGTGTGAACGTAGACCAGCAAAGTCGAACCATGTAAAATCTTGTATTTACATTCCTTAACCTTTTTCTTTTAAATTCTGCCCTTGTGTTTGTGAATATATTATTGTAGTTAGATCTTTACGATGAAAGTTTAAAAAGGAGAAATCTTACTAAATAAGCAAGAAATTTTCAAATACTCAATTCACCTTTCTTTTTGGGTTGTATGCTTCAAGCCAATAGAAGGATCTTTCTAATGTTTCCATAATGATAATTGATACAACTAGCAATCAAAGTAATGGCCCTAAAAGATTGAACACATTATAATCCCAAATAGTGTTTAGCAAAATACCTCTCCTTCTAACAAATCTTCATAAGATATAGCAAGTAAGATATAGCTAACCACACAATTAGTCAGATCTTTATCAACAAAAATATATTGAAAGAAATGGAATTGGATAAATACATTACAATAAACTATTAGAATGGTACAACAAACCATCTTTATTATCTCAAATGTTTCATTTCTTTGATAGTCTCATGTCTTAATATACTTCAGCTTTAGCACCATATGGTGCCCTTTGAATTGAATTGTTCCACCTTCTTTGTTGCAACAAATTTTTTAGTTCATTAACTTTATTAGTCTTTCAGATTTTATTAGTGACTCTACCAACTTTTTAGTCATATCTACAATTTTACAAATATGAAATGTATAAAAAAAAAATTTAGAACATAATTCATTGTATAATACTAGCTTTTGCAATAAAACAATAATGCCACAAATAAAGAAAAAAAATCAAACCTTGTTGCCAAAAATTCTAAAGTTACTTATATGCTTCATCAATTCAAGTTCCATCATAATTCGGTCACATATAGTTAACATCATCCTCAATAATCTCATCACTTAAACTGACATTAATTATGTTCTCAAATATAAAATCATATTTTTCTATGTTGCTAATATCATTATCTCTCTCATTACATCTGTAAGCACCTGTTTTTAGCTCAAAATTAGAAAGAGCTTAAAAATGGTTTAAGTGACATAAATTTCAAGTTGGGTTTATACTTCAAAATTATGTAGGTTTTGATATTAGGCTTATTTATCAAATTCAATATCCAGATTATGCTGTTGAGATAGGTCAGGCATCATGCATCCCAATATAAGGTTGAGAGTAGCTTGAACGTATACGGTAATGTGAGGTCAAGAATAGCTTAAGCATTGTACTCGATCTAAGGTTGGGTTTAGCTCAGAACACATCTCAGTCCTAACATGAACTACACCAATGTGGATTATACTAATGTGAAATCAGGTGTAGCACAGTGAGGACACTTATCTTGATGTGTAATTGTAATCCAACCCCCAAAATCACATTAAAGTTTAGGCATGCCCTAAATTTTGATCTTGCATAAAGTTTCAAGCACCTCTTAACCTTGATTTATTTGACCTCGACATCACATTAGGATTTAGGCATGATTAGGATAATCACAGTGAAGTGAATTTAAAGACTGATCAAATTTTAGACCACTGAACTTTTGATGAAATTGACCCTAATCTCTTATGATGATTCAGATACTTAGTAACTTGGAGAGGAAGATTGACAAAGGCTTAAGGATGCTAATGAAAGACATATGATGGAATTTGCACAAAAAATATCCCAGCACTATGATTCCTTTCCTCAACCACTGTAGAATTTTGAATTTTAAAGTTGAATTAATCTCAAACTCATCCGCAGAGAGTACACATTATCCAATGATACCTTTCTAAGTTTTAAGATTGGATTGATCGCACGGTAGCTCTTTTTTCTCTGTAGTAGAGTTTCATATCATTAGCGAACCTTATATTATTTTTTTCTCTACAAATAGATTGCTCATTCAAAATTCAAAATTGATCCAACAATCATGCATTACCAATATAAAAGGCATCAATAAGAAGAGAGACATCTTAAAGGAGCAACAGATCAAGAAAGGAAAAACAAAAGATTCACATCAAAGTTGATAATCAGAGCATCGACAAGAAATTTAACAAAGAACAGACATCTATCCATTTAAAAATCAATAAGCAATCAAGGAAGGAAAGAACCAAGCATCTACCAACTTGCTATTTGTAGACTCAATAATCACTACAGGTCTTTACAAGATTTCTAGATTTTTGTAACTAGACATTAGGAAATAGTACCCAAAGTGTAAAATTTTGGCAGAAAGATCACATAGAGTTACATCAAAGTACCATTGCTATGTAATCATTAACTTTTGAAAATGAATGAAAGATTATCTTCTATGTTTTTGAAAATGAATGAAAGATTATCTTCTATGTTTTATTCCTTTTTTTGGCTATTCATTCTGCAATGCATTCCATAACACCTTTAAAATTGTTTAGAAGAAAGAAATTTGATAAAGTTCAATTTTCTATCCCTAAAGCATATTTGTTTTTTTTTTCTTTTTTTTAGAATCTAAAGCCTAATGTCGACTAAACAGAGATTTTTCTTTAAAACTACATGATAACTTTATCGCGAGATCAATTCCAAATTATTATAAACTATGGATATAAGATCATTTTACTTAAACAATATCAATTCTTGTGTACTTATGGGAGTGTTAACCTTTCCCTAGTGTAAGTGACACCTAATCTCAAATCAATTGGTGAAGCAAGTCAATGCCTATTTTCAAAAATGGAGTTCAATTATTTTTTCTCTTTAAAAAAACAGTTTCAAATAGAATTGATGGTTAATCACCCTGAAAAAAATGGTTGGTGGCGACTCTTTTACTAAAGAAATCAAAACAATTTTCTCACATTCATGTTCTTCACAAGAAGAGAAAAAGCCCAATTTTGACAATTGGTAACTCTATTGGGGAATTTTTTTTTTTTTTAGAGTCAAGTTGAAATTGAGTAAAATTGATCTCGTCCTTTGAGATTTTAATTTGACTTTCATCCTAGTTATGCATACTAGATCTATGTTTAGGAAAACCTGATATCAAGTTAAAAATGCTCAATTGAAGTCATTTTCTTTGTTGTTGATATCTCCATTGACATGCTTTGTAGCATCCGTACGTATGATATTGACAACTAAAAGTGTGCAAAGATCAAGTGGTCTAGAGCTTTTTAAAACCCAAAGATTTAATCTTAGATTAACCCCTGCATATAGAAGAAACCATATGCCTGCCTTATCAGATTTTACAACCCTATTAGGGTACAAACGTAGCTGGAGATAGGAATATAAAAGTGTTGACTATGTTGCTTTATTCATGTTTCATGACATCAAGAATCGAAATGCCTGTTCATCATAAAAATAAAAGGAATAATTTTACCTTGGATTTAAGAATTGAAATAAGCATATTACAAGATTGTGTCACTTTAGTATCTAGTAAAGAAGTGTAATAAGGGGCAAAGAATGCTAGTTTTATGATGATTTAAACATTATACCTTTACTACACATCCATTTTCATGCATACATATGTGCTTTTGAAATTAATTCTTTAAACTAAAAATCAAAGAAAATAAGTAAGGCTAAGCAATGTCTGGTCACCAAGAAGGGCAACCTCAGATCTTGAAATTCGAACAAAGTGAAAATAGCTAATTGACTAGTAGAATTGAGAGACTTAAGCAAACCCAAGCTAAAATCTAAGTTGCACAAGAAGTCCTAAATAAAAGAATGATAAAAAAATCACCAAGAATTACAAAACATAATGCAAGCTCAATTTTAACATATGATGACATCTTTCGGTACGTTCTTAAAAGGAAAAGACGCTATAGAAGCTAAAACCCCTGAGAGAACATGTCATCGGGAGACTTTCACAACTAAATCCATAAATCCAGCCATAGTAGAGGTTCCTCAAAATTAAGAAAAGCAAACAGTAGTGGAATATACTTAAGACGTGAATGATTAACGTAAATAGGAGAAAATAGGGAACACTGAAGCCATAAATCCAGAACTCTTGGAAAAATTTGAATACTTAACAAAACAAATGAAAGTTCTTAAGCATTAGCAAGAAGCAAGTGGGATAGATATAAATGAGCTCAGCCTAATATCGGCTCTAGTGATACTACCTAAATTCAAGGCACCCGAGTTTGACAAATTTGATAGGGCAAGATGTCCTCGTACCCACTGAAAATGTACTTACACAAGATGCATGGGTATGAGATTAATCAAAAACTCCTAATCCATTGCTTTCAAAAGAACCTAAAAGATAAAGGTAGAATGGTACACTAACTTGGAGCCCTCCAAGATTCAGTCTTAGAGAGACTTGATGAATGGTACACTAAACTTTCTTAAGGCAATAATGGTGAAAGGCAAGAGCAAAAAAGATAGAGGGTCTCAATTCGCTCAATCTCTATGATTTATTCAAATTTATATTTATATATATTATAGTAGAAGTTAGTGGCACTAGTAGACCTCAAACCAATATAGGCTCCTTATCCATTATCGTATTACCCATCGATAAGTTGTTGATATCATTTCAAAGCAATGGCACATGATATAAAAAATTACCCTACATTCAAATCAAAGTTTTGTCTTTAAAAGATGCGAGACTATTAAGTTTCGAACTAGAAAACACCAACAAACAAGAAGAAAAAGGAAAACCAGAGAAACACTAGACATAAAAGGCTCAATGCTGACTAGTTTACTGATTATCAAAAGACCTTGGAAAAATTTATGATCAATGAGTTTGTACCTGCATGGTGAATAGTATAGCTGCCAAATACATCTAGAACAAAACTATAAAAAAAAGGACATCAGAAAAAAATAGGAATCGTCTGGTAGATTTAAAGATTTTTTAAAAAACATTTATGTTTTATTAGTTTGATAAGAACAATATGTGTTTCTTTTTTCTCATTTATTATTTTTTCACAATTAATAACAAATATTTTTCTTTACCCTCATCCTTGTTGGTCTCTAAACTTCTTTTCTTTAAATTTCTTATGCCACATGCTAATGGTTTAGGCAATCTGACTATGAATGCCTTAATGTTTGGAACTGATAATTTGAGATTAGAAGAAAAAAGGTTCCTTAGGAACTTTCGATACTAAGGAATACGATGAAAATAACAAACCTCCATTGGACATAAAAAGACAAATTATTCATGAAGAAAAAAGAATTCTGCCCTATCAAGAAGAAACTAAAAAAGTGAATTTACACATAAAAAAAAAGAAAAAAAAGTTAAAATCAAAACAATTGATTTTCCCTTCGATAAGAGAAGCCTTGATCAATATATTGAAAGAATATGTTCACATTCTTGCTTAGTCATATAAGGATACATCAAGGCTAGATAGAACTATTATGGAGCATAAGTTTTCTTTAAAATTAGATTGCCCCCTATTCAACAGAAGTTGATAATAATGAAACCAAAGATATTGTTAAAAATTAAAAAAATTCAAAAACTTTTGGGTGTCCATTTTATTGTGGTATCAAGGTACCCCAAATAGGTAGCCAATATGATGTTAATTGCTAAGAAATATGGTCAAGTATTCATATATGTAGATTATAAAGATCTAAACTTAACGAGCCTAAAGGATAACTTTCCCTTTCCTCATATCGACTCATTGGTAGATAATACAGCTCAATTCTCTTAGTTCTTATTTATGGAGGGTTATTCGGGATATAACCAAGTCCATATCATTAAAGAAGACATGCTGAAACCAATACTCATAACTATGTGGGGCATGTTTTATTATAAAATAATCCTTCTTGATTTAAAAAATACCAGGGCCACATACTAGAGAGCTATGATCACTCTATTCCATGACATCATGCATAAATCTATAAAGATGTATATGGATGACATATAGCAAAGTCCAAAAAAGATGAATACCATGCTGAAGGCTTGAAGAAGCTTTTTGACAAGTTAAGGCAATATAAGCTCAATTTAAATCCCAAAAATGCACATTTGGAGTCAAATCGAGAAAATTATTAGGTTTTTTGGTAAGTAAAAAAAGAATCTAAGTAGAGCTAAGCAAGATAAAGGCAATTCAAAATTTACCTTCCTCGAAAACAATCAAAGAATTATGGGAATTCTTAAGAAGGATAAATTATATCTCTATATTCTTTTCGCAATTAACCAATGCTTGCGATCCTGTCTTTCGGTTATTACAAAAACATAATCCTGACCAATAATGAGTATCAAGTTGCATTTGAAAATATGAAAGCATACTTGTCAAAACTTTCAATATTGGTGCCCCTAGTCCAAAAAAGCCTTCAGTCGTATACTTAACGGCGCATGAATGATCATTAGGATGTGCATCAGTATAGTTGGATGAAACAAGCAAGAGAGAACAAGCTATACATTATTTGAGTAAACGGTTCACTAATTATGAGTGTAATTACTTATTGATTGAGAAAAGCTATTGCACGTTAACCTAGGTTGCTCATCGATTACGTTAATATTTGCTTAGTCATACTATTTGGGTTATTGCAAAACTTGCTCCTGTTAAATACTTGTTTGACAAACCCTCTCTATTAGGAAGACTAGCAAGGTGACAAGTCTTATTATCATAATATGAGTTAATATAAGTATCCCAAAAGGTAATAAAAAAGAGTGCAATAGAACACTTTCTAATTAATAGAGCCACCAAAGAATATCATGTTGTATTTTTTGATCTCTAGATGAAGATCTTATCATTTTTGTCGAAGATGAAGAAAATAGATATTAAAAATGGCAAATGTATTTCGATGGGGCATCCAATTCTATAGGTCATAGAATCAAAGCCGTTTTAATTTCTCTAGACAAACAGTATTACTTTTTTATGGTTAGACTTGATTTTAATGTCACGCAATAATATGGCTAAATATAAGGCACACATGTTAAGATTTCATGTTGTTTTATAAAGGAAATTGACCAAATTGGAATGCATAAAGATTTTACGCTGGTGATGTATCAGTTGAAAGGGAAATAGGTGGTTTGGTATCCTATTTCGGTCAAATACCATAAACAAATGCAAAGGATGCTTATGTATTTTGAAGATGTCTTCTTTTGACTATCTTCCTAGAAGGAACAATCAAATTACAAATGCATTAGCCACTCTTGCAGCCACGTTTTTAGTTAATCATCTAGAAGAAGTGCTACCACTAAAAATAAGTATTAATGAATCCTCAGCATATTGTATAACCATAAAAGGAGAAAAAGATAGGGAACGTTAGTATCATGTTATCAAGAATTCATCAAAGACAAGATATACCTAAAAAAATGCAACAAAAAAGGACTAAAAAATATTAAAGAAGTCAGCGGTCAATTTTATCTTGGAGGGGAATCACCTATATAAAAAAAATTTTAGTCATACCATACTCCGTTGTGTCGACAAAGAAGAAGCAAAAAGTATCATTAGAGACAAATATGAAGGAGTTTATGGATTACATGCAAATCGTTACATGAGGATCAATAAATAATTAGGCCAAGGTACTATTAGATAACGATTGAGAAAGACTGCATTCGTTACGAACAAAAGTGCCATAAATGTCATATTTATGGAGATAAAATTCATGCACCCTCTACTCCTTTACATGTCATGAGCTTATAATGGCTTTTTTTTTTCTATGTGAAGTTTTGATGCAATTGGTCCAATTACCTCAAAGGCATCTAATGGGTATAGATTCATCCTTGTATTCATTAATTATGTCACCAAATGGATTAAGGTGGGATCTTTCACTAATGTGACAAGATCTATGATTAGTCGATTCTTGAAAATAGAGATTATTTATCAGTATGGTCCATTGGAGAAGGTAATCTTAGATAATGTAATAAATCTAACAACAATCAAATAAAGAAAATTTGTTCAAAATTTCAAATTAAACATCATAACTCGGCTACTTACTAATTAAAAATGATGGGTTGTTAAGGAGGATAAAAGAATATCAAAAACATTATTAGGAAAATGATATTTACCTATAAAAACTGATACAAAAAACTCCCTTAATCCTTGTTTGCTTACAAAATTAACATTAAAACATCCATTGGGGCAATCCATTATTCTTTGGTGTATAGGACAAAAGCAGTACTCTCATCAAAATAGAAATTCTTTTATTGAGATTGATAAAGGAAGCTTAGCTTTATGAAGATAAGTAAATTAAAACTCATTTCAAACAATAATTTAATAGAGAGAAAAAGGTTAAAAACTCTATGTCATAGGTAATTATATCAAAAGAGAATTGATTAAGCTTATAATAAGAAAGTTCACCTGAGAATTTTCAAGGAAGGAGATTTGGTATTAAAAAGGATAGCTGATAATGTTCAAATCCTAAAGGGAAATGGGCACCTAATTAGCATGGACCATACGTTATGAAGAAAACTTTTTCATGTAGGGCTTTAACATAAGCAGAAATGGATGGTTCTGTTTTTTCAAATCCAATGAATTCATATGTTATCAAGAAATATTATTTAAAGGTGATTGAGGCAAAACAAAAAATAAAAGGGATTTGTGTAGAAAACTTGGAAAGATGGCCTAATCATATGATGGAAATTTTTGATGAGGGAAATAGATGACTACGAATCTTGCCCAACTAAGATTAGATAAGAGTGAAGAATCAGAGGTATTTGCTACTTAAATGTTTCTTGCCTTTCATTTCTTATCCTTTTTGACTTGCCATACAAAATTCCAAGAATAAAACCATTAGGCAATATTTTTCCCCTTACCTTTCCTCATAAAGAAAAAAATAAATAAAAAGAATGCATAGAATTATTTTTGAAATACTACAATCATAGCAAATGGTTTATTTAAATCACATCTTAAAATATATGTATGTAAATGGGAGACTAGGTGTTTAATGACTATTCCAATTGCCATACAATAACCATTAAACATTTATGATGTAAATTCACCATCATTATTAAGATGAATTTCCCTAATTACATGGTTGAGAAACTATGCCCATAATTGAGTTATTTAAGCAAAAAATTTTGCAAAATGTTAAATTGCAAGTAGATAATAAACAAACATGAGACCATCAAGTTGGTGCATTTATTAATACCATAAAATATCCAAATGGTCCATTTGATGGGTAAATTGGTCCACATATGTCACCTTGAACACATTCCAAAGAGGAAAAAGATCAGTAACAATTTTAACTGGTGATGATTTAATAACCATTTTTTGTGGTGAATAAGTAGTACATGTGAATTCATGAAATTGAAGAATCTTTTAATTATTTAATGAATGCTCCTATGAATTCATAAGAATTCTCCTTATCGTAATTGATCCTTGGTGCCTAATTGATCATGCCAAGTAATAAAGGTACTAAGATTTGTAAACTTCTTATTTATCATGGCATTTGTTTCAATAGCACTAATGTAGGTATATTATAAGCCTAAAGAAAAAGTAAGTACTTTTGTCAATATAGATTTGTTTCCTAAAATAATAGATGTAATGTAGAGATATTCTTAGTTGTCTCAATGTGGTAACCATTATAACGTATATTTCTAAAACTTAGTAGGTTTTTCTTAAAAGAGAGACTAAAGCATTTTAAATTGTCAATATTGTTCCTCTAGCAACTAGATGCTAGAGGAACAATATTGTTAATGCATGAGATTATGCTTAAAGTAACTTTCTTAAATGTAGAACTTAAGAAATATTGTTTATGTTCAAGTATCAAATGCGTCGTTGCACTATTTGCTAAGCAAAGATCTTCATGATTCATGTTTGGACCAATATCCATGGTTCTTTAAGTAAACACCAAAAAAGAAAAATTAAAATATAAGCCTTAAATCATAGGATAAAAAGAAATGAACTTGTATTATAAAAATAAAAGAAAACCACACATCAAATCAAATGTTCAAAAGAAAGTAATCATGAAATACAATACAAAACTAAGTGTACCAATAATTAAATATTGAACAATATCATTGAAAGAGTCATTATATTCCTATAAGAAAATTGGTGACATCCGAATGTATCATGTGTATCTTGCCATGTTGAGGATCATCATTTTGATATGTCAAGTTTGCTTCTATATTTTAAGAATCATCAGTTTGTTACATCAAGTTTCCCTCCATTCCTTTTTCCTATGCTTTCTAAGAACCTTGATATAGATCAATCAGATGCTTAGCCATACAATAAGTATGGGACCAATGTTCTTTCACTCCACGTCGATAGCATGAAGTCTTTAGAAAATGAGATATTATGAGGATTTGCCTTTTTTTGGCTTTTTATCACTAGACGTGATTCTTGTAAAGTTGGGCAAATTATTGTTGGATCTACATATCTACAAAAATTATTTCAACCCTGACCTCATCCTTGTCCATGGCCATAGCCATAACTTGACCATAACTATTGGTTGTTATAGCATTAAGGAATGTTGTAGAACTAGTTGGACAAGATTGATGATTTTTCATCATAAGTGTTTTGTTTTGCTCAACCACAAGGAGACATGTAATTAACTTAGAATATTTTTTAAACCCATGTTCTAGATATTGCTACTGAAAAAGCACATTTAAGGCATGAAAAGTAGAGTGTCTTCTCTAATTTGTCTTCTTCTGTAATTTTCTCTCTCCACAACATAAGCTGAGAAGTAATATGAAATAATTTAGAGTTACATTCACTTACTATGTTATAACCTTGTAAATGTAAATGTTGCCAATCAAAGTGACCTTTTAGAAGAACTACTATCTTATGGTGATCATATTGCTCTTTTAGACCATGACATAGTTCAACGGGATTTTTTTACTATAAGATATTCAGATTTTAGCCCCTCATGAAAATAAAGGAGAAGAAAAATTAGAGCTTTGGCACGATCTTGATTAGATTTATATTATTTTTGTTAATGGTATCTTTAGGACCCATAGCATCCAAATGTATTTCAATATCTAATCACCATGATATATAGTTACATCATGCAATGTTAAGAGTCAAAAATTCAAGTTTTGTGAGATTTCCATGATTAAATTTCTGACATATCAAAATATGACTTACATTAATATGGTCATAAAAATATGTGCTCGAGTAGATGATATATGATAGTTAAAGCTTCATTCAATATGTAATGGTAAAAGAATATGATAATTTATTTAGACATATTCTAGTAAATTGAAATAACATACTAAGTAAAATATAATGTGAATAAGATAATGAAAATATATAATATATGAAAACAAATATTAGTAATTGTGATATAAATTTTACATAGTAGTGTAAAAAGCGAGATAACAAACATAAGAAAGTATAGAACGAATTAATTAAATAGTCATATTAAGAAGGCAAATGAAGATATAATCAGTTATAAAACTTTAAATGATAAGAAAAAGCATAATACAAGAATAAATCTATTATTAAGAGATATAGACAACATAGAGATAGTAGACATGCATATGATCTTAACGTCACAAATATATTTTACTACTAAAATAATCAAGTATATACTGATACTAGAAAAAGCCTAGTAGCAAAGCAAATAATAAATTCTAAGAATTGCAATACCGTAGTAATATATCAACTTTGAAATGACAAAGACAAGTGTTAGAACAACATAACAATTGTACAATTACAACAAACTAGTATATCAATCTTTAAAGGCAATAAAAGCAAAATAGAAATGATTCAGTCATTACAAAATTAATAAGATCGAACACACAACAATATTTACATAAAATTTGCATACAACCAATAAGAAATATGAAAAGTAAAATTACCTACACAAAAAAGAAAGATAAGATGTCGAAGTCTAAAATGATAATTAAGTGAAATTCTTATGCCAAGAAGGAAGTTCTCTAAGCATCCAATCGATATTATGTGTCTAGACAATCAAACATAACAATGACATGAAACATATATGGTGTCAATTAGCAACTCGAAAACTACTCTAAAAATGATACTATTAATTACCAAGATGTCTTTTCCACATTAAGACAAATTGTAATATAGGATTAACAACTAGTAAAGGATACCTTAATTATGATTCGAAGAATGAGCGAATTCATGCTAAATATGTTATAAGATAAAGAAAAGTGGTACTAAATAAACAAATACTAAATTGAAAGAGTGGAAAAACACTTGTAACACAATAAGAAGAGTAATATTTTTTTTCGTTCATCTATGTTTCTTGTTGTAAACACACAATTTTGCATCATTTATTTATACACACCTTCATCAACAATGAAAAAACACAAATTAATAGTATCAAATGGTACAGTTAGTGTACATCATGAGAAAAAAAGTACGAAAATAAAATGATATTACGAATGCAAAAAATTGATACACAAAAGGGTTTCTCTTTGAAATAAAAAATGAATGGACATTGATAAATTAATTACAATATTTATAACAAAAGATTACTACATGAGAATTTTTCTTTTTTCTTTTTCTTTTTTTTTTAAATATCCGAAGTGAATTTCCTTAGATCTTTGGCTCATTAAATTCATTGATGCAATAGTTGTTTCATGGTATCCATTGTAAGCCTAGGAGAATATAAAATAATTTAGGCTATCCATTGAATCAATAAAATTTAATTTGATCAATATAAAATTTTAGATGACAAAGTGAATTACCCTCGAAGACTACTTGAAGGCAAAGTCATTATTGTTGGTGTTGGGTTAAGACCTCACTTACAAGTTGGAGTCTTAAAATTTTTTTATTTTTATTTTGGATAATTCTTTTGAGTTGACAAATATTTTTCATAAATTTTTAATTATTTTTATTTTTTCAGTTACAATAAAGAGAAATTTTTTAATTTTCTTTTTGAAGTTTTTCAACATCTTTTTTTCTCTCAAATACTGTTTTAATCTTTTATTATTTAAAATTTAATGTTGTTAAAACTTTCACGGAATTTTAATTTTTCATAGAATTTTTATAATTGATTGTAAAGTAAATTCATAAAACAAAATCTATTTTCTAATTTTTCGTTATTTCGAATCAAAATTAATTATTTTATTTATTTACTTGAGTTAATTGTAACAGTTTTTCAATGATTTATATGAAAATTTGTATACTTTGATTTCTACAAATTAAGTTTTAATTTGACTTCATGCTATAATTTTGGTAACTCTAATTTTTTTGCTTAGCATATAGGTGTTTCAATCTCAATCAAAAACAATCCAAAATAGATTTGCACAATTTAAAATATATGAATATAATTTTTTATATGATTTTAAAAAATAAAATATTTTAATGATAATAATTTGAAAAAATATTGTCATAATTTTTTAAAAACGTTATCATATATTAGTGAGATATAAATCCTCTACTCCTATGAGTTTTGTACTGAGTTTTGTAACAAAAGTTATAAGAATATTTAATAATTTATAACATTAATATAAAAAAACTACTTAGATTATTAATTTTGTTAAATTATCACATATCATAATTTTATTATAAACTTAGTACATTTTAGATCAAAGGATTCTAATCCATATTAATGATCTAAATTTATATTCAAAATCTTGAAAAAAGTTTTATAAAGAAACAATTATAAATTCATTTCCAAAAACATATAAATTGTTTATCCCTTCCTTTTGGTCTATGTAGTTGATTGATTGCCAATTACCAAAAATTGATAAAGACAAACAAAAGCTTACAGTAGTAGTTGGAGGAAGGAAGATCAAACACCAATGTCATCCAAATTAGAAATTATGTCGTTGTAGAATGTTAATTAGTTGTCAAAAAGATTTGATCTTGCTGCACTTTCTTTCTTTTTTCTTTTATTTAGTTAGGAAAGGAACATAGCAGAAACTGATAGGGATGAGGTATTGTCACAAAGATTTTATGTTGGTTTCATTTGTAGATCCTGCCTGAAGATCAAGACGAACAAAAACAGGAAAAATGATGCGGTGACACTGACCTCCAAGTCTTAATCCAATATCAACAATTAACGCAAAATCTTAAGGGCCATGGACATACAATAATTAAGGTTATCTTTACAGTGGACTCTCAGACTTTTGGCATTAGATATTGACGGCAAGTATGGTGATCTCATGGAGAGAATAATTCTTGTTGGAAGATAACATCATTGAGAGTAACTGCCTTGACGTTTAAGCAAAATCATTTAGGCCTCAAGTCATAATATCCACTAATCAAAAGTGATTAGTGTTTATTAATTCTTTACATAATTAAATGTTTATTTTCCGTAACCACACATTAATGTTATAATCTTAAGCATGTTAAAGATACGATAAGATTCTCTTGCATGCCTTGTCGTCCTACTTTTATAACTCGATGTCAATTGACTTTTGTTCCTGCCATCAAATAGCTCCAAATTATGATGAATCAAGCCACCAGTGTCCATCCAAGAGTCTTATCTTATAATGGGTACACATCTTATTTAAGTGCTTAATTACACTAATTTACATGGGCTTGAGTGGGTGGTGCACGTGTGATATATACGATTTATTAGTTAAAGCATGAGTTAATGAATATGAATTAACAAAAATTATGATTAGTAATGAAGGGGACAAGGTGGAATATCTTTAATCATTAGGTGGTCTCAATCATACTTTTCAAACCAATGATCTTTAGTGCATGTCATGCTAGAGGGGTTCTCTTGATAATGCCATGATGAAAATTTGACTTTTGCAGGTGTTCATATCTATTTGTGGACTTAGTTTTCCAAAAGATTAAAAGAAAGCTCTTTCTCTCTATCTCATTTACCTTTTAACTTGTTGAAGCAAGGTATATTTTGATAATATCAATGGATTGGTCAAATAGGTGCAGCAAAAATGGTGTGGGGCGACAAAAGAAGAATAGGCAGCATGTCTTAATGACTAGGCCTTTGAAGAACACAAGGGCCCCTTATCAGCCTTTTGTCGCCATGCTTTGCTGGTTACTGTCTTACAAGCATGGCCAACAAAGGAAATCATGTTCTTGTCACTATGCAAAAAAAGGAGTTAACCACAAGGAATTTCTGTTCTTAGGAATCCCATTATGGGACTGAGGCCATGCAGCACTAAGACCAGACGTGCAGGAGACTTTGCCTTCTCTTTCCTTTTTCTCCAATGCACCTGAGCAAGTGTGACTGCTATTGGAGTGCATGAACACCTTGGTTATTCAAATACGATAATTTTTTCAAGAGAGAGAAAATAAGGCATCAAACTTGATCTATTGCCTTACTTTCGAAAACTTTTAAGCATAATACAGAGAGTCAAAGAACAGCAAGAATTTGTGGAAGTTAAAAATGAGATTTGGTCTAATCAGTAAAAGTACCATTGAAAAAGAAAGGTGATGAATTTTCCTAATGTAATTTAAATTTTCAACTTCATTTATCATTGGTTGGTAGAACAAAAGGATATTAAGGCATTGCCTCATGTCAAGTATTTAAAATTTTCATTGCCTAAAATATATAATTCATTGAGTCATATTGCAGGATCTTTTACAAGGCCAGAGTGCCATGGAAGACCAAATGCCAAAGGTTAAGATAGCTCATAAAAGCTTTTACAACAAACCAAATCTGACACAGACACCTAGTAACTTTAATGGTTAAATTTTATTTTAATTTTTTGTTATTTTAAAAACAATTAAATAGAGAAAATGCTCAATATTTCTTATTTTATTGTCCAATAACCAAATTTTTTGTTGCATCAAATGTCATGCACAGAAAACATAAAAATGGCTGATTCAGTTCAGGAACCCTAGGCAGGCATAGCAGTTTGCTTAATTTTGTCCCTCAAGGTAACAGGTCCAGTGGAAGGTGAATGAAAAACCTACAAGCAACAAGTGCAAGTGCAATAAAGAGTGGCTCTTCCTTTAACCATGCATAGCCACAGATATTCAGGCACCGCCTCACAGGAAGACGCCTTCACAAAACAATCAGCTCAGCCACAGATAAACCCTTCTTTTTTTCTTTCTTTGTTCTCCCTCAATTGTTGAAGCTCTTTACCTTTTGTTTGTTGGCTCATTAGATTGGAAAAGTTTCCTCCCATTTATCCTGGCTGGTTTATACCCCAGTATTATTAGCCTTTGATGTTCCAGCAAATTCTTCTAGAAGCCACTCAATTGTTTTTCTTGATGTAACCCTGTCCACCTCAAATATCTTCATCTCATCCCTGAGGCCTGCATCAACATAAAATGAAAGATTTTAACCAAGAGAAAATACACAAGATACTGCCATGGTTTAAAGCGTAGATCAAGTTTCAATATCAGCTTAAGTCAAATTAATTGTCTAGTTAAAACTGAAAACTATAGTTAAATCAACTAACATAGTTTGGAATGGTTCAGATGTAAAAAAGTAGTGCTCTAAAGGAGAAGGACAAAGCTGCAATTAGTTAGATCGAATGATCCAGCCATTAACCTTTTTTCAGGCATGTTCTGCCAGTAACATAAACTTATATCAGCAGAAGTTATGCTCTAGCAAACTACATTGTTCACTTCCTGTATCTGAATAATTATAATTTTGATCTCATGTCAGACAGCTTTTATTCGAAGCATAGGATCAGGGAAGATCATCTATACAATGCCCAAATTGAGATAGAGGTGCCCACTGCCCTCTATGTTTCTATGAGCTCCACAAAGAAAGTAGACATTGCCATTTTAAGACATTGTCAATAACAAGCTAATCTAATGGAAAGAGCGTTTTACTTGAGCCATGTTTGTGCAAAACCAACCTGGTTGATGAAGAGCCTTCAGTGGCAGTTGGGAGGCATTCGAATTGAGAAAGAACAGAAAATTCTTCATAAGCTCCATAGATTCAGCAGTAACCAGTATCTCCCTCTGAACAAGCCAAAAAGGAGTAATATCACCTTCTTCAGGACTCGAGGAAAAAAAAAAGAATAGAGAGCAAAAGATATTAATGAAGACAGATTCAAAAACTATTAATGGTCATGATGTTGGGTGTAAGATACAATATTTCTAGAACATAGCCCTAGCCACAATGACTACGTACTGAAAAACCTAAACTGTTCACATAAATGCAACTTTGATATCAATTCCATCTCTTTTTCTTATTATGATTGTTTACCATGGTTAAATTTCTCTTCTGGACTGCCATAACATCTTATGAACAGCTTACTGGCGTCAGTTTTTGGCAGAACTGAAATAAAATGCACCTGACATTTTGCACTTCAGAACAACTTTAATTCCATGGGTTGATAAATTCTTTTGCCTGCTTGTGCAGGTGCTAACCTTCCCATTTTGGAAAGTAAAAATCAAAAGCTTATTAACAAACAGTTGGGAGGGGTATTAATAAGCTAGTGTTCAATTGCTACAAGTGCTTGAACAAAAAGAAGTTGGTTTGCTTCCCTTTAATGTCAAGTGATCAACTAGAAAATGTATGTAAAGAAGGCAAAGTGTTTTTCTGGAGGTATAAATGACTTGCAGCAAAAGGCTATACATATAAAATTAATTCTTAAAAAAAAAAAAAAAAAAGGCTACCATGAGTGAAAATTCAGTTGATCCCACAGTAAGATCAATTAATCTCCTTCTAAACAACCCAGAAAACTATAATTACTTAAATAAAACCAAGATAAATGTGGCTCTTCAAACCTTGAAGATTTTCCTTGGATCATAATACCCTGACACAATAATGAGAAGCTGAATCTTCTCCAGCTCTGAAATTACACAAGAAAGCATCCAAAAAAGAATATTTCACAGTTATCACCCAAAGTGAACACCAAAATATCTTAAGCCAAAAGTTTTGCAAATGCACACAACAAAAAGAAAAAATGAAGTAACATTTTACATTATTGTTGTTAAGCAGGCTAAATTGGTTATGCTCCAACCCTATCTCTGTGTTATTTTCTTCACTTCCAATGCATAACTTCAAAAAGGGGCTACTGTGTCCTCAATCAAGTTTGTGCCTAACCAGTCCAGATATTATAAAAGCTAATGAACAAGGAAGAACGTAAAATTGTTTCCATTCATGAATAATTATTGATGGAGTACCAGAATGTGGATTTTATCATAGGGATACAGTTTTTTTGAATTAGAGTTAACTGAATTTAATCTTATTTAGATTTTGGAACTTCGTTTTCTTCCCTCTTGTGGTTGATCTTGGTGTCTCTACAACAACTAACTCTAAGGTTTGGAACATATGCATATTTAAGTTGAAAAAACAGATTTGAACTGTTGTCTCCCTCCTCATTCTGCTTCTTTTCTTTTCCTATCTGTTCTTTCTCCCCTTTCCTTTTACTATATTTCTCTTCTCCCTCTCCTTTTCTCCACTTCTCTTCCTCGGTTGTCTCTCTCTTATCCCACTTGTCTTGTTCTAATCAACCATCCTAATTTTGTAGAACAAGGCTGCTGAGAGAAGAGCATATACAGAATGATCTCCAAATATGGATAAGTGAAACAAAGTGAGAGTGATAAGAAAGTCTTTAAAATGAAGTTCGTGCAGCTAAAGCCAGTTGTTTTTCAAAATTGATGGGAATCAAAGATTCAAACAATGTGCAGAAGCTCAAAATACATGGAGAAAACTGAAGAAAAGATGAATTAGGAATATACAACTTAAAGAGACAATAGAGAAGAGGGAGAGGATGGAATCATCAGAAAGAAGAGAAAAGAAAATCTATTTATCTATATGTTTGGTACGGATGACAGAAAAGTGGAAGCAAAGCAGAAAAAGAGTACAAGAAAAAAGAACCAAAAAAGAGCACCAGTTACAAGTGTTTTCATATTTACCAGTCCCATTCCTGCCACTGGGAGAATAGTGAATCATTTATGTGCCAAATTAACTTTAACGTTTTCAAATCTTATTCCTCCCATCATTCCGCATGCCAACAAGGGAAACAAAAAATTTTCTGCTTTGTTTTCTGTCCTTTCCTCTTTTCCTCCTCTTTTTCTATGCTTTCTTTCTTCTTTTATCTTATGTTTTACTCCTGCTAAACATAGCCTAAGGGATGAAACCATTCAAAACCTTGCAGTCTTCGAGGAAAAAAAAATCCCTCAGGAAGATGACAGCAAGACATTGATAACATTATAATAACTTGACGTATATCAAAACTGCAATGTCTATAAAATCAAATTTGATGCTCAATATGTGAACCACTTACTTTGAAAATGTTTTATTTGTTGAGCTGAAGTATCCTCATGAGCAAGGAGTTCTTCAACTGAAACCCCAATAGAACTCATCCCAATTTGTGACACCAACAACCTCGCACCACTGCCGTCTGGTTTACCTGGTTCAACAATTTCTATGTCAAGCAAATGCAACAATAAGCAAGTAGCAGAAGGAGGCTGTTTGTCTAAGGAAAAATAGCATCTCAACATACGTCCACTGCATAATAAGAAGATTTAGGAGAAAACATTAACAACTGAAAGCATGTAAACCATGAATGCAGAAAGCTTTACATCTTATGTCCTGAATCCCTTATTTACATCCTGGGAGTCGAATAGAAGTAGAACATGCTCTTACACAATTCCAGCAACAGATAGGAAGAGCAATTAAGACATTTTATAGAACATGGAAGTTAGAAATTCACTCTCTTTTATTAGTAATTTACAGTCCGGGATAAGAATGTAACAAAATCTCGGTCCCAGTAAAGTATCTTTTCGTTCTCTAAGCGGATGGACATCAATCAAGAAGTGCTTCAACACTGCAGTCAATCTACTGGTGTTAAAAGAATTACACTCTGCAGTCTTCCCCTGCCAAAACTGATCCAATCCAGTAAAACAACCCAAAAATCAGCATTCTTGTGTGTTTTTTTTTTTTTTTTCTTGGCTCATTAATGAATAAGGAGATTCTTGGTTAGTTTGTGACGCTAAATTTACCACAACCACAAGTTCTATCATGTGTCATCCGCTACTCTTACTTATCCTAAAATTTCCTAAGAGAAAAGTATCTAGTGCAGAGAAGAACTTACCTGTCCTCTAACCCAGCAATAAATTATAGAAGTAAAGCACCAAATAAACCCCACAGTTTGGCTCAGGTTAGTAAAATGACTCTTATGGTTTCAGTTGTTGCAACTGGATCCTCATAAGTTCAGCTGTTGCAGTTAAGTCCTCATGATTTCAAACAAGGTTTCAATTAAGCCTTCTGTCAATCTGATTTTAATAGTGTTAAGAAAATAGAAGATTTTTAGGAGCAAAATGGTAATCACAAGAAATTTATATACCCAAAATGACAGCACTTTGAGTTTAACCACATGGCCCTAATTGGAAACTGTAGACTGTGACGATCTACACCATGCCAAATTCCAAGCTTCTCCTACTAAATCATTGACTTGGTAAGCAATTTACTAATATATTTTTTATCAGAGCAATTTACTAATATTATTGTATTGAAAAGTGATTGTCCTTGTTTGCTTTGGTAAAGTACAAATATCTCCTTTCCTATTTTTCCTCTTTTCCCTCTTGCCCTCTCTATTTCTCCATTTCACTCATTTTTCTCTCTCAAGAAAAAAGAGTTAATTTGGCAATGAAGAGCTGGTATGACAGAAATATCCCTAACTCAACATTTGATCTTAATGAAGAGCTGGTATGACAGAAATATCCCTAACTCAACATTTGATCTTAACAATAGACTGCAGGAAGGTTCGACTTGAACCAAATAAAAACCATGAAAACCTAACTGCAACAATTGTATTCAAACTCCGGTCTTCTTACCTACCCATTCCATCTCATCCACGATCACGTGAATCGAGAGCCTTCTACCCTGCCATACTCCGTAACATTTAAAGATCTTTCCTTTCCCCTTCAATCTCCAAATCAAACACATTCCATTCAATTTTATTCATCGTGTTTTTTCACGTTTTGAAATTTGTCCACAATTTATAGAGAAACAATATTTTTCATCATTAAAAGTTTAATTCTTGAATCTCTAAAGCTTTATAATAATTACACTTCTTAGCTACACTTATATTGCTAGGAGTAAAAGAAATGGATTGGTAGGAATTTACTAAGTCATTCAACACATCATACATTCTGTGATAGGTACATGACTTGCTCTGGAACACCCATGGCATGAGAAAATCCAATAACCATGATCTTAAGTCCTTAACCGTCCCCAAAAACAAAAATCAAGTTCAAGCCATGAACAGCTGCAAAATGCAGGTTATGTGATAACGTTATTTGCCTCAACTCTAAACTTTACACTGCCCAGAATAAGAACAAGTGGGCTTGTTAATTAACCCACTGGAAGTACCTGCAGGAATCTCTAATTGTGATAACTCGATTTTGCTATCTAACAAAAGTTGCAGAAGCTATTAAATATTCAAAGTTGTATATTATCTTCACAGAGACAAGGGGTCACAAAGCACATGGACTCACTATCATTCACTAAAGGGAGATCAGGAAAGTTGGCAAGTTCATCATCTCAAACAATTGATGTGATAACAAAATCTTGTTAGATGATTTAGTTTCCATTGAATAATAAAATAAGAAGCTAGTACAAATCCATACCTATTCTTTTCCACTTCCTGAAATCCTTCCGCAAGATATCAACTAATTTGAGGCTGGACACATCATACATTTTATATCTCACTGTAAATCATCAATTTTGACCCCCAAGATTAGTGCTATAACAGTCAAAGAACCACAATAAAGAGCCATGTAAAGAAGTTGAGAAAACTAACAACATACATAATTCGTAAAGACCATTGCATCCAAAACGGCCAGCACCATTGATCAACAATGTAGCCATATATTTATCTTTGGAGGTACAATCAGGGCTTGTTAGGTTTGCAGTATCTGAGAGGATGCCAGCTAACTATACGCACATAAAAACACCAAAAAAAGGACAAATATTCAGAGGAGATGAATGTACTCATTAATGGAAACATATTTCAAATCCTACCTTCCACATGAGTTGATTTATTTCATACTCACTTAAGCCATTGTCCCCTCAACTTCAAAAGTGAAGTAAAGAAAAGGAAAAGAAAGGTGATTTATTAACGCGCAAGAGAGTTAGACAAACTTAACTGCAAGTGTTTGCTAATCATGGAATGTCATAGCTGCTACCTACGTCTAATTTGTGAATGCAAAAAGATGCATGTAATAGTTGCTTCCAAAAATATTAATGAAATAACTCAGTGATGTTAAGTTAGGGCAAGCATGTCAAACCTGCACTTTCTGGGGGAGGAAAGACTTAATTTATCAGAGTTATACAGACAAAAACAATTAAACTTCATAAATTAGGAAGTGAGAACTACCAAAAGTCGACTGAATCCTTGCCCAACCAAAATCTCTGGTGAAGTCAGGAGAAACTTTTCAGCAACAAGCGTGCAGCATGAGCAATCCTGGACATTTAGAGGTAAATAAACCTGATGAGATGACCGGCACATAGTGACAACCAAAAATAAAAAATAAAAAACAAAGATTAAAAATATGAAGGCAATTGTGCCAGTCTGTAAATATATATGACGAGAACTGGCTGGATTTTCTCTATCCAATTGGAAATTTCAAATTACTCTACATGGCATTTTGCTGTCTCTAACAAACGTTCCTTTTCCCAATAGAATGAGTTCAATGTTTCTTTTTAAAGGGTTACTTCATTTGTAACACATAGTATGCATTTAGGATACATCTATTACTTTTCCCCACCTAACGGATCATTAACAAAGTAACATATTGATATTGCCAAGGAAGTAAAAAAGATTTCTCCTAACAAGAAAAACAATTAGAATGTTATATTTCCCACCATATTAACTTCCAATCGAGCATAAAACATAGAATCGGAACTTCACAGTTTGATGAGAGAAGTAGGATCAGTGGCCACAATATAATCAAATTAGAACATTGGAATGCGTACTTTGAACTTGGTCACTATACCTGCCCCTCTGTAAGAGTCTCAACCCATGAATATACAGATTTGCCCTATAAAATAAAAGAGAGAGAGAGAAAGAGACCCTTTTGATTACGGGTTTTCATATGTGAACCTCTCTTGAAACATCAAAAGCACAAAAAGAAACCCGCTAGGCAGTAACAGTGTTTTACCTTCTTGCAATTGAAGATTTCAACCACTGCCTCTTTTAATGCCTGTTCAAGAAGATAATTCTGTTAGGATGATTTCCAGTGCTTGCTATAATTATAGTTGGTTTTCCCAAAAAAAAAAAAGAAAAGAAAAGAAAAGAAAAACGTTACCTCTTGTTTGGTTGGGAGCTCATGACCATTTAGTAGAACTAGCTTAAGACTCCCAAACAGATCATAATATGAGAGGTCAACCTGCCGGGTGTTTCATCATTAAGGTAGAAGAAAATTGCAGAAACAGGAAGGTTAAATACTAATCATGCTGAACAAAAATCAATTTAAGTATTGCAACTGATAAAGAATCCAATAGTTAATGACATACCTCATCCACAAAGATCAAGGACGACTGATCAATTTGACATGAATCCAGCAACCATTTCAGTTCAGCGTGGGAATTTAGGTCTTCTCTCTTCATGTTGATGACAGGCAAAGTGCATAATAGATCATTTTTAAGAGTTTCATTCAAATAGAAGGCATACATGATGGTTGAAGCAATGGATCCAACAGCTGCAAATAGTTAGATAACAAATCAAATATACTTGAATAGCAACTGTAACAAAATCTTAGAACATGTTTGCACATTTTAGTCCTTTTTTCCTTCCTCATCATGACTTTTACTCTCAATCGTATCACAAGCATGTATGGATATAGAGGTTCTTCAATGTAGCATATCAGATCATTAAGAGCCACACAAGAACTCATTCAATTGCCATCCTCAAACTTGTGTAGTTGCATTAGAACAAAAGACATATATACAGTTTACATTTAAACAGGAAAAGAAAAGCATGGATATGCTTTAACTTGATTAGTACATAATAGCCCTGAAATTCTAACAAGTAGTTAGTTAATTCAGTTGGTTTTTTTGGTAAAAGTGGAGAATTTCATTAGTCTTGAAAAGCTTAACACTGAAATTACTACATATTATGAATAGGATAAACCATCTAACGGACCACAGTAGGCAGTCATATAGGCAGCAAAGGGGCTATGGAAGTATCAGGATATGCAAACTTCCATAACAGAAAATGAAGGGAATCACAGTGTTCAACTTGTTTAGTCTGAGGTTTCGATTATGAAGAGTCTGCATATGTTTTGGGTCCATCATTAGGTGGAATTTCCGTTTAGTTTCAAAAGAATCTTTTATAGTTCAAAAAAATGGCCACTAAACTACTTGAAACACAAAACACAAAGACAAAACAGTACATGCAATCTCAGCCAAGATTTCCTTGGCTACTAAATATCATCATAATCTGAAAGTCCATCCAAACTATTCGTGAATTCCTACAACTGTAAAATAGCTCCACAAATGTAATCAAATAGAAGTTTTGAACTTTAAAAAGGGTCAATGAATATATTATCAATATCCATAGAACTTAGGGACTCTATTTACCACATACATACAGTAACGAATTCTCACAAACACAGTCATTAATAAGTTGGACTAAGCAGTGTCATAAGAATTGAATAATGAGTATTACCAGATACATCTTGCCCCATTATAGCATGTAAGAATCTTCCTGGAACACCAGCATTTACATCATCTCTTCCAGCTTTCAGATAGGAATTGAACCTGCCAGTGCTTTCACATAATTCTACAACTTCCACTTGGGGTGAGTGCCCATTATAAAATGATGCTGCAGACTGTGGAAGTGGGATCCTTGACAAGTTTTCTTTCCTCCTACTCACAATATATGACTTTTCAATCACAGGCCTTATCAGAACAGGGGAATTTTGGCTAGCTTCAGTGCCTCCAATTCTATGAGGACTAGACTCCTTAGATTCATTTGTATCACCTAACTCAAGGCTTGAATCTGACTTTACACATGAAAAAGCAAATGAAGTAGTTTTGGAAATCCTTGACAAACTCCCAGAGGACGCATGTCCAAAAGGTTCCATACTAATTTTAGAAAGTGAATCATCTAATGGCAAGTCAATAACCTCTTCAGCTATACCCAAACCACGATTTTTGGGTCCAGTATCACCAGTATCAGATGTGAACTGAGTAACATTCTGACGACCAGGACTTCCTTGGAAGTCAAATACAGATGCTTGATTCCTTGAGGCACTGTCAACTCTTAATAGACCATCAAAGTATGGATCCTGACGAGTACGAATATATGGCTCCTTCAGCCCAAAGAGAAAAAGCGCAATGAATAAGAAGAAAGAGAACGAGGGGTGGGAAGAAAAAAAATAAGGTAAAGGCAAACTAGTGAAGTGTAGAACAGATAGTTAAACCTTTTCTTAGCGTCATTCGCTGCTTAACCAATTGTGCACAACCACATCCATTAATAACCAAATATTCAGTTGTCAAGTTAGTCATAGTATATAAAAACATCATGCTAACATAACTGCCAAAAGTAAGTAAGAAGGTACAGGATCCAGAACACTTGAACCCCAATTTGACAAGCCTATAACATAAAACTTAGTAGCTAGTCTTACTTTTCCAGTTTCAAACAGAAAAGAAACAAGACCGAAAGTTGTCAGACAAAAAGATTCAAGCACTAGTGTCATTGTCATCAGTGTCATTGTTAAAAATCTTCAAATTTTGTTAAGTGAGGAGTAATTTTTTACTTAATATATCCAAAATACAACGAAATGCCATGCATCATCATTTTCATTATTGAAAATCTTCAAATCCTTACTTTTAACAGAAGATTTATTATTTACTTAACATATCCAGCATACAAAGAGATGTCATGGGTCAATGGTGGTTGGTAACAAAAACTATTAAACCCAACATAATAAAACAAAGAGCAGCCAAAGACAGCCAAGAAAGGAAGTTCATGTTTTGGTATGCCTGATGGGAGAGGAAGAGGACGGCCTTCGATAATACTGAGACATCAATAATGGTTTTGAGGGAGTCCTAGATTAGAGTTTTAAAATTCTGGGATTCGGGTGATTCTGATTGACTTCATAGAGTTACTAATGTTTAAATTCTAACCATATATATAATGGGTTGCACCCCGTTGTTGCACAGAAAATAATACATATTATTTTGCTTTTACTCAAAGAAAAAAAAAAAAAGGAAGTTCACGCAAAAATAGTTGTAATGAGACCAGAGGCATGGCTAGCATCATAGTAAGTTGTGTAGGAAATAACCAGTCCACTACAGAGCACATCCAGATTGGTGAGACGGGCAGGGATACAGGCTGCTAAAGTTGTCAGAGCATCTATTTGATATTCAAGCTTGAAATGCTTCAACCATTAGACAAAAAGCTTAAGGTTAAGTATTCAGAATTTGCAGGAAGCTTGATGTAAGACACAAGGAAGAATTTTCAGGCCAATAGCCATTCAAAATCAAACTGGGAAAAAGATTATGGACTCTTTTCCACATCAAAACCCACATGTACAATTCCACAGCCATAGAATTCGAGAATCTTCACAGTTAGCTCTCTTATTATGGTGATGAAAAATTTAGTTCTTCTCGGGGCAACTGGGCATTAACAGCTTAAAACTGAACATCCTTGTTCGCCCAAACCGACCATTGCACCATATTGGTGCTGGTCTAACACAACAGTAGCATCATCAACAAATCAAAATGCAAAAGGAAGAAAAATGCATTAACTAATAACAAGAGAAATAAGCGTAGAGAATACAAACCTCGAGACCTGCTCTGGGAGACCTCATGTTGGGTGGGAGAGCGCAGAGGAGACAGCCAAAAGATGAACCAGCTTTGAGTACGCTAGCGGACAGCAGATTCGTGGAGAAAAACGGAGGGAGAAGTCGGCAGCAAGAGAATCATCGTGGAACCCGCCGTTGCAGCAGTTTGAATGCCGTCTATCTGTCATCACTGTTTGGAGTTTGCGCATAGGACGCTTGGCTTGCCTCTCAAAATGCCAAAGAAATTAGCCCTTCCTTTTCTCTCTTTTCTTTTCCTTTTTAACAAGAAAAAATTAAGCAGGACCAGAGAATGGAGAATGGAGAATGGAGAATGGAGAATGGAGGAAAGGAACCGCATAAAATCAAGTAGAGAGAAAGAGCATTGCATTTATCATCAAACTAAATATTGACTGAAAAACGGCCTAAATAGTTTTGCTGTAATAAGTGGAGCAATGTAGAGTTTTCTTAAAAATTTAGGAAGGATGTTTTAGTTTTAGTTTGTTTTCATCTCGTGCAGGGAGCAACTTTAATTTTGGATTAATCCAAAAATTAAAAATCAAATAAGTGGTTTGTTTGATTTTTACGAATTAAAATTAAAATTTATTGATATATTTATTTTCATATAAAATTAAAATAAAATACTATAAATTTAAGTATATATTTTTTAAATAAATTTAATATATTTTTAATTAAAAAATATGTTATATATGTTAATAATCATTATATAGTATTAAAAATATAAATAAATATTATTTAAAATTATATTTTAAAAATAAATTAAATTTTAATTTTAATTTTTATTGATAATAAATAATTTTTTTATTTTGTTCAGATATCTTTTTGATAAAAAACGGTGACAAAAAAAGAATGCTTGAAAAAAAGTATAGCATCTTTCTTTTTGTTTTTCTTGTTTTATCTAGATATTTAAAAATAAAGTAAAACGATAACTTATTTTAAAATTCAAAGATAAAAATGTCAATTTATTGAGGGATTTAAAATTATCATTTTTGTTTTCTAATTTTCAATTTACTTGAGATTCACTTTATTTTATTTTATTTTATAATAAAAATAATTTTAAAAATATGAGATTTATTTTGATTCTTTATTATGGTTTTTCACTTTTTATTAGCAAACATATCAATTGTATTGTTTCCAAGATGAAACACATAAATAATTAATATGCGAAAATAAGGAGCCACATCACACTATAAATGCTAATAAAAGCTTACTCTTGCATAATACCATAAGAGGCCGCCATGAAGAGCAAGAGTTTCAAGCTTTGTAAGTTTTGATTTCAAAATAATTTCTAAATTTAATACATTAAAAATATAAATAATATTTATGATTAATTTTTAATGTTATAATAATATAATATTAGATAAATATAAAAAATTAATTTATACCTGCTTTTTATTATACATCTAAAAGTATCAATTTGATTAATTATATATAATATTTCAATCTGATTTAGTTTAAATTTTTTTTAATTAATTTTTCAAAGGGAGTTCTTCATTTTAGGATCTTGTAAAAATAATTTTGACATAAAAATTTTTCAAATGGTTTAAACATAGTTAATATAAATTGAGATTTTAAGTGGGTAAAATTGACGATTTTTGGCAAAGGTACTTGTTTGTTTCTTGGGAAAATTAAGAAAAAAAAAATGCTCTCATCTCTTATTCTCGTTTTTCTTTTCAAATACCCAAATTAAAGAAAAAATAAAAGTAAAATATAATAATTAAAATCAAAATCAACAAACTTAAAATAGAAAACACAATTAGGTCATTTTTTGTCTCTAAGTAAATTTTTTTCATTTTTTTAGCATAAAAATTAAAAACAAATCATTTTTTTAAATTACTTTTCATTATAAGAAAAAGAAACATTTTATCACATATATATATGTATACATATGAGAGGCACCTCTCATGATACAAGTACATTTTATCTATCAAGATATTGGAATTTCTACAAATTTCATATAATTCACTTTATTTACCAAACAATTCGTTGTTACCCATATTTTTCTTTGATCTTCTTATTAATTCTTTACTGGTTAATAAAGGGATCTCCATTCCTTCCAGAGTCCTTTAATCTCCATTCATACCATTTCCAAGACAAGCAATGAAATTGTCACGATAAGCTTCTTTATATGTGTAACCACACAAAGACCTGCTTATGCTAATAACTTAGCTTTACTAAATTACAAACCACTTATTTACATCCAAAAATAACCAACACGATTTCTCATTTCACCTGGTTAAGTGCATCAAAGAAAAAATATGATTCGCCAATTCTTCCTGTTTTTTATTTAAATAATACCTATTAATTAAGATATTATTTTTTTGGTAAATTTTTCAATAGTTCAATATTTTTCTCAAATTGTTCTTCAAGCAAAAATGTTATTTTGATGGAACCCTTATTTTTTATTTAGTTACCTTAAAAACTATTATTTTATTATTATTATTATTATTATTATTATTATTACTAAAAACTATCAATCATCATAAAGAACTACTTGATTAACAGCTACTTACCACGATCCTTTTCCCAAATGACACATCCTCCACGTTACTATAAAGTCTAACCACACAATCTACTCATAAAATTACTTTTATAGTGTCATCTTTCGACATGATGTCTTTTTTTTTTAAAACAAATCGACCAAGACACCTCAGTAGGTTATACCCCATAATACTATACATCAAATGTTTTTGGTGTTAAATATGTACAGGGATCAATTTATATCAAAAAGTATTTTAAAATTTTATATATGTCTTGTTAGTTTTAAACTTCATTTTATAAAGAGGGTTTCTATACATGTACAATGAGCCTTGTGCTTTCTTATATAAAGGGGAGATAAGGATATCTAGAAAAAAAAAAATAGTTATTTCTCTTGTAATCTAATTTCATTATGAAAAATTTTCTACAACGATTGTAAAGTGGATATTGCTCTCAATTGAGGGTGAATCAATAGAAAACGTGTATTCTTAATTATTTAGTTTTTTCTTACATTTGTTATTATTACTTTTTGAGTTTAACGATTTGGTATTTAATCCCTTTAATTAGAATTTAGTATTTAATCCCTAACAAGTGGTATTTGAGCTTTATGTTTTTTGGGATTGGAAGCAATAAGTAAAGAAGAAATTCGTCACATGGGATCATCAAGTTTGATTGTACAAATTAAGCTTTCTAAAATATGTAGACCGATGATTATTTGTATGAAAAAGAAACTGCATGAATTACTTTTACGTTAGAAGTTTAAAAATTTCAGAAAGCAATTGGACTTTCCTTGATAGACAAGTTTTTAGGCTTATTTGACTGATATTGTCAAATATTGCTCATAATTTGATGAAAGAGAAAATAACTATGAGTCTAATAAAAGTGTTATCTGATATATAATACAAACCTTCAATGAAAAACAATATTTTTCTCCTAAAGAAATTATTCCACTTGAAAACGATGTAAATAATTATATGGTAACTAATTTTAATGAGTTTGATAAGATTGTTAATAAGTTGTCTTGTATTAAGATAGACTTTAATGATGAGGTACACTTTGATATTGTTGGCATCACTATTAAACAATCAGGAACTCATGAGGGTAGTAATTAGTAATGTTACTGAGAGTTCAAAACTAAATTTTAATGATGTTTGAGATCAAATTTTTAAGGATGAGATTCGCAAAATTGACTCAGGTGATCCATCACTTTTATATTCTACTTTAAATGTTAACAATAAAGGAAAAGGAACTAACATAAATTTTAATTTTAATAAGGGCAAATCTAAGTCAAAAAATAAAGAAGGCAAGTTTAGATCTAGAGAAATTTGTAGTATTGGAACTATGAAAAATTAAGTCATATGAAGAAAGATTATCAATCTGTAAAAGAAAAAGATGAAGATAAAGATAATATTGTAAATATTGTAATGGATAAGGTGGAGGATGCATTATTTCTCCTTATTAATAGTCATTTTAAGTCTTGGGTTTTAGATTCTAAAGCATATTTCATACCATTGCACGTAGCAAAATAATGAAGAATTATGTTATTACTAATTATAGGAAGGCTTATTTTGTTGATGGAGAACCTTTAGATATTGTTGGTGTAAGTGATGTTAAACTAAAAATGCCAAACGAGAATATCTTAAAGATTCAAAAGGTGAGACATATACCAAAGTTGATGAAACACCTGATATCTATTAGACAACTTGATAATGAAGGGCACAAGGGATTTTCAATGATAGTACTTGAAAAATTACTAACGGTGCCATGGTTATTACTCAAGGGACCAAAACTAAATCTCTCTACATGACTTCAAGTTATAAGAATACAGTAGCTACTATTGACATTGGCATAAACTTTAATTTATGGCATTGCAAGCTTAGACATATGAGTGAAAAGGGAATGAAGGTCTTGATGACAAACAGTAATTTGTCAAATTTGAAATTTATAGAGCATATATTATTTAAAAGTTGCATCTTTGACAAACAAAAAATCATTTGGCTTCCCAAAGCAAGAAAGAAATTGAAGTAGAAAAAAATATTATCTCCGTAGTTTCACATGATAAAAATGTGATGATGTATTTTGATAACAACAAACAACTTTAAAACTAATATTCTAAATGAGATGTGAAGTTCATGTTGAAGATGCTTGGAGTTATGCAATAAACAAAGAGGTTCGTAGGTCAAGTAAGTAGATCAAAATCTTTAGAAACTTATGTACATTTCTTTGATTATGCTCAAGATAGTTTCTATTTACATACATGAAAAAAAAAGCGTGTCTTTGTAAAAAGTTTTAAAACATAAAGAAAGAGAGAGATGTATATGTTTTTTTTTAAAAAAATTAGAAATTCTAGACTTCAAGGAAAGCTAAGGACCTACTTTCATCAGTATCACCGCCTAATAGTCGGTGCCATTGCCCAAGCTTTAAGAGGTGAGATCACTAAAGGCTGGTGCCACCATCCAAACTAGTGCCTTGGTCTATAGCATCACCCAATGGCTAGCACCACCGCACACGCTGCTGCTTTGGAGGGTGACACCGCTTAATAGTTGTTGTCACTTAACAACTCATTATCCTAACTAGTGCCATCACCTAATGAGCTGTGCCATCATCAAAACGAGGATAATTTAAATTTTTATGTCTAATAGTCAGTTAATCTTTACCATCACCCATCTAACCAGTACCATTACTCTAACATGATTTTTGAATTTCAAACTACCATAGATGTGTCTAACCCTTATACTTTAAAGTGAAGTTACAAAAGGATCTTGAAAAACACATCGGCATAACTTTTTATAACACAAAAACTTGATATGTCTTCTCTTTCTCAAGATATAAAGGTCTTTTATTCTCTTGAGCATCAAAATCTTTCTTGATTACTTCTGGTGAGATTTAGAACTTTATTGTACTTATACATTTTAAAAGAGAGTTTCATTTCTTATATCACTCTTGTATTTCATCAAAAAGAGAGTTTTATTTCTTACATCGCTCTTGTATTTCATCAAAAAATTGGGTTAGTTGGTGAGTGGAGTCACCATAGTTGTAAAAGACTTATTTTGGGTTAAACCAAAGCATTGTTCAAAGAGAAATAGAGAAATCCTCAAGCATGGCTTGAAGTTGCAGGCAAGGTTTGGCTGAACCACATAGATATTGTGTTTGCTCTCTTTACCCTTTCACTTTTTTTATATTCTGTACATTTAATTATTGATTATCCTATATGATTGCTAGATTTAAGTAAACAAACCCAAAAGTTTCCATATAAGCAAGAAAAATTAAAATCTCTAATTCGTTGCCTCCTTGGTTGCTTATTGTATACACCTAATTTTAACTCTGAAGTAGAAACAACTCAAAAATAGTTTAAGCAACGTCAATTTTATGTCAAGTTTATGCTCAAGATCGAGATTTTATGGGATTCGAGATCGGGCTTATATGTCAAATTCAACATCTAGATTCTGTTAGCAAGATAAGTCACGTATACTACACCTTGATGTAAAGTCGATAGTAGCTTGAATACCATGCCTCAGTATGAGGTTTGGAATAACTTGAACATTATAACTTAATGTGAGATCAGGAATAGCTTGAGCATTATACCTCGATATAAGGCTTGGTTTAGCTCTGGGCACATCTTAGTCTTGACGCAAACTACACTAATGTGGGGTATCTCAACAAGGATTAACCTTGACATGGGATTAGGTATAGTTCAGTGGGCTCATTATCCTAATGCGAAATCGAGTATAGGTCACTAAGCACACTTACCCTGATGTAGTTGTAATCCACCCTTTGATGTCAAATCAAGCTTCAAGTGTAACCTAAATCTCAATCTCACATCAAATTCTAAGCATCTTTTAACCCTCAATGTATTTTACCTCGATATCACATCAAGATTTAGGCATGATTGAGATAATTATGGTGAAGTGGATTCAAAGACTAATCAAATTTCAGACCATTAAACCCACAATTTAATTGACCTTGATCTCTCATTGAGATTTAAATATTCAATAGCTCAGAAAGGAAGATTTGTGGAGACTTAAAGAATATTCCAGCACTATGATCGCATTCCTTATCTACGATTGAATTTCAAAATTGTGTTGATCTTGAACTCATCTACAGAGAGCACACATTATCCAATGATAGATTTTTGAATTTTAAGATTGAATTGATCGCACTATAGATCTTTTTTCTTCACAGCAGAGTTTTAAATGATTGGCGAACCTTATCCCATTTTTTCCTTATAAATAAATCACTCATTCAATAGGCAAAAGAAGGAGGGAATGAAGAAATCAATTAGAGATTACTCAATCATGAAATATAAAAGGCAATCACGAATAGGCATCTAGCAATCATAAAAAGCATCGACGAGCAATCAAAAAAAGAGTAGACATCAGTATGTTTAGAAGAGGAAGGAAAGAATATAACGTCTATCATTTTACTACTTAATTTGTCACAACCACTCTAGGTCATTATAAGATTTTCAGATTTCTATAACTAGACATCAAGAGACGGTACTTGAAGTCTAAAATATTGGTAGAAAGATTGCATAACAATCACATCAAAGATACTAATATTTTTTAATCATTAACTTGCAAAAATGAATAAAAATTGATATTTTATGTTTTATTCCTTCATTGTTTATTTATTTTGTAATACATTCCATGTTTTTCCAAGATCTTTTAAGAGAAAAGAATTTGATGAAGTTTAACTTTTGATCTTTAAAGAATATATGTTTTTCTAGAATCGAGCATCAACTAGACCAAGGTTCTTATATTAAATTACGTAATAACTATATCTCATGATCAATTTCAAATTATTATAAACTAAAAATACGATATCATTTTGCTTGTACGGTACCAATTCTTGAGGGTTAGTGTGGGTGTTAACCCTTCAATACACATCATTGACTCTTTATCTTAAATAATCTAGCAAAGCAAACCAATGCTTACTTTTAAAAATGGAGTTCACTTGTTTTCTCTCTTAAAAGAAAAAAGAAGTTTTCAAATGTAATTGATAATCAATCACACCATAAAAAACATTGATGATGACTTCTTTATTAAAACAAAAAAAAAAATTCTCACACTCGGGCTCATTCACCAAAAGAGAAAAGTCTAGTTGTGACACCAACATAAGGCCAACAAGTTGCATCACAGTTAAAGTGCTCAAATTTGATTAAATGTTAACTGTTTAGAGCTGAAGATTAGTAATGGCAACCATGGATCTAACGGAGTAGAAGGATTCTTTGTCTTTAAGCCTTTATATTTTGATAAAAATGATTATAGTTATTAGAAGGCTAGAATGAAAATGTATTTTAAGTCTATTGACTTTGATCTATAAAATATGGTTGAAAACAGACTACACATTCCAAAAAAAAATTATAAATAAAAATGAAAAAAGAAGAAAGCAAGTACAATGAAGAAGATGAAGGAAAAGATTGAATAAATCAAAAAGTAATTAACATTTGATTTTGTGTTCCTGACAGTTCAATAGGGTGTGTATATGTGAAAGTGCACAAAAAATTTGGCACATACTAAAGGTCACTCATGAGGGAACTAGTAAAGCGAATGAGTCTAAGATTAGCATGATAATTCATAGCTATGAACTCTTTCAAATAAAATAGGAAGAGATACTTTGAAATGTTCACTAGATTCAACAATATCATTAGCTCTTTAAAGAACTATAGTCGCATTTATCCAAATGTCGAAATGATGAGAAAGTTACTTAGGTTTTTTCCTTTAATTGGGAGCCTAATGTGACTGCAAACAAAGGAGTAAAGGACCTCAACAAGTTGCCCTTTAAAGAACTCATGGGATCACTCTTAACCCATGAGATTGTAATGAATGGAAGGGAAGAGTAAGAGGTAAAAAAAAAAAGAGAAGATGATGATTGTACTCATGTCACCCATCAACGAGGAAAAAGCCTCTAATGATGAAGGTACGTAGCTCTCATCACTAAGAGGTTCAAGAAATTTTTGAGAAGGGAGAAAAATTTTAAAAATAGAGGAAATGGGTCAAGGAATCAAGTAAAGAGGGAACCTATCACTTGCTATGAAAGCAAGAAAGCAGGTCATATTCAAATGGATTGCTCGTTATTGAATAAGGCTCAGTATAAAAACAAGGCTCTTAAAGTAACATGGGATGCTAGTGAAGATAGCTCTATCGATGGCGAAAGTAAGCATAAAGTTGTGAACATTTGCTTTATGGTACATGAAGAAGCAAATGAGGTAAATAACTTCATTCTTAATGCAAATTTACCTTACAATGAATGATTAAATGCATTCAAAAATTTATATGAATTAATGATAAAATAAAATCATAGACATGAAATACCCAAATTACACCAACATTTAATTAGCTATTTATTAATTAATAATCTAAATATATGTAACTAAAATATAATTAAATAGTTAACATCTAATTAATTAATTATCTATTTAACATTTAATTAACATATTATTAAGTAAATAATATTTATTTAATTAATTAATCAAATATAATTAATTTATCGAATAATTTTTTAATTTTAAACCCATTCTTACATAACATATCCACTCAAGTATACTTCTTAAATATCTAAGTTATGCCAATATAAATTCACAAAGCATATTTAAATAGTTCTTATGCATTTAAATACCCTTAAAACATTTACCAAATCATAACCAATCAAGCATATTTAAAAAAGATAACAAATTTCCTATTTCATGCTTAAACTCAAGATAAATTGAATAAAACAAAAAGAATAAAAGAAACTTACATGTTGGGCAGCCAAGGAAATCAATACCCAAGCTTATCAAAGTCCTAAATCTAGCAAAAAGAATTTTTAAATCTAATAATGGAGGGCTAACCGAAGAGAAAAACAAGAAGGAAGAAGGGGTTGTTGTGCACACGACTACAAATGAAATAGTAGTTACTTAGTAGGGTTTCAATACCCTTTAATGTTAGTTCAATGAGAACAGACATTAAAAGCTTATGACTAAAGCTTTAACATTAGTTTCTCTCCAACAGATGTTAAAGATTTTTCTCATTTATGTTTTAACATCTGTTGGTGTTAAACTAACATTAGAGTCTTATTTTAATTAACAGTTCTCATAAAATGGACAATTAATGCTTACCTTTAATGTCTGTTTTTTTTTAAAGCAAACAAAAAAAGTATTAAAAACATGTTTAACGATAGCTTTCTATAAAAATATCATTAATTTAGTCTCTATTATTCCTTGAGATAAGAACTATCAGAGAAAAGAGGGTTCTTATCTTAAGCAAAATACATCAAGAAGGTGCTTATTAGATTCATAATGAATGGTGTTAAACTAGTAAACATACCTTTGGCTAGTCACTTTAAACTATCCAAAAATTAGTCTCCTTCAATTGATGATAACATTAAGTATATAGACAAGATGCCTTATGCTTTTACTATCATGAGCTTATTATAAGCCATAGTGTGTATAAGATCATATATAGCACATGTAGTGGGAGTTATTAGTTGGTACATAAGTAATTCAAAGAAATAACACCAAAAAGTAGTCAAATAGATTTGTAGGTATTTGAAAGGTATTACAAATTTAACTTTGTACTCCAAGAAAACAAACTTATGAGAATGTCTATATGGACAAGATGTCTTATGCTTATACTATTAGGAGCCTAATGTATATCATATTGTGCACAAAACTAGATATAGCACACGTAGTGGGAGTTAATAGCTAGTACATGACTAATATAAAGAAATAATGCTAGGAAGTAGTTAAATGGATTTTTAGGTATTTGGAAGGTACTACAGATTCAATTTTGTATTTAAGAAAAATAGACTTGGGTTTACATGGTTATGTTGATGCTAATGTAATTGGTGATACAAATAGCAAAAAAAGTAATATTGTGAATGTTTACATATTGGATAGTATTGCATTTAGTTTGATATCTAGACTATAAAATATAGTTGCATTTTTTACCACATAGGCAAAATATATTACACTTATAGAAGTAAACAAGGAGATGATATGGTTATTGTTTTTTCTAGATGAATTAGAAGATATCTTTGACAAAAAAATATATTGTGTTGTAACACTCGAAGTGTCATTTATTTGGCAAAGAATCGTAGACATCATATTAGGATAAAGTATATATAAATCAAGTATTACTTTTTAAAATTAACTTTGGAAGATAGTATCCTATCACTTAAAAATATATAGTAAAATCGTAATCTAACTAATATATTGACTAAGATTGTGATAATCAAAAAATTGAAGTTAAGTATAATTTCAGTAGGACTTCTCTATTGCGAATTACACAGACATGACCATTGCAAGTGGAAAATAAATTTGAGATGATGAAGTAATCTCCAAATGGGAGATTATTAAGTATGTGTGAAGATAAATTTACATAAAAAGGTATTTTAAAGTTTTTACATATGTATTATTAGTCTTAGTCTTTATTATATAAAAAGAGGGTTTCTATACATGTATAGTAAGTGCTAGACTTTATTATATAAAAAGGGCTATAAGGATATCTAGGGAGAAAATAGGTCATCTCTATTATAACCTATTTTCATAGTGACAAGTTTCCTGCGGTGACAATAAATGAATATAACTCTCAATTGAAGATAAATCATAATAAATCATATGTTTTTGTGATTGTTTGATTTCTTCTTGCATTAGTTATTATTGTTTTCAGATACTAGGGATTTGGTATTTAATCCGTTACACTTGATATAAGTTATGTGGAATAAGGTTACAAAGGTTTCCTTAAGAGATTTTTTAGAACCAAATATCATATCATAACTTAATAAAGCTCCCTTTGCTAAGATTAAAGCTTGCCTATGCTTGAAACTACATATCACTACAACAAAATAGGCTTTAAATGACAATATAAAATGATTATGAATGACGATTTTTGAACTATCATCTCACACTAGTGATGAAAAAAAGGACGGACGACTAATGATGGTTTTTGAACTATCACCTAAAGTTATTTTAAATGACAATTGGTTTGACTTTAGATGATGGCTACAAAACCGTAATCTAAAATAGCTTTAGATGACAGCCTCTTTGACATTAGATGACAATCATATAACCATCATCTAAACTTTAGATACCAGTCACATCTGCCCTTAAATGAGGATGTCAAGATCATCATCTAAAGTATCTCACTTTTTTTTATTTGTTATTTTTATTGAGTTTGAAAAAAATTAATAAATATTTAATTTAAAGATAGTCGTTGGTTAACTAAATGATCAACAACTACAATTGATTCAAAATTACTGATATTTTTATTTAATTTTATAATAATTATATTATATTATATTTAGATTATAATATAATTACTTGTTATAAATTATAATGGTGACTTTAAAAGGTAGTCATCGTTTCTTTTCGGAATCGATGACTAATTATACTGATTAGATCAATAGATCTTAGGCTTTACCTACTTCTAATTATAACTTTCCAAGTTGTAATTCACATTGTCTCATGCACTTTTTCTTTGAATATTCATTCTTGCTTTACAATATGTAACTCTTGGGCTTGCATATTATGTTGTCCACCTATCAACTTAGTTTATTATTTTCGTTTCTTTCTTTTTATAATCTCCTTCTAATTAATTAACTTCACTTTTAACAATAATTTTAAGATATATAAATTAAACAAATTATTCATGCATCTTTCTTTTTATCTTTTAAAGTGTAGCAAGTTAGTGGTAGAAATGTACAGTTGTTATGAACTTATGGTAACAATTCACACCATAATCTCATCCCTTTGAGATCATTTCTAGCAGTAAGGTCATTTTTTGATTTGCTAAAAATATCAAGAATTATCTTTATAAGACTATCCCATACGTATTTCTGTATGTGCAAGACATGAAGCATATGCTTAACCTTGGTAGGTATAACAATCCATGTATAAAAAAGATTATGGGTTCTTAATGTTAACATCTTCTAATGATTTCTAAACCTAACTCTTAAATGCTTTGAAACTTTCCTTTTTCAAACATCTTTTGTCATGCTTCGAAATTTACTCGTCTCATGCTATTGTTCTTCTTTTTCTTTCTTTCTTTTTGTAAAAGCATAACTCTCTTAACATATTACTAATTCTCTTTTTGATTGATTCTAGAAAGGAAAGAAGAATATATGATGCAACAATTCACGAATAATTTTAGAGCATATTTGTATGTGTTTTGATTTAGTTTACATATGTTAACATGATGTGAAGAAGTGAAAAAGAGGAAAAAGATAATCAATTTGTTGTATATATTATAGAGAAAAAGAGAACTCAGGAAATATATTAATTTGTCTTTATTTTTATTTTCAATATAATGTGTTTAATATCATCAAAAAATGAGAAATTGTTAATCCCATGATACCATTAAATGGTAAATGACTTGACTTTGATGATAGCATACCAATTATGCTTGAACTAATGGGACTACTCTGTGTGTGGCTTCTAAGTGTTAGAAAGTAAAATCATGAGCAAGAAACAAGGGACTAAAGATGGAATTAAGTGAAACTAGAAGAGGTTAGGTCTTAGATAGATCTAGGAATATCTAATTATGTATAATACCTTAGATTGCTTGAATAAGATGGATTCACACTCATACATCATGCATCCATTAAGACATATTTCATACACTCAATTTCTTAACTAAACCTTGAAGTAGAAATTCATATTTTTGATAAAGGGATAGTAAAAAACAAACCTTTAAACAACTTTTAAATTGATCTTAACCTTACAAAAATATCTTAAACACAAACTAAACTTAAGGTCTAAGAAAACGAGCTAGCATGAGATGAGAAAATATGGAAAAGAGTGGAGAGTAAGAAATGAGTGGTAATACCTACCTCGAGAGGCACTATCGGCCCCATAAAGATATTGCCTCTTGTGTTTTTATCTCGAATGGTATTGTCACTTAAAATCACTATTCGTGTTCATTTTTTTCTTATTAATCTTTTTTAGCATAATCTTTATCTATTTTTTAGCAATACTTGAGCGTTCTTGTTCTTTATTCACCGCAAGAGTTGTTTTGGGCTACTTAGTGATGGATTAACAATAGAATTGTAACAAAATTATTTTTTTTTTGGCTTAATGACACATTAGGGATAGACTAACAACAAAAATTAGTGATGGATCCAACATCCATTACTGAGGATAATTTTTTAAAACATTTCAATTTTTTTTGAAATTTTGAAAAGACTAAAAAATTGGCAATAGACCCTGCACGCATTGTTGGGTCAACTATCAGTGATTGATAAGGTCATCTATAGCTAGTTGCCCTAAAATTAAAGCAGTAGTTACTCCCCCTCACGCCACCCTATTTTCTCTTCCTTTCTCTTTTTCTCTCTTAAGCCAACTACCCCATCCCCTCTTTCTTTTTTCCTTTTATCTTCTACCATCCATAACATGCTACCTTTGTGATTAGTTGCCTAGGCTAGCCCATGCCTAGATTGCCTTGGCTGACCTCACCCACACTAGTTACACGTAATAGTCGTGAATAGCGCCAATTCGTAGCAAGTGCGACCTCTAGCCGCTTAAAGCATCGCACCTACCAAGCCCCTTTCCCCCAATTGTCGCTCGTACACTACCATTCAGTTACTACCATTCGCCCGTTGTCGTCCGTTGTCACCTCCATTCATTTATAAAAATCATTATTAGATGTTGATAACATGTTAATCTATATATGTCAATTAGATGTTGTATTCATAAAAATCATTATTAGATATTAATAATATGTTAATTAGATGTTAATTCATAAAAATCATTATTATATGGTATATGTAATAATTATTGTTGTGATACTACTTCATAATAATTATTGTTAGATATTAATTCATAAAAATCATTATCAAATGGTATAATGTAGTAATGTTACATCAAAACAATTATTGTTAAATGTTAATTCATAATAATTATTATTAGATTTTAATTAATATTAATTATTAGTACATGTTAATTCAGAATAATAATTATTATAAGTTAATTCATAATAAATAAGTAATTGCTCATGTTTTTATTTGATGTTAATTTATGATAATTATTATAAGTTGGTATATATAATAATTATTATTAGATGTTAATTCTTAATAATTATTGTTATATGTTAATTCATATTGATTATTATATTAATTCATCATAATAACTATTATGCAGTAATTCATAATAAATGAGTAATTGCTTATGTTTCTATTAGATATTAATTTATAATAATTATTATTAGATGTCATATATAATAATAATTATTAGATGTAAATTCACAATAATTATTAGTTGAAGTTAACTCATAATAATTATTATATGTTAATTCGTATTAATAATTATTTTTAGATGTTAATGATATTTAAACCTCATGTATATGGTGAATTATGGGATATACTATCAAATTTTTATAAAATAAAATAAATAATGATCTACCATGTGTTTCACATAAATGTACATTCTTGAATGGTATAAGACCATTTACTTTTGGAGTTTACGTGACATGCAGACCTACGAATATACATACTTATAGGATCAACTATTTGGCATAAGAATGATCTAAACTTGGATGTTTACTTGAAATTGTATAATACTAATTTTAATTTTGAAAATAATTTTAATGAGTTATCAAATTATTTTTATTTAAGAGAATTTTATATTATAACTAACTTAAAACTAAGAGAAACAAATATGAGTAAAGCATATCGTCATTGGATAGACTTCAGGTTGACAAATGGACTTTTAAAGCAAGATGTTTTTTTAAATGAAATAGAAGAGTATATTCAATTTACTTCTAGTCATCTAGAGTTTATAGATAAAGATAAAATAAGTATCCATGTAACCATAAAAAGTGTCCAAACTGTCGTTATGAAAATGTGAAAATTATTAGATATCATTTGGCTAATTGGATATCATGTTTGGAATCACCATGGGAAATCGATTTAAGTTGCAATTATTGGCTCAATGAATGTTATGTTGGAGAAGGATCCGCCACTATACATGAATCTGTCAATACATACCAAACAATGATGATGGATGCAACTTATTGAAAATTTAATCTGGGACATATGGAGGAATCCTTGAATTTGGATACAAGACGATTTTATGACATGTTGAATGCTCTAAATTTGAAACTATAGGATTGATGTCAAAATCATTCTTAATTATCTGCGATGGCTCGAATGCTAAATATAAAGTTTGAACATCATATTTCTAAAAAGTGTTATGATGATATTTATTAGTTAATAAAAGAAATGATACCAGCTGATAATGCCATGATTGAGAATTTTTACAACATAAAAAAATTAGTACATGGTATAGGGTTACCCATTTAAAAGATTCATTATTGTTGTTAGATTTCATAAGAAATTATACAAAAATAAATAAAAAACTTTTCATCTAAATCTCAAGAACCATGGGCATATTGAAACCAAATACGAGAGTTCAAGTCGTATCTTGCAAATGAGAAACCAAATCCAAAAGTAGATTGTGGTAGGTTCAGCATGCCAAGCGTCACGCCTCTATTAGTCCACGCATTTGAACCAAGCTTCATGCCTTAACGTGTTAACGCAAAAACAAATGCACTTAATTTCTCTTTCTCTCTCTTATGTGAGGTTAGGATTTCTGTGTGACTACTATAACGTATGCACCTATTACCTCTTAGTATCCTCTTTATATAGGAATAAGAAAAAAAGAGAAAACTTAATCTAATTTGGGTTCAAAAATATTAAGATTTAATCTAAAGTGGATCTTATTAATTTTAAATATAACTTAACTCGTTTTAATGTACGACCCCTTAGGGTCATTCAACATTAATAATGGACTAAAACATTTTCTTTTGCCCCATAAGTCATAAGTAGCCTCTAGCAAAATATTATGACTATCTAAGTTAAGTAAAAGTTGGTTTTTTGACACAACTTTTAGTCATAATCTATATAAAAATACTTTTTATAATTGTTTCCTAGGGCATATTACTAATAATTGTAACAATAAGTGCATGAAATACTGAGATAAAGATAACAAGCCGAGTTGTTACAAGTTTTGTAATCATCCATGGTATAAAAGACGAAGACAAGGACATGATAAACAAATAACACATGTCCCATATAAGAAAATATATTATTATTTCCTAGCAATCAATAATTAAAAAGATTATATGTATTGAATGTCATTAGCAAAGAACATGAAATGGAATGCAAACCATGAGATGGTATGTGGAACATGAGGTTTAAAATGGTGTCATGCATCATGCCTTGGACTTTCCTACTTATATATATTTTAATCAATCTCATCCATCAGTTATAGTTGAACGTAGAAATGTAAAATTCAATTTAAGCACTGATAAGTTTCAACAATTAAGATAACAATATTCTTTATCTCAGTCATAGTCACACCATATCATTTGCCACCTTAAATATGGATGAAAGATAAGTATATGTTCTTAAATATGATTATTCTTCATTCAAAAAATCTTAAAAAATAATAATAAGTTGGATGCTTATTTGTAGCCTTTAAAAATAGAGAAACAATTTTTGTGGGAGATTGGGGTGCCGATATACGATGTCTCCTGTAAATAAGATTTTGTAATGAGAGTTGCTCTTAAATGGATAATTAGTGATTTTTCTGCCTATTTGATGTTATTTAAAGGACGTAAAACCAAAATATTAGCTTGTTCTTATTGCAAGAAAGATTTAAATACATTTACATTTCCCAATGGAGATAAGTAGTCATGATTGATCATGATCATTATAAGTTTTCTTACCTAAAGGGCATCAATTTATAAGGAACAAACCTCATTCCTTAAGAATAAAAAGATGAGAAGAGTAGTTCCTCTAGTTAAGTTTAGGTATGACTTCTACATGAGATAGACTAATTAAGATTAATGAAGGTAACAAAAGTTGAATATGATTAAATAAATGGTCTAATTTGTAAGATATACGGTTAAAGAAAAAGAAGCATATTATAGGATTCGCCTAATTGGAATACTAACGTAATTTGATATAACATTGATGTCATGCATATGGAAAGAAATATATTCAATAATATTTTCAACACAATTTTGAATATCAACAAAAACAAAAAAGACAATAGAAAGTCGAGAGAAGACTTGAAGGCATTTTGCCTACAACTTAAGTTAATGCAAAATGCAATAACTAAGAAATTTTCTAAAGTTTGTCACACACTTAACAAGGCAAGTAGAGAAGCATTATGTGAGTGAGTGAAGAATTTTAGATTTTTTAATGGATATGAATCAAAATGAACAGGTATATCGATATGAAAAAATATAAGTTGTACGGGATGAAAAGCCATGACTGTCATGTTTTTATGTAAAAGTTATCACTTATTACATTCAGTGAGTTTTTACCTTTAAACATGTGGCATGCATTAATAAAGTTGAGCCTTTTCTTCAAAGAGTTAATAACGACCATTATTTAAGATAAAGTTATAAGATGGCTTGACAATGAAATTCTTATAATTCTTCGTAAGCTCAAGCATATATTTTCACCAAGTTCCTCTAATTCAATGAAATATTTATTGGTTCACTTGGTCTATAAAGCAAAGACAGTAGGTCCAGTATAGTATCGATGGATATATTTATTTGAAAGGTGTTAATCTTGCTTTTACAATTAATTTGTCATTTCTAAAAGAATAGATTACTTTATTCCTTGTTAGATTAATGTTTTCTTCATACTCAAATAAATTTCTGTTGCACCTAATTTCAAAAATCTACAAAGTGGCCTCTTTAAATCTAGCATTTCTAAATATTTTCTTCCCTTTTTTAAGCACTTGAGTCTTCTTAAATATCTCTAGTTACATGCCACTGTTCACCCCTGCCCTTCTCCACCAAACACAACTAGATATGTCTAAAGGATGAATAGTTTATATTTTCTCATTTGATCATCTAATATCCTTGGTAGTTGTCTCATCACTTGTTATGCCATACCATCACCAATTGAGCTAATATTGAATCCTAATCACATCTAGTACTCTTAATCCTTAGCATTCTAATGGCCAATAGCCCTTTGTTATGATCTTGGGCCTTTTCAATGGCCTTGAGCACTAGTAACATGTCTAAAGCAAGTTTTAATCCCTAAGAATAACATGTTGGGTCAACCAAACTCGACGATGAAATTAGGTTTATGCTTTATACTCCCAAATAACATTGTTGGAGACAATGGTGATGTGTGAGTGTTGATCTCCTCACCTTGGCCTCTTTTACTTTAATAAATAATTGTTTTCATACTAAAGAAATGTCAGTCTTCTCTACCAAATTTCATAACTTTTTGGTTCACCTGACCCGATTATGTTTTTAATTAGTTTCATCCACTTGTAACCATTAACCCCACATTTGGCTTATCTTACTTGCAAATTAGGACAACCCATCTGTCCTTTATTAGCCCTTTAAGCTACCATGATTTGAGAATCCTTAACTTTTTCTTCCACCAGTTAAGTCATTCACAGCTCAAATTAGTCTCACTCATTTTTCAAAAGCCATACCCAAAACTTCTAGGTTATGACCCTTAGTCATAAATCTCAAGGCCAAATTATTGCAACAACCAATACTTGATTGAAGTGTTCTTCTTCACCTGCTTACCAAATACGATATGTTTCTTAATGAAGCAAGTGTGTTACAACTTTTGATGAATGATTATTATTTTTAATTAACTTTGCATTAGTCTTTCGCACTTATGTGTCCTAATCCTCATATTTCTATGCTAGATATGATTATTTTATGATATATAGGTTTTCAAGGGCTTAGAAGAATAAAATAAGAAAAAAAACAAAGCAAAATAAAGTAAAATAAAGTTAAAAAGTCTAAAATACACAACATAACCTAGGCACCATGCCTAAGCACACATTGTTAAAGAAAAACATAACTTGTAGGCACATTAGTACTATTCCTAGGCACTAAATGTTGAAGAAGATATGGTTGTTAGGAGCCTAAACATTATGCCGAGGCGCTTTAAAGTGGTAGATGTAGAATTTAGTCTTGTGTGATTTTTGCTTTACCCTTGATAGAGAAAGATTATTGGAAAGACACCTAGGGCCAACTAAAAGAGGCTTAGTAATGTTTTAGAGATAGAAAAAAATGAAGAAAAGATCAAGAACTTTGATCCAACCAAGGAGAAAGATATAACCAAGAAATCCAAGATTTTATCCTTCTCGTCTCTCTCTTTAACTCCATGTTCAAGTTCTTTGATTTGCTTTTGTTTTTAATTATGTTAAGCTAAACTTCTATTGAGTTAAAAGGTTTTTCAAAATCATAGACATGATTCTTTGCATTTGATAACAACTACTCTTATGTAATTTTCTTAATTAAAATTTGATAATAATCTAAAGTCCAACAAGGATTCTGTATCTAGAATTATCTGAAAGTCTAATTTTTTGTGACAAATTGAAACAAATAATTTTATGGTCAAGTTTTTGTTTTTTTCGATGGAGAAGATAACTCAAGTAAATGAATCATGCTTGTTGCATCTGTTATTTTGATCAACTTATCTTTTTCATTTTAATGCTTTTATTAAATTAAACTTAAAGTTTATTCTATTGAGTTAAATTAATCTTTCTCATTCTATTATCTATTCGCAGAAAGAGACTAAAGAATAACACTTTTAATGATAAAGTTAAAAAAAAATTAGGACAACAAAACTTATTGTTATTTATGAGTAGGAATTCTAATATGGAATTTAGGGATAACATTATTGTCAACACATTGACGATTGGCTAATAGTGGAGAATAAAACTTTAACTGATGTTTTTTTATTAATTTAATTAATATTTGTTTTCCATTAGATCTTTCTTTTTAATTCTTCCTAATTCACTTTTATGTTTATTAAGTCTTACTTTAATTTAATTCTTGCTTTTTATAGTAAGTTAACTATGATCAATCTTCATGGATCGACACTTACTCTTATTATATTAATCTTAAAGTAGTTGTAGTAAAGTTTAAGTTTGACATGATCAAAAGCGTGTAACACCCACCTCTCCTATTAATATTGATTTCCTAAAAATATTTTTTGCCTAAAATTTAACGATTTATCTGTTGCTCAAAACAACACCCTTATTTAAGATAACTGACATCCACCATTATTACTAGGGTTAATTGCACCAGAAGGACCTACATTTTAGGTGTAGTATTAAATTGAGATCTACATAAAAAAATTGCATCAAATTAGGACTCACATAACATGCAGTTTGCAATGTGGGACTTCCGTCAATAAAATCCATTAGAATTAACAGGATGGCTTACTCACTTGATCAATTTTTTATTGTTAAGTGTGCAATTACATTGAAGACCCTTTCATCACTATAAAATAAAGCAGAATTTGTCTCTCATAACATTTTTCCCCACATTCCTAGAAGTTGTATTGATGTGCCTATTCCCAGGTCATCTCCTTCATTGGTTTTCAACTTTCACCACTGTAAGATACGGAGCCGCTGTTTTCTTTCAGTGTGGTTGGTGTAATCCCAGGTCCTAAATCCTGTTTGCTAATGAAAAGCCATGAGGTGTTTTTGTTTATGATTGAGAGGATTGTCAATAATACATTGTGTATAATCCATAAGTAATATGCAAAGAGAAAATGCTAATTTTTTTTATAAATAAATGAATTTTGTTACAGATTTATCTCATCCGATTATCCCTTCGAAATCTTTTTGGTATTGAAAAGAACAGAGAAGGGATGAAGCTGATGAGATTCACAAGCGTACAACCTGCTTGCGCTTCTATCCAGTTCGAAACCAAACAAAAGGAAGCCATGGAAGAACCAAAGCTGCTCATCCATTAATTTGACTCCCAATGGGCAATGCTTGGGTAATGAGGCTTTAGTGGCAACATTGAATGCTGAGCGTGAAAGAGAAAGAGAAAGATAGAGAGAAAAAGAAAGTCTCTGGAGTGTGATAACCAAGGGCAATACAAGATTTGCAAAAATAAGGTATACGTGGCTATGTTTGAACACGTAGTGAGCGACCATCCGGTTAATTCTAACGAGTTTTATTGATGGAGGTCCCATATTGCAAATTGCACATTATGTGAGTCTTAATTTGATGCAATTTTTTATTTAGGTCTCAATTTGATATCGCACCTAAAATGTAGGTCCTTCTGGTGTAATTAACCCTTATTTTCTATGCTTAACACTTCCCTTGAAATGCCCCTTCGTTTCATCTGATTATAGAGGACCCATACTTTTTCACTCAACATTTATACCATATTTAACATTTTCTACCACCTAAATGCATCCTCTTAATATGGTATAATTGTAAGAAATATTCAAAACTCCAACGATATATATTAAGCTTCATAAAACTTCATAATTATATTTAAGTGGTTGGACTCAACCATAACAAACAACTACCTGTCATCTCCTCTTTGCTTATGTATCCATGGTGTTTCTCCATCCTTAATTATTAAGAAAGCAGAGAATTTTCTAACCATTCCATCTTTTTCTTGCAAAAACTTATGAGGCATTTAGTTCTATTCTCATACCTTTTACCTTAATAGTTTTCATCTGCTTTCCTTTAATAACAAACTCAAACTCCTTCCTCAATCGTCACATAATGGACTTTGAACGAGTCACTTTCTTTTTGTTTCTCTTAATTCTTTTTCATGCACTAAAGTTAGATCTTTAATCCAACCGTAAAAAGAAATGTCATGCACCACTTTAAGTGTACTACATGATATTTATATTTTGGATAAAGATTATATAAAATCTTAATATTTATCTTATATTACCAATCAAATCCTCATGTTTAAAAAATAACAAATCGAACATTAATTTATTAATTTTATATAAATTAGGTCTTATCTTAAATGATTACGAAAAATTAATAGTAATTTCGTTGTTAAAATACCTAAAAGATTATTGAAATAAATTTTTTATTTTATATTAAGTTCATCTCTCAAATTTGAATAAATTTCAAAGCAAGATCTATTTTTTATAATTTTTTTAAAATTTTAAAAATAAAAATTTAAAAAAATATATATTTTTAGTATCCAAGAAATTTGGAAACATTTTATAAAGATGTTGGACAATAATAAAAATTTAAAATCTTATAAAATATTTAGTTTTACATTTTTCGAAACAATTTTGAAATTTTTATCACGGGAAGCCACAACTTCTTGTCCCATCACTTGTTATGAGACATTAAACATTTTATAAAGATGTTGGACAATAATTTGAAAAATCATTATCATCAAAATCCATTTAGAATTAAATATAAAAAATAATTAATTTGAAAATATCAAATCATTCATAACTGTAAATTATCCGTATGCATGACTAACATTGAAATATGTAGAAATAAAAGAGCCCAAAATTAATCCATCAGAGACATTATGGTCATTATATATTTTTAAAGAATTATCATACTTAAAAATTATCATGGCCAATTCCATGTGAATCTCTTTAAAGGGCAGATCATTCGCATGATGGCATTTGAGCATGAGAGCTTTGGCATTTAATGGAATGAAATTTAATTTTTCCAATCATAATATTTATTTCTAATCTTCCTATAAAACATTCATGCCTCTTTATATTGATACTCTTTTATGTAGAAGGATAATATTAAGAACCCATACTATACTAAACTCAAACTAATGATATATTTGTAATGACATTACAAACCATTCTTTTCATTAAAAAAAAAAAAAGGAACAAAAATTTCCATCTTTATATAAGCTACCTTATTGGAAATAGCTAATTCATTAATTAATTTTTGAATTAAACAAGAGCATAGCTGCGCCATATATAATGACTCACATACATGCTTAAACTAAGGTTTAATGGGTATTTAATTAAGATGCACGCTTTGCATTATTCATATTAATTTTACACAATTTATATATAAATTTTGAGAATCTTCTCCTATTAGAAACAAGCTTATATAAAGGCTGGAAAGCATTAGGGAACCAACCGAATCCATTAAGTGCTTATTAGCTAGTTCCTCCAATCATCTAATTCAACTATGGCTTTCAAGACTTTTGCAGTATTAGCACGCATAGTCTTCCTTCTTGCCATCTCACGGCTTGCCGTTTCAGCACAAACACCATCACCATTTGAGTTTCTTAAGGGGCTAGAAGGCTGTAAAAGAGGCGACAGGATTGAGGGCATCCGTCACTTGAAAATGTATCTAAAAACATTTGGTTACTTAAGCAACGCCGCCAAAGATGATGATTTTTTTGATGACTTGACAGAGCCAGCCATCAGAACTTATCAACAGTATCACAATCTAAAGGTGACAGGAAGGTTAGATGCCGAAACGGTGGCGTTAATGATGACGCCGAGATGCGGGGTTCCTGATATCTTCAACGACACGGCAAGAACTCACGTGCATGGTTCTTCTAAATTTCATGCAGGTAGGGACTACGCATTTTTTCCTAAAAACCCGAAATGGCCACCTTCTAAGCCAATACTCACCTACGCGTTCCCTCCTGGTACTCGGACTGACGTCAAGGATCCTATTTGGAACGCTTTTACGTCATGGGCCGCTGTGACCAACTTGGCGTTCAATGAAGTGGAAAGAGTAGAGAATGCGGATATCAAGATCAGCTTTCAGAGCCGTGACCATGGAGACGGACACCCTTTCGACGGCCCTAAAGGAATCCTGGCTCATGCATATGCTCCGACAGACGGGAGGCTCCACTACGATGCGGATGAGAAGTGGGTTTACGGTGCAGTTGCCGATGCGTTTGACATGGCCACGGTGGGGTTGCATGAGCTAGGCCATGTTCTGGGGCTCGCCCATTCCACAGATCCGAAAGCTATTATGTACCCATATATTGGGTCTGGACTGACCAAGGCTTTGAGTCCTGATGATATTCAAGGAATTCAAGCTTTATACACTTAAAAATGTTTTTTCTTTTTAACAAGGGCTCGGCCCAGTCTAATGCTCACTCTCATAATGTTTTGGGTCCATATTTTCCAGCACGGAACAACAATTATCATGGACCGGAGATGATATGGTTAGTAACAGTTAAAAATTTAATTACTTTTTTTTATAAATGATGTTTTTTTTTCTCTATAATTATAAAATGGTTGGTTTTGGAAGAAAAATTATAGAAACAAATAATTTAATTTTAAATAACATATAAAGTTTAATTTACCCTTTTAAGGATCATAAATCACTATTTTATAAAGATATTTTAGATAATCAAACAAACTTTTTAACACTAATAAAAACTACACATTCTCATATAATTCATCGTATATAATTTCTCAAGCAACTTTTTGAAATTTTTATCTATTTTTTAAGATTCTCTAACTTTTAATTATTTTTTGTTTTAATTATTTATCATAAATTATTAAAATTTTAATTTTTATGCAATATATAATTTTAACAAATTAAAAAGGAATGGACCAATTCAACAAAATTCAACATAATTTAAACATATTTGGACAAAAAGATCTTGTTAGATCACATAGCTTAGGAAAATTAACATGCACCAACATAGTTCATTTTGTAGCCACACTGAAAATGACACATAAATAATGTTGGCCCGACAATACGCAGGTGGTGTCAATCCAACACCACACATGCCAGTTCTAGACGTAACCAAGATGCCATGAACTTGATTATTGATGCACCAAAAATTTGTTCACCTTAACACCCTAATTTTAATAGAAAAATTACCAAAGTGATTGTGACGTTATATATGCTTCCAACTTTGCCCCTTATACGTGTTAATTTGCAGACACACTTTGCAAAATGTCACCACTTAATTTAGGGGCCATTAACAAATCCAAGGGCCTAAGTGTAGTGGGAAATTTTCTTTTCACTACAATTTACCTTGAAGATTTTACTTTTTCCCGACAGCATGATTTTGTCAAAATAAAGCTTTCATGCTTCCTGTATAATAATGTGTTATATATTATACAACGACACTGTTAAGAAATGATGCTGTTTCTGAATTTTGACTTAAATCATTTTTGTCTTTTGACCAAACCAAGGTCCTATTCATAACTTTTCCCTTAATTCTTTTATCCGTGATATATGGTGCCAAGACTCATAATCTTAATAAAACTCGGGCATCTATCTTATGTCTTTATTTTATGTCACAATCTCAGGACAGGTATAGTTATAGCCAGAGGACTAATAAAATAGGGATACAAACACTCATTTTTATAACAGAAATTTTCTTTATTGGAACAACACAATAAAAGCCGCACGGTATAAATTTTTACTTTATTTTATTGTCAATATCCAATATAAATATTAAAAAGGTATACAATGTTTTAAGGTATTTATATTTGTTAGTTTGAACTTGACATTATTACAATTTAAATTAGAAGATGGTGTATCCAAATATGCATAATTCAAAAGTTCAAAAATTGTACTTAGCTCAACAAAATTAGTCCATCTGGTAAGTATCTTTTCGTTTCTAAAAGGTAAATCGTTAATCTTAAGATAAGGGAACTCATAAAATCTTAAGAGATATGATTCATAATGATCAAACGTAGTTCTCATTAATATTGAGGCAGTATTATCTTATATCATTTTATCGTACTGACAATAAATTATTAATAATCATATCAAAAATAACGAGATCTTACATATTAAAAAGAGCTAATTTTAATTATAGTATTAAAAATCTGATAAAAATAACTTATATGCTTAAATGAGTAATAAATTTAATTATGTAACCACGATATTTTTTTTTACAAAAAAATCTCGTAGTTATTTAATAACTTAAACTAAGAACTATGAGATTTTCTATAAAAAAAAATATCACCGTGATATTATTAAATTCACTATAGATTTAAGTATATATGCAAATTATCTTGATCAGACTTTTAAAGTGTGCTTCTTTTTTATGTCAAATTTTTGTACTCTCGACTTACATTGTTTTTTCATTGTTATATGTTTTTCTTATTTTTTATAATAATAAAACTAAGTGTGTATTTTTAGTTAAATTTAAGAGGATATTTATACATTACTTAGCCTAATTTGTTAATAGATTATACTAAATAACTAAGCTTTAGTCTCAACATGTACAATAAAAATGGATCTAGTTTTATGATTTTGATTTTTTAACCGCTACTAAAAAGATTTAATAATTGAAAATTAAAAAGGAAAGAAGATAGCATGAGGGAAAATCATGAAGGTGAGACGGAAGGACCGACCACGGGTAGGGGCCTACAAAATATTTGGTATGTCAAAAATTCAAATGGCTTTAGGCAACGAATGAGAGTATGACCAAAACCAAAAGAGTGGATAATTACATGGAAACTGCAATCATCACATTGGGTTGAAACATTGACCCGAATATGGAAATTTAGTCCCCTTAAGACGGCACGTCGGCCACGTGATTGGTCTTGTACTTTGATTGACACTCCTGTAGCAAAGTACACATAAATTGAATAATGAAACTTTAGTTCCTGAAACCTGGCTTCCTTCCTATCCCTGCCTCTCTAAACCTCACCCCCACAGTTTAATTACTACTAATCAACAATTAAATGATGAAACTTACATGCTCAGAATAAAATACATAGGGGGAATTGAAATTAATTCTCTTTTCTTTTGGTCTGATTTTGTGTCGGATATATATGAACCTATAGTTTAGGCTATTATTAAGGGGATAGACTGAAAAGCAGTCAGTGTCCCACTTCTCATTTCATTAAGGGGGGCCATAATCAATGGGTCTAAGTGACCAACTTTTCAATTACTTGTATAATATAAGATTAATTATGCTTTCCTGTTGACATGCATGACCAGTCAAATTAAACATTACTATGGTACGATTACCTTCATACAAAACAAAGTACACATAAATTGGCATCGATATGTTATTAAATTGATATACTTGTTGACCAAAATTAATTAGGATCATACTAAAATTTGAATGGTTAAATATCTTTAAAGAAGCTCCTAGTCACAAAGCATATCATTTAAGATCTCACTGTTAAATAATATTCCACCCAATTATTTAAATAATATTTCCTAAATTTAAGATTCAAACCAAGAGGATAGAATGATTATTTTTTCTGACTGATTTTGATATAAAAAACACATAAATTATATTAAATTAATTAAAAATGATATTTTTATTATTAGTAAGCTTGAAAAGTATAAAGACATGCACATACATGCAGTTTGCTTTTTGTGTGGGGCCAGTGGGACTAAGACCATCGCTATCCGGAATCTGCTGCCATATTCAACGGAGGGTTTTGGATATTGAAGGCCAAAAGGGTGACTGTTCACGTTGCGTTTGGGTGGAAATATAAAAACTAAACTAAAATTAGGCTTTAGAAGGTGGAATGTTGTGTGTGGAGTGGGAAAAGGAGCGAAGGTGGTTGGTGCGGCGGAGCTGGCTAGAGTTGATTACGATTCTCTCTTTTTGAAATTTTAATTCCTAAAAATGTTTTCTTTAAGGAAAGTGCGTTATGGGACCTTTATTATTATTATTTTCTTCTTTATAAATGGTAAGATATCTGTCTTTCTAATTCCATAAACGCCTATATATGATGCGAGAAAGGCTTTCCATTGTCATCACCTCACTCTCTCATGGCCTCTCTCTCTCTCTTTTTCTTTCTTTCTTTTGGGTGTCTCTCCGCGCAAGCCACTCAGTTCTGTTTAGAAGAAGAAAACAAAGGTGGTATGTGTTATGCCTGGCTCCCTGTATGCCACAAGCACTGACCAATCAAGGTGATCGGCCGTCGCCGGTGGCGTGCGAGGAGCCAAGCATACCTCTCTCTCTCTCTCTCTCTCTCTCTCTCTCTTACTATTAATTGATTTGCTTGCTTATTTCTTTTCTGTTTTACCATCTTCGTCTATATCATCAACACAGAAGTTAATTTTTCTTACAATATTGACACAAGGTACCAACTCTTTCGTGCACTTGAATTTTCTTTTTTTCTTTTCCTTAAAAAAATTATTTCTTGTTTAACATTTCAGAAAATTAAAACGGAAACAGGAAATTAAGGAAAAACATAATTGGATTGTAATTCAATCTGTTACTAAATAATCAAGGGTAATAAAGTAATTTCAAATTAACAACAAGTTATAATGAATTAATTAAGAAAAATGAATTTTGGAAGAAAGAGAGATATTTCCGTGTGTTGATTTGTCAAAAAGCTTCCATGCCCTAAAATCACGGAGCGAGCGAGTGAAGCAACGGCAATACAGCTAAGGGAATGTTGAAACTCCTTTCCATTTGGGTACGAAGAATACCAACACAGTTGTGTTCTCGTTTTAATTTTTTGAGCTCATTCCTTACATACAAAAAATGCGTTCTATTTGTTTTATATATTTTTGTATTACAGAACATTGTCTTGTAATAATTCAGTTGCAAATGTAAGACTCTCCTACTTCAATGTTTGATTTTGCTTTTTTGTTGGGTTAATGCATCTAATTATACAAATGGGCATTTGATGGAACAATATATTTATTTATTTTTTAATTTAATGATGGACTTCCAATTGCTATCAATAGTTTTAACTCAAGAAACACAATTCTTACAAACTTTGTAATTTATTTAAATAAGTACCCCTTCATGAGTGTACATAGCCTTGTATATGTACACATATATATTATTTTGGTCACTAATTTTTATACGTTAAAGTAACAAAAAAGAAGAAGAAGAAGGCAAATTTCTTAATTGTAAAAATGCCAAGTTGGCCTTAGATAATTGTAAATCCATTAAAGGGCATTTGGTGTGGGTTGGCAGTGTCTGCTCAACAAAATTGGAACCATGAGGATAACCTTAACCTCAATGAGGTATTTAATTCATTATATTCGTTCAACATGTTTATTTATTTATGTCTTGAGATATAAAAATATTGATTGAATATTTGCATTCTAGATTTTCTAACCTATCTTTTTCATTAGAGAATAAGACAATAAAATTAATCTATTATTAATCTTTTTTTTTTGGGACATGGTTGATCTTAAGTATGATTTCGTGAATTTTAATTTTAAAAATAAGATCCTCGTGAACCAATTGTTATTGATACTATGCATAATATTACTTTTTTCTTTTTTGAAGAAATGCATAATATTACTTGAGCAATATAAAAAGTAAGAAAATAATCTACTCTTTTAATATAATTAAATACTTTGAATAGAGTACTTATTTCATTTTGTAAAACCCTTTCTTTAAAAAAAAAAACTTTCAATTTTAGAAGCAAATCTAAACTAAAATATCAATTAAAAATGATTTTCAATTTAATATCTTCGAATTGATTAATTGGAAAGTTGTGGAGTCTGATTTCTTATTATTTTAACATTTTCAATATTATTGTTCAAAATTTTTTGTGATAATGATTTAACAGTTGAGTTTTTTTTTTTTAAATACAAAATTTTCATTACTTTGGTTAAGAAGAAAATGCTGAATATATTTACTGTATTACATAAAAATAAATTCATTACTTAATTTGATTTCATAACCATAGAGTGCATAAAATGATTTAGAAAATACTTCTAGTATTTTTGTTCATATACTTTATGCTTTCCTCTCATATTAGACCCTATGTTGTCAGCCTAATATCATTGACATTAGCATCAAGATCTTTCATTCCGTCTAAAAGCTCACTAAAAATGTTATTTCTTGGAATAATATTTAATTTTAAAAAATTTTAAAATGCTTTTATATTGTTATTTAATTTATTAATTATTTTGCATGTCTTGAAACAAAAGGTATTTGTTCTTCATGACTTGCATAAGGTGTACACTCTAAGTATAATTACAAAATGATTTATTTTTTTTAATTTTTTGATAATTAAAGTTTTAATTTCATTTGTTATAAGTTGTATCAAATCATTTTGTGTGTTATGTCTAAGTTATTGACTGTGTTTTTGTCCGTTTGAATGGTAAATATTTTTGCCTTATTTATTCAAATTTTATGATCATTCAATTAAATTTAAAAATTTTTCATTATTCTTTTGATCTAATTTGCTATTATTTTCCTCCAAAATGTCATATTTCTTTTAGCAAAAGTTTTCATCTTCATAATCGATTCTTACTAGTATTTACTTATGGATTTTTTTTGGATTTTTTTGGTTTTTCTAATTAATTATCTTATTTTTTTATAGTCCAATTTTCAAATCAACTAGCAAATCATTTTTTAATCCAGTGGTAAAAGAGTTTTAATGATTTACATTTTTCAACTGAAGCTCCCACATTCAAATGATATGTTTTTTAATTACTACTCAATACTGAAATTATTGTGAAGTAATATTCTAACTAAAGCAAACCTAATTAAAGAAAACTCCACTAACTAAATAAGCCGCTAAGGAACGAAAATTGGATGCACCATTTTAGACCAATGTAGAAGCCATTGGACAATAAATCTGTTACTCGTCTTAATAGTGCATTAATTTTGTAATATTATAAGCTCTAATTGCATCCTCTCATCATCTTCTTGGATTGAAGACAATTCTATTTGTTGAGCATAGGTTGTTTTTAATTTCTTATTCAAGCATGAAACATGGAAAACAATATATAAACCTTTAAAGTATGATGATAGTTCTAGTTTATGAGCCATTTACCTAACCAATTGAAGAACTTCATAAAATTTGTACGCCAAACGAGCTAGTTTCTTATTGGTTTTTAGAGAGCAAGAAGTTTTCTTGAAAGGTTGTAGACCAAGGTGTACTCAATTACCCAAGTTTAAAATTCGTCTCTAACTTATTTATGTGCCATCATCTTCATTATGTTTAAAGTTAGATACAAGTTTTTTTTTTTTTTAACAAGAAACTCAATATTGAGTCCTTTACTTTTATGTGAAGAAAATTTTCACTATAGGTGCTTGAAAGACCAGCTTTTATTTTGTCTCAATATGATTGGTTAGGACTAAATTAAAGTAGTACTAACTCTTTCTAATAAAAATATTTTTGGTACCGACATTAAATTTTATTTCAATTTTTTTTAAATCCCATAATATAGGTTTTAACTTCCTAAGCCATGTGATTCCTAAAAATATGTCATATTTACCCAAAGGTATGACCTTCATTGGAATTTCACTCCTAGCATATCCCATTTCAATTGCTTATAATCTGGCATCATTAACGACTTTCATACAATTTTCTATTGATGAGCATGTCATACTAGTAACATCATTTCTTTGGTCACTTTTTCTTTAGGCTTTCATGCATTTTCAAAACAAAAATACAGTATGTAAGCCCTAACTAGGCAATTTAAAATAATGTAAATTAGACTAGTTAATTTTTTTTTACTTACGTAATAAAATCATCAAATTTAAATGTTAATTAATTCAATGATAATAACAATAACAATAAATAAATTATAATAATTAAAGAGAGTAGGAATTTAAACACAGTAATTTTTACATGGTTCAACTATCCTTGTTTACGCCCATTCTTCCAAGTAACCTGCTTGACAATTCTATTCAAATCTTTTTGTCATGCATGAGAATGAAATACATTTTGAGCAAATACAAGGAGATTTACATAAGTTCCTAGATTTCTTAATCTACTTACTTGTTCTTTGAGATTCTTCATTATTATATAGCTTCAACCCTTTATATTTAAATTTCATTAACCTTGATTAATTATAAATTCAAGCTCAGTTACACATCTCACTGAAACATTAGTTTACAATGATGTTTGTTATTGTCATTCATTATTTTGCGGCTTCAACCCTTTATTTTAGGACTTCATTAACCTTGATTGATTCTAAATTCAAGCTAAGTTACACATTTCACTTAAACATCAGTTTACAATGATGTTTGTTATTATCAAAATAAGTTATCACATTTTAATCATGTCAAACCATACGGTTAAAAATCTTCTTCTTTTTTATGATATAAAACATTTTATATAAAGATACAATAAATCCGTATATTAAAACATTGCAAGTTAATGATTTTGAATCGATTTATGTACCTCAACATACCATATCAAAATTTAATCAACTTAAGCATGTTCCAAGTTCCAGCGTTTCAAACATAACTAATTTAAATATTTGAATATTTTTCTACTATATACATAACCGAATCAAATTTTAAGAATGATTTCAAAATTTGATTTCATTTAGCCATATTTTTCAATTTAATCTTTTTCCTCCTTTTGACATAAAAAAAAAGAGCAACTAATATGACTGTTCATGTATGCTAAATGTGTTTGGTTTAAAAAATAGCTTGTTCAAGATTTAATAGTGCAAAAAGAAGCAAATTTCAAGGCCATAATAGGAAGCATTTTAGTTCACCAATCATTTAGTTCACAAACCATGTGAGAGTTCTAAACCATAAAATTGTAAAGCTAGTTTGGAAAAAATTTTCACACTAAACATTTATAATGTCTCACATACATAGAATTATTGCCTCTCAAGTGCAGACAATATAGACTCCATTCGAATAAGTCATATAGAGTGTATATCTAAGGTTTTCACCTAAATGTTTAAGAGATAAAAATATTTTGTGCATAAACATCTTTCAAAGTAGTTTGAAAATGAGACACTTTCTCTAAGTATGTATTCCCTACTTTGCAAAAACAAGGGTAACACCTCTCCCTTATTGCAAATCATACTCATTTATGTAACTTATTAAAAACTTGACACAATAGGTGGTTTGAAAAGCAAAATATATGCAAGGAGCCATACATCAATTAGCTAAAGTAAAATATTTTTTATAGTGATCACCTAAACTTCACCAACACTAATTTACATCAATTCAAACACTTCAAAAGGATTACATGTATCAACCAAATGAGCATTTAAGCAAGAACCAAGACACATTGAAGACATATCCAATTTTTGTGGCAATGCTATTCGTTCTACACTTCATAATACTCACCATCCAACATTAATTCCACACTTTTGTATTCCCAATAATTAAGTAACTTAAACCACTATTTTTTTAAGCATTGGCATCCATCTAAAACATATAAGACACTAAATGCATTGATCTAATATTTTCTTTGATAAAATTAGCCTAAATGATTGTTTTACAAGATTTAAATCAATCTTAACCATTCTACACTCTTATGATATATGGCTAAGTGGTTTTAATAAATCTACCACATTTATGTCATTAATGTTTCAAGGTATAATATACATCAATTATCAAGGCATATGGTTAGGCATATCAAACAATCAATCATCTTTACAACATTACACAAGTACTTCTGATCAATTTATAATGTCAATTATGGAACCAAGGTTTACCATAATTGCCTATGTCTATGAAATTTCCTTTTGCATTGTATCAAAGTATTAAATGCTTTCCTTTTCCATGCAAGTTTGGAGAACTCTGAGATATTACTAGTCACAAGTCTTGAACATCCACTACCAAAGAAGTAATTGATCTTGATCTTCGAATGATCCTACATTCAACACTTAACAATTTGCTTTTGGTACTCACTTATCAATGGGTCCATATGAATTAAAAAATATACTTAAGCAGCCAAACCAATTTTGCATTATTCCTTAACCTATATCTATATGCAAGATGTCCTACTTTACTATAATGAGTTCATCTAGTTTGTTCTTGAGATGATACTTTGATAAAATAGTTTTTACAATACTTTTAAAAGTTAATTCGTTTATACCTAAGGCTATTCTTGTCAAAGCTACATTATTTTCTCTCTATAAGCATATTCAAGGTATTTTGGCCTTTGGTGAATTTCTCAAGAAGTAGCTTTAAACTACTTACTTTTTTCTTCAATTCATCATTTTCTTTCTCATGCTTATTTCCTTCTTCTAGGTTATTCTTATTTTCTCAATAACTAAGACTAATTTTTTCTTTCTTCTTTTTCAAATTAATCACAATCTACCCTAAGACTAACATGCTTCTTTTTTAAGGCACTTAGCCTAAATAATTGTCTTTTTAATAATTCATATAAATCTTTAAATGCATTAATTAGAAAATTCATTATGTCATATTAGCTCCAAGATAGAATCACTTATCTCATTTTGTCTTCATGTCCCGTGAAACAAATATTACCCATCATTTACACTTTTTCATTTTTTAAGGAGCTCTCTTCTTTATCATCTTAAGTAACTTTTAATGCCTTCTTCTTGAATTTTTTCTTGTTCATCATTAGACATTCAGCTCTAATTGTCTCAAGGTCTAACATTCATAGCAAATGGTTGGATTTCTCCTGGACTCCAATATAAAAACCTTATTTCTTCCTTTTTTTTGTCCTTTCTTAAAGTCTATTTTGTTCTTCAAGAATCTTTTGAACTTGTGATGAGGTGGTGCCTTCACCTTCTTGACTTCCCTCATCACTAGAGTTCCTGTAATCGATTGTTGTGGACTCGAGGGCAACTATCATCATCTTCTTCATATCATTCTCTCTTTTTAATCATAATTTCTTAATTTATAAGAGACCTTATGGTTTCTTCCAGTAAACGCTTGTTACGATCTTTGCCTTGCATGATTGTCATTACTTTGGTCTTAAAATTTAAAAGAAACATATGAGAATATTTCTTACCATCTCGCATTAGGATAAATACAAGTATAATTTTTCAAAGTATTTATAATGTTAATGATTCTAGTGAACATTTCATTAATACTCTTTTCCAGTGTCATCTTAAAAGGTTCATAACTATGAACTAACATACTAATTTTTTATTCTTTCACATAATTAGTTCCTTCGTGTGTGATCTCAAGTATGTTCCAAATGTCATGAGCACTATTACATACATAATATCCTATTGAATTCTTCTTGATCTAGGTAGCAATACAAGATGTTCATTACTCTAGCATTTAAAGCACTTTCTTTTTATCATTCTCATTATATTCGCTTTCCTTTTCTTTTCAACGTCTATTCAATTTATAGTTTTACTAGGGACATAGGGTCCCTTCTCAACTATTTTTCAAATATTAAAATCAATTGATCTAAAGTAAATTCCCATTCTAGCATTTTAATAACTATAGTCATTTTTATCTAAAAATGGAAGTCTAGTTATGAAGAGTTTTCTACAACAGTGGAACTGATGGTTGCCATAATCTTTAACTCTAAGTAATTAAAATTTTTAAACAACTAAGAGTATCTTGCTTTAATACTACTTATTGGTCCTAATTAGATAACCAAAGAGGGGGTGAATTATGTTATTTAATATTTTTTTGCTTATTAACAAGATTATCAAATCTAAACATTATAATAATAATAATAACCGTAAATAAATTGCAATAAGTAAAGATAGTAAGGACAATATATTTAAATATAGTGATTTTTGCACGGTTCACTTATCCTAACCTACGCCTACACCTTCAAACAACCTGCTTGAGAATTTTTCACTACTCTTTCAACTAGGTATCCACTTAGTTATTCCAACCAAGAATTTGCACTACAGTGAATCCTTTAATCTTATAGCCTAATCCTCATAAGATAAAAGTTTACAAGATTAAAGAAAACTCTCTCATAAAAGTAGATATAAATAACAAAAGTTTTAGATCCTTCGCACACTTGCTTAAGATGATTTGATAAAGATGAAGAATGAGTAAAAGCTTTGATTTTAGAAAAAAAAAAATCGTATTAAAACTCTTTGTGCATGAATAATTTGTTCCCTATATTTTTTCAAATTTTATTTTATATCATTCTTAAAAAATATATCAATTAGACATAACTTATGGCAGTTTAAAGACTTAAAATTCATTAAAGCAGTGGCACTGAGTCACTAGGTGGTGGTACAGATTAAACTAGCTATTAGAGATAAGTTTTTCAAAAACTTCTTGTTTGGGTAGTGACACTAACTATTTAGGTGATAGGACTAGCCAAGTATGGAAACTTAGGTGATGACACTTATTGTTGGGTGGTGGCACCCCATATTTGGGTGATGGCACCCCTTATTTGGGTGATGGCACTAACCAATACAACATTCTAAATGTCTTTAGCCTATACTTTGCTTGGTTTTTATATTTTTCAAATTGGCTCTCTAAAGCCTAATCTTTCTTAGTAGAAAGTACATGCATCTCTTATTTTCAAACAATCCATTTAGATTTAAAACACTTTGCAAATCATAATTTCATTCAATCTCTTTTTTTCATGCATGAGAATAAAGTATATTTTGAGCAAATGCAAGCTGATTTATACAAGCTTCTAGATTTTCTTATATACTTTCTTGATTTTTAAGCTTATTCGTTATTGCATAACTTTAAATCTTTTAATTAGCATTTCATTGGTTTTGATTGATTTCAAGTTCAAGCTAATTTACTTATTTCACTTAAACATTAGTTTACACAGATATTTGTTATCACCAAACAAATTATCACATTTTAACTATGTGAGACCATGGGGCTGATTTGGTTAATAATAGGTAAGTGAACATTATCATTCTTCATAGTGTTGGACCAATTTTTTTATTTCACATCACCTTTGTCAAAATCATTAACCTCTTAGATTATTACTTTTATTGTCTCGTCTTGTTACAAGGCTAACTTAATAGCTAGAGCTATATGTCGAATATTGCAACTTGGATCTTCATTGTATCCTTCAAGCCATTGATAAAACACTGAACAAAGAAATGCTTTAGGAGCTTACTATTTCTAGTCATTATTTGATTACTTTCCTAATAAGAGTATCATAAATGTTGGAAATATATCATGAAACAATATTTTAACAAAACTATCTTAATTGATCTTATTACCTTTTAATGGCTTCTCCCCTAAAATAGGTTGAAGCTTAACCAACATTCTTTTTTATGCAATCTTTTGATATTGAAAAATTGATTGCATTTCAAACCTATCCACTAGGATTTTCTCTCTCGAATTTTTCAAAATTTTTGGTTATGTCCGTTTCTCCTTGATTGGTAAATTTATTGTCATCATCACTTGAATCTTCCACTTCAGCGATCATTTAGTGCAATTTCAATTCTATAGCTAACACACTAGCTTTGACAAATTTGAAAGATGTTTCTTTAATAACTCTTTTAATTGCCAATGACATTTTTTAGCCCTTTATGTTGTTGTCCTTCAATCCTTTCTAACATAATTATAGTTAAAAATGTGCTTTGTAACCAACTCTTATGACCAAAGGAGAATATGCAAATAGGAGAAAAAATAAGAGAAACATTTCTCAAATTTTATTGAACTTTTCCATGAATCTTGATATTGTCTTTTGCATTCTTATAAGCCTAAGATTAAACTTACTAAGAAATACCTAATTAAAAGGGAAATAAAACAATGAAGGAAAACCTATTTAATGAAATAATGTAACCAAGAAAATCCAATTATGGAAAAACTAACTAACAAAATAAGCCAACTAAGAAAATTCTAATTAAGGAAAACCTAACTAATAATTAAAGTGAACTAAAGTTTTACCAACTAGTCTTCGCCTTAAGAATTCTTTGCAATCGAAGCTTTAACATTAAAGAATATCTAGCTTTAAGCCAATGGTATTAATTATTTTAGGTAAAGAGTTACCCTCATATCTTATAACTTTTACAGCTCATAAACAGATAAGTGCTAGTATGGATGAGACTAAATGACAACTTAAAGATGATAAAAAAGAAAAACTTATTCTTTTGTTTGGTAAAGAAGGTTTCAATAGATGAACAAATAAATTACGTGCACTCTTCTCTTGAGAAAATACTTTGTTTGAGCTTTCATTGTAGCTATCCACTTTCATCAGATTGACTTTAGGCCTATGCATTATGGGGTGATTGTCTAAAGTCCACTAATTTGGGGGCCTCAAATTTATATGTGCTTATAAATTTTATAATTTTTTTGGGTGAGATCTTTTAAAAAATAAAACTTTGGCCTTAAACATTTAGCTTGGTTTGAACATAAATAAAATTACATCAAAATATTTTGAGGCCTCAAATTTTATATAAGCTTATATTTATATTTTGAGGCCTCATTTGAATTATTGCATTGGACCCAAAAAACTCAACCCTGTCTTGACTTTTTCAAAATTGAAAGAAAGGTAGAGAAGTCCTCAAGCAATTGTTTGAAGGCATGAATATAGGCAAGGTATGATCTAGGTTATATTTATATTTTTGAGACCTCATTTCTTGTAAATAATCATCTTGTATTTATGATACTAGGTTCAAAGTATAGAGTATCAGTTTGGTGTAAATCTTGGTTGGGAATGACCAAGTGAGAATTGAAAGAAAGCTAAAGAAGTCCTCAAGCAATTGTTTGGAGGTGTGAAGATAGGCAAGGTTGTCAAACCACATAAAAATCTTTTGTTTAACTCCCTTTCTCTTTCTCTTTTCATTTATTGTAATTCATTTATTATCATTATATTTGTGATTAAGTAAATTTATGACATTGAAACTTGGACCTCACAATATAAGTAAAAAAATTTTAATATACTCAATCATCTGTTTCTTAGTTTGCATAGTTAAGTTTGACAATATATACATATATATATATATATTATATATATATATATTTATGCTAGCATTCATATGTCTATCCTTCTAAAGTGCATATAGCACATTAAATTGAAATTAATTCGAGCTGCATCAGCCATGTTATTATAGTATAAGAGATGCCAAAGTGAGTGAAAATCTTGGTTAAGATTATCTTATGAGGCAGGATAAGTTTCTTAATTTCACAGGTGTGAACCATGTATGTAACTATGATATATGGTTAATTCCATTACACCTTTCTAAACATCTTGTTTAAGATCTAAGCAATAATATTAGTTGCTTGATCCTTATGCTCTGCTCAATGCATAACAATTTGTCCTACAGCATGGTGCAACATCTTAGCTATAACATTAAGGGAGCTATTTATAGCCCTTATCTTAATAGGTGAATGATCACTTAACATGATAATAGTCTCCGCATAACTATACCCAAATGCAGTCAATGGTATTCTAGTTTTATAAATTATGGGTCCATCATCAAGTATGCTTAGAGGTTTAGCTAGACCATGGTATGAAACTAGATAAATATTCCCTTTACATTATTAGTGATGCATGATTTATTCAGGGCAAACTCAAGATTAGTAAAGAAAACCGTGATTAATTTTAGGAATACAAACAAGTCTAAATTGCAAATTGAAAACCATTTCATTACATCTAAGATAAGCTCTAATTCTAAGCTATGTAGATCATCAAAATCATTGAATCTCCTTCAAGTTATGCTCTTCCAATTGAAATCACTATGGAACTTTAGTCTATAATCTTTATCTTATAAAGGAAAGTGCTTATCATTCCTTGATTTCCTTCTCTTCTCAATATCTTTAAAGGTTAAAGCATTCTCTTTGCATTTTGAGGTGACATGCTTGACGAGAAATATGCTCTCTAATATCTTGAATGGTTACCTAGTTATTTTAAAATGGAGTTATGGATGGACATAGGATGAGTGTGTTTAAGGATTTGAGCATTAACTTGAAGGATTTTGAAGGTATTTTAAGTAGATTAAGGAAAAAAGTAACATCATTTAAAGAATGAGAGACACATGGCTAGAGAAAGAAGCAACATCATTTAAAGAGGGAGAGATATACAACTAGGGTTTGGGAAAATTAAGAGAAGATTAAATAGATTCTTTTATATACTCGTAGGGCCAATCTTATCAAATAGATAAGCGATGGCTATGCCTCGCTACTACTTGGGTTGATATCACTGGTCAAGCGGACGATGATACTGCTAAGCCATTACATATCGTGATATTTTTGCCTTGATCACGATTTTCTTTTTCACAATATTCGTAAGTATACGAATCACTCAAGTATAAAGTGAAATCCTAAGATTGAGTCATCATCCCTTAGGATTGAGTAAAAACTAAGCTATATACCATTAGTATCCTAATCAAACTTTATTTATGGACTGAAATTTGCATGAATTAAAATGGAAACAAAAAATTAAAATGCCAAGTTGAGCTTATTGCAAGCAAGATAGAAAAGGAGTAAAAATGATCTCATAATGGTAGTGTACCTAAGGATTCACTTCATTTAATTTCTTAAATGTTTGGTTGATTAATCTAAATCATCTCCTATTATCTCATTACTTAGACGTAGTAAGTGGGTCGGTTGGGTAGACACGATCTATACTCATGTTATGTCAAATTATTATGGGTTGTGCTTAGTACAACCCATATTGCTACTTTGTTGTGTCATGTCATGTCAAATTTTATGTAACATGTGGCTTAACACGACCCATGGCTAAGTACATTTGAATTGTGTCATGTGATATCGTTTCATGGTGGCCCACTTTTGACGCATATTCAAATTTATTTAAAAATATATTTTTAAAAATTAGATTTAATAATTTACTTAAAAAAATTAAGAGTAAATGTCTCACAAGACCCTAATATATTAGGGATTTTCAAATTAAAAATCTTATACAACGAATTTTGACTTGAAATTCATATAGATAAAAAAATATCCAAACTGCTTTACAAAAAGTTTCATAATTTTTTGAGTAATTACGTTATTTTTAAAATTTTTTGATAATATAAATTATATATATATTTTTTAGTACTCATAAAATTATGAAACTTTTTGTGGCGATATCTTCAATATTTCTTGACTTTTGTGAAAAATTTTAAATCAAAGTTCATTGTATAAGATTTTCAATTTATGTACCTTTTTTTTTTAAATTTTTTAACAAGGTTCAATTTATACTAAATTGATAGATTAATGTTTGATTTGTCACTTTTAAAATATAAGAGTTTAATTGGTAACATGGGTAAACATTAAAGTTTTATAGGACCTTTGCCCAAACATTAAACAAATAACATTAATATTTTATTTACAAATAATTTCAAGATTTACAAACTAAAAATGAAAGAAATTATAATTTATTTGTATTTTAAAATTTTGATTATCATTCTACATGCACTTTTCAAATATCTAAGAAATGATAATGTCTAAATTTATCTCTTTAATCTTTTAGTAGTCTTTGTAAATTTCACTATCTTCATGGGATATATCAATTATTACATCACAATCACTTCGATCTTATTGTTTGTGGCTTTTGAGATATAGCTGATCACTATATCCACAAGCAAAAGCACCAAGATTTCTTCTTTATGGTTCAGTATACATTACAACATGTACCTCAATTTCTCTAGCAATAGTATATTGAGTTTATCTTAGTGGAGGGCTTACTATTAGTTCCATAGTCTCACATGACTTAAATACCATGACTTGTTTGACGATAACAAACATCATTGAAAATTATGTTTAAATGATACATGTGGCTTAGATTGAACATGATGACAATAAAATGCTAATATGAAGGTTTAAAAACTATGCAAAAAATTGAAGAAACTTAGAGGTCAAATAAGTAAATTGAGACATCTAGGAACTCACGTAAATCTCCTTTTAAGATAGTTTACATTATCATGCATCATTAAAATATTCAAAAGGAATCATTTTTTCTAAAGTTCTAAAATCATAATGAATCATCTGAAAATATGAGAGATGCATGTGTTTTTCAATATTAAAAAAAAAACACTTGTACTTCAAAGAACTAATTTAAAAAATACTAGGATAAAGCAAAGGACGGCTAAGGACTAAAATTAATTGGTGTCACCGCCTAAGTTACTATCTTGACTAGTGATACTGCCCAACAGGCAATGTCACCGTCAAAACAGGCAAGTTTAGTTTTTTATGGCTAGTTTAATGAAATGTTTTGCATAAATGACCAAAGATATATGTAACGACCATAATTTAAAGTGGGGAAGTAAAATGATATCTGAAACCATTTGGGCATTAATTATTCACTTCATATTATCTTGCTGTTGTCTTTCTCTCTCAAGATTTAAAAGCATTTATGTCTTTCATGTCAAAATGTTTTTGAGTAATTCAATGTGACTTCTAGGGCTTATTTATAATCACACTCTTGAAGAGAGTTTCATTCTTGTACTTATTTATACTCTTTGTGAGATTAGGTTGGTTGATGAAGGGATTTATCAATGTTGTAAAAGATCTTGGTTGAGGACACAACTAAAAGGCTTCTTGTAAGCATTAAATTATTTGCTAGTGTGATCTAATTGAAAGATTCCCTTAGATTCATACATTTAACCAAGTAAGCAAAATTAAAATTAAAATGCTTTTTTCACCCCCTTTTTTGGTTGTCATTCATAGGGCCAACATTTACAACCATTTTGGATATAACTTCTGAAACATATAATTCACACATTTCTATTAGTAATGTATGCGCATCATGTTGTACTTGTTCAATGTCTACAGATTCTTTGTTCATTAAAATTCTTCTAAATATAAATTTAGTCCATTTAATTTAATTCTAAGGTTCGTTATTATAGCTAATAGATATAGGTAGTGCACTATCGATATATTTTTAAAATTTTAATTCCATTGCATTTAACATGCGAACTTAATCTATTACAACCTTTATTCAATTTAAACAATCAACTATTTGTTACTAATTGACTAAGTAGTAAACATGTTGTTGAATAGTAAATACCACCAAAAATATTAGTAGCAATATAAATTTTTTTCAAGAAATCAAAATTATTTTTAATGCATCCCAATCCTCATTATTTAATTATGATTGAGGAGATTTTTCAACAAAATAAGAAGAAAAAATATATCTTTGTATGAATATGCATAGTCTAACATTAGATATGTTAAGTTGCACCTAGTGTTATATCTAAGATGGAATTTTTAGAATAATTATTATTACTAATATAATAATATCTGAAATCTTATATTTTATTAACATTTTATCTAACAAAATTTAATACAATTTATAATTTTTTAATTATGTTTTTTTATATATTATAAACCATCTTTTTACATATAAATTAACTATATGTCATGCACATTTAATATGAAATAATTTACTATCTAGTATTTGTTAATATTTCAAGATTTCTATAGAACTACTATTATTACTTGCATTATCAAAACTAATCGAAAGTGCTTTATCTTTAAAATTATATTCATTTGAAGCATTTAAAATAAATACTGCTAGAATAGATGATGAACGTGGTGCTCAAATTGTTTGAAATTAACAATTATTTTTTGCTTTTTCCAATTATTGTCAATAAAGTGAAATGTTAGACACGTGTAACTCTACTCAAATTGTGATAATCATATATTAGACGTAAGGGTTATTTTACATTCAATATGAAAAGAAGTTTCGATTAAATTCTTTTATGTTATTTATAAAGATGATAGATATCATTTTTATAAGTACTTCTTCAAAAGCTTTTAAAACTCAATTTTAAAGCATATTGAATCGTTTCCTTAAAATTATCTTCTTTTACAATTGAAAATGGTTGTTCAGTTTCTACCATATATGTAGCAATTTTTCCCCTGGCTTTTAACTAATTGTATTGGAACATAATCATTGTTCAACTACTCGTACTTAATTATGTTTGTTTGCTAATTTACATCTATGTGATTGTTCATGTTCTTAATTGTAGGAACAGGGAACAAATCCTCAAAAAATGGAATGAGTTCGCAATCCAGTTTCACTTTCGACCTAAATTAAAGTCAAGCTTGCATTTGTTACAAAAAACGCTTCCTCTTTCACCATATATTTAATTCTTTAATGGTGAAATAATTTCAAACTTCACTAGTATGTTTTTTCATTGACCTAAGAGGAGTTTTACCATGAACTCAAGGGGAAGAAGGAGGGGATTGACTTATAAATGCACTAGGACTAGGTGAAATCAAAATACTAACATTTACATCTTTAATAAAATTTAGTTGTTGTGGTGTAACATTAAATTCACCATGAAAACTTAAGTTAGGTGATGAACTAACCATCTTAGTTTTTTTTTTAAAAATGCAAAATTGATATAAATTCAAGAAATAAAGTAGAAGAGATCACCTTGGATGAAAATTCTTTAGAGTCGAAGAAGAAACTCACCAAATGTTGAAAGAGCGTTTGAGTATGTAAAAAGATATTTCAATATAATAAGCTAACAGATAATAAAAATTAAAAAGCTTATGAAAGAATTAATAAAGCTTAAGAGAGAATTTGATTAAGAGAGCTTTAGAAATAAGAAACCTGAATGTCTTGTGTGATGAAATGGGTAAGAATATGTAATATTTATAAGTTTTAATTTTTTTTATTTCTTAAAACACCTTGTGAATTTTGTCATTTATAATTATTGGGAGGGGTAAATTAGTTTATAAATTATTTGAATGTAGATGAATTGGTTAGAAAATTTTACCCCTTAAAATGGCTTTTATATGGTTATTAAGAGGTTAATTAGTCTTTATACAATTTTAAAGTTAAATAAATCTTTTAAACATTTTTACCCCTCAAAATTAGTCTTTAATACCTATTGGAAGGACAACTTTTCTGCCATTGTATTTTGTCACCCATAAAACCAACTCATTTCATCCAAAATTATGCCTATTTGAGAGAACAAGAAGGAAATAAAAGAGGTCGATGAATACTTGCCCTTCTCTTAAGCAACAAATTAAAATTAGTTTTTTGTCAAGCAAAATCCACAAAAATACATTTAACTTGCTCGTTCTTTAAAAATCTAATCTGATTTCACCCTTCCATCAGAAATTGAGCTTCCACAATGGAACAGTAAGGTATCCATCTTGATTCTTTCTTTAAAATTAGTTTTTGTACGATATTTAATGAAATAGGCTCATTCTTTCTTCTTTCTTGAGAAATTTTCAAAATTATTTTTGTAATTTTTTTGAGAAATCTCCATCAATTTCATTTATGGTTAATTTTATTTAGTGTAGAAGTTAAATCCATCTTGATTTTTAAAACAAATCTTTCTATTGCAAGAAAACAATTACAAGTAGTTAAGTCATTGAAAGATGTTAAAGAATTCTTTCTCATATTATGTAAAAAGTTTTGGGAATAAAAAATTATTATAATTTAAGAAATATAGATGAACAAAAAGCAACAAAACCTCATGCAAAATTATGTTACTTTCTCTTTCTCTCTCATGTTAGATATGCTTACAATGGTGTTTATCCTAATATATGGTTATTTAAGATCTTTGTAGAGTAAATGATGTTCAGTTCTGCATGTTTTTTTTTTTCAATAGTAGCTTAATTATTCTTTTCTTCTTTTTCTCTATTAATTTCTAGATGGACCTTAGCTTTTTACTAACTTTATATATTTTTTTCTTTTTTTTTATTTAAAAATGATTGTATAAAATCATAATTATTAATGTAGCCTTGTATAAAGTCTTTCACTTCCCTTCTTTTTACTTTTTGAGTCTTTTCCTTTTTATTGGAATGAAAGTTTAACCATTTTAGGAATCAAATATGTTGCTAGCCAGAGAAAGAGGTTTAAATGTCTAAGAACTATGTAAAAGAGGCTACAAGTAAGATAACAATATATGATATCATAAGTCTCTTTGTTTCATCTTATAAAGATCTAACATTAAAGTCATACATGTAACAAGCTAGTTTTTTGAAATATGGATCGTCGTGCTAAAACACAATCAGTCGTGCTTCGTGTTAGACTGACACGTATGTAACAAAATATTGACTAACATGTTCACATTGTTAAACTTTTTTATTAAAGTTAGCAGGTCATATTAAGGATAATCCACATCAGATGGGTCGTGTTGACACACATGCTGACCGGTCTACTTGCCACCTTTATCATTACCCTTTTAAGTATCAAATGAGTGATTTATGCTCACCTTAGGCCTTAAGTATCTCATAATATCATAAAGCTTAAGGTTCACACATTCCTCAAGTTCTATCCTTTTTTTTATTGACTACCTAAGCAACATGTATTTCTCAATATCATAGAACTTTAATTGTACTTAGCCTATGTCTGAAACTAGAGTTACCCTCTCTAGTGTAAACCTTGATCTTTTAGATATCTCAACCTTTATATTCCAAAACATGCAAGAAAGGACTGATAAGGAAACATAATTAATATATAATTTCTTAGGTCTTAAGTATCTCTCAATATTCTAAGCCCTAAGGTTTTGTTTTTAACCTAAGCCTAATCTAGGGTTACCCTTCTCAAGTGTGAAACCCTTCAATGATAATTCAATCTTGCATATTCATTCGAACATAGTTGAGAACAATTATAAGGCAAACACTAATGAAAATTTGATACTCTTTATTAATGATGAATCGGTCAAATACTCGTTCAAAGAAACTACATCAATCTTAAAGATCTTGAACTTAGGTCTTCATAACCAAATTAAATTCCATTTAAACTATATTTGACAAACATGCTTAAGATAATTCCATAAAAGATCAACATAATAATAAAAAGAAGACAAAAGTTAAGAATTTAGGGAATCTTAATAATGATGTTTTGTCTCTTCTTTGATCCTTATCCTTAATGAATGCTTGAATCCTTGATCTTCATATTCAATCTTGTGTTTTCTCTCAATTATATTTAATTTTTTAAAACTCAAATTATGGTGGTTTCTAAGTCCACATAAAGCATAATCAAAGTTTTTACATTTAACATTTTGTAAAAGACCACTAGAACGTAAAGACTTCGATCTAGAAAAAAAATACATGACCAAGACAAGAATGCCAATTAAAAAAGACATAAACATAGCCACAAATGTACTTTATGAAAGAATTTGAAAAAATGATAGTCAAACAAACAATTAGCTTTACATTCAGTCCTAAAGGTTTGTCCCATTTACAGATGTTGCACATAACAACCAAAATAAGAAAAATGTAACTGAAGTCCAAGATCACATAATTTCCCAGTGAAAATAAGGTTTAATAAAAGGTTAAATAAGAAAAGCATTTTACAAAGACAGGTTTGAAGTGGGAATGTATCCAATATAACTCATAGACATGCAAGAATTATTAGTAATGTGTATAAAGAATAAGATAAAATATGTTTATTTTTAAATAAATGTGAGTTAATCGTCATATGGTTATTATATGTAAAGTCAAAGAACCATGATGAAGACTCACCCAGAGTGACAAATAGAGTAGAGAAAGCCGAGGTAATGGCAAAAGATTAAACTAGGACTTGTTTTAATATATTAACATTGACCTAACTAACCAACTTATTCAAGGAAGAAGAGTCACCAAAAGATAGATCCTTAGTGGCAACAAGAGTTATGTAAGTGCATGCCTTATAAAATTTAGATTTGGTTTGATTAAATCGTCTAGTCCTTCGTTTAGATTGTAAGTTGAAGTAATTAGAAACAAGATGCCTTGGTTCGTGGCAGTATCTTATGATTAGGATGAGGCATGAAAAGCTAAAATAGTATTAATTGATAGAAAAAAATGTTGAGACTTCAAGGTAGTAAGACAAACATCTTCGGTAAATAATTTTGTAACCATAGTATTTAGTTTGGGAAATAATCACTATGTAACAAAGAGGATCTGACTGTCTCAAATTGACATTCAAGGCCATAATAAACTAACAAACTCAAAATTTATCTCTCTGGTTTGCATAAAATTCGCATCACAATCATTATACCAATTTGATTTAGACAATGATAATTGATCCTATTTAGGCTTGGCCCGAAAATTTATGGCCCAAGTTCGACCCAAACCATTACCTTGGGCTGCTCGAACCATTACCTGACGAACGTTATAAATTAATGGGCTTGAGCCTATTCATTTTAAAAATATATGGCCCATGGTCTACCCATGTGAGTTTATTGGGCTTTATGTGGGCTATTTTTGGTTGTTAAATGAGTTTTATTTGAGTTTTATATGGATTATTTTTGGGCCTTAAATCGACTTTATTTGGGCTTTATGTGGGTTATTTTTTGGGCCTTAAACATGGGGTATTTGGGCTTTGTATGTGTTATTTTCATGTCATAAATGAGCTTGATTTGGAGTTTATGCAGATTTTTTAATATATTTATATAGACCTAGTAAAGGTATTGTATGAGCCTTATATGGGTCTTTTTATATTTTATGTACCTATAAGTTAACATTTTATAAATTATATTACTTGTTAATTTTAAAATAGATAATATAAAAAATTATGCACATACAATATTAAACAAATAATTGTATTTAATTAAATAAATATAATTTTAAGAAATTAATGCCTCACTACAAGATAAGCACATTCTTACTAGGTTGGAACTTACTAACTTGTCAATCATATACTTTCTTAATTTCATTATCCAAATAAGTACATCTTTAAATTAAAAAGATTACATAAACTTACATCTATTATATAACTTTTAATTTTCAAGAAAACTGTTATAATTAAATTCAGCTCGACATATGTTGATATTTACTAACTGTTCTATCATCTCTTTCAATCTTATATTATCTTGCATTCTTTTATTTGTCAAATCTCAATCCTCAAACATATAAGCCTTTCAATTATAAAAGGTGCCAAATTCGTTCTTGTATTTGACAAAACTTGACCATTCGCACTAAAAGCTTATTCGAATGCTACGATAAAAACAGGCACAAATAATATATCACACAGGCCATGACAGAAAGTACATGATACCTGTATCCATATGTTTTTTTACTGGGCCAATATATTAAAATCATTATCTTTATCTTCCACAAAAGGTTGGTCAAGATAACGTTTTAAATCTATGGCATTACTTGATGGTGCAATGTTTGATGAAGATTTTTTACTTTTAAAAATTTATAATGATCATAAAATATCAATAATATATTATTTATATAAGATAAATAAATTCTATTTTTAAAAAGTTATTATTATATATTATTTTAAATCATGATTATAAACCTTCCATTTGATATCTAGGATTAACAATAACACCTATTAAAAATATTGTAGGTATATTGTAAAATAATTATTAAAATTTTTTTCTCATTTCAATTATTACATTTAAGAACACTTCTACCTTGGAATAATTGTTGAACATATAGCAAATATTAGTTAGTTGAATTAAAACATGACAATTAGTAGGATTATATACGTAACAAAAAAATTTTGTCGCAGTATTAAAAACCTTAAGTAAAGCTCTAATAATTGTAGCAACTTTCCAATCATAATCTAAATATTGTGTAAGTCTATGTAAAGAGTGATTATCTAATTCAATAGAATACAAATTTATAATATCTTGAGATAATGTTGCTAATTTTACATTTATGTGGCATATCAATATTAATATTTCATCTTGTTTTATCTAATTCTTTACAACAATTAAAATATAACTCATGTTTTTCTTAACTTGAATTAATATTACAAAGAATATCTCTAATTTTTGAAATAGAATCAAATAAAAAATACAAACTATCTTGAACAAATAAATTTAAAATATGAGCACAACAACGAACTTTAAAAAAAATGATCTATCAAGTGGTGGTTGTAAATAACAATGTAAAAAATCTTTGATTACATCATTATTACTGGAATTATCCAATGTTAACGAAAATATTTTTTTTTTATGAACTTCTCACTTTCTTATTTCTTTAGGAATGATATTTCTAGTGGCGAAACCAGTATGAGGAGTTTCAACCATTGGAAATCAAATGATTCTGTTGCATAAATCCTAATTATTATCAATATAATGAGCAATTAAAGAAAGAAAACTCATTTGATTGGTCCATGTCCATTTATCGAAAGTAAAACAAAATTTTTCATTGAGACTTAAAAAAAAGGTTATTAAATTTTGTTTTTCACACAAAAAGTTTGTCATTATATCTCTTTTAATAGTAGCAATAGAAAATCTTTTATATTGGGGATTCAACCCCTTTTGAATTGTCCCAATTAAATTATGTTTATTTATAAAAGTAAATGATTGTTTTGTTTTAACAATATGATCAACTAATTTAGAACATGAACGTGATTCATCATATAAAAATATACTTAAATTACTAGATTGATCTTGACCTAATTGCATAAAATTTCTAATATTTATATTATTTTTATTTCGATAACTTTCGTAATTTCATTTGAAATGGCTTGTACCTCCAATAGAAGTATAAGTAAGAAGTTTATTATATATTATGCATTTCTTATTGCTTCATTTTTGCCATAATTTATTATTATTTGTACTCTATAAAAATAATTTCAAATAAAAGATGTCAATTTTATTCTAGATCTTATATTAACATTACTACTAGAATCAAGTTGAAATTTATTATGAAAAGTTGAAAAAGGAGAACGTTTAGATCCTAGACTGACATCTATATCTATAAATTCATTTTGCCCATTACTAGTAAGAGGAAAACTAACACTATTACAACATGTCATTTTTAGAAATATTTAAGTTCAATAAAAATAATATCAATAAATTAAAATATTCAACTAGAAAGTTAAAAAAAACTTGTTTGAATTTCGAAAAGAGTTGATTTGTAAACTTGAAAGATGGGAGAAAATGAATAGAGTTTGTGAGATAAGATATTGAAGAATTGAGAAAGATATTGGGAGAATGTTGCAATTATAAGTGATGAATTGAAAGAAAGAAAGTATTTATAAGAAAAATTCTTTTTTGCCCGTTGCTCTCATGATATTACCATTACTCACTTGATGTTACCATTCTCACTTTACATATACTAAAAATGCATGATGTACTTCAACATTGAGTTGAATTTGAAAGTTAACTATGTACATGTCACATAGTGGATTGGTAGTAGATAAAAAACCAAAAAATGTTACTCCAACATAATTGGGTGACTAAGATATTTCTTAGCTTTTTTGTAGTATTATAGTGAACTCGGTTAGGTAGCAATTGTTTTGGTAACTAGCTATGTCATATGTGGGTGAGGTGAGATCACGAGAGGCCAAGGGATATTATGTTATGGGCTCATGCATGCCATAGTTTGTTTTATTTATTATTTTATAATTTTATAATTTTATTTTATTAAAATTTATAAAATATAATTGTATTATTTTAAAAAAAAATTTAATTATATATAATATTAAAAAGTAGCATCAATTATTTTTATTAGATTTATTTATATTTTAACTTACACTTTTTGTTAAATATTTTAATAACAAATAATGATTATGAAATAATATAATTACTTCTATCAAAATAAAATTTATTAATAATTTAATTAGATAGATTTAAATATGATCCATTTGTTGGTCTTAATAGGTTGATTCAAATATAACTTATTTATTGATCCTAATGAGTTGGCCCAAATACAGCCCAATTATAGCCTGTTTTTAGTTATAATGGTTTGACCCAAATATGATTCAATTATGAACTAACAATTTACCTTAACAAGCTAGCAATGAAATATATCATAACTATGACCTAATGATTAATCTTAATGAGTCTACCCATCGCGTAGTCCACTTTAAATTTTAAGCTCACGGTCCGACCTATTATTCAAATGAATGGTCTTAGCTTGTCTTTATTAGTAAATGGGCCAGACTACAGCCTATCGAATTGGATCGTAAAATGGTCGACCCATGGGTTATGGGCCAAATGATGAGCTTGAGATCCTATAAAGTAGTCATCTCAAACTAAAAATCATTAATAGATTAATATGGTTTTTAATGCATGCAACTAAGAATACCATAAAGTTGAAACTGGTGGATGGTCAACTTAGCAATGGAGTAGCATTTATCAAGCAAATCCCAAACTTCTTTTGCAATACTAAGATGCCCAAAATTAGGACTTGATAGATGGAACATAGGTCTTACAAAACCATGTAATAATCTAATAATTTTTACTGTCTCGTTTTTCAAACATCTCATTATATTTAGAACTCTTTTGATCTTTATGTTTCGTTGACTTAATTTGGATACTTTTACAAAGTACTATTGTTTTTGTTAGCCCTAAGTAAACAATCCAAGAGAGGATAAATTGGATATTTTAAAATTTATTGCTTATATAGCAAGATTTCAACTTTTTTTGCAAAGATTAATTATTTCAAAAATATGTTCATAAATAAAAGTACAAAATTTAAAAGATAAGGATTAAAGAATGCAAACATAAAATTTTATGTGGTTTATCTCTCTCAACCTATGTCCATGCCTCCAAGCAACTTGCTTAAGGATTCTCCACTAGCTTCCACGAAAAATAATCCTTGGTTTTTCCAAACCAAGTCTCTTTATAAATGGTGAATTTGCTCACCACTAACCATAAACTCAAATGTTTATTTCAAACGAATATAACCTAGAAAAAACTCTTTTAAGAGTGGATATAAATACAATGAAAGCTCTAAATTTCACTAGTTTTTATGTTTAATAGATGAGATGAGGATTAAAATGAGTAAAAATGAACACCTTTTTAGAAAAGTATATATCTGAGCTTTTCAAATATACAAAACTTACAGAGAACACTTCTTGAAACCCTTTTATATTCCTTTTAAAAAATAAATCCATTAGAAAAAAAAAAGAGATTTTTAAGTCGTACATATTGTCGACATGGTGGTACCGTGCTTTCCTAGGTAGTACCATGATATAAAGCCATTAGACATAAATTTTAAGTTTTTAACCCGATCCTACAGTGGTATCATGGCTCGATATGGTGGTACACATTACCTACTACCTAGCAAAGTGCTACCATGCAAAGGATCCATTAGACTTAAAATTAAAATTTTTCTCTTGGTACCATTACTTGATGCAGTGGTACTACATTAAGCAATGCCTAGCAAGGTGCGAATATGCTTTTCGTAAGGTAATGTTGTTAGTGTACCATGCCAGTAATTGTCTAATGAGGCCTCACCGTGCTCTTCGTAGGGGCATTCTATTTGCCTAACACCACGGTAGTATCGCACCCTATCCATGGTGATGTCACGCCAACTAATGTGAGGAAAGCTAGCACCACCCTCTAGTAAAAGGGTACCACAGTATCTGCTAGATTTACTCCTTTGTGTTCTAAATGTGTCTTAACTTTTCAAAGTTTAAAAACATGCATTCTTTTGAGTCTAAGAAATGATAAAGTGTTGGAAAAAATCTTTGAAATCCATGATTTCTTTTGATAAAAGCATTTTATCTTTATGCATTTGTTAAAATACATAAAATCAAGGAAATTTATAAGTAAGCCTGGAATACTGAGCTCTTAGACTTTCTAAAGCTCTTAAACTACTTTCATGGTCTTTAACTTTCTTTTTATTACAAGAACTTCAATGTATGTGTTATACACTTTTCGAGTCCTTTCATTTCTCAGTACTATAATACTTAGTTAAAAGATTAGTTATTAAGATTTTTTGTTATCTTCAAAAGTGATTTTGTTGTCCAACCATGTGAGACCATGAGGCTAATAGTTTTCAACATCTAAGGAAGCTAAAGATATCTTGAGCCCACTTAACATAATTTGTGCAAGTGATAAGTGTATTAATTGATAATGAAATTTCAATTTTCTCCATGAGACAAAAAGAAAGCTGAAAATGGAAAGAAAAGATGAGGTATAAAACCTAAATGTGTATAGGCAAAATCAAGTCAATATAACCTCAAAAAGTGAGTAGCATATGTAAAGTCCCTAACAACCACTTTGGATCACACACATAAGTAAGATACTAACAAAGTGGTAAGACAAAGGGCGTGATTACAAGGACTCAAATAATAGTGGTACATTGTGGTAGCAAGAGAAAGTGATCTCTCCTTATGACCAAATGGAAAAGAAAATTTTGAAATATATTTAGTAATTAAAAAGTTTAGTAGTGGTGGTATTTGGTGCAACATGTTAACACCATGGTCTTACATGGTTAAAATGTAATAACTTATTTTTATGATAATAAATATCTTTATCTATTAATATTTAAGTAAGATGTGTAACTTAACTTGAACTTGGATCAATTAAGGCCAATGAAGGGCTAATATGATGGCTTAGAGTGCCATAATAATAAAGAAGTTAGAAGATTTGGCAAATTAAAAAATCCATGAACTTATACATAAATCTCTTTGCATTTGCTTAAGATGGATTTCATTCTCATGCATAATAAAAATGACTTCAATTAAATCGTCTTTTTTTTTTAGATTTTAAATCTAAAGAGATGCTTTGAAAAATAAGAGAAATGTGTTCTTAACAAAGAAAGCTAGGGTTTTAAAGAACCAACTTAAAAAATACAAGAACCAAGCAAAGTATACTTTAAAGATATCCAAGATGCTATTTTGGGCAGTGGCAGTGGTAGCACATGCATACTCTTAGGCATGGTGACGTTGACTAAATTAGAGACTTGACTAGTGCCATTGCCCAAATAAAGGGTGCCACTACCCAAGTCTTTATTTTAGTTGGTGTCATCATGCCTAACAGTATGTGTCACTGCCCAAAATTTTGTCCTAAGTGATGTTATCACCCAAATGATTAATACCACCACCTAAATAAGAAGTTTTAAAAATTTTTATGTCTACCAGCTAGCTTGATTAGTACCACTACCTAATTACCTTGTGTCATTATCATAATGAGATTTTAAAGTTTAAATGGTCATAAGTTGCATCTAACAATTATATTTTTGAATGAGGATATGAAAAAAAAACTTTTGAAAACACATGGGTAATTGAGTCATTCATGCACAAAGAGATTCAATATCATTTTTTATCTAAATTCAAAACTTTTACTCATTCTTTATCATTACACAATTATTTTAAGCAAGTGTGTGAGCAATGTAAAACTTTCATTTATATTAATCTACTCATGGGAGAGTTTACTCCTTGTACTTTATTTTTAAAACACTTATTGAGAGTTGTAAAGTGAAGAGATTAATCTTGTTAGAAAAAATCTTGGTGAGAAGCATCAAGTGTTTTAATCTTACAAAGAGATTGGATTTATGGTGAGGGGATTCACCTTATGCAAAAATCTTAGTTGAGAATAACCAAGTAAGTATTCAACTGAATAAATGGTAAAAAAACCTCAAGCGGGTTGCTTGGAGGCATAGATATGGGCAAAGATAGCAAAACTACGTAAAAATTGACGTGTTTGAAACGATGTTCCCTACTTTCTTTAATTATTATAATTTACTTATTATTAGTATATTTATGATTAGTTGATTTAGAATATTGAAAGATTGTTCTTACTAAATAAGCAATAAAATTTTTAAATACCTAATTCACCTTTTTATGGGATTACCATACTAGGGCTAACACAACAGATGTGTAATTGTAATTTGGGACAACTTGTTTTAAGAGCAAGGCCTGATGCCATGATGTTTAATAAGAAACAAAAATAATAGAAAGAAGAAAGAAGCTTTTGTATTTCGAATTATATATCTTACATCTTAAAGCAAGACCAATTTATACAAATAAAATTAAACTAATACAGAAATAAAGTAACAAATAAAGTTGATGACTAAAATAAAATCTAAACTAAAGGCATGTAATCTTGGATCAATGACAATTGTACAATCACTATAAAGGTAAAATATTCTTACATAGAGAGCAATCTTAAACTTGACTTAAGCAATTAAACTTTAAGTTAAATATAACTTAAATGAAAATTGAATGTCTAAAATCTATCATCATGATATGATAATTGTCAACTTTCTTTTGATAAATTTAACCATGTTTCAGTTTGAGCTTGTGGTTAAATTTGTTTGTCAAGTATGGGCTTTTTACTATATGGTGAAGGCTTGATGGACTAAGTTATGATGGTTGGTGGATGTAACCAAGTCATGATTAAACCATGAACGTTGGTATAAACAATTTAAAAAAAGAATTAAGTTTGACCTTTACTACCAGTTATAGCTTTTGGTATGATGTAGGAACAACTCTAAGCTTAATTGACCTTAGGAAAAATAAAAACATGGGATCTTTAATTATTTTCACATAAAATATAATATTTTATTTAAAATTTATTTTTATTGCTTTTTGAAATGTAAAACCATTCATTATATTTTGATATTCAAATTTTGATAATAAATCTTTTTCAATTGATAAGATGGTTAATCTATTTAATTTTTTTGTGACACATTTGAAGATAAGTAAGATTTTAGTAGGTTTAATTTTGAAAAACTATTTTATGTAGTAGCAACTATTTCTAGTATTATTAATAATATTCTATAAGCAACTCCTACATTTGAATTTTTTTCCATAAAATTTAACATTTGAAGTGGTGTTTTTTATTTTTATTAGTAAGATTTCTTTCAAAACATTCAATTCATCAAATAGATCTAGATACTCATATCTCCTAGTTCATCTTGTTTTTGGAATATTTAAAATTATAATAACATTTTTTTTTCAAATCATCATCATTGAAAGATCTTAATTTTTTTTAACTCATAGAAACATGAAAGATATTTTTACATATTTTAGATTCTTCAAATCTATAATTCAATTGAAAATATAACTTGATCAACTATATATTTAAATTAATTAATTCTAAACGAATCTTCAACTAACAATATTACCTCATTATTTGCAGTTTTATAAATGTGTTTTTTCTATTTTTGTAAGTTTTTTACTAAATTCAAGTTTTATACCCATTTTAAGTATTATTTCTTCAAGCAAAATAAGAATAGAAGCGAACTCGTTTTCTCTGTTTTTTTTTTTTTTTAAGAAACATAACTTTTCAATTGAATTATAACAACATCTATAGATGCATCTTTAAATTGTAAATACATGCTAACTATATATATTAATTGTAAATAATGTCATACCAAACAATTATACCTAATAAGAACTCAAAGTCTTCAAATTCATATGTAACTAAAGAGAAAGCTTCACCTTTTGTTTTAGAATCTTCACTAGTTTGTGTTAGTTAAAGTATTTCTTATTTGTGAAGTTTGATAGGTTATTGCTTTGACACTTTCAATATGACTTTTCCAATGTTTTCGTAATAATAATTTAACACTTAAACTTGAAACATTATCTTGTAAATTTTCAATCTTTTTGTTAAAGAAGAAAATGAATACGTTGTATCACACATTACACTTATAAGTTTGAATGAAGCTTATAACCTCTAATCCTAAAATTATTTTTCAAATCATTCAACAGATGATTTATCACCATTTTTTCTCATTCTTCATCAACAAAAACCATGATATAACAAGGAAGATCATAAAAAGGCTCCAAGATAAAATCAACAAGCCTTTATACCATGCCAATTTAGCTTCAATCTTGTTTATCCATTCATATACATTATGAAAAACTCGACGTACATGTAGACAAGGATTTAGAGAAAGAATCTATAATTCTTCGGCTGCATTAATGAAAAAAACTTGTCAATTAAATAGTAATAGTAATCAACATTAAACTAAACTAGACTATACTAAGATAAACAAAATATCAAGCAATTTCAAACACTAAACTAATCTAAAACTAAATTGCATTAGATATCTAACATAAAAAAGCTACAACCATAAAGTTTTCAAGATGGCATATTTCCTCTTACAAATTTTATTTTTGAATTTCTAAGATGAGTAATATTGCTTATGTTGTCAAAATAGGGAAAATAGTGAGTTTTCATTTTCAAAAGACTAGCCCAATAATATGCAGAGCCACAACTTGGAAACCTGCAGCAATGACAAGTTTGAGCACCCACTGGACCAAAAATAATGTGGAGGATCAGGCAAGACCTAACAACTTGAAAATGACTTCAGCTACAAAGGTAACAAGAAACAAGTCTCTGAACTATTCTTTTGTTCGTTGTCAATTGCATAACTATAAACACAGGTATTGCAATATCTCGAATTGTTAGCATCTCTAGCAATATCAAACAATTGACATATATAAATTATTGCAATATCACAAGTAATTAATATAACAAAACAACCAATGAATTAACATAAGTAGTCAAATCATAACTAATTTTACCAACTAGTATCAAAAATCTTCTTTGATAATCATTAAAATCAAATAAAAAATATACTATAGTACCTTAGGTCTTGGGTAACTGAAAAATTTCCTTCCAAAATTTGAAATAGTCCATGCAGTCTTTAATGACACATTGATTCCATAAAAGCATTAAACATCTTCAATTTCTTCAAGTTTCCTTTTTTCTTTTTCGTTGTTTAATTGATACGAATTTTTAGCCATTTTACTCAATTAATATAGAAAGAAACAACAAATTGAAGGAGTTAAAAGATACATACTTGAATCTTGGATTTCAGCAACAAACAATGCTTGAATTTGATAGATGAAGAGAAAAATTTCACAGATTCGTTAGGAGCAATTATGCTTCATTTTGTAATGATGAAACAGTTTTCAATGTAATTGCATACTTAACAAGCGTATGCGTATCACGTGAGCAAGTTATGCCGTTAATTCTAACAGATTTTGTTGACGGAGGTCCTGCATTGCAAACTGCACGTTATGTGAGTCCTAATTTGATGCAATTTTTTATGTAGGTCTTAATTTGATACTGTATCTAAAATGTAGATCCCTCTGGTGTCATTAACCCCTAATTTTAAGATGATAGTAATCAATCTTTTTCTTAACTTATTTTTAGTAAAAAGCTAAAAGTTTGTGATTTGACCCATTTTATATTCAAGTTGAATTTAGTCTATTTATCTGAAAAAATAAAATATACTATATCTTATAATTTTGAATCAAGAAGTTCAATAATTGATTTATCAAACTAATTAAATGAGCTAAATAAATCATATTCAAACTTACTTGATTAAATAACAATCAAAATTTTTAATAAATGATATATGTTTAGAATAATATTTATATAAATAAAATATAGCAGAAATTGTAAAATGCTTGTTTTATACTTGAAAAGAATAATCCCCGTGACCAAAAAATGGCCCACCACTTGCAACTTGATTTGTTTATGGTTTGATTCAATGAATTTTAATTTTAAATATTACAATGTGCAACTTTACTAGATATAATAGATTCACCAATAATCAAGTAGGTAAAATATATGTTTACCTAATATAATAACCTATCAGAGTAATAGAAGGTTGGAATCAAATTTCAATTACTATATATGTAAGAATAAATGAATTAACAAAATAATGTACCAAACAAAAAATGAAGTTGAATATTAAGAAGTTTAGATAAAATTCTAAATAATAGATCTAATTAGACAACTTAAAAATTTTATTTATATAATTATGGCATTAAGAACATGTCCAAATCCATTCTACTTCCCATAAAATTTTATACAGATATTAATTTTCTCTTCTATTAGATATTTTCAAATAATTTAATTATAGCAATCATTAACAATGATTTTATATATTATACTATTATGAATTATAGTAAAATTGTTAATATCATAACGTATATTAATAACATATATATAATTAATAGCACATATATATATTCTCATACTTTTAAATATTATAATATAAATTATACATAAACTATGTATTAATAATATAATTATAATATCAAAAATTCATATGTAAAGTAGCTATCTTGTAATGCTTTGATCAATCATAGCATAAGTTTATGCTAACTCTACTTTAAGAACTACCTCCATGAATTCATACATAAAATAAAAGTGAAAGAACTTTAGAAATTAATGAATGAAACAAACTTTAAAAGTTAAACATAAAAAAGTTAAGACATCCCTACTGTTGTTAAAAAAGTAGAGTAGTCTTCATATGAATTAACAGTTTTGAGAACTTTGCCAAGCATCTCATTGCCTTTGCTTGTGTTGAAGGCATCTTCTTCTGTAGCTCTTTTTGCCAAGAAGTATAGTCTTATGTCGAGGCTTACTTTGAATTTTATACTATGACTATGCATTTTTGCTATATGGACTCTTGATGATGAAGCTCAATGAGGAGCTTATGAAATGCTTTGTCAAGGATGCCGTGGATATTGAGAGGGAACCTTATGAGCCAATAACATGGAGTTTACGATAAATAGCTTACTAGGTGTGCTCGAGTACAAGAAGATGTACAACATGGTAATTTATGCTAAGACCAAAATTTAAATCCCTTTTTTATGTGTCTTTAAGTATTTATTACTACTACAAGTCCTTAAGAACTCTTAAAAAGTTCTCTCATTGGTGATAATTTTATTTTTTGCTTTTTTCTTGGAGTTTTTTGCTTTTGTTTCAGTTCTTTAGTTATTGACTTGTCTTTTTTCTTTTATTTAGTTTTGATATAGAGGCTTTAATAGAAGATCTATCCTTGGTTGTTGATGAGGAGGAAGAGATGATTTGGGAGATTGAAGATAGCCAATAAAATGTGGAATCTTTGGAACATTATTTGGTTGAAAGATTTCACATAGATCATATAATCAATTTCAATGTGAAGAGGGATAGGATGGCTAGTAATTAAAGACTTGGGAAAGGAGTCTTTATAAAAGATTTTAGGTTTCAATTATTTCTATTTTAATTTTTTCAATTGTTAACTTGAAGTGTATTATAGAAGGAAGACTTTGGTTCTTTGACAGTCATTTCTTGATTATTTATCAGTTGGTCCCCAATGTTATTCCATCTTAGATCCCCCTTTATATATATATATATATATATATATATATATATATATATATATATATCACTTCAAGGTTCAAATTTATGGCTTGCTTGTAAGGTATATGTTGAAAAATTTTGGTAAGCAGTTGGAGAATTTCATTGGCAAGTTCTTCGAATATAATATTAACAATAATTCTACAATATGGAAACCTCATATGAAGGTAAGAGTTAGGATTGATTTGTAGCTTTCATTGAAACGTTTTAAAAAGATTCATAAACAGAATGGCTCTTAGACCATGGTTTTCTTCAAAATGAGAAGCTTAGCTTTCTCTTGTTTATTTGGGGATGCTTGAGACATACAGGGAGGTTTTGTGTTGATAGGTTTAACATTCATGAAAGAGAGATTAAGGGAGAATTGAGTCCTTGGTTAAAGGCATCAAGCCGTAGGAGTATTAATTTGGGGGGAGAACGATGGCTAAAAGAGAGTGGTATTGTTAGTGACAGTGGGAGTTCAGACGAAGAGTCCTCATCAAGGAAAGGCATGGGTAAAGTCAACATTTTTGTAAATAAGAAAACTTTTCAAAATAACGCAGCTCACTAGAATTCTTTAATGCTCAAGATTGAGCCAAAATTTTAGATGATTGATTATAATTTAAGAGCAACTACTAAAAAAAGGCCTACAATAAAGGTACTTGGTTAAAATGAGAATTTGGGCTCACAAGATAATGGTTTAGAGCTGGGTGAAAATAGGGAAAAAAAAAGGAGAGAATTAGAAATGAAAGAGGCCTAGAAAGCTAATATGGAACTAGACAAGGCCTATTTACAGTCGAGAATGAATTAGGAAAAGGTAGTATCAAAACAAGTATAAGGTGGATGATACAAGTGTTTCTGATGGTAGAATAATGCAAAGCAAGCTACAAGAACCCAATATTCTTTTTTTTTATTGGTAGAACCTAGCTTCTAGGCCTGCCAGGGACAATGATATATAGTCTTGAGTTGGAATTGTCAAGGTCTTAGACAACCTCATGTAGTTTCAAAAATATGTGAGTTGATTAGAACTCACCATCTATATATAATTGTTCTTCTTAACACTTTATGTCATGCTAATAAGATTAAGGAAATAAAGGTTGAAATTGGTTGGGAAGGTGCTTTTGCTATGGACAAAGAAGGGAGAAATGGTGGGGTGTGCATGCTTTGAAGGTTTATTAAAACTTGTATACTAATTGGATTTTTTTAGATTTCATATGGATATGGAAGTGGATGATGCTAACGTGAGTGTTTGAAGGTTAACAAGTTATTATGGGCAACTAGGAAAAAGTAGAAGACATGAATCATAGAGCTTAATATATAATCTCCTTGTTTTCTCGTCCCTTCCATGGTATTGCATGGGAGATTTCAATAATATGCTTTACCTGGAAGATAAGCATGGCAGAATAGAGCATCCAGATTGGTTATTTTGGGTTGTAGATTACATGACTTGATTCTTCATGGTTACTTGTTTACTTATGAGAGAGGTAAAGGTTCGTTGGAAGTTTTAGAGCAAAGACTTGATTGAGCTCTTATTTTAGCTTCTTGGTTGGACTTGTTTCTACGAGCTAAACTTTCTAACTTAGTAGCCTTTATATAAGATCACACATCATTTTACTTGAAAAACTAAGGTTGTTATTATTGAGGGTAAGACTTATCCCTTTAAATTTAAAAACAAATGGTTGTGTAAACCTAAGTTAATGAATATTGTAAGAGCAGTTGGGAGTCCACAGTTACTATAGATATTCTATCTAGTTCGAATCTATTTCTTATAGTTCTAGGTTATTGGGGTAAGAGTTTAATCAGGACTTTAAAGAAAAAAGTTAACGATCGTAAGACCCAACTTTTCCAACTTTAAGAAAAAACTAATGTCAAGTTAGCTACAAAGTTGAATGTGGTGAAAAATAAATTTACTAGTCTCTTGAGATAAGAAAATATGCATTAGTGGCAAATGGTAAAGATTTCTTGGTTGCAAAATGGAGATTCCAATACTCGGTTCTTTCATACTATGGCTTTTGCTAAACGTAAGGTTAATCAAATAATGAGATTACAAGATGATAATGGTTTATGGGTTGATAACCAATCTAATTTTATAGGATTGCTAAGGATTATTTTTTGAATTTGTTTTTGGTAAGTGAGGATTTTTATGAGCTAGTAATCTTTATGACTAGACCATGTCTTACAGTTGATAATCGTTTCACCATAGAGGAGTTTCGCACTGCTATTTTCTAGCTACACTGATAATCCTCATATCCTTATGGTTTTAACATGGTTTTTTTTTAAGAATTTTGGTGGTTACTCTATGAGGATGTATTTATAGCTTGTCTTACTTGGCTAAATCAAGTGGTTTTCTTATCCAATTTGTATGACATTACTATTGCATTGATTCCTAAATATAATAATCCATCTACTATGAAGGATTTGCGCCCTATCTCCATATGTTATATTACTTACAAAATCCTTGCAAAAGTCATAATAATCATCTTAAATCGACTTTACATGATTTGATTTCATTAGCTCAATATGCCTTTATATCGAGTAGGTTAATTTTACATAATTTTTTGGTAGTATTTGAGATAATTCTTAATATGAAAAGAAAGTCGCCAAGGAAAAGATGATATTTCTTTAAAGATAGATATTAGCAAGGCCTATAATAAAGTTGACTGGGGTAATCTAAAGGAGATTTTATTGAAGCTTGGTTTTACACATAAGTGGATGGATTTAATCATGTTTTGTGTTACTTAAGTTACTTATTTTGTTAAAATTAAATGGTACATTGGTTGGTCTCATTCATTTAAAGTTTGGTCTTCATCAGAGTGATCATTTTTTGTCCCATCTCTTTATCTTGTGTGTAGAAGACCTCTCATCTTTTATTGAGAGAGCAAAAGAAAAAGGGTTAATTCATGACAAAAAGAAAGATTGACTAGTGGGTGCTTCCCTTCACTTAAAGTTTTATCTAATCGGACCCTGGATCCTTCTCACTTTCTTGATATGAAGAATAGCAGCTTAGTTTTGGTTTCATAGTCAAAAGCTAGGTACCTAAGTTACTAACTTACATAGGGGGACAAGATAGGTCCATTTCATGCCTTCATGCCCGTACTAATCAAAAGATGCCTCCCATAAAATTTGCAAGGGTGCTTTGGTAATATCTCATATACATTTTATAAATGATAGTTTTCTCTTTTCTTAGAGTTATAAGGGAAGAATGCAGTCTTATGAAGAATTTTCTTTTGGACTATGAAAATATATTTGATTAAGCTATTAATTTTTCAAAGTTTAGTATATTTTATAGTAAAAATATTATAGATAATGTGCATTGCGAGTTTGTCCTTTATTTTTGGTATTTATAATCTTTTTAACAGGTTGATACCTTGGGTTGCCATCTTGGATTGGCAAGAATAAGAAGGAAGTTTTTAGCAATTTGAAGGATCGATTATGGAGGAGAATTCAAGATTGGCATGACAAATCCTTATCTAAGGTGGGATGTAAAATTCTAGTGAAGTTTGTTGCTCAAACAATGTTGTTATATTGCATAAATAATGTTCTTTTACCTATGTCACTTGTGGTGGAGTTAGAGTGAATGATCAACTTTTTTGGTGGAGTTTTAAGAAGAATAGAGGTTTTAATATTAACTAGTTAAGTTAGAGTAAGATCAATGCAAGGAAAGAATATGATGATTCAGCCTTCCAAGACTTTCACTACTTCAATCTCACAATGCTTAGGAAGGGTGGTTGAAAACTTATTTTTGACCCAAATGCTTTGATATGTAGGTTACTCAAAGCCAAATATTATCCAAAAGGGTTTTCTTAAAAGCTGAGTTATGTTATAACCCGAGTTTTTCTTGAAGAAGTATTTAGAGTTCTTAAGGGTTGTTAGAGAAAAGAGCAAGATCGCGTACTAGTGATGGTGGACCAGTTCGTGTTTGGCATGATGCACAATTATGTGACTCAAATGGTTCAAAGCCATAATCACCTTTGATCTTAAAGACCTTATATTGCTTGGAATCAAGGAGTGGAATATTGATTTGTTGAATAAATGCTTTTCTATGAGTGATGTGAAAGTAATTACTAATATTTTTTTGAGTAATGTGCAAGTAGACGATTATTTTATTTGGTATTTCATTAAAGACATGGTGTATTCACTCAAGTCAGGTTATAGACTCATTAAGAAGTTTACTACTTCTCTTGTTCATACGAAGGACTGAGATTTCAGTAAACTATGGAGCTTACAAGTTCCTCCTAAGGTTTAAAACTTTCTTTGGCGAGCATGTAGAAATTGCTAACCTACTAGATTAAATTTGCAATGTAGAATTTTGCGAGTTCTCATATGTTGTTTGTTGTGTGAAGTCAATGTAAAGAATTGTTAGCACATTTTCATGACATGCATCTTTGCACAAGATTGTTAGCATAGACCAGGGTTATTATCTAATATTAATGAGTGTGCATTAGGAGTGGCATCGTTTCAAGAATGGTTTTTTGTTACGGTTACTAAGTTTCATATTTTTAAGATGAAAAAATTTTGTGATGCTTTAGAATATTTCGCAGCAGTGGAATGACAAGCATTAGTCTTCTAATCATAAAAACCCTTGCCCTATAATTTTTTTGGCTATGGAGGTTCTCTAATTGCTTAGTAGCAAAATCGATAAGTGCCAAATTGAATTCAATAAGGAATACATAGAGAGGCTACATTAAATGGCACAAATTACCTATTGGATATATGAAATGTGATGTGGATTCATCATTTAATAATCAAGATAATTCTATTAGTAATGAAATTGTTTTACGAGATGAAGTTAGAGAGTTTATTACTTATTGAGCGAAAGTATTTACTGGTAACTTTCATATCCAAGAAGGGGAAGCTATAAGACTATAAGAAGCTTTATTATGGATTTATAGTTCAATGTTGGAGAAGGTTATCTTTGAGCTAGACTTGAAGTTTGTAGTTGATGCTACTTACTCCAATAGTATTGACCATATAGAGTTTGGTTATTTTATTAAGGAGTGTTAGCTCTTTTTTTTTTTTTGAATAAAACTTAAAATTTTATTAAATATCAAAGTGACAAATGAGCAGTCAAAAATGAAAGAGGCTCCATCTAAAATGTTAGACTAACAAGTAAATATAATGCTTTAACTAAGTAATGAGCAATCATATTTGTTTGTTAACTTACATATTGAAATGGAAAATTAGCTCCCAATGCAAAAAGAGCTTTATAGTCATTAATGAAGATTCTAAATTTAGTTAATCTTGGAGCTTTTAATTTTAAAGCATTCACAACTTCTTGGGCATCTGTCTCAAAAATCATTTAATGAAAATTACTCTGTAGAACCCATGACGCAGCCTTTTATGTTACCTATGCTTTAGTCTCCTTAGCCAGTAATTTTCCTTCAATTGTCTTTGTCATACCCTGGACAAATTAGCCTAAGTTATCTCTGATAACTACCTCTAGTCTTACTAGGTTCTAATCAGTAAAAAATGGTAACATCAACATTGCATTTGAAATATCCAAGCTTCGTTCTTAGCCATCTTATTGGGGCCATTATGCTGTAACTAATAATGTTGCCTCTAGTTAGGTTATTTGCAGCTATCCAAGCTTACAGAAACTCCATTCCAATCTATACTGCCTTCTAAGGATAAGTGTCCCAATTACTCTAAACCTTATGGTTGCTCACTTTTCAAATGCTTCAAAGTACCATCTAGAATTTCAGCCTTATTTTAACATCCACATTGTTTAACACCTTGAAAAACCAATCATTAAAATAATTCTCAAATGTAAAAGTCTTAATGATACCATTAGCTTCCCAGCACTTGTAGGCAAAAAGACAAGAAATAAAAACATGCCATAAACTTTCAACCTCTACTGCATATACTAGATCAATTTTCTATAAATCACGTCCTCTTTCAATGAGCCTTGATCTAGTTAGAAGCAACCACTGCATAGTCTCAAGAGGAAATCCTTAACCTTTAGTGGTAATTTCATATTCCAAATGCTAATCTAATGCCTAGAAATTATTGTGATACCTTGGTTTGTCATTACTAATCTGTACACAGATTTGATTATATATTGGCCATCTTTGTTAAAGTGCCAAATAATCTTATCTTCTATGAATAAATTACTAACCATAATATTAGTGATTTCTTATATATTACACTCACAAAATAAGTCTATAAATAAATCCACATCCCACTTAGTAGAGCTAAGAATCCACAAGTCTTTTACCATGGTGCATTGAAGCTTCAGAACTCTAGGGGATCGTACTTTAAAATTATGTTTTTCTTTCAACCAAGGATCTTCCTATTCTAAAATGTCACTATCTCTATCAATCCTTCATTTATAACTTTTTTTTAGCATCTTACATGCCTTCTAAATACTTCTTCAAGAATAGCTATGATTATTTCCCAAGGTAGCTCTCATCAAATCCCCATGGGAGAAATATCTAGCCTTGAGTAGTCTATTCATTAAAGGATTAGGTTTAGACATTAGATTTCATCCTATTTACTAATGAGAGTCAAGTTAAAATCCGTATGCCTTCTAAATACTTCTTCAAGAATAGCTAGGATTATTTCCCAAGGAAGCTCTCATCAAATCCCTATGGGAGAAATATCTAGCCTTGAGTAGTCTATTCATTAAAGGATTAGGTTTAAACATTAGATTTCATCCCTATTTACTAATGAGAGTCAAGTTAAAATCCATACAGGTTCCTAAAGCCCACTCCCTCTTCTTCCTTTCTCAAACAAAGTTTATCCTATTGTAGCGAAAGAATGCTTTAACTTCTATTAAACTTTAGTCCTCATCAAAATGATTTAAAAATTTTTTGCAACTTCTCCCATAACCTTTTAAGAAAAAGAAAAGTGCTCTTGCAATATATTAGGATGCTTCAGCCACTAGTTTTATTAGAATCGCTCTTTTTCATCTTCATAACAACTTATTCTTCCAACCTTGCAACCTTTTCTATAGTCTTTCTTTCATGAAGTTAAAAATGGACTTTTTACTTTTTCACCAATGATGGAAGCCCTCGATGCCTACTAGTGTCTAAGGCTATATGGACACCTTACCTATTTGGGATCATTCTTTGTCTTCTTCAAATACATTAGGGCTAAAAAAGATACCAGATTTTTGTAAATTTACTACTTGGCCTGAGGCTCGCTCATAATTCATCAAAATTTGAACCATATTCTCTACTTCCCTTATAATGGCCCCAAAGAAGAAAAAGTTGTCATTTGCAAACAATAGATAAGAAACAACAAGAGCCTCTCTGCAAATCTTTAAACCATGCAGAACACCTCTTCTTTTCACATCTCTGATCAGAGCGGCTGGGTCCTTTACACAAAAAATAAACAGGTAAAAAGATAAAGGGTCACCTTAATGGAGTCCTCTTTGGGGTATAGTAGGACCAATATCCGTACCATTAAACATTGAGATGAGAAACAAATTACTCCATTAGTTTTATTCAGAGACAAGCTAATAAGATTGCTCATAAATTAGCTAGGATATCTCATTTATACAGTAATCCTACTGCTCATAAATTAATTAGGGCACCTTGTTTATACAATAGTCTTATTTCATAGGTGGAGCCACCTAGTTGTATTAATCCTTTTTTAAATAATATTTATAATAAGGTTGATGTTATGCCTAGTTTTTCAGTGAAATTATTTACAAATATTGCAAAAATAATAATAATCAACTTTATTAATTATATATATGGTTATAATATATGTAAGATTTATATCTAAATAATGGCAAATTAAATTTCACATAATCCAATATGAGAAACTTACTCCACATGAGTTTTTTAAAAAGAAATAATTAAATGATTAAAAAAACAAAAGGTATGGACCTTTATAATAATCGTTTCTTAATGACCAATCAAATGATTTAGGTATGATATAATTGCAATAATAAAGACATGATAATTAAGTTTTCCAATGGAGATCAAGAATTACAAAAAAAAAGAGTATCATTTATTGCATGTATAAGAGATTGTATAAATACTAATCTTAAAGAATGTCAAAAGACTTATTTTGAATAATATGATTAGAACGAGTTAATGTATAAAAGCTATGAAAAACATAAAACTAATGCCGACAATGAAACCAAAAAATGTATGATAAAGATCTTCATATGATATGATGATATACTTTTTGTCATAAATTAAAAAGAACGATGTCCATAGATGAAATAGATCTAGTGCATCAAAAGACCCGAAAAAGTGAATTTCTGCAACAATGCAAAATGCAAATGCAAACCAAATAATAATTCATATCAATTCAATTAGTGCAAAAAGAAAATTATAAAAATATATAAAATCAAATGCGTGTCCTAAAACTTAAGAGTTTAAATAAAAATCTTAATAGAAATGTATAATTCTTACATTGCATTTAAAAGAATGATGGTTGTAGACGCATGTAGATCTAATGTATCAAAAAGTTCAAAATAGTGAATTTACAACAACAAAGAAATGAAAAACAAAATAATAATGTATATCATCAATGTAAATTCCTCACTTTTATTTTAAAGACAATATAATTGATGTTTCACATAAAAAATAATTTATATTATCAATTTATATAAATTTTGTAGTAATTTCAAATTCAAATGGTATTAATCTTATCAATTTATAAAATTTAAGATAAACATTAAAAATAAAATGTTTTAGCTAAAAATTAACGTTAAATTAAAATTCAAAAATAAGTTAATTATGTATAAATAAAAATTAAAGTCACATCAACCCTACATAAATATTGATATGAACATTTTAAATGCGCGTTTATATATATATATATATATTTCAAGTTTAAATTTAATTTCATTAAAACAAAATACATTTTACTGTTATTAGAGCAATTAAACTTTTATTCAACTCCAACTAAAATAGAAATTTAAATATCCCAACAAAATCATTTTAAGATGGAAACTATCTTTTTTTTTTATAACAAAATCAAATGCATCTTTTGACTTCATAATTTAGATCATTCAAGTTTTGAGTTCAAAAGATTTTCTTTAAAATAAGGTAAAATTAAACAGCCAATTAGTGTGTCCATATTATTCCATATTGTAAAGTAAAATATTAAGCATATACATATTTATGTATATTTGTACATTATGTGTGTCACTGTTGAGACCAAATTACTTATCCTGTTGATGCTTGTTTACATTGCGGTTTGAATCCAAACGGTCGATTCGACCCGAGATCCATTTTCTTACCTGTTGAACGCTGAGAAGCGTCTCTCTGCTCCCCTTCCTCTTTCCAGATCCAATTCTCGTATGCTCGGCTTACAGCGTGACAATTGAGAGAGATCTAGCTTCAGGTTTAACATTCTCTTGCTACTCGATTCTGTGTAGATCTTCGAAGTCCACTGATCCCAAATCTCTCACTGGAATCATTACAAGGTACAGTCACTTCAAATAAAAGAAAAGAAAAAACAAAGGGGAAAAGCCAAAAAAAAAAAAAAAAAGGAAAATCAGTCGTTCATGATTTTTAGATCTTGAACATGGATTCACAACCTTCCCAGTCGGGAAGGTTCCCGACTTACTCATCCGCCACTGTGGTTGGCAATAATCAGAGCAGCTTTGGCCGCAGCACTTCCTCCTCCTTGACAAAATCAGTATCCGATGCCAGCAGACAAAGCCTCTCCTCCGTCCTCAATAACCCCAACGGCGGTTCTTGGGTCGGCTGGTGGTCCTCGTCGACGTCCGTCACACTTCCCGAATTCGCTCCAGTAGTCTCGAGCAAAGCTTCCTCGGACCTAACCCGATCCGATTTCCAGAGCTATGTATCCACCATCTCCGAATCACACAACCGATTCGAAGACATAAGAGAGCATGAAAGCAAGGAGAGCGTGGATTTGGAGAAGATCGGTGGTCAAGGGGAGGCGCTGGTCGCTTGCCTGCGCGAGGTTCCTGCGCTGTATTTCAAGGAGGATTTTGCCTTGGAGGAGGGGGCGACGTTTCGAGCTGCGTGCCCGTTCTTGAACGTGTCAGAGAACTTGGTGCTGCAAGAGAAGCTGTCACAGTACTTGGACGTGGTGGAGATGCACCTGGTGAAGGAGATCTCGCTGCGCTCCAACTCATTCTTTGAGGCACAGGGCCAGTTGCAGGACCTGAACGTCAAGATTGTGGAGGGCTGCGGTAGGATCCGCCAGTTGAAGGAGACAATTCGGCTTCTTGATCAGGATTTGGTCGACTCTGCCCGGCACATTCAGGAGTTAAACGTCACCAGGGCCAATTTGTTGGCACTGCAGCAGAAATTGAGGCTTATTTTATATGTTAATCAAGCTCTGTCAGCTCTTAAGCTGGTATTTCGCTCACAATTTTGTTCTTATACTTGTTGTATATCTTGGTCTTGTCCCTATTGTCATCTTCTTGTTTTGTTTACTAGGAGCAGCTCTATGTCCAGTGTCAGTAGATGCAGATTTGAATTTCTGGTTCTAACTTGAGATGAGAATTAAGTTATTAGTTACAATCTAAGTGGAATTAGCAATGAGAATTAAGTTATTAGTTGCAATCTAAGTGGAATTAGCAAGTCGTGCAAGAGTGAGAAATTATCTGCTTTTGTGTTCCCTGGGCGGGATATTTTCCTCAGATTTCAAAGTTTTATATTTTAGTTAGTGAGACTGTATTTGTGATATTTATAAGGATTAGATTCATAAGAAGCTCAATTTGTTACTAAGATTACAGGTTCTTAGATGGTTTACTGCCATAGTGTCTTAGCTCAAGCTCCAATGATATTCTGTGGGTGTCTGACAAATATTTGTTGGAGGAAATAATAATTGCTAATTTATAATTTGTGGAATTTTGTCACTTTGTAGTGGTCGCTTTCTTTATATTTTTTCCATATAGGTTCTATTCTCTTTTCTTCACTTTACATGCATTTGCTACACAGAGATATTTGGGCTTGGAATGATCTGCATGCCTGTAGGAGCAGTAAAAAAAAGAAAAAAACAGTCAGGCTAGTATCTTTATTGGGTTTTTGGGTGATTTGAGAGGAGCAAATATTGGCGTTTTGACGTAAAAGAGATTAGTTGGTGTTTTGATGGTGCACTTTCTGTATCTGAAATGAAAATTCTAGTGGTTTTTCTTATATCTAGCCACACTTCCACTTGGGTTGCACCCTCTTGGCATTCTTAAGAGAATATATTTACTGGAAAAAAAAGTGCTCTTGCGAAAACTTTGCAATATGCAAACACATACAAATATAGTACGCTTGAATTCATGGACTGTGAACCTTCTACCTATCTTATTTTAACCTTGAAATAAAAATTTTATTTCATGGATATGTTTGCAGGTATGTCTGACTACTTTGTTGTAGCTTAGTCATCTACCAGGATTACTAATCCCATCTCACATTTTTAGCATTTCAAAATTGTTTGTTCGATTTGAAATATTGCATTCCTCATCCTTTGTGATATGGGTTTGATGCTGCTTCTTTTTTTCCTCTCTGCCATTCAGCTTGTTGCATCTGCAGATTGTGCTGGAGCTTTGGATGTAACTGATGATTTGCAGCATTTGCTGGTAGGTTTCCATCTGTTGACAGAATATTGTTAGTTTATACTTTCTCATTTGATGCTTGGAGGTCTTGTGGAAGCTACTTATAAAGAGTTTCTTCATCACACGTTCTCCTTGTTCATAAGATGTGACTTAACTTTATGTTGGTTGGATTGAGGTCTAAGGATTTGCGATGTACACATAAGACCACTGTGCAAAAAGGAATAAATAAGTTGAGTTTCCATATGGTACATATCAAATTTGCTATTTTGTTGTTCAATTGTTTATGTTGGGTGAGATGGACATTGAAGGAAGGAGGGAAACTATCATCCTTTGGTTGTGGCTGGTTCCATGGAAGGTAAAGGAGGTGGAAAAATTATCATCATCATTTCCTCAGTTTTGGTATCGTTGGAGGTGAAGAATTTGGGAAGTCTATCTTTATTCTTTGTGTTTGGTGTCCTAGAAGGAAGGAAAAGAAAAGGCAACCTCTCTGAGACTTTGAGTGAAAACAATCTTGCTCTTGGATAGGTGGTGACCTCATTTCTTTCTTTCTCTCACTAGCTCTCTCTGTTTGTGTACTTTTTTCTACCCTTATTTCTCACTAATTAAGTGATGCTAAGACTTCCCCTTTGTCAAGCAAGCTAAACTTGTGTCTCGTATTGGAAACTTAAAAGATCATTTTCAGCAATCTACTGCAGAAGAATTTGTTGTTTGGAATGAAAATATGTTTATTTCAATTTTCTAATATTCTTAAGTTGGAGATTACAGAAGTTCAGTAAAAGTTATAAATCAAGGTGAGATTTTTGTTGGTGAAGTTGATGACGAGACATTAAAGCTGCGAATTTCTATTAGTGCTAGCTCATACCAATCTCTAATAAACTTAACCCTATTAGGATTAGCAAACATTCCTTGTCAAGACATGAATATCCTAAGACAAACACTTGAGATTGCATAAGTGAATACTTCTTAAGGTTGGTATTCTCAATTCCTTCGCGCTCAAATTGCTTATTTGGTAGATTGTCATGAGGCCTAGGCTTTGCCAATTTGAAGTTGGCGAGTCATTAGGGGGCTTTGTTGACGGTGGACACTCACAGGACTAGGACTCTTGAGTGGAAAGGTTGCCGACTTGAGCGTAGCTGGGGACCAGGATTATGGCTGAAATTCAAGATGTCAACCACTAATATATATATATATATAGGTGTTTTTTAGTTTCATTGATGTCAACTAACTTTTGATGATGGCATGGGAGATGATGACAGTAGTGACATGTGGGTGATAGTAATGATGTGGTGGTGGTGAAGGTTAGATTGGGAAGTCAGTTTGAGGGATGTATGCGCTATTTTGGAAGAAACAAAATTTCTACTCAAAGATTTTGATTTGGATGGGATTTTGGCAAGATTGGCCGGAGGAAAGAGAATCGGGCTTTAATACCAATTGATTTAGGATTTGAAGTAAGGGAAGAAAGGGCCGAATATGGGAGAAGAAATTGAGTGAAACAATGGGGAAGATGTAAATGAGGAGACGAGGGAGAAGAGAAAGGGAAGAAATATTGAGGTTTTACTTCTTATTCTAGTGTGACTTGCTTGTTGTTTATGTTTTCAGTTTATAGACTAATGTAGCTAACTCTTGATCAAACAATGAAACTGTCGTTGAAAAATCCTAATCAAATAATGAAACTAACCTAGCCATATTGTAGGCTAGTTACAAATTCAATTCTAATTCAAATAAAGCAACTAACAGATAATCAAGTTCGATTAATCCCTATTTTGACACCTATGATAAGACTTGAGCGTTGAATAATGATCTGCGTCATTGTGTCTCCTAACCTCTCCTTTAGATCAAACTTCCTTCTGGTAATGTATATTGGACATGTAACTGATAAAAAAAAAATGGTATATTTGATATGTACAGCAAAACTTCATTTCTCTAACAAAGATTTAATAACTTAGTGTGGACTTTGCACCAATGAAAAGAAATACTTCTTTTGCATCTTTCTCACATGAGATACCGTCATATGGTTTAATAATTTGTGTCATTAGAGTGGGTAGAATCTCTATTTATGGGATCCTACAAGTATGCCTTAAAAAATATGCTAGAGAATAGTGAGTCATATGTTTTAAAAGGCTTCATTCGTATACAAAATATTATATATGCCGAGGAAGAGGTGCTTGACATAATGACTGTGGAGGTTCCTCCACAATCAAAAGAAGGCCTTAAAGGAAAATAAAATGGTGAATAGGGAGAATGTACTATTTTCTGAAGCTGAAGTTGTCCTTTGTCTAAATGGGAAATTCTGTGTACGCTGAAATGTTTATTTTCGACTCCTTTACTCAGTACAGATTGGTTTATACCAAACTTAAAACCAATGAAAGTGCAGCCATCTTTTCATTAACTCTATAGAAAGCTTGTAAATTGGCAGTGTTTAAGTGTATTGAAATCACTTGTCAGACCCTGTTTTAATATTAAATTTGTATGTGCTAAGTTTTTAGGTATAACTTTTTGCTACCTTCTTGTGATGTATATCCTTTCTATTGGCCCACATTTAATGTATGTTAGAATGATCATATGTGTTACTGTCAACAAAGAGATGGCCATGCATCTTCAAGTAAAAATTGTAGTAAAGAAATTTCCTGTAAACTGCAGTCTTCCTTCATCATTTCGTTTCCTTTTTGCAATAATAGGATGGGGATGAGCTTACAGGTCTGCATTGCTTTCGTCATCTTCGGGATCATGTAGCAGCTTCAATTGACTCCATAAATAGGTATGTATCAGAATTTCAAGTATAATAGAATTAGTAGCTTGACATGATCTGTGCTGGCATATATTTTAGTCGGTTTGTCTTGCATTTCACTCATTTCTATGGAGTTGCTTCCCTTGTTCTCTTCCTGACGATCGGACAAAAAGTAGTTCTTGATACTGGTCCTCATTTTCAAGGTTTTGCATGTGAGGTAATCTCAGCTATAGGATATCATGCAATTTTTGTTGGGAGCAGCAAAAGGGTGTCTTATGGTATTGTTTATTGATGACATGGAATTTAGACATCCTAGAATATGAAGGCTGTAGGACAATGACTTTATGATTATGTGAAATGCATCCTACAGAATTTAGGACTTGAAATAATGGCCAGACAAAAAAGTTGAGAAGTGCCTGTGCAGACTGCCGGGTTGACCTTTACTCTTTGACAAAAGGTTGGATTAACCCCAGAAAAAAATTATCCAAAAAAAGACGAGGAACGAAATCGAGCAGAGAAAAGTTGATCTTAAATGTCTGGAAAAGTGAACGAGCAAATTACTTACATCTAGTGGTACCATATGTTATGTAATCCTAGGAAGTTCAAATGGTAGAAAACATTCTTGATTATGTGAGAATAAATTTGCAGCATTTCTAGATGCAATGTTTAAGGACATGATCAGTGATTGTACGTTTTTGTAAAACAATGTGATTCAAGTGGAATAAACTAAAAGGACCTAAGGGAGGTCGAAAGTGTTTTTGATCAAAGGAGTAAAAGAGAATAATTCTGTGTCATGATCAAGTAGATGATGCTGCCCTGGGCTAGATATGCAAGCCAATATAAATTTCTTTGTTTGATAACGTGCGAAATCTTAATATAACTTTTGGTTTAGTTTGATTGTTTTTAAGCATATTACCTCTAACCTGGCGCAGATATGACAATTGCTTAATGTATTTATTTTGATAAACATGTATGCACCTGCACGAATGAGTTTTATTTAACGCATGATTTACAGCATGGATTTGTACACTGATTCGTTTGGTAGGTTATGCCTATAGATTTCGTCATTTGGTTTTTGCCGCATTTACCAAAATATTCTTAATCGAGTAATGATCTTATCTTTTCCGTGGCTCTGGACTTTGATTTGACCCAATTGCATCACCTTCAATGTTATGGTGATATTTCAATCTCATATCACTCAGTTACGTTGGCTTCATGACGATGCTTCTCAAATGCTTAGTATTTTTCTGTTAAGCATAGTCAACCTCAGGCTTTCTTAAGATTATATAACATCTGGAGATTGTTGTGCTTTTCATTTCTGAATAATGTGCACTCCATAACTAGGTTAACTTAACATTTCTTGTTATGCTGCATCTGCTATTGGACCTATTCTGATAACACTATTTTTCTAAGCCCATTCAATACTTCCATCTGATATTTCATACTTTTCTACATTAGGGTTAACTTCAATTTGTACCCTATGCTATGATTTTTAAGATGATCGATCATATATGGTGATGACTTACTAAAATTGTTTCTATAGTATTCTCACTGCAGAATTTATGCGTGCTTCAATACATGATGTTGGAGATACAGATATGGTTATTTTGTCTAAAGCAAAAGCTAGAGCTTCCAATTTGTCCAGCGGAAAGGATGATGATGGAGTAAGCCTAATCACATATGCTTCTACTTTTGAAATAAAATCCTTCCTTTTGTTGTGTAAAGACTACTATTGTCAAGTAAAAAGCTGTATCTCTGACATGAAATCTCATAATCACTTACGTTAGTCATGAATAAGGCTCTTATCAATAGAATGAAATATGTTTGACATAAATATGGGATCATCAAGCACTGTCTTGTCTGAGTTTTCTTTTTTATTCTATTAGCATGCCTGGATCATTCTTATCAGAACCCACCTTTCGCATGAAAGTTTTCAGAACTAACTTGGATGTTTCTTTTGAAGATTGGAAAGATGCATGTGGTTTCGAACTTTTGTAAATTATGAAATCATAAAGAGATTTACTCTGAACCTCTGAAATCAAGTAATATAAGAACTATCACATCATTTGGGGTACGAAACTTTTCCTTGATGGGATTAAAGTCTGCTTTAATTTCAAACATTTTGAAGTTCAAAAGTCCTTTCAACGGAAGAAGGAAAGAATCTGCACTGAATATGATTTCCGTTCATTGAAGGGCTTTTGATGGAGTGGAAACTTCCATTTGTGTAGTTAAAAATAAATGGTTCAACATATTAGTTTTGTGTACAAGGCATTTTATCTTGGTTTTATTAAAAAAAAAAATCAGAAGCAAAGAGATCGAATTAGTATATATATTGAGTACCGAGGTAGTGCTGCCCTGTACAGTTGATTAGTTAGTTAGATGGTAGGAGTTCTAAGAACTACACCAAATTTATCCAATTTATACCATAATTACCTGTCAGCCATAAGTTCAATAGCAGCCTCCATCAATCCTTGCTCAACATTAGTGGAGTTTCCACCCATTTAAAAGCCTTTCTGTTCCTCTCCCTTCACATCACCTAAAAAATAGTTACTGCAATTAATGTGGTAATTTTCCTCTTGGCTTTAAACACATGGATCCTCTTTCAGGATTCTAACTCCTCTGCAACTGAACCAGAGACCACCCACTGCTGCCTCAAAACGGAAAGTGTACTGTGCCAAATATTCTTAGACCAGCAGCACCAACCGACTCCCCTTGCATCTTACTAAGAAAGTATCTATTTGCATTACGTTTCTCCTTCTTTGTAAGGCATTTTATTTTGTTAATGAGGAGGACTTTTGGAATTGAGTTCCTTATGTAACTAACTATACTTATACTAGGGCGGCACATCCTTGGTTCTTATGTAAATAAATTTGTTTTAATTATTAACAAAAAGTCAGGTTTATTCATTGAAATTCAAAGATAGGCTGAAGAATTTTGTGCAGGCAATGCATAAATTGCCTTGACATTGCAATGCAGTAATTGTAAGTACATAGAAGTCTCTAGTTCTGCCTTTCATTTCTATATGCATTACTGGGATTGGGGCAATGATGTAAAACTGTTTTGCTCATCCCTGTATTTTTTGTTTTTTTGAAAGACCCGGTTTTCCAACTTATTTATTTTTTGTGTTGATCTATGTTTATGACTGGGTCATGGTATTGCCCTTCTATATATTAATAGTCAGGAACTTTCCATCTGATTATGTGTGTAGTTCTTTAATATGTCCGCGAAAAAGGATGGAAAGCCTAACATACAAAAAAATGTCAGGTGACTACATCTTACTTTATATTTGAAGCTTTTACCATCCAATTGGTCTCAAGTAGAATGGCAATGAGTTGCTGTACGGTCTTTTGAACTTAACACATGGGTCTAAATGAATCACTTGTAGGCTAGATCCGGGTTTGAATCCCTCAGAAGGGTTTCCTATTTGTTAACCTCAGGCCTTAAGGAATGGGTCCCTCATCCGTTAGTCAGATTCTCAACTCGGATACTTTGGGTATTAAAAAAAATAGTTGAACTTTAGAAAATTAATGAAATAAAATGGAAAGAATGATAAAAGACTCATCTAAATAAAATTGAAGAAAAGAATAACAATAAGTGACTTTAATTTACAGAAGTCCTAGAATACTTGTGACAATGTAGTGAATCTGCTGAAGGCACCAGATTTTGCTTTTTATTTTTAAAAAACTTTCAAACTTTTGTGTGTTCTTTTACAGTTAAAAAGTACTCGATGCTACTCATCTCGAATTTCACTAATAGATTTTCTACCATACTGTGGAAAGGAATTATTGGTTAATAAAGGTAGTCGTGATTTCCTTCTTCTGGAGGTTGATTATGTGTTGGCTCATCTTTAGAAGTGTTTCTTCATTACCCTTAATTTTCCTTTTCCAAAGAAATTCTTTCAATTTCATCTGTAAATCATGCCCCATGTTGGTAATACTCTTGTATTCGTCCCTTAGGCATGATCTTTTTACTTATCATGAACTCTGACAGTGGCGTGGTTCTCTTATGACATCTTGCATGTCCTTATTTGTTTTTTTCTCTTTTTATTTTTCTAATTTTATTATGCCTGCTGTCAATGGACTTTCAGAACTATGCAAGGCATTCTTATCAAAAATAAAGCATGCATGGTGTTACTGCATAAGAACTGATAACTGAGGTGCCATCTTTGTAGGTTAAGTTGGACGAGGATGAAACCTCTAGTTTACGAGATCGTCTTCTTCCTCTCATAATTGGGTTGCTAAGAACAGTAAGTGATTTTCTGTAGCTTTTTCTCCGTGATGTTTTTATTGCTTATGGAGTTGAATTTTATTGTCGAAGATTTAATACTATTTGGCTACAAGCTTTCAGCAACTACTTTGTTTTATATGTTTCTCTCTATTCTTCCTTAAATGCACTGATACTATTGAGTAAATCTCAGTTAGATAGCACTTGAATGGTCCAAATTCCCTGAACATCCTTTTGGTACTATAGGGAGCCAGAATTGCACAAGTTAAACCTCTGATATGATGATTCAATCTGAGAGCTATGATGTTTATTTATTTCTAGTTTGAGTGTCCATATTGTATGGAAGCTTTGACCTTTAGAATCAAAATACCAACAGATATGTGAAAAACAAGATTCATTGAGAGAGAGAACATAATTACATATACTACTGGAGATAGATGGTTCTGTGAGCATATTAGATGTGAAGAGCTACTGCCATTGTGAGAAGAATAAGATGAACTAAAGTTGTTTAATCTGAAATTTTACGTATTATGAATTTAAATATTTAAAACAACCATTTTAATGGAAGTTTCTAGTCTTATGATTAATATTTCATGAGTCTGGTCGTGTATGATTATGTTTGAGATTCCTCAGGTTCTAAGGGGTTTCCCTTTCTGGCCTGATATTTCAATAGTGTTATAGCTATAGTGTCAAAATTGAAATTAGGAAAAAAAAAAAAAAAAACTCTAGGACAAAAGCATAAGTAGCTCCTTACAATTGCAGCCATAATATTTTATTGAATGTTTATGATTAATATGGGAGAATTAACCTTCAAACTTTTATCTGAAATAGAATGTGTATTATGTCAAATCTGATGCATATCTAAAATCAGAATTCCAGACCAAGTTTACTGTTTCTCCCTGAATGATATGTTTACTGATGTCAGTATATTGTACCGTAATCACGGAAGGTTTGCATAAATAGGAAGAAGAGAACTTTAAGTCAAAAACTTAGAGAGTCTTGGAAAACGGAGTTAAAACTAATGAATCATTCTTTTCGAAGTAACAAGAATAGCCTTGTTCATTATGCTGGGCTGACTGATGTGATTAGCAATGCATTTGATGCCTCCTATCATTGGAGTGATGTGGGATGACCTAGCTTCAGGTGCCGTTGTCATTTTGTTTTAAATGGAAGAATGGATTTCTGGCTTTGAGGCTTTGGAATAATGTACATCCTTTGTCTCATACAGATGGCATTCAAATGAAGGTTATTGCCTTAAATTGATGACCATTTTTTTTAAGAAACTTATGACAAAAAAACTCTAGATCTCTGAGTGTTTTCTGAAGATCTGAGAAGAATATGGAAAAGACTTCAGAAGAATATTTGGAAAGAATATGGAAAAGACTTAAGAAGAATATTTGGAAACCATTGGATTTAATTAGTGAAGATGGGCTCACCTCTGCATTTTGTGAATTATTCAGCATCTGCTGCATTTATGAATAATGAATTATGTACAAAAAGAAGCATGATTTCAAGTCAAATTTGGAGTTAATATGAAATTGTTGCTGACTTCCTTACCATCTATTGAATAGCTTTTGTTGCATAGTTGGATGCTGGCTAGGATTGTTGTATGGCCCTTGTGTTGTCCACATGCTATGTCTTGCAAATTATGAGTTGTGAAGATAGGCGTTTTAATTTTTAAGGCTCATTCAAGAAAATAATCACCTTCTAAAATATGTTTGTTGCAGTTCACAAAATATTAGGAATGGCAAATCCACTATTTCTATGTTACTTTTTCCGTTGCTTTGATCCTATGTATTCATTTAACATTCTTTTCTGATTTTGAATGGAGTTTGGTGCTTATTAGGTAAATTCTCATACAAAATTGGCTGCTTTCAGGCCAGGCTTCCCTCTGTATTGAGGATATACCGTGACACGCTTACTGCTGATATGAAAACTGCTATTAAGACTGTAGTCGCAGAGCTGCTACCTGTTCTTGTTGCTCGACCATTGGAGTCAGATTTCTCATCTGGCGAGCGAACAGTAGAGGCAGATGGTGAGAAGTTCATCATATGAAACCCTTTTATGGATATATTCATATGGTGATTAATGATCAATTTATTGGCATGGCTAACATACTTGGTACTTGGAAGTCTTTGGGATGAACTTGATTAATTTTTTTCACTTTTTCAAATTTTCAGAGGGTACCAGTCCCTTCCTAAAGCAGTTTTGGAACAAAAGACAAAGGATCTTTTTTTTTTTTTAATCCATAATTTGGTTCTCCATTTCTATTTGCAAGGCTCTTATCTCTCTCTCTCTTAAGAAAATTTAACATACTCTGCCAAATAATAAAGATGATCACCCCAGGAGCGCATTATTATATAATGTAAAACTGAAAGCACATTTCATCTCTGAATTTTCGTAAACCCTCATAGCCTACCCCAGTGACAGGGATGGACTGGCTAGGAACAAAGTCCTGCATTCAAGCTGTTGGGTAATGTTTTCAAAAAACAGGAACTCGGGATGTTCTTAGGGATTGTCTTGTCAGATTATGGTTAGCTCTTGAAGTTTACCATGTGTGGGTGGGTATAAGAAGTGCTCCTACCTTTGGTTGGTTGTCATTGTTAAAAAGGAGGAAAAAAAAAAAACAAATCTGTGAGTTTTTAAAATCAAAGTGAGATATAGTAGGCAATGGCACAGCTATCTGGATATCTATGCCATCATGTCAGAGTTATGCTACAATTTTCTAGAAAGAATATATATTTTGCATTTCTGTTCTGTTGTTCTTGATCTTTATAATTTATTCCTTGGTGATGCAGGCGGAGGCTCATCACTTGCTAGTAAGTTAAGGAGCCTGTCATCTGAAAGCTTTGTTCACCTTTTAGGTGCTATATTTAAGATTGTACAGGTAATGTATACACTTCCACTCTGAGCATTTGCTTCTTGACGTTTCAGTTGTAGATTATGAAGGGTCTGCCTTCCTTATCTTCCATGAATTCCCATATGCATACTCATAATTAAATATGATGGAGCAGTTTGTAGCAGTTAAATCCAGCAATTTGATGAATGGGATTCTATCCTAAAGAATTGAGGCTGAATAGTATTGTATATCATGGGTTTCCAGGCGCAACTGCACCTTTTACCTATAGCCAAGCAATGGATGCAGGGAATGGCATCTTGTTGGGTACATAAGGTTTCTTGTGAAAGTTGTTTAATGTATTGTATCTGTTTTAGTTAGCTTCCAACCAGAGGTAGAAAATGATATACTTCCGAGTTGATATCTGGAAATCCTTAGTGGGGTGTGCGTCTGTGTGTATTAAATATTCAAATGTAAATACATAATAATAAATTTGGGTTGGCAGCTAATAGGTTAGGCCTCTCCAACCCTAGCCTAGCGCAATCTTAAAAGTCCCACAGCCCTAACTTGCCCATAGTTTGGATTGGGGTAGCTGAATATAGAAGGGTCTGGCAATATGGGTTCTTTGGACCAGTCTTGAAAATTTTGGTGCCATGAAAGCTTGATTGATTTTGGTTTTGATTACCTCATGTTATTTGTATGCTAGATAAGCTTTAAATTCTTATGAATGGATGGTCGTTAATGTGGTGATTTGTTGCTTTACATGAATTTGTAGACGTTTTATTTTCCTTTACAACACTTACTACTTAGATGTAATATGATTTCATTTCTTTTAGTGAATGCAGGCACATTTAGTTCGGTCTGCTGAAGTTAAAAAGGCCATTGAGTGGATCATGTGCAATCTGGATGGTCACTATGCTGCTGAGTCAGTTGCAGCTGCTATTGCCCTAGGTGCTGCAGCTGCAGAAACAGCTGAAGAGACTGATATTCAGGCTGGTACCCATCTGCCATATTCACCTCTAAGAAATGCTGCAAAAGGCCCTTCATTCCAGGGGAAGGCAAATGATGCATTAAGCGCTGCAAATATTTCAAGAAATTTCAGGTTTCATTCTTGTTCTATTTGTGTTTTATCATGTTGTTAACATGTTTCCAAGTGTAAATGCTAAATACTTTCCTCCTATAATATTGTTTAGTTTTGGATTGTGCTTTTGACTATTTGGTAAGGAATAGGCAGAATGGATGAGGATTTCTATGTGGTTGGAGTAATAAGAAAACACCAAAGAAAGGTCTTAGGTGAGTGTGAGTCTGTAGAATAACCTAAACTCTGATTAGGATGTCGAATCCAAAGTGGAAATAAAGGAACTATTTTTTTTTTATAGAAAGAAATAGAGTTACTGTAATGGCACATTCCTATCTGAACCACGTCAAACAATGTGAATAGACTTGAAATAGTAGTCATGAGTTCATATTACCATCTGTTAGATAAGGAGAATCTTGCATCTGATTAAAAAAAAGAAAAAAAAAACAGAGAGAGAGAGTATTGCCATGTGAGCAGACCAGTATCTTTGTCCCTCAAAGAAGCATAAAAGAAAGACTCTTAAGGAAGCTTCTCGGAATTTAACTGTGCTTATCGAGGTTTGGGCAGTAGAGCCAGCCTTGGTGTGACTTTATTGTTCCTGTGAGGGTTCTATCCATCTACTTCATCATCAAACATTGGCCAAATTTAGGACGGAGGTTTTGATGGAGACTGTTGATCACCAAAAATTCTTGCTTTTCTTTTCTATGGTCATGGAAACAAATGTGCTAATATATGGATTAAGTGCTTGTTCATCCGGTCTTCTTTCATTTCTGGTAATTTAAGGTAGGAAGAAAAACCTATACTGCTGCTCGCGCTTAAAGGATATGCTGCATGCAGTCATTTCAGACCATTAAGATTACTGTTCTGATGCTAGAGAAAAATAATAGATTTCGAAAAAGAAATTAGATTTATGTAGCTTAAAGTTTTCTGAACATAGATTAGGATATTATTAGGATCCTTTTAAATACTATTGTTACTATCCAATTTTCCTTTCTAAGTTAGGATTTATATTAAAAATTTGATCATGGACTACTATTTAGCTTCCTTTTCTTTTACGATCATCCTTAGTAATATATAGATATGTAAGATCTTGTTGATTGAATTGGTGAAGTAATAAGATTTAGACTTTTTTGTTTCATGCACAAAAGAAATTTATTTACAAATGCACAAAATGGGTGGTGCCATTGGAGCACAGGAACTATTAATTACAGGACACAAAATTCTATGGTATCCATTAGATCCTCCATATATCCCTATGCCATAGATGTAGCATATGTTGCTATCTTTCTTTAATTGCCAAAATCGAGCTTCCTAGCCTGCCAAAAGCTTTTAGTTTCTATCCCTCCATGCTAGCCAAAAGTTAATTCAATGGCACTGGGCATTGCTCCTCCACACACCCCCCCCCCCCCCCCCCCCCCCCCCCCCCCCCCCCCCCCCCCCCCCCCCCCCCCCCCTTCTCTCACTGGCCATGGATACCAGTCCAAGTCTAAGTTTCATTAATTATTGACCTAGAAACTACCCAATTGATGCCAATAACTAAACTGGTCATTTCCCTGGCTTTTTGTCTATTGGACACAATAGTGATTGCTACACTGGCTTAGCATCTCTCTTGCACAGATAACACCAGTTAACTAAATTCTTTCCCTTTTTTCTTCAATTGTCTTATGGTTACAATTTTCTTAGTGAAGCCTCCCAAGGTAAAAAGGCCACCTTAGGAGGAGCATTTTCTTCCAGATGGTTTTCCAAGGGAAGTTAGTATTGCTTTTCTTTTTTTCTTTCTCTACCAGCACCAGAATATCCAGGGCAAGGATCCTTATGCATCTTATTTAGTAATGTTGGAAAATGCATGTAATTGACTAACCTGCCAATGCCCCCCTAAATCATGTTTGTTTAGAAAAATGTAGTAAAATTATTGAATCAATCAAATGCAGAACTTAATGTTTAGTTCAGTTCAGAAAGAGAGAGGGGGGGGCACAAAAAGCATTAAATAGAGTTGGAATTGACTCCTCCATATCACATTTCTGAAATAAAAGATTCTACATCATATGATTTTCTTTGGAATGAATATCAATAGTGTATCCAAGATATTGGTGCTATACTGCAAATAATTGTCAGTATCTCAACATTTTGCTTATATCACAATAAGAATCCCTGATATTTTAGATGTATCACAGCACTAATGATATTCTGGATATTTCTCATGAAAATTTGTTAAAATTTTTTGTTAGTAGTGTTTTATGTTAAGAGCTCCAGGAAACTCAATGTTTATTCTGGAATTTTGTTTTTTTTTTTTTTTTTCCATATCAGGGCATTGTAATAGTTCTCCTGATTGTCTGGAAGTTTGTATTAGTAACATTTCTCCAATGACAAGATCACTTGTGACTGGGATTTTAAGTGGCCTTAGCATTATCTGTAGTCAAAGTTGGTTGATATACTGTTGTTGGCTATTTTCTTTGCTTCTTTCAACTTCACATTTGTTTATATTTGTATTTGTCTGCTTTATAGTCATAAATAATGTGCTGTCATAGCCGCTCTATGTTCCTGTTGCTTGCGTCTTTCATAGAATAAAAGAACTTTTTTCATTTATATACGGGGCTTTTTGTTTATCAAGCAACATTCTGCTACACCGAGACCTATATCAGAAGCATCATCAGATATTTTTAACATCCTGAAAGTATGTGATTTTCAACAGAGCTGATGTATTGAGAGAGAACACAGAAGCTGTGTTTGCAGCTTGTGATGCTGCTCATGGAAGATGGGCAAAGCTCCTTGGTGTCCGTGCTCTTTTACATCCCAAGTTGAGATTACAGGAGTTTTTAAGCATATATAACATCACCCAAGAATTTGTGATTGCTACTGAGAAGGTATTCTTATTTATATCTTTCTGTGTCAAATCATATGAGATAATTTATTTGATTGGGCTTATAGTGTCATTGTATGCTAACATAAACAGATTGGTGGAAGGTTGGGGTATAGCATTCGGGGAACACTCCAGTCCCAGGCCAAAGCTTTTGTTGACTTCCAGCATGAGTCTCGAGTGAGTTCTCATAACTGCGATAAATTCATTTGCTATCTCTCTATTTTTACCAGACTAATTTTACATTTGGCGGTTGTAGATGACAAAAATGAAGGCGGTGCTTGACCAAGAAACATGGGCTGAAGTGGATGTTCCTGATGAATTTCAGGCCATTGTCAACTCCTTATTCTGTTCTGAAGCAGTGATTTCTGGGAATGGTGACAATGGTCAAGGTGATATGAGACAAACCCACAATGAGGTGGCCTCAAGCAATGATGGGTCTATTATGGCAGGCACTGGGCCTCATGATACTGAATTGCAGATTAGGCGAACTGATTCAAGTGAAGTATTTGCACATAATGCTGCTGAAATGAAATCCACACCCTCGGCTGAGGCAGTTGAAAGAAATAAAGCTGATAGTTTGCCTTATTCAGCTAGAAGTAACAATAGTAACCTGAAGGAACGTGGAAAATCTACCTCCCAAACCCTTTCTTATGGAGGTGTTGGCTATCACATGGTAAACTGGTTAGTTATCTTGTTTTATGTTTTCTATTCACATTGTATGGAGTTTCCTGCTCCTCCTTCCCTCTCTTTTTTCGTCATTTCATTCTGTGTTAAGGTGGTATTCCCAGTTTTGCCTCTGATCCCGTTATCAACTGTTGATTTCTTTTTAGGTGTCTTTCCATCTTTTGAGCATTTGAAGCTCCTTTTTATTTGTCATTTTTTTTCTTTTGATCTTGTATGCTTATCTATTATATTTAAACTCTGATCTTCTAGTGCCTTCATTTTGATGCTTCCTTCTTTATATTTTTGTCCCTAATAAAAGAAATTTCTGCTATAATTTAGTTTTTCTTTGGATTTCTTTTCAGTGGCTTAATGTTGCTGAAGATGTTGTCAGAGTACATTGATATGAATAACTTTTTGCCAGCGCTTTCCTCAGAAGTTGTTCATCGTGTTGTGGAGATTCTGAAGTTCTTCAATACCAGAACATGTCAGCTGGTTCTAGGTGCTGGTGCTATGCAGGTAGAAATTTGTATGCGCAACGTATCAAATTGTTCTTTTGAACGTTAAACTGCTGTGTGAGAGTGTTGAGTACATGGTTGATATCATTATAACTGTGTTCTTATATGTGCATGTTTGTCTGATCTGATTTCATTTCAGTGACTTTTCATGCAATTATTTGTCACCTAGAAACTATTGTAACCACTCAAAACTCATCTTTCTCCTTTCCTCTATGTTGTGTGTGTCACGATAGACACTTGACCAAGACTCGTGAGAATGTTGTTGGGTCTTATAAATGAATTGTTTTCCTCTGTTCTTGCTTGTTCATAACATATATACCCTAGTACAGTCTATGTTAGCAATGTTATATGTGTTAACTCATCAGACTAGGTAGTCTAATTGGCTCTATTTGAGATTGCAGGTCTCTGGATTGAAGTCCATTACTTCAAAACACTTGGCCTTGGCAAGCCAAGTCATCAGCTTCACATATGCTATTATTCCTGGTAGGTGATGATAAATTTATAGTCTGCTACTTTCGCAAAATTGTTTTTGGCACTTTTGTAGCATGTTGTCTGACAATCTATCAATTGATTCGCAATCTGCTGGAAATAAAATATTTTTTTCTTTGTTAAGTGTTACCCGAGCACTTGGCATATGGTATACTTGATCAATGTACTACATCTTGTTGTACACTAATATGTAATATTCTTTAAATTAGTGAAGGTGTTGATCTAAGTGTCCTTATGTATGTATCTTGTATGCATAATAAGAAGTGCCCATCTTTTGATATTGTTTTGCTTATAAAATGAATCTTAGTTGTGCAAGATCTTCATGTACAATTACTTGGCACATATCTCTACGAATAGCAAATATACATGAATTTCTGAATGTCAATTGTAGATTTTTTTTTAAAATATAAAAATCTAAACAAAATAATGATAAGCTGTAAAGATTTTCTGTTGTCTTGATTGAGGAAGACTTTGAGACAGCATATGCTGTCAGCACACCTTTGCAAATTTTCTTTTCATATGCGCATTATTGATGCATGAGGCAGCAATTTTCTTCATCTTAAATATATTGATTTGACTTAGGATTAAATTTCATATACATTTTTATTTTCTGTTTGCTTGAGTTGAATATGAATCCAACAGTTTCTGAGTGGATTTATAATTTCATGTTTTCTATCTTGCTCCAAGAAATCAGAAGAATTCTTTTTCTGAAAGTACCTGAGGCACGAAAGGCATTATTGTCATCAGAGATTGATCGTGTAGCTCAGGTATATATTTATACATGATTCCTTCTCTTATCTTCCATAGGGTTTTATGCTTTACATCTCCTTGGCTTCTCCCCCTCACTTCCCCCTTGTGGCTTATGTGGGTTTTAATAAGATTCAGTTTTGTGAACACTTGAATATAAGACATTGTTGTTTGATGTAATGAACTTCAATTGAAGTTACTTTCAAGAAAATCTAATAGCATGTTTGGTCAATACCCAATCTATTTTTTCTTATCATTGTTGCAACTTACATTCTTTCTTTCACTGTTCACCCTACAATGGATTTTATTTAGTACTGCTCCTCTAGAAGTTGCACATTTAACCAGGATAGTAGATGTGTCACCCTTTAGTTAGTAGCCATGGTTTTCTCTGATCCAGGCTTGTTCATATGAAAAATGTTCTTCTGTCTGAAGAACCTTTTTTGATTCATTAATATGTGCATTTCTTTTTTTTTTTTTATCAGAAAATTTTAAGAATGCTCTATTTGATGGTGGCATGGTTCTTCTTATATCCAGGACTTTTTGATTGTCTTATAGTTAGTGTCTGCATGTTCAATCTACATGCCTCTCAACACCAACACTTTTTTTTTTTTTTGAACTTTCGATTTGAGCAGAGTTATAAGATCAGCTGTGCATTCTGCTTCTGTTTATTCTTTTTTTTTTGGATAAAAAATATATTAGTGTATTTCTTTCTCGATATATGAGAAGTCGAAGAATCTTCTAGATCATCTGGTTTAATTTCTCAAAATTCAGGATTATAGGGTTCACCGGGATGAAATACATTCAAAGCTGGTTCAGATAATGAGAGAAAGATTGTTGGTTCACCTCCGTGGGCTGCCTCAAATTGTTGAGAGTTGGAATGGACCTGAAGATGCTGATTCACAACCCAGTCAATTTGCTCGATCACTTACGAAGGTAACGTATCTCATTGATTCACTAATTGCTTTGTCTTCCTTTCTTTTTCTTCATATTGTAGGTTTCCTTTGTTATTGCAATCTTTATACAGTGATTCTCTCCACATGATGATGAGAGCCTACATGAACGCACATCTATCTAATGATTTAGGTAAAAAATGGTTCATGGTGTGTAGAAAGTATTGCTAGTATCCTGCATGATTCTTTTTCAAATTTTGTTTCCGTTTTTAATAAGAAAAAATTATTTGTAGATGCATTGATTTGAGATATGATACTGGAAAGTAGTCTATAAGCTAGAAATGACCAAATCATTTGCATTATGAGGAAACTATAACCTAGAAATCCCTTGGCACCCAGTTAAATAAGTTGAAATACTACTTCTGTTGACATACCTTTGAAAATAGAACATTAGTTCTGTATTTGTCACTTATAACGAAAAGAATTGCAGTTCATAACCCATAACAGACCTGTGTGAATGGGGAATATTGGAATATCTTTCTATGTATCAGTCAACCCATAAAATAAGTGGAGCTGGAGCTGGAGCTGGAGCTAGAGGCTGCCTGGCATTGCTAGGAGCCTTCAGAGTTTTGTAGAAAGTGTGATTGTATTTTTGTCAGTCTTGTGATGGATGCAAAGAATGGTAACCACTGTTCTATTGATATTGGTTGTGAGCTAGACTTGTCAAGGTAGTAGCCACTGTTCTATTGATGTTGACTGTAAGCTAGACTTGTCAAGTTAGTAACCATCATTCAGTTGATATATTTATAATCTTGTGCTTGAAATTCTTAGAAACAAGGAAATGAATGGGCTAGCTAGCTATCTATGATTGGTCTTTTGAAAATATTGATTACTTAGATGTTTGCACTTAACTAAATGTCTTGTTGCAATTATAAATTCCATTAACATTTTTAAAAGAAAATTCCATCAGACTTCTGTGTCTACTTCAAAAAATTCTGGTTATGTGATGAAACTGACATACCTTGACTTTCGACCACCTTGACCAAATATAATCACGGTTCCTTATGAAACTACTTAATCGTGTGTACTGAAGTGTATTTAAGCATCTGAGCTTGGAGGAGTATGTTGATTGGATAAAATTTATTTAATAGCATTTTTCTTTTAAATCTCTCTAAATTGGTAAAGAGATTTCTTCTTTTCTTGTTTTATCATATAAAACAATTTATCCATTGGACCTGATTAGTATTCCATCTCTTTCAGGAAGTTGGCTATCTTCAACGTGTCTTGTCTCGAATGCTACACGAAGTAGATGTTCAAGCAATTTTCAGGTGAGGATATCTTCAGCGTGTTAAATAATTTTAATTTCCAATTTTTCCTTGGTGATGATTTGTGTTTGTTCTTGGTATTATTATTGGTAATACTTGAAGTTTGGGTGATTTTGGGATTTGTGTCTGCAATATACCTTGTTGTTAAAGATCCTCGTGGTGCCAATTGGAGTTGATGTTTCCCGTGTCCAAGCGGAATATTGGACATCTTATGAAAATACTCTTGATTTGTCTATGTTTGAGACGAAGTTGATGCTTCTTTCTGCTGTACTGTTCTCTGACCATCTTTTCTCCAGTTCAAGTTAACCTGTTAAGCAAATGGATTGCACAGAAATGTTCAGTGGGAAGTCAGTTGAATACCTTGCAAGTGTGTCGGTGTAAATGAGCCAGATCGAAGCTCTTTATTAAAGATATTTTCAGCCATATATTTGATATCCTTATAGCTTGGGGAAAATGAGGTCATAGAACTGGTCAGGCCGGTACACTCAAGTAGAGACCCTGAGAAGAAGTGGAATTCAAGTAGCTCAATCACGAATGAATTGAGTGGAGAAATGTACTGTTAAGTGGTGGACAAAAGTGTGACAAAACTACCATCTTTCCCCAGTGAATATCAATGAAACTTTTGTTTATTAGATGGTTGAACATGGAGAGAGTCCAAGAATTTTGAGTCAGAGCACACCAACAAAAACGAACTTTTTGTGAATACCATAGAAATCTTAACATTGCTCAGTGTTGCAGATTGTGCAGATAGATATCAAGTTGGTGGCTGTAGTTATTACACTAGTTGGCATGGTTAGAGTGTTGGCAGGTGACGATGTTCACATCAACATTTTTATCAGTGGAATTGCGGTACTGTGGCAGTGACAGGCATAGCTAGTATGCAAGTTTGTGATGCAGGCAAAAGAATTGCTACATACGGTGGTTTTGGTGTGCAGATTACTATTGTGATTATGACCCCTCAAGTTGGTGGCATTGATGATGTGTTGTGTGTTTTGGATGGTGTATAATTGATCAGTCACAGTAGCCAAATCATGGATGTTGGTTTTGTTTTCTGGTAACTTCTTCCTGAAGATGGATTATCTTAAGCACCTTGCACAATTCGAACACTTGAAAAAATTACAGGATTTATAAAATATCGTAAAAAATTATGGTCAAAATAAGGATTTGTTCTTTCACTTGACCATATAATATGAGTTTTTGCGGTGAGGCTTCCCAGAGTAGTCAAAGAAAATGGGATGCATAGATTAGATCCAAAAGTCTTAGTATTCAATATTTCAGATTTTGATGTTTAAGATTGAAGTTGTTAAATTCTCAATGAATTAGGACCTAAAAGTCCTGTTGGAGTTACGAATTGGAGAGCTGCACTTGTACATACTCTAAAAGGGGATAGTTGACTCTCATGAGAAGAAATTATGCTTATAATTAGTAGAAAATAGAATGACAATGCTGAAGAATTTTGAATGAAGCAAATGGAGAGCATCGAGGAAAATGAATTATGGAGCAGGCATTCTCTCTGCAGCGCAGAGTTTCACTCGCTCTGTAATCTAACACTTTGCTGACAATGTGGATAACTTTCTCCTTCCAATCATGGATTAGTGTGACAGTAGCTGTGGCAACAGTGAGGTGCAAGTTGGTGGGTGACAGTGTTATACCAAAAAGTTTCTTATGGTTCTTGTCTTGACAGGATTTAAATTTCTTTAAATTGGGGGGAAAACAGAATTTTTTTTTTCCCCTTAGGCATGCCATTCCAAAAATTTGGACTGCAATTTTGCTCCTTAATTTAGTTCTGATTTCTGATAGCTCTTATGCATGCACATAACAGACGTTTGTTGTTACAGATATCTGTGCTCATCTTTCCAACACAGTAAGGATCCTATGTCATTTTGTTGCCAATGAATAATCATATCAAAACTGACCAACTGTTCTACTGGAAAACTGTGTATATTTTTATATGCAGTAAATAACGTTAATGTTTTGCTTCCTAGAGGAGAATAATCTTTACTCAAAACAATATCATTCCTGCATTTAATTGCTTCTGCGTTTTGCATTTTGCAGGCAAGTGATTATAATCTTCCATTCACAAATTACAGAAGTTTTTTCGCGCTTAGAGATTAGCACTCCACAAGCAAAAAAGAGGTACTGATTTTCCATTATTATTCGTGACTATCCTGCATTGAATTTGACTTTATGACCTTATAGTCATCTTTATTTTAAATCAGGTTGAAGCATGATGTTAAACACATTCTTGGATGCATTCGGTCATTACCTTCTGATAATATGAGTATATCGGAAATCCCTAATTGGGGGCAACTAGACGAATTTTTGGTGCAAAGATTTGGAGCTGAAGCTGATTGACAGACATTATTGTAAAGTAGTAAATTGATTGCTTCCCTGATGGAAGGCTAACCAAAGTTTGGAAGGAACGTTTAGTGATAGTAGAAGCAACTGCCAGACTACGCACTTGCGTTGTAGATTAAATTGAGGTAAAAGGTGATTGGAGACACATGTACCCTTTATGCTGCCAAAGTATTTATCTGCTGCATGTTTGTCTTTTCATGTTCATAAGTAGATTTTGAAAAGAGAACAGGAAAAGAACTGGGTTAGGATTGGGAAAATAGAGGAAAGTTACCTTTATCAAAACTTGATTTTCTTTCTTTTCTTTTTTCCTTTTGTTCAAAAATCAACCATGCAAAATCTTTTATGGCATTTGCTAAGTTCTTATTTGATAAATCTCTGTCCCATGGCCTACAGTATGGCATGTCAGTGGTGGTCTATCCGCCTGCTGTTTGGATGTTTGGAAGTTTGAGAAATTTATAGTTTGCAATACTTGAACTTTCTGTGATATTTTTTCCATGATGTTTTGCTTTTCTGGTGCTAAATCTGAAGAGTAAGCTTGTGCTGTTATTAATATCTGGCTTTTGAACTTTCAGACTGAGTGATATTAGAAAAGAGATCCAATTGCCACATTAACTGACTAGTTAGAAGTAAAATCTATGTTTCCAATCTTTATGCTGATGCAATACAGAAAATTATTTTAGTGCCATACTATCTGGACGACCATTAGATATCATGGAATTAATATGATTTACTGCCTAGCATATATTAGGAGATATGCTACTGTGTATGGGCGAACTAGAAGAGATAACCATGCTATCATCTAAGTGAAGTAAAAATTTCTATGTTAAAGAAGTGATTCTATTTTTTAAGTTTGTTTATACTCGTATATCAAAAATTTTTTAGGGGTACTGATTCTGATATTATTATATATATTTTTTAAAAAGTAAGTGACAGTGTACTTTACTCAGATCCTTTTAGGTGAACTGGTTCTGATTATTATTATTATTATTATTATTTAATTATAAGTGGCAGATTACTTTTAAATGAAAGTAAAAGATGAAATTATTTGTGATTCTCAAATATGTGTCTGTCATAAATCCTCTTCTTGCAGCCGAGCGATTTAAAGTTATAGCTTATAACAAGAATTGCTAGTTGGTTGCTTATTGGTGTCTCTGTTGATCAAAAATCGAAAAGCTTTCTTCTCAATTGGCTTTGATAAATTCAGATCTTGGCTTTCTTGCTTGTGAGTTGTCTCTGGGATCGTTGAGTTGAGACAAGATAGCAGTAGCCTTTACCTTGTGAAAGTAAGACAACAGATGTTTTGATTGATAATGCTAGATACAACATCTGTTGCTGACAATGAGCAAATAGTATCTTTGGTGCTCATAGTAGTTCAGATGATGAGATGTCCTAGTTCTACCTATTGAAGTAAATGCTGGTCAGTTTTCCATTAAAGTAAGGGGCAATGCTCTTTATGATTTTGCTTTATGATTGAATTGGCTTGTAGTTAGCTATTGACTCTCAAAGTTTTATGTTTTTATGTAAGTGCGGGACCAAAAAGAAAGCATATATTCATTTGCTTAAATTTCTTACTATTAGATAGTGTCCATAAACCTCAGATGATGTGTACCCAAAAGCTTGATAGTATACATATAAATATTGGTAAATTTATGTTTCATTTTGTGAATGATCTTTAAATTCTCCTCTCTAATGTGTTTTTTCTTGAACAAATTAGTCTAGATGGACACATATACACTAAAAAGTTTTCTTTCACACTTAAGCAATTGATTTGTTGTGCTGATCTTAACTAATGTCTTATATCTGATCGAATATGTTAGCTCCCTTTATGGCTTACTAAAAACTATATCGTTGACTGAGCTGTGTGCCCTAACTGTCGTGTCTTAGGCTTCTCACACAGGATATCCAAATTCTAATCCCAATGGCCCCATCTTGTCAGGTGCCGTTGGGTTATATTTCAAATTACTTGGCAATATATACATGTATATTATTCCATTACTGCATACTAACTGGACTTATTTCTTCAGGTGTTTTGTTTGCGCTCGGGTGGATAGACAATGTACTACTGTCTCACATTCAAATGTTGCAGCAAGAAGTGTGTTTGAACGACAATTTTTGTGACAATCGAACTTGATATACAATGTGTAATTAATGTATCCATCAGTTTTCTGTTCCTTTGACTTGGGTTTTGGGTTAAAGATGAACAAACTCATTTCATCATTGCTTTCAGCGAAGGGTTTGTGCCCGTGGGAAATTGTATGGTTTATGCATTATGTTTGTCATTTATCTTGTTGGTCTAAAGTTATCACTCTTGTGACCTGTATTACTATTACTCAGACACACATGAATTCCTTTGGTTTCCTTGCTTGATACTAAGGGAAAGTTACTGCTTTTGCTTTTTGTCTTGGATTTCAGTGATCTGTAGTTCACAGCTGTGTTTCAGTTGCCCCTTGTTCAAGCTGTTTTGCAAGAAAGCTATTGCATTTATTATAATTACATATTTGTTGTAGGAGGAAGTTGTCCCCCTTTCACTTCCTCTTTAAGACTCAATGTTTTTGTGTTATTTGAAATATATGAAGGAGATGCTAATTTTTCGTGTTAATGTAAAAACTTTCATTGTAGAGCGCTTGCTTGTCAGCTGAAATACTAAGCGAAAAATATGAGTTAAACATAATAATCAATTACTACAATGGAAGTCACAAATCTCTTGAATGAAAGAATCTTGAACCATCCAAATTCTACTCAGAGGTCACCAGCCCTTGAAACTCTTAAATTGCTTCTATGTGGACTGTGCATCTATTCCATTTAAATGAATAAAGAAAGGAAGAAAATGCTTGAAGAACAGTCCTTAACTAAGAGATTTTAACAAATCAAGAAAAAAAAAAAGAAAAGACAGAGAGAGAACGGGATTTAATTTTGACATTGGATTTTAGGTAGAAGATCTCTTTATAAAGAGAATGTTATTGAAATAAACCATAATTCCAGTTCTTGGGCAATTATTTGAAGCCACTAATTTTGTTTTATAAAGAGCTTTTTGACTGTGTTAACTCAGCTCTAGTGTCACTTCGAACTCCTTCCCAATGAGAAAGGACAACCTTGTCATCTCCAAAGTAAGAAAGCCTGCCTTCTTGTCAAATTTTGTCCTTATAACTGGGTTCCCATTTAGCTTCGTTGCGTCGGCAGTGCTTATTTTGTATCTCTTCAATTTGTGGACGTTCCCCAATCCAATGAAACTGATTTTGGCTAAGACCCATTTTTGACTGTAAGCATATTCTCCATTAACAACCTCTGACCTAAGCTTGAAGACATTCCCTGCTCTCCCCCCATAAAACCTCACAAGACTCCACTTGCCTTCCTCCTCTCCCATCTTCACTTCCTCTCCATCATCCAAGAAAACTTCTCCGGTGATGTTCTCTCTGCTGCTGGCAACCACCAGGAGCTGGAAGGGTGTCTTCCGGGCTGCAGTGGTCGTCATCGCCTCTGCTTGCATGGCTAAAATGTTACCCTCTCGAATATGCAAGTTGATACGATCAATCGGAGCATCAAGCGTGACGTATCCCCCTGAGCTTTCTATCACTGTCTGAGAAAGGTTGAAGAGATCGAACCACTTTCCTGCTGGAAAGTATGCATCAACCGTAACAACTCCCGGCTTCAAAACAGGCGATACCATCACTCCTTCACCAATTAGAAACTGTGTATTGATTTCATAAGTAATGATGTCTTGTGGAAACGAGAAGAAAAGAGGGCGCGCGATTGGAGTCCCTTTCTTGTGGGCTTCAAACATTAAGGTGTATAAGTAAGGGAGTAGCCGATAACGGAGAGCCAGTGCCTTCCTGGCTGATGCAGCAACTGAATCCCAGAGATAAAGTTCTTGTCGTTTTGAACCCTTCTCAGAGTGATCCCTTGCAAAAGGGTAAAACGCTCCTAGCTACACTTATTGCCATTGACACTTGCAATTGTCAGAGAATATTAGTCCGTCATGCAGTGTTAAATATGCATTTAAGGTACTCAAAGTGAATCTTTTACCTGAATCCATCGTCCACAGAGTTCCTCAGTTGTATCTCCAGAAAACCCACATATATCAGCTCCCACCATTGGAATTCCAAAGAGTCCGAAATTCAACATGGCTGGAATCGTGTAGGCCAAATCTTCCCATGTCGCAGCGTTGTCTCCAGTCCAATGTGCTGCATACTTGCCAGAGCTTACAGAAGTTGATCTTGTGAGTATAAATGGCCTTTTTCCAGTGACATTGATCAACGCCTCACGAGTAGCTTTAGACTCCAGCAGTCCATATAAGTTATGGACATCATACTCTGTGAGGTTACCATAATGCAGAGACGTTGCCGGGACAGTTTTATTATTAATGGGTCGCCGGATCCCCTGGTTGTTGATCTTGTAAGGAGGATCATCCAAGGAAGAGGTAGGGTTAGGTGGTGATGTTAGGAAATTGGATATCTCATTCATGTCAAGCCATAGACCATCAAAGGCCACAACGTCATGAAACAATTTGATCTCATTACCCCAGAATGCTGGAGTACTGGGATTCACAAAGTCAGGGAAGTATACTGGTCCAGGCCAAACATCACCCAAATAAGGCACACCATTTCGTTTTATGAAGACATCAGCTTTCATTCCTCTGGTGTAGGTTTCATAAGTACTATTTATGCTGATACCTGCCAGAAGGAGCCACAGCATACACACTCTTGGATTTCATGTGGAACAATATATATAGGAGTAATGTCCTGAAAATTTGAATTTGATGTGGAAAAATGTGTACCTGGATCTAAGATGAGCACATATTTTTGACCATTTTGGTGAAGTTTATTGACAAATGTCTTCACCTGGTCCTCTGGGAAGTTTATGGGATCAAGAGTGAAATCCTTATACCCATCCATGTAGTCAATGTCTGTCCACATGACTTCAAGAGGAATGCCAGCTTTTGCATACCCAGCAACCACGGCCTCAAGATCAGCAACGTTTTTGTAGCCATATCGACATTGATGAAAGCCTTTACACAAAGCATCAAAGGAACAAAAAGTTATTGATAACTAAGTAACAAGATGATCTCTGATTAACATGGTGCTTACCGAAGGACCAGTATGGCATAGGAGCAGGCCGTCCGATAAGGGCTGTATACTGCTGTATCACCAGTTCTGGTGATGGTCCTGCAAATATGTACAAGTCAATGACACCGCCTATCACCTTGTAAGTTATCCTGTCTCCTCCATAAACTATATCCATGCCATTGCTGTTGAGCAACAAGGCGCCGTGACTGGTTCCCGCCGCGTCTCTGTCATTGAGCGGCGATCTGACGTCAATGTAGAAAGGATGAGACCCATAAAGATTAACGTCAAGATTAGCACTGGCCAAGTCGGCATTCCACAAAGTCAGGGTGTCGTTTTCCACCAACTTGAATGAGCTCTTCGTGTGCTCCCCGAGCCCGTACAGATGAGACCTGCTCCTGGGCAGTGAAGAGGAGAGCTGGATATATTGGTCCTTGAAGACCAACAAAGAGTTTGGGTTTGACGAGTCAGGGGATATGTCAAAGAGCACATCCCCGGAGCTACGACGGGACACGGAGAAGCCAAACGGGATGGTGTTGTGAAGGGTGAAAACGAGGTCCGAGTTGGGGAAGGTGAGCGCGCGGTTTTCCGGCAAGGTTTGGGGGTTTAACGATGAGATTAGGTGGCTTTCCGACATGAACTGGCGTGGGGATCGGTCCTGGAGGGGTATGATATCTTCTGGAATTTCCCATCTTTGATGAATGGAATCTGTTACCCGTATTCTCAGACGTTCCTCTGTTTCGAAGCTGCGTGCAGAGGCAAACCAAACCAGTACAGATAATCAACTCCAGGAACTCTTTTTTTTTTATAAAATCTTGAAGTCAAAATTGATGCAAAAATGTATAATTAATGCCATTTTTTTACTTTTGTGTTTATTCAACATTTTGACTCAATTTTATATTAAAAGTCCTCCAGTTTTTGGTTCATTTATTTCCTATCTCATATAACCATTTAAGACAAATATTTAAAAAAATTTAATCTTAACCGATATTTTAATTTTAAAAATTTTAATTTATTTTAATTTTATTTAAAAATATTAATTTGTTTTAATTTTATTTTAAAAATATTAATTAAATTTTAACTCAAAGTAATTATAAAAAAATTTCATAGTTTAAATACTTCCAAAAATAATCAAATAAATTTTATATTTTATTTTAAGTCAATAACTTACATTTGAATAATTTTAAACTTATAAATTATTTTTATAAATTTTTATTATATAAAATTTTAAAATATATATTTTCAGTGCTCAAAAAAATTTTATATTTTTTGTTATGATAATCTGAATGCTTTTTATATTATCTAAAATTTTAAGTTAAAATTTATTATACAAAATTTTTAATTTGAATATCTTTAATTTTAAAATTTTTAATAAAATTTAAATTGAAAAATAAAATATTAAATATAAAGTTGAATTAAATTAAAGTTTAAAGTTAATTAATATACATATATATAATTCAAAAAAATTATATTTATTCTAAAACTTATTTACAGAATAAGTTGAATCCAATTTAATGTGTTAAATATGAAATCAAACTTTAACTTACCCTTTAATTTCAACTCAACTAATTACAAAATTTATTTGGTCCATTAAAAGTTTTAAATTTTTTTATATTTTAATGTGCATATTCATAAAAAAATCAAGTAATTACATTAAAAATGAATTTTGACATCCAACTAAAGTTTAATAAATAAATACAAATATGTTTAAAGATTACGAATACATTTTGACCTTAGCAAAGATTTAAGAAGAAAGACATTTTATTTTATTACATCACCTTTTATGATTTGATATTTAAAGATATGAAATTAATTATTTTTTAAATAAATATAATAATGCAGAATATACATTTATCAATTTTTTTAAAAAAAGGATGAAAATTTATCATTTTTATCTTCTTTGCCTTAACTTGAACCAAGACAGGGCAAACTTTCAGCTCATAACATAATGGATAAAGTTGAGCAGTTACAGGGCGACTTTCATTAGTATAGCTGGTACTGTTTAATTTTTTTAAAGAATACATTTTACTAATTTTATTTTAAAATAATTAAACCAAATATTAAAAAATTAAATTAAATTTAATATAAATAAAGATGTATCATCCAGATTAATTATACTTCAAATCGATTTAAGTTTAAATTTGAACATTAATTTCAATGTCAAATAATTAAATGTATTTTTTATTATTAAAATAATTTAAAATAATTCAAATAAATCATGCTTAAATTTAAAAAACTCTTATCTCAACTTTTTTTTATAAATTTTAAAATTTTAATAACATAAAATTGAAAAAATATTTTCGATATTTAAAAAGTTTGTGACAATTATTTTGATATTGTTCTACATTTGTAAAAAAATAAAGTTAAAATTTATTTTATATTATTTTTAAAGATAATAACCATATAAAATTTTAAAATTTATTTTATTTTATCAATCAAATTCTAATGTTAAAAAAATGATTCATTGAATTTCAATCTATCATTATGGTTCAAGTTCGAATAAATATAAAATATTAAAGATATTTTTGTTATTAAAATATTTTAAAATAATTAAAATAAATTATTCACTTTATTTTTAATTTATTCTTTAAATTTAAATAATTTTTTATATAAAATTTATTTTTAATAATTTTTTTAAAATTTTAATAATATAAAATTTAAAATGAATGTTTTAATATTTAAAAAATTTTAAAATTTTTGTGATAATAATTTAAATATTTTTAATATTTTAAAAAAATTAAATCAAAATTTATTGTATAAAACACTTAATTTTAATATTTTTAATTATTAAATTTTTTGATATAATTTAATTTAATTCAAATTGATAAATTGAGTTGGATTTGTTCTTTTTTTTAAACCTAAGAATTTGATTTGTAATTTTAGATAAATATTTTATTTTTAATTTAATTATTTTTAAAAAATAATTTAAATTAAACTAAATAACAATATTATATATAATTAATTCAATTAATATTTTAAATTATAAAGTAAAAAGTTAGGTGATTCAAAATGTTTTTATTTGTTCAAATAATAAACTAATTGGAGGATTAAAGTTCTGACACGTGTTTTACTTGGGACTTATATGAATCTTAACATTTGCAAAACTTTTCTGATCGACTAGCTCGTTGACTTGATCGTTTACTGTTTGTGGTTCCCATCTAAGGGCCTACTTCGCCCCAGCATACCAACTACACTCCAAAAGTAACCAGAGATATGAAGTTTCGTACCTGGCGATAAGGTTGAGCTTCGGAATATCAGGTCCGAAGACGGAAGACTTCTTGATTAGGAGAAGATGAGCGGTTAATGCCTTCCCGTTCGGATCGACGGCGACGGAACCAACTCTGTAGCCATATCCAACTGCTTCATTTCCTTCATCTCCTGCCGATAAGGCGACCAGGCAGTAAGACCAGAAGAAGATGCAGAAAACGAAGACTAAAAGCTGATTCTGCGGAGATGCGCTTCGATATCCCATTCTTATTGTATCTAACCTTCTATCGGGTCCGAAAGCATATCTCCTGCTTTTGAATTTATAGCAGAGGTTGCAGATCATATCTCTCTGTGGCCCCCAGAGGGCGTTTTCTTCCCAGCAGGCTCTCTCGTTTGTCTCTTCTCGTATTCAACACCTTAATCATTCTCGAGTTCGTCTTTCTTATAATAATATTTTGTTGACTTGTTGACTTAGAAATGGAAGGTATGCGGCACAACTCTGTCTCAGTCTCTTCATCCTTCCCAGCTCAGTCTCCAGATCCATCTTAGCCTCTCATGCTCTCCTGATCATTAGGAAGCAAACTCGAAAAGATGGATTGTCCTTTAGGCTTTTTATTTTAATTATTTGTTACGGATACTCGTGCGGATGGCAACAAGTGTGAAAGCCGATAATGCCAGTCTTATCATCCATTGCGAGGATAGTCATGATGCTCATTATGACACTTTACATCTGTTAATCGTGCTAAATTTAACTTTTATTATAATTAATTTAAAATTAATATAATAATAATAAATATCGATTTCACAAAAAAAATCATTATTAATTTATTATAAAAAACTGAATTAAATTAAAACTTAATAATAAATAAGAATATTTTTATAAATAAAATAATAATTTATAAATTAATAATAAAATAAACAGTTAAGATTTCATTTTTTATCATTAGATAATCATTTATATTTGAATAACAATATTATTTTTTAATTCTCTACTAAAATTTATAGTCATAGACAACAATAAAGTAAGTATTGTTATTTAATTTTTTTTTGTCCGTTAAACATTTTAATAAACAAGTATTTTAGATTATAATCATTAATTTTAATTTACCACAAGCAATTAAATTTCAAGGCAATTCTGAATCAAGAACTCTAATTTAACTTTACATTATTTTGAAATCTTATTTAGTTGATCATCCTAAATAAAATAAAATAGTAATCATAAACACGAATTTCAAAAGAATATAAATAATTTAATTATGAAAATTACATAAGAATAGTTGTCATTAAATATAAGAATCATGTTTAAGATTTTGAAATCACCATTCAGTTAATAAGACTTTAATCTAACATAATTAAAAACAAAAGGAAATCAAATATCTTGAACATGGAATTCAAGAGAAAAAGAAAAAGATAAGAGAACCTTCAATTGCTTGAATCTTTCTTGGTTGAATTTTTAATTTTGCAAACTCTTAATATTTTTCTCCCTTTATTTCTTACTCTAAAACTCATTTTTCTCTTCAAATCCTTTCTTTCTGTTAAGTGTCTTTTTATAGTCTTCCTCAACTAGGTGAAAAATAGGAATGACTAAAATAAAAAATTTTGTATCTTCACATCCAACAATATTATTTTTCTTAACTAGTAACACCTAAGTATAGTGCTTAGGCATCTAATAACCACATCATTGTTTAATGTGCAACCCTTATGCTTAGTACTTAGGCACCCACAAACTGTGGTTTCTTCCACATCGTGTGCTTAAGCATGGTGGGTAGTGTCGTAGCATCTCTTAAGCTTTTTAATTCTTTTTTTCCTTTATAACTTTACTTCTTCTTTTTGTTCTTTTAAGCCTTAGAATACCTAAATTTCATAAAACAATCATATTAATATTAAATATAAGGATTATAATGAACAAATATAGATTATTAATAACACTTTAATAGGCAAAAAGCCATTTATTAACCACTAACTTGAGTCTCCCTTCCATCAACCTTATTCCTCTTCTCAACTCACATATCTTTGATACTAATGTATCAAAAAGAGTTAATGCTACCTCATCATCCCTCAACCTTTCTCTTCTTTCCTTTAGGCTACCATGTATACCCTCTCATCCCTCGTCTCCCAGCCATCTTTACACTTTCCTCTTTCCCTCATAACCTCTCTTTTCTTTAACCTTCCTTCCTTTTTTTTTTCTTGTTACCTTTTTTTCTCCTCGCCTCTCCCCTTTATAGGTTGTGAATGAAACAATTAAAATATTTTCAAACAAACTAATACTATTGTAATTAATAAAATAATATTATATTTATCATGCGTATCACTTTGAATTGTCTCTTAGTTAGAAGATGCACCTTTACATGTTACCCATGTCCATTATCACTATCAGATGTAATAAGTGAAGGTATCTCATTGCCAATACTACCAGACTAGATGTTTGCCTTATACACATGATTAAACTAGTTGTGAATACCTTTTAGTAGTATGGAGCATCAATCATCACTTGAGAGGGCATGATGCTTAACATAATAAGCATCTAAACACATTCATACAAGAGATAGAATTCATTATGTTATGTTTTAGATAAAGAAATTAAAATAAATGAAGAAGATATAACATTAAAATGAACTTATAGTATTCATAAATACTCTTTTAAAGGAATCAGCTCTTGGTATTTTTTTAAATGAGGAGTACAAAATCTAAAAAATCAACTTTTTTGACATTGCAGTTACCACAGAAGAGGTAAGGAACTAGATAACCTTGAAAGTAAAAATCTACATTGAAACAAAACCAAGTTAGCTTTCTTCAAGGGAAAAATTTATCTGGACATAAGGTAAAAATTGATCTCAACAAAAGCCCAAATTTAACTCGATTAAAAGTAAAATTCAGCTTGACAAATTGCAATATTTTATCTTCATAATGTTGATTTAATATCGATTAAAAACCTTAACTTAACCTTAGTACTCAAAATGTCTTGGTAATGGATTCTAGGTATAATCCTAGCCCTACAAAAAACAAACAAGACTAATATGTTGGATTTGTTTATAAATTTCTTAGTTTGAATTCCAAAAAAAAATAAAATGAAAAAAAAATAGTATAGCTTTAAATCCAACTTCAATCACCACATAAAACAAAAAATAAATAACATTCAATATAAGATCACACATAGTTATAGTGAATGATTGAAAAAGAAGGCTCCAAAACTTCATTGAAAATAAAAAAACAATCATTTCTCATATTCTAAACATTATTGAGACAAAAAGAAATGACTAAAGCTAAGCTTCTTTTGAATAATATTGTCAATAAGGATAACTTGATATCGAAATGATGTAATATACTGTGGATTTACTAAAAAATTGAAAGAAAATAAGAGAAAGTAAAAGAGCTAAGAGAAAAAAAGTTTTTTTTTTCTTTTGGTTTGTGCCAAGTTGCTTTCAAATCAATGACATATTGCATAGTTTTCTTTGACTGATAATGATATTTTTGTTTTAAATTGAGAAAAGACAAAAAAAAAAAAAAAAACTTAAAAGTAATAGTTTTGGTTATTTTTTAAAATTAGTTTTGTATAAAAAGCTAGATATTTCTTTTCAAAAATATTTATTTAATATTATTTTTATTTTATAAATTTAAGATCATTTTATAATATAATTATTTTATATTGTTGAATGTAAGTAAGATTTCATTGATTTTAATTTTAGAAAACTTTTGTTATTGATAACAAGATTTTCTAAATAATCACTTATATATGATAGGAAATTTTGTCTTAATGCATTTTCAAAGTTATAACAATTTTTTAAAAACCATTATCATTAAAAGTTTTTCAATTTCTTTAAATCATAAAAAATATTTTTAATTTTTTAAATTATTTAAATTATTTTAGATTATTCTCTATTGAGGTTGAAATATCAACATTGTAATACAATAGAAATGAAAAAAAAGATTAAAAATTTTTTATTGTAATTTTAAATAGTAAAAAATTAAAATACTATTTAAAGACAAAAGATTTAAAAAATAAATTGAAAGAAGAAAATTTTTTTAATTTTTTATTATAATTTATAATAAATTTATAATAATTAAATTTAAGGTAAATATCTTATAAGATACTGATGTTTATCCTATGTTACCAAATTAAATTCTTATATTTAAAACGTGACAAATTAAACATTGATTTATCAATTTAATGTAAATTAAATATTATCAAAAAATTTAAAAATTTGAAGTATTCAAACTAAAAATCTTATACGACAAACTTTGACTTGAATTTTTCACAGATGTAAAGAAAGTTTAAGCTACCATTGAAAAAAAGTTTTATTGTTTTTGAGTAATTATGTTATTTTTAAAAATTTTTGACATTGTAAATTTAAAAAAAATATATTTTTAATACTTAAAATTTATGAAACTTTTTGCAACGATAGCTCGAATAATTTTTTACATTTGTGAAAAATTTTAAATCAAAATTTATTGTATAAGACCTTCAATTTAAATACTTTTAATTTTTTTTAATTTTTTTTGATAATATTTAATTTAAATCAAATTGATAAATTTAAGATTCAATTTATAATTTTTTAAACACAAGAGTTTGATTGATAAAATAAGATAAATATCAATATTTTATAAGATATGTATTCTTAATATTTATTAAAAATAAAATAAATTAAAAAAAAACTTTGAACTTTGTACATTTTTCAATTTAAATCTTTAATTCTCTCGGTTGTACCATCAAACTTTTAATTTTGGACAATTTTAATCTTATCGTTAGTTTTTTTTAACTTTGTTAATAAAATTGAAGATTTCTCATGAGTGATTTGAGAATTTATAAAAAATTAACAATTCAATGTAGATGTCCACAAAGACAAAGAGAATTAAGCTCTTTTCTTTGAGAAGATCACTTGTTATCAAAGATTGGATCATTTTTTTGGTCCTTCCAAGTTAATACTTTCATTCTCAAATGGCTAGATTTAAAACTTCAATTAAATCAGGTGATTTTGAGTCTAGGTTTACAAGATTGAATATTATTGCGCATTGAAAAACTCGATATTATTAAAAAATTAAAAAAATTCAAATAAAATTTCACTTGAGAGTGAGCTTAGGTAACCGGTTAGGTCTCTTTGCTCTCAACCCGACCCTCTGTCCGTCATTCTAATAAGGGATTGGAAGAAGGGAACTTTTCATGCCTCCTGAAATGGGTTGTTGTCTATTTTTCTGAACGCTGGAGCCATGTGACCCTTACTAAGCATTATCAAGATACATTCGAACCTTGCCTGAGCAGGCCAATGAGAAAGAGGAAGAGCTTATCTGACCTCAAAAAAAGTTGGTTGAGGTGTATCTCGAGACTTTGAATCTTAACGACGGAGCCTCCGATTCTCCGAGGTAGAACAGGGAAACGTTAAAGATGTAGGCGTCAACACATGATGAGGAGCTGATAACGTTAAAATATGCCACTTTTCCAGGTTTTCTTGTCGAAGATGTTCATGGCTATGCCCGTTTGATGTAAGAAGGATCTCAAAAACCTGGAGAGAAAGGGGATCAGGGACAATATGTGGGCTTAAGGAGTGCTGTGGCTTCGTAAATTATCTCAATTAGCCGTTGCATATTGCTGTCGCCAGGATATTTTAGTAATTTAAAAAATAATTATTTCATTAATTTACTTTGATACGCAAAAAGCACAACCCGTTCCGAAGGAGAAAGTGTGGACTCTGTGAATTTAGGAAGGGCACTGTGACTTTATACATATCTCACGTGGGCACTACATGTAGCCGTTACAAAATATTTTAATAATTTAAAAATATATTTTTAGTAATTTATTTCTCAAGTGCCGTTGTACGTGCTAAAAGTCCATCCCGCTCCCCAATGAACGATCTTCTTCCACCGTCTCTCTCTTTCTCTCTCTCTCTCTCTCTCTAGCCCTCTGCTCGGGCCTCTTGCTGTCTCCGTCACTTCGGTTAGCTTGAAGAGGAGAAGAAGTATACTTTGCTGACACATTTGTATGTACTGCGCTGCTTGATCCCTTTTACCCCGCAGTTTGCTTTCTGAATTTCAGGGGTATCTGAATTTCAGGGTTTTTCTCGTGGCACTGGTTCTTCAACCTGTAATCCTAGTTCAAAGTTTAATCGAGGGGGCGTAAACGTAGCCATGAACATTTTCAAGAAGAAAACCTCTCCAAAAGGTGCACTGTTTTTGTCTCCTCTACTATTAGCTGGCTTTTCATGACATTTCATTTCGTTAATGTTCTCCCTCTTTCTCTTTCTCTGAGCAATTTTGACTACTCTTCTTCTCACACTCCTCAAAATTTGGGATTTCGCGTGAATATAATTTCTATGTTGTCTGTGAAACTTAACTTTCTCAGTTTTCCTTTTTATTCTTTTTCTTCCTTTTTTTCGCTGTTGGATTTCGTTTCTAGGATGAGTTTGATATTCGAGACGATCAGATACTTCCTTCTCTTGGTTGTTCTTGTCCGTTTTCAATCAGAAGCTAGGGTTTTTGTTTATGGGTTCTTTTCACTTTTTGATTTTTTCCTATTTCAAAAACTTTGAAGATTTGACTATTTTGTTTGGTGGTTAATGTTTTACAAGCTTAGTGTTTATAATTTTTTGAGTGTCATTATTCTTTGTTTTCTTTTCTTCCATTTGTTCGGCAACCAAATGAAAGGGCAGTTTTTGGGTACTTACTTCCGCTGTTACAGCTTAGATTTGTTTATTTCTTCAGGGCAAATAAATAGTGATTTAAGAAATTTATTTTTTCTAATTTACAGATGCTCTTCGCACAAGCAAGAAAGAAATGGCTGTGGCCACACGAGGTAAGACTAGACTTTTCTCCACCTAGAATTGCATTGCTGTTTCTTCTTTGTCACATGCTGAAGTTTCTCGATAAATGTCTGGCGAGCTGTATTCCAACAAAAATTTTATGTTCAACTTCACCATGAGAATTCTGTGGCCTTTGCAAGTAAGATTTACTTTTCGTTGGTTTGTGTTGCTTTTAGAATAATGGTCACTGGTATTACATTTATGCTTGTACTTTCTGGTACTTATTTGATGCCTTGAGAAAAGCATTGCCGTAGGTAAAAACCTGAGTTCAGTTCGATAAGTGCGCCTATGCATTACCATATTGTCGAATTACCTAAGAGAATGGATTGACTTATCTAGATAATTTGCCCAAGAAAGGCAGTGCTGGGGAAAATGCTTATTTGGGTGTCTATATGATTCTATAGAGGGAAGGGACCTTTTATTTTTGAGTGCACTTTTTCTATATGATTATGGAAACAACTCCTTATGTTGTGTGTGATGCAAAGAAGCTTTCTGGGATAGAGAGTTTATGTTGCCAAAACTCATGCAAAATTTAAGAATTTAAAGACCTTGTTGCTGAGTAGTGCCTGGAATGCTACCATATACTCTGTGTGGAGAGTTTCTTCCTGTTGAAAACGTGAGAAGTTGCACTTGCTGATATGTGTTCTTATTATTAGAACTAGACTAAGTATTTTAACTATCATTAAAAGTTCTGTGTGGAATAATAATTTGTGTTCCACGTGTGGTAGATCTGACCATATTCTTATTGTGGAGTTTGGTGTATCTGTAGCGGCTCAGAGCCTTCTAAATTTTCTGGATGCTAACAATAGTTTCTCATTCATCTATGGAAAGAAGAAAAAGAAAAGCTTTATCTAGAATCTGCTTTATGGCAAACTCCTATCTCCTTTTTCATTGAATGATGAGCCTCCTTCAAATTTAAAGAGACCTTAATAGCATCTTTTGAGTTTTCCAGATTTATTCAAATCTAGAACTCCATATAATTTGGTGTGCTTTTACCGCTTCTGTAGGTATTGAACGGGAAATTGCATCTCTTCAGTTGGAGGTATGTAACTGTTGCTGGCACAACTTTTGAAAAATGATCTCACTTTGTTTACTTTTCTGACATGAATTGTATGTAATTTTAGGAGAAGAAACTGGTGGCAGAGATCAAGAAAACAGCTAAAACCGGAAATGAGGCAAGTTCATTTTTTGTCAATTGTTTGTTTTACAACTTTATTAAACCTAACCTCCAAAGAAATTGTTATCGTATTGATTAGAAATGTTAGCCTTTTCAAAGTTAGGCTACTGAAATAGTAATTCAGAAGTACTTTGGCGTCAGATAACGATGATCGTTTGCAATGCATCATAAGGTTGACTAAGGTGTACACATGAGGCCAAGTTTGCATGAGACATTTCACTCTATTATTCAGGTGTAATGGTCACTCCAAATGAGCCATGTTAATGACAACTGAGGTTTGCACTTGGAGTAGTAGCTTCTACATGAGCTATTCATACTCATGTTCAGCTATAGTGACGTTTTAATGCTACAAAAAAGGAGAGAAGGTCTTCATTTTGACAAGCAAGGCTGGCTTATGTTAGACTAACGCTAACAAACCCAGAGTAACCTAGTAGATTTTAATTATTTTCTTTTTTGCATCAGCATGATTTATGCTTGGATTTGAATTATTTTTTCCATGTTGTAACCTGTATTGATATTCTTACTGATGATAAATGAATAAAACTGAGGGAAATAATAGCTAACCTTAGTATAAGTCTCTTGAACAATCATTATCAAGTATGGCTTTTTCTATTTGACATTCTAAATGTCAAAGAAGCGTGCAAAAAAGAGTTGCTTATTCAAGAGCTATCCTAGCTTGTTGGTGAGCTGAAGTCAAAGATATATGTAAAATAAATATTTAGAGAAATACAGTATTTTATCAATTGTTGTATGTTTGTTTCAATGCATAACTTAGGGCAAAATGTCCGGATATGAAAAAATTATGCATGATCACTCCACTGGAAACAGCTCCATTGATGGCATACATTAAGTGTCTTGTTATAATTATCCTTTTGCAACTTTTAGCCATTTGGATTGTTGAAGGAGCTTGCTGAAGCCAGTAAAAAAAAATTGGTTGGCTATAATACAATTCAAACTCCATAATGGTTTTGCCTCCTATCTGTTCCCTTCACCATTCAACTTAGTTGCTCATTGGCTTTGAAAAATTTTCTAGGCTGCCACCAGAATCTTAGCTCGTCAACTTGTTCGGCTGCGGCAACAGATAACGAACTTGCAAGGGAGTCGTGCACAAATTAGAGGTGTGGCAACTCATACACAGGTCAGTTCCCCAAAGAAATGTAACTAATAGGATGATTGTAACTTTGTACTGCTTTGCTTCTTTAAATGTTGATGCTATTGTTATGATGTTTGCAGGCACTATATGCGAGTACTTCAATTTCCACGGGAATGAAAGGTGCAACTAAGGCAATGACTGCAATGAACAAGGTATGCATTTCAAAGGTGCTATTGTTGTTCTTGTTTTCAGTCATGAAATGTTATTGACAGATTGAGGTTGTAAATTCTGTGCTTCACCAAAAATGAAAATTTAATTTCTTTAGTATCTGTCTGCAAACAATTCCCAAGGGATGATGGAATTTTGAAAATGAGGCAGGAAATATGAAAATTATATAGATATCTTGATGATCTACTTTTTTGTTGATCTACTCAGCTCTATATTATTGGCAGAGATATTTCTTACCTGAAGTTATTCTTACTGATTATTAGTGACTTCATTATCTTTCATTTGGTGTCTGGCAGTGTCCAAATTTAAGGAAGGCTAAAACATATCTTGCCATTTTTTTTCTTTTGTAAAGCATTATCATTATATGTTTTGGCCTTTTGCAGCAAATGGCACCTGCAAAACAAGCGAAAGTGATCAAAGAGTTCCAGAAGCAGTCAGCACAAATGGACATGACGGTAACAATTTTTTTATTTTTGCTTAGAGTCATGTTTCCATCATGTTATAGCGTGGTAATGAAGATGCCTTGGCTCAATACTTTGTCTGTACACAGTTGCAAGCTTCAACTTCTGTAGATCTTACCAAAATATGTGTGAGAAAACTGATGATTGGTCTCAGTTAGATTTGACCCCTTCACATTCTCCAATAATCTAAACCCAGTTGTTTCACGTGAAAATGCTTATTTACATTATTTGGAACTCAGGTTGAGTTTTCTAGCAGTAGATGAATTGATCTACTAGTTGGTGCTTGTACTACATATGTCATATTGTTCTCTTTGCAGATTGAGATGATGTCTGAGGCTATTGATGAAACTTTAGACAAAGATGAGGCTGAAGAGGAAACAGAGGAGCTCACCAACCAGGTGAATATTAATTATTATATTTTTACTCCCTTTTACCCTTCAGGCCTGCTCTCCCACAATCTCTGACATATATGTACTTTTCACTTTTAGGTGCTTGATGAGATCGGTGTTGATATTGCATCCCAGGTTGGTGTCTTTGAGAATTGCTGTCACATAAGTTTCTGCAGTAATTTGACTTTCTTAATTCAAACAATATTTACAGAATTGTTTAATTTATTCTCCTTCATTTTACAGTTATCTTCAGCTCCAAAAGGCCGCATTGCATCAAGGACCACTCCTGATGTTGTTGCTAGGTATGGACGATCCACGATTAGACGTATTATAAAAAATTCTAAAAGCACATAGGAATTCATTCATTTGTCAACCAATCTGTAAAAGTTCTCTAGTTGTTTTCCTTGTCACAAGTAGTGCATTTTTTGTCTTGTTTTTGATTAAAAAAATGCATTTTGTGTCAGTACAAAACAATCAACACCATATCCCTGTTCCCATTTCCAAATGCCCTGGCAAGTGTGCCCTACTACAATGGGGTTGCTGCCATTGATTTCTTGTATCATCAAAATCCAGTGATCAACTTGTACAGAGAATTTATTTTCTAACTGCAAAAAGTTCAGATGTTGTGCCTACTGTGTGTGCTGTCTTGGATATCTCAGTGCATGTCAATGAATGACCCTGCTTGATGGCATGTTTGTGGCCTTCATTTTCATGGTGAAGATGCACTTCTGATGTAGACTTGATTCTTATGAGGAGAACTACTAATTTTATTATGCAGGATAATTTATTAATTTATCCTGGAGTTTGTCCATCCTTTTAGTAAGATAAAATCATTTTCTTTTTTCTAGGGAAAAATTTATTCTTTTTCTCTCAACCTTTATTATTTTGAGATGTCTTGCAGACACAGGACGGATGTTCTTCAATTGTCTTTGGATCGACTGCCTTCCTTGTCTCACTTGCTTATCGTTTACTAATTCTTTGTTTAACTATTCTTTTCTTTTTGATTCTTTGCAGTTCTGGATCCACTGATGTTGAAGATCTTGAAAAGAGGTTGGCTTCTCTTCGCCGTATATGATACTAAAAGCACAGCAGTGAGTCACATGCAAAGCAGTATTTTCATCTGTAATTTTTCTGTAGTAGAAAATGATACTTACAATGAAAAATCAGAACTGTAACACTAAAGCACACGATAACTAATATATTTATTTATATATTTTGTTGCTAAGAATGCAAAGAAATTACTTGATTTTCCTAAATATTGTCTGCCTTAGTCATTGAACTTTGATTTTTTTATTTGTCATAATTAAATAAAAAGATTGACCAATAGTATAATTATTATTGAAAAAGCTGCACTTCATGGGTTTGGTGATCTATTTAATTAATTGAAGTCTTTTTTCAATGTTTTATGCAGAGCCTATTCCATGCTTGGATAGCAAGTAAACTGACTTGGGAACATTGGGCCCCTCGTAACCTAATGGGCCAAAGGAATCTGATAGCCTGCATGGAAAGCAAGCATAAAGATGATAGATGAAATGTATCCACATTGAGCATGAGGACGACAGAAAGAGGCAATTTGTCATGTTTCATCAGCTGACTTGCATCAAAATTACATAAAAATATCAACGAACAGATCATAACAAAGAATATCAATCCAATCAGAAAAAGAGAGAGAATCAATTCACGTCATGCAGGCATGTCAACAAGATCGAGAACAAGAGTTCTGCAGAGGGGGCATGTGGAGTGGTTCTCCATGAGCCACCGGTTGATACAAGCAAAGTGGAAGATATGTTGGCACATAGGCAGGGTTTGGCAAATGACTCCCTCCACGTAATCCTCTAAGCAAATTGCGCAGTCAATGCGATCGGTCTCGATGCTCCCATACGCAAACATGAGCGGTAGAAATTCTTCATCCTCCTCCATTTCTCTTTCTTGCCTCATTACTTCTTCAAGTAGGTCCAACGAGCTTTGTTCTTCGTCGATGCCGTGTGCTCGCGATTTCTTCAACGGAAGTTTCGCCCTGTGGATGAGCCACAGAGCGATTCGCAGTACACTTGAAGCCGATGCGCAAAGCAAAGAATATTTGTGGGAAAAACATGTCAAATACAAGACGCAAAGACAAGTGAGAGATGGCGTTCGCCGCACCATTATTGTTTTCAAGAGAACATAGATAAGAGAGACACAGAGGCGCGGGGGGAGAGAGAGGGAGAGAGAGAGAGAGAGAGAGAGAGCTGTGCTTCCAGGTCTTCAACAGGGGCTGGCGCAAGGGGGATTTAGTGACGTTAGTTACAGTTGCTTGGGGAATCAGCTACGCGCCTTTTTCAATTTTTTAAAAACATAAAAACATATACTTATTTACTATTGGGCCACTGGACCAGGCCGAATCAACGACTGGGCCAAACCCGGTGAACCCGCAAACACAGGAAACAGGTCAATGAGCAAAACGCGGATCCGGACTTCGTTTTGATGATGACGTTGAAAGGTTCGAAACTTCCTGCTCAAATTCTAATCCTATTTAAAAGTTTAGATATATACGAACCCACAGGCTAATGAGCTTATATAGTATAAACCCAATATCTTCCTTCCTTTGACCAGAATCAACGTAATTGCCATTCTTACATCCCCACCGATCTCCTTGATTTCGTCAATCAAAATTACCATTTTCGTAAATTCCGTAGAAAGCCTTGCTTTAACTTAGTATTATCATTTTATTTGTTTTTGCATTTAATATTTTTTTGTTAACACAGCTACATTGTCAATCTTCAAATCAATTCTTGGTCATCTTCGAAGGTGGGAGCTGATTAATTTTCTTTTTAATTTTCTATTTTGTTGTCTCTATCTTGTTTTTCTCAGAAAATAATGAATTCATAAGAAATGAATGTAGCGATTATTGGGTTTGATTCGTGAATTGGGTCGATTGTTTCTTTGCAGAAGATTTGACTTCGAATTTGATTTGGATTGCACAATTGATTTCTCTTTTGGAGGCCAAATCAGGTGATTTTTCTGAGTCTTTTTCTTTTGGGGTCAATCTTATTCTAATTGCTTGTTCTAACTAGACTTACATGCTATTGATATTTGTTTCTCAGTGTTTATTTTCGTTTCAAGATTTGAGAAACCTGATATATAAAATTGAATTTAGAAAATGTTCCTGTATGTTCCACGGAGTGTAGGGCTTCCCCTCTTATTATTAAATTGAATCTTTATCTTCTTTTTCTCTTTCCGCTTAAGTTCCTGTTTTGCTTTTTTCTTTCTCTTGGTTTGGGGAGAGAGAGAGGAAGGGGGAGGGGGGGGAGGTGGTGGGAAGATGCGGAGGTGGGGCAGATCACTTTGGAATGCAAATTTAGATCAAACGGAAACAGTGGAATCTCTTCGTGGCAGCTTGAGTTGTTCAAATATTAACTTTCGTTTCTTTGTTCAGCTATAGGTTATTATTGTCTAATTTATCGTAGTTCCACTGCCAGGCTGGTTCAGTGTCCCTTTAGACCGAGTAGGCAGTCACATAGAAAAAGTTACTCATGTGCGTGAAAAACATGATTTTAATCATGTCATAGTTGGTTCTATTATCTTGTTCTCTGGCTTTAGTTCTCGTTGATGGAAAAGTCACTAAAAAGCAGGAGGAGAGACACAGGTCAGGAAATGCTGTGAAAGAATATTGTACTTTAGAGATAAAACAGAGTGAATAGCTCCTCTAAGGAGGTTTCATGACTTCTACAATTTTCCTTTAAATCTATCACTTTTTTTTTTCCTTCTTTTCCTTTTAATTTTCATGGAAGTTGAAATAAAGTATTCAAAGGAAGAACTTTCTTTTTCCCCATTTCTCTTGTTAGTCTTGAGAAAGAGAAAGTCCTATCTTGAAATCTTATGAAGATCAATTGGATCAAATAAATGAGCGAAATTTTGCAACCATGTTTTCATATATTGAGGAAGTATATATGTATCGCACTTCTTTATAAAAATTTCACATGATCCCTCTGATCGACCTAACAGAAGCCTCCTTATGTGCATCTTTTTTGGCCATTGCAGCTATGCAGAGCCAGCTTGTGTGTAGTGGGTGTAGGAGTATTCTCGTTTATCCTAGAGGAGCTACAAATGTTTGCTGTGCAATATGTAATGCAGTTACCGCAGTTCCCCCTCCTGGTATAGTTATTTCCTCATTTCTCTATCTTTATTCACAAGCATGATCTCACTTAATGTATGTAACATTGTTTTATTTGTTTTGTATGATTCAACTCTTTATATGTTTCAAACATTCTCCTGTGAATCAACTGACTCTTTGCTGCCAACATTATGTAGAGGATTTCCTCAGTTTCCTTTCAATCACAGACAGCCTTCAATTTTGGTCCGAGATATTTGACTGCAAATGATCAATTTGTTGACTGAGATGGTCATTGATCTAGCTGGTTTGTGCTACTGGTTTATTAAGTGCATGATTTGATTGGTGATCAGTTACAGAGGCCAGATATCTGGAAGATACCTTAGGATGGAGCTCATAGTGAAATCTGCATAGGGTTAATCTGCATACCTAATATCAATAATTGCCAGACTAGCTGCAGGTTTGAGAATTAACAATATAGTTCAACCACCCAGAGCCTGTATAAGTCTTGAAATCCCTTTTAACTTTCAGCAGCATATGTATGGTTGCTGAGGCTTTTTAGAGTTATCAATCATTTTGAAGTTTTTAAAATCTTGAAGCATTATTTTAGACCATCATCATTCTGTATTAGTTTTCTCTTACCTATGGACACTGAAGTTATCGAAATGTTAACTCTTATAAGCATGAAAGTCAGTTGAAGATGGGACCCAGAAATTGGAATAAGGATCTGAGGTATGACTATCAATATATGTGGGCAAGTAAGGAGAACCAACTTGGTTCGCTGTAGTGTAAATTTAATGAAATTATTCATCTAATGTTTGTCATTATTGTTATTCTTGTATGTGTCTAGCAGTTGTAAGGGAGGGAGTGAGGGAGGAAGGGAGGGAGACCTGGCAGGTACTAACCAAAATGTTATTTATCATGAACAGCAGTCCTCCAGTGTACACTGTGCATGCTGAATTAGGGAGGGAGGGAGAGGGACCTGGCAAGTACTGACAAAATGATATTTATCATTCACATTAGCCCTCCAGTGTACACTGTGCATGCTGAAGGAAGGGAGGGAGGAAATTAAAGTAGTGCTTTATCCCAGTTCAAAGAATTTTTGAATACCTTTCCACTTTCAGGACTTTTCATGAACTGACTTAACCTTTTTAAAATAGAGGAGAGCAACTTAAGTTTCCCAATATAATTAGTACGATAAAAAATTATATCGCAATGTTCTTGGGGTCTTGATATCATAAGTTGGTTCAACACCCCTGCAGGAATGGAAATGGCTCAACTCATATGTGGAGGTTGCCGGACATTGCTGATGTATACACGAGGGGCAAGTAGCGTCAGATGCTCATGCTGTCATACTGTGAACATTGCACCAGGTACAGTATGTGCTCTGATTGAATAAAGGATGAAGTAAAAGTCATCTCTAAAATGGTAAATCATTCTTTGATTTGCTAGACACTTTTAGGCGTATGTATTCTGAAATGGCAACTTAATTTTTGTTTTAATCTGCAAATCATCTGTTTTTCAACAGGGATTTTAGTATCAAAGCAATTAGAAACTTCAAGGGACTATATCATGGAGCATTACATTCTTTTCATGTTAAATAATTCTTGGCTGGTTTCAATTTTTGTTTACTTCTTCAAAATTTCTCTTTCATTTCTCTTGGTTTTTCTAAGATCCAAAACTGAAGGCTGAGAAATTTTAAGTTGGGAAATTTATTTGAATCAGGTGTCTGCTTCTGTTCAAGGTCATCAATAGTGATCATCTTTGCAACTTGAGGAATTCTACCTTAGGAACTTTTGCCCTTTTGCCCTTTGTTAGGATCACTCTATCGTTTAATCAATTCAAGAAGTTTTATAGATGCACCTTTGCACCAATCTGTGTGTTATTGATGATAAGTCGAATTCTTTCCCATTAAGCACAAAATTTTCCCTCACCTTTGTTCAACAGGCTTCTGGGAAATGATAGAGTCAGCTAAAACCTAATTGCATGTTTTCTTTTGATCTTTACTTGAACACTCAATTTATATCATCACATCCTGGGCATATGTTGATCTTACTGGTTTTCTTTATATTGCCTTTAATTCTTGTTTTCCATTTCTCAGCGTTGACCTTTCAACTGATTTATTGTATCATTGATTTTTATCTGTTAAAAAAAAAAAAAAAGCATCAAATCCAGTTGCTCATGTCAATTGCGGGCACTGTCGGACAACACTTATGTATCCATATGGAGCTCCATCAGTTAAATGTGCTGTCTGTCACTACGTTACTAATGTTGGGGTAAGTATAACTGCTTTTGTAAATTTATTTTAGTCTTGCCTCTTTTAAAATTTCTGTTTCAAATTCTGTGCTCAATTTTCATATCCCAACTTTTGCTATCATGAAATATGAAATATGAAAATTGGAAATTCTGGTTTGATTGGAATTGCCAGAATGGCCAAAATCCAAATAACGCAGTGTAGGACCTGAGATACAGTTTGTATTAAGAAAAGAGTGACTTGGTAGCGTGGCCCTTTCCTTAATGAGGAAGCAATAACTTCTATTTTAATTTCCAGATCATCTCAAGTTGTTGGAATGGAAACTAAACAAACAATATTGTGTTGTCTTATATCACTGGTTATCCTATGCAATTTTAAACTGTAAATCCTGAAAACATGTTGACGGACTTATAAAATCTACTGCTTTGGTTTTGGCATCAAGGCTTGAGGTAAATGCTAGTCTGCATCAAAATGCATTTGCAAAACTCACTTGTATTGTCTGAAGCAGATTAGAGATTACAGCATTTGTTCTCGTTCTTCAGTTATATTAGTTGCTTGTTTTTCTTATTTATTGTTTCACGGACTACTTTGCCCCTCTTTTTCTTTTACATAATCTGTCAATATAACCTATTCGTGCTCTTTCTGAGTTAGTTCCTGGCTATTATAATGATAAAGAAACATAGGGCTCAAAAACCTTTCAACAATAGAGGTAGAAAGCACTTAAAGCTTTCTTTTAGTTTTTACCTCGTTAGTTACTGTATCCATTTCCTTTAACAACTTCAAAAGCTTGGCTATACTAACCCTACTGAAAGAAATTTTCTCCTTGATTTATTATTATTATTTTTTTTTTTTGAGAAACTCATGAAGTCTGATATACTGTTTAGTAACCTACATTGTAAACTAAAACCTAACTAACCTCTTTTCTAGGCTTTTTTTTTTTTGGATACCAAGGGGTGATAATGAACTAAGCTGTTGCTAGCATGAGCTCAGCTTTTTAAACTGCTTGGTTTGGCTTGTTTGTTTAAGAGACAAACTTGAGTTTGAGAGTGATATTTACTTGGTTTACTGAGTCATCCACAAACTTTGGCATGTTAGATTATGGCTCGTAAACTTTAAACGAGTTCATTTTACTTTTTATGTTTATCTTTATTATAATAAGTGTTTTATTGTTTATGTTCTTAAGCTCAAGCTTGGGTGGATTCATTCTTCTTAAACTAATCAGATCAAGTTAAATTTGAACTTCCTAAATTGTTCATCAAAATCAATGACTGAGCTTGAGTATTTAACCTCAAATTTGAAAAAGGCATTTCATGTTGACCTCAGTTTTCAGCTCAGCTTGGTTTTTGAGTCACCAATATTGTAAATATCAGTTAATTTTATCAAACTGAATGGAGCTGGTCTTAGTTTTTAATTGATGAATTTCAAATTTCTTTTTTGAAAATCCTTTCTATTTAATTAAGTAGAATTCGGAGACATTTGATTGAAACAAATCTATCTGTTGTTGCCTGTGGTCCCGAAAGAAATATTTTTATAGTGCCTAGTGAGTTCTATGTCATTATGTACTCTCGTAATGTTTGCTTATATGCTCTCCCTCTGTCTCTATCACTCTTCTTTTCCCTTCACAGATGGCCAATGCGAGAGTTCCTGTGCCTGCAAACAGACCAAATGGAACAACTGCATCTGGAGCAATGCCTTCTACTTCAACCGTAAGTACTCGAATTTTAGTACTTTTACTAACAAGAAACTCTACCTTATGGCTTTACTGAACATACTGCTGTTGTATTTTGTAGTCAATGCCCAATTCTCAAAGCCAAACCGTTGTTGTTGAAAACCCTATGTCTGTTGATGAAAGTGGCAAATTGGTATTTTCTTCTCCTGAATGACTTCTTTAATTTACAGTCTTGTTTCTTTTTGCTCTGTACGTGAAAATCTGAAGCAAAATCATCTCATCATATTATCAATATTGCAGGTGAGCAATGTGGTTGTTGGTGTCACAACAGAGAAAAAATGATAAGAAGATTTTTTTGCGTATCCTTGTTTTGTTCGTAGAGAGACTTCAAAGCCTTGTTATGACTGCTGGAAGACAGACATCAAAATTGGTTTGTGTATATTTTGTTGGAATAACTACATATAATATCACTCACAAGACTGGTTCCAACATTAGGTGCCGAAGAAATTTTAAACTCTGTCATCTACATTTTGAGGTTAAGGAGTAGAAAGGGCATTATTAATCATTCGCGTGTTTGGTTTAACTGAAATAATGTCTGGTGCGGACTATATGAAGTTTGGTGCCTTTCACTTTGCTATATAATTGATGGATGTAATATATATATCGCCTTAAATATTCGTTTTAACTTCTGTAATGTGAATAGAGAATTGTTTGTTTGGTTTGAGATTCGATGGCTGCAAGTGATTGCCATATGATGCACCATGATTATGTTGAATCTGTGTCATCAGCATCGCAAGATATATTTCATGTCTTTGCATAATCTTGATGAAATACTTTTTGGGAGAACTATAACAAACTCAATTGAATATGATATCTATATAGAGCAACTTATTAAAAATTGGATCTTGTTTTTTTTAAAAAAAAATTTAAAATTAATTGTTATTTATGTTATCGAAATTCTATAATTTTTTAATAAAAATTTTGAATTTTTGTAAAAAATTCTATTATTTTATAAGAAAAATAAAAAAAATTGAATAATAATTTTTTTAATATCAGTGTTATTTTTTATTTTTAATAATATATGTTAATATCTATAGTTATTTATCATTGATCTATTTAGTTTTAAAAACGGTGTTTAAGAGTCAGGTAAGTTCTAAAGATAATTTATTCGATTTTATTATAGATAAATAATATATAATAAAAATTTTAATTAAAGGAGAATCAGTTCAATTAATAAAAAATAATATCGAAAATATAACAACTAATACCAACATGTTACATTACACAAGATGTTAATAAAGAATGAGAATAACGCATAAAGAAATTAAAAAAAAAAGAAATTGAAAGGAATAAGGAAATAAAATAAATTGAAAAATAAAATTTGAACAAAATTTCTAACTAAGCTTACTTTTACTGATATTTATAATATAATGTAATGGAAAAATGTCGATGTAATTTAAGAATTTTATTGGTAGAAAATGTATCATTAGAAAAATTAATTTAAAATTTTCAAATGATGAAAATTATAGACACCAAAATTCATTGCATTCACAAATTATAGAATTGGGAGAAGTATGATATGATATGAAAGGACAACTATCAAGGAGTACGCCAAATAGTGACCTGAAAAACCTCAAATGTAGGCACCAAAGTTATGACCCCAAAAAGAAAACAACTTACCATTTGGTGTCTTAATAGATGCAATTTTATGCCTCTTAAACAGGTGTTATATTGATGAAACAATGTCGTGAAACGGATAATCAAATAATTGCCGTTAATTATAAAATTTTTTGTAATGATAATTTAATATTTTTTATATTTGTAAAAATATTTAAGTTAAAATTTATTATATAAATAATTTAAATATTTTTAATTTTTTAAATTTTTAAATAAAGTTTTACTTTTCATTAAATTAATAGATTAAAGTTTAATTTATCATTTTTTAAACATAAAAATTTAATTAGCAATATAAGATAAATATTATAATTTTTCAAAATTTTTACTTTTTTTTTGCATCAATGATTAATATATTCAAAAGATTTAGATAAAATATTTTATTTTTGTCCTAAACTATTTATCTCAAAAGATACTATAAATCAATTAGCAAATCAAGGGCATAGAAATTAAAAATTTTAATATTAAACTCAAAAGTCATGAAATAATTACTAAGCATATTACTAATATAAATATAGACATTTTGTGTTTTTTTTCCCCAATGCACCCATTTTTTATAATTCTTATTACGTTCTTTTTAGTTTTCTTTTTGAAGCTACTTCTTCCATTTCTTTTTCTTCTCTTCATCTTCTTTTTCTTTTATCAATTTTTTCTTTTCTATCTAATTTTTGATTCTATATTTAGAGTTTAATTTTCTAAATTCAAAGTTTAATATTTTCAAAATTTACATTGAATTTTTAATTTTGATAGTTTTATAATTGATATCTAAAAAAAATTCAATTGATTATTTAAAATTTAATTGTTTTTATATAGTAATGTAAGTGTTTCAACCAAATCAAGAACACAATAATTATAATCGAAGAGTAATCATTCTTTTAAATTTTTATTTAATTTTATTATTATTTTAATTATTGTTCTTAAATATTTGTGTCAATTGTTTAACTATTATATATACTTGCTGCAAAATTTGAGCATATATATATATATATATATATATATATATATAAAAGATAGAATAATTCATTTAATGAAAAAGTATCATGATAAATTTATTATTTGTAACAAATAACATACAATAAAATCAAGGAAGAATCAATTCAACTAATAAAAAATAATAGTAAAATATAACAAATAACATGTTATATTACATAAAATGTTAACGATGAATATGAAAATAGCTTAGAAGAAAAAAAAAAGAAGACCAATTATATCAAGAAAACTTACATTTTGTTCACATTTTTAAATTGAAAATTATAAAATAAATTACATCTATTTGATACTATTTAAAAAGAATAAAAAAATAAATTTACTTATTTTCTTAGTATTCAAAAGGGTGTTAAAAGTAATTGTATAACTAAAAATCATATGTGCATCATGTGTGTACACAAAACCATTAATATTAATGAAAATTACAAACGAAAGTTAATCCAACAAAAATATAACTTTCAGATAATATAGTTTTTTTTTTAAGTTTTAATTTGATACTGTAAGGAAAATACACATTTTTAAAATGTAATTAACCTTAAAATTAACAAAATTAAAAATCAAAACAAATTGAAATTTTTTTGAATGAAATTCCCAATTAAGTTTACTTTTACCAAAGTTTATGATCCAATCCAATGAAAGAATATTAATGTAGGCTTAAGAGATTTACCAGTAGAAAATATACCATTAGAAAATTTAATTTAAATTTTTCAAAAGAAAAAAAATATTTTTCTAAAATTCATTACATTTAAAATTAATGAAAGGAGAGAAGCACGATAAGAAATGATTAATACTGAAAAGTAAGCTAAATAAGCTCACTAAATATGACCCAAAAGCCTACACATAGGCCTAATCGTCATGACTCAAAAACCACCTTTTCATTCGATTTCAAAACGAAGAATGATCTCCTCTTAGTAAGTGAAATTTTTCGCCTCTCAACAGGTACAACTTTTGACTCTTAACATGTGTTATACTGATGAAATGATGCGATGAATTGAGATAATCAAGCAACCATTGTTAACCTCGCACGATTTTGTTGAAATGACGCCATAAACTGAAACAATTGGTCACCAAGTTAATACTCTTAACAAATAAATTGGTGCCAAGAAAACATGAAGAGGAAGAGGGATGACCATTCCTTACTAACAAGTATTAGCCTTGTAGTCATACATTAATGTTGTTGTAATATCAATTTTAATTTTGTGCTTCAACAACTAGTGTGTTCAAAATATTTAGATAGAATAATTTAATTTTGTGGTAGATTATTTACCTTAAAGTATGTTATAAGTTAATTAAAAAATGAAGGGCATAGAAATTTGAAATCTTAGTATTATATTTTGTTGCAGCAAAAAATGATATCAAAGAGAAAGGGAAAAATGACTAAATCGGTGTGTTAGTGAGAGAAAAATGGAGTTTTAATGGAGCTCTTCTTTGACTTTGATGAGTTATGGTTTCAATTAATTTCTTTCCTACAAAACTTAAAAAAAGGTAAGTTTAGGAATGTCTTGTGGGATCAATCTGATGGTTAGATTAGTAATGAAATTGGTAGCAAGATGTTATAAAAATGAAAATTACTTTGATTCTTCAAAAAAGATACCTGATATTTATACTCGAAGAAGATACTATTTGTTTTTAGGTTGTTACTTCTAAGATTCATGGCTAAAAAATTAGAAAAAGATTCTACTCATTGCAAAGGTGGCCAAAAATCTGTTATGGTTGATTTCTAGAAGCTTTGAACTGGATGACCTTATTGATATGAGGTTAAAGATGAAGTTTATGGGCTGCCAAAACATCAGTCTCTTCTCCAATGAGTCTTCTAAGCCTGGCTTCTTGAGTTAATTGGGCCCTTACGATATGTTGGATCATATTCCCTGGTTTTAAGCTAGTATGTTTGGGCTTATATTGTGTTAAGGTGGATCTTGGGCTGAATTACGATGGTATGGGTTTTCTTTCTTGTGTCCAATATACAAATCCAAAATATAATACAACAAAAGCCCCTCAGTTTAAAGAGAATATAAATGATTATTCAAATAAAAGGAGTAGAATTATACATATCTTGTCTTGTTGGCCTTCATTCTTCTTTTGTATTTTAATCATATTTTTGAATCAACTTTTGATGTTGTAGGGATAGTCATTTGTTGTTGTTTATTGGTGATAATGTCATGATTTCTTCAAGGCACCTTTTTTTCAACAATATTTTGAAAATTTTAGTTAATTTGAATTAAAAAACTTACATATTGATGTTTCATTAAAGATATTTGGATTTAAACCTCCATGACCTATAAGTGATCCAAGCTTTTGAAACTTCTTTGATTGTATCAAATTCTCTAGGCATCTGTTTTTGTTCTTGTCGTTCAAGTTCCGTAGGTATTTATTGTTATTAAGGTTGTTTAAGTTTTGTAGGTAATTGTTTTTATTAATGTTTGTTTTTCCTTTTAGGGTTGAGACTTCGCTTTGTCTTTCAAGGCTAAGTGCTTTGATTTGCTTTTCAAAGCTTATGTATTTTGTTTGCCTTATGAGGCTGAATATGTTATTGTCTTGCCTTTCATAGCTTAACTGCTTCATTTTTTTTTTAGACTAAATACTTTGTATTTGCCTTTCGTGGCTAACTGATTCTGTTTGTTACCCTACGAGGATTTTTTGCTTAATTCTCCTTAGTATGTTGCCCTATGAGGCTTTTGGCTTAATTCTCACCTTTATTTGTTGTCCTACAAGGCTTTTGGCTTAGTTCTTGCATGTTTTTGTTGCTCTACAGGACTTTTGGCTTAATTTCTACCTTTATTTATTGCCTTACAAGGTTTTTAGCTTACTTCTTACGTTTGTTTGTTGTCCTATATGGCTTTTGGCTTAGTTCTCACTTGTATTTATTGCCCAACATGCTTTTAATTCAGTTCTTGCTTTTAGGTTCTTTTGATTAAGCTTGCTTGCTTCATACTATAGGTTTGAGCTTTCTTTTCCTTACTTCTACTTTCTTTAATATATGCCTTTCTTTTGGCACACGTTTCTCCATCGAATGCAATGCCTCTAGTTACTACATTATTCATCTTTTTTTTTATTAGCTTCTATTAAATGGGTTGCTTGAAGTGATGAATTAGGTTACTGCTCTCTTTCTTGAAGAGCTTCAACTTCAAGTTCTTAGAATCATCGTGATTTCTTTCAGGAGCTTCCTCTGAGAGATTTTAAACTTTCATTTATCCTCCCTTTTTCCATTATGCTTTTCTTTACATAATGAAAGAAGGATGTGCCCTGTTAATAAGGTGTTTGATTTTTGCCTTTGAGTCTTAATAGTTTTATGTATCATGCCTGTGATTGTTATAGAATCTATAAAATTTTCTTCCATTGTAAGAAGTTTGATTTATTAAATTTTGTATGGTTTTCTGACTTTGTGATAATTTTTTATGATTGTTAAAATGTGTTAGCTGGATATGATAAGTGAGATGTATTTTTTTCTTCTTCATCATTTCACCTTTTGATATTATGAGGGAGTGAAGAGCTTCCCAATTACCTTTTGTTGGCTCTTCTTTGTTTTGACCTTATGCAACTCCTTATTTAGATGATCACAATAACTTTTACTTCCTCTTTTTGTCTTTTTTTTTTTGGTGTACTTGTCCACTTTAGAGATAAGCACATTCGTGTTTGTGGGCAATTTCCTACTTAATGCGTTATGAAATGGACAATCTAACAAACTTTCCTTAACAATTGAAACAATTGTTGTTTACTCCACCTCTTTGATTTCTAGGATAGCCTTACTAAATCTTTCTTTTCACCATGATACTCATGGACCTTGTATGTTTGGGAAGCTATTGTGATAATATTCATGCAACTTAAGTTATTTTTGTTTGATGCAATAGAGTTTCTCTTTACTAGTGAACCTCTTTACACCACAAGAAAACAAGTTTTTTATGATGGTAAGAAAGATGTCATTGTAAGTGACGACATATAAACTTTATAATGGTAAGTTAAGACTGTTATAAATTCTTGATGGTTATTGATCGTCACAAATACATTAAAATTTTTATGACGGTATGTTAGAGATCGTCATAAAAAACTCTTGATGGTCAACCATGATCGTCATAAAAGTTTTTTTAAGATTGTCCATGACCATCATAAAATTTTTTTTGACATATTTATGACGATCTTCATTTATAATTATTTTTTCATTATGATTTATTTATTAATTAAAAATTTTATTTTTCTAATTTTTAATTAATTAATATTTATAATTTGATTAATTATTGTTTTTGTCATTATAATAGTCAAACAGTACAAATAATATCAGACAATGAAAGTTATATATATTTATAACTAAAACTATGGTCATTTTACAAATATAAAAATAAAAAATAAACAAAAATGTTTATAGCTACAATACATAATTACATGAATGTTCATCTACACTGTTCTCTTCTAGCATTATATCATTAAATTAAAAATAATACACTTTTTAAAACCAGTGCATCAAAAAATGCCCAATTGATGATGTCACTACTACGATAGTCATAGAACGAATTCATTAGTAGATCATCTTTATTACGTATATAGTTTACATATCAAAGTAAATAAGCAATTGCAATAAAACTTGAAAATCAAACATAGTACAAATTAAGCAAAACTCTTCATTGACAACCTATAAAAATTTCTATTAAATGCCCATCATTAGAACCAGAATCAAAGTGAATATAGAGTAGTGTGTCATGCATCTTGATGCCAATTACAAGGATTCCTTTTATTCTAATTGTCAAGCCCATCAACAATTTTTCTACAAAACTCACCATTATGAACAAGGAATGAAGAGACATGCCCTTCAGTAACCGATCTCACTTTAAAACTAGCTAGGCTAAGCCTTTTGAAGCTCCAGCATAGAGTGCGCATGTTTGGTATCATAACCATTATCCTAAGCATATGAATTCATTCTATTGAAACAAGTTAACTAAATTTGCCAGAAAATATTTTTTGAAAAATAAAGATAAGATAGTGGAAACTGATGAACTTTACTAAATAGAAAGTTTTTAATATGAGAACAGTAAGTATAACACAACAATGAACCACTAAATTGATTGAAAAATATTTACAACAAGTAAATTTAAACTGCTTAAATGAAGTATAACTTTCACAGCTAATAAATTAATACGTACTCCTGAAATTCATTATATTGCATTCAAGATGCATAACTCATTGTATGACATATCATCTCATTCATATCAAAAGTATCTTAAACCATATTCCTGGGAAGGATGTTATTGCAATCATAATCAGAAAGAGAAAAAGGAGGTCATATGAAAGGTTGGGAATGCAATTAGTTTTCACTATATAGTCAAAGGAAAAAGAAGCAAAAAGAATTATAACAAACCAAAGGGTCTTCTCCTCTTGCTCTAATTAGTTTTAACATCCCTTCAAGATAAACTTTTCCATCACATTTAATTTTCTAAACAAAACACAACCATTAAGGAGCTAACAAGGATTACATACCTATGATAGTAACTATTACGTAGGCATAGCCCATTCACCACGTATTTCATCAATTTTTTATTACTATATGTATCAAAAGAAGATAACATAATCAATTTGATATCATTTATAAATATGAAATATTTAATATGTAAATGAAATAAACAATATGACTTTCACAAAAGGAATTTTTAGACCTTCAATTATTTTTTTTCAAAAATTAAAGTACAAAATATCCACATTTTTACCACCTCTTTGAATCCATGCTTATGTATATAGAAATATAATAATTAATACATATCATTTTCAATATTATTAATAATGAAAAAAAAAACTCACTTTAATTCATTACCATATAATATTTGATCTCATACAAAACATTTAGAAACCCCTGTATATATTTTATTTCGTATTTAATATTTAGAATTAAAAATGAAACCAATAAAAAAAAGGCATATAGTAAAGCTTGTACAAAGATCAGGTCTTACTTCATGACCCAATGAATCCAAATGATATACTATCCGTGACACCCACCAATTTTCAATGAAATTTGTTTGTAATTAAAGAAACAAAAGATTTGTTTTAGCTAAGTGAATCCTAAAACAATTAGGGTAGAAAATCTTAATGTGTTTTTTCTTACCGTTCTACAATATGTTATACTCTATCTCTTAACTTACTTTCATTATTTTGTTTATCAAAGAGGGAGACAATCACTAGATTGATGAAGCCAAATTGCTTCAACTCTTCATATCTTTTAATTTAGTATGTAAATATCTAAAAGTTGACAAATTGAAAGATAAGTCATATAAAAATAAATACTAAAATAAACTAATATTGAAATTTTTGTCTTATTTAATATAGAGACAAATGCTAGTTCCTCTTATTTATTTTTATTCAAGTATAATAGAGCAATCCTCTAACCTAAAATAAAAATAAAATGGATGGCAAAAAACGTCATCATCAAATCTTACTCTAACTTCATTTCGCCTATTAATCATTAATGGATAAACTACTTTTGCAAACTGCTCTAGAGCTTGCTTAGAAATAAATCTCACTTTTTTGCTAATTTTCTTTTGTGTTGTGTCATAATATGTGACAATGATAAATTTTAAAAGTCAAATAATTAAAATAAAAGGAAACAAAGATAACATACCACCACTAAAACTGCCTCATATGTTCTTGACAATGTGAATAGAAACAAATTCTTTAGGCCAACTTACATGATGACCTAATGCATCTTTAACAATTATGATATATTCATCCTTATTTTCAGATGCAAAATAATTTTTATTGATTGAGTAGTTAAAGTGTTATGAGATAAATTTAGTTGATTTTTAGATTAAAAGAGAGGAAGGGACCTTCATGTAGGGGTTAGTTTTTAGATCAAAACTTATGAAGTCATAGTAAATGTAGTCGATTATAAGATAATCATTAGCACATATAGTTTCTTTCTCATTACTCTAAACACTCAGTTGAATAAATACTAATTCTATTATAATAGTTGACTTTTCTTGTCTTTTTTTTCCCTCACATCAGTTTTCACTGGCTTTTGATTTAACCACTAGTCCTATAACCCTTTTAGTTTCGCAATGTCCTACTAGGCAAACTAGTATCCCAAGGCCCATCCAGACATTATTCACACTTCTGGAAGCAACAAAAATCTATCTTTTACAGCAAGTATAAGCTAAACTTGAACAAACATGGTTGCATTATGAACTCATATGTATAAAGGATCATATCCCAAGATCAATATGTTGCCTTTTGAAGCAATTATAAATCTATCATGTGCATTCTGAACAATAATAAGCTAAATCTTAAGCAAACAAGGATGCGTATGCGAACATATATCCATTTATTTGAATTGAATGCCTTCAAAGCAATTTTTTGTCACTCAAAGCAATACAAAAATGATTGATATGACTATAAACATCTAATAGTACTAAGTAGCATAAAGCAAGGTTTTGAATTAATAACATTATATATTCATAATACTCTTCTAGGCTATATTATTTGTTTTATAAGCAGTATATGCTTTATAGATAAGAAACTTTTACATTTTAAAAATAATTAAAATAAGAATATTTATCGAGCTTTTGATTAAAAAATGCATGTAAATTATTTAATTATTGAATAAATAATATTTCAAAATAGTTTATATGCACAACTTCATCCATTGCTAGTATTATTCAGTAAAGAAATTGGAAAACTGGGATAAATTAACTTTAAAAAAAAGAACAAAAAAACTTAAAGAAATAATCCAACTGGCCTATACTTGATATATATGTATTTACTAGTAAATAGGTCAAAATTTATGTAGTAGGATGCAAAGAAATTAAATATTATTTTTTGAGCTCATATCATAAATTACCTAGACTGATCGAAACACTCCATAATAGAGTCAAGTCCACATCTAATTTTATCCTCAGAATGTGAATGATAAGTAAGAAGCTTCTCTACTATAGCTTTCTCATCTTCAATTGTTAAATGTTCACCATCCATATACTTGGCAGTAACAAGAACAATAAAAAAAAAAAGAGGTCTATGATAATAATGCCAATCCTAATGAATGAACATTATTACTTTAGGAGAGATCTACTACCAATTGGCTAAAGTGTCAAAAGAGGGTCAATGACTCTAATTAAATGTTTTCAAATTAATTGCTCAGTATTGCCAAAATTTTGTGATCTTTGAGCATAATGTACTTTGTTTAAGTATTTAAGTTGAACAAATGTAGTGAGTTCTCAAATGTAGAGATTTTTTTTCTTTAAGTACCACACAAACAGTTGATTAGTTAGAAGTAAATTATTTCATTTATTCAGCATTGGTGAATCCACTTAAAAACACAAAGTTTTAACTCTTTTTAAAAACTAGAAATATCTTCCTCAGATTTCGTTCAAATTTCCCTAAAAATGGAAGGCCAAACATTAACAACTCTAGCCCATTTGCCCGTACCTTTGCAATATAAAACTCTAGTCTAACAAATCCATTTTCATTTTTTTTTATTTGGGATAAGATTCTAGTGAAAGATGAAAGTTACGAAAAGATATAAGGCCTTTCTTGATTCCCACCTAATTTTCTAACCACTAACACTTTTTCTCTTCGAAATAACTCTAAATACACTAATGTCATTAAATAGTAAAAATAAATCTAAACCAAACTTTGAGAGCAGATTAGATATAATCATAGAACTTCAAACTCTAGAACTTTCCATGATAACAAAAGAATTGGTAATGTCCATGTGTCAAATATGATTAGGCAAAAGAGCTAAAGGGAGGGGTTAGTTGCTAACTCATAAATAATAAGGCTAAAATTATCCATGAAATGCTTAAAAAGTTGCTTGATTTTGCAATTACTTTGGTTCTCCTTTTTTAAAGGGCTTAGATTGGGAGTAAATCCATTATTATGTTGATGAAGTAAATTATACAGTAACTATAATCACTGTTTCAAAGCAAAACATGTTACAAATTAGTATCAGTATTCTACGCAAGAGGAAGAAGGATGGAACCAATCCCATAAGATTCTTTAACTGGCAAAGCACCAAATATCGTCAATGACTTATCCAGAATAGATAACACTTAAGAGACCAATGTACAACTCAGGTTACTATTTGTTTAATGCTCAAGGCATAGTTTTTACTATTCCTTAGCTTCACTCAACAACCAAAAAGACCCAAAAAAAAAAAAAAAAAAGAAGGTAAACCTTGTGCTTAGTTATCATAAACCATGGACACAAAGCCAAAGAAAATTTAAAGTAAGTGAGCTTATAAGGAGAAAGTACTGATCAGAGTGAAGATTCTCTTTGGTGAGAAAGGTGATGGGTTCAATATCTTGAAGAATCTTCTCCTCCTTGTTCCTCCACCGTCAGTAATCAGCTCAGTGGCCTCTTTATAGTCAAAAGCCTGAAAGTCTTATCAGAATGGAAGACGTCCTTGTCCAGCTTCATTGACTCGGATACGGCTGAACACCATGATTAGCATAACAACAAGTGAACTCCGACAACAAGCTGGTGGTGTTGGTGGAGGTTAAGCCGCAGGAGTAAGACGCTCATGGGCAGGAGTGGTTAAAGTGTTATAAGATTGATCAAAAGAGTCCAAGTTCAAGTCGTCCCTCTTGCATTTTATGCAAAATAATTTAAACCAAACTTTTTATAAAGATAAGAAAATAATTGAATATAAATTTACTTTAGATTGAATGGCCAAAAACGTGATATATTAATTCAAGAGGACTTGGTTTCAAATTCACCTTCTTGCATGTTCCTTTCAAAATATCAAAATCAAAAAATTTATAAAAAGAACAAATAAGTTTATTATAGATCGAATGGTTAGCACATTATAAATTTTTTCAAGAGGAGTTAGGTTTGATTACGTCCCTCATTACAATCTTTTTTCAATAAAGAGAAGTGATTTATTAACGATAGTCTCTGCGACTGTCATATTTTAACTTTTTCATGATGGTCTTTCAAGATCGTCATATATTTTAAGTTTTTTATGATGATCTTTATTGATCGGCATAAATTTATGATGATCACAAATGCACATCATAAAAAATCATCACCTTTTCTCTTTATTCTAGTAATGACTTAAAATGTTGCTCTCTTTTGATAGTCTTAATTTCTTATCTTTATTGTGTGCCATATAGTTGTCTTTATTTGTGTGTGTTTTTTATTAAGCCCCTTCTTTATTACTTGGAACATTCTTCTTTGTGATGATTCTTAAGTCTTTTTATTGATTTTCTACTATTGTGTCAGATGTTGATGTTGTCAATAATCTCATTTAATACATCTTTGCAAGCTACTTTTAGTATTGCACCATATAACTTGACCTTTGTAATGCTTATACCAGTATACAAGAAAACACTTGTAACACGATCAAGAAACTGATAAAAGTAGTTCAGAGGTACATGGTTAACAATAGAAAAGAGCACATGAAAAAGCTCATTTAACCATGTTCTACATCCATCCACTCATAATATCAAGTGAAGCCCAAATTCCACCGTTACTAGAAAAAGTTAGCGTAGTCACATCCATCCACTCATCTTGTTCTTCGTTATGTTTTTTTTCTTTTAATTCTTTGGAGAGAGTTTTTAAGTCATTTTGCAAGGTCATCGATATTTGGATTCATAGCTAATAGATCTAAAAATGGATACCATCTAAAGACTTGACTCATTTTTGGATTTTATGCAAGTATTTTATTCCATTGACAATTGCTTTTAGTGTAGCTCATTAATAAATAGAAGTGATATGTCACTATAAAAAAAAAAAACTTAGACCAGTATCCCTTATGCAAGCCATTATCCATTCCAATCAATTCATTCCCTATGAATCAAACTTTTGGGTCCCACACATAACTTCTCTTGAACTGAAGCCTTAATGGGAGTATGTAGATTATCTTTGAAGTTCATATTTTACGCATGAACCTTGTCTCCTTAGAGATAAACATTGAAAAGAGTCTTTAGAATGGAGAACTTAGAGAGAGAATTAGTTTTGCCACTTCTAGTTGGCGTTAAAATTGAAGGTTGAATGAAAAGGTAGTGGAAAATCTTTCTACACACTTGATGAGGGAGGAGTTGAAATCATTTGCTGAGCATTGGCAAGATTGGTTAAGATGCCCTATGGTGCAAAAGCTATGATGGGTTCATGGGTGGCTTGATTAGGGACATTGTCTTGGTTTGTTGATCGAAATTTTTGAGGAGTCATGGATTTTGTATCGTTCCTCACATATGCTGCCAAATTGTTGTTACAAAAAATAGTATCAAGGAAAAAGAAACCGATGTGCTAGTGAGAGAAAAATGACCATACCTATATGCTAATGAGAGAAAAATGAAGCTTCAATTGAGCTCTTCTTTGTCTTTGATGAGTTAAGGTTCCAATTGATTTCTTGGTAAATTAAAAAGATGTAAGCATGAAAAATATCCCATGGGCTCACTCGGATGCTTAAATTGGTAATGAAATTGGCAGAAAGACATTACAAAAAATAAAAATAGCTTGATTCTTCAAAAGAGATACTTTTTATTTATATTTGAAGAAGATGTTATCTATTTTTATATTGTTACCTTTATGATTCGCGGTTTAAAAAGTGGACAAAGATTCTACTCGTTTCCAAGGTGACCAAAAATCTGTTATGGTTGATTTTCAAAAGCTTCGAGCTAGCTAGATAAACTTACTGATACGAGATTGAAGATGAAGTTCATGAATTGTCAGAGAATTAGTCTCTTGCCCAGGGAGTCTCTTAGGCCATTCTTGTTCCTTGAGCTAATTAGGCCCTTATGCTATGTTGGGCCATATTCCATAGTTTTAGGTTAGTAGGTTTCAGCTTATATTATGTTAAGGTGAATCTTGGGCCAAATTGTGATGGTGTAAGTTTTCTTTCTTGAGTCCAATATACGGGTCTAAAATATGATACAACAAATTTAAAAGTCATGAAATAAGTAATGAACTTATTAGTTTCAACTATATATATATATATATATAAATGATAAACATGTACAATAATAAATTAACAAAAAAATTAAAAAATAAACTATCCAGAATTATCACTATGATCAAAATCTTATAAAAACAATATGATAATTTGCAAAAAAAAGAGAAAAATTACCAAGAGAATAATGATTGTTTCTTTGTTTTAATTAACTAAAATAATTGTAAGGTTTGATTAAATGATTCAAGAACATGTTAGATATATTGGAGTTGTTGATATTTATAACCAAAGAAATGAAATACAATTACATCTCACATTTTAATTAGTTATTAAGAAAAAAAAAAGCAGTTCTTATATTAAAATATTGACGTATTTCAACAAATCCACTAACAATATGTGAATATTTCATACAATTTATATTTTAAATTTAAATTTTTTTATAAAACTATATAAAATCTTAATCTTAATATTAATAATATAAGAGGTCAATAATATGATAACAAATTTAATATGGAAGGAAAATACAAAAGCATATACATATACATAAAATTAGATATAAAGTATAAAGTATTTTATAAACTATATGGTTATTATAATCTTAACTTGTTACCTTATGACCTACCTAATTCGTGCTCTCAACCTATAATATTTTTTGGGAGTGATATAACATATATATTTGTTATTTTATTCTTCAATAAAATGATAAAAAAAATTACATGAAATAATATTTGTAAGATTAATTAACTATTAAATCATTACCACAAACACTTTTAAAAAATTGTATTTGAAAGTGTTAAAGTAATAAAATATCAAGCTTTACAAATAAAAAATATTTTACATCAAGTAGCATACATTAGTGAGTGTCACAAAACGAGAAGTGAAGCTTTTTTTCTATAGTAAATATGAATTTAAAAATTTTGAATTTTTACTATGAATGATTATTTGGTATGACAGATTTATTTGTATTTAATATATATAATTAATAATATTTGCATATAGATGTTGCTATAATTTATGAAAGATGTTATATTTTTTGAAAAAAAATATAAACAAAAATGATTTACATGTCTTACAATTTTAATTATAAAAACAATACTTGAAACTGACATAAAACTTATATTTTGTAAAAAAAATATATAAAACATTAAAAAATAACAAAATAATGTTGTTACCAAATATTTCTTTAAAACTAAAATAGATATTTGAAAAACCTAAAATATATGAAATATTTTTTACTTTTCATATCGTTTAAAAAATTAAATCATTTGATAATGATGATTTCAAATAATGTTATTATAATTTTTATTTTTTTAAAACAATATGAATTATGAGATATTCATAATTTAAATCTATTTAATTAATAAATTTAAAGCAGTTTTACAAATAAAAATTAAAAAAACTTGAAATATCAAAATTTACAAAAAGTAAATTAATTTTCAAATACATAAATTATTTATAAAATATCAATAACAATACTTTCATAATTACTATCGGAAAGAGGATATTTTCAAAATTAAAACTAATAAATTAAAAATCTTATATACCTTCAATTATATCATAGAAAAAATTAAGTAGGTTAATTAATAAATTGAAAAAAATATTATCGAAATTAAATAAAAAATATAAGTTGATTTTATATCTAGACAAATTTATTTTAAAAAATATTACATGTTCATGTAAAAATAATTAGGCCTGCACATGCACAGAGACAGACAGAGTCGCCCTCAGTTAAGTGTCAATCCAAAAAGGGATAGTTGTTGGAGGATTAACAAAGTATAAACACTAAATCAGGTAACCATTACCTGATAACATCTAACAGGAGAAAGGGAAAAACAGCGGGAATAAGGCATTAAAGCTTAAAGGAAAAGGAATTAGATAGTTAAAAGATATCAATTCTCTTTATTTATAACCTCTCAATAACCCCAATTTAAGTTAATAAAACAGAACCCAGTTTGGGTTCTGACAACCACATTCTCTTTTCACTGTTTCCACTCTCCAACAAGGGATTGATTGCTTGTGCCAAATTGTCAAAGTGAGCCCTTCTATTTTAGTCGGGTAATTGAATTTGAGAAGAAAGTTTGTTGATAAAGGCCAAACAACCACAGCTAATTGCTTGCTAAGTCAATAAATTAATTCTGTCAATTAATCAATGATCTAAATCCAAGGCCAAGTCAATTTTATTTTCTCTTGTCCTTTCTTTTCCTACCAAGTAAAACAACATACTCTTTCTTCTCCAGCCATCTCACACCAGAAACATAGCCTTAAACATCACCCACATGCAGTAAAATTGCTTGTTGGAACTGACCCAATGACTAATATAAAACACCTTACGTGAAGACGCTGAAGATATATCCTACCACCTAATAAGACTTGCATTTTCCTAACACTTAACCACCAACACCTACACCCTTGTTACCATTACTCCATATGGTTAGACCACCCAAGAAAAACTTCTTGCTCCTTGCCAGACTGCAGTCAGACAAATGATTTGCAATCCATGCATATATTTCTATATATAAATGAGCAAACCCTACCTTCCTTTTGCAGTATCTCTAGGTATTCATTCATCCATGGCTCCACAAGACGGTGAAAAACCAGCAGCTGTGTCAAACTCAGTGGCCCAAAGGAATTCCATGAACTGGACCCTTGTGGTGCTGAGGCTGCTTGCCTTCTTTGCCACAGCATCGGCAACGATAGTAATGGCGCTCAACAAGCAAACCAAGACCTTTGCTGTTGCTACCATAGGCACCACCCCTGTAAACGCCACTCTCACAGCCAAGTTTCACGACACCCCAGCCTTCGTGTAAGCTTCTCTCAAAACCCATATGTATCTGCTTCTCGTCAGTCATTGCACACAAGCATGTATTTACTTCGTCTGTCTCTATATATAGGTTCTTTGTCATAGCTAATGGAATGGTCAGTCTCCATAACTTGCTGATGATAGTGGCGGGGATATTCGGACAGAGGTTGGATTACAAGGGCTCTCGACTCGTCACCATTGCCATACTAGACATGGTACATGATATTTAATTCCTGAAGAGGTAGAGTCTCCCTAGTAATATAAACGTGCTATATTTTTCCTAACAAGGGTTTCGTTTTTGGGTGTACATGGCATACAGCTGAATGTTGCTTTGGTATCAGCTGGGGCAAATGCAGCAGTTTTTATGGCAGAGCTTGGGAAGAATGGAAACTCACATGCGAGGTGGGATAAGATCTGTGACAAGTTCGGCACCTTCTGTGACCATGGAGGCGGTGCCCTAATTGCTTCCTTCATTGGTCTTGTTCTCATGTTAGTCATTTCCGCGATGTCTATCATTAAACTCTTCAAACCAAAGCACACCGATGATCATCTCCTTGTTCCATAAAGTGTCGAGGTCTCTACTCTTGTTATTGCGGGAACTACGTTGGTTTTCGTTGAATACTTGGTTGTGATTTCATGTACTGCGTAATCCACCAAATCATTCGCTAAAATGGCTTTTCCTTTGTTTATATAATTTGCTGTGTTTCCCTTCATGAATTTTATTTGTTCTATCGATTACGAATCAGTCACTCTAATTTGTAGCTCTGCTTTAAAATGATCCTCATAATTTCTATTAAGACAATTGAGAATCTTTCAATTTTAAATTGAACCAATATAACAGTTTTTTTAAAAAAATTTTAAGGAATATCAATATAACAGTTAAACATCTTACATGGGAAGAATTTTCATCTTCTTCAGTTAAAATAAGGTAAATTCGAATTTAATTAAGTTTTTATTAATTAATCAACCAAGAAGAGATGCCTAGAGAGTGAGACCAACTGACTGTTACGTGTATCAAAGGACTTGGTGCAGTCCAAGGACAATGGTAATAATTAGAGATGGATGACATATATTGGGTTTGATTGACTGTGGATGCTGTTGTATATAATCTATTATAGTATTATGTCATGTAATACGGTGATAAATTTTATATATCATATAATTTAATATCACATATAATGTAAAAAAATATTCAAGTTATCATAGTAAAAAATTTTAAAATTTTTTGAGTAATATATATATATATATATTACATTATTAAAATTTTAAAAAATTTATAAAAAATAGATTTTACATTAAAAATGATTCAAATTTGAGGAATAGACTCAAAATAGAATAAAAAGTTCATTTGAGTCATTTGAAGTATTTTAATAATAAAAATATTTTTAATTTTTTATAATCATTTAAATTAATATGTAATTTAAATTAAATTGATATATTAATATTCGATTTATTACTTTTCAAATATAAGAGTTTGATTGAATTAGATAAATAGTAAAATTCTATATAACATTTACCCTAAAATTTACTAATTTATATAAAAATTCAAAAATCAATAAATTATGTCAAAATAATAAATTATAAATAAAAATGATAATTTACTTATATTTTTAAATTTTAAATACTATAAAATTAACTATTTTTTATTTTTTAAAATTTGGATGACATATATGAAGCTTTACTAAAATGTTCTTTGAATGTGAGTCATCGTACTACTATAAGAGTTGTTGTGCGACATATTAGATTGACACGCGATCGACAAAATGTTAACAACATATTTATATTATCAAATCATATTTTATATGATTTGTTTTATAAAATTGATGCACCGTGCTAAGTACAACTTGTACCAAAACATACTCATCTTGCACTTGCCACTTTTACTAATAAGTTTGAAAAAAGCTTTGGCCTCCTTTTTCTTGAGCTTTATAGGTAAGAAAGACCCAAAGAATTTGACGAACATAATAAATATAATAATAATTTTAAGTATAAAAATCATTTAAGATAGTGAAAGTATATATTTTATAAGATAAATTTTGAATTTTAAAACGTATTTGAACAAATTTTAATGGATTAATTATATTGAAGTCTTTTGTTCATCAAATTTAAATGATGCCAATCAAATTTAAGAATTTAACGAGGGTAAAGTAAGTATTTTATAAAGCAAAACGACATCATTTTGCTGCCCTATATCTTTCAAATTGTTAACTGTAGCTCCTTTCTTAATTTGAAATAATTTTTCACAACATGTTATTGGTTGAAATAATTTTCCCATAATTCAAGCTTCAATTTTAATTATTTCACTTCTTAGCCCTTACATTTTTTTTTTGAAAAAGAAAATTAAGTTTTAACACACCCACATTCTCATTCAAAACCTTTTCTCTCTAAAGTTAGATGTCTTGATACCTTTGGTAAAATTATTGTTGATGCAACTTACTTACATATTAAGCTTCAATTATTTGAATGTATTTTACTCTCTAAATCTTTCTTTCACTTAGAATGAGTTTCAAGAAGTTACGCATCTTTGGTTTAAAGTTTTTCTCTCTCTAAAATTAAATGTTTTTCTTTTTTTCATTGTTGTTATAGGTTGATGCATTTTTTTTTCAATAATTAAGGTTTAATTTGAATTTATCGTATTCTACAATAAATTTCTTTTCCAATTGAAATTAAAAATTTTAATAAGGAACCAATCTTATTTTAAAGCTTTTTCTCTCATAGCTTGAAACACTCTTTTTTTAAAAAACTGGTTACAACATGAAGAAGAAGGAGCATGTTAGCCCTATAGTGTCATTAAGTGGTAAATGGCTTAGTTTTGATGATATCGAACCGATTGTGCTTAATTTAATATGTTTGCTAATTATGTAACATTTAACTACTTAAGTAGCGAAATCATAAGGAATGAGAGAAGAACTATCATCATGGGATTCAAGTTATCATCATGGGATTCAAGCTGAGCTAGAAAAGGCTAGATTTTATATAGAATTAGTCTTCTCTTTCCTTATGTAATGTATTAGTTGCTAAAAATGTTAAAAATCACACACACACCCTTTAGATGCATCCCTTTTTTGAATCTTGAACTTTGAATTTATGTTTTCAGTTTGAGTTTTTTAAAAAAGAATTTTGAAATGTATTTTTCAATGAACCTCAACTTGGAAATTAACATAAAATGGGTTTGGGGTCTACAAAGCCAATAAGGGATATGAGAGTGCAGAAGCAAGTTGGGTGGCACTGCCACTCAGCATTAGTACTAGTTGTTAAATGGCATTATCGTCAAGTGACATTGCCTCTTGACCTTTTGTCTGATATGGTAGTATCAGTTCATGAGCAATATCGTCAATCGAAGAGTTTATTATATGGCTTTGTTTTTATTCTACTAACTAGTTAGAGCAACACTATTATCGATAGTATTGATTGAAGGTTTCAAAAAGTAAGTTTGTGAGAGTAGCATTCATATTTTTTAGCCATGCAATAAATAGTTTTTTGAAAACTCATCCAAAAATTCTTGAACGCATTATTCATTATTCATCTTCCTTCTTGCTCTTTAAGTTCATTACACTTTCACGTTCGCTAATTTGAGCAAACTATTTAGATATTAATCTTCATTGCACACAATCATTCTTGAGAAAGAGTCTCATTCTTTTTTGATCTTCTATACTTTTTGGTGACGCTTGGTTTTAAGGTGAAGGTGTTCACCTTGTTATACAAGTTTTGGTTAGGAAACATAAAGTGCTTTTCAAATGAAAAAGCCAGTGAAATTCTTAACTAATTGTTTAAGGATATGGATATAGACATGGTTGGCCAAACCACATAAAAGATATTGTGTTTACTCTTTCTTACCTTACTCTCTTTAATTATTGCATTATATACATTGTGTGTGTGCTTGTAGTTTAAGAAAAAAACAATTAAATTTACATTTCTTGTTAAGTAAGCAAAAAAATTTAAAATACTTACTTCACCTTCCCTTTTAGGTTACCATATTAAGGCCAACAAGTGATATTAGAGCATAACGGGTAAACTCAATTTTTTTTTTCTTAGGTTGCAAATTAAGCAACTAAAAGATGTCATCTACATTTACCAAAGCAAATACACTAGGGATTTATTAAAACGTGTTGATATAGATATTAATCACGGCAAGTAGACTAAGGATTTGTTAAAGTGCTTTGGTACTAATAAAGGTAAGGATCATGCCACACCCATGGCCACTTCAACTGAGCTAACCAAGAAGAAAAAGGCCAAAGAAATAGATGTAACATTACATAGAGTTATGATAGGGTTATTGTTGTATCTAATAACAAGTAGACATGATATCTTGTTTAATGTATGTATGTGTGCTGAATATCAAACTAATGCTAGAAAGCCTCACCTGAAGGCGACTTAAAGGATACTTAAATGTCTAAGAGGACAAATAAAATTGAGATTATAGTATCTCGAAGGAACTAATACCATAAAAAAATCTCAAAAATAGTGACAGACATAATCAGTAGCTAAATAATGACAAACTAGCGGTAAAATTTTTACAAAATTAAAAGTTTCACTTAAAAACTGATTAGTGATAGACTAACGACAGAATTTAGTAACAAATATAAATTCAGTCACTACATTTATTTTTAATTTATTTTTGTTATTTTTTCAAAAATTTAATGACAGATAGGAATTTAATTATTAAAGTTGAAAAAAAAATAGATTTAGCAACTAATTGAGGTGACGATTGCTAAGGTGGAAGAGTAACAATCGCCATCGGTTGTCGTTGAAGATTAGTGACCACCACTTATGGCGGTTGCCAAAGCCTAACAACTGCCAAGAGGGCGACCGTTAGGCATTCACCGTGCCTTGGGTGTTAACCCAGGGCCTAGTGATGACCATGTCAGCCATCGTTGGCTGACTAGTAACCAACATTAATGAATTACCCTAAGGTGCAAACTGTTCATAGAATTCATGACTCACACACAAAAAACTCCATTAACAATGATCATTATTTTAAAACTAATATTTTATAGGATTTATATTTTTCAATTACACGAACATCGTTCATGTATAAGTGAACATAACGTTGACACTCATTTGAAGCTTCAATTTTCAAGTTGATTTAATTTATACGTGTGTACTCGTAATCTAAATTGTTATTGGTTAAATCATTTTAGTAAATTTAGTTAAATGACTTATTTTCAATATTTATAGGCGCATGACCTACTACATTTTGTTGATAACAACTTTATCAAGAATGTTGTAAAAGGTCTATTAAGGTCTATGAAGTCATACCTAAAATACTATGTCAATGGATATAAATTTTACATTAAAAGATAGTTTGGATAGAGCTACAATGAACAATCGAGTTTACATTAAAGAGTCTAACTATAATATTTACGAAAGCGACTATTTCAATATATTGGTAGAGGTATTATAATTAGAATACCCTGCATTACCAATCAAGAGAATAGTTTTGTTCAAGTGTGAATGATTTGATCATACATTAAATGTGGGCATTAAAATATATAAATCATATAATCTAGTGGATGTTAACCACACAAAGAGACTAAATAAGTATGAGTCATTTGTCCTGATTTTACAAATAGCTCAAGTTTATTGTGTTCCTTATCCAATCTCAAGGCACGATGAACATGACTGGTAGATCGTTTGCAAAATAAAGGGCAGATATGTTCTTAAACTTTTAGACTTTAGTTTCACTTGTGGATTTACCCAAGATACTTTTTTAAAGATAATGAGATACATGTTCATCAAATTGAGAATCACGTGAATGATCATCCTATCTCTTTGTATGATCCAAGTGAGACATTGATAGATATTAATGATGAAGAAAAAGGCATACCAGATAAGCCAAATTTTGAAAGTTATTCTATTAAAGAAGAAAAGGAGGAAGTGAAAGACAAAAAAGAAGAGGATGACTCTAAAGATGATGATTAATTAGTTATTTCTTAAAAAATTTTATGTTTCAGTTAATATATATGTATCGATTTTAATATTCATAACTACTAAATTAATTATTTAGTCTATCATTTCAAATAATTTATTTTACGAAATATGTGTTGATCTGGTTTTTCATTATAATGTATTTCATTATATATTTCAAGGAGTTTAAATTCAATTTTCAAGAGAGACTCTGTTGAATTTTTTATAAAACTTTATCTGTCAAACTAACTTTAACTTATTAACTTTATCAACATGACTAGATAAGAGGTCAAGGGAGATAAGGTGACTTTAAAGGGAGAGATCTATGATTAATATCTCTATTTTCACATCCCTAAAATGAGGAGGAGGACATAGCTATACAATCTTCACATGAAACATTTGTACCATTATATAGGTTCATCAAGTTTACTTTAAATCCTTCTGCCTTTGCTGCTACTAGGATGTCTAACTCAGAAAGTTTGCATAATATAGGTAGATAACATATTCATGTAGCTGATGTAGGTAAGTATTCATAATTAATATTTTAAGCACTTCTATCATGATCTTTACAAATTTTTTTAATGTTTTTTATGACTTGTTTATTGTCTTATTTGACAGGATCGAACCTTGATATTAATATTGTGTAAAAATTTGCAAGATCTTTCGAGAGAGAGTCGATTCATCTGGGCATACGTGAAAGGTGACTTCTTAAAAAACCAAAGATTTTACTGTGAAGAATTACGTATAATTATTTACAAAAAAAAAATATTACATTTTACCATATTTACCATATATTTTGTTGAAGAAACATTTCACGTGGAATGAGGCATTTGATGGCATAGTAAAAGCGACATGTAAGGTTAGAGTTACGAATCGATACGCTAATTTGATGTATGCATGTCGCTATAAGGTAAGAAATAAGCTTCAATTTATCTCAAATACTGTATGGGAGCAATGGCAGACAGAATGGAATCTGTAAAAGTACAAATAAAAGTGCGTGACCATGTCCCTCAGTTGACTAAGCAAGACATGTGAACTCGTGTTAAGTCCCGCTCGACATAGTGTTAGTTCATGTTCGCTATAAAACCATTGTTAACACTTGGTACGTATGACATTTAACTTATTTATATAAATATAAATGAAAATGATATGATTATTTATTAATTATGTTCTTTTTTTTTTTGTTGGCGAATGAGTGAGATCATGAGCTAATTGCTGTAAAGCTATTCAAACAAACTCACACTAAAAAATTCAACCGCGATGAGTTCATAGATAAGCATGCCAAAAAGGTAAATGTAAGTTTTTTTTTCTTAACTTTTAATAAATAACTATAATTATGTCACTTTTTATTTAACTATTTAGTTTAGTTAACGAATAAATTAACAAAATACTTTATTATAAGAATACTTGAGGGAGTTGGTTACTTTGACTTCTTAGCCATAAAAAGAATCTTTTATCATCCTTGAGATATATTACATTAAGCTCTACTATAAGATAACAGGTGGAGAGAAAAACTATTGATTGTATGGGCTTGGCTCCGAAGCTCGATCATGATATTCGAGTGGTAGCCATAATAGTGGTGCTCTGTTAACAACATAACTATGTAGGATATGCATTCTCAAATGAGGGCTATTGAGAAGCGCATAGAGCTAGAGCATAAGTCTTTTAGAGGACCAATGTTGGTCTCTATAAAAACATAACGAGGATGAGCGTAAGACTCTAGATGAGTATTTAAAAGGAAAATATAGGGCGATGAAACATGATTGCCTACATTTAAGATCGAATTATAAGAGTGCTTACAAAAAGAGGTTGATATGAATGAGTGCATTCATAGGATTGAGGTTTTACTTATACGAAGTACTTCCCCAACACCTCCCAATGGTTCGTTTGATGGTTAGATTTGTTTTTATCTACAGGCATTACAGATGATGAGAACAGAACAAAAATCACATTGTGAATAAGATGGAGTTGCATAGGAAAGGAGATAGAGACTAATCTTTTTATTTCATCAATGATTATATGCAATAACAATTTAGTTTTATTGTTTTTTCAAAGGTGGAGTCGCATAGGAAAGGAAATGGAGACTAATCTTTTTATTTCATCAATGGTTAGATGTAGTAACAATTTAGTTTTATTGTTTTTTCAAAGGGTAGAGTCATATAGGAAATAAAGGGTGGAGTCGCATAGGGATGAGAGGGTGCAGTGAAATGGTAGGGTACGAGAGGATAGGGAGGTGTCATGTACTAAATGGATTAAAAAGGTGAATAATGCGAGGTTGGAAGGGGTAAGGAAAAAGTCTCAAGTTGAGAATGATCTTGAAATTTACCTTGACCTTGGTGCCTTGGAGACAAAGGTAATCTCATGGATATGAAGATCGTTACGAATCATGTGGAGCTTATGGCGATCTTCACCTTAATGCACTGAGCACTCTAACAGTTGACTTATTGAAAGGGGATTCGCTCACACTGACCAGGCCCAGAACATAATGAGGTAACTTGATTTCTAACTTCAAGTTTGATTCATAACTAGAATTAAAAAAATTGATGCTTAATTTTTTATTTCATGATTAAATTGTAGGAAAATTAGTACTTATTTCATTGTTTCAAGACTAGACTTGGCAAATTTATACTTCTTTTCTCATTTTTTAATTAGAATTAGATTATTGATGCTTTGTTTCCTATTCTTATAACTAGAATTACAACTTATTTTCTTATTTCATAACTAGATTGTAAAAAAATTAGTACTAGATTGCTCATTTTATGGCTAGTATTAAAGGCAAATAGGTACTAGATTCATCATAACTGGTATAGAAAATCAGTATAAGATTCCTTATTTGATAAATAGATGTTAGGCAAATGGGTACTAGATTCCGTATTTCATAACTAGATTTTATGTGAATTGTGTATTCTTTTTGTATTTCGTAACTAAATCGATTTCAGCTTACTTCTTTGTTTTCTATTACAAGGTGATGATGATGCCACCTCTACATCATATTGTCCTGCTAATGGTCAAAATGATTTGGAGGCCTAAGAGGTTGAGGAAAGGGGTAGGGAGTACCGAGGTTCAAAGCCTGTTGGCAGATTTAATATGGAAGTGACTCCTCTTGATGCAGCTAAAGTGGTCATTGTAGGAAATGGCCCAGAAGACATTGATAGTCTCGAAATTGTCTACTACAATGACTTAAATCTTGTTGCAAGGCTTCATATTGAAACAAATGTATATTTAGCTTCTATCAATGTCTTTACAATTATGATGGTGATGGGACTAATATTTGATGGAGTTATCCTTGTAAGGCTAGTAGATGATGTAGCTGCTCTTGCAAGCAAGAGGCGACGATGGATAAGGTAAAGGAGGAAAAGAATAGGGAGAGCTTGATGCTTATGGTAATCAAGGTCAACACAATGGTGCTAGTCTATGGAACATGTAAATGGTCTAGGCAATTATGCAATCCTTATGTCGACCCCAAAATTAAGAAAAATGCCTGCTAAGTCCAATCACTTAGTTAATTTGAACATGAAGCTATCTTTTGATGTAGAAAATGAATACTTGATATTTATGAAGGAATTATTCTAGTAAGTAACATTCAATATTTTTATGTTTTTATTTTTCTACAATTTTTATATGATACAATAACAAAATGATTGGGTTAATGCAGCCACAATGTTGGTATTAGTGTCAACATTAGTGTAGAATGGTTTCCTACACTTAGGACCAACGAGAATTGGATTGATGATTCAATATGTCACTAGCTATCTCATTTTGTAACTAGTTTTCTTGGTTTGGTACTTATTTTCTCATTCGTATATAGTATAGTCATGTTTCAATACTTGTTTGCTCACATCATACCTAGTATATCATATCTTAGTGCTTATTCTCTCATTTCGTGATTAATTTTCATAATTCAAGTACTCATTTTCTCATTTTGTGACTTCTTTTTGGATTTTATACCTAGTATAATCCTATTTTGGTACTTATTTCTCCTTTCATACCTAGTATGTAGTTATATTTTGATACTTGTTTCCATGTGACATATCTCAGTATCATGATCTCGTGACATGTTTTATTATTTTTATAGCATATTGATGTATATTTTTTTCCCTTGGAAAAACAACAAAAGGAACTTTCAATCTTATACAAATAAGATATTTTCATTTGTGACCCTTTATTATATGTAACTTTGTAAATATTAAGGTTTTTTTTTTTTTTTTGCATTTACTTAGTTCTTTAACACTATTTATTGCAAATTTTGCAGACTTGGTTCTTTTATGCATAAAATGATTACTAAAACAATTTGGATGCTAATAGTCCTCATGTAAATTATGCAAAGCACAAGTGGGACGAGGGACATTTGGATTGTCTCATGATACATTTACTTGATATTGTTCTCCATGTCACAAAGTAAACAAAGTGATTTTTTTTTCTCTATCTTATGCATTACTTTAAATAATAAATATGGGCCATATCTGGTGGCATGTAAGTTTAACTTCAATACTTTAATGTAACTTCTAGTTTATCATGCCATATCAAGGAACAACATTGGTTATCCTCATCGATATGGAAAAATACATCGTGAAGTTTTGATTCATTTTGACAAAAAATACCATACGTGGAATGGATCTGGCAATAGAATTACTATAAATTCATAGTCCATAGTTTTTGGTTGAGGCAAGGGTATTTCGTCCACAAGCCTAATTCTCCTCAATCCCTAAAGTTATACTTCAATGCGTATTGCATCCAAAGAAATAAATCCCTCAGCATAAAAATTATAAATGTATCTCATTTTTATGCTTTTGTCCCATTCTTTTTTTAATAAACACCAATTATGTCATTATTGGTTTTTTTTTTTTGAAGTAGTAATAACGGTCCACACATGTTGTACATAATGAAGCATATAAATTTGGCAAGAAGTTGAAATACACTGATAAAGCGATACTATAAATAAGGAAGCATAAGGCTATCTACATCTTTGTCAACTGTAAAGAGGTTAAGGATGATTAACTTGATGCTCTTCGTTTGTCTGATTATTTTTTTTTCTCTTTATATATATATATATATATATATATATATATATATATATATGTTTCACATTTGTAAATAATAATTAATTTATTTTTTTAGATATAGAAGTTGATTTTCTTTATTTTATGCATATCATTATGTTAGAAAACAATAAAATTTTAAATAATTGATAGTATATATATATATATATATATATATAATCTTTATTCAAATTTAGAGAATACATAACAAAATATGTGCAACCAATATGATTTTTGAATTTAAATTTTTAAAAAAGTCAAAATCAATGTACAATTTACAAAAGAAAATTGTAAAATAGGATTAATCTTTACATGATTTCTCGAGATAAGTGTTGACATAAGCATAATCTTTATACAATTTACTTAGAGCAATAACAAAATGGGGACACTAATATATAATTTGGAAGACCAAGCAACAAAATAATGAAATCATGACATGATTTGAAACTTCAAGTCATAAAATGACCATATTCTTCTTAAGATTTGGTCAAACAAGGCACGATTTTAGTAAAAAACCTCTACAATAATACATTTATATTGCCTTAACTAGTTCCATTCTCCTACATAATCTATGATGATGTCAAACAAACAACACGCAATATTCTTAAATATACACCAAATCAATAGTCCTAAATAGAAAAGACATCAACAATGAAATCAAATCATATCAAATATCATAAGTCTTTGGTATCATCATCTATTAAAGTAACTATGAGCAATTTAAAAAGTTTGAGCATCATGCTCAACTCCACCACAATTATGACTCTTACAATGCAATTGATTAGGCATATTTAATAATCGAGAATGGCTTATCGTATCATGATACTATAGGTTTGGGTACTTTTATAGTGGCCTTACATGACTTATTATGGTGGCCTTTGCAATGCCAGCATAATGATATGATATAATAATCAAGTCATCAACAAGATTAATTACTTCTTTTTCAGTAGCTTCAAGAACTATCTGTTTATTGCCAACCTTGCAAGCAACTACAAACATAATATTATAGAACTTCATTTTCAAGTAAATGGCATTGATAGCAATGATCGATCAGTCACTGAAAGGAATCCCCTCAATTATTGCCTAAGAGTTATGAAGAACACTTAAATCGATTAATCTCATCCTTGATGCATATGTGAGCTATAGTGCTTGGATTAACTTTTTGCAACATGTGGTACTATAATGATAATTGTTAGTATGACTATACTGGATTACCCTACATAAGACATAATATATGCTTTTTAACCTTCCAAACTTTGCTATATAATATTTATATGTCATATAGATATTTTTGTATCACCTGCAATATCTTTCAACTTAACGATTCTAATATTAGTAAACAACTTTTGGGCGATAAATTTACCCACTAATGGTAGAACTTACTTGTCAATGTTATCATTTAACTTTTCAACAATGCAAGTGTGTGTTAAATCATGCCATTTAATTTGAAAGAATTAGCCTTGTGCTACTCTCACACCACAGATCTTCGATGCATAATTTTCTTCTTTACAAATAATTTCAAAGTACATCACTTGTTAGATCTACTGACTTTAAATTCAAAGTTTTTAGTAAACACATGCACACTTACAAATTACTTCAACTCTTCTTGTTTGAAAAAAAAAAAAAAACTAACCTCTAGCAAGGATTTGAGTGAGAGCCATCAATTTTATAATAGAAAGCGAAGCAATACTTTATATATTAACACTCAACACACTATATCTTTCAAGAACATTATCACCTATACTACTATATGCTTTATGGCATGCGCGTAAGGCGTAAAGTGGGACAAAAGGTGGGGAAAAATGTAGATACTCATTATATTTATTATTGGGTTCTACTTCCAAAATGGGTTCACATTTCTCTTCATCAATAATAAAAGTAGGTTGATTAAGTTGAGTTTTTGCCCCAAGTATTCACACCCAATATCATAATTCATCAATTCATTCATATTGATCTCATTAGTATTCAGTATTCTGAGTCTCAATGAGAGTTTTATTATAGAGAATGATTTTGTTTAAAAAATTTCACCTTAAACATATGGATGGGATTGCATCACTAACTTGATTGTTATCGGTACAAAAATTAAAAGAATTGATTCGTTTTGAAATTTAACTATCACAAACTCTATGCTTATGTTAACAAAATTCTGCTCCACTAAATCCACAACTTATATGAGAAATTACATTGTTATTATATATATAACATAAATTCAATATTATCATTATTCACTAATTTAACTTTTAGTAAGGTTTTTTCAAACCATACTATTGTACACAGTACAAATTTATATTTATAGAAATTGATCTTCACTTAAGATATAACCAAATAGAGCAATTATACATGTATTAAATGCTTGCAAATAATATATCCCCTACTTCTGAGAACCTTACTATTATAGTTAAAACTTTCTCTTACTTGGACCGTTAATCATTTTACCTTACAATAATTAGCATTTTGCAATGAATACATGAAATTATCTAAACCAATGCACAAAAATATTAAAGCATATATGAAAACAAGTTACGATTTATTAAAGAATTATGATTTCATCAATGAAATGATGTTTTCCATGAATAAAGTACGATTTCATGAAGAAGCAATAGTTTTATAAATTCAGGTTAATTTTCGATTTAAGATAAGATTATATAAGGGCATGGTACAGTTTTATGATTTAAGATATGATTTTATTAATCTTGGTACAATTTAATGATCATTACACGATATTTCTTTTGAAGTAACAAAATGAAAAATATGTCACAGTTTTTGATAATACAAAGTTTTGTTATTATTTAGAAGCATGCCTTTTACTCTTGAGACTCACCTCAATGCCTTCTGGTTTTGTAAAGTAAAGATTCACAAAAAAAAAATAAGAATCTTTTTTTTTAGGGTCTACAATGTATGATGAATGTAAGAAAGAACCAAGCAAAAAAAATTATGACTACGTTCGGTTCGTTTCTAGATGATACTTAGGTAGATCAAGGACTCCAACATAAAGAAAAAAAGAACGAAGTAAGAGAAAGCGAAGAGAGAAAAAGTATAAAAAGAGAGAAAGAAATCATTCAGATAACTTCTTTAAAATTTCATGTTCATTCAATCAAGGGATATATTTGCTTCATAATCCAAATAAGTGCTAAAAAAACTTGAGTTTTAGTAAAAGTGGTTGTTTTAACGAATAAAAAAGGGCAAGGTGCCATTTTTGGTAATTTTTTCTAACTTCAAATACCTACATCTTGCCAAAAATAAAAAGGCAATTTTAAAAGAATGAAAATTATAACAAGAGATAAAGTTAAAACTTACACTAAAAAATACTTGAATTTCACATGGATCAGTGCAAAAATTATGATATAGCTAAATGTGAGGTTATTATGTAAATTGATTAGATAATTTCAGCAACTTTAATGGCCTTACTCATTCCTTCTAACCATTCTCTAAATGATTTTTCTATTTTTGATAACAAAAATATTATTCTTTTGTAATATGAACATTAAATAAAATACAAGAATAACATGACTTTTCTAATATCATCGAAAGTATTTTTAATATTTCCACATAATATTAAATTATATATTTTGTTCTCATACAAAACTAATGGTAGTTCAAGTAAATAAAAAAGAAATAATGAATAATGATGAAATAAAGAAGTAAATAAGCTTCAGAAGAAAACATAACATAACTTCAATTGTTTTTAAGTTCAATATGTATCATCTTGAAAACATATCAAGAGGATTGAAAATGGATCATTTCTCAAACCAATAATAAGAATTACACTACAAAACATTAATAAATCAAAATTTCTTTTCTAGAAAGTAATTAAAGACTATCACATCACATCAAGCTCATGTTCTTGCATTATTATTTACCAAAAATCTTTTTAAAATCATGTAAAAACCTAATACTAAGGGGAAAAAGTAAGGATATTTACAAAAAAATAATAAAAAAGATGTTTGGTAAAAATAAGATGTGCCATAGTTTACAAGTACCTCATAGTAAAAAAGTGTGAATTATAACAAAAATGAGGGATCATTTATTGGCTATAGTGCTTTACTTGTGCTAGAAAACATGGATGGGGTTACAGTTATGGTGATGTTGAAAAACTCATCGAGTAAACATCCAAAATCTTGACATTAACTCCATACAAAAACCTTTGATAGAAGTTTGTATCTACCTTATATAATTTTTTCATTTTTATTATACACAAATGCCACCATCCAAATGTTACAACCTGCTTGATGAAGAACTCCAATGCACTCCACTTCAATTATATTTAGAATTCTTTGTGTCTTTATCTTACCATACAAAAGGTCATCATAATAACAAGCCATATATTTCACATCATATACTAACCCAAGCAGCTATCCTACTCTTTTGGTGAAATCATTTGTAGTTTCAAGCGAGAATTTTGTAGTTAATAGCTTTAAAATATAGGCCATGTCATAAAGGCCATGAAAAGTTACCATCTTCAATTTCATGAGAGTAGACATGATAGACTTTGCATAGTTTATCCATGAAGACTCTCAAATCGATCATATCTTTCATCATCTTTTCAAGACTCATTCTATTTTTTATCAAAAGATCCAGAAAAACCTTAATGTGCATATCATTTTTAGGTTAATTAGCAAAATTGAATTGCCAAGTAATGTATTTCTCTCTGCCATTGTTATAGTATGATGCCACAATTGAATTAAAATTGTATTGTCAACATTATACCTAACATTTTCATATAACATTTTCTCCCTGTATATCTAAGAGTATGTCAAACACAACCCGGGAACTCGATGCAACTAATAAAAACATTAAACCTACACAATGCTACACTAAAGATGATCATCTTGCTCCCAAGATTATCCTCCAAGCCTTTTTGACAACCATATTAGTTATGGGCTTAGTCTCAAAGAAAAGAAGATGACGCTCAAGAAAGTTTAGAGGGGAGGGAGGGAGAAATGGGGGAAGAGGAAAGGTCCCGTGAAAATCCTCACATTTATTTTGAGTGACAAATCGAATCCTCATATTCACTATCGATCAATACCAATCCTGATGTTTGTATATCTATTAAAACAAACTATGATTTAACATTTTGGTCATGATGTTGATGATTTACGAAGGGCAAAAATGAGTTTTCAAATTTGTTCATTCTTGTTAACCATTATTCTTCTTCTTTTATTCATTCTTGCTCTCTCTTAAAAAAAAAGATCAAAGAACTCTATTATAAATCTATATTTTCTTTTCTTTTCGGATTTTAATCTGCAATTTTGAAGTCTAATAGATCCTAAAATTAGACTTTGTCATAGAGATTCAAGAAAGAGAAGATGATTCTTTATCCCTCTCTCACTTACGCATTTGTCGTTATAAAGAAAAAATAAAAAAAATCTAAAATTTCAAATTAAAATCCCACCTCACTGTAAAATCTTATTCATTTCACTGATTTTTGCACCAGAAGAGCTAAGTAAATATTTGGCATGGAAAAAGGAAATATTCATTAACCAGATTTCACACATATCCAGTATATTATTTTCTAACGGGTCGGGTGAAGATTTTTTTAGCCTTTTCCGGAGCAGACCAAACCCGAGCAGTGGCATGAAGACGTAATTAAGAAGAAAATGAAGGCCAATCTCATTGAGGCACACCAAACGATGGCAAGAACAGTAATAAATCGCAAAAGAAGGGGTTTACCTAATAGGAAAAGGGCACAGCTTGCTGTGGACTGTAGTGATGAGGTGTCCCTGGTTTTATCACGAGAGGAGTGGGGTTGTGGTTGGTTGGTTTCACCGATTTCGGTTAATACTGCGTGCGTTCGGGCGGGTTCTTCTTGACCCTCTCTCTCTCTATATGTACACATAAATATATATATATATATATCTATAGGTTCCGTTTTCTTTAACTTGTTTTTTTTTAACACTTTGTCTTTCTCTTAGATCCAAATTCCTCGTTCAAGGACAAGTCCTTATCCTACCTGGTCACTGCTTTTTCTGTTTGTTTCCATGCATTTATTTGACAGAAAATCTCAATATTAGTAATATTATATGATATACTGTTTCAGTTTAATTACCATAGAGCTATAAAACAAAATCCTGATTGTAGAGAAAAGAATAAAAAGGGAAACAGTTCAAGTACATCTACGCGTCCGCCAACTTGGAATCCTAGCCGTTCCTAAGGTACCCTTCTGCACCTCTGAGTTTCTTTGATGATTATTAAAAACTAAAAAAAGAATAGATAAGGGAATCTGTATTTTATTATTAAATTAATTCTTCCAAATCTTTGTATTTGTTATCGCTTGCTTCCTGTGTTATTTATTCCTGTTATTTATTTTTCAGCTTTGATACGGTTTACTTGGTCAATTTGGTACTTTTGTGTCTTCTAAATCAATTTGGATTTGAATGAATGTATTAGTTCATGCGAATTTGTTGAGGGAAATTCAGGGAAGTTGAGATTGGATAGGTATATGCAATTGAAACATCTTAATTTTACTTCCAATCTTTTCTATTTATGCTAATGGAGCTTCTTTAAAGTGGAACATGAAGTCCCTTTAGGATTTGGGTTTCAGAGTTTTTGTGGATTTGGGCCACTGATTGTTTTCTTTCTGTTCATGCATGGGATTTTATAGGATATATATAACTTAATTCCTTGGTGAAAACTAGAATCTGTATCTGCCAGCAACTTTTGATTAATTGGGTCTTCTCTATATTTCTCCCTTTAGGTTGGTGAAAAATTTTGTTCTGCAATCTGCAGGATTAGATTGTCAAGGTAGCTCCTTTAATTTGTTTGCTTTAAGTCCAGCCAATGGAACAGTTTAAATTGGCCGCAGAATCTCACTGCAATGAGGTTAGATTTTTATTTCTTGTTGTTTCATAAATCATCAAATCTGTTATTCTTATACATCAAAAAGGCATCATATGTTTCACTTCTGTTGATGTTATTGCTGATCTTTATCTATTCTTTGTTTACTATCTCTTATTTTAGTGCATTTTGTGTTTGATCTTGCTTGGTCGATTATTGTTTGGAACCTCTCAGGGCCTTGTATTGAAGATGATATTTTGATGCCCAATGTGTATATGGTTGTTTAGGGCTCCAAGGAAAAATCCTTATTAGATCTTTGGCTATAAACTCTCAGTTCTTTGATCACAATCTAGTCATTTCAGTAGTGTTCACATTAGCATAGTCTTTCTTACCATTTACTTCCGCTTTTGTTTATTTATTTTTTAATTTAACCACCATTGTAGGTAAAAAGAAAAAACTGGTTAGTGAAAAAGGATTCATGACTTGAAGAGAAAAACATGATTTTGGCAAAGATGTATAGATATGGTATAAAGATAGGTGGTATTGCTTGAGAAGCATGGATTGGGCATCAAGTTTTTGTGTTGTGACTATGCTTTGTTAGTTAGCTTCAGAATTTATTCAGGTGTACTGAGTTTTGTCTTGTTTGATTGTAAACTTTGACTTTCATCCCTAGGTCTTTCCGCATGTTGAGCTTCTTTTAGAGAACTAGAGCCCTCTGGTCGTTGCAAGTTCTAGCCAATGAGGGCCCCTGTTGTTGCTTGAATTAGGAAGTAATGATTGAAAGTTTCTTTAGATGTAGATGTAGATGTTTTCTATTATTATTAGTTGATATTAGAGCAAAATATGGATATGTTTTTCCAAGTCAAGGAAATTTGCCATTTTATATATTACTTATAGTGCAGATTAGTTCATTTTATTGCTGTGATTGTATGGATCATGACGACTCGTGCAGGCCTAGCTTTTCCTCTTTTGATTATTTCAAGGTTAATTTTTAGCAAGCAACCTTTGCCTGACTGAGTGTACCAAGTGTTCGTGTGCTAAGTCATATCTGGTTTTCCTGAGTCAGAACTGAGATTCTTGTTCAAGGGCAGCATTTAACTACACTGCTTGTTCTGCTGTTAATTCCTATTTTGTGCAGAAACAAACTAATATGTATTATATACTGTGCACCAGGGTGGGGCAGCCCTTTACATATAAAGTTAGGCTAGGAAGTTGGTGACTCTGCTGTTAATTCGTATGAAGTCTGGAAATCTTCCTTTCTCTTACCTACACATGTATATGCATAGATAAATCTGTATATGTACAGATATATTTCATAAGATATTCCGAAGTAATAAAAAATATAGGAAAGCAATCTTTGACTATTGTAATAGCCTCGCTAATTTAGGTACCAAAAAGAAAAAAGAAAGAAAATTCCCATTGTCCACTCTTCTTTAAACATGTAATTAATCTGTGGTGTATGTATAGAGTGAAGAAACAAATGCTAGTTATCCATACCAAGGGTTTAGCCCTTCTGTGTGAGCATGTGTTTCTTCCCTGTTATTAATTTTCTTAATTTCAGACTTATCTTCTTGTTTGTTTAAGAAAACAATAGAAAGAAAAGCCCTTGAAGTTTTCTTATCATTTAGAATGAAACCAGGTCTCCTTTCACAAATTGTGAACAGTGAAGTTTTAGTAAATTCTCCAAATGAGCAAACACCTTAAACCTCGTTTGAAGTTATTAATTGAGGTTTATGTCCCTATTGCCCTGGCTTAGATCAAAGCATGTTGGTTACTAATTTAGGTACCAAAAAGAAAAAAGAAAGAAAATTCCCATTGTCCACTCTTCTTTAAACATGTAATTAATCTGTGGTGTGTGTATAGAGTGAAGAAACAAATGCTAGTTATCCATACCAATGGTTTAGCCCTTCTATGTGAGCATGTGTTTCTTCCCTGTTATTAATTTTCTTAATTTCAGACTTATCTTCTTGTTTGTTTAAGAAAACAATAGAAATAAAAGCCCTTGAAGTTTTCTTATCATTTAGAATGAAACCAGGTCTCCTTTCACAAATTGTGAACAGTGAAGTTTTAGTAAATTCCCCAAATGAGCAAATACCTTAAACCTCGTTTGAAGTTATTACTTGAGGTTTATGTCCCTATTGCCCTGGCTTTAGATCAAAGCATGTTGGTTACTAATATTTCATGCTGCTTCCTTTTTGCTCATTTTGTTTTTACCTATATCTTGTCATGCTTAAGTTTAGGTCACGAATGACAAATGAAGATATAAAACAAATTATACAATGACGTCATCAATATAATGAATTCAAATGTAACATACATACTTCTGACAGTTTTTTCAGGATCCATCTTCGAAGCATACCCCAAAAAGGGAAAATAACTTTGAGTCTGCTGGAAGTCCTCGTAATCGGAAGGTGAACAAAGTTAATAATTTTCCAACTTGATTGGTTGCAGTGTGTTGTTGCAATTGATGGGTTCATAACACCCTAGTGATGTCAGATATTTTCTGCTCTTCATGAAACAAAAAATGAAGCAAATTTCTTTATCATGGCAGTTGAAGGCATAATTTCATATCATAGGATGAAGTTATTATGTTTCAGTTCTGAATTTACTGGCAGAAAATATTATGAAATCGGAGATTATTCATAATCTACTGTCAGGAATATTTGAGTATTTCAAAATCATGATCAGAGAACACTAAGTCACAAATGCTGGTTGCAAACTCTGAAGTCCCTCCACTATTTTTGTCCTTTTCTTTTGTTAAGCATGTTGCCTAAATGAGATTATTGGTTCTATGTTGCAGATATCTGCTAGATGGGATCCAGCTGAAGCCTGCAGGCCTGTCCTTGATGAAGCTCCTGTGTTTTATCCTTCTACTGAGGTGTTCTTCTGTCAAAGATAAAATTCTTATATCATTCTATTTCTTCTGTTGGTGATTTCTCTGTATCTACTAACTTATCGTATTTCTGGTGCTTCATTCCTCAGGAGTTTGAAGATACACTTGGTTACATAGAGAAGATACGGACAAAAGCAGAGTCATTTGGAATATGTCGGATTGTCCCGCCACCTTCTTGGACTCCACCCTGCCCTCTTAAGGAGAAAAGTATATGGGAGCATGCCAAATTTTCCACACGGATTCAACAAGTTGACTTGCTCCAAAATCGGGAGCCCATGAGAAAGAAAAGCAGAAGTCGAAAGCGAAAAAGGAGAAGACAGTCAAGAATGGGAACCAGCAGAAGAAGTACCAATTCAGGTTCTGAAGTGAACGTCTCTTTTGAGACTGACGAAAAGTTTGGCTTCCATTCTGGATCAGATTTCACATTCGATGAATTTCAGAAATATGCTGATTTTTTTAAGGAGTCGTACTTTCAAATGAAGAATTGTAATGAGGTTGTAAAATCTGTTGGGGTTGAATGCAAGAGATGGGAGCCCTCTGTTGAGGATGTTGAAGGTGAATATTGGCGGATTGTGGAGCAACCTACGGATGAGGTTGAGGTATAGAAACATGCTTCTCTACATGCTTTATCTCTTTTATTGCCTTTTGTCCACAAACTTTTTTTGGTCTATGCTTGTAGTTGGTTATCTTTATTCTGTCATAATTCAGGTATACTATGGAGCTGACTTGGAAACGGGAACTTTTACAAGTGGGTTTCCTAAGGCATCATTAGGGGTAACTGAAACTGATTCTCATCAGTATGTGACGTCAGGTTGGAACCTAAACAATTTTCCCCGCCTACCTGGTTCTGTCCTCTGTTTCGAAGGATGTGATATCTCAGGAGTTCTGGTGCCATGGTTGTATGTCGGGATGTGCTTTTCATCATTTTGTTGGGTAAGTCATGAATGAAATAGCCATTTACTGAGAATAATGATTGTAACTTTCACAACTCACACACTGTTTGAAGAACCTTTTTCTTTTTCTCCTAAACTTCTTCATTTTATCTGTTACACGTTCTCTTGTTTGCATCTAAATCTGTGGTTGAAACAGCATGTGGAGGATCATCACCTATATTCACTGAACTATCTACACTGGGGTGATCCAAAAGTATGGTATGGGGTCCCTGGAACCCATGCTTCTTCTTTGGAGGATGCTATGAGAAAGCATCTGCCAGATTTGTTTGAAGAACAGCCTGACTTACTACATGAACTGGTGAGATACTGCTCTCTTTTTGGTTTGTTATCTTTGGATTTGAACAAGAATTTATACACATTGTGTTATGCGTAATTTTTGTCTGTTATTACACTTTTTACCTATGCATGTACATTTTGCGAAATATAAAATGGCCAGATTTTTAGGTAATATTGTAGGAAACTTGGATACCCTGAGTCCAAAGTTGTGCAAAGTGCAGAGGGCAGAATTATAAAGGATGAAAATAGAGAAGAAGGAATGATAGAGAAAAGGATATATAGATAGATTATAAGTGGTTACCTGCTGATGCTCTGGTTATATGTGGCCTTTGACACTTGTTTTTGACAACCAACATGTTATCCTAATAGATAATAATTTTGTATGATGTTTATACTCACCAATCAGGCCTCTCTCCTGATAGCACAAAGTTGTTTTGTCCTTAACATTATATTTATATTTTGCCTATGCCTGCTTTTCTATATTTGATGAACATATTAATCTTATGATGTTTAACTCCTCTCTTTTGATCCAGGTCACTCAACTGTCTCCTTCAGTTCTAAAAGCTGAGGGTGTACCAGTATATCGAGCTATCCAGCGTTCTGGGGAGTTTGTTCTTACCTTTCCAAGGGCATACCACTCTGGATTTAATTGTGGTTTCAACTGTGCGGAGGCAGTAAATGTGGCCCCTGTTGATTGGTTATCTCATGGACAGAATGCAGTGGAGCTTTATAGTGAGCAGCATCGCAAAACATCTCTCTCACATGACAAGTTGCTGCTGGGATCGGCTCGGGAAGCTGTTCGTGCCTTCCTAGAGATATCATTTCTTGGGAAGGAAACTCCACAAAATTTGAGGTGGAAAAGTGTATGTGGGAAGGATGGTATGCTGACTAAAGCTGTTAAGGTGAAGAAAATGATCATTGTCTCTCTCTCTACTCTATCTATCTATGTCTCTCTGAATGTTGATGTGCACACTCACACGCAAATACATAGATCGCAAACATGCTTTTATGAGTAGACAAAGGGACCATTCATAAAACTAATAAATTTACGATTAACAGAGACGGTTGCAGATGGAGGAGGAAAGAATAGAGCATTTTCCAACTTGTTTGAAGAAGTTAAAGATGGAAAAAGACTTTGATCTGAACAGTGAAAGGGAATGCTTGTCATGCTTCTATGACTTGCACCTCTCTGCTGTCAGCTGCAAGTGTTCACCTGACTTATTTGCATGTCTTAAACATGCAAACCTCCTTTGTTCATGTGAAATGAGTGACAGGTTTATCCTTCTCCGTTACACTGTAGAAGAATTACACTCACTGGTTGAAGCATTGGAGGAAAACTTAGATGCTGCGAGAATATGGGCATCTAAAGACCCTGGATTGTTTTCTGTTGATTCTGATGATACTCATGTGTCTAAGCCAGATCTGGAGACCATGATATCCCAAAGAGAGCATTGTGTCCAAAAGAAAAATTCTTGTTCCTCGAACATAGAAGAAGTCGACATTAATGTTGTTTCTTGTTCTGATAATCATGTTTCATTGTCAGTAGCCCATTCAGAGTCTGAAGAGGAAAGTCTTGTTCTATTTGCATCTCGTGTCACATCAAACAGCCATGGTGAAAGCTTTAACAATTCTCTGGTCATGAAGGAAGTAAAGTCGAACAAAAAAGCGAAATTGAGGCATGAAGGCCCTTTTGATTTGAATCTTGATTGTATATCTGATGATGATGAACACAGTATGCCAGATGAATCTGATCGCTCTGATAACATTGTGGAAGATGCAATTAGGCCAATTCATAAGCAAGAGAGACTTTGTTCTTCTGTTGCAACAAAACAATTGGATATAATGCCACTCACTAATGGTTGTAGTTCATCAAATATGCTGGAATTTACCAGGGAGGATCAGCCTTCAAGCTCAGGTATCGCTGGGGATCCTTGTGAGTTCCATAGTAACAGGTTCTTTGGATTTGAATTACTGAACCCTCATCAGATTTCAGAAGGACCATCAAACAGCCTGATGAGAACAGAAAGTTTCAGCCATAGAAAAGTAAAGGCTTCATTTACTGACCATAATATTCCAATAAAAAGTTTGGGTTTTTCTGTGGAGCCTATCAATATTGGATCTGTTGTGCTGGGAAAGCAATGGTGCAATAAGCACACCATATTTCCCAAAGGTATGTTGTGTTTTTTAAAGTTTGTGATTTATCTTTTTTTACTGTTTTACTGTCAGAGAAGATTTCTCTTATTTGGTTGTTTTTTGTTTGACTTTTGCAGGATATAAAAGCCGTGTTAAGTTCTTTAGTGTGCTCAATCCATCAAAAATGGGCATCTATATCTCTGAAGTCGTGGATGCAGGGCTCTTTGGTCCGTTATTTAAGGTGGGTTTCCTCATATTGCCATGTTTTGGGATTAATAGTATTTACCGACAGAGCACCATCTACATCATATTCTTCATGAATGAATAATGGTCTTTTACTTGTTGGTACATTGTCTAGCCTTCATATTATCTTGCTCATTACCAGTACAAAATTTCAGGTTAGTTTGGAAGCATGCCCAAGTGAAACCTTTTCAAATGTCTCAGCGGAGAAATGCTGGGAAATGGTGGTGGGACGATTAAATGATGAAATTTTAAGACGGAGCAGGCAAGGGGAAAGCAGGTTACCAGCTTTGCAGAGTGTTAATGGGCTTGAAATGTTTGGGTTTCTCTCCCCAGCTATAATTCAGGTAAAGCTACCTTTACTCTCCCAAATCCAGATTGTTCTTGGGTATGGAAAACTTTTATTTTGTGACAATCATTGGATGGGGCCGTTATATTTCCACACCTCCAATAAGTTTTGTCCAGTGGACAGATGATAAACTCTTTCAGCATTTTTAATTAAAAAAGTTAAATGTGTCAATGGGGAGTATCAAGATATGCCTTCTTAACCTATATGTTGATGCAATTGCCATGAATGTCCTTTCTTAATGAGATTTGTAGCACTTATGTATCACTTTCTTCTCTGTAAATTGATTATGTGGCTCATCCAAATCATTGTACATTAAAATCTGAATTCTGAATTTTGGAAATGGAAATGATAAGTGAACCAGGAGTTCAGTGGTAGTTTGTTATCTGAACCTGATGGATCAATAGAATTACTGGCAAAATTATACAGATTTTTTTTTCTTCTCCCTGTTCTCTTTAATTCTGATCATTTTGTTTGGATGCTTCTTGAGTACCCAAGTCCTGTCCATTTTGAGACAATGATTTGCTTTCATGTGTTGTTGTCGATTTGATTTTTAAGTTTCTTGCGTGAGTTCAGTATCTTATTCTAAATAAATTACTCTCAGGCTATTGAGGCACTTGATCCCAATCATCAGTTTGTGGAGTACTGGAATCAAAAGCCCATGAATTTGGACAGTAACAGTGAAATGGAAATCGAGTTGGGATTGAGTTGTTCTGCAGGAAGAGTGGACACAAAACTTTTTGGGGTTAATTTGACGAGGCAGGAGCTTGATAATCAATCTATTCAAGCAGGCAAGCATTCCATTGATGAGGAGATGTGGTCAGTTGTACGTGGACTATTAGAGAAGGGAACTCCCCAAGAGTTGAGTATAATGAGTAGGATACTCTGCAGTGAAGCACAAAGTGCTGAGTGGAGAGCAACATTTCTGACATTGATTGCGGAGGTCCAGAAAAAATGTAGATAACTGCAGGAATAATAAAGAAAGGTCCTATCAATTTTTGTTTCGGCTTTCTTATTCTGTTGCCCATTAGTTAGGCCCATTCTTTTGACAATTGGACGAAGGGACAGAGTGATCCAGGAGACTGAGTCATGCACAGATATTTGCAATGTGCCAGCCGTGACTTGGTGTCCTGATTCATTGATGTGGTTAACCAATACAGAGAAAGTGAATTAGTTTGTACATTAGAATTAGAAAATTTTACTAACATCTCTGAAATACATCTTTTTCTAGTACAAAATGAATCGTTTTATTTTACGGGAATTTTATTTCCTGCTATCTTACATCCTGTGTGATTCATATCTACCAACCTTAAGTTCTGAAATGCCTGAATGACTTCTGGATAACTTCTGTGATAAATGTTGAGGATAGAGAACGAGCATATAGGTAGCATCCTGCATCTTTTTTTTTGCTCTGCATCTTCTCTGATAAATGTAGAGGATAGAGAATGAGCACATAGGTAACGTCCTAAATTTTTTTTTTCTTTTTTGGCAGAAAGGATTATGTTTTCTAGATATATAAGAGATGATAACTTTAGCATTCCATTTACTGTTGTTAATATGCATTTGCTAACACTAACAGATGGGTTTAGTATCAAATCATTATGTAGGTTGGTGGGTCCTTATTAAGTCCCTGATCTGCAGCAACAAATGGGAAAGAGTTTAATGGCGCGTGTTCAGAGGAGAATAGGAATAATTTTATTTTTTTATTATGAAGTTAAAATAATATTATGTGAATTGTGAGTGAATTTAAAGTTAAAAAATGAGAATGATAATTTTAAACTTTTCATAAAATTGATATTTTCATCCTAAAATTTTAAGTAAATTATAATTTTACTCCTTCAATTTTTTAAATATCTGAATAAAATAATTTTTAAAATATCATACAGATGTCTTAATTTTTTATGTTATTTTTCACTAAAAATATATATAAATAAAATAAAAAATAAAAATTTATTTATTGTTGTTACAAAAATAATGTTTAGTTTTTATTTTGTATTTATTTTAAAAAATATAATTTTAAGTAATATTTATCTATATTTTTAATATTATAATAATTATTAAAATATATAATACAATTTTTAATTAAAAATATATAAATTTATTCAAATGTTATATAAATAAATTTGTTACTTTAATTTATGATAAGTAAATATACCATAATTTTATTGAGACCAAAGAATCAATTAGGTCCAAAGTCATTTTTCTTCCGGCGAAATCTCCTATTTCCTAACAATAGATAAGGATGAGCATAATTCGGTTAAAACCAAAAAAAAAAAAAAAAAAACTTATAAATCAAATTAGTTTTAGTTAATTTAGTTTAACTTTTTAATTTTGAATTAGCTTATAAATTGGTTTTTTTGGTCAGTTTTCAGTTAAATTATTTTTAATAGATCAAAAAATTGATTTTAATTTTAATGATTAATTAATTTTATTAATACTAATAATAATAATTTTTTCTTTTAAAAAATATAAAATTTGAGTTTAAAAAAACTCTTCAATTTGTTTAGTCACCGATTAAATCAATAAAAAATAGTTTAATTTTAATCGATTATTTTTTTATATTAAATCAGTTTTCAATTATTTTTTAAAAAAAATTAGTTAATTTGATTTTTAAAATTTTTAGACCGAACTAATTGAATTAATCATTTTATCAATTAAATTTAATCAGTTATTTTTAATACTTGGATGATTTTTATTTTTTTTAAAATTTAATTAATTTAATTTTTAAACCAAATCTTTCGGATTAATCGAATGATCACCTTAACAATAAAGGTCATAGGTTGTTCCTTCATTTATCACATTGCCAAAGTTTTGTTGAAGATCACCTTCGGATTAGTACACAATTTGTCAAGTTAATGCAAGAAGTCATAATGAATACTAAGAATATTATCGACAAAATAATCAATGTCACTTGGAAGCTGTTAGTGTATTTGCATATCGCAAAAGATCAGCTTGAAACTCCTTACAAATGTAAGTACATTCAATAAGATTCACAATTGCCTCTTTACATTTGTACCTAACTAAAAATACATTTCAATCAACATTAGAAGCTGTCATTTGTAATAAAACTTTTTGTCTTTCAGTCATCAATAAGTGAACCTATTCTATTAGTTGTGACCTCTAAACCTTAGCTTTCTCGAGTCGATCAGAAAACCAACATTGCATCATGTCTCGAATGAATTCCAATAGAGATGTCACAGGTAACTCGCAAGCAAATCGGAGACACGAATTCGAACTCTTGGCTATATTAGTGATCATGAGTTGATATCGTCTCTAGGGACAATACACACATGACGATTTTCTCGGATCTTCCTTCATGATATATTCAAAGGCTTTAGGGTGATTAACTTGTAGCTCAGTCATTAATTTATTAAATTCATATTCTCGATTTGCCCTAACTACACTATAAAATATTTTAGATACATCTTCCTTCTTGAATTTATTTTTTATATTTTGAACCATATGCCATGAACATAAACCATGACAAGAATCAAGAAAGATCTTTGCGATGCCATTTGCAATACTGGCATAACGATCTGATATAACAATCAAGTGCTCAACTGAACCTATAGCTTTTTTCATTTGTCGTAAAAACCACTCCCATACTTCATAGTTCTCGGAGTCACTATAATCCAATACTAGTGGATATATCTGTTCATTCTCATCTTTGCACGCCGCTACAAATATTACACCGTGGAACCTTCTTTTTAGGTGAGTAGCATCGATAGCAATGACCGGTCTGATTACTAAATAAAACCCCCTCAATGATTGTTCAAAAGCCACAAAGAAATACTTAAATCGATTAGTTCCATCTTCAATGCATATGTGAGCCCTAGTTTTCGGATTAATTATTTACAACATGTGGCAATATGACGGCAATTATTGATATGACTCAATTAGGTCACCATATGTAAAAGACAATGCATACTCTTTAACCTTTCAAGCTTTACTATATAAAATTTGTATGCTATAGAGTTCTTTCATATCACCCATGATTTCTTTCGGCTTAGTGATTCTAGCATTAGTAAACAACCTTTAAGCCACAATTTCTCCAATAACGGCAGAACTTGCTTATCAATGCCGTCGATGCAACTCTTCAACTGCACAAGTGTGTGTCAAATCACACCTTCTAATTTGAAAGAATTGCCCTTGTGCAACTCTCACAACATGAATCTTCCATGCACAATTTCTTTCTCTACAAGCAATCTCAAATAATGATTTATCATATCTAACGACTCTAAATTCAAAGTTCTCAGTTAAAGCATGCACACCCAAAAATCACTTCAGCTCTTTTTTGTTTAGGAAAAACTGATCTCTATCAATGGTGTCAATTGGAGTCACTGATTCTATAGTAGAAGTTAATGCAAGACCGTATAATTCAGCATCCAACACATTATACTATCTGACAACACCATCAATTGAATTTTTATGTACTTCCGAGTATGTAACTAAGACATAAGGTGGGATATGACATAAGTTCTCATTCAATTCTTCATTGTCATGTTCTACTTTTGGAATAAGTTTAAAATGATCCTCATTAGTAGGTTCAGCAAGTTGAGTTTTCATAATTGGGTCTTCACACCCAATATCATTGTCTATCCGCTCATTCAAGTTGATCTCATCAGCATGGATTTCATAGGTATGCTAAGTGTCAATGAGAGTCTCACTATGAAAGAATGGTTTGATGCCATGAACATCTAATTCAACAGTTGGATTACTCTCAAAACAAAAATTAAAAAGATTGATTCATTTTAAAATTCCACCTTCACATAAACTTTGTCTATTCGTAACAAAATTTCTCTCCATTAAATCAACAATCACACAGGGTATGCTGTTATCGTACAACATAAACTCAACATCATCATCATTCACTAACTCAATTTTGATGGTTGTTTTTTCAGAACTTACTATGGTATGCAGTACAACATTAATATTAGAGAAATCAACCTCTACATAAGATTTAACCAAATTCAACAACTGCACATATGTCAAACCCTTCGGAACAATATAAACTTTAGTTTTGATAGCTTTGCCAATACACTTAAAACTACCACTGGACTCAGACTACTCACCATTCCAAGTTACAATTATCCACATTTTGCAATGCCAAGAAAGCATTTCAAATTATCAAGCATGATTGCATAAACTTGTTACGATTTTATGAGCACGATTTCATAAACTTGTCACAATTTTATAAGATAAGGTGCGAATTGCATAATGATGTTACTATAAATCAAGTAAGGCACGATTTTCAAACATATCTATTCACATATATAATTGAGGGCACAAATTATATTTAAGTTACATTGTTGTTCAAAAGTATACTTGTCACCCTTTTCACCCATTCGAGCACGTTCTGATTTTGAAGACAAATAAGTTGTGAAAAAATGAGCTTGAAAAATATATTGTGAAAAACACAAGCTTCCTTCTCTATTCAAGACAACTAGGCAAAAATATCAGTGGCTACCTTCAATTCCTTCTTTGGATCTTGGATACAAAAGCGGGAAGAAAAAAACTAAAACAGAGAGCGAAGAAAGACAAAGCTCAAAGAGAGAGAGACCTCAAAAAGAGAGTATTCAGACAAATCTCCTCAAATTTTGAGTTATTTAATTTTGAGGATATCATTGTCTTTTGTAAATGTATTTTTGTCTTTTCAATATATATAAGTGCTAAAAAAACTAACTTAGTAAAAGAATTTTTTTTTGCCAAAAAAAAAAAAAGTAACGGGATGCCAATTTTGGCAATTTCCTCTCTAACCTTTGCCTAGTGACCTTGAGATATAAGGGCACATACTCTTCGGCGTGCCTTTCCTCCAAATTACTGCCACGATAACTCTTCCAAGTCGTCTTACAATGGTGAACTGGTTGCATGTATTAGACACAACAAAAGGAACTATAGTGATGCAGTAGGAAGAATTGAGCGCCAACAACATAGTGGCGAAGTGACAACAACGGAAGAAGCTTAATGAACAATTCGTCAAACTGCGAATTAAGACCACCTTAGTCTAATCTTCCTACATGGGTCTTTTTGTAGCTGAAATTAGAGTCAAAGTACAGATACAGAAAGGTGAGAGAAAAAGGTGCTACAGATTGGTTAAGGTAGCAAAAAACGTGAAGAAATTTTTAAAAAGATTTGCAAATACCCTCGACGTTAATGTTGGTTTTCGCTAATGTTATGCATCGAGGTTGTTTGGTTAATTTTAATTATTATAAAATTTGTAACATTATTTTTGGAATATTAAAGTTCTATTTATCATCTAGAGTAAACATAAAGGTTTCATGAAATGTTAATTCAAGTTTTTTTTTTCAATATTTATTTGGAATTTATTGATGCATCTAAGCTTAAATTTTCAAATTTATATTTAAATTATATTATTTCAAAATATTAATATTTAATAATTTAATAATTTTAAATTTTAAAAATATATTAATATTAATAATTCTTATCTATATAATTTTAAGTTTCAAATTCAATAACATTTTATATAAATTTTAAATTGGTGATTTTATTTTTTTTTACATTTCAACTTAATTTTTATATCAATAAATTTAAATTCAATAATAGATCTAATCTTAAAATTCTAGAGATTTAAATTGTTAATTTAAATTTTAAATTTAATGATTATTTTAATTTGAAAGTATTGATCATATAAATGAACTAATTAACTCTTTAAAAAAAAATCTCCCTTTATAATGTAAATAAAATATGAACATAGCTCTCCTCAATAACAAATAATATAATTGAATCTAATAATTTTTTTAATGACAAAATTATATAAAATCTTAATATTTATTTTAAATTATATATATATATATAATTTTGATGTTAAAAAAGTGATAAGTTTTTAGTCTATCAATGTGAACTAAATTGAATTCTGTAAAAAAAAATCAAAATATTTAGACATTCAATAAATTTTAGCTTGATAGATATTTAATCTACCAAGATTTAAAAAAAAAATTTAGATTTTTGGAGTACTAAAAATATTTTTTAAAAATAATACCACAAAAAATTTTAAAATAAATCATGAATTAAAATTTGTTCGAATTTGAAGATGAAAATGTAATGTATAATTTATTTGAATCACTTTTTTAAATATTTCAATAATAAAAATATTTTTAATGTTTTATAACTACTTAAGTTAAATTTTAATTTAAATTAAATTAATAAATTAAAGTTTGATTTATTTTTTTTAAACATGAATTTTTTTTTTTTTTTTTGTTAATACATGATGAACATCAAGGTTTCATTTAACCTTTATCCTTCTTTTAAAATAAAATATGACTTCATGTATTTGTGAAAAGATTTTGTTATTGAAAACAATACTTATATACTAATTTAATAATTTAGTTATCATAACATAATAAATAATTCAAAATTTAATTTAAAATATTAAGATATACTAAACCTTATTTTATATAATGCATATAAAATATAAAAAGTTAGTTGAAAATACAGCAGTCAATTATTTCCAGTAAATTGCACAAATTTTAAACCAAACAGAGAATGATTAGCCCCCAAAAACAGCTAAACTAACAAGAATGGTTGGTTTGTCTGCCTGTGGAGACCAAAATTCTGTGGAGAATTAGTAGAGGAAATAGATATAACAATTAACAACATCAACTTCAAGGAAGCACTCCTTTTTGTTACTTTTTGGATTCCCAAAGAATGCAACAGTGTCAAACGAGAGAGCCCAATTTATCCCATAAGGAACTGATTGATATGCACAGACTTCCATCAAAGAGGAAATGGAAATCCATATAAGAAGACAAGAAAGCAAGAACCCATCAGAAAACGAGCCTACCACAGATCATTAACACTAGTCCTCTGTTCGCTTTGATTCTCTTCAACTTATTTGGATAAGAGAGGAGAAGCTGACCATCAACGACTAAGTGGGTTCCTGTAAATCTTGACCGCTAGCACCCCACAAACAATCGATAGTACAATTGGAAACTCCCTGCACAAGCACGCCGCCTCTGACATCGGCTTCCCTCCCTCGATTACGTTGACGTCCCACGTCGGCTGTCTGAACGTTTCAGGCCGCGGCGACGGAACCACCGGGGGATCAGTGGGGGACCCATATCGGGAGTAATCGAGGATGGCGGATATGCCGTGAAGTACGAGATTCGGGGTGACGTAGAGGTCGCGATGGGAGAGGAGGGAGTTGTTAAGAGTGAAGTTCGAGAGGGAGGTGTTGGTGACGAGGATGGACTTGGCTGAGAGGAGAGTGGGGAGGCGAGAGTGGGGCTTGAGGAGGCGGAGATCAGAGAAAGAGAGGCGTTGAGGAACAATGTGGTAGGGGATGATGTAAGGGTCGATGGTGACGGTGGCAGAGGAGAAGTGTGAGAGAGAGTCGTCACAAGGGATGAAGAAGGTGGCAGAGAGAGGGAAGGCAGCAAAGTCTGCGGCAGAGATCATGTTAGCCCAGCTCTTGAAGTCGCCCGCTCCGATCAAAGCCTCTATTATGCTGTTAACTTGTTGCTCTTGCGAGGGAGTGGCGGGTGCAGCAATGTCTGCGCTAGCTGTAGCAATCGCGAGCAGCAGCAGGAGGAGGACAAGGAGACCAGAGAGGTGGTGACTGGCCATGACAGAGAGTTGTTTCTTGATTTATTCAGTCTGGTTTTCTTGAGACTTTTGTGCGTATTCACAGAGCTAAGAAGTGACTCTCTAAGAGAGAGAGAGAGAAAGTTACCCTGCAGGAAACTGAATCAACAACTACCAAAACAAACTTTTCCCGCCAAACCTCCATGACATAGGGTATAAAAGTAATTTCTTCGTAATCCGAGGAGCATTCAATGTGGGCCCCTGTTAATTGTGGATTTTCATATAAACTTTCATACAGGAAAAAACCAGTTCAATATTAGATAGACAGGCTGCCTCTGGAAACACCCGGTTTTCAGTTCCAAGGAATGGAATTGAATAGGAACTAAATGTTATTACTCAAACCCAAGATGCAAACTCAAATGCCCAATTTTTATTACATAACTTGTTTGAGTATCTTACAAGATTGATTGTTGTTCATTCAGTGATATACATGTCGATTAGTTTCATTTTGTGGTGTAAAGCACACAGAGATCAACTCATATTATGAAACAAACTGTCATTTGATATCAAGAACAGGAGAGATTATGTGAGATCATTTTCATCCAGCGGTTCTTCATCTTCAGCAGTATCGGTCTTGAGGGCACTAACATCTCCAGTTGGCAGCTTTCTCGCCAGCTTGATAATCTGCAGCCATTTCATTTCGGTTAAGTTTATTCAAGTTGTGATAATAAAATTATGGGAAATGCCTTCCATAACATTGTCAGATATTAAGGGAAAAAATGCAGTGGGACAAGAAATGAAACCAATAAACGATGCAAAATAAAAGCTAAGACGATGCTATTGCATTGTTGCTTGCTCCTAAGGTGATGGCCGGCCAACAACACAACTGATTTGATCCCTGATCCATGAAGCTCAAGAGCGAGTAGACCTTGCCAGTACTTGCTAAAATTGCTTAACTAACAAAAAGTACCAAAATGATTAGATTTAACATCTTTTATGCATGATAATGTGGTGACTTAGGAAAAAGTGTAGAAGAGAATGAAAAACAAAATAACATGGGCTCTTGTTCAATGATTTATCAATTAGGGGAAAAAAAGAAAGAAAAAAAGTCCTTTAGCGTCATTATGAAGAAATTCTTGCATTAGCAGTTCAACTGCTTCACAAGACCACATAATATTAAGCATATCAGAATTTGTTATTTTCATAACATGATACACTAGTAAATCAGAGCTCAGCCCTTCTGAACACCAGAAACAGAATCATACGATGGACATTCATTAGAGGCTCGTGTATTTTCCATGAAATAGGGGCCAAGCAAATTAGATAACTCACCACATTTTCTAGATTGGAAATAGTGCTTGACTGAGCCACACGTTTGATTTCTTCAACATCACCTTCGGAATAAGCAGAAAGAAGTTTACTAGCACAGCGGTTCTGATCACTACTTAAAAAAGCATCAATCCTGAAAGGCACCAACAGTAATGAGTAAAATTATTCACTTTCTCTCAAGTAAAGGCCAAGATCCAAGACTCAAAGGTCTAAGAAATTATTACTGGAAAAAAATACAGGCTGCTAATGTTAAAAAGACTTAGAACCAAGCCAAAGCCATGCATGCAGCTGTTCTACCATTAAAACAGCTTAACTATATCTACAATGACAAAACTATGACCACCCATATCTGTACCTCTCTCTCCTATCCTATCAACTAGCAGATGGCAGAACCCTCTGCCAAAGGCATGCACATGACATCCCTTAAAGCAGCAAAGCTAACTCCCACAAAATTTTTGCTTTCAAAGCTGGCATGTTAAACCCAGGAGCTGTTCTACAGTGCTAGGAGGTTAAAAACTGAGAGACCAGAGAGAATCGTTTTGAGTAATAGTGATATTAATCTGGCAAGCTCAAAAATAAAAAGCTACAATAGGGAGACGATTCGTTCATTAAGACAAAAATGACTTTTATACTTCTCTTCATTTCCTTTTTCCTTTGTCCAACCATTGGTAATGTAACCTTGTTGAGGTACAATATTGCAACCCAATTTAATCTAGACAAATGAAGTTATGTGACCCTGCTGGCAGAAAAAACATTGCAAATTTGTCTAGGAAGTTCTCATATGGTAATTTCATATGGATAAGAATCAAATCAATTCACTGAATATAAATCTACCGTAGTGTAGGATTAGGTTGCTCAAAGTTTGTAGAGATCTTATTTTAACATATGGAGCATATGACTAAAATATTATGTGATTAATAAAATTTGGAAGATATTAAATGACTGAGAACCTTGCTCATAACCTCTTCCATCAAGTTCTGCTTTTGAATAATAGTTTAAGATTACTAATGTCTTAATTTATTCATAAAATTGAATATAACAATGACAACTAACTAGTAGTTAACCTTTCTCATTTACAGTAAGTTCGGTCCACAGGCCTGCCTACCATGTAGCTACTTGACTGCCATAGAACATCCCAATTTCAGTAGACAATGAAAAACAAAGATAATATATGTAATTGATGCCAAAGAAATGTACTTACTGAGAACAATCATTGTAGCATTGCTGTGCCTGCTTCAAGTCATGAGCATAAAGATACACAATGATTGCACTAAGATAAGCCTGAAATAAACAAAGTTATGTCAGAGGTGATGAAGAATGATGGCATATAAGAATGGATGGCAATCCATAAAAGAGCACTCTAGTGCCAAGAGCTCTGAGACCAAACATGGATACAGAGAGAAGTTGTCAGGACTCCGATGCATGATACAGAGATACTTAACAATAAATATCATGAACAGTTATCATATTTAAGCAATTGAATTGTCTTAAATAAATAGAATAAAAGAACAAAAAGAGAAAAAGATAGGAAATGAAAAGGTGTTAACAAATAACAAGTAGGGTCAAAAATATTGAAAACAGAAACACAATGCTGTACACCTTGCACTGGCTATTGGTTGCATTGCACTTGTCAGCCGCTACGCCCAATCTCAACTGGAAAGCTGCAGCATCGGTATACCTATAGGAAATGAAACCATAAATAAAATTCATTAGATATTATACGAACAAGCAAGTTGGGAATACACAGAAGGCTTTAAGTAATTGTAAGAAAACAACACTGCACTTTCCACTTACAAAACTGTGCAAAACACTGCTTTCATCTAGCTAACTTACAATGACCACCACTCCCAAAATATTAAAGCATCAAGTTACACTTGAGCATAACATTCAGTGCAAACTAATTAACATAGGTTTCAATAACCAATTCACCTGATACTAGTCAATATGCCACATTAATTATACTCTTCAACACCCACATGTTGATATGCTGCTTTATTAGAACCAACCTCTTCTTCCCCAGTAGACTTAGTCCAATGGTGGTTACTAAGGTACATCGGTTCAGTTCATTATTAAACCATGTTTTGAACATAGCCACACTCAACATAAAGATATATGGGACAACATAAATATTTCACAAGGTATGCTCCACAACTTCTATATGAATATTATCTCCTGCTTTTTGTCAGAGAAAGCATGCCACTAGAGATGTCTAGAATTACTGCAAAAAATGGAGGTTAAGAACACATGCAATGTGCTTAAGCCCATAGGGCTCCAAATCTTAATTTAAAATCAATCACGACTATGCCAAGGGTTCCAAAGGAAAACCAAAGCAGCTATGAAACCAATGTGTTATGTTTACGAAGTAAGGTTGACAAAAATCTTTTAACTGGTTTCCATCAGTTGGTGTTCAGCATTCAGTAGAAAAAGTAAAACAAAGAAACTATTATCTCACCATGTCAAATGGAAACGATAGTATGCACCAATAATTCCCTCCCATCCTTTGATTAATATTTTTAAAATCACATGCACAAAGTCATTTATTAGATCATTCAATATGAATATCTAATGCAAACTTATATTTCAGGACAAACTTATTTGCTGATTGACATCATGAAATCACATATCAGAGCATAACCCAGAAATACAATACATGACATCATCTATTGTGTCTTATCAAAAAAGAAAAAGAAAAAAAAATCATGTGATTCTGATTAATATGTTCCAAACTCTAAGGAGCCCATAATCTTAGTATTGAGAGTTGAGACTGTCACGATGTCTACTCATAAGGATCATGAGGTTAAGTACCTTTAAGTACTCTATTGCATCAAATCACACAAAATGTTCTTAACATACGAGTAGTTCAAAGCGTAATATTATGATGATTAAATATGCACAAGTATGCAAATTCAACATACAACAAACAATGACAGAGTTGTCACTTATATCATCTCAAACATATAAATGAAGATTTAGAGTGGGCACATTATATCTCAGAATCAATGAAATTAAATCCTTACTTCTCAAGCTTTATATAAACACTAGCACAAGCACGATATAGATCAAAGGCCATCTGTTCCTTGCCATCCTCTTCAAGAATATTACACGAATCAGTATACAGTTGAATGGCATCATCAGGCACAGCTTCTTCCAGAGCACTAAAAATATGAATAGGGAAAGACTTATTTCACAAATAATGGGAACAGAACAAAGACTAAGACAGGTTTCTAAAGGCTATATCCAGCTTACCCATAGGTTACAACATAATGAGAAAAGATTTATAAAAATAATGCAGCTAAAAATTTTAACCCATATACAAACGCATAAGTGGGTGCAGCCAAACACAAAATACTGAGAAGAGAAGCAAATAGCCACATTATTATTTAATTGAAAACACTATAATACCATGAGTACCAATGGCATGAGTAGCAAAGACAATGAATATGAATGCTTGCATATTTTCTTACATATATTTCAGAGATCCCACAAATATGAATGAATTCTTATAGATCTCTATAGCACCTCAACATACAGGTTGAGAATCCATATGGACCCAGTAAAGAAGTGATGGTGGCATGTAACAAACAAAACAATTTTTGGTTATATCAAACACGAAAAGCAGTAAGCACTTGAACTTTCATGTGAATTTGAAACACTCCCTCAAATTTCTGCACATCAAGACATGTTCCTCATTACTAATTCTGAAGATTCAGAGAAATAGAATGGTCAAATATGGGAAAGAAAGAATTTGAGATGTGATAACATGGGATGATGTGTGTACCGTGCACCCTTGGCAAGGGCATCTGATGCAGGTTGGGATCTCCCACACTCAATGTACAACTCAGACGCCCTTCTATAAAAGTCAGCAACTTCACTCCAATTTCGTAGCTCCTTTGCTAGAGCAGCAGCGGATTCCATATGCTTAGCAGCATCCCAGGGACTGAGTCGGTGTTAAGGATATATGAGGTCACGTGAACTTGAAGATAACCTAAGAATGGACCATCTAATTTATAGGAAATAAGGATACGAAGCAAGCATCTCTTGTCCCTTTGCAGCTTTCTCAAAAGCCACTTTTGCCTTCTCATAGTTTTTGGATACCCTGAACCCATTAGCTACCATTTAAAAGGCAAAAAAGAAAAAAAAAAAAAAGATTAACTTTGGCAGAAAGATGTCAATAAAGAAACCCTGCATAAACATGGTATTTATTTATCAAAACAAATATTGGAACTTTCTTTTCCATTTTGTATTATTCCAAAACTAGATGCAGTTACATCTTTAGAAAAGGGGTGAGAAAAATGGAAAACATAAATAAACTCATTTGAAAAATTTACCCACCAGCTTGCTCATATAAAACAGTAGCATTCTTCCAATCAGCACTCCACCTTGTAAGACTGAGTTTTGTTCTATAAATGAAAGCAAAATCATCAACAATTAAGGGCGAGAAGAAGCAATTAAACTGTCTCTTAGGAATTAAGAAAAAAACAATCATCACTCCCCTATGAAATGATATTCAAAATGATTTTATTCTCTCCTTAACTATCAATAACCTGGGGTGAGGGAGGCAAGCATATTTTAACTATAGTTGCATGGCCATAAAAAACGTAGAAAATTGCATTTACATTTCAATTTGGATAATTTAAGGTTTAGTACAAATAAATTTGTAAACAAAACTATAACTCCCATTCATGTGATTGGGTTTCCTCAGAAGGTTATAAAATGCATCCTTTATTTCATACACTTAACAGGAAAATGTCAGGTTTTTTGATATGTTCTTGAGAAATAGACCAAACAATTCATCTGCGACTAAGCCAACCCGTCAAATCATGTAATTGTTCTAACATCATCACCCCACAAGGAAGAAGCACCCATACAATACAAATTGTTACAAACAACAGTACAATGCAATTTGTTAGAAACAACAGGACAAAACAAATTGCTCAGTTTATTATTCACCTTCACAAAAGAAGACTAAGTTAAGAAAAGCAAGATGATCATGCCAATGAAATATGGACATTACAAGAAGAAATAACATGTTGCATCATGTTACAAACTAAAACAAAAAAAAATCAGTTTCGATCACGAATATAGACAATAAAATAAGAATTTGAAGCCACCAAGAGTTATGATTAAGTTGCAGCCATTACAAACATGAAAATAAATTATTTGATAACAGCTATATTCAACTGAAATGGGGAGGGCCTCTTCATGGCTAGCCAACGCAAAACATTAGATAGACCTTATACTGCATAGACAGGTGGATCTGCTGGAGTTATAAAAGATAAACAAGTATAAGTTTTACTTGCTTTTGCACAAACTGAAACAACTATAAGTGTGTTATTCCATGAATAAGAATCAATAAGGACAGATCCAAGTCTTGCCAGAGGCAGGAATGTGATCATTGTGGCATCAGAATCTCCAGTGCTATCTGCATTTTGAACGAATAACAGGACATCCCTTGGGAAGTCGATAAAGTATTTAACTTCGAAAATGTAGTTGGAGAGATAAATTCCTTTGTGAGTTTGTGCCTGAGACTCTGCTCTTTCAAGTTATATACAGATAATGGATAGTCATCCCCTCCTGATTGAGGGTTAAGACTAGTTGATAGGCAACTGTAAGCTACATATGCTATATGCAAAGTGAAAAAATGACATGGGAGCATGATATGCTTTCAGAAGACTGGAACAGCAAGATTAAAAGCTCACCAGTAATAAGCTTATGTTTCCTTTTCTTTTTCTTTTTTATATTTTCTTTGGTTAATGAAAAGTATTTGAAATCCTGTATTCACAATAAAATTCCCAACTGATTTTCCTAGTCTGTGACTTTTTGCCAAAACATAATTGTAGAGATCATACAAAACTTCTATTGATACTAACAACAAAACCCAATGAAATTAGCCAAATTTCACAGAATCATGCACTAAAACAGAAATTTCAAGCACCAACTCCCAGCCAAACTTCTACTCATCACACATTCGACTACAATGATAACCCAATGTGGGTTTTCATTCACATTCATGAATTTTGCCCCAGTTTCTGGTAAGGGAAGTCGATGAAGTCCATGGAACATCAAAAATACCATCATCTAAGATATGCATCAATTGGATCTTCAATAGAATCCACTAGAACATTACACATACATGGATTCACAGACTCAGGTGCAGGCCAACGAACACATACACAGAAAGATAGATATATATATAGAGAGAGAGAGAGAGAGAGTTTACAGCTTGTCTGCTTTGTTCATCAACTTTTCGGGATCGGAGGACATGGCTGAATTGCTGGAACTCGCTGAAGTTTCCCGGCTGTACTGCTACGCACCGCTTTTGGGATTAGATTGATTCGGGATTCTGTTAGCTGTAGGGTTGGTTGCGAATGCTTCGTTGCAACTGCCAATCTGGCTCCAGGGGGATGCTACGGTGTATCTACTTGTGATTACATTATAAAGGCAGATTGTAATTTCCAATCATTTAAAAAAATGTTAAATTTGAAAATTATTTTTTTATATAAATATTATTTTAAATTTTATTGTTTTCATTTAATCAAATTTTTACTTTTAAAACATATACAAACAAATTTTAATATTTTAATTTTATTCAAATTGAACTTTACTAGAATTTTTAAACATTAAAAAATTTTAAATTAGTGATATTTTACAATAAATTTTAAAATTTTAAAATTTTTTGAGTACTAAATAATTTTTAAAAATAACATATTATTAAAAATATCTAAAAATTTATAAATATAACTAATTAGTTGAAATTTTTAAAATTTGAGAGATAAAATCGAAATGAAGTATAAAATTTATTCGAGTAATTTTTAGTCATTTTAACAATGAAAGATTATTAATTTTTTATAATTATTTTGAGTTAAGGTGTAATTTAGATAAAATCAATATATTAGAATTTGTTTAGATATGTTTTGAAATTAAAGTTTGATAGGAAATAAATGATAAAACTCAGAGTTTTAAATGATAATTTGCTCTCTTTTTTAAAAAAAATAATATTCAACACACATATTTTAAAAAGTTTATCGATTGAAAACAAAGTTTTTCTTAATGAATCGTCAATGACATTAACAAATAATTAAAGGCAAAATGAATTTTAATAATTTATTAATTAAATTAAAGATATATGTTTTGATTCTCTTTTCTTTTTTTTTTAATTTTTTCTTTTTTTGTAATCAAAAATAGATCCATCACCTCTAATTAATCAAGATAAACCATAGCACTCGCTCGTGACCATCAATCTTTTATGTTCTTTTTCTTTTAGGGATCTATCAATTGGATGAGCGCAACCAAGTTTCAAACATCAAACTCTTATAGAGGATGTAAAGCCCTTTCTTAATGTCTTTCCCTCGCTTAGTGGATCTAAAAGGCAAAAGAAATTTGTTACTTGAATTCAATCCCATTTAGAATAAGCAAGTTCACTTATCTGATTTTTTTTATGAAATTTATGGATGAAATTATGCTTGATGGATAAAATTAAATACCAAACAAGTGTACTTAATTTTGAAAGTCATAATTGCAAAACCGAAGAAGGTAATTGAAGATTTCATACTCCTTTATATGGCATCTATAGCTCCTTTCTTTGGAATATCATTCCTTAGAGTTAAGATTAGGCTCCTAGAAAGAGTCGGCCATGGTGGGAGAGAGAGAAAGATGGGAGAAGAGATTGACAAAAGAGGGATTTAGTGGATGTATTTATCTCTTGTAGAGAATGGAATCTTGCGATATTTTCGTTTAGCATCTTGAAAAAAATTTGGAAAAAATGAATGATGAAAAAAGAAAATCAAATGAAAGGCCAAAAAGAAATTAAAATATAAGTTTTTTTCTTCATTATTTAATTTTTTTTATATTGTAAAAATTTGAGGGTTCCAACGTGATGAGTTGGCTTTCCTCAATGGTAAGTTGACATGAGGTTGGGGATTAAGATTTTGGAAAGAGTTGATCGTGGTGGAGGAGAAAGGTGGAGGGGAGGAGATTGACAAAAGAAGTTTCTAGCAATAATGGTTAGAAAGTTTTTAACAATGTCAACAAAGAAGATGACAATAAAACGATACCGTTTTGAGATTAAACAGTTTGTAAGTTTACGAAAAATAAAGAAAAGATAAAAATATTATTGACTACAATAATGATTTTAGATGATGTGAAGTATTGGGGGTTATATCATTAATTTTTTATTAATATTTATGAGATCACTTTTCAAACATGATAGTGTGTTTGGTAATATGAGTGAAATATCAAAGTTTTGTAAAACTTTTACTCCAAAAAACTATACTGAAATAAATAATAAAATTAAAAATAATTATAAATTAGTTGTATAAAAAATTATTTAATGATTTATCATCAAAATGTCATAATAAATAATTTTATTATTAATTTATGAGTGAAATTAAGCAAAATTAGTTAAAACTTTGTTTGATTTATCATCAATATCCTACAGTATTTGTGATGCACATAAAATAATTTTAAATAATATTTAGATTAATTTTTGTAGTTTTCATTTTATTATAATAAAAATAAAATTTATATTTACTCCATTGGTAATATTAAAATTTTAATAGACATGTTATATTTTAATAAAAAATTTAATAATTACACTATTAAATTATTCTATTAATATCATTTTGTATAATATAATTTTTTTATAACAAATATAGCCCTTTAAGATAACAATTAGGGTATCAAATACTTTTGTTTGTATTATATTTTGATTGATGTTATAATATTTTAAATTAAAAATGAAATTAATTAAATAATATTGATGAAATACAAACAAAAATGAGGAAAAAAATATTAATTTATTATTTAGATTCAAAAATTTCTATTGAATTTAAACAAAAGATAAATCATAAATACTAAATTTTATATTTGAAATGTCATTCGAATAATAAAATCTATGATACTTTGAAGAAATACATTTTCTTTGGTCGATTCTTTTTCTACAATTTATAGAGAATAATAACAACATATTTAGCAAAACATTGAAAACGCACAAAAAAATCTTTGACAAAGAAAATTAACATAAACTTTATATGTTACTTTAAAAAAAAAATAACAATTGTTTATCATAACAAAAAATTAATTAATGTAAAAACATAGGATTTGTTGAATAAAATATGGTTGGTAAAAAATTTTCACAAAATTAACTACACTAAAGAGAACCATGAAAAAAAATATATATCAATTTACATACTTACATTTTGACATTTCTTACTATAGAACTTTCATCTAATATGTTGTGTTAACTTGTTCAAATTTTTTTTTCATGAAATAACGTTTACATCTTTATACATATGCTTAAGAAAAAGAAAGAAATACAATTTTTCCTTATTAATAACAAAAAGATAATATATTTATAAAGTTTTTTTCTCAACTTCTTCTAGAAGGAGATCAGGCAAAAGAAGGCTCAAATAGTGGAAGATCATTGTTTAGTTAAACAATTCGCTACGGATAGAGTGATAAACTTCAATGCCATGAAACATAAATTTGCTTGCTTTGGCACTTGGGTAGGGGAATATGCATAAGAGAAATCTTACCACAACTTTTTCTCTTTTAGTTCTTCCATAATATGCATCTAAAGAGGGCAATGGATGTTGGACCATGGTCTTTCAACAATCACACTCTGATACTACATCACCTACAATCAAGGAAGATTCTATCTAGAGTGACTTTATGGAGTGTAAATTTTTAGGTGTAAGTGCACGACCTTCCATTGAGTTCTATGATTCTTAACATTGGAAGATAACTTGGGAATTTTATAGGCACATTTTTAGAGTATGATGAAGGCAATAACGCAGAGGTATAGAGGAACTATCTGAGAATAAGGATGGCCTTGGATACTATGAAGCCACTGAAATGATGGAAAAGACTTTGATGACATAAGTAAACTGGAATTTGGTCCAATTCAAGTATGAAAGACTAAGCATGTTTTGCTTCATCTACATGTATCTTGGCCATATGGGCAAGTTCTATGAAAAAAAATTTATTTTCCAAGGGGTAGAACTAAATGGATTCTTGGATGTGTGGTTATGAGCACATCTTAGGCATTTGGGTGGTAAAAAGGGTGAACGATGGCTTTGGGATGAAACTGGCTCATAGAGGTCAATGGTGGGAGGTGGGTATGAACGAAGGCGTATAACTAAGGATCATGGGTGGATAACTCAGAGTCATGGTTGAAAACCAAATTGATGCAAGGATCAAGGGGAAGAATATGATGCTTATGGAAAATGATAGGTTAATAAGAGAAAATCTCTAGTTCCTTAATGAATAGGGGTAGGGAAATGATCATGGGCCATCATCTTGGATTGGGTTGGCAACTTGGGCCGAGCTTAAGGCAATCAAAGAACTAGACCAGGCAAGTACCCTAAGATAATAAGTTTATACTGGTTGAAGATAGGAAAAAGAAAAGAATGGACATAGGGGTAAATGGCTAAATCGATGTAAGGATGTCCACTAATGTAGCAATAGGAGTTAACACTATCGAAGGACAAGTTATGAGGGTTATAGCTTCCCCTGTGACAGTGATAGAGCTTGAGATTCAACCTTGCCAACCATCATGATATGCTTAAGCTGAAACTATTGATGGCTTGATAACCTTCAAGCAGTACTAGCTCTTCGAGAGCTAATGACATCGAAGGAGCCAGAGGTGATTTTTTTAAGTGAGACTTAGGGCAAGTAATAGTAGAATAGATTATGTACAATGACAGGTCAGCTTTGAAGAGGCATTTACTATGAGCAAAGAAGGAATTGCAATCCTATGGAAAAAGGCCAACTTGTGCTTTATGTTAAACTACTCACGAAATCATATTGACGTGAAGGTCAATGATGAGTAGAACACTTCATGAAGATTAACGAATTTTTATGGTTTTCTCATAAAGGAGCAAAAGAAAGGATTTTTAGGATATATTGAGATCCTTGCATGCTATATCAAGGCTACCATAGATTTACATGGGGGATCTCAATGACTTGTTGCACCAAAGTTTTGTTGCACCAAAGTGAAAAGATAGGTCAAAATCCTCATATGGAGTAGTTAATTCGTGGCTTCAAAAAAGTAGTAAAGGATTATAGATTGGTGGACCTGCCACTACAAGAGTATGAATTCATGTGGGAAAGAGGATGAGGCATAAAAGAACTTGTGGCGAATAGACTGGACTAGGTATTAATCTCAAAGAAATGGACTAACCTCTTCCCAGATGCAAGGCTCACCAACCTGATAGCTCCAATCTCAGATCACTTCCCATTGATGCTAGAGATATAATTAAAGAAAACACTTAATAGAAGGTACAAATTTAAATTCAAGAACAGTTGGCTTAGAGAAACTAGTTTACTCAATATTGTTGAATCTTGCCATGAAGCCCAAAAGAGTAGGGTCTTATTAGCAAGTTAAGGGATTATGCTGATAAGTTGGCAAATTGAGTAAGAAATTTGACTAGAAATTTGAATCATAGAGAAAAACATATAGGAAAAAGGCTAAGGAATAAAGGTCATGTCAAGTCAAGATAGAAATATACACAGGCTGAAGAAGCCATGGTCAAATTATTCTTCCAATAGGAAGATCATTGGAAACCAGGAGCTAAATGCTTCTAGTTAGCAAATGGAGACTGTAACATTAAATATTTTCATGGGGTGGCTTTCATTAGATAGAGGATCAATAAAATTTATCGTTTGTATAAATGAATAGGGTAAATGTTTCACCAGAGATATATACCTGATAGCCATTGTTAGAGAATACTTTACAAATATTTTCTTTGACTCAAGGGCTCAAGAGGATAAGGTCACTCATTTGACTAATTAGAAAGTGTGTGCTGATGATAATAAAAAAATGCTTAAAGAATTTGCTTTAAAAAAATTTAAGATAATGGTGTTTCATATGCATCTAGGCAAGTCACCAAGTCTTAGCAGCTTCAACCCAAGTTTCTTCCAAAAATTTTAGAAAGTTTTGGGTAGGGATATGTGTGTATTTATTGTCTCTTGGTTAAAGAATAAGGAATTTCCTTCAGGTTTGAACAATACTTCAATTGTCCTAATTCCTAAATGTAAACCATCATTTAGTGTAAAGAATTTTCACATGTAGCATTATGTAACATAGAACGTAAAGTGATAGCTAAAGTCTTAGCCAATAGACCTAAAAGCTTACTATGAAAACTAATTTTGGATGTTTGTCAGTATTTGTACCAAGAAAGGGCATAATGGATAATATTCTTATTGCTTATGAACTTATTCACTATTTGAAAAAGAAAATCAAAAGTATCAAAGGGGAGGTTGTGTTAAAGGTTGATATGAGTAAATCTTATGATAGGGTGTTTTGATCATTTATTCTATAAACTCATATTGATATGGGATTTGACAAGAGATAGGTGTAGATGATATGTTTTGTGTTAGAACAATCTCATATACTATGATGTTCAATAATATGGAGGTTGGCCTAATCAAACCTAACTGGGAATTAAGTCAAGGTGATCGCTTTTCTCCTTATTTTTTTATTCTACATGCGGAGGGATTGTCCATACTGATCAAGGATGCAAAGAGAAGAAAAGCAATGTATGGATATAAGATATGTAAGGAGCCCTACTTGTTTCTCACCTTTTATTTGTTGATGATAGTTTCTTTTTTCTTTAAGGATAATGTAGCTGAGGGAAAGGCAATCTATTAGAGTTTGGAGAATTATGAAAAAGCAACAGGTCAAGCTATCAACTTTAAGAAATTAGCCATCTTTTTAAGCTCTAATGTGCTTAAGAGAGATAAAAACTTGACAAAGAATAAGTCAAGAACTTATGTAGTCTTAGATATTAATAGATATCTTAGTCGTCCTTCATTAATAGGGAAAAGTAGGAAAACCATATTTAGTTTCATTAAAGAAAGACTATGGAAATGACTTCATGGCTAGAAGAATACACTATATCAAAAGTACAAAGAGAAATTTTATTCAAAACCATAGCCCAAGCAATTCCAATATATTGCATGACTTTGTTTCTTTTATCGCTATCCTCATGTGAATAACTGTAGAGGATTCTAAACTTACCTTGGTGGGGTTCAAAACCAAATAGAGGCAAAGAAACTCACTAGCAAAGTTAGGAAAGGCTTTGTTTGAGGAAAAAGGAAGGAGTTATGGGTTTCAAGAATCTCATGACTTTAATATGGCCTTACTTAGCAAACGGGGCTAGAATCTGATCATCAAGCCTAACACGTTACTTAGTAAACTGCTCAAGGCTATATATTTTGCTCATGGGGATTTTCTAGAGGTTATTTTAGGTAATAATCCTATTTACACTTGAAGGAGCATTTTGGAGTGCCAAAAGGATGTTGGAGAAAGGATGTCACATAAGGATTGGTAAGGGTAACGATAAGAATAATTTTAAGGTAATAACCTACTATTTCAGAGTTGCAATGTATTACGGTAAAGGAACTATGGGTTTTTAACTCAACCAAATGAGATAAAGACTTGCTAATTAATGAACTTGTTTTGTGAATGTGATATAAAAAAAGATAACCAATATGGTGGTTAACAGCTTGTCATTACAAGACAAGCTCATTTGGCACTTCAACAATGATAGGTTGTATTTAGTCAAATGAGGATATAAGCTGATAAGGGCGGATTAAAGAAATGGGGTTATCTATGGATGTTGTATGGGTTTGTGGAAATTGACTACCACAGAAGGTGGAGTTTCTATGAAAAATTTTCAATAGATGCCTTCCAAGTAAACTAGGGTTGATTGAAAAGGTTGTGATATCCATGAAGGCTATCTTATTTATGATAGAGAGGCTGAGAGTTTATAGCACATCGTAGCTTGTCATTTTGTTTAACATTGTTGGACTGTTGCTAATTTTCTTGATGTCCAAATTACAAAGACCTTATTTAGGGACTAAAGTTAAAATTCTGCATGGGCTATGGAGTATTTGAAAGGTTAGGAACACTTAGGTATAGCAGAACAAGCACTAAATTCCCCAGTAAGTGATGAATGCTAGGCTGGATTTCTTACAAGCTTAGATAGCAACAAAAATACTTCCAAGTTACAATAGAACAAAAGCCAACCAAGGCATCAAACAGGTGGGAAAAGCTTGCTCAAGAATGCTAAAATGTAATGTTGATGCATCCATTTTTGAGAATCAACACCTAATATGAATAAGGTTGATAATCAAAAACAAAAAAGGTCAATTGATGCAAGGTATATCCAGAGCCATTGAAGGAAGAATGCTCCCTAAAGAGGTTGAAATATAGGCATTAAGAAAGGCTATATCATGGGTGATGCAATGTTAATTGGACCATTTGGTTTTAGAGATGGACTCTCAAGAAGTGTTGAATGCACTAACAAAATTAGATGTTCAGTATCTATAAGTTTTGTGCTCTTGTCAATGACGATAAGGCTTTTTAATCAACTAGACCAAATTTATCTTTTTAGTATGTAAGTTGATAAGCAAATATGATTGCTCATGCATTAATCAGAGTATCATGTTTATATATTCGTTCGACAATTCAGTTAGAGCCACCTCACTTTTTTAGGGCTTTATTGTCTTTTAATGAGTGATCAATAAAGCAATTATTTTTTTTAGAAAAATAGCATATTTACATTTTTTTATATGTCATTTTAATTATTTAATATTAAAAAATTATATAATAATTAATTATTATAAAAATATAATCATCATTTATGTCAAAAAATCATGAACGTTAAAATCAACAAAATTTATTTAAAAAATCTTACATTAAAACAAATGTCAAAATTTAAGTTTTTATTTGATAATTTTTTAAATTGTAATGTGTACAAAATTTAAATCTCTCTTATATAATTAATTTAATAAAAAACATAACAAATCATAATTATTTATTCTATTAAATTATTATACCTCTTGAAAGAATTCAACAAGTTGAAATAAACCCGGCATTGTACGCATGCAATCTGCATTCATGCAATTCGATGCCATGTGTCCGATTCTTCCTTGTTTATTCTTTTTATCCTCTTTTCACGGATATAAGGTCGGCTCTGAGATAAATCAAATCCGACGATCATCATTCAAAGATCTTAATATTTTTAATTTAATTAAAAAATATTTTATTTTATACTTATTATTATAATTTTTTAAAAAAAATATCTTACGTTTACTTTTCATTTGATCCTCCCTGGATGGACGCAGTAACGTCAATTTCTGCAGCAAATTGATCATCGAGTCAAGAAGAGGGGAGGAACGGATAAAACTCTATCCTTTACTTTCCCTCTTGTTTCTTGGACTTAAACAGCTCTACCTACCACCCACCCCATTCCTCCTTGGTTCTCCCCCTCCTGCTCGCCATTAAGAGGCTTTGAGTTCCAAAACTTGATACACAGAGAGAAGGACAGAAGTGGAGCGTGCTTTCATTTACGATGCTCGCCTTTTCTCTCTCTATATATTGACATCTCCATCCGATTTCATGCATGGCCTCTCCAAGTTCTCCAAAGTTTATGGCCTTGAAGCTTGTGCTGGTGTTAAGCTTGGTTTTGGTCACCAACCTTGCACCACTGACCCACGCAGCTCGCCAGCTCGAGAATGATCGGAAAGCGAAAGCGAAGCCAGTAGGAGAGAATGAAAGAGAGAAGATGAACTCGGCTGATATGAAGAATTTGCCTCCATTTCCACCATTTCATATCCCTGACGTTCCTCCACTTCCTGCCTTTCCTTTGCCTCCTTTTCATCTTCCTCCTTTCCCTTTCCTTCCACCTCCTCCTGCCTAAGTTGGAGCTTAATTTTTTCCCTCTTCTCAGTACAACTACTGGTTAACAAAAAAGAATGAAGAAGAGATAATTAACGAGATGTGAAATCTCTCTGCTTTTCCTCTCTTTTCTTGGTTATGATTATGTTCTTCGTTTTAGCTTTGTTTAATAGAGTGTTGTCTTTTTTTTTTTTATTATCTTCTGTAAGTTTCATGAATATCCCCGTGCAGATTAACGTCGTTCACCATTGTTTTCACTAATTATTTTATAATTTTTAACTAATCTTGTATATTCTTAAAATGATCCCATTTCATTTTATCCATTATTTTATCAAAAATGTCAAGCACCTAGACACAGAGCAAAGAAAACAGTGGTTGGATGCCAAGAAATATTGCCAGATCAGTTTCCCGGAAACTGCACTTAAGGAGAAAGGAAAAGAGGAAGACATTGTACGGTTGAGGAACTGTTAAACGTGCAATTTTATTCATCTGCGGGAGAAAACAGAAGCCTACAAGAGCTGACTGACTGTTAAAGCTTTACCAAGATAACGATAGAAAACGGCAAATGGATGACAAAAGCATAACAAAGAACTAACACATGCAGCCTGAGTTCAGCTTCATGGGGTTTTCTCTCCCTGAGATGGTGAAGAAGGGAAGCCTCCATTGCGGAATCCAGGGGTTAGAGGAAATGAAGGCGTAGTCGGAGTGAAAGGAAAAGGAGGAAAATCTGGAAGAACCGGCCAGCTTGGAAAGGGCAGCAATGGCGTCAATTTGGTGACTTCCTTGCAGCCGACTTCACTGCAGCCTGGAGTCGGAATAGTCAAAGCTGGCACTTGAAACGACGGAAGTGTCGGCAACATGGAGGAGGCGGTCGGCATTTCTGTGTTTCTGGTCGGGGTTTCTGTGTTTATGGGTTGAAGTTTCGGCAACATGGAGCTGACGGTCGATGTTTCTGTGTTTCTGGGTGGAGGAATGCTCGTGGGCTGGTGAAGTGAAGGTGAGTCTGATCCCAGCTGCACCGCGGACCCCATTTCCAGGTCAAGCAAGCGGCGAGAAGCTGAGCATGAGTTGCGGCTGGTCAATAGAAGAGTAGCCACAGCCATAGCCACCCAGTGGATGTGTAGAAGAGTCACTGTGGAAGCCATAGTAGAGCTGCTAGTCGATCACTTTAATGGAAAGTTGACTGGTTATGGTGACGAAGGAGTAAACACAGAGGGGATTTTATAGGTGTGTGATGTTGGGTGTGGGTGCTTGATGGTTGGCTTTCATGGAGTTTGAAGCTTTTCATGAGATTTCTACTTTGCACCTAATATTATAAGAGTTAAAGTCTCATGTGTTTGACTGGATAGGTTCATTGGAATTTAGTTTGGGCATAGGAGAAAGAAGCGTCACGTGAGATGGTTGTCATCCAAAGCTTCTTCAATCTCATTTGCTCATTAGTTCCAACAAAATTTACAAAAGCAGAAAAACTCGCCAATACCCCTTCTCCCATCTTCTTTCTATCTTAAAACTTCAATAAATTGATTGAGAAAACATTTCAATAAATTAATAGATTTAGATCATATAAAATTTGTTAATTAAAAAATAAAGTAAAGATCTCATTAAATCATAATATTTATCTTGTATTATCAACCAAATTTTTATATTTAAAAAGTGATAAATCGAATATTGATTTATCACTTTGGACTAAATTGAATTTTATCAAAATATTTAAAAATTGAGAGTATTCAAATTGAAGATCTTATACAATAAATTTTAACTTGAAATTTTTCAAAAATGTAAAAAAAAAAAAATTAAAGTTATTGTCATGAGTTTTTTAACATGCGACCACTCGATTTGTTAAGCAAGAGATTTCATCTTTTTCTTCTTTGTAAGTCCTCTTCTTTCCTTATTCAGATCCTGAGTTACGTAAAATTAGTGTGTAAAGTCTCGTGTTTTTAAATAATTTTTTAGGGTTCTTAAAGCACAACTCATGATGCTTGGGTTGATTTTCTTAATTGCTATATATTCTTAGGTGGAGCACGATCATTGACTATTCAAAATTTTGTAATCAAGGCTTTTTCCTCCTTTTCACTTCCATTTATGTCAATGTACAAGATATGTCCTTCTCAACTTTCCCCTAGGAGTATTTACTACATTCTGGCTTACATGGTTTAGTGACATAATGAGGGTTTTGGTTCTTTCTTTAGACATCTTTACTCATGTTTATGCCATTAAGTGTATCCACAAAAGTTTTGGTCATTTCTACATTTCTTCTCATTAATAGTGTTGTGAACCTCCTAAGGTTTAAGATAAGTATAAAAGAGATTTATGTTTTACTTATTGGAAAAGCTTGAATAGTGACACTTATCGATGGTATTAAGTCTTTGTATATAACAATGCCTTTATGTCTCTAGGTAGTAAACTTAGTGAAGATATTTTTTTGATATTGAGGGGGCTACATTTTAAGAGAACGATTAAGGTTGTGAAGGTAACTATATTGATAAGCTATATCAACTTTGACATTCTCTGCCTAACCTTAGTCCCAAGGTTTCATTTTCATTGAGTTTTGCCTCTTTAGAGACACCAAAGGAGGAGATTCAGAAGGAATCTGACAAGCGTACAACTTCATGCATTCTTTGGTTCGTATTCATCTTATATACTCTAATGTTGACCATATTTTTTTCTATTTCTAGTTTTTATCAGGTAGATGGCTCCAAAGGTGGATGCGAAGGTTAAAAGATTCTTAAAAAAAGTTATTTTTTAAGTTAGCAAGTGCTCACTATAGTAAGAGATTGGCCTAAAGTTCCAAGAATCATATAGTTAAAGTTGAAAAGCGAAAAGAAAAAGTGGAGGTTTTAACTCCCATTTCATCCTCCTTTTTCTTTAGCATTCCTATTTTCCTGTATAGCAAAGAGGAGGGTCTGTTTTCCTTAACATAAAGGTCCCAGTTTTTGATTCTATTGTTTGGCATTGTTAAAAGAGGTGGTTATATTTATCACCAAAAGTTATCTATCTAGGTGCTTAGGAAGATCATTTCATTTACCTTTCATCAAGCAATTCAAGTGTGAATGCCCTTGTTTTTGTTCGAGTTTCCACTAATGCAACTCACATTTTTTTCTCTGTTCTAGATGGTAGCTTCTTTCGCTATGGAAATGGATTTATGTGAAAAGGATAAGAGAATGAATAATTTGGTGTAGGAGAAAGGGGAGATAGAAAGAAAAGTTGATTTCTTGTCCGTTAAGGTTAGTTAAAATGCAGCTCTGATAACATCTTTAAAACTAAATTTGGAAGAAGAGGAAAATGGTGTTTGAAGGCTAAAAAGCTTGTTCAAGAAGTAAAATCAAGTGAATATTTGGAAATGATAATAAAAGAGTATAAGGTTTCGAGAAACTTCTTGAGTTTATTCAATATTCTTCTGCAAGGATACTAGGTGCGTCCAATAAGGACATAAAAAGTATCTTTGCTAAAGAAGTATTTCCATTTAGACATTTCTTTTATTGAATGGTATGAGGGTGATGCTTCTTTAGGCCAAGAAGGTGAGGCTACCAAAGTTTTTGTTTCTTAGAAATCTAGTTCCCTTGTAAAGAGTGCCAATTACAATAAGAAAGTATCTTTGCAACTTAAAATTCTTATATTATAAATTTCTCCTAATTCTTCCAAGTTCTGTTATTGTTCTAAGTTTATTTATATATCCTAGTTTTATGTAGGGTTTATACATCTATCTCTTCTCTCAATAGTTCAACAGTTCTGACCCTTATTGTGCTAATTACGATGATCATGGACTTTACTGAACCTAAGGTGCAAGAGGGTAGAGAGGATTGATTCTGCTTTCATTTTCTTAGTTATTTGAACAATTGGGCTAGTCTCTTGAGTTCTGTAATCGAAGCACTTTAGTTTTCATTATTCCAGATCAAGTTCATTTTGAAATAGTGTATGTTGCTTTCCTAGTTTGATGAATGACGAACAGGTATTCTACATGACATTTTCTCAACTTTGGATGGATCATGTGAAACGTAGCTATTTGATAAGTAGCTTTGTAAAGGGTACTTTACCTTCTACCCCATTTATACGTTTTTGACTTATTATAGCTATTTTGGCATTTGATTTCATGCCTTTTTATGTCTAAGAATGGCTTGACTTTGAGCTACAAAGTGAATTTAGGACCATTGTAGATCCCACTAATCTTTTTTATCCACGTTAGATTTCTAAATAAGCCTTTTGGTGCTTTAGGTTTCATAAGTACCTAGTTAAGTAGATAAGTTGTAGGCTTTATAAAAACCTATTTCTACTTAAAGGGCTTGAAGGGTTATTAAGCCCATTGGTCCCTGTCTACAAATTTTCTTACAATCTCTTTTTCAAGTTCTTAGAAATACATGAATTTTTGTGGGCTTGCCTAAGAACCTATTTATCTTTGAGATCATATGTATTTTTAGCAAAAGTATGTACAATATTACCTTGTATACCCTAAAATTCATTGCAATGTCATGCATAGCTATTTTGATAGTAGTATTGCTTTGTTGTAGTAATTGTTATTTTTTGTGTTGTTATTGTCGTCGTGGTATGGCTTGATTCATCTTTATGTAGTCATAGTCGTCTTTGTGTTGTAGAAGTCATCTTCGTTCCGTTAAAGCCATCTTTATGCAATTGAATCCATCTTTATACAGTCGAAGCTATTATGTATGTTATCAAAGTCATTTTTGTGCAATCAAAGCTATCTTTATGGGGTTAGAGCTGTCATTATGTGGCCGATGCCATCTTTATGATGCTAACATTGTGTTTGTATGGGCAGAGCTATCTTTTCTTTGATGTAATGCTACTTCATTTATGGATAAAACCTCTTTACTTGAGATGCTGCTCTCTTTTAATAGTTTTAATTTCATGTACTACAAGCACTTAGCAATATTTTGCCTTAGGTCGCCTAATTTATTTAATTTTTCAAACCTCTAGGTCTTTGTCATTTCGAGCTCTTAATCTCCAAAGCAGTTAATTGCCATAACTGTAGACAAGAAGTAAGCCATGAGAAAAATGTTGCCTCTTTATTGATCTTGAATTTTCTTTTTTGGACTGAATTATGCAATTTGTTCACTTATTAATGATAGGATCATTTTTAGTTAGGTATTTGATTGTAAGAGTTACCTAATTGTGTTGCATGCTTGGATCTGGTTTTTACGAGATCTTTTACAGTCTCCATTATATTCTTCACTTTATAGAGGTACTGCTTCATTCAATGTTTCCTAGTTTTATATTCTCTAGAGTTTTATTCAAGAGCCAATTGAGAGTCGCCATGTACTTAAAAATAATCTTCTTATAGCATTTTAGCTACCTTTAGCCTTATCAAGAGAGCTTCATGTTTGGCCTTGTTATTTAAGGCTATTAAATTAGAAATAATTATGCACCTTATTTTTTTTTATTGGTTCGTTTGCAAGGCATAATTCTTATTTTGTTCTTTTTTTTTTCAAGAACTTCTATTTTGGTTCTCCTTAGGGGATTATTTTGTTTCTTCTATTGTTGTCCCTTCTAGGTATTAATTTGTAATTCTTATAGTTATTTCTCTACCATTGGAAGCTGTCTAATACCATAGATGGTGCATTCTTCTAAAAAATCCTCAAGAGCATGAGCATTTATTGTCATCCTTAGATTATAACAATCATCGAAATCCCTCAAATATTAAGTTATCTTTCCATCCCCTTTTAGGGAAGTAGTTTTCTGTCAAGTGTATGTTATTATGGTTCCCCCCAAATGAGAAACTCTAATAGTTGTTCCTCAAGTTTTACTTGGCATATTCTTGGATTGACTTTCATATGAATGATACTTTTTGATTGGCATCAAGATGTGTCTTCTTGATATCATAACGAGGTTATATCTCCTCTCATCTTCATCTAAGTCCCATGTTTCTAAAACCTTCAGTGGTTGCTTTTGTTTTCTCTATTGCTTTACCTCTGGGTTCTTGAACATCTGTTTTTAGCTTCCTTTTAACAATTGCTCATTCATAATGTTTGCAAATTTTTCAACTTTTTTTTATGGTCTTCTTCCTCATTAATGTACTTTTCTTCCTTGATTAGAATAGTATCTAAGGTAGATTTTAGCTTAGGAGTTATAGAATGGTCTAATGAGCATTCTTTTTTTTTTTTTTTTAGCACTAGAACTACCACCTTCAATTGTAGTTTCTTTGGTATCGAGGGTAGCTTTTATGAATCTTTTGATGAATTCCCTCACAAGTTCACCAAGTTTTTGTTTGACATAAGAAAATTTTAAAGATTTTTTTTTTTTTTTTGCAGTATTACCTACAAATCAAGTTTAAAAGAGTTGTCAAAATATTTAAAAGTAGTTTATGTACCTACCTTAAAAGAGAAGTACCATGATCTTGCTACCTTCGTTGGTGTTGTTGGAAATAGCCTTAATTTTGGTATACTACTTGTTCCACCCTTTGGTTAGGTTGTGCTAATTGCTTCTTTATGATTTCATAATCTTTATCTCTTAAATACGAGTTGGCTGAAGCCTTGCCTTTATATGGCTTCTTGATGGATTGGGTAAGAACTAATTCTTGGTTGTTCCTTTCATCAATTAGGTGGATTATAATGTTCAACTTCACTACCCTCTTCTTAAAGATTTCGATTCTTAAGATTTTATGGTTGTAATGTGAAATTTTTTGAAAAACTTGGTGTTGATGCTCAACTATAGCATTGAAAGTTTCTACCATTATTTCATCATTTGTCTCAAAACAAAGATAACATATGAGGTAGAAAAGGCTAAGGATTGGAATCATCTATAGAGTTTCCTTACCTTGAAGAATGGATGTTACAAGGAGCCATCAATTTCTTGATCGAATTTTTATAGACAACACCAAATAATACTACCAAAATCTAGTTCTTTAGGCTTGGTAGCAATCATATGATGGTTTTCACGAGGATTAGACAATTTTTAAGGGATCTTAAAAGATTTTTGATCAATTATTGATGAATCTTGAAGGATTTTAATAGTTCTTGGGCTAATTGCACTTGCAAGAGAAAGGAAGGAAACACTAAGTGAGCTTGGAGGTCCACTCTAATGCTTAAAGCTAGATGAGGAAGCTTTTTCAGAAAATGCTAAATGCAATGAGACTTTTGAATCTCAAGAAAGTGTATCTAGAGTATTTATAGGTAATTTCTTACATATTTCAGCTTTTTTTCATTGTCTTTAAGGAGGACCTGTTGAGGCATCGAAATACTTCTCATGCATAATGAGGCTCCTAGGCAAATAGTTTCCATATGCTATCAATTATTCTAATAAAACACGTGAAAACTTTCGGTGCTCAATATTTGGGTCAATATAGTTGTCTTGTATAAGTATGATGGGCTAGACTTTATTAAGCTAGTTTTGATCCTAATATTAGCAACATCAGGTTATTCTTTTTATATATATTTTTTTTTACATGTACACTATATTAATAATGATAAACTTTAATTAGATATATTAAAATTTAACTTAAATTCTAATGATATTTACATAAAAAAATTTTGTTAAATAAGTCATTGATTTTTTTCCATTTGAAAAGATGTTTATATATTAACAATGTAATTTCAAATTTTAATTTAGTAATAATGCTTGTCTAAGAATATTATGACCTTTAAGTTGATAAAATTTCAATTTTTAATTTTTTGAACTTATAGTAAATGTATTTCGAACATTAACTTGATTATAATTTAATTTTAAATTTATTGGTTCTTTGATTAATAATAAATTTAAATTTTAAATATAATGATAGACTTAATCTTAAAACTGGATTACTAGATATAACTGAACTATTAACATCCCTAAATATCAACTCACTCTTATTTGAATGTACTTCTTATCTAAATCATTTGTCTTTGATTTTTATTAAATTTAAATGAAAGATAAATTTGAAAATTAATAAAATAAAAATATATGATGATTATTATTGCGAGATTGAAAGAACAATTAAGGATTATTTTTTTATGTCTTTTTTACAATCTTATATGTTGTTAAATATAGTTTTGAAATATAAAAGTTAATTATGATATTAATTTTTAGGGTTAATTATAGAAGAAGGTCTTTTTTATATATTTTAAATTATGAAAAAATTATATCAAGTAAAAATTTATGTTTTAATAATTTTTTAATGTGAGATTTCTTTTCAATAGACTTTGTTAAAGATTTTTTGATGTATAATATAATGATTATATTTTCATGATAATTAATCATCATTTTATTTTTTATTTTTTAAAAATAAGATGATTAAAAAGACATATAAAAAATCATAAATAACAAATTACTTCTTGGTGTAGTGGCACAAAAGATTTAATATTTACATTATCGAGTGGACAGGTGAGCTTCTTTCCTTTATCACATTCCTCCTTTCGCAAGGAAAATATTTTTTTATTTTTTAAAAAATCATAAATATATCATTTTTATTTAGCAATAAGAAAAAAAAATTTTTATTTTTTTCTAAGCATATGTACAAGATTATAAATGTGTAATCATTATTTCATGCATAAAAAATCTGGAATGTTAAATTTAATAAAATCAATTAAATGAAAGTTTTACATTAAGAAAATATCAAAATGTACGCCTTTAGTTGACGTGTTTTTTTAAATTTTTAATTCAAAAATTTATTGAAAATATAAATCTTTCTGATGTAACTAATTTTTATTTATTTTTGGGTAAACTTTATGCAAAACTTTAATATTTATTATGTATTATATTAAAAAAAAAACCTTACATTTAAAAAGTAACGAATCAAACCATAATCTATCAAATTGAACTTTTTCCAAAAAAAATTTTGAAAAAAGAGAGACTTTAAATTATAGATTTTATATAACAAATTTTGAATTGAACTTTTTTAAAAAAGGAAACAAGTATTTAAGCTACCATGAAAAAAAAACTTTCAAAATTTTTTCAAAAATAAAAATATTTTTAAAAAAATTTACACTATTGAAAAATAACTTCATATAAAAATAATTCGTGAATAAAAAATTATTCAAATTTGATGGTGTAGAACTTATTTGAGTCATTTTAAGTATTTTAATAATGAAAATATTTTTAATTTTTCATAATCATTTGAGTCAAAATATAATTTAGACCAAGTTAATATATCAAAATTTGATTTATGATTTATTAAGCATTGACATTTATTTGATAATATAAAATAAATATCAAATTCAGACTCCTGATATGCCTTTACTGCATTGTCGAATATCTTAGACATATCTTCCCTCTTAAATTTGTTTTTAATATTTTAGGTCATATCCCAAGAATATACCCCATGACAAAAATCGAGGAAGACCTTTGTAATGGTTTTTGCTATACTAGCATGACGATACGATATAATAACTAAGTCCTCAACAAGACCAATAACCTCTTTTAGTTGCTCTAAAAATCACTTCTAAACCTCATAGTTCTTTGAGTCACCATAACCAAATGTTAATAGTATATCTGTTCATTCTCATCATCCTTGCATGTCATTGCGAACATTACACCATAAAATCTCCCTTCAGGTGAGTGGCAATAATAGCAATGACTAGTCTTATCATTAAATGGAACCCTCTTAATGATTGTCCCGAAACTACAAAGTTAATACTTAAATCGATTAGTCTCATCTTCGATGCATATGTGACCACTAGTTTTGAAATTAACTATATGCAACATGTGGCAATATGATTGCAATTATTGGTATAACTCAACTGGGTCACCATAAGAGGCAGTGCGTGCTCTTTCGCCTTTCAAGCTTCACTATACAAAATTTGTTACTATATAACTCTTTCATATTACACATGATATCTTTCAGTTTAATAATTCTAACATTAGTAGACAATCATTGAACAATAATTTCTTTAATAATGATAGAACTCAATTGTCAATGCCGTCAACTCCTCAATTATGCTAGTGTGTTTCAGATCACACCATTTAATTTGAAAAAATTATCTTCTGCAACTCTCACAGCACAAAATTTTCACACACAATTTTTTTCTCTACAAACAATCTCAAATACTGATTTGTTAGATCTAATGACATCAAATTCAAAGTTCTCAATCAATGCATGCATACTTAAAAATCGTTTTGATAATTTCTTGTTTGGAGAAAAATTGACTCTAGTAAAGGTGTGACTCAGAGCCACTGATTTGATAATAAGAATTAGATCAACACCATATAATTTAGTACCCAACACATTATACCTCCAAGCAATGTCATCACCTGTATTAATATATGGTTGAAGGCATATAGGTAGAATGTAATGTGGGATTGAACATGAGATAAAAGGTGAGTTCTCATCATCGAGTTCAACTTTTCGAAAATAGGTTCACATTGCTCTTCATCGGTTGTTGAGTAGGCTAAGTTTCTAGGATTGAGTACTTACACCCAACATCATAGTTCATCGGCTCATCCAACTCGATCTCATAATATGACAAGTGTTAGAAGGAGTTTCATTATAGAAAAATGGTTACAAGATAAAATTTTTACCTTGAATAATCAAATGGGTCTGCAAATTGGGGATTGTATTGCCAACCTGATTGGTCCTAATATAAGAATTAAAATAATTGATTTTTTTTAGAATTCTATCATCACATACATTATATTTGTTCTTAACAAAATTTTGCTCCACTAAATCTATTATTACGCAGGGTACTATATTGTCATCAAAATATATAAACTCAATATAGTCATCATTCATTAATGTTTCTTCAAATCTTACTATAGTGTGTGATATAATATCATATTTAAAAAAATCAACATCCATACAAGATTTATCCAAACTTAATAACTGTGCATGCGTCAAAGTATACTAAAAGCATCCTCTTAATCCAAACCACTCACAATTCTAAGTTATAATGATATGCATTCTGCGATGACATAAAAATATATTTTAAAAAAAAAAGATAGTTTGAAACAAAAAAATAAAATTTAGTAAATGAGTAATGATTTCATTGACGAAGTTATCGTTTCGATAAGTAACAATTTCACAAAAGAAGTCACAATTTTTTGAATGATATATCGATTTCATTAAAGGTGAAATGATTTTGCCAGCTTTTCTCTATTTGCTTGATTTTTTACATGATGTAACAATAATACAAAAAAGTCACAATTTCATAAGAAATGTAACGATTTCATAAAAGTAAAAACCATTTTAAAAATAAAGTCACGATTTAGTGATTAAATTACAGTTACTCAAATTATGTACCGATTACATGAGCATTGTTCATTTCATTTAACGAAATGGATAATATGCCGTAATTTTTCCTAAAACACATAAAATCTTTGTAGTTTTAAGATAAATTACCATTTAGACACATACCTGTTAGCATCTTGAACCACCCACCCACTTTCAAGGTTTGAAAAATAATATATTACCAAAAATATGAGCTCAGTTGGGTAAATCTTAAATATAAAAGTGAAAAGAACCAATCAAAATTAATAACAATTGTGCCTAATTCGTTATGTAGTCCTTGGTTAAGCAGATCTTAGATATAAATGTGAAGAGAAAATATGGAGAAAGAGAGCTCGAAGAAAGATAGTATTTTGACAATGTGCATTAATTTTTGAATTCATTCAATTTTAAGGGTATCATTTTTTATTTCTTTTTTTTTTTTGTATGGGCATTTTTGTCTTCATAACACACCTAAGTGCTTAAAAAATAAAAATTAATAAAAATGTTTCTTTTGTAATGAAAAGGAGGTAAGGTACCAATTTTGGTAATTTGCTCAAATAGAAATGATGAAAAGCAATAAGGGACATAAACAAATCCTTTAAAAAAGACTACTTCTAAGTTACTTAAGCTTCATAAAGTCCAGCGAAATATTAGCATTAGTGGCCTTGCTTTTAGCACCTAAAGAGCTTAAGGCAGAAGAAGGCTCATCAATAAAAAGAATATTTGAAGAAGAAAAATCAAGCCATTTGAAGAAGGATAAATAAAGCTTGGGATGAACTTAGAGCATCCTATCTTGAACAACCTTTTGCAACTAAAGCCAACTTTGCATGGGAAGAAGATGACTTTCTAAACATCTTAACATTCTTTGACTGAATGATGGAAATATGTAGGTTTGTCTGGGATTAGATAGCGATAACATTAGAAAGTGTCTTCATGGATTTCATTCTCACCTTTGTCATTTTTAACTCCAACTTAAGTGTTATGGCAGCTTTCTTTTAGAAAACTTCAAATAGAGGCTAATAAATGGTTCTAAGAATCTCTTTCTCAAAGCAAAGTTGTTCCAGTTGAAATAAAAATCTTAGATTCTTTTCTTTAGGGAGGCGAAGAGCATGCTCACCATTCATAAGCTCTTCAACCAACCTAACTAATTTAAAAGTATAATGGGAGAAGGCCTCAAAAGTCGATTAACCCTCCTCGAAAAAATTTGTATCCATATAACCAAAACTTTGAGCTTAGTAAGGAGACTAAACAAACTACACAAGAGGTAAGAAGTGACTTAGTGATGGTAGAAACAAGTGGCAGAGAGACAATGCCCCAAACATTGGAAGTTACAGTAGGACAAATGATGGAAATAGTCATGATGGCAAATGAGGAAGAACCGAGAGACAATATGCATGGCAATGACATGGGTAACATAATACTAGGAGGGTCAGTCATGATAAATAAATGTGCTATAGAAATAGTATGAATAGCAAGCAGTAAAAAAATCAGAGAATCATCAGCATTTAATGGATACCAATTAAAAACAATGGCAGCAGCTACATCAGGTGAGGAAGTTCGAACAACAAATGACAGTTAGGCCTTTCTATCTTCCTTTTCTTTCAATCGATAATAGCAAACAAATCAATAAATCCTAAGACGAGGATGTGAACCTTTAGTTTATGAATCACTAGTGATGGTAAAAGTAAACACACCTTAGAGTCTAGTCATCGCAAATGAGATCACAAATGAAAGAGAAGTGAGCAGGTAAACACGTAACAACGAAGAAACCGTAAAGTATGTTTTGTTGATCACTCCTAGGCAAACTAAGGAAGACATATTGAAATAAAAAAACTTAACCTTCAAAAGGCAAATTTATCCATAACCTTTTCGACATGTAAAAGGTTAGAACCCACTAAGGTAGAGGTAGACCATGCGTTATTGCTCACATGCAGTCTATCTTAGAAAATAAAAAGAAGCAATCCATCCAACCATTAAGATCATCAGCAAGAGGTCCCAAGAAAGATTTACGAAAAATAGGAGAAAGATAACCAATCAATCATTGATGGACATCATTCATGCAAAAAGAAGTAAGTAAAAATATTCAAGGAAAAGAGTCTGAAGCCACCTTTAGAAAAGGTCTCCAAATAACCCATAATGAGCACCAACTATCAAGAGTTAATTCTACTAGGCAAATTTGGTAGTAGTTACACAATTTAAAAATTAAAAAACGAAATGAAAATCTCACTCTAAAAGATAAAATGTCCGCATACACGTAAACATAATTGGGACAAGGACTTCACACCATTTGTAGTGTTTAACCAATTTGGTTAGTTCATGAATTGTTCGAGAAGCCCTTAACCTTCGATAGCTCCAAGATAAGCAACTCATAATATCCGGTGGGGCTAGGTTTCCCTAGGCTCCACCAGTGTAGTTGTGTCTGTTTCACTACCATTCAACCTTGCATGCAAAAAAATAATCTTGCCTAATATCTCCGATTCACTTGCATGCAAGCCTTAAAAAAATGACTCATTACAGTTCACTTTTGAATAATTTTTAACTCATGAAGTATTTATTCTTAATTTTTCAAATTTTTGATGCTAAAATTTTTTTAAAAAAATACTTTTAATACTTAAAAAACTTTAAATTTCTTTGTGATGCAGTTTGAATTTTATTTTTTTATGTATCTGTAAAAATTTTGAAGGAAAAATTTTTAGTACAGGATCCTCAATTTGCCTATCGTCAATTTTAAAATTTTTTAACAAGGTTTAATTTGATCCTAATTAGTAGATTAGAGTTTATTTGAATACATTTTGAAATTCCAGGTAAAAATTGGGAGAAAGATATTTTTTTTAGTGTTTTAAATAAACTATACAAATAAAAAATGTGTTTTTAATGTAAACTTTGATATATTATTAAATCAATTATATGTATAATCTTTCTATTTAGTCTAAATTAGACCTTAACTCAATGACTGTAAAAAAAGTATAAATAGTTTTGTTATTAAAATATTTTCAAAATGATTTATATAAATTTTACACCTTATTTTGATTGTATCTTTCAAATTTAAGTAATTTTGAATTATTTTCATAATATTTTTAAAATTTAAAGTAAAACTTTTCATATATATAATTAAAAAATTAAATTTTTTTACGATTTTAACTTCAATATATTTTTATATTTGTGAAAATTTTAAGTGAAATAAAAATTTATTATATAATAGCTTTAATTTAAATAAAAATATTTTTGTGTTATTTTTATATTTTTCAAATTTATAATTGATGAAATTGATATTTTAAAATATAAAATAAAAAACCAAATAAAATTTATAATTTTTCTTAAATTTACACTTTAAATATTGGTACTTAATGACTTAGTAAAATATTTAATATTTATTTTAAAAATATTAATATAATAAATTTAAAAATTATTTTTTATTAAATAATCATTATAACTCATACTTTTTTAAAAAATAATGTTTAGTGTCCTTGACTTTAATTAGTCAGTCAACTGTGATATGTAAAGATGCATGCATGCAAGTTTGTCATAACATACTCCACTTTGATATTTGCAATTGTCAATTTCATAGTTTAATAAAAATATTTGATTAATATTTAAATAAATATCATTTAAAATATAAATTTTTTCATATTTTATTAAATTTTAATTTTTAAAACTTTTTTAAATAAAATCTAACTTATCAATTTGAATTAAATTAAATAATATCAAATAATTTAAAAATCAAAAATATTTAAATTAAAAATATTTTATAACAAATTTTAACTTAAAATTTTTTATAAATGTCAACAAAATTTAAATACCACCGTAAAAAATTCAAAATTTTTTGAATATTGAAAAAAATAAAAAATTTTATACTATTAAATTTTAAAAATTTATAAAAAAATAACTTGTTAATCAAAAATTATTCAAATTTGAGAGACAAAATTAAAATGAAATTTAAAATTTATTTGAGTAAGATATTTTAATAATATAAGTAACATAATTTTTCACAATCATTTTTATCAAAATCTAATTTGAATAAATTAATGGATGATGATTTGTTTAAGAACATTGAAGAGAAAGCGCAAATCACAAAGTTTAAAATAACGTTCACCTTTTATATGAGTTAATTGACAAAATTAGCCTAAAAGTTTCTCACAGTAGGAAAGTAAATTCACTTCATTAAATTTCATGTTTTCAACTTCCTTTTTTATTATTGTAAGAACTTTACCCTTCTTTTTTAGCTATGAAGACTAGAACACCTCTTAGACAAAGGGATTAAGAGACCATTTTTCTTACAGCATGGTACACCCTAATGTACTATGCTGTCACTCAAGCAGCACATGACAAGCACCGTCTCTCTCTTATTTTGTTAGCGAAAGTTTTGTTTCCTCTCCAACACTTCGATAAAAACTAAGTCAAAATGGAGAAAACGGGATAGATATTGAAAATTATAACTACTCAAAACTATCATTCAAGTTTTGCTTTCACATTGTATATGGTGGCTTCCACTCTTTGAGTGAGATGTTCGATGGGGAAGACGGTCAACATAGTGAAGAACGAGTAATGAGGTTACAAGATCCCTTAAAAATTTTTGTCCAAACTTGTCGTAAACGATTCATCACTGTCTATCCACCTTTTCATTCATTAATGGGTTCATGTGTTTCATTTTGGTTTCTTGTCAGGCTGGAAAGGCAGCCAATAATGAAATAAACTTATAATTTCTTAGATTGTTTAAAATTTATTTTTTTACAATGTTTTTGCTCATTTCCCAAAAAAAGGAAAACTTTAGATACATTTTCTAAGTTTTTTCGTGTTTGAATTCATTTTTTAAGTGTCTCTATATGAATCCTTTTGTGTCATTTTTGGGTTCTACATTGAACTAATGCTAAAAACTTGGTTTTTTTAGGGAATTTAATGTTATATAAATATATAGTAACTCTTAGAATTGAAATATGCATATGCATGTTGATTCTATATTTCTCTAAATATTCATTCTAAGTAATAATTTTTTTTTTTGAACTAATAGTGAATAATGTCTGATGATAATGATATTTGTTTGATGATAGTGAATTTTTTTGGAGAAGCAACGAAGCTAAAGTAGCCTTATAATTTTTAGGTTTATTTAAAGTTTATTTTTTGTAATATTTTCATTCATTTATAGAAAGTGAAAACTCAAGATACGTTTTCTAGGTTTTCTTTGTGGTAAGGTTCATTTTCTATGTGTGTCCATGTTGATCCTTTTGTGTCATTTTCGGGTTCCACGTTGAATGCATGCTGAAATCTTTTTTTTTTTTTTTCAGGATACTGTTATATGAATATGTTGTAATTCTTAAAATTGAAATATACAGATGCATGTTAGTTCTGTGTTTCTCTAGTTATTTATTTTAAGTGATATTTTTTTTTGTCTAAACTGATAGTAAATAATATTTGACAATAGTGAATTTTTCTAACCAAACCTGAAATCTATATAGTATGGGTGATGATATTCGAGTATTGATGTCATTCAATGGAAAACAACATGAGGATGGTTTGAATTGCATATATTCTAACATAATGTTGAATAATATTTGATCGTATCTAAAATATTATTTTATAAATTAGCTAAGTGAATAGTAAATTTTTATCTGAAGTGAGAAAATTAAATATCATTTCAATAGATACATATGAATACCTAAAGGAGTCACTATGTTTTTAATTTAAAAGGTTCTATATACAAATGAAATTAATTAAAATAAACACAAAATATGACACACAAAGTAGACATATTGTCAAAATCTTTAATCTGGCAAACTCTTAATGCAAATTTAAAATGTATAATCACTTTTGTTAACAACAACAACTCAAGTACAACTCAACCAACATTCAATATAATTCAAATAAATATAATATACATATTCTGCAATAAATGACTATACTTGAAAGACCTTTATATAAAAATAAAATTCAACCTATCACAACTCAATTAATGTCAAATTGATCCATTAGAATTATTTTATTCACATACCTACATGCTCACCTAATTATATGCTACCAAATCAGTAGCTTGCAAAGGACCAAGCACCACATCATCCTTTTAAAATGTTCGATATGCGATTTTCATTTGTATCCGTGTTCAATAACAATATACAATGTTATGTTAGTTGATTACAAAATCATTTTTGAACCTGCAACTTATAGATACAAATCACTATTTTTTTTTCTTTTCTCTATTGACTTATTGAAGACACTATTACTATACTAATAATTATTATTGTTAAAATATCTATTGTTAGCATTTTTTAGTAACTACAATCACATTCAAATAACTATCAACAGAGTAATAATCACTACTATTTATATATCCACTATTAATATTCTTTAGTAACTATGGGCATATTCAACTATCTATGAGAATACTACTAACCAAAACAGTAATCATGCTCATTATCAATATTTTTTTATTAACTATTGTCATACACAAATATCTACCAACAGAGTACTAATCGTTACTGTCATATAAAACATTATCAACATTTTCAAATTAATAACTGCAAATAATTGTGGAACATAACATTAAGACATACGTAAAAATTCATATCCATTAGGACCATTTTATGCCCAATATGGTCAAGAGAAAGTGTAACTTGTCTTCATCGTAAAACTTACAAGTATGTTTCGATTTACTACACATGGTCGAATCATTAGCATTAATAGCATATAAATACTCTTTCAAATACTTAAAATATCAAGTAAATGCACTCACCAATTCATCTGAAGAAGACTTGGTGTCCTTAATGGTCTCCAAAAATTTTGGACCAAAATAAGTAAATTTTAGTCCAACATCAAGAAGTGGTTGAAGCATGTGTTCTTAAACTTACTTATCAATGCATCTCCATTCTACCAATTTACGAATACTTGGCTAAAGAGGTAAGTGCACCATGGTTGTAGTGGTTCATGACAGAATTATCAAGCTATGGTGTCATGATTATCTTGTATGAGATATTATCTATCATCTGTTAAAAAAAAATTCAGTATTGTCATGCATGCATAAATCACTATTTACTATTATATTTCATCAACATAAATCTACAAATTATTATCAAATATTAATAAACAACTATTCTATATAAGTTAACATTGCACGTGAAACTCCACGAACAACACATGACACAAGACTCCATTTCTTTAACATCCTAATAATGGTCACAAATCATCAAACTACTTTGACTCACTATTAAAATTTTAAAAATCACTATTGCACAAAACTCTTTAACTGTCTCACAATACATATAGTTCATTTAAAATCTTACCATCTTAATAAAGCCCCAATAACCTTGCACTTCACATACAATCCCAAACTCTTAACCAAACATTACATATGCTCATTTGTTACTCTACATATCATCTAGTATGCAATAGGTGATACACATTATGCCATGTTTTGCAAACGAAAGACATGTAAGTTTGAAATAACCAAGTAACTTTTAATAATCAGTTGTTCTTTTGTCCAACTTCAAAAAATAGAGATTAGTATATGCATTTTAATTTTCTTTTCGCACCTAGCTTTATTTGTAAATTTTCTACTTCATCATTCTCATTCAATCTAGATGGAGAATTTAGATAAAACCAAGCAACAAATATATTAATAAATTAACAGACATGTCGAATTGTACCTAAAAAACTTAAAAATTTTATATAAACAAAAAACTAAAAAAATGACCAGCCAAATTATGTAATTTAAATGACTCTCATCAACAACTATATATGATGCATTGTAATATTTTTATGATTTAAGATTTTCTATTGTATGGATTGTGGCTTGGACAATTAATATAGCAAGCAACTGTTATGAACAAAGTAAGATTAGATTCTTAAGAAGAGCTTGATTTTTTTTTTAATAGAGAGTAGTCCACAAAATGATTTCTTCACTTAGGCACCTTAATCTCAAATATATATTTATAGAATAATACATAAACTAACACTTGGCATACCTTAAGCAATTAAACTAAGAGAAAGTGTTTCACGGTGTCACCCATACTGTCACTAACCTCGAACTTAGTTATGTTTGCCCTTACATATATTGTAATGCATAAGATTTTAGATAAACCTGGTGTTAAATGATCATGAACCTTAAAAAGGAACTCAAAACAAAAAATGACTATGCAAGTTAATAACTATTCAATGTGACTATAAGAGATGATAAAAATATCGAAATATAATACAATGCATAAAATTGATTTTAAAAAATTGCAAAATGTTTTAGAATACTATGTATTACACTAAACGGGCTTTCTCCCATGGTTACTCATTAATTGACTTTTCCAATACCATGCAATCCCCCAAGCATTTGGAGCAAGTTATCATCCCTGTTATGAATTTAAGAATAATAAAATAGATAAAACATTCAAGAAAGATTGTGTTATTCATGTGCATGAATGTTTTTTGCTTCATAATAAATATAAATAACCTAACATATGAAACTATCTTCATTAGAGAATCCAAATAGAAAAAACTATTGTAGCCCGTTTAGGTATATAAAATTTTCTTTAGAATGAAAAAAGAACGAATTAACTTTATTAAAAGTGGAGAATTTTTATAAGTTTCACTATAATCAAAATACCAACAACCATTTATGATAAGATGTTATGCTCCATATACCAACAATATTCTAACAAAAATATCATTAAGGGGAATATCTTGTATGCAATAAGTCTAATTTTCAACTAGACAGTTTCTCTATGCCCAACCATTTGAATGCTACTTACATTATTTAGATTCAAAAGGATATAAGAAATTGAATTATGCTAACCTTACATAACACATTCATCAATGAGAGGTAATGTAGAAGTCGTGCTTCTTATGTTACTAAAAGGTACAATGTTAGAGCATTAATTTGAAAAAAAAATGACATATTTTCATTACATTGAGAATAATTTAATCCAAATATTTTTATTTCACACATAATTTATAGAGTAAAATATAAAAAAACTAAAAATTTGTATCATATTTTTACTGTACCTTCACAGTGACAATGAAAAGTACAAGTTTCGATGATGAAATTCTTGGTATAGGTTTTCGATAGACTTTTTACAATGACCCTTTTTATATAAACTCATTCAACATGATAAGTGATTTTTGGAGATGGTCAATGACAATGTGAGAGCGACAAAGTAACAACGGAAAGGTAAGGGTGACAAAGTTCCAAAAATGGGTTTCAACGAGGTGAATATGGCTATAATGTGAAAAGATGAGTTTGTATCCATGATGTTCACTCAAAGATTCGATGATGGAAGATGAGAACGAAAGAGACTTAGAGGAACAGGGAGAAGAAAAGGAAGAGGAATAATTTTTGGTAAGACAAAAAATAGATATTTTGGGGAGAGTTTCAAAAATTTTAAAAATTAAATGGAAACTAAACAAAGAAATCCTTTGAGTAAAAGGATGTATCCGATCAATACCCATTTTTAGATATTACACAACTAAATATATGCTTAGGATATAACCATAATTAATAAATTTATTTAAAGATTGTTTGGTATTATTTTGTGTGTGTTTAAGCTAAAAACATATAAATTAGTGATGGTAAGACATTTTCAAAAATTACAATTAAAAAAATTAAAAAATATTTTTACTCCTTTTATATTTTATTAATATAATAAATTAAAAACATATTTTTTTAAAAAATTATTCCTACTATCTGCCAATATATACTTTTGGAAGAAGCCAATTTTGAATCCATACGAGCCTCAGGACTCATCCGGTGAAGAGCTTTGGTGATATCCACTGGTGTAAATTCTTGTTCTAATGCTACTCTCATGGAACCAGGAATGCGGCTTTGTATTGCAACACATGCCCTATCTGCACTTAATGGGTAAGAAAGATGGAAAAATATTGGAGAAGTGGTCCAAAATACCTTAGCAATTCCGTTTTCACTCGTCACCGATGCTCCACTGTTATTTTAGACTGGTCAAATCTTGTTCATCACCCTTCATCTAGAGCATGCAACGGAATGGAAGTACCAGGTGTTTCTATCTCCTCCTCGAAGCCACACACACCATGACCGTTGCCTCCATATCACTTCTTCTTTATAGAGAAGATCGTGGAGCTTTTTCTTTTCTTTTTTGCAGCTATCAACTGTAGCAAAGGCATTTCCCTAGTCTGTAGTGGCTAGTAACCTACCTAGCTCCTCTCACAACTCTCTAATGGTTAATTGGACATTTCCAAATTCAGTTCTGTTCCAATGGTGCGATGCAGTCCCACAAGCAGCTATAATTTGACAGTCACCTATGATGTAGTGCCAGGGAAGGAATGTCTCCAGCTTTTGGGCTGTCATCTACTCACACTTGGGATTAAGCATCCACATATATTTTCGAAGTTAAACTGCCTCCTTCTCCTTCTATGCCACTGATTTTTGTTACAATTAAAACTGGTAAGTGACCAGAAGAGGCTGCTTGTATGTGTTACTAACATTTTCCTTGAAAATGGTGCAGCCACTATTTATTAGCTAGCCCAGGATTCAACCGTTCTTGGATAAATGGCCTGTACCCAAAACCCAGTGCCATTCAATCTTTGGGCGGTCACCTGTGTTTGATCAGTACCCTAATCATCTGGGGATGAGCCTTTGTTTCAAGCAAGTTGTTTCCATCTAATTTTGTGTCTTTTAGATGCACCCTATGGAGAACCCAACATCGCCATGTAAAGTGGTAACAATTGTAGGCATTGGTTCTATCTTGCTAGTGGACTATTGATGTGGCTTCATTATGGGATGTGACCGTTAGCTTTCAAGCTCCACTTGCATGCAGAAGGGTTAATTCAGCCACTAACCCACTTGCATGTAAAAAATGTTTAAAAAATAATTCAAATAAATTTTATAATTTAATTTTAAATAATTTTAATTTATAAAATATTTGTTATAAATTTTTTAAATTTTTAATAATAAAATTTTTTATAAAATATTTTTAATACTTAAATGATTTTGAATTTTTTATAATTAAAGTTTAAATATTTATGTATAAAAATTTTTAAACTAAAATTTTTAATACAAGATCATCAATTTCAATATTATTAATTTTTAAATTTTTTGACAAAGTTCAATTTGATCTAAATTAATACATTAGAGTCTATTTGAACACATTTTGAAATTTAAGGTAAAAATTAAGAGAGAGAATATTTTTTAATGTTTTAAAGACATTTACAAATAAAAAACATTTATTTTTAATTTAAATTTTGATATATGATTAAATCAACTATACATATAATCTTTTTATTTAATTTAAATTAGATCTTATTTCAGATTATTATAAAAATAAAAATATTTTTATTATTAAAATATTTTAATAATAATTCAAATAAATTTACATTATCTTTTGAGTTAATTTTTTAAATTTAAATAATTTCAAGTAATAAATTATGTTTTATGAATTTTTTAAAAATTTGAAAGTGAAATTTTTAATATATATATTATTTAAAAAATTTTAATTTTTTATGATTTCAACTTGAATTTTTTTATATTTATAAAAAAATAAATTAAATTAAAATTTATTATATAAAATTTTGAATTTAAATATCTTAATTTTTAAATTTTTAAATAAAATAAAATTAAACCAAATTAAAATTTTAAATTTATAATTGATGAAATTGATATTTCAAAATATAAAATAAAAAACAAATACAGTTATAATTTTTCTTAAATTTACAATTTAAATATTAACAAGCAATGATTTAATAAAATATTCAAAAAACAAATGCTCATTGCTGATCATCATGCTACCTACATTTTAGAATGCAGGTAACCAATCTATATTTGAGCAAAAACACGGAGCAGGAAAGACAGAGAGGTAAGTGTAATAATTATTACTGATCATCAGGGCATCTACATAACAAATGCTTTTACATTTACAAGATAATGAATGAAAAAATTGGCTAACAACACAGCTTCCAGACAACTAAGAAAAAACCCAGAAAACAAAACCAAAAACAAAAAAAACAAAAAAAACCAGTTTTCCAGTTCTCAGCTGGAAGTGCTATTACTATATGTGATTTTAAGGATCACTGACAAGGGAATGTTGACAACATGCCCTTTATTTCCAAAAAGTCCAATCCTTCCGAAGCTGGCAACAGAGCTGTTCATCGTTGCATTGAAGAATACAGTCAAGACCTGCCTCTCCCCATTCGCCACAGAGAAGTGAGCCGGAGCCACCTTTACTGAGACCCCGTAAGGAGGAAACCAACCCACACTGTATGTTTCGTTTCCAGCAATGTTAGTCACTGATCTCTGGACTGTTCTCGACTGGTTAAGTTTTGAGATTGTGATCGAAGGCAAGTTCACGTCAGCTCCATTGATCGTGGAATTATAAGCCCAACAGTTCTGACCAGTGTAATTCAGGACTACCAGAGCAGATCCATTGATACCGCAGAGAAACGACATGTAGTCATCATAACCTGAAAACAGAACATGCATTGGAATCCAGACGCCACATGTAAAAGCATACGAAACTTATTTCCTGAAGTCTAGTAAGATTTGTATCTTCAATATGGAATAAGTCATGCTAAGTGCAGAATGACTTACTGGTATCAAAAATCAGACCGGGATCCAGGGCTGCAGTGGCGTTCACAAAACCACTACCCATGTCGAACGGTGTTGCTGGAGATTGGTTCAGATCTGGGTTGGCATAAGCACGCTGAGCCATTATAGGCCCACCATTTTTGTCATACAGAGAAGCAGTTGTTGAAAGTGCAGATCCAATGGCTGAAGGACTAAAACAGGGAAACTTTTGCTTTACCAGAGCAGCAAGCCCAGCAACATGAGGAGCAGCCATGCTCGTACCAGACATCATTGCAAAGTTCTCACCTACAGAGTTCAGGTAAATGCATCATTTGGATGTTAAAAAACAAAACTGCATCAGTTTACATGAAATGACAATTTGGATTGTTCGCTGCAACACCTCTATACCTTGGAACTCAACTGAATCAGTGCCAAGTGAACTCCAAGCAGCCCAAATGAAATTCCCAGGAGCTATCAAGTTGGGTTTCATTATGTCAGCATCATCAAGAAAACTGTCTTCTGGATCTGGCCCTCTGGCAGAGTAATACATAACCTTTGGAGCTGCATTGCTGTAGTTTGCTTTTAGTCCACCTGAAATGCTTGCACATGCTCCAAATCTAACAATTTTCTTTGTGGGCTCATCTCTCTCAAGAGAAGCATTGTAGTACTTGAGTAAAATCTGCAACATGGATCATGAAAACATAAGTTTGATGGTGTAGGGAGGACAGAAAGGTATGCAGCAAAATAACTATACAAAGCCACCAAAAGCAGAAGGCATATAATTCAAGTTCAAAGTTTTAAAGCAACATTCAGAATAGGCATATGTTGTTATGTCTCGCACCTAAGACAGAGACTTATGCACAGACACACAAAGCAACACAAACCTTGGAATCTTCTGGGGACGGAATTATGATGCCTGGCATTGTCATTGGAGTTGGATTAAGTTGAAAGCCAATTACAAAAGGATCCATACAGAACACGACACCAGCTGCACTGAGATTTTTGGCAGTTTCTAAGGCCTGTTTGATGGTTGAAAGCCCAAGCACAAAACGGATTGAATAGCTACAGATCAAGATATTTCCTTGGACCAGATCTTGATTGAAGCTACTGGAGTCTTGACACTCCACAACGTACATATCATTGGCAAGAGTTGTGCCATTGCTGAGGGCATGAATTGCAGAGATCAGCGAGTACATTGTATTCTTACTGGTCCCCGCTGAAAAGCAAAAAGTACAATAACTTTCAATAATATTGGGAACTAAGTATGCAAAACTTTCTGGGGAATCACAAAATCAAAAGGCTTGCCCACCCATAATATTTCACATGATGATATATCAACTTTGGCATGGCCTAACAGGGTGAAAATATGTTTGATAAGAACAATCCAAAGTAAATTTCCCTTACAGTTACAAAGCTCCGGAACCAACAAATAAAAAATTTAGGAATTTGCATATATTAGCTTAGCTTTGACTGTTATCAAGTAAACTATATAAACCATTCGATTGAGCCATTATCTTCATACTGAAGTTAGTTGTATTGCTTCAACAAAACATTCCATATATTTCTAAGTTTTTTTCTTCCTTTTACTCTTTTTTAGGTATAACCAAAAATTCTAAGCATCTTTTCCCCTGTTACTTATCCATTACAATACGATCCAACTTTTGATCAGATTCCAAATAAGAACAAAGTATAAGAGAACTAAGGAGAAATGGAAGCACTAACTTCAGAAGACTTACGTGCAAGTCCAACTCCAGGAATGGTTAGATTGTTGCCAAGGATTATAGAGTTAGCATATAGCCTATCATGAGATGCAGCACCAACAGTAAAAATCCATGGACTGAAGGAAGACATGCTCTTAGGAGATGGTCCAGTGTTGCCTGCCGCTTGCACAACAAAAATTCCAGCCTTCACAGCTGATAGCAATTCCATGTCTATTGGGTTGAAAAATGTTGCAACACCGGGAGGGCGCCTGTTAGGGGTTATTGACAAGCTTATTATGTCAACCCCATCTTGAGCTGCCTGAAAATGCACAACCATTCATTGTCTCAGAACATTCTCTTAGTTGTCATTAACAAGACAAATAAATTAAGAGGATTGGAACCAAAATATGAAATTTAGGCCAACTCCTCCACCATCTTGGCTGACTAAAAAAAAAATGGGCGATCAATGATCTATTCATTTGAGCAAGGATGAATAGACATGTAGGTACATGGCAGCAGATCTTTGAAAGAAAATGAAGAATCATCAGTCTCTTTCAAACAGAATTATAAAACTCCATGCACGCAAATCATTTACGTGACACAAACATCTTCATATAGAACAACCCGTATTTAAAGTACCTGGTCTATCGCAGCAACAACATCCGCAGCGAAGCCTCCAAAACTCTTATATAACGCCTTATAAACTGCAATACTGGGAAAGAATGGCATATAAGAACATAAATCATAATGTTCAAAAAGAAGCTTTGGTACACACACGTTGCAAATGTCTGCTCTTTAGCAAGATTACAGTGTTTTTGCTTCATTTTCTTTTGTCCTCTTCTTTATTATGATTAATTAAAACTATATGGTTTCCCATGTCTTCTTATTCCTCTTTTCATTTTATATTTAATTATAAGGAAATTGACAAAGCATATATTCTGACATGAAAGAAAAAGCTATTCATTTTTCCTGCATATCTTTATCACATGAACCCCAAACCAGCATGATCAATTCATCAACAAATCAACAGAGAATGCACAGTTGTTATAACTTTCGCTGGCATCAACACCCATCAAAAAGATAGCAATGGATCACAAACCCAAGTTTTCTGTTTTTCCTTTTTCTGTTTTTCTCAAACTCTCCTTCTTCCCTGGTTAATCCTCTCCTGACTCCTGAGTTAATTCTAGCATATAAAAGATTGCGGAGAACAGAGACAACACCCTGGTTTGTGCTACAGCAGGCTCATCCTTTCAACTGGCCAAGCCATAACAAGGATCAAGGAATGAACTTAAACAAGATTCGCTGGTACTACATTGGATTAAAATTGATGAAACAAGGAGAGATCTTCATCTAACTGATTGTTCAATCAAGACCACCAAAATCAATGCATAACATGTGGCTGTCAAGTCCAAAGGGCGAAAAAGAGTCTCTAATGTTTTTAGCCGAGATTCTCCTAAGGGACTACAAAATTTCTGTCAATATTGCTCATTGAATTAGGACAAGTAGATCAACATATATAACCTAGTCTTTCTATACAACCTTGCATTAAGTCCATAAGGAAAGGAGGAAAACAGCATAAGTTTCACTGCCAGATGAAAAAAAAAAAAAACTTGGCTTAGGCTCTAAGAACATAATTCTTGATAGTGTAACTTATTAATTTTGCAGACATGACTAGGGCAACTCCTGCCCCAAAGAAAAGAAAAAGAAGAAAAAGCTGTACAAGGCTTACTATTTTCTTCAATTTCACTTTATTATTTGTGAACATTATATATGAAGATATTATCCTATAAGTATATTAATACATAGTTTACAGAAAGAGACTTCAGTTAAAAAGTCAAGTTTTGAAGTATTTATTATGTTTTCCAGAGAATCTAATGCGTTAAACACTTAATTTAGAAAGAGACAAGGGCCCAAGGCCCAGTAAAAAGTTAACATCAAATTTGGAGAAAAATTGCCACTCTCTGAAGCTTTCTGTTTTCCTGGAACGTTTTCTATACATTTATTGTTGATTTATGGTGCTGAGGTCTATTAATGCATTTCCTTTGCAAGGAAGTCTAAGGAAAGAGAGTGTTTTTCTCATGTAGTGGAGAAATATATGCCTACATGATAATGCCTATCATAAGATGGACTTAGTTTACATTACTTACTGAGCACGAGGAGCCATCCCACTAGCATTTCCAAAGTGATGCCCAGCAACTACCACAGGGACTCCATAATTCCCTGCAGCAACAGAAGCTGTGTGCCTGTATATTAAGACTAGACCCATCAGCAGTTATTTAAATATATAACGAGACCAAAATTACAAGGATAATTAGATTGTAGTAACCGCATTAAAAAGTGAAAGTTACTACCATTTTTCTTTTTCTTTTGTCGATAACAGGAAGTTAACTACTATGTATATTTCATTGCATAAGAAATAACCCAAATCCAATGACCAACTACCAAAATCATCATAACAGAGTTAGTAAGCTTTATTATGCTTTAGTACCATATAAAATCATTTGAATCTAAAGGTCTGGTCTGAATATTTAACATATGAATATTTGTATACATGGTGCACTTGAAAATTTGAAGACAGCCCAAAGACTTCATTGCATACAAAAGAGTAGAATATTTTAGCTATTGTTGCAGCACTATTGTTACTTTTTTTTCTTTTCTGTAATTATCTTTTCAAGTCGTTACTACAAGAATGCAAAGTAAGACTTACGTGCCATGGCCATCACCATCAAATGGTGAAGCATAGTCCTGAGTTGAATTGAAAATTCCCCTTGTTATAGCAGATGCAGCAAAATGACGGGCCCCAACAAGCTTCCTATTGCATGAACCAGATGGAAATTCCCGGGTAACCTCACATACACCAGAAAAATGGGCAGGTACTGGATATGAGTGCTCAGATATGTCATCAACAAAGCTAGGGTGAGTTGGATCAATTCCAGTGTCAACAAACCCAATAACAATTCCTTCCCCAGCAGATCCATAGCCACCTTCTTGGACCCATGCTCCTTTTGGTAGACCCAAGAACTGTGGAGTATGGGTGGTTGCAGTTCTAACGGAAAAATCCAAAGCCACATTTGCCACTTCTTTTCTCCTCAAAAGCTTACCCGCCTTAGACATTGACAAAGATTGTGTCAGTAAGAACCTTGGAAATAATTTCTACCAAAATAATACGTAAATAATTCAGCTGCAAAGTTGAAAAGTTTCCAGAGATTTATTGCACTGATGAGATGCCACAAGACCATAAAGAGAAGAATTGATGCTAGTAATACAAGATGCAGCAAAGAAAAAGATGAAATGAAGACACACTAATCATCAGCATCACCAGTGCTTGAACAACATAATTATAATGACAACAAAAAAAAAAAGTTTGAATAATGATGATGGAAATTCAACCAATGTTTTACCTGTTCTGGTGTTACAAGCACAGCAAATCCATTAATCAAGTAGTGGTAACTGTACAGCTTCAAATACTTCTCCCCTCTTAACACCTTCCTCAATAATGAATCATGGACTCGAGTAATAGAAGATCTTGACCTTGGAGCAGATCTTGAATTGTTCCTACATTAAGAAAGAATCGAATTAAAAGAATAATTGGTCAACTCACTTAGTTTTACAAACAAACTACTAAACTTAAGAATGGAAGAAAAAAGGAAAAGAAAATTGAGCAAAACTTAAAAGAGTAAAAGCATAAACCCTATCGCCAAATTACCCCAGTGAAGTGAATTATGAATAAATAATTTCAGAATAAGCAAAAATCAAAACATAGAGAAGCACTCACTACTTCACACTCCACACTCTCAAGCAGTATCATGAGAGAGGAAATGGTAAGCACAAAAAACAAAGTTGGGTAAGATAAATAATTAGAGTCAGAAGTTTCCATGGCTTTCTAACAGAGACTTAACATAGGAAGCCACCCAAAGGAACAAGAGGACCAATGAGATAATTCAGTGACGTCAGAATTCTCAACAGTTAACAACAATAAAACTTCAACTAGAATACTTACTATACACCACAACAAAACTAATTTCTCTCCCAAGAAAAAGCTAAGAAAACAGAGTACATCATACATCCATCGAACCCTAACTTATGCACCATGTTAAACAAACCACTGCACAGAGTAGCAGCACTGCAGAACAGAATAAAACAAATTTAATTTGTTGGGAACAAGGCAACCACTACACCCGTTAAACTTGCACAGCAGAAAATGAAGCGCTGCAATATGTTATACCTTGGTTTGTGCAATCTAGCCAATCTACCAGTAGCACCATGTCTGGACCCATGCCTCTGTCCTCTCAATTCTTGGTCGAAGTAATGAGCGGCAGGAGCTTGTCTAAGAGTAACAATATACACAGCTGTGATGTTTGCATCTGGATCATCCTGACAGAAGGAGCCGAGAAACAAACCCAAACAAAGCACCACCACTAAATGCACCCAATAAATGTTTTCCATTTGCAGAAAAGCAAAGAAAATAAAATCCTAGAGTCCAAACAGCCCCAAAATATAGTAATATAACAACTACCGCCACTCTATGGTCAACAATACTTAGCGGCGGAACTTTGCCTTAAACCAACCATAGCCTCCGTCGCTACTTCCTCTGGCACCCAGAAAGAGATAAATGTAGCAGGTGGAAGAGAACCAACAGGACCAGAGACCCTTTCGAGTAATGTGGAAACAGCTAGGAAGAAGAGAAGAAAGTGCAAATTCCCATTAGGCCTCCATGAAGGAGTAGTGGACTGACAGATATAGCAGCTACCTTTTGGGTGTTGAGAAGAAAGTAAAAGAAGCCTTTTGTACGCTACCGAGAGAGAAAGAGAGAGAGGGAGCAAGAGACTCTTAATATACCACTAGCTGAGTTACACGGAGAATCTGAAAAACTTTCTCGGGCTGCGTGAATATGAACGTTTTGGTTAGTAGGAAAGGAAAATGGGAGGAGGAGAAGAGAAATCGAACCGTTTTTGTTTTTTGTTTTCTTGCTTTATTTTCGACTGTTGGGAACTTGGTGTCTTCTAGTGTCACATAACTCTCTAGTTATTATTTTATTTACTGAGGACAAGTGAAGCCCAATTTTTACAGTTACTCATAAATCACTTTACCAATTTTCTCAAATTCTTTTGATTGGTCGACCTTATAATAAAACAATTAATTCACATGACATGATTATACAACATGGGCTTTGAGTTATTTTTAATTTTTTAATATTTATTTTTCTAACGATCAAAATAATTGATAAAAATTCATGATCTTATAAAAATTATTGTTTTTTTAAATTTCATTATTTACCAATGAGATATTGTATCAAATTTAGATATATTTTTATTTAATAATATGTTTTTAAAATAAACAAAGCTTTCCTAATATCAAATTGTGTCATACTTATCAATAAAAATCAATATCAAAATAAATGATATTTTACATGTTTTTGATACAAAATTTGTATGATCAATTTTAAATATTATCACAAAATTAAATATATTAAAATTTATATTATATTAAATTAAAATTTTATTAAATAATGTGAGATTAAGAAATGGGTTATAATTTTAGTAAATAAAAATAATTTTTTAAAATATTAAAAAATTTGATTATATAAAAGTGAAAATGAGTAAGCGGCTTTGGGTGGTGGGGCATTGTATGAAAATGATGGTGGAGAAATGGTCAGCCTTTCTGTGCTTTTTGTCTATTGCTCCCAACGTTCCAATTTTTTTTTAAGCTCTCTGACTGTGAGAGAGAGAGATTGGGAAGCTTGTGGGACGGTGCCCTATAGAGCACTCAACGTTATGGGCAACATGTGTTGAAAGTGCCCTTAGCACCAAATTAGGATTCCCATCAAATCTTTTTTACCTTTCCTTTGTATTTTTCTCTCCAACGTTTTAATTTTCTTTTATTTTTCTCATCATTTCTTTTTGTCAAATTTGTCGGTCCATGTTATTATGGCATCATCATGCGCCGCTAAACACCCTTTTTAGCCTAAAATCATTAGCCTTAATTTGTAGTAGAAATGTAGAACATGACACCTTATATACTTCCCATGTACTTAAGTATTATACTTAAATGAAAATTATTATAAAATAATTACCAAAGAGATTTAAAAAAGTTCGGTCCAACATCTTCCTTAGCAATAATTATGTTAATTTATCTCGCAGCATTTTGATATTTTTTTCCATTTGTTTAATTAAATTTTTATGTTAATATTTATTTTAATATTTTTAAAATCGAATAAGTTGTTCAACCAAAAAAAATTCTAAATTTTAAATTATTTTTTAAAATCATATTATTTAAAAAAAAATTTAATATAATCTTTATAAAAAAATACATAATTTTAATAAGATAAATAAATTAAATGATTTGTAAATAATCGGATGGATTAAAAGATTGATTTACAATTGAATTGATATGATAAATTTTTAAAATAATAATTTATTTATTGAATTTTCAAATTATCAGATTTTAAGTGAATTTTTTTAAAAAAATAATGATTATTTGGATTTTTATATAATTGTTAATTTTTTATTTTGAATATATTACAAAATATATTTAGTAGATTGAAACGTGAGAAAAGGTGTAGAGAAAATATATTCCCTAGTGGTTCTCCTCACCTTCTCATTCCAACAATCATGACCCTCACTTTCCCTTTCCCTGTCATGTCAATCAATTAACATTTCCTCCATCACGCCTGAACAAAAGAAACAGAGCAACCGACTTTGACTCTTAATACGTTTTCTATTTAACTTTTTGTTTTTCATGATTTTGACAGGATTTAATTTTATAATTTTATAATTTAAATTTTTTCAATAAATTAAAAATATTTAAATTAAAAATATTAAATGATAAATTTTGATTTAAAATTTTATATAAATATAAAAAAATTTAAACTATCATCATAAAAAAATTAAGATATTTTAAATTTTAAAAATATATTTTTTAAAAAATTGTATTTTAAAATTTTTAAAATAATTTTTGAGTTTTAAATTATTGATATTTGAGTTATTGATTTAAAATGAGTGTAAATTTTATTTGAATTATTTTTGAGATATTTTAATTATAAAAATATTTTTATTTTTTAATTTAAATTAAAATTCAATTTAAACTAAATTCATATTTTTGAGATAAAATTGAACCAAATTGAAGTTTAAAATTCAATTTTAAAAGGGCACTAAATTCAAATTTTTTGGGAAAATATATTTAATATCTTGAAAAACACTATTTTTAATCTTTATCCCAAATTTTAAAATGTCTATAAAAAAACTTTAATTAATAAAAATAACCAAATAAAATATTTTTAAATTTTATGGATGCAAATAAATATTCAAGCTACTATTATAAAATTTTAAATTTTTTTGAGTATTAAAAATTTTTTTAAGAAAATTCACTGTCAAAAAATATAAAAAATTTATAATAAACAGTTTTCCAATTAAAAATTATTCGAAATTAAAAAATTAATTTAAAATAAGATATAAATTTTATTTAAATCTTTTTAAAAATATTTTAATAATAAAAATATATTTAATTTCTTATAATATTTTGAGACAATGTTTAATTTGATTATTTTTATCAATTAAATACATTTTGAAGTTTAAAGTAAATATTTAACAGAGAGAAGTTTTCAAGATTTTAAATAAAAATTTATTTTTTTATTTTTATTAAAAATTATGATCAGTGATCAATTTTAACATTAAAACTATGTACTAACATACCTTCTTTTTATTGGAGAATCAAAATTTTTATCTACTTAAATTTTATTTATTTATTTTTAAAATATATAATTTAAAATAATAAAAATTTAAATTTTATCTAAAATTAAATTTGCACATAAAAAACTTAAATTGATTTAATTCTAGTCCAAAGTCTTAATTTCCTTTGATTTTAATTTTATTAAAATTTTAAAAAATTATGAATCTTAAGATACTTGAATTATGGATCTTATACGATGAAAATTAATTTGAAATTTTTTTATTGATGTAAAAAAATGTCTAAACAACCATAAACAATATCAAAATTCTTTTAGTATTTAAAAATATTTAAAATTTAAAATTATTAAAATTTAAAAAATATATAATAAATAATTTATTAATAAAAATATTCAAATTTAAATGATGAATTGAAAAATGAAATATAAATTAAATTAAATCAAATTGAAAATGTAGACGTAAAATTCAATCAATTGAAACTTTGATGTTTAAATTAAAATTTAAGGAAAATTCAAAGTTCTTTATATTTATTTTATAATTTATTATATTAACATACAAATAAAAATAAAATTTAATAATTTATTTTATTGAATTTTCACATATCAATTTTTTAAAAAAATAAATAGAATTTAAGTCAATATAAAAATATTTAAAAGCCTTAATTAGATTAATTTTAAATTCAATTATGCCTATCAATTTGGTAAGCCCTAATCATAATTAATCTTTTGTGTAAATACACTACCTTAATGCATAATTGCACTCTCATAAATACCTTCTAGCCAACGGTTAATGCTATTATGAAATGATAATTCTATGTTGATAACAATTTTTAAAACAAAAAGTACTAATTTTATATTTTATTGTATTAAAAATAAAATAATTTAAACAAATCTTATCTATTTATTTTTTAATTAATCATCACATATCAATATTTATTGACAAAATTAGTATAAATCATATTAACAAAAAGTGCACTTGTGTTATTAGAATTTAAAAACCAATGAGTATATTTCTTAATTAAAATAAAAGATTTATTAAATTCCCTATTCTTTATAAATATGGTTCAAATTACAATAAAACAAGAATAAAGTTTCCTAATCACTTAGTGGATAGTATTATCTGAGTTAAGGATGATGTAATTAATCTATAAGCAAGTCAAGGAAGCATTGATTTCATCTTTTATGTATGGTGACAGGCAGACTTGATGACATTTTTGTTGTCCATTATTTTTTATAAAAAAATAATAAAAATTGGGAGGTACAATAATGATATCCACGTTTTAATTATAAGGACAAAATAATTAAGGAATATCAGCCACTTGAGTATAAACCAATGAGTATGTCCAAACATCCCACTTTTCATATTAAAAATATTTTTAAAATCATGAGAAAAAAATCTACAGAAAACATGTTCAATTAATTGATGGCCAGTCAACCATCAGTCGCAGATGTTGTTAGGAATTTGACAACCAGATCCTTAGTTGATGGATCAAATATCAAATCCCTAAAACCTGAAAGCAACAATAATAAAAGCAAGAAGAAAGTAAACAACCACAGTAACACAAGATTTATAGTGGTTCACCCTCAATTGAGAGTTACATTCACTTTGCAGCCACTGCAGGAAACCCTTTCACTATGAAAATAGATTACAAGAGAGATAACCGTTTTCCTAGCCCTCACTCTACTAGAATAAAACCCTAGGACTCTTACTCACTCTCTCTGTTGTGATGTTTACATGGGTAAAAGCCCCCCTTTATATAGTAGAGCCCAAGGCCCAAAAGATAGATGTGTGAGAATCTCAAGATATCCTTTTTGATGAGTATATACTCTTTGGATGAGTATATTTCTTTTCAGATAAGCATATATATCCTTTCAGATAAGTATATGCCATAAATATATATCTTTTCAGATAAATATAAACCCTTTTGTGGATAAGTCTCCACACATACTCAACAGATGTACCTTACCGAAGCAGAATCAACCCAATAGTTATAATATTTTTAATGATAAATACTATTTTAAAATTTAAAATTCTATACAAAAATCTTAAATTTTTTTCACATTTATTTTATATTATTTATTTAATTTATTATTTAAAAAATAATAAATTAAATATATTAATTTGATTTAAATTAAATTTTATTAATAATTTTAAAAATTAAAAATACTCAAATTAAAATGCATTCAATATCAAAAGTTAACAAGCAAAGGGTGTTAAAGGAAAGTAGAAAAAAAACTAAAAACACTTTATCCAAATTTGAAGCACAATCAATAATATTATTAAAAAAAGGATAGGCTTCAAATTTTGACTATTAAGTATTCTTATTATATACAAATTGCTCATAATTTTAGGGTTAGTTATATTAAAATAATTTACATAACAAAAATTTGATATTGTAAAAATATATCAATTAAAAATATTGCATTTTGATATTTTTTTACAATGAAACTTTTGCTTAATAAATTTTAATAATTTTAATTTTTTTATTATTTAATGCATTAAATAATAATTATTATATTTTTAATAGTTATTTTATTTTTACAAAATATGATTATTAAAAATACATTTCAAAAAAATCATAAACATATCTTCTTTATTTAGTTAATAACAAACAAAAATTATTATGTTTTATTTTTTAAACATATGTATTATAAAAAATACAAATATTTATTTTTTATATTAAAAATTATGAGAGTTAAAATTTGTTAAATTTATTTATAAAACTTTGTAATTAAAAATATTAAAATATAAATATTTAATTAAGATATATAAATATCTTATTTTTATTATTAAAAATAAAATTTGTGGACTGAGTATTGAATTTTTTAAATTTAAAAATTTAAAATATTATTTTAAAAATTAATTATATCTATGAGAATATTAAACAAACTTATGCATTATGTAATCTTTACTTATGCAATTATCTGAATAATTTTTAAAATATTATTAAAATAAATAAAATATTTTTTATTAAATTTAATAAAAATAAAAAATATGAATATATAAATAAAATAAAAATATTTTAATTTTTTTGATAATATTTGAAAAATGTTAAAGTAATTATACAAATAAAAATTATATACATATAACGAATATAAGTAAAACTGTTAATATTAATAAAAATTATAAATTAAAATTTTTTATATTAAAAATTTAATAAAATATATATTTTAAATAGACATATATATGTATATATATATTTAAGTTGAATTCGAAATAGTAAACAAAATGTAAGTGTTTTTTTTTATGTAATTAATTTTTATTTTCATTATATAGTTTTTAAATTTAAAATTTTAACATAATTTTAATTTAAATAAAATTAAATAAAATAATTTAAAAATTATATTATATTTTAAGATCTTGGAAAAATTTTGGCATTATACCAAGAAAACCTTGCTTGGCACACTGCAAGTCCATAATAATTGTTAAGCATATCTGATGGTTTGTGAGGGATACAATTTGTAATATTGTTGGCTTACTTTGAGAGGGGGTTGAGGCGCATCCCTCTCCAATTCCATTCTTTAATATTCAAAGTCACCAGAAAAATGGGATAAGAGAGGGAAACGAATGGCGATGGCGTCAGTGGCACCCTTACCATTTTCATTCTTAGCTTTCATGGGACACACCAAAACAGCCATGAGCAAACCCAGAACCATTTCTCTCGCAGTCCCTCCTGCAATTGCAAGCACTCTCTCTGACGGCTTACCTCTCCTACGTGCAGCCCATCACACTGTACAAATCTCCCATCTCAACTTTTCTTGGGATTCTTTTCTCTGGTTGGTTGCTGAGAAAATGTAGGGAAAGAAAACAAATGGACATGCTTCATCTTGGAATTATTTGCATCGTCATCACTTAAAAAAACCGAAATTCGCTATGAATTTAGTTTCTTACTGAAAGGAGACTGACACAGAGGGTCTCAATATGCATTTTTATTTTCTTCTTAAAGAAATGAAAAACTTTGTGTACGCATTTCATAAGTGGAGTAGCAAATTTCAAATTACAAATCATCACGCATCACATGCATTCTTTAATATTCAAACTTTGTTCCTTTCCTTGGCGGAAACTGGGGACTAAAGCTTCACTCACTTCTGAAAGTTCTAGTAACACGAATTGGGCTATCTAATTTGTCACATATATCCTTCATTGTATATGATTGTCTCCTTTATAGCAGTTTGCTATTCTCTTCCCCACAGTTAGTGCTTTAAGATTTTTTAAGGGTATCTGTTGAACTCCCCAGCCCACGATGGACATTTTCGTATAGATGACCCACATTTTTCCTTCACATGCTTCAATACCATCTTTGATCTATCTCATATTTTCTTGATAAACTTTCCTGAATAATGAAGTCCATTTTGTTTGTGTTTTAAAATTTTTGCTAATTATAAAGGAGTAAGTCTCAAAGCTTGATATAGATGGTAGCTACAATAAAAAACTTACTGTTTTTTCAGGTCAAACTTTCAGCTGCTGAATTGTATTTAATTTTGTCTTTTTAGTTTTTTCTGTAAACCTTGAACTGGCTCTTATGAATCATGATTTATGAATTTTGATGGCCCCTTCATTTAGTAGATCTCTATTTTTTTTTCCCGTACTTCAGAGAAGCATCTCATTGTTAAGGCCATTGGTTTTTAGTTTTAATTACTACACTTTATTCATTCTCACTATTTGTCCTTCTCATAGCTAACATAGAGCATAAATAGGATCCTCTACTAATCCAAACTATGCTGATTTTTTTGAAAAGATGTTGACACATGTTAATTTAATAAAGGGAATGGTTAGAATGCTTTTCATTTATTTTTTTCTCACATTAATATAATAAATTTCAAAAAGACTATTTTATCTTTTCAAAAAGATCAACACATCTGAAATCAGTAGAAAATCTGGATCTTTATAAATTATGCATCTCGTTTATTCTTCCCAGTTTTATCTTCAAAATTTTGTTCACTTTTTCCTTTGTTCCCTTAGAAGTAGCTAGCTTTTAACTTCATTTTTTTTTTCTTCTGGTGTTTCAGTGTCTTATTTATTTACTTTTTCAAGTGTGGCTTTGCTTCAACTGATAAGGGAACCACTATTGTGGCCATAGAGCGAACAATAAAAGAAGTTTTACGGCAAAGGTCAAAAATATCCTTCTCTTTTCCTTATGGTGTATAAATGGTCAGAACGAAGAAAAGGACAAAGCTGTATGTGAAATCGAGAAAGGGATTTGATTTGCAAATGAGGTGCTTGGCACGATGGAAGAATGCTATTTCTATTCTTCTTTTCCTTTCTTGCTTTGGACACTTATCTCTTATTTTATTTCAGTCCTATTCAGAAATATTAATACAGAAAATTGTTTCTGTAACTTTTGATGATCATTTTCAGGTGGATACCTACATAAAAAGTGGAATGGTTGTTGGCTTGGGGTCTGGTCAAGCTTCTGATATGGCCATTCAGTATTTGGGCCGGCAACTTCATGCAGGTGCTTTAAAAGATGTTGTAGGAATACCTACGTGAGTTTGTATTCTCTCCACTGGTTTTACTGATTCTTGCTCTCTCTAGTGCCATTCTGTTTCTTCACATTTTCTGTTACTTTTTCCTGTGTTATTTTACAAAGGCTATTCTGGAAGCAATTGATGTCCTGGAATTATTGAATAATTGCACAGCAGCTGACTCTAATTTATCCAGTTGAGATGAGACAAAATTTCTTCTGCCACTTACTTTAAAGTCAGCTTTTGTTGGTTGATAAAGCTGATATGCATCAATGTTTTCTTAATATATGAATTCATATGAAACTCCTCTATTCATTATAGTTGATTTTATTTTTATTTTTTAGAACTCTATGAGCAGCCACTTATTATTCTTTGGAGGGTCAAGGCAAATTGTTGCCTTTTTATACTTTCTTTCCCTGAGATATTTTGTTTCCTTGGTTGTAGATGGTTATATTTTCTCTAATTGCTTCTATTCTCGTGGTATTGGCTTGGTGCAAAGCCCGTCACAATACATCTTTTTTTGTATGTGTGATTTTTTTTCTGAATTTATGCAGGTCTGTCGCAAGTGCAAGTGAAGCAGCAAAGGCAGGAATTCCACTGGGACACTACGAAGATAATTCTCAAGTTTGCACAATTCTATGTGATCTTATAAATTTCCCTTTCATTTTTTCTTTTGAGTGTTACGTTCTTTTTTGTTGTTCTCATTGCATGTTTACTCTAACAATATGCAAAGCGTATTTGGGTTAAGCATTTCCTAATTGAAATCAATAAACTCAAGAAAGCACTAGACTATAAAATTTGAGGTTGTTACTGGACCAGATTGGTTGAGATGCACAAGTTGATGCATCAAACAACTCTCATAAAACTTTGTATTTCCATGAGAATCAGTTATTTAGTTCTACAACATCCTCGTCAGCAGCCTACAGTGCATAGCTGCAGTTAAACTGACATTGTCTGGAAAAACATTAATGTGGCATGACTTTTAGTTGTTCTCTTGTAGATTGATTTTGCATTTGATGATGCTGATGTTGTAGAAGAGGGAACATTGCTTGCTGTTATAGGGCACCGAAGATCACAGGATGAGGAGTCCATAATCCAGGAGAAGGTGAACCATATATCTTGGTCGTTCATTTTTTATGGTGTTAAAAACTTTGATCATGGGATGGAAAGTTCTTTTAGTGATCATCCATTTCTTTACAGTTCCCAGCATTATTACTTTAATACTATGTGTCACTTATACTCTGAGTTGCTTGGATTTTGAAAGCTCACTGGGAAGTTTTCACTTGCAGTCTATACTGAACGCAGCTGATCAACTTGTGTTCATGATCATGGAGAATCAGTATAAAGGTGGTCTAGATGGTTCTATCCCTGTTCTAGTTCAATCAGTAAGCAGCTATACGCATTAGCTGTTTTAATCATGCCAAACATGAAACAGAAACTGTGAAAAAGATGACCTGCTTGACCCCCCATTTAATGTTTCAGCTGAATTGGATGGACACTGCTGAAGAGATTGATGACCTGTTTTTGGGTGATGCAGAGGTATGCTTATTAGAAGAAGTTATTTACTTTAGTAGATTGATTTTTCTTTAATATACCATGAAGAAATTTTAACCTATACCTAAAAGTTCCTGATTCTCCATAATTAAGTATTCATACGTTTGGAGTTTCCTATCTCGTAGCTAAGCTTTTATACTAAATTAGTAAAGTAGTAAACATGTTAGTAACTTACTCTTGACTAATCTATGTTCTTGAATTTCCTTAGCTGCTTGATTCTCGAGAGACATCAATTGCATTTTGGTTTTTCTTTTTAATAAGATATGCGTCCTGGTTTTTTTTATCTTCTTTGATGCTCAGTTTTCCATTTAGAGAGTAATTGTTACTGTGACTTGAAATGGTAAACTATGAACTGTCTACCGAGCTTTCAGCAAGGAAGCAGATTGCTGAAATGGATACCTCTAGCATGTAGAAACCATGAATCATTTTATCAGTGAGCAAACATAAATCCACTATTCTGAACAAGGTTCATGAGATGAAAGGTGCTGCTTGCCTGATAACCTTATATCAAATAATAATTCGTTATCTCCTCTAATGAATCTTTTTCTTTTTCCTTTTTCCAACTTAAGGTATGGAGGAGATCATCTATAGGACAAGCAGGTCCACTTGGGGGTGACTTTCCACTGGTCACTAGAGAAGGTTACAATGTTCTTGATGTTATCTTTACAACTCCAATACCAAGTCTTGGTAAGTGGTACAACCATGTTTTCCTGTCATGAAATCTTTGTTGATGCTTTTATACTATGTCATCCTATGTAATTTTCTTGCAGCAAATGTGGTTGAAAGCCTTGACAAAGTTGAAGGGGTTGTGGACTATGGAGTTATTTCCAAGTTCCCGTTAGTTTCCTCTGCTCCTTGTTGAATTCTTTTCGTTTTTCATTGGATGAAATCTATGCTGCTTGATATGTATGAAAATATAGGATACGACTTTTTCAACAGGACAAGAGGTGCTATCATAGGTTGCTCATTCTGTGTTTTTGTGAAGGATGATGTATGCTCATCTGTTCTTTTCCCTTTTTTGGTAGATTAAAATGGGGCTGCAGGAGTTATGATTAAACGAGGCACTAAGTGCTTAGATCATGTTCATTTATGAATCAAAGATTATAGGCCTTCCATGTTACATGTGGCATGTGTAGAACTATGCCGTTTATTTTTATTATTAAAAAGGAGAGGGCTCGTTCTCTTGGCAAACTTTTGGGTGGGCATAGGAGGCCCTTTGGAAACTAATGCCAATTGGGCTGGTAAAATAGGTGCTCAGACAATGACCTTTCACTTAGAAACTGCTATGTAGCCTGCACGTGCTCCCCGGGCTGTTGCTCCATTGCCTAACCCAGCTGAACTGAGATGGTTTGGTATCCAGCTCATCTTGTAGTTGTAGTTATACAAACCAATACTCCAACTTTGGCATTTAATTGCTGTCCTGGAAGGTGACAGATGCTACAATTAGTATGAAATTAAAAGTTTACAATGTAACTAGAATTTTATTACAAATCAAAATGTTATTGTAAAATTAAAATTATCCTATGAAATCTAAGTTTTATCATTCAGCTTTTTGCACTAGGTATTTTGTTTTATTTAATAATTCATAAGTTTCAAACAGTGGGTTTCTTTGTTGAGGTTGTTTTTCTTTCTTTTTTTTTTTTTTTTTCATTAGGCACATGGATGAGGGTTATAGATTTGGGAATTGACATTATGCTAAATAACTTCTCTTTTCTCTCTCTCTCTCTTTTTCTTGTTCATGTTTTTTGTGTGTATTTATAATCTGATTTCCCTTCGGTTGTCTGTGCATGCCATTCCAATATCTCATGTAGTCTCTTAACTTCTTTGCGTGCCGCTGATTTTTTAAAGTTCTTTGACCATAACGGGGACTTCACCTTCTCATGATTGAATTTAATTTGAAGCTAACACTTGTCCTTTCTTATCTCAGTAAAGATCATTCTCTTTGCCTAAGCCATCTCTATGGATGTTTTGTTAAGAGTTTTATCTCAGTAACAATGATTCTCATTCCTGTATATGCTTCGTTATTCACAACGTTTAATATAATTTTATCATTTCTTTAGATGCAAAGCGGTAATTGCTTCAGAAAGGGGCCTGTGCGTTGTCGACAATGTGCAAACAAATGCAATGGAGGGAGTATAGAATCACAGCAGCAACCACGATTGGTTACTCTAGTTGTCTGACATTGTTCCTGCAGATAAGTTTCCTGCCAAGATTTATAGAAATTAAGAAGAATTTCCATGGCAAATACTTTTCACTATGTATTCTTTATGATAAATCCCTCGTCATAATCTAAAGGTGCATTTTGGTTATGCAGTGTATGCTAATAATGAAATTTTGTGGTTATTAGTTTGGCTTTTAAATAGATTGGCCTGGTAGATTGCAAACCCTTTAATAAAATGGCTGAGAATGGTACTCTTTGTTTTATGGTAGAGGCCATATGTTTGCAAATTGGGAGTTTCAAAAGTGTGAAAAACTTTGTGTTTTACTTTCTCTTATTACTTGTCCTAACTATTAACTTAGAGATCCCAAAATTGAGGCTTTCATTGGCTACTTTCTCCGTAATGTGAAGGATCCAATCTCTTTGCCCAATAAGCTTCTTACAATATGTTTTAAGGTAAAGCTTATTGTAAAATTTGAGTTTTATTTTTTTATTAAATTTTGATTTTTAAAATATTTTAAAACAAAATTTGATTTATTGATTTTATTCAAATTAAGTTTTGGTAAAAATCATTGTAAAAAGTTAATGAGATTTTTTTTGGTTGAAATGCATAAAAAATTATTCAAATGGATTTCACATTTTATTTTGATTTCATCATCTAAATTTCAATAATTTTTTATTAATAAGTTGTTTTTTTATAATTTTTTAAAATTTTTGATACTATAATTTTTGTTAAAAAATTTTGATATTCAAAAAATTTATGAAATTTTTAATGATGGTAGGTTATATTTTTTTTCATATGTGAATTTTTAAATTAGAATTCGTTGCAAGAGGTCTTTAATTCAAATATTTTTAATTTAAATTATGTTTAAAAATAAATTTATTTTATTTTTGATTATTTATTTTCTTAAAAAATTTGTACCAAAATTTTCATCAAATTTTTTGTAAAGATTTCTTTTTTTACTTTTACTTTTATCTTTCAAAATACAATATTTACAGTACCTCTGCCTTTCAATGGATCTTTTTTTTTTAACAATATTAACATAAAAATTACCATAAAACTGTAGTATTTTTGTGATTTTCTTTAACCATTCATATTCTGAACTGAGTTAGTCCCCATAAAAATCAGATTGACTAATCATAGGCAGGAAATAGTAACAACTCAAAGACTAATTCTTTTTTTTTTTTTCCTTTTTAGCGATGTTCATGATTTTTGAAAATTGACAAAGTAAAAGGTTAGTTTTTTTTTCAATAACTTTTTTCTTAATAATTGTTAATATATCAATTAAAATATCAAAATCATTCAAGTGTTCTTGCATAATTTTTTTTTTCATTATCTTGAGGTTATATAATTTCTGTTAGAGATAAATCTTATTTAATAAAATATTTCATTACATAATTAAAGAGAGATTTAATTTAATTTAAATTATTATTTTTTATAAAAATTTAAAAATCCATCTTATAAATTTTTTGTTATAATTTTTTAAAACGTTAAATAAAATCAATTTTTTTAATATCAAATGAATATCCATCGTTGTTAATTCATATTTTTTAATAAAATTTGTAACAAAATATTTGATACGATTTCTTTTCTATTATTCACAAGAGTTATATTCATTTTTAACTTTGAAATGAGATAATTATTTTATTTTTAAAATTATAATAATCAATAATTTAAAATAATAAAAAAAATAATAAACATATTTATATGGTTAGACAATATATTTATGTTTATAAAACGTAATGTTTTTTTAAAAAACAAATAAATAAATAATATAATTAGGATCATTCTCCTTATTTCTAGAATTCTATCTCAAAGAAGAAAAAAACTAAAACTAAAACTAAAATCCTTTCTATGTGAAATACATCAAATGAATTAAACTTTCATGTCCCTCAAGTATAGTAAAATAACTGGGGATTAAATAATATAAAAATTATTTTTAAAAATAATTATTACTCTTCAAAATAAATATCAATTAATGATAAACAGATTAAATATAAAAATAAAAATAAAAATTAATCATCTTATCTTAATATCTTATTATTTCACAGAGAATAAAAACCTTTTATTTGTCGGATCTTGTGCTAACAGAATTCATTGCTTTGACCTGTTATTTTGGACTTTTCCATTTCTAGTTTCTGTAGCTTTTCTGAATTATTTTATTGTTTTTTTTTTTTTTAATTTCGTTTGCATGTGGAAAATGTAACAAAGGAGAACAAAAAGAGCTGAGCGATCATGCTGGCTCAGTTTCACTGCTTACATGTTTCATTGTTTGCTTGCAGGGGCCGTACCCATGCAGCGGAAAACAATCCCATAACTATTTCTCTCGCGGACCCTCGTGCAACTCTCTAGTCTCTACGGTTCCCCTCTCCTTTGTGCAGCTCACCGCACTGTATGGTTCTCCATTCTCACTTTTCTTCAGATTCTTTTCTCTGGTTGGTTTCTGAGAAAACGTAGAAGACAAATGAAATGCTGGAATTTAAACTTTGCATCCTTCATCCACTGACAAAATTGAAAGTTCATGTTGAAATATTTCTGGGGGAATTCATATTAAAGGTCTTTCTGAGATTGCAAGTTTGCTATAAGTAGAGTTGGCCTCTCAGATTCTGCATTATTTGCATTTTACAAATGACTTTCTTTTTCACTTCTTCTCAAACCCATGTTATTTTCCCATGGATCTTGGGGATTTTTGAATTAAATCCATATTATTGCTTCTAATTTCTTTCCATATCAAATGATTATCTAGCAGAATAAGTGATTAAGGTTTTGGATATCTGGGGAGCTATAATTTTTCTTTCCTCTGGTGGTACAGAAGCCAATTGTGCAAATTACAGTAACATATATATTACTAATGAGCTAACTGTCTATTGCCAAAGCTTAATTCGTAGCTTGTAATTCTAATAGCATTGATCGTGCCATAATTATTTGGGATACCTGCATGTTTCATTTCATACAATTGTCCTAGCAGTAGCTATTTCCTTTCTCCAAAATCTATGCTTTTAAGAACTTAGATGGTTATATGTTGATTACCCCTTCTAAATTGAATGTTTTGATAAATAACATGAATCTTCCTGATGGCAGGGAACATCCAGAAAGAACAGCAGATTTTGTAATTTTATCTGATTTATTCTTTTCCTTTACATGCTTTAAATTCCCTTTATATAACATAGTTTCATGACAAAAGTTTCAAGGATGTTTTGATAAATAACATGAATCTTCCTGATGGCAGGGAATATCCAGAAAGAACAGCAGATTTTGTCATTTTCTCTGATTTATTCTTTTCCTTTAAATGCTTTAAATTCCTTTTATATAACATAGTTTCATGATAAAAGTTTCAAGGATGATGGGAAACATAAAGCTCTTTTGTTTATGTTTTAGAATTTTCACTAATCAAGGACTAATTACTGTGTTTCTTTAGACTACTAGCTATACAGACGCAATCAACAAGATGAGATAAAAATATTGTGTGCCATTTGTATTCTAGTTGGCTGCTGTCCTTTGCATCTTCTGTTGGTGTGTCTGAGTTTCTTTGATGTTATGCAGGTCTGTTGCAAGTGCAACTGAAGCAGCAAAGGCCGGACTTCCACTGGGACACTGTGAAGATAATTCTCAAGTGTGCACAATTCTCTATGATCTAATAAATTTTTCTTCATTTTTTTTTTGAGTATTCCCTTTTCTTTGTTTGGTTCTCATTGCATGTTTGCTTAAATAACAACGAAAGTGCATTGGGGTAAGCATTTTTTTAACCAAGTCACTAAAAACTTGAGCAATCCTGCACTAAATTCTGCTTTGGTACTGAATAAGTCTCATGATACTTCGGATCCCCATGAGATTCAGTTTTCTAGTTTTACAAAATTGTGTTCACTAGTTTACAATCCATGATCACTACAGTAAGACTGATATTGTTTTGAAAACATTAATGTGGCATGACTTTGCGGTTGTTTCTTCTGTAGATTGAGTTTGCATTTGATGATACTAATTTTATAGAGAAGAGGGAACATTCCTTGCTATCATTGAACACCAAAGATTACAGGGTCAGCAGCCCATAATCCAACAAATCTTGCTTGTCCAGCTTCTATGATTTTCCAACTGTAGTTTCAGATTGAACATGCCCGAGAGATCTGCTTATGCTCCTTATTTCTCCTAGATTTTGTATTCAATCCCTTCTCCCAGGTTGTTGTTTTTCTTTTGTACCTGCTAGCTTTCAGGTCTTTTATTGATTTCACTACAATTACTCTTTTCAGATCACTTGTTTGTCTTCACCTTGCATTCCTTCCTTTGTCTTTTGCGGAATTGCTCCTGTTGACGCTTCCATTAAGTCATGCTTAGGTCATACTTAGATTATATCATTATTGCAAAAAGGGATCGGGTACTTGATCATGGGTTTAAAGCCTTATGGGTCGGATGGTTAATACAACCATTGAACTGAGCCTTATTGGCCTTGTGGGGGCCGAACTATATTGGAAGGACTAGGTATTCCTTGTGGTTGTGTTGGTTTTTCCTTTTTCCTATTTACTTTTTATTGTTTTGTTATATATCTTAGAACATCGGGTTAGTCTTTATGAGACAAGTTTGAGGATTAAGTAATGTTGGTTGGTTTGTACTAGCTAGCTTTTACGGGATTTTCGGGGACTACTATCAAGGCTAGCATTGAATTCAAATTTTGGAAACATAACTTAGGTTATGATTTGGCTAGGCCTAAGTTTACTAACATATGATGCTTAAGGAGCACGCTTGTCCTTTCACATCCTTTTGGCTTCAACATGTTTTGAATTTTTTTTTTTTAAATTTCTCACTTCGTTCCTCCAAGTGTTTTGTGCATGAGTTCATATGCACCTTTGATTCTTCTTGCCTTGTGTTGACTTATACTAAGTCATCAATTTTTATATATTTAAAGGTTGCTCTTTGGTAGGTCACTCTTCTAGCTTCCGTTCGTAACAATCGCTAAAACTTTCTTCTTATGCTATGGTTTTGTCCTTCTCATCCTTTTATCCCATCAATAGTGGCTAAAGTGAATCTAATGAGTTTGTAGCCCCTAAGACATTGATTGCCCATAGTATTATATCTATCATTTTTGGGAACGGAGTAAAGTTCTATAAGATAAAGTTTGACATCCTAAACTTTGTGGATCTTTAGCCTCCAAGGGACAATGACCATATTTGTGTGTCTCGCGATGAAATGTTGTGCCTTTACCAAGAGACTATCTTACGGTTTTGGGTTTCTAGCCCATTTCTTCATTTGGTGAGTGTGTTGGGCTTATGGTGTTTTTTTTACCCAACTTGTACCAAACTCAGGGTGGCTGATCATTGGATTCATGCTCATCCTTATGTCTTTATGTGCTTCCACCTTTTCACTCTCCTTATTCTTGAATTTTCTTTATTATATATAAATATCTCAACGGGGTTAGTTTACATTACTTTTCCTATTGTAAAAAATTGAAAAAGAAAACATTTTTTTTAAAAAAATTTCTCATTAAGGGTTTGACGCAACCTTGGTACCTTGAAAACTTCCGTTGGCGAGGTTAAGACCTTTTAATTACTATGGGTGAGAATATATTGCCTTGACCTTCTCCTGCTTGCAGCTCATAAGTACATTAATGATAAATCTGTATAGGAGGTGGTCTGTTTTGCATGTTTGCTCGTTAGATGTTTACAAGGTGCATTACTGTCCTTTCAACTTAGGCCGCAAGGAGCCAAAAGTTGTGGTAGTACTTGGATGACAGTATCATGGGCCTTAAGTCAAGGGCAATATGTTATCCTTGGAGTCTAGGAGGTCTTATAATGCTCTTACTACAAAGAAGTCCAAGGGTATGTTTCATTCCCATTCTTATGTGTTTTGATAATCTTTTACTTTTTTTTAATCCTTGTTCCTCACTTGATTGTTGATCTGCAGTAACCAAGATGAAGAGATGGTTCATGTTTCTTCTCCCACTATTGATGTCGTTGTGGTTTAAGAAGCCTTGTTTGGCCCAAAAAGTGGGATAAGAAAGACTTCCAAAGTTACTACTAACTGTTGTTTAACCAAGGGTAGCACCTCAACATTTATTGGGTAGTTGGGTCTAGTGTTCGTGGACATCATTGCCATCTTGGATGATGTTGCTAAAAAGAGAGGGAGCACTAATATATCCAAATTGGAGGGTTCGGGTGGCTAACTTGACTTTGAATCCCTTGATTGTGATGGATTTGCTTCGTGAGATTGTAATTTATTAAAGGGTGGTGGTTATGAGTTTGTGAAAAATTGCATGTCAGCTATTGCCATGGGAATTTCCCTTTCGTATTTCAATTGTGCATTTGTTTTTCTTTTTTTTTTGTTTATTTTTCACTTATTAAGGATTGGGTCGTGGAAGTTGCCTAGGTGTTATACTTGCTGGCAAATGAGCACCTTAGGGTGGAGGAGGAAATTTCTCGAGCTCAATAGACTATCGTCAAGTCTTTTAGCCTTTGGCAGAACGCATAAACAAAGTGGCGTTCGTTGAGGGTAAAGTGAAGATTTTAAAGGCTAAGAATGTGTCTTATAATAGTCCACTGTTGTTGCAATATGAAACTATCAACTTGCGATTGGTAGCTTAAAAGCACAACATGAGTTGAAATTAAAACAAGCAACATAATTAAAGTGAGAGAATGGGGTGACAAAATATGAAACTTCCTAAGAGTAGAAAAATGATGCCAACCACTACTCTTAAGGCATGTATAAGCTAGCTCACCAAGACAAAGTAGTTGAGATTAAAGAAAGATTCTCGCATCTAGATTTGAGTTAGATGAACCAGCTAGTAAGACAATCGTTAAAGGAAACAAAGAGTGATATTGAGTTTAGGGTGGATAAGGATGGGAATTTTAGCTTTGAGGAAGATTTAACGGCTATTGCACCAGTTCCACATCCGGATATAAAGGCTCCCCTCCTATTTCGACCAGAAGGACTTAGATGTGATTTATTTTGATTTGATTGTTTTTGTGAGCTTTATTTTTTTTTAATACGAGTGCCTTGGACTTGTTGTTATGCTTTTGTTATAACTTTGGTACTTACTTTTAATGTAAATTGTACTTTTCCTAGGTATTAAGGTTTTTTTTTTTTTGAACTTTTGTATTTTTCTCTAACCTTTTCCTCACTTGTTGATATCTTAATTTTGTTGGTGGTGTTGAGGTTGGTCGACGATTTCTTTAGTGCTTGTTTCGAGGATGCTTCCCCTCATGGTGTTTAAAACCTACATTTGGTCGAGGACATTATTAAGTGTTTCCTCAGCTTTGGGTTATTGGATGGTTGAGTGAGTGCCTTAATATGCATCGAGGATCCTTTCTCCTAAAAGCTATCATTTTAGATTATTTTACTTGTTTTCAAGCTTTTAGGTCTATAAATATATTGGACAACTGTTTTGGTATGTGCTTTAGGGCTGCCTTAGTTATCTCAAGGTTTTAAGCTTACAAAATGCATTGGACCAATGCCTTGGTGTGAAATGAGGCTCTTTGATTTGACATTGTCCTTTAGGGATTCCTTATTTGTTTCAAAGTCTTAGGCTAATCAGTTTGTTGAAGCAGCGTCTAGGTGTTAGACAAAGGTCTTGTCCTCCAAGGATAGTGCCCTTAGGGCAACCTTAGTTTGGCCAAGGTTTTAAGATTTATCGTGTCTCTTTTTTTTTTTTGGCCTTGTTATTAGCTAAGAATCCTATTATTCGGGGATGTTATGGTCCCGGTTTAAGAATGTGCCGAGGTTAAGGTCAAAAATAAATTACTTGATAAAGATGGTTGATAATTCTTAAAGTTCTTCCTTGATTATCTAAATCATTTGCCTTTAGAGGGAAACAGATACAAGGACTAAGACAAATGAGAATGAAAACATGAACTAAAAGAGAACAACAAAAAAAGTGTAGCAATAAACCTTAGCATACGACTTAAATAAAAAAGAAAAATGTAGGCAAAACAAGACATGTTACCTTTTTTGGCTGCTTACATGTAGATGCGTTCAAGTTCTCTGCATTTTAGGATCTAAAAATCTTCCACCCTCTTGGTGTTACCAATCGGTAAGTTTTTGATATAAGCACCTTCATGACTTTGCATTGGGCTTCCCAATTCAGGGCCATTTTGCCCATGGCTCTAAGGTTTGAGGTTTTAGCTTCTTTAAGACTAGCTACCCTTCAACGGAATTCCTCGGTCGATCCTTTTTGTTATAGAGTCGAGTTGTCGGTTATTGGATAGTAACCATTTATCCTTCAACTTATTCCTTTAAAAAATCTAAATTGGCTCAAAATCCCTCATTGTTTATCTTAAAGATGAATCGTTCCACTCTTAAATAGGTGCTTTTGATCTTTAAGAGATAACCACATCGGCTCTAAAGGTTAGTTGGAAAAAGGTTTCTTTTTTTGCGTTTTTCCTTATAGTTTGGTATCCCCATAGGATTCCAAATAGGTCTTCAACATAAGCTCTTTTTGAATTTTCTAATCTCACCTTCAATGCTTAGAATATGATATTTTTCGTAGTTTTTGCTTGTCTAATTAGCTACAGAAGTGAACCTATAGTTGATTCCAAGCTGTTGACTTTTCGTGAACTAAAATCTGTCAAACTACTTCCTATTGTTAGTTATTATTACTTGAGAAATACCAAAACTAGATAAAGTCTTTCTAGACAAAGTCCTAAGCTTTCTTTTGAGAAATCTATGCCTTCTTTGTTGCCTCCATCTATTAGGTGAAGTAATCTACTGCCATGATAGCGAACTTAGTTTGTCCAAAAGGGATTGAGAATGGTCTAACAAGGTCTACCTCCTATTAAGGAAGTGGACATGGATTGATTAAGCTAGTCAATGCTATGATTAAGGACTTGGGTATGGCTGAGTAGAGTTGGTATTTCTCATACTTTTTCACAAAGTCATTTGCATTGACGTTCAAAGTAAGAGTAGCCTTGTCTCGGTAACTTATAGGTCAACATTAAACCTCTCACATGGTTCTCATATATGCCCTCGTGGACCTTTCTTAACATGTAATCCTGCTCTTCTAAGAACAAACAATTTAGCAAAAACCAAGTGAATGACCTTTAGTAGAGTTACCATCGATCATGTAACATGAAATCACTTTTATTCTCAACTTTTAGGTTGGGTTTGAATCTTCATGGACTATATTGGATTTAAATATTTCCAGATGGGGTTCATCCATGTGAGCTCTATGGTGACTAGGGACACCTTTACCTTGTTTATTCTTGTTGCACTAACATTTCTTTGAAAATATTTTGTGGTGAGGCTCTCTTAGTACTGCTTTTAATCTTGGATAATGCATTTGTAATATGTTTATCTATCCGAGGAATATGTTACACCAGGAATTGATAAAGATAAGCAATAGTTCATTATTTTGGCGAAGTATTTCCCCATCCTTTAGTTCTTAGCTTTGTATTGTCTTTTCGTTTGCCTTACTACTAAGAGAGAGTCCTTAAACACTTGAATGCACTCATCTTTATTTTTTGTGGGTTAATTGAAGCCTTGCTATCATCGCTTTATACTCTACCTCATTATTTGAGGCTTAGAAAGTGATCTTTACTGCTAGCTATAGCACCAATGAAATTCTTAGGGGTTGACTTTTTTGCTAGTCTTTCCATTTTTTTATTTTCAGTACTAGACTCATATCATTCAAGGTCAAAATTTGTTAGAACTTGTGCCTTAACTATTATTTGAAGATAAAATTCAATATTAAATTCCTTTAGTTCTGCACTAGAATTCGACATGTGCCCTAAGGTACCTGACTTTTGCAATGTTTGGTGCAAGTGTTGGTTTGTCAATATCATAATTGTGCAAGCTCAAAAATATGATTTCAACTTCTTGGCTGTTGTGACCAAAGCGAAGGCTAATTTCTCAAATGTTGGATACTTTATTATGCTCTATGTAAGATTTTGCTGACATAATAAACAAGTCAAATATCCCTTCTATTTGACGAGTTAGCACACTTGCCACTGTCTCATTGGAGGTGGACAAAGAGATAAAGTATTTCTTTTAGAATTGGCTTAACCAGTAGAGGTGGGGACATGAAATATTATTTGAGCTTGCCAAAAGCTTTTTAACATTGCATTGTCCACCTAAACTCCTTTATCCAATGCAAAACCTTAAAGAATGAGAGACATTTGTTGACAACTTTGTAAGTGAACATGTTAAAGGTTGCTATATTCTTTGGTTTAATCTTTGAATATTATGGATTGAGTTTAGAGCTAATATATTAATGATGACTCTGACTTTCTCTAGATTGGCTTCAATTCCAAGTGTATTATTATAAAACCCCAAAAGTTCCCCAATGCCATATTAGACATGTGCATCTTTGGTTTCAACTTCATATTGTATTGCTTGAGATGATAAAGGCCTCTTGTAAGGCACTACAGTGGTTGTTCTCGTGGTTCTTGATAATCATATCATCCATGTATGCTTTCACATTTCGTCCAATTGGATTGCAAAAAATTTTCACCACTAACCTTTAATATATGGCTCTTGCGTTCCTTAATTTGAATGACATCACCTCATAGCTCAAGACCTTATATTCAGCTGTGTTATCGATTAGTTGATCTCTTTTTGGCATGAAAAAATTATCCTTAAAGGCATGCCTGATGAAGATCTGATAGTCCACACACATCCGCCATTTTTAAGTTCATCTTTTTTACCAACACCATGTTTGAAAGCCATTCCAAATATTGGACTAACCTAATGAACTTGGCTTCTAGTAGCTTTTGTATTTTTTTCACTGTGATCACATCTTGTCTTTTCATTATAAGAGTGCGTTTCTTTTGTAAGACACACTTATTGTTGGGGTTTACCTTCAATTGATACTCAGTGACTTCAGTATTAATTCCTAACGTTTTCCCTACTACTCATGTAAGCAACTCTTATGTTTTTTTTTGGAGGAAAGTAAACGACTTTTCTTTGAAGGGTTTAGGGAAGTTGGTGTTAATCTTAACAACTTTTTCAGGGATGATTTTCACAGTTTTGGGTTCCTCCATAGCCTTGCTGAAGCAAGCCTTGCTTTTATCCCTGAGATCCACCTTGTTAATAGGACATATTTCATTTTTGGTGGCTGAAAATGGTGAAAAAACATTGTTTCACCACTTATTGGCCTCCCTTAATCTCTCTTACCCTGTTTGGAGTTGGGAACCACATTAGTAAGTGGTAACTCAAAGTGATGACTTCTAAGGCATCAGGATCAAGCCTCCCAAGGTTCTCATTGTAAGTTGAGGGGGCCTTGACCATCAAGAATTTAGTCATGACGTTCGTTGACCTCGGTGGCATTCTTACGACTAATAAGAGGGAGATAATATCTCCCACGGAGATTGATTTCCTTACAGATCTCATCAAACTTGCATTATGTAGCCTAAGCCTTTCTTTTGATAGCTTTATCAAACTTTCCTTTTTTTGCATCCTACTTAGAAGTTCTAACTTCCCATCCAAGTGATCCACCTTCTAACAAAGTTAAAAGCTAATGATAATTTCGCCATAAAAAAGGTGATCATCTTTCTTCGATTTAATTCAAAGATAATATGCTAATAAGTTGCTTAGGGCACATTCACTTTCTCTTTTGTTGAAAGGTTATGGTTCTCGATACGTTCATCGTCTTTAATTTTTTTTTAGGTTATACATCATATTACTCACATAACAAAGCGAGTTGCACTGCTTGAGATAGGACATCAAATCTTTCCTTTAAAACGAGCAAAAATTTTGCCTGTGCCACAATGAATGCTATCGATAACCTCCATATTGGCATTCTTGCTTAACTGTAAGTTTGAGAGAGACGCATCACTTTTTGCAAGTATTTCTCGCAAACGGCACCAATGTCAGTTTTAGATTGAACGTGGTCGAGAAATCTCCTTTGCTTTTTAGTTCTCCTAATTTCATGTCTGTTATTTACTTCACTCCAACTCCTCCTATCAAGACACATATTTTTTATCACCTTCCATACTTTTCTTTATCCTTTGCAAGATGGCCTTCTCCTTAAGCCCTCACTAGGCCATGCTAAGATTCTATTAACTTCACTCCACCGGATCATGGGTTTAAACCACCCTTGGAGGGATTGGGACTTCTTCACGTCATGGGATTTGGATTATACTATTTATTGGGCCTATCTCAACACCAATCAACTTTTTTGAATAGTTCTCAACATCCATTACCTTAGCGTTGTGTACTCTAAATGTCAACTGCTGTGGGAGATTGATTTTTGAATGGGTCTAGATCTTATATCCAACTATGCTGATTTTTTAAAAATTAAAATAATTTTTTATATAATTATAAATTTTAATATAAAAAATAAAATTTATTATAATTATTTATTTTATTAAATTATCGTGTATCATTGTTTTTTAAAAAAATAATAAAATTCAAACATTGATTTATATTTTGACTTTTTCCAATGGGATGTGAATATTCATTCAAGAATAAGATATTTTAAATTTCATTGATGCTTCCATCTTCCTACTTGAAGTGAAACTTTTACTTTGACTTGGAATGGAAAATATGTTGGCTACTGGCCCTTCAGAAGAGTTGGAAAGATTTTTCCTGAGGTCCCAATTTTTGGAATTTTTTAAAAACTTTTTATTAGAAAAAAACAAAAAGATTTGGCTAAGAAGAAAGCCATGCATATCAGGCGGAGACTTGTAGGTAGATTTTAAATAGACGAAAACATTAAGAAAAATATATTTTTAAGTTTATTTTTTTATATCTTTTTAGGGCATGTGGATCAAATTAAGTTTAAGAAAAACATGATAAATTGTATTTAGTCTCTTACACGGCAGGACTTACCACTAGATTGAAGATGTATGGATTTATGATAATTGAAAATTAAGTTTCAAATTGAATATTATCATGACAAATGACCTTCAAAGGGACTGAAAATTGGAACCCACTTAATTTTCTTTCCCCCTATTGTACCATTTAGCTAAAAATGGTTTCTTGTAAAGAGAATCATTCCCATTCAACTACATTCATGATTCGGTAGGGCTTTGTTAGGATATAATTGACACTTACATCACACAAATTAAGTTTCACCTAACTGAAAACCTAATTTACTAAGACCGATTAAGCTTTACTCCTTGTAAAAGGTAGCATTATAGATAGTGTGATTCAAGTTGGGACTGTGCCAGAAAAATGTTGATTTGTAAATCTTAATTTTAGTCCTACTGACACCTTTTTGAATCTTTCATTTAATTACATGTTAATTTTTTCATTGAAGTTTGATTAAAATGCTATAAATCATGTTATTGATTAGTCAATAGGATGTAGTGCTAAGTCCACAAACCTATCACAAAGGGAATGGTAACTTAAGACATATCTTTTGATGTTTATGTTTCCTGAAAAGTTTGCCTGAAGATGTTGCTTCACCACTTTTGTCATTGTGCGGGTCGTGGAAACTACTTTGCAAATGCTTGTTGATAAGTCCAAGAACGGATTTACCATTGGTGAATGGCTTGAGCAACAGTTCTTGTTCTGCATATAAAATCCAATCCGCAGCTTCATCAAATCTGAGCTACGTATTCTGTAAGCTGTTGCTAAACATCCATGGAGGTCTCCTTTGTCCTCCTAACGTTGGCTCTTATCCTCCTCACACTTGCTTTTCGCATTTTTATGTCCAAAAAGCAAGCTGTTGGCATCAAGAAGCTGCCACCAGGAAGCTTGGGATGGCCTGTCATGGGTGAAACTTTCCAGTTCTTGTTTGGGAAGCCAGAAAACTTTGTCTCAGACAGGATGAGCAAGTACTCACCTGACATCTTCAAGACTAAGATTCTTGGAGAGGAAACTGCAGTTATTTGTGGTTCTAATGGACACAAGTTTCTGTTTTCCAATGAGCAGAAGCTCTTCACTGCATTCCGTCCTCACTCCATGCAGAAGCTCTTCCGCTCGTACCAAACTGCTGCTCCTGTTCAGATGACACGTGAGGAAGAGGCAAAGATTCTAAGAGCTCCAGGGTTCTTGAAGCCTGAGGCCCTGGTAAGGTTTGTGGGCAAAGTGGATGCAATCACACAGCAGCAATTGAAGACTTACTGGGAGGGAAACCATGAGGTGAAGGCTTTCCCTCTGGCTAAGACACTAACCTTGACACTTGCTTGTCAGTTCTTCCTGGGAACAGGTGATCCAGAGCGCATTTCCAGGCTTGTCAGCAACTTTGATGATGTTACTTTGGGTTTGCATTCAGTTCCTGTGAATTTTCCAGGCACTGTTTTCTATCGAGCAAACAAGGCAGCAGCTGCTATCCGCAAGGAGCTGCTAAAAGTTATTGAAGAAAAGAAATCTGCCATGGCAACAGGAGCACCATTGCAAGACATACTGTCTCATATGATTCTGGCCAGTGACCCATCTGGCCGATACATGCCTCAGTCAGAGATTACTGATAAAATCATGGGTTTGCTGGTTGCTGGATACAGCACTGTGGCCACTGCCATGACTTTCTTCATGAAATATGTGGGAGAGAGACCTGATATATACGACAAGATCCTGGCTGGTAACAAGTCTTCCTTTCCTTTTCTTAATTTCTCAATTTCAATTGCTGCAACTATTTCTCATGGTGTGGTCCTTTCAAATCAGAACAATCCCAAGTTAAGGCGACGAAAAGAGCAGGCGAGCTGTTGGATTGGGATGACATACAGAAGATGAAGTATTCATGGAATGTCATGTGTGAAGTGATGAGACTCACACCTCCTCTCCAGGGTACTTTCAGAGAGGCCTTAACTGGCTTTACCTATGCTGGATACACCATTCCAAAGGGCTGGAAGGTACGTGATCTGATACACCATTCTTCTACCCAGAGGAATCTTTAGATGCCAAAATTCAGTTTAGAACATCACACAGTTATTCATTTAAAATCTTTGCAGGTTTACTGGACAGTGAGTAGCATAAACAAGAACCCAGAATACTTTCCAGACCCAGAAAAATTTGATCCTTCAAGACATGAAGACGGTAAAAAGATCCCTCCGTTCTCGTTTGTGCCCTTTGGAGGAGGACCCAGAACGTGCCCAGGAAGAGACTATGCTCGTTTAGTGACCCTCACTTTCGTGCACAATGTGGTGAAGAAATTCAAGTGGGAGTTGGTACATCCAGAGGAGAAGATCACAGGCGACATGATGCCAACTCCAGAGAAAGGGCTCCCACTTCGCCTTTGCTGTCCGTAATTAATAAACAATGAAATTGTGTTGTTTAATCAGCCATGGAAAATTTGGCCACTGTGTGTGTAATATGCTTTCAACAACAAAGTCAAAAAGTTCTCAAATCTGCTTTCTTTTGCAGCCCAGGAATCAGTGGGATACCCAGTTGGTGGGTATTCCATTTTCTTCATTTCCAGCTAGAAAGTAGGAATTGTGTTGGAAACTATTTTACCAGAGACCATTTCACAAAGAATGGTAGTCAATTCGTGGTGTTTGATGATGTTGAATTTTGGTAATTATCGTGTTATGACTATTGGTTGTTTTGGATTGTCGAAATCTCAAAATTTTAAAAAATACAATATTACTTCATGATATATGTTTGAATAAATATAAAAAAAATTAGATTAAATGTATGTTTTAATCTAAACTTTCATATTAGCTTTTGATTTGATTTAAATTGGATTTTCACTTATGAAAAATTAAGGATAGTTTTATTGTTGAAATTTATCAAAATAGTTAAAAATAAATTCTACACTTTATTTTGGGTTCATCATTTAATTTTAAATAATTCTATACTTATAAGTTATTTTATATAAATTTTTAATATTTTAATAATATAAAATTAAAAATATTAATATTTTAATATTAAAAGATTTTGAGATTGATTTTTTGTAATGGTAGTTGAATTTTTTTTTTTTATATCTATGAAATATTTCGAGTCAAAATTTTTTGTGTAAGATCTCAATTTAAATAAATTTTTTTAAATATTATAACACTAATTAAAATTAAACTAAATTTAAATAATTAAAATTAAAATTTATTACATAATACCTAATTTAAATAACCTTACAAAAAATTAATAACAAAGTCTAAATTAAACCACATGAAAATATTAGACTTATCATTAATTTAATTAATATTTTTAGATGTAAATTAAACGATAAATATAATTTACTTTTTTTATATTTATTCTATATCATATGAGATTTCATAAGTTTCACTATACATATAATTTTAATTTTATTCCCGGATAATTAAATTTAGATACTGTAGAAAGAGTTTTATGTAATTAGGTCTTACATTAAATAACGGACCTCACTTTTGAAGAAATTGTTTAAAATTAAAATTTTGAATTTTGAATGGACAGTATGAGTTGATGGAGAGATTTTATCCTACTAACTTTATTTTGACCCATTTAAGGTGACTTTCATTAAAACGACCATAATCTTGATTAAATCATGGTATTTCAGCCTTAACCTTCAACACATAGGTTATTGACTTGATTCCTTCATTTTCTAGATATCACATAATTCCGCCCCATTGGCATTGGCTCTAAGAGCATGGAGCTAAAGTCGTTTTAAGGGGTGATGATGGGATGCGATAAATAAAATCTCCTTCACACCTGCAGTAGACTTGATGATTGCAACTTTCATGACCTTACCTTAAATATAGAATATTTTTCAAAGTTGGCTAGCTAATAGTAAGATGATTCAGTTCAATTTCGATTTTGAATTGTCGATTCAAAGTTCATAGTTAGAATGAACCAGACCTTGAATTGTTAAATTTCGATATTGATTAAAGTTCAATTTAAAAACGGTTTGAATTTTAAGTCAAGTTTTGATTCAATTTAAGTTTAAGTTTGGTTTAAGTTCAGTTCAAATTTAGTTCAAAATCGATTCAAAGATATTCTTTCTCTTCACTAAAAGTATTTACATTTAAATTAAAAAAATATATATTTTTAAATTAAATTATTTTATAATTTTTAAAATTATTTTTATAAAATTTTTAAATTAAATTATTTTATACATTTTTTATTAATTTAATTAAGAATCAAACTAAAACCATTAGATTTTGATTCAAAATTTATAAAAACTATACCCAAACCATATTTAATGTAATTTTGATTACAGAATCGAAATTATTTATAATAATTTCGATCTAATTTAAATTTTAAAGATTATGATTCAGAACCATGATCACCCTCAGCTAATAGGTAAAAGACTTTTCTTATTAATTTTGTTTGCTATTACTTAATCTAAAACTAGCTTGATGATAGTATTTCAATTAGCATATTACTCTATATTTTATTTTCCATTCAAAATTGTGTTGCGTGTTAAAATTAGAAGTTTTCATTAATATATAGATATTAAGTTGTTTTTTGTTAAATTAAATGATAGTGTGTTAAATTTTTGTAAATAACTTTCTAAGATTAAAGGTAGATATACACATAGTTTTAAATTTTAAATTATAACAATTTTTGTTTTACATATCAAGATATCTATGAGATTAGTTGTGCACGTGATGATTCAATTTATATTATTGAAAAATTCAAAAATTAAATATATTTAATTAAAAATTTTTTGTAAAAACAAATTTCAATTTAAAATTTTCAAGAAATATAAAAAATATTCAAGTTGTCATTAAAAAATAAATTTTTTGAGCACTAAAATATTTTTAAAAAAATCTACATTTTTAAAATTTTCAGAATTTATAAAAAGATAATTTGTAAACTGAATAATGATCAAATTTGAATTATTTTAAAGATATTTCAAAAAATATATACTTTAATTTTTTCACTACAATTTGAATTAAAATCCAATTCATACAAATTAAAACATTACATATAATTGACACAACCTAATTTTTTTTTTAAAAAAAAAACAGATTTTGTGTAGCTTTTTCTTTTTCTATTTACCCTAAAGTTAATAATTCAGGAGAATCAATTTTTGTCTTAAAATTTGTTGGTGTCAATTAATGTATCTTATTTAGTAACCATAAATTTTTTATAATATACCAAACATATTAATCATTAGTGTTTGACAATTTAATATAACTTGAGGTAACAAACTTAGGATTCTCGTATGTCTTTTCCAATGGATGACATGACTCATGCTAGATTTTTCTCTCCTTAGAGTTGAAGCATAAGGTAAAAATTCATGGTAGAATAAATACATAAATGTAATTGTATGACATAAATTAAAAACACTGCTACTAGGTGAAGAAATTAGAAAGAAACAAAACACAGACCGTCAATGAGTAAAGTAACCCACAAAAAAGAACTTGTCTAGTAACCATCACTGTGTTAGTATAAAGTAACTATCAAATGACATGCCACAATTGAAATGTTGGTAACCATGTAAGAGAATCACTTACAATATCAGCTCCAAGTCGATAGCATTCCCAATCCAATAGCAAGTTATGGCAGTTGGCGATGGCAACATAATTTAGTTTCTAATAACTTCTGCCCCAGTAGGTCCACTTTTTCGCAGGCTTTCCAGAGGCGAAGCATTTAGTACCTGCACAAAGTGTTTTGACGAGGGGAAACACTAAGAAGTCCAATTTGAATCAAAACTCGGAACAAAATATCTTTCGGTACTCTTATGACAAATTTCTGAGAAATGTGATCCAGGCCAACTTAAGATCAGATTTGCCAAGGAATGGGATTTTGTTAGCTCAAGCTTGTGTGAACTTAAAGCTCAAAATGGATACTCAGTTTGGCTGTGAGTTCTTGTACACATGAACACAAAACGAATATCCATCACTTAAAATGCATCGGCTACGAGCATTAACAGTCATTCAAATTTATATCTTTAAATTCGTAACACACCTAAACTCAAGTCCCAGACATGGTTAATTTGTTTACAGAGATGATCTTTTGTTTCTGTGATTAAATTATTGTTCCTCAACACACCGTTGGGAATTAAACAAACCTAAATATTCTATATTTCTTCACTCCTATGCAATGACAAGCCAGATTATGGTTCTTGTCAGGATCAAGTCACTTGAACTCAACTACATTGGATTTACATGAATGTTATAAGAAAAGTCCCAAAGATCTTGAAAAGTGGAAAAAATAAAAAAGCAAACATATGTCCTTTGATTATAAAAATGACTTCCTTGTCTACAACAACGTAATAGCAGCTTTTGAAGATTTTGTCAGTAACTAATAAAAGAAACTTACCTTCAGGAAGCTCTGGCTGGTCAAAGGGAGAACAAAGAGTTTTAGCAGCTCCCATTTCACCCTTAGTCCGTGCCTTCACATCCTTCTCCACATCCTGCACCATTACAAAGCCAAATTTTCTTCTTTTTTTTTATTGAAAGAAAAAGAAATTACAAAGATTACTGAAAAGAAACTTCTAGTCCCATGAGCAGGGATATTTGTTTACATATCCGAGCATCTAGCTAAATCAAATAATTATTTGAGTAATAAGTTCCAGATGCAATAGCAGGTATGCCAAAAAATTCTGTTTCTATTGAGACATGGCATACAGATAAAGCCTTGTTGCCTATATCTTGCAACACAACGGTAAAAAGAACTCCCATGTTACCTAAACATGAGCCAGGAAACCTCAGGAACTAAAGTGCTTGGGAGAGGAGAGGGATGAGATGATGAACTCAATTGACTGTGAACTTTCAAAGCAATACTCCAGACCTTATCCTATGGGAACACATGGACAAGCACAGACAGATGGACGGACATATGTACACACAGATACAGGTGTACACAGGCATGCAATATCTGAACACAAATAGACACAGTGGCACACACAAAGACAAACCGCCATATGTGCTGGTACACATGCAAGCAGGCATGTGCACGGACACACAATATCTTGAAAGACACATGCAGGCACACACGAGCAAGTGCATGCAGGCCGGCAGGAGCATGCAAACACTACTGAAAAGAATATACAGTCAGTAATAGTAGAAAAAGAAGACCTATAATAATGAATGAATAATTTAAGATGCTGAATTTTTGTCTTTACAATCCCAAACACTGATAGGCATTCAGCACCATCTACATAAAGAGATTAAGGACATAGCATTATAGATCCACCCTATGATGACGATGGAAATGTAGTAAATGAAGTACCATTTCCTCTTCAGTTGAATATTTGTGTTCCAAGAGGATAATTAAATTTGAAGCTATATTGTTTAACTGACTATGAAAAGAAAACCCATTCTAACAAAACTGAGCCGATAAAAGTTGATCGCATACCTCTTCATCACACCATGGAGCTAAGATCATTTTCCTTTGACTGAGAGCTTCCATGAATTCATCCCAGGTTTTAGCAATTTGTATGCAAACATCTCTTCTTTCTTTTGCAGCTTCAAAAAGGCTTTGCTGTATCTTATTCAATATTTCTTTTACTTGCTCAACCAAGTTAGCCCTAGGAATATCAATTTTTGCTCCATTGTCACGGCGAACAGCACGTACCTGAGAATAGAATCAATCAAAGTTAATCATAACATAAGAGTAATTAGCATGACCACCAAAACAGAAAACACTCACAAAGAAAATCAGAAAAATGTAATTGGCATGGAAGACATACAGAAGAGCAATTATAATAACAATGGACTAGCTCACCTGATTGTTAGCCAAATCTTTTGGACCTATTTCTATCCTCAGGGGAACACCCTTCATTTCCCAGTGTGAGTACTTCCACCCAGGTGAGTAATTGTCTCTAAAGTCAGCCTCAGCAGAGATACCAGCTTCTGACAAGGTGGCCAGAGTGGCAGCACAGGCATCAAAAATTCCTTTAGTATCAGCATCCTTGTAAGGCACAGGAACCACAATGACTTGGACAGATGCTACTTTAGGAGGCAGCACCAGGCCTTTGTCATCGCCATGAACCATCACCATGACCCCAATCTTGCAAAGTTTAACCAAAACATAATATGAAAATACCATCTCATAGAAGATCTCCATCATTCACCAACAAAACTACCAGCAATTCTAATTTTGAGAAGCAACAGAAAACAATAGAAGTATCACAAAAAATTGGTAGTAACAGCAGACTAGCCTACTAAGACTAATGACTTAAGAGGAATTATAATATGTCCCTTAAAACCTTTCTTGTACTAAGTAATAAATGACAATTAGTCAAGTCAAATTTTTACCGTGCGAGTACTATAGGCCCAAGAATTCTGCCAGACCATGGCCCTCTCTCCCTTCTCATTTTCAAAGTTTATCTCAAACATTTTTGCAAAATTTTGGCCCAAACAGTGTGATGTTGCACCTTGTATACCACGACCAGTATTTGGGATAAATGCCTGGCATACAGCAGAACAATTTGGACAACAAAACCATTAATTCAGACTGATGGCAATGGTTTTAATTCAGTATTATAGATGAAAGGTACCTCAACAGATCCCATACAAAAGCATGACAAAGTTTACATACCTCAACACTTGTTGTGTAAAGTCCACCAGCAAATTTCTCGTTCTCACTCTTCTTCCCTTTAATAACAGGTATGGCCAAGAATTCTTCATAAATACGTCGGTAGAGTTCCAATATTTCAAGGACCTGAAATATAAGAACAATAGAATAGATATAATAAGATACTGCTACTTGATTCATCTTTAGCCATCCATTGTTAACTCTCGCTTCTTCACCCTGGTTACCAGGATCCAGTATTTATAATGATATAAGGTGTGTAGTTAGTGGAGATTTTGTCCAAACTCTAACAGCACAAGGTACCAGTAATTTGAAAGAAACTAAGAGGGATGTCAACGCGCCTTATATTTAGAAAAATTGTGGACGCCATAAGAAAGAATAACTGATAGAGACTGTTCAGAAGTCAACTGTTATTTAGAGTTTAACATGAATGAGGAGACCAAAATTGTCGGCATTAGTCAGAACATCAATTTTCTTGAGATCTCGGTTATAATACTTATATTCGTAGAGATATATATATACAAATCAAATGTTGATATAATTAGGAAAAATTAACTAATTAATCACATAAAAATATTTTGAGCCTATCAGTAGCATCAAATATTATGCACAAATTTCATTTCTTCTGAGATCAAATCTAAATCAAAATTTAAAATCAAATCCTCATACCTCAGTGTCAGCCTCTTCCTTCGTGGCAAAAGCAGTATGACCTTCCTGCCAAAGAAACTCACGACTCCTACAATCATAAAACTATATTAGCACTGACCAATAATTTACAAAACAAGATTCCGACAGTTCTAAACAAAATGGTGTTTTTAAAAATTGTCAATTAATGAAAAATAGGTACATCAATATCTATAAGCCAATCAAAATAAAACCAGTGTAATATTCCTATCCCATTATATGTTAGATGGAAAGCTTAAGGTAGAAATGAACAGAAAAATCTATGCATACCGAACAAGGAAGCTTCAAATTTGATATAGCCCTTAAGCAATCTCGTCATCACCATGTATTATATGATCAGCTTGATGAAAAAAGAAATAGTATTGATAATCAATACCTTATAAATGGTGTAGGATTGCTGAACTCCCATCTAACAACATTGCACCACTGGTTAAGTCTCAAAGGCAAGTCCCGATGTCCCCTTATCCACTTAGAATAGTAGGGATACATCACGGTTTCACTAGTTGGACGAATAGCAATAGGCACTTCCAACTCAGATTTCCCCGATTTTGTAACCCACGCAACCTAAGACCAAGATTTCATCGTGATATATTGTTCTACATAATTCAAAACGCTAAGGAAAGGAATTCAAAATCTCACCTCTGGAGCAAAACCCTCAATATGATCCTTCTCTTTCTCCAAAACACCAGGGGATACAAAAAGAGGGAAGTAGCAGTTCTTAATTTTCATTTTCTTGATTTCTGCATCAAAAAATGTCTGCACGCAGACACCTATACTATTATAAAATAGGAAGAAATGAATTGAAATTCATAAGTTGGGGACCACCAACTCAGCTCTAATAACTCTATCGTACACCTATTTAAATAATTAAATTTCCTTAGAAGAGGATTAAAATTTAAATTCTTTTTGCAATTTCATTCCATAATTGCCGACTCTTTCCATGTTTTTCTCCCCTCTAAAATCTCAGACCTCTCTTTTTATTTCTCTCTCTCTTGCCATTGTCTACCTTTTCATTCTCTCTCCAATATTCCTCCTATGTAGTTATTCAAACACACCAGTGGGTTGTGTGCCATAGACAATTCATTCATAAGTTGAAGAATAAATGGGAGAAAACAAAGAAATTAAGTTAAAATAGCTACAAGTATTGTTATGCATTTGTAACATTGGCCATCAAGAAAATAGCTGTCCTGAAATTAGATAACACATAGAAATGTCCAATAAAACATTGACAAATATAATTGCGATCCTTTTGTCAGGGGGAAAAAAAGAAATTTTGCCCATTAGTAGCTAACCATCCCCACAATTGGAAATATGGTATAATTTCTAACTCTATTGGTAAATAATCATCAAATATATAAGGGAAGGAATCTAACTCACTTGCATGTTCTCCCAAATTGCCATTGCCCATGGTCTCAGTATATAACATCCAGATATGTCATAATACTCGATCATCTCACCATTGACACAAACCTAGGGAAGTCAAAAAGAAGCTTTTGCAATTGTAATGCAACAATATTTATTAATAATGTTATCAGACTAATAAACATGCAATAAGAATCATCAAATGGGTCCAACAACACGTGTTCATTCATAAATTACCTCAGCATACCACTCCCCGAAATTCACATCCTTCTTGTTTGAAAGACCCAAACCACTCTCTTTCTTCACCTCCTTCTTTTTGCCCCCACCGCCAGCCATCTAATTAGTTCTGAAGCAAAGACCCAGTTAGATGCAGAAATGATTCAGACACAAACACTAAACCTGAGCACAATAATTGTACATTTTAAAGTTAATTGTATATGTATAATACTTTGCAGATGCCCGCATATTAAATGTAGGCTATAAATCTAAAACTAGATTCTAAGTCATGGACAACTAACAGATAGCAAACAGTCATGTACCAACATTGAGGATTTTTCCACCAAGAAAAACAAACTAATTATATTAATTATAAGAAAAAGCTGAAATCCCTCAAGTATTATCCACAGTCTACAACTCAAATTCTTAAAATTTCATTTAACAACACAAGAAAACAAGGCCAATACCACAGAGTCAAATAAAATATCCAAAACTACAGAAGAGAAGATACACAGACACATGCGTACATACATACATATATATGCATATATATATGTATGTATGTACGTATGCATGTACGTATGCATGTATGTATTAGAGAGAAAAGCAATGAAGCAATGTATAGAATACAATTAAAATGAAAAACAAAACTAAGATATAAATTATAAAGAGAAATTACTACATAATTCTTTCAATCTATTACTTACTGAATCCAGAAAAAGGTGACCATATATTAGACCAGGAATCATAGAAACCACAGGACAGACCAGATGCTTATGCATCCATATTAAACTTGAAAAGAATTAAAAAAAAAAAAAAAAGGGAAGCAGAAAACAATCCTAACATTACATACTAAAAAATGCAGTGTCATTGCAAAAGGAAAATAACTGCCATGCAAAACTACTATTAGCTTCTTGAATTTTCCCTAAATCGCACAGCAAGCATAATCATTGGCATGAGTACAATTTTAACCAATAGTAGCAACTTCATATCCTAGAGTTCTCAGCTACACCAAAAACATAGTGGCACAAGCAGACATCCACATGCACACACGTGCATGGAAGCACAAATATACCCACATATTAGGCATGCACCACATAGACACATACCATGACAAAGAAGAAATTGTTAAGCACTTATTTAGAGGCCTTGTATAAGTTAAAGGAACCAAGCAGATCCACTGGTAAACTTTTGAGATAGCATAATATCCTGATAAAATTAAACTTTTTCCTCATAAAACAGAATTATAAGCATTCACATTCTCCCTGAAACATCATGCACTATTGCACATTTCTTCCCTTGTTTTCAAGAACATCATACATAAAAGGAAAAAATAAAAACAAAAATTACGGAAATGAATGGTCATGGGACATGACATTGCATAGCAGTGGAAACAAATCAATTAACTTTTCAACCCTGCAACCAAATTGAAAGTACAGGTGCTCTAAATTCTCTTAAACTGAAAACACTGACGAAACATTCAAGCTTTGAACAGACCTATACTCCACATATCTCTTCCTTACCATCAATTCCAAAAATGAAATGCATCCAACAATAATTATACACCAAGCTCCTTTGAAATGTGACAAGCATCACCTCTTAATCTTGAAAACTATTCAAAAGCACATAAAAGACGCAGAGAAACGGACACACACACGCACACAGAAGGCAGTGTGCCAGTGAAGTATACCGAAATCTTGAAGTCGAGATTGGCGGCGGTGAAAACAAGTGGCGGCAGAGAAGTAGCAGCGAGAGACAGACCTGAAGACACCTCCAAGTCCGTTACAATAGAACAATCAAATTTAAAAAAATGATAAGGCAAACCTAGGTTAATCTTATATACCCAGTTGCAGTTTATCAAATATGAAAACGTATTCTTGCGTTTAGACTATAAGAACAGAATGAGAGAGAGATTAGAAAAATGAAATCAATTGAAAAATAAAATAAACAGAAGCATAATAAAAAAACAGAGTTACTGTAACGGAGGAAAAGCAAACAGTCTTAGGGCCCAATTTAGAGGGTATCAAATCTTTATATTTTTTATGTCAAACCTAACAAATAGAATATTCCAATTATTTTTTTATGTATTTTTGGGAATTAAATCAAAATATTAACCCAAAAAAAATTAACTTCAAAATTCAGAAATTCAACGATCATAATACGGAATTTAGAAGAAAAAAATAATTTTCCTTTTGAAATTAAGATCATATTGTAATATCATATGACCAAAGATCAATTAGTTACCTAAGCTCAATATAGGAAAAGTTTTCAGATTTAGGAATGTAATCCATCGTTATATATGTTCTTTTATAAAATAGTGTTGCCGCATTGTCACAGAAAAATATAAATTTATAAGAAAGATTTTCTCTAAAATTTTAACGACGAAATTCATGGCAATTTCTTTTTTTTATTTATCTAAAAAATTAAATGACTTTATCAGAACAATAAATTATTTAGTTCACTTGAATAAATTAAAATTAAAAAATCGTTCATAGCTGCATTTTTTATGAAAAAAAATAAGATAATTTATTTTACACTGTTGACAATATAACATTATATGCATATTAAATTTTAACTTTTTGACATTACTGGTAAATTAGAAGAGCTTGAAACGCTGTTGATTAGTAATATAATTACCCAGTTAGGTCAATCAGATTTGATGTTACCAATGGCATAGGTGAATTGGTTGATCACAATCTACTGAAGAAATGAACTAAGAGCCCACAATCCAAAGCACTGTGAGATTTAGAAGTGAAAGAAAAATATGATAGGATAAGCTTGTATAGTCAATTATTAGAGATCTTGCATTTAAAGTGTATCCGATTATCTTTTGTGGCAATCGATTTAAAGCTATCATTGATTTAAAGGAAAAAAATTAGTTACATCAATTTTATTTATAATTTTAAAATAAGATTTATGAATAAAAATTATATTTGTTTAGTATTTATATTTTTATTAAATTTTTTACGAAAAATTTTTTATTTATACTTTTTATTGTATTAACAGATTTACATACACATAATATGAATGCAATTTTTTTTATAATTAATCTAGTATTTCATTAAATATTATCAAATAAATAAAATATTTTTTATTTTTTGAATATTTATATTTATATATACTTTTTAAATTTGATAAACAAATATTTAATTTATTTTAATAATATTTTAAAAAGTATTAAAATGATTGTATTAATAAAATTAACTGCACATCATGTGTCATGTGTACATAAAATCATTAATATTAATAAAAATTTTAATTAAAAATTTAGTTAAAATATAAAATTTAAATATATATATATATATATTTATTTACAAATCTCAATTAAAAATTATAAATAAAATGTAAGTATTAATTTAAAAATAATAATGTGAAAAAAAGAGTAATATACGATTATTAAATTTTACGCTTCAGGTAAAGAATGAGTATTCATCCCTCCTTCATGTTCTTTTGGCAACTGTTCATACCCTTTGGAGTGTTCACTTAATTATTAGTTAAACTTAATAAAGATTACATACTTTACTTTATAATAATATTTAACAGTAATATAAATATACTTATATAAAAATATCAATTAATTGTGAAAAATGTATTTTATGATAATATTTAATAAAAGTATTACAAGTGTTTTTAAAAAACTCAAAAATATCAATTTGATTTAAATTAAATTTTAATTCAAATTAAATACAAAAAATTAAATATATTTTTTTTGTAAAAACAGACAAGAATGAATTTTATTATATCTTATTTTGAATCAATAGCTATTAAATAATTTTAAACTTATGAGTTATTTTAATTTTTTTAAACTTTTTATAATATAATTTTCTAGAAAAACATTTTAGTACTCAAAAAATTTTAAATTTTTTTATGAAAGTAGTTTGAATGTTTCTTTACATATATATAAAATTTAAAGTCAATATTTATTGTATAAGAATTTTTTAATTTAAATATCTTTAATTTTTAATTTTTTAACAAAATATAAATTTAAAAAAATTAAAAAATCAAATGTGAAATAGAACCAAATCAAAGTTTGGGGCTCGAATTAAAAAAGCAGATATGAATTGGAGTTTTTTTTTGGGTAAATATGAAAAAACTTTAAACTATATTTGCCTTTTAATTTGAATCTCGAACTTCAATTTGGCTTAATTTTATATTTGATTTTTCAATTTGATTCGATTAAGAGTTTGTTAAAAAAATTAAAATAAATATTTAAAAAAATTGCCCTTAATAATGAATCAAACCTTATTTTTTAAAAAATGACATAATAGATCATGTTCTTTTGATAATTAGCAAAATAAATCTAAAGCTCTAATATCGTCGAAAATGGGTGTTAAAGCATGGTTAACATTATATTTTTTTATTCATTTTCCCTCTAATTGAAATCAGTAACTTATTTTCTGTTAAATGCTTTTATTTTGCATTTTTTTTCTTTAAAATCGAAGTGATTATCGAGCTTTTCTTCTAAAATAGGGAGTCGTGGATTATAGCCTGATTATTGTGGACAGTCAAAAAGTGATCACCATTTAGTTACATGGAGAGTAAAATTTTAACATTGAACCTCAACTACTATCCATATGGATTTCAAGTTCCATTATGCACTTCTTGGACATATAGGAACCCAAGGAGAAGATTTTGGACTACGTGAAGAATGGCGTAAGTTCGTTAATGTAATTTGGTTTTCAATTGATCGGGTGTTAGGTATAATATCTTTGTTGTCAAAAATTGTATTCAATGTAGATACAAAAAATTCTTATTATAATAATGCTGTAATTTAAATTTTATAATACTACTATGATACTGCACTTGATTCAACTAACCCATATTTACTATTTCAATTAAGAAAAATTTTAATATTATATTTTATTTGATTCAATTATGATGATACTACTATTTCAAAAATATTATGTTTGTTTGAATTTTTTTACTGCAAGTTGTTGCAATTATTGATATTATAGTGTCTATTGCTATAATTATTGATGATCATACCTTGCCCGTTCTTACAATTACTAGTGACTACTTACCTTAGAATAAATTGATTTTATAATGAACTTTTGTCTTCATCTGATGCTCGATGCAGATGCATGGGTTTTATGGATACTTTTAATGTTTTAATCTTTCCAGTTTATAATCGTGGAATGCAAAAAATTACCAAAATTGTTAAGCCAATTAGGGAAGCTCAAAGAGAATGTCAACTTCTCCAAAAGGATTGCTTGTGTTTCTTGGATAATCATTGTGTTGGTAGTAATTCTATATTTTGTATTATAGTGTATGCAACAAGTGTAATAAGTCTTTTGTTTTTGTATTTTGATGTATGAATATGAAACTTGTTATATGATTTAATGAAATGCAAGCTTGATGGATATGCCCCTTGTTAATTCAATATAGTAGATAATGTTTACATACAAGAGTTTACAACATAATAATTTGAATTTTTTGATCCAATAATCAGATTACATTTAACATAAACAAGTATAATCCTAAAATATTTACAAAAAAAATTGAATAATGTATCTTATTGATTCAACATAATTCCCTTATGTTATCAACAGATTCATAAAATTATAATCATTAATTATCGTTATCATCCATAACAAAGTAAAGTAAATCAACCATTCAGATTTTCACAACACTACAAAATAATATTAATAGATAACCTGAGATATCATCTTCATATTCATATCAAATCTAGATACAATCAACTATTTTAACATTCCATGATGGTTTCATCAATTCACATGAAAATCTAAAATCAGTTATAGGTGTTTACAACAAGATACCTGATAATATGACTAGTCACCAGATCAATAAAATATCTATTTCAACATTCCATAATTGTTAAAGTAAAATACAAAAAGTTCACATTGATAGTGACCAAATCATAACACATCATCATTATCTCTTTTCTAATAGTGGACGACTACTGCTGAATTTGGGGGAGTTGTGGCTATCATGGTGTTGGATGTTATTAGTGTACCATTGGAAGATAACGATGCAATTTTTGTTGTAACAATTGATCTTGTTGCAACTCTATCTATTGGCCAGTAAGGTGGTATGCGTTTCTATCTTGGTGGTTTATATTGAGGATAAGTTGGTTTGAGACGTGGATTTGGTTAAGAGGAACTTGGTTGGCTTGGTGAAAGGAATAATGGCATTATTGGTGATGGTACAAAGTGTTAGTGGTGGGGATGTATTTGGTGCATTTATAGTGGTGGATGGCTTTGGGTTACCAAACCACTTTACTATGAATTCATTTGACAGACCTTGGTGGATTTTGACTCTCCAATAGGTCATGCAATAAAGAGAATACCATTACATATCTATCAAATTAGACATTCAACATTAAGAATTAAATAGAACTTACACTCCCACTAGTAGGGCATGATGTCACAAGCATATTCTTGCAAATTTTGTTGAGGTTATCTAGTTTGAAGGCTATATAACCAAATAACAACAATGAGTGTAATTCATATGAATATAATGTTAATATGCAAGATACTTTACTTATCTTGACGATATATTTGGTAACTTAAAACTTATAAAAATGCTTTCACTTTTGGATCTTTTTTTTTTTTTACAAATTAATGGTAATATAATAAATCACAACTCATCAAATAAGCAAGTGACAAATAATCTTTTTTTATTATGTATGTAGTAAAATCAACAAAGCTAGTTAATATATGAAATTTTTTTCTTATGCATATCAACAAAGCTTGTAAGGTATAACTCATAAAATAATGAGTGTCACATGAACTAAATGTACAAACAAGTTACAAATGCATTTCTTTTTCTGCAAATCAACAAAGCAACTCATAAATGAAGTAAATGTACAAGTAAGTCATAAGGTAAACTTTTTCCTATAAATGCAGCTCAATTTAACATACCTATCTCTGTTAAACCATACAAGATCATGAAATATATCTAGGTTGCTTGCATCTTTGGCATGTTATAACTTGATTTTTTCTTGACATCTTTGTGAAACTTCTACTACATCAAGATCTTTTCTTCTTTTTTTTTTTTTTTTGTTAACTAAAGGGTCTTCTTAAAACCAAAGGCTGTATTGGATCCAATCTAACTTGTGACCATAAGTTAGAGCCATTGTAAGGATAAATAAGATGAGAATAACACTTAATATATACTTCTCTCTGTGATAGTATAAATAAACATAATCCTCTATGTTTTGTTTTTGATAAAATACGGTAGAAACAACATGCACACAAGGATACTAGTAAGTTTTCACCAATTATTACTATAACTACGACTTGATAAATCCACCACAAGTCAATCTTCATTTGACCTTACTTAGTACTTGACCTCTCAAACCAGTTAAGCATCTATTGATTACATCTCAACTTAATTTTTGTTTCAAATAGTTTTGTATTTTCAAACACAAAAGCCCTCATACTTTTGCATTTTATCTCTATTCAAATAAATTCTCTCCATTAAGTTGTTTCTAATCTTTTCTAACAATTGAAGAATAGGTTTATCTCTAGCCTTAATAATAAAAGTATTAAATAACTAAGATAAATTGTTCAATAACATATTACGCTTAGCTCTAGTTGGAAACATGCTTAGACTAGTATTTAGAAGGCAGTTTAAATAACCACTTACAAGTCTTTGTTTCCATGCTTTTATTCTTTCTATAGTATTCTTAAACTCCATGTGAGTGATGGCCTTAATAGTAGTGTATATTAAATATCTAAGAAATTTAACTTCAAATAGCTTTTAAAAATTACCATATAAATGGCAAACACCTTATATCAAATCAAGTATAAGCTCTTCAAATGTTAGAATACGGCCTTATAAATGAGAGTGAAGCAGTAAGTTAGAATGGAAAATACACAAGTAAAAAATAAATCAAAATAGATAATAAATTAAAGGAGCATTAACTTCTACTAGTCGAACATAAATGTCCAGCCATAGTCTCTAACAAATCCAATATCAAAAAGTATCATAGTCTCTAACAGATCCAATATCAAATAGTAACAACCATAGAAACCATGTCTAACTATCTTTGGTTTCACCATCAACAACCGTATAAGCAATAGGATAGTTATTATTATTTAAATCTATTCCAACAACAATAATCAACTGACCGTAAGCTCTACCTTTCAAATGATAAGCATCCAAACTGATAATAGTTCTATATCTTTCCAGAAACTCCTTTCTGCTCTAATCAAAGCATACATAAACCTTTTAGAACACTGGATTTGATGTGGAATTCAATCTATCTAAACTCAAAATAAATGAGTTATTAAGATTCTGCTACCTTAACTCTTCGCAATAGTTTCTAAGTCTCATGTACTACTACCCTTCAAATTTATAAATCTCTAACATCACAAACCTTTTTGCCTTTATACAAATTATCTTAGACACATCACATACCAGACCTGCCTTCATTGTTTGCTGCAATCTAGATATCCCAATTTTCGGATCCTTTCTAAAATAATCAAAATATTTGAAAGCTAAAAACCTTAAATTTACTAACTTATTATGGAATGATCTGTTACATTTATGAGTAAGGTAATAGGTTTTCATAGCAAATGACTATGTTTGACCAATTTGTAAGACTAATAGGGTCCATTTACAACCATCCTTGTGCACCACCCTAAGTCTATTGGACTCACCTTTTAAAAACTTAACATTATAACAATTTTCACCCATACTCTATCATAATATCTCTTACCTTACTAATGGACCCAAAATCAGGCCTACCTTGAACTTTGGATTGGCCATATCAATTGCTGCATTAAACTCATATCTACTCTCATTGTTTCCATCCTCATCATTGCTATTTGAAGGGTGTTACCCATCAAAAGAATCAAGTCTAGGCTTATTGGCCTTATCACCATTACCCTCCATGTTATGCCTAGGCACATCATTATTGGAGTACTATGCATAATATCTTCTTCTATTTTAACATCAAAATCATTATTTAAAAAATGTAAATCATCTACATCATTATTAATGTCATCATTTTCACTCTCACCACCATCATCCTCACTTATAACTTCATCAATAAAAACTTGTAGTGCACCACTGCCATCATCCTTAACATGCATATTCCTACCAATGGAAACATGCTCAAGGACTTGTTCATTTGAGTTAGTATTGCCCTGAATCCCAATAGGTTCCTTTATATAAATATGTATATTCCAAGTAACTTTGTTAATGTTACTTTCTATTTCCTTCAACTCGTATTCCATAATCTTGCCAAAAGTAATATAAAAAAAAATAATCTCTCAGCCCTATATCAAACTTCAACCTTTCGTAACATGCTTACAAATTCAACTAAGGAAACTAAATCATTATCAACATCATAAAAAATGGCTACCTGATCTAAACTATATTTTTTATTTGGTTTGTCAACAAAGTAGCCACCTTAGTGTAGATGATAAGTAAAGTGAAAAGCCATATTCAATGTTCAATCCTAAATGAAAAAAATAAAATAAAAATTAATTAACACATTTTCGTGTATTTATAATGCATATCACAACACACATCAAGCACAAGTTATAGAACAGACAATAACACTAGGTAACTAATCTTAACACTCAAACACTAGTCTTAATTAATCTAACCTAACAACAGTCTATAATGAACACCAAAATTGAATATAAAGTTAGGTTCAATTTTTACAATCCTCATATGCAACCTAAAACAATAGATAATCAAACCTATAACATACTCATAAAGTGAACTCACACTAATAAAGTAAAAGATATAATCCATGCCTTTAAAAAGTGGTTCCTTTCGACCTGAAATATCTCTAAATCTTATTACCTTATTTATACAGAAATACATGATATCTAACATACAATCCAACAAGAAACATCATTGGCTAAGACCACTAATTTGTTATCAATGAAAAAGTTATTTGAAACTAACAAATCCATGCATCATTGACAAAAAAACAACTTAATAACCCATAGAATCAAGAATCGCTTACCTAGGGAGAATCTTCCATCGATTGATTACATAAATTCCAGACTTAACTGTGATTATGTTGTGGGTCAAGTGTGGATGAGACTCAAATCTTTATTTGGAATGAAGAGAAAAGACAAAGACTTAGAAAATATTTTGACTTTGACGTTGTAGTTTTGTTGGTGAAATACTTTTTTTATAAAAAAAAACTCAAATTTGCTCATTGTAAACACCAACTACTATTAATGGATGAAATTTCACGTTAATGGAAGGTTTATTTCTGCTTGATATAAAGGAATAATGTTTCCTTTCTCACTTTTCATATATCAAAGTTTGATTCATTAGTAGGGGCAAACTTCATGGTTTTTTTGAATATTTACCAAAAAAATTAAAAATTAAAGATATTTAAATTAAAAATTTTATATAATAAATTTTGAATTAAACTTTTACACAAATATAAATAAACTTTAAATTGCCATTATAAAAAATTTTAAAAATGTTTGAGTCTTAAAAATATTTTCTTAAAAAAATTGTACAATGAAAAGTTTGAAAAATTCATTAAATTTTTTTATGAGTTTAAAATTTCTCAAATTTCAGTTATTAATTTAAAATAGAACATTAAATTGATTAATTTATTTTAAAAAAATTTTAATCAAAAAATGTTTTTAATTTTTTTTTATAGTTAATTTGAGTCAAGTCCTCAAATTGATATTTTCAAAACAAAATTAAACCAAATCCAAATTTAAAATTTAAATTAAGGAACACATAAAATCTATTTTTTTAAGATTTATCTTTATATATATAAAAACCGTGAAACTATTTATAATCATCATTTTTCGTATGTTTTTTATTGGCCTTGAATCCATCTTCATATGCTGCGAGGTCTTAACATTTAGAGACTCCCTATCACTGATCAGATTTTATTACCATTTTTGATAGATATTTTACTATATGTGCATCACTTCACAATTAATGCTTTCTATCTAAATTTATTACATTTTAGTGCCCTTTAAAGAATAGTATAAATATATATTGATGGCATTTGGTCAAGAGGGTAAGAGATATAACTTTTCCAAGGAGTAAGTATTTCAAACATTAAGGTTCCCTAGTTATGCTCTTGTTCATCACATGTAACACTTCCTCTCTCCTTTTTCTTTTTATATCACTGTTTCAATTTGGTTCCCATTGATTTTGACAACTTTTGGTTTCTTTTTGTTTCAGTTGTGGTGTTGAGAGTTGCCAGAAGAGTTGTGGCGAAACATTGCTCCAGCGACCAAGAATGCAAAGGTTCATGTCGTCTAGGCTGCCCTAACTGCGTCTGTGTGGCCAATCATTGTTCTTGCACACAGTTAGAGCCGGACTTCAGAACCCAGCCTGGACCGAGTGCCCAATCATTGTTCTCGCACACACTTTAGAGCCGGACTTCAGAACCCAGACTGGACCGAGTGCCGGCCATGCCTTGAACCTGTAAACATTCCACATGTAATCAGTTTTATGGTTTGAACAATAAAATATTATCAAATTAATTTCTCTATTTTTTTCATTTTTTTCTTTAGGTTTTCTCATTTTGTCTGTTTTTTCAACTTGAAATTAACATGGTGCCCTAAGATTTTTTTTTTTTTTTGTAGATTTTAGTTATATTCTATCTTTAAAGAAATGCTGAAATATAATAACTTAACCAAATTAATGCTTTCTTAAAACTTTTTAAAATTTTTTTAAAAAGAATATACCTCAAATTTTGAAATAGTTTTTTCACAAAAATTAATCAAACCAATTACTTAATCCTTTGACATTTCTTGTAAATTAGAAGAGCTTAAAACATTGTTAATTAATAGCATAATCATTCAATTAGGTCAATCACATTTGATGGTGATTTGGTTGATAGCAATCTACTAAAGAAATCAACAAAGAGCGACAACTAAAAATACTATGATACTTAAAAGAAAAATATGATAGCATAAGCTTATAGTCAATTAGAGATCTAGCATTTAAAGGGTATCCCGTTACCCTTTATAGCAGTCTCTCAATCTAAAAATAAAATAAAAGTAATGCGACAAAAAAATATTAAAGTTAATGCTTGTGGTAAAGGATGATTATTCATCCTTCCCTCATGTTCTTTTGGCAACTATTTATAACCTAAGGATGTTCACTTAATGATTAGTTAAATTAGCAAATCATTTTTTGATTGAATGGTATAAAAGATTTAATGATTTGTTTTACTTAGAGATCTAAGATTTATGTGAGAACATAGGCAATTGAGCTCCTTTCTTTATCACATTCCTCCTTTCCTTTGCAAAAGTATTCATATTTTTCTCTAAAAAAATGATTAGTTAAATTCAATAAAAATGATATACTTTTGCTTTATAATAATATTTAAAAAAGAGTATTCTAAATATATTTATATAAAGATATCAATTAAATGAGAAAAGTTTTGCTTTATGATGATATTTAATAAAGGTATTTTAGCTATATTTAAAAAAAAAAAAAACTTCAAATCATATCTATTTGATATGAATTGAACTTTAATTTAAATCAAATGTGAAAATTTTAAATATGTTTTTTTAACTAAAATGCCTCAAAAAAATGCAAATGAAATTTAACTTCGATTTAAATCAATAGTTTAAATTTAAATAATTTTCACTGGCTACTTTTTCTAAATGTTTCAGACTTTTCATAATAAATTTTTTAAAAATATTTTTTGTATTAAAAAACTAAATTTTTTTTATGATGATAATTTAAATATTTTTTATATTTACACAAATTGAAGTCTAATATTTTTTAAAAAATATGTTTAATTTAAATAATTCAAATTTTTGAATTTTTTTAACAAAATCTAAATTAAACCAAAATGAAAGATTAAATATAAAATTGAACTAAATTGGCATATGAGGTTTGAATTAAAAAGCAAGTATAGTTTAGAGGTTTTTTTTCTTTTTAGGTGAATATCAAAAGAAAAACATTAAACTATATTAACTTTTTAATTTGAACCTAGAGCTTCAATCTAGTCCAATTTTATATATATTTTTAATTAATTCAATTGAGAACTTATCAAAAAAATAAAAATTAAAGACATTTAAATTCAAAATCTTATATAATAAAATTTGACTTAAACTTCTGCATAAATATAAAAAAAAAATCATATTACCATGACAAAAAATTTCAAAAGTTTTTGAGTCTTGAAAAAAAATAAAAATTATATAGTGAGAAGTTTGAAATTTTCATAAAAATTAGCTTATGAGTCTCAAATTTTTCAAATTTCATCTACTGATTCAAGATGGATCCATTTGATTCATTTTTTTTTAGATTTTCGTCTGCAAAAGTACTCTTAAATTGATATTTTTGAGATAAAATTGAAAATTCAAAATTTGAATTAAAAATAAAAAATAAAAAACTATATTTATTCTTCATATATATATATATATATATATATATATATATACTCTAAAATTATTTATGATTATTTTTTTTCTTATTTTCTTATGAGCCTTCGACCAATCTTCATATTTTAGGAGGTCTAACACTAGAGATTCCATCATATCACCGATCAGATTTTATGACCCTTTTAATTCATGCTGGGTAATGGTCCGAGCCAAGTTTGGCCTAAAACTTTATAGCCTATAAGCTCAATTTGACCAATTACTCGATGAACTTTCTAAATTAATGAGTCGAGTTAGTATCATTTATTTTAAAAATATATGACTTATGACTTACTCACGAGTTTAATTTGTTGAGTGTTATGTGAGTAGACTTTAAACGAATTTTATTTGGACTATTTTCGAGTTTTAAATGAGTTTTATTTAAATTTTACATATGTTTATGTAGGTTTGGTATTATTTGAGTCTTATATAAGTTTTATTATATTTTTTATTGAATTAAGTTAATATTTTATAAATTATATTAATTATTAATTTTAAAATAAATAATATAAAAAATTATTTATACATAATATTAAATAAATAATTATATTTAATTAATTAAATATAATTTTAAAAAATTGATGCACATAAAAACTTCTCAATTAAGTTAATATGTACTCGTTCGATCATATGTATTTCTTAATTTTATTATTTAAATAAATATATTTTTAAATTAAAAAATATATAAAATTATATTTATTATACAAATTTCAATATTCAAGAGAATCAATATAATTATATTTATATCAATAAATATTGATATTTATTAATTATTTTATTATTTTTTAATTTTATATTATTTTATATTTTTTTATTCATCAAATCACAAACCTTTAAACATATAAGCGCGTTAATAATAAAATGTATGAAACTCATTTTTGTATCTAACAAATAATGATTATAAACTAATTTAATAACACTTATTAAGATAACACTTATTAATAATTTAATTGAATAAATTTAAAGATGATCAATTTATTAATTTTAATAAATTAATCTGAATATAATTAATTTATTGATTCTAAACTGCTCCAAATATAAGTCGATTGTAATTCATTTTTAGCTTTATTAGAGTACTTCAGATATAATTCGATTGTGACCTAATGATTAATTTTAATGAATCAGTCAGTTTCAAAATTTTATGCTTATAATCTGACTTATTTTTAAATAAATAATATTAACTCAACCTTATTAATAAATAAACTGAACATAAATTGAGCCACATGAATGGTAAATGGATCAGTTCATAAACCATTAGTTAAATGATAAAGTTGACTTTTAGGTAAATTTTTTATTGTATGTGCATCACTTTTCATTTAATGCTTTTTACCTAAATTTATTACATTTTTAATGCCCTTTAGTGAATAGCATAAATATTCATTGATGGCATTTGGTCAAGAGGGTAAGCCATACAACTTCTCCAAAGCAGCAAGTGTTTCAAACAGTACTGTAAAGAAAAGAAAATGATGAAAGCTTCAGAGCAATCAGGTTCCCTGGTGACGCTGTTGTTCATCACATGTAACCCTTCTTCTCTCCCTTATCCTTTTTATCTCACTGTTTTCAAATTGGTTCTCATTGATTTTGACAATTTTGGTTTCTTTTCGTTTCAGTTGTGGTCTTGGGAGCTGCCGGAACAGCTGTGGCTAAGCATTGCTCCAGTGACCGAGAATGCATAAGAGCATGTCGTCTAGGCTGCCCCAACTGCGTCTGTGTGGCCAATTATTGTTGTTGCACAAACTTACAGCCAGGACACAGAACTCAGCCTGAACACAGAGTGCCGACATTGCCTTGAACCTGTAAAATACACCATATGTGATTAGTTTTATGCTTTGAACAATAAAATAGTGCCAAATTAATTTCCGCATTTCTTTTTATTTTTAGTTTTTTTCAAATTTTTAAGTGAAAATAATGTTCTCTTTTTTAAGAAATATGACTCACAACTATTTAATTATTTATAATATCATTTAAATTTTTAAAAAATATCAACGCTAATTCAGATTAGGAGGTATTCATTATGTCATTTGAGTTCTTTATTACGAAGAACTTGTTGATGGCTTATTCAGTAATAAATTTGGTAATGATTTGCTCAACAATAAATTGAGGTTGTTGAAGAATTCAAAATTTGGTAAGAGTAAATGGAAAACAAATTATGCATATGTAGGCTTCCTTAAGTTTCAAATTAGATACAACTAATTCAAAAGACTGATGTTCATATCAAGCAGGCAAATTTAATGAAAAATTAAACAAAAGAATTATTTTTAACATTTTTTTATTTTTTTAAAACAAAACATATTCTTAGTTTGAGAAAATTTCTGAGCAAAGTTTGATGGATTAATTTGGATGATTCCTTGTCTACTTAAATTGAATTATGTTGGTTGAAGATTTGTCAAAGAATTTATAAATATAAAAATATATATAGAGAGAGAATAAAATGCCCCAAATCCTCCCTTTTTTTGTTTTTTTTTTTTTTTTTGCAGTTTTAATCTTTTGATTTCAAAATGAAGTCCAAACTCCATAGTTACTCTCCTCAATCATTATCTAAATATATTATTTACTAAGATTATTAACTTATTATTTTACTTTTGCATTACCCATTCTTAGTTTTTGATCTTCAACTTTGTCAAGAAACATTATCTTTAAAAAAAAAAATTGATGCTTGCTATTTAAAAATAATTTTTCTTTAACAAATTGAGCTTAATTTTCAGCTAAAGCAACATTCTCAATCTCATTTTGCAAAATTAGGATACTCTATGTTTTTTTTAAAAAAAATAAAAAACTGAATTGACAAAAATAATTTCCATTAACACATAAAAGTTTGTTTTACAACTTCTCAAAACTTAAAAAGAAGGAATGTACCTCAAATTTTGAAACAATTTTTACCATAAATTAATCAAAACCAGTTTAACAAACCAAAGAGTGTCTCCAGCCCTACAAGGCCACAACCATGAAGGAAATGGGGATTCCTAAGTGCCTCAGTCTAAAAACCACACATCAGAAGACTGGTGCTGAGTCACAAATGACCATTCAAACAGTATAAACAGATTGGACGCATTGCACTTACACACTTCTTCCAATGAATTCCAACATATTTTCCAGTGATTTATCAGAACAATGTGACAATGTTCAATCATTCTTCAAGAGTACGTTTCTTTCCCACTGAATTATATCATGTAGGCAACTGCTTGTGCAGAGAGCAATGGAGTGAGAGAGACAACACATACTATATAGAATCAAAGATAAGAGACAGTTCATAACATCCTACATATACTCAGATAGCAGCGAAAATCTGCACAGCCAAAAATATTTGTCTAATAGCCAACATTTCCATCAATACAATTTCATAACATACTCTGCTATCATAAAGAAAAATCCTCAGACAGAGAAGAATCCACGTTAGTTTGACCCACTTGGAAATTGGAAACTATATGATTGAGGCAGCCAGTAATGATACAAAAGTAGGCCTTCACAGCATTACTTCTCCACAACCTGCTTCAGAAACAACAAGTCTATTAAAACTGGAAGAAGAAGAAGAAGAAGAAGAAGAAAGAATTGTAGAAACAAGCATTGCTACCATGAGAGGCTTGCCAAATAAGGGTAAAACATGCCTGCATAAAAATTGTTGCTGTATTAAGTTAATTTTAATTTTCAAAGTTGCTGCTATAAAGTTTCTAAGGAATCTCACATACATAAGCACACTAACCCTATGAAATAACAGGAAAAAAAGGAATAGGTACTCCTAAACTTGCAAATTTCCTGACAGAAAACTAGAAAATGATAAGTAAATTTAGGGTACTTGAGTGATTACACGTTGATTCATATAGTAGCAATTTCCTTATTGATGACACAATGACCAAACCTCTCATGTACAGGGTGTGGAGGGAGGGGGAGAGAGAGAGAGAGAGAGAGAGAGAGAGAGAGAGAGAGAGAGAGAAAGGTGGGCAGGGGAGAGAAAGAGGTAAGACAGGAATCAGGAGATCTCACATTGATGGTTAGGTAGACTTAGCTCCTTAGAAGGTATAACAACAGTTGCCCATACTCTTACGTCCTAATTATAGGAATGAATTAGAAAATTATATAACATCCGTCTTGATGAAAACTTAAGGATCATGAATGAAAAAGAGTAAAAAGAAAAAAGGCTTCCATATATATATATATATCTCCATATGCAGAATAAGTAGAATATTTTCTGAAAATCCATAAATAACAAAAACCAAGCCCTAGCCTATCATCTTCTCCTTCCCACCCTATATCCAACAATCTTTCTGCATGTTCCCAACCAACAAATACAGCTGAATCACCAAATGTTGAACAGCTAAATCACAGTTTACCCCAATCCTCCATCCATATACCAATCAGACTCTCCAAAATGCATGAATCAGATCAACAAGGACTGCGATGATAATGTGCTTAGCCAATAGTATGAGACATCTAAAGCAGAAAACTAGAAACATCACTCCTTGTTTAGCTCTACCATATTTGGTGTAGAAGAATCCTGAATTCTGCTCCAAGTCAGATGGAAAGACCAAAACAGGTTCAGCATACTGCTCAGCTACTTACCAGTATATTCAAATTTATGGCTCCAGTTCTCCCATACCTTACAACCCAAAACCCTCAATTTTTCAGCCAATCCCAAACTATTTTTCTTCTCATTTTCTTCTCTCCAATTGACCACTATAGGAGCGTGTGTTTCCCAATTACTTGTATCTTGATGAAGTAATGTTCTTCCCTATTGTATTCTCACCAGCTGTCGGAGAGAACTACAACTTGCTGAAGCATTCTCAAAATTCAAGAATCATTTTTAAGGGGTCAAACACGGACTTCAGGCAGAGAGAAAGTATTTCACTTGAATGTAAAAGGCAATAATTAGAAGATTTTCATGTAGAACTTAAAAGGGGGTGCATTTGCAATAAATAGCTTCATATCCCCCAGCTTTTGAGTTATTTTTTGCTAGCAGCTCCTCCCGAAGTAAAGGTAATGCAAATCATATCCACCTTAAAGTAAGTTGATTTGTCTTAGCCATGTATCATCACATAGTACTTAATAAAGCAACAACTTCATTACCATGTAAGACATTGGAGAGAAACAAAGCCAGTTTAAAGACAAGAAAACAATAAACAAGACAGCATGAGTGGGACAAGAACAAGAAAGAATGACTATCAGCATTCAGCACTAGAAACTATCTCAACCTGCTTGCCGACATAATGACTGACTACCGAATGTTCTCTCTCCCTTTAGCGGCAAAACAACACGAATGGAAGTTGTAGAATTGCCACTTTGTCAGAAACAAGTGATAAGGAACTTATCACACTGCACAAGGGCCATGGTCCACAGTTCCTATCAAAAGTTAAACAATCTGATCATGGGCCATGGGTGCTTTTAATAAGAGAGCTAATCTTCCAAATGGAAAATGTCTGAGAGTAAAATAATTAAATTTTAGAACTCAACTCGATTTGACCTTGTTAAACATTTCCCAACTGTTTTTGCATAACGGAACAACAAAAGTAATAATCATCTTCCAATTTAGCTATGAAATTCTATTGTAATTGTAGAATTTCAACAAAATTCTCACCAGCACATACCATAACTTCTTATATGTTCCCATTAAAATATACTCAAATTTACAACATCAGAACTCCCAAGCTAGAGTGCTAATAACAACACAAACAGGAAACATTAACCACAAAGATTGACACAGTTGTTCTTCACAGCAATTAAGGCCACAAATCATCTAATCGTAAGTAGGTGTCGGTCAAAGGAGACAGCTTATTAAGTGTTTAGAGTCCTATTATATTGTGGATGGGACCGATGCAGCGTAGTTGAAGAAGCCCCAAACTGTTAAGTAGGCACAAAATATTTTACACACCCTAAACACTCTAAACAAACTATAGATATTTTCCTATAATTTTATAGCTCTCAAACTCCCACATACTTCAAAAAAGGGAGCATAAGGTCCTCCAGAATAATATCCAACATCAGGTCCCCTAAAACTGGAAACATTTAGTTCTTGATGAAGTACCTCCCTGAGATAAATTACAATATAGTGGTGCTGCGTTTAATAATGTTCAACCAAAATATAGACGGAGCAGAGTCCATAAAAATGCCTTTAAGAGGTTTCAACAAACTAAAAGGCAAGTTGAGTGCTTGATGATGCACAACACAAATGCAGAAAAATCGTGTTATTGCATATGCTGGAAAAGAATCAGAGCCAATATAATTATATAAAGCAAATGTACTTAATCGTACAAATGTTATGGCAGATAGGCACAATGAGATGCAGCCAAGATGCTCCACACAAGCATTCAGTCCAAAATTACATAACCATCAAATTACACCCAACCAGAAGCAAAGATGTATTGCAAAAAGAATAGTAGAGCAAAAACCATAATTACATAGAATTCAGGTCAGAATAGTAGATGCATTAACAGAAAATGTTAGGGCAAACACATTTGAGGGCATAAACAGGCAAGCTGAACAGATTCAAGTTGCTCAAGTTTCCTATAAAAAACGAGCATGGAATAGTGAATAACAACAGAAAACTTATTTCTACACTGATAACTGAAAATATAGAGCAAAAAAGTTCACAAGAATCCAAATTTCAAAACACAATCACCCAATCATCTACAAGATAAAGATGAGAGTACAATTACCAAACATCATAAAGTTATGCACACAACAACAGACATTCTGTATTTCTATTGCAACAGACCAGTCCAATGCTACCAGACCGATTGGAATAATTATTGTGACATAAGATAAAAACGATTGATAAACTACCATCAATCAATCAATTATTATGACTATCCAATCCAACATTCACATATGATCTAGAGAGCTAACACACCAAAATCAGAAAGGGGCAAGGGGAGGCAGGGTTACCAACCTAATCACTGCTGCTGTTGATTCTGCTGCTGGTTCTGAGGATTTGGTGGAGCTGGCATGCCAGGGCGTGGTGGAGCAAAAACAGGGACACCACCAGGCGGAGGGGGCATTCCTGGACGAGGCGGAGGGGGGGCAGGCATGCCAGGCCTCGGTGGTGGAGCTGGAGGTCCTCTCATCATAGGAGCAGGAGGTGGAACCATCGGTCTCTGCCCATATTGCGGTGGTGGCACTGGGAACTGCTGAGGTGGCCTCACACCAAAAGCTGGTGGTGGAACCTGGGGAGGTGGTCCCCGCAACATTGGCTGTGGAGCTTGTCCAGGATACCCAGGCTGTGGGATCTGGCCAGGGGGCCGCATCACGGGAGGACCACCGGCGGCACCTGCTGGATAAGTCATGGGTGGGGCGGATAGCTGTGGGACTGGCGGGCGCGAGATCTGCGGCTGCATCATGCCAGGAGCAGGACCACCTACGCCTCGGACGGGCCCAGCAAGGCCCGGCTGGGCTTGAACGAGGGGGGCCGTGGGGATACCCCGTCCAGCGGCCCGGCCAGCACCAGGGCCGGGGATGGCGGAGGCCGAGACAGCCTTAGCGCGAGACTCCTCGGGAGGCGGAGGGCCCTCAACAGTCATGGAAATGACCTCTTCACCGCGTAGGAGGACGAGGCCAAGGGTCCGACGGTCCTCGCGCTCCTCGTTGTTCTTCTTGCCCTTTGCAGGAGGGAGCTTGCGGAACTCCTCGCAGTCGCCCAATACGAGGTTCATATGACGGTCAAAGGCCATGAATTTTCCCACCAGCTGCCGTCCGTCCTGGATGGTAACACGCATCCTGTAATTGATGAACTGCAGCATCTTCGAGCTCTTGGACATCGACATTGTCGCAGATTTCTGGGTTTCTGCCACAACAGTCAGTCAATCTTCAAGTAGACCCAGAAACTGTCAAGGTTTCGCTCCCAGAGGGAGACTACAGAACTAGGGTTTGGGTTTGTGTGGGTGAGAGTATGGTTTTGAAATATTTCGGGAGGGTGCAAGATGAAACTTACTAGGGTTTTGGGTTTTTAGCGGTTTGCCCTGTTTGGTTCGTACTGGGCTTCAGTGGACTACAGTAGCTCCTCCGCTCGGCTCTGAAACTCAAATAAAATCAATTTTATAATAATATTCATTCCATTAGATTTATATTATCAGTTAATATTTATTTACACTATTCTTTGTTATGATTTTTTCACTAATTTTTTTTAATACCTGTGCTAATGTATCAAAAGATTAGGAATTAAGTAAATATAAAAATTAATAAATATTTTAAAGTAAAAATATCATAAAAATATTATATTTAATTTACATAATAAATTAAATTTTTATATTCAAAAAATAATATTATAAGTCTCCAAATAACAAAAATAGCATATAGAGCTTTCAGATTTAACACTATTATAAATGGATGCTGATGTCAAGAGCATCACTATATTTTTCTTATCATTATTTTCTTTCAAATTACAATAAAAATTTACTTAGATGTGACACCCTCATCTTTAAATCAACTCAAAAATTATTGAAATTAATATCCATTTGAGCATTATGATTTGATTTCATCTTAAATTGAAATTTTAAGTTTAAAAAATTTTGATTTTTGTTATAATATTATCACTGATGCAGAATTTTAAATTACAATGTCGCTTTGTGTTTGTGTAGTTCAAAGATTAGACTAAATATTTCGTAAATATCAAAGAACTTAAAGAGAAGATTTTGACATTGTGGGCGAAATGAGATAATATTTTTGATGTTTTTGGTTTAACTATTTAAAGCATTTATCCATTAGATTTGAGCAGCCGAATTCAAAATATGATTTTCTTTGATTATTTTTGCATTAGTAAGTTAGTTTGATCGTAAAATATTGGTTACATTTTTGTCCAATGATCATGCTAACCATGAGTTTCAAGAGAAAAATTTGTAATTGTTGTGATGTGTGTTATATTGGACAGTGAAGTAGTTTTATCTTATTTACATAATGTGTGAAAAGATTATGCTAATTAATCAAGAATTAGTTTATGTAAGTGTAATTAATTATTTAATATTGACATTTGAGTGAAAATCTTATTATAACATTTATGAGTCTTTTCTTACAAGTTATGTGTATTAGATTATGCTTTTTTTTTAAATCATAATTTGACTTTGATTAAAGTATTATTTTAATGTTGTTGTAAAAGTTTTGTGAGTATTTTCAATAAAATGATGTTCTGACTTATAATCATAGAATACAGGTGTTACCAAAACTGCTATGTTAAGTGTGAAAGTTATAAGATAAGATCACATTGTATATAAGAGACTTGTTATTCTTAGATTGTAACTTGTAGTATATTGGTTATTAGGAGTAATAGAGAAAATTGGTGCAAAAATAGGAACTACATTGTTTTCAAAAGGGGTGAACTTATGTGATTGATCTTATTTATTAGATTTTTAAATTTTTGAATCTAATTAATGGATAATGTATTAACTTATTTTGCAATATACAAAACAAAGGATTGTGTTTTAGTAATATATTGATAATAGATTTTCATGATTTTTAATGATTTGTAATGCATAATGTGTTAGCAATGATATTATTTATATGATTTCATGGATTTTCAAGCTTTATGTTTATTTAGTTTGATGTATTAGTAATGAATAGTGTAATTCAACACACTTGAACTCAGATCTTGTGGCCAGCAGTATTTAGCATAGCTGTTGTGCTTAGCAGCATTTACCAAATTTGTTCATGATTAAAATTCATTCATTTATTCATTCATTGCAGCTACATCTTTGACATTATTGCTTTTCAAAATCTATACAATCTAGAATAATATCTTGAATATTATTACTTTTCAAAATCTATATAATCCAGAATAATATCTTGAACATTAATACTTCCTAAATTCATTCATTTGTTCATAATCAAAATTATTCATATGACTAAAAAAAATAACTGCAACTGTTCATAATCTAACAATGACATATGATCTAGAAATTTTCAAACCCAGAAAATATTTCAAAATACCTAAATTTTTAAGTCTGAATAGAGAAAGAAGTAAAGTTTGTACTTTTTAAATATGTTGAAGACTAGACCCAATAATGATAATGTCGTCAATGTAGACCAGTAAAGCAATGAAAGATTGTCCTTAATCCATGGTTAATAAAGAATAATCTGATTTAGAGGTAATAAAACTACATTGAATCAAAGTCGAGAGAACTTGGTATACCATTGTCGATAAGCTTGCTTGAGACTACAAATAAACTTGTGTAATTTGCAAACTAGTTTCTACCTAAGTATCCTAGATGATTGTGATGTCTAATATCTAGAAGGAAAATTCATATAGACTTCTTCAAAGAGATCTCTACTAAGGAAAGCATTATTAACATCAAATTGAATTAAATGACATTGCTTTATACTTGCAAGGGCCAAGAGCACTTTCACTATCACTAATTTTGCAATAGGAGAGAAAGTCTCAAAAAATTCAAACCTTCTTATTGAATGTAACCTTTGGCAACCAAAAGAGCTTTATAATGTTTAATAAATCCATTGGGTTTGTATTTAATCTTGAAAATCCATTTGTAGCTAATAGAATGTGCACTGAAAGGAAGAGTAGTTATAGACCATGTATTATTGAGATCCATGTTATCCAACTCTACTTGCATAGCAGCCTACATTTTGGTTACTTGATGGCTTAAGAGAAATGTTGAGGCGCATAACAAATAGAAACATTAAGAATAAAATTCTTGTATGCTAGAGGCAAGGAACTATAAGTAAAAGCTTGTTGAACCAGATAAAAAATTGATTTGAAAACACTATAATTATCTATGAAAAGGCTATAGTGATAATCTCTCAAACAAGATGATGATTTGGAAATTCTAGTAGTATGCTTAAGAGGGACTCTAAAATTAACATGTAGATCTTAACTAGCAGATTATTCAGTGTTGAAAGGTTGTAACTGGGAGATATTGGTAGGTGAACTTAGTTAAAGCTTAGGACATAAATGTTGTTCTATATAAAAAAAATGACTGTCGAATAAGCAACTCTACATTGACTAAAGCATTAGGTAGAACCAAGTTTGGAAAATGATCAATAAGGTTGTCATCCAATAAGGTTGTCATCTAATGTAGTAACATGAAAAGGAAACACATGCTCATGAAAAACTATATCCCTAGATTTGAAAAACCAACAAGTGATAATTGTAGAATTATTTGATTTTACTAACCTTTGGGATGCTATCAAACAAGCTCGATGAATTTATCAATTGAATTTTGATAGACGAAGTAATAGTTTGTAGCACTGGTATAATTTATTAACCTGATATCATGTTAGCTTAAATAAAAAGTAATGAATTCAAGGAAAAAAAAGAAAGTTGTAGAAATAATAAAGTCAAAAGATTGTATGTATATGTCCTGTGTGATCACTTCTTAATATAAATACAAAACCAATCTAATATTTTGTTACATTATCGTGCTCTTATTTTGAAAACCCAATATATCTTGTTAGTTGTCCCAAATAAATTTATTTTAAACAAAAAAAAGTTTTTTTCATTGTTATTTCTCAACTTAAATAGCTTGTCAATCGAGATAATGTTTTTTTTAATTTTTGTTTATATTTTTTTAATAAACAGATGATAAATGAGATTAAATTTTCCTCTAGGATGATATTTAGAGTATAAACACAATTTCAGTCAACAGAATTTCATTTGAGTTGGGACCGATGCTGCTGCTTTCGACGCCCTGCCTGCCATTGAATTTCAGGCTTTTTGGTGATTTTGCTTTTTCTTTTTTAAGACATAAAAAGAATTGGATAATTGTAAAGTTAAATATTTACAATATTTGCATAATTTTGAATATATTTTTTATTTTTATTTTGCACTTATATTAGTTTTAAAAAATTGAATTTTCACCGATTATAAAATTATCATACGAAGGCCAAACCAGTAACCAACGTCAGCGTCCTCCTCTGCGTATTTTTGCATTTTTCTTGTAACTGGTAACTACCGAGAAAAAATAAAAACTTTATTATTGTCGTTGTGAAATAGAGGGAGAGGAAGGGTGTCTAGTTGGAGATCAATCAGATCTAGAGCAGCGGCAATGGCAGGCACACCAGCAGCGCCAGATCACTTGTTTGCTCTCAGAAACAACTTCTCGTTGGGAGCGTATCAGGCCGCCATTAACAACAGCGACCTCCCCAATCTCTCCCCAGAAGATGCCGTTGAGCGCGACTGCCTTGTCTATCGCTCTTACATCGCCCTTGGCAGCTACCAGGTCCTCCTTATTTTCTTTTGCTTCTCTTCTCCATCGATACAATATTTGTTAGTGAATTTTCAGTTTCATTTTTAACTTAATTTTTCTATATCTTTTTCCTTGGGTTCTCAGCTTGTGATCAATGAAATCGATGACTCGGCCGCCACTCCTCTCCAGGCGGTGAAACTGCTTGCTTTGTATCTCTCCGGCACCGAAAATAAGGTAATTTTGGGGGATCTAGGGAACTTCAAATTCATTATGTCGATTTGAGATGTCTTATGTATATACATATGCATGCTTCTTGATTTCGAAATAAGATCTGAATTGTTGAGAAGTTTGCGCTCAGCCATGATGAATCGAGGTCTTCTGGAACCTAATACCAAAAAATGGAACTTGAAAGAACGACTTTGAATTGAGCCTGGAAAATCAAACTCTTACATATTTGTTTCGGTTTAGATTTCTAGATGTGAGCTTTCTTTTCTTTGTTTCTCTCTCTCTCCCTCTCTCTCTCTCTAAAGAAGGTAGTCCTTTTGGAATTGGATTTCATAGGCTGCATCTCAGTTCATAGATCCACACACACCCACAAATAGATACATGGGAGTGGGTTCCTCACTTTGGCTAAACAAAATGTGAGCAAAAATGTTAATTTAGGCAAGATCTCTACATTTTTATTTTAAACATGGTTGCTGTGTATTTAGTTTCAAACACATGGAAATGATGTCACTGATGGCTTTGTGAATTGTACAGGAATCCACCATTTCAAGCTTGAGGGAATGGTTGGCAGATCCAGCGATTGGAAATAATGCTATTCTGCGGTTAATTGCTGGGATCATATTCATGCATGAAGAGGATTATAACGAGGCATTGAAACACACCCATGCTGGAGGGACTATGGAGCTGTAAGTCTCATTTGTTTTACGTTTTACTTGAAGTCTAAGTTTATTTTATTCAGTCTAATTGTTGGATTTCAAATAAAGGGCCATATGCTGGTTCTTTCTTCTTCTTTTTGTTCCTTTTCACCTCTCAGTCTATCACTAATCATCCGGCTGAAGGATACTTAATTGTGTTTTATGTAATTCTAGGCTTGACATAATATAAAGTCGAAACTAGAAATATTCAGGAGCTATACATAGCATCATTTCATGTTAAAGTCCATGTATATTGCCATCTCTTGTTAAAAATATTGTTGCTTATATTCCTTCCATTAAAACTTTCCAGATTGAGTTTGGTGGATTACATATAAAGGATTTTGAAATATGTTTTTAGTTAGAGATGCAAGAAAGAGTTGAGAGTGACGAAAATATCAAATAATAGAACATTGGTGTTGAATCTTTTACATTGTTGTTTGTCCAAATGGTAAAGGGCTTCTATTTTATGCATCAGGCTCAAATTTTATTAGTATCTTACAGCAGATGCATCTGACTCCACTAACCTAATCTTGAGTATTTGTATCGTATCAAACTGCACCTCCTATTAAGAGCATTGTCATCACTGGGTGAACTTCAGCTCATCTACCTTTTGCAATATGCCACAAATCGTCGAACTATATATTGTACTTTATGAAAGGGAAAAAGCAAACTACCAGCATTTATGTGAGCCACAAAGCAACATTTATTTATTGATGGAAAACTCAAAAATTGGAGTTGGATTGATAAGTCATGCTTTCCTCCATCTGTAAGAGGTATTTGGTAGCTCTTGTTCTTCTTGGGTTGCATCATCGGAAGAGGTTACCATGTTTGGTTGAGGAGGTTTACTTCTTCTTGTGTAGTTCATTCATAAGTATGATACATAGTGAATCAGGTGCTATTTCTCTGCCAATCTTAACTAGCACATCTTCTTTTTCCTTGCCCACCATTGGTTGGTAGGATCTAGCTTGAGTTAGTAGTCTGATTGGTAGAGGTGATTCATTTACATCTCAGAATGTGGCATCTTAAGGGGCGGTGCAGGTGGAGGAATCAGAGGATAGTGATGCTGAGAGGTGTAAGGACTCGGTGAACTCAAATACTGTGTCAATTACATCTCCTGAATGAAGCTCAATGGAGCTTCAATTACTTTATTTTCTGCTCATACTTGATTTATCCATGTTTCTTGTTGTCTCTAATCCTAAGTTGTTAGTGCATAAATCCTAAAAGTTTTGAGGTTCGGGGGATCAGGACACTTTTTTATAAATGAGGAAGATGTATTAGACTTTATAGAATTACTTAACAACATAGTAGGAGGGTACTTGTAAAGGTTGCACACCCTTGGTGCCAATTAGATGATACTTGTACTTTTGTTTCTGATCAAAAAAAGGTGCACAAGTCCTAAAAGGCAAGGAGTTTGCAATGACTAGATTAGGAAGCCAATGGTTTGTTCACGTCAGCAATAAGAATTTCATTTTGACTTCATTTCACTAAAAGATTATGCTGATACTGGAAAAGAATGGTGGTTTTATGAGAAGGTCTAAGTTGGTGAATTGCAGGGAATTGATTCCTTTAAATCAGATACTGGAAAAGAGTGGTTTTATGGGGTCTAAGTTTGTGAAATGCAGGGGATTGATTCTTTTAAAACAAATAATGACAAGCTTAAATTGTTGTTCTCCTTTTTCATTTTGTTTATGGAATAGTTATTCCAATTGTTGAAAGAATGTCAATGTAGCAAGTGAACAAAATTATTTTTCTGTGGATAAATTTGTTATTTGCTGGGAGAAATTCTGTCCAAAATTTTTCAAGATATATGGATTGGAATGATGAGGTGTACTCTTGGCTTCTAAACTGTTATGGACGAGCCACTCAATTTGTTATCTACAAGAGATAAATGCTGAGTTTTGCATCTTGTCCAAATCTTAAACTTGAAGTGTATTTGTTCTCCTTCTACAGGCATGCACTGAATGTGCAAATATTCCTCAAGATGCACCGGTCAGACTATGCTGAGAGACAGCTTAGAGTCATGCAGCAGATTGATGAGGACCACACACTGACTCAACTTGCAAATGCATGGTTGAATCTGGCTGTGGTAAGTAGTTTTCTCCATTTTCTATCGTATAATTTTAAAACCATTGGCCTTACAAGAGATGCACTGTTCTGTTGAACCAGGGTGGTTCCAAGGTACAGGAAGCTTATCTCATCTTCCAGGATTTCTCTGAGAAGTATCCAATGACTAGCTTGATTCTGAATGGGAAGGCTATTTGCTGCATGCACATGGGAAATTTTGATGAAGCTGAAACACTGTTGCTTGAAGCACTAAACAAGGCAAGAAAACCTGGACTCATTCACTTTCCAAAGATTTTGATTTGTAATCCCCTTCAGTTTTTATTTATTTTTTTCAAAGCTACTTGAACTGGATTTGCAACTGTTCTAATGCTTTATAATCCTACATAAGTACTTCAAAATGTGTCTACAATCCAAAAATGAACACCCAATTCATACTGGATTATATTAGTTTGATGTTGCATGTTCAAAAATGATCTTAAATTTTCTTGAATGACTGATTATTCTCCTATCTAACTTCTTAATTGTGGCACCTAAGATGGTCCCCTTAATTTGTGTAAGTTACTGATATTGTTTGGTGATTGCCACAGGATGCAAAAGATCCAGAAACTCTGGCAAATCTGGTTGTTTGCAGTCTTCACCTTGGTAAATCATCTTCACGTTACCTCAGGTATAGTAGCTTCATCTCTATGTTATCTTTTGCACTCTTTTTTTTCTTTTATCAGAAACATTATGTGTATAACTATATATTAAAAAATTACAAAAGGCACCAAAGGGGTGCCACCAATTTACACATATGGTTAGCTATTCAGATTTTAGAGGTTAGGACATCTATGAACTCTGCAAAGTCCTCATTTATAAAAGAATTCCCTGTTCCCCACACCTTTTAACATGTTAATTTGCCTATTTCTAGCCATAGCAAGAGGTGTTTCTACCCTTCAAAATCTTTCTTATTCCTGGCCCTCCAGACTAACCAAAAAATGAGAAGAGGAATCAATGCAATTATATTTCTCGTGTTTGGAGAAATGGAAGCCTGCCCTATCTTTTATCTCAGCCACAACTGACCCAGAAACTACCCAGTTGAATTTATCTTTTCAGATAAACAGCATGAATGCAGCTTTTGCAAACATGTCTTAGTGAGTGCCTCCTGAAAATATAAATATTGGGAAGTTCAATTGTGTGTTCAATCAGCCAACATATTCTGTCAGTGTTCTAGCCGCATTTATGGTGTCCGACACACTTGAAATATATGACAATTTCAGTTTGCTTGTGTGAGTGTTTGGATTCTTAATATTTTCACTGGAAAGTCTGAGTTTCATTTTTACAATGGACTTTTGCATTAGCTGACCCAGTGTTCTTCATGATACCTGGCTAGAAAAGAAGCAAGCTGTTGTTCTTGCAAAAAAATGTTCACACATTTCTGCAAAATGAATTCATGATCTTCAACTGAATGCCTTTTGCTTGAGAAGAGGTGCCATTTTCTTGTTCACTGAAGCTCAAACAGGAATTGAGTTAGATGATCTAAGATTTGATCCTTTGTAAAGATTAGAAACAATGCAAAATAGCAACTTTTTTATTGAGCTGTTACCAAGAGGGATTAGGAACATATGTTTTTACCTTCTCTTTTTTTCTGCTGATATTTGAATGTATCAAAGCCTTTGGTTTCAATTCTATCAAAAATTAGGAGTCTCATGATATGTATTCTATTGAATGACGTTCACTATGATCGATTCGTTTGCAGCCAATTGAAGCTTTCACATCCCAACCACATGCTTGTTAAACGTTCATCGTCTGCTGAAGAGAACTTTGAAAGAGCAGTCCAATCAGTTGCTTGAAGACTTGATTGTAGTTGGAGAAGTGAATGTTGCTTTTCGGGCTTAGCAAATTACTTTTTGACAGCTATCTTCTGGTTTTGTATCCTACAAAGAAATACATGAGTGAATGGGAAGATGGTATTCGTTGACAGATTTCAAACTTGATTACAAGGGGTATATCATGAGCTTTACTGTTGGACAAATTATATCTTCATGTATCAATCTTAGGTATTTCATTTATAATGCATTTGATACTTTTGCAATTTATTTTACCTTAGCTGTAATTGCAATGCTGTGGCTATGGTGCAAGTTCCAGGTTATGTTTAGATGTGGACACTATTGGTGAATCTTGTGGTTGGGTGAAATTATGATTCTCTTAAAATGTTTCTCGTTAGGTAGTAGTGAAGCTTCAATTGTGCTGAAACAAATCAATTTCTGCTGCTGAACAGATCTTAATTCTACTTATTGGTGATTACAATTTTAAGTTAAATAATTGGCACGTTTGCTCTATAGAGAAGTTTGAGATTCAATCGTCAGTGACACTGCTTCAGTACTTCATTCTTTTGGTCCCTCCTGTTTTTTGCCTTCAGGGAATCTCATTTCATCATTAAAATATTTGTATGTACCGCAAGGCGCTTTCGATTTCCTTTTTTCTTCTATGTTATTAAAATTTATGACGGGATTTAAGAAGAAACTAAAATGAGGAAGTGGGTGCAGGTAGTAAAGTAATTACGGTGTCAGGATCTTGTAGGGAGAAGCATATTTGGAAGGTATACATGAACAAACATGAGCTTTAATACCTTGTTCTTTTATATATCTAACATGCAAAATTTCACAAATTAGATTAATAAATATATGTAGATTAATGATTTATATTAACTACTATTGTTTAATTTGTCTATCTACACCTTAAAAAACTGTTTTTTATATAATAATTTGTCAAACTTTCATGTATTTTTCTTAAAATAAACACTATTAACAATCAAAATGAGTAAATGAGATGAGGAACCAGAAATGAAAGGCTATAAAAAGCGGAAGCAAACTTAAGAGCTATACCTGCACCTCGGCACCAATATTATTAAACTATCATCTGTTTGAATACATGTAACGAATGGCTGCTCCCTACACCTACCCCATAATATAACTGAAATCATAAACCAAAACAAATATATCTATATATATAATAATAATAGTTCATCACTCTACAGCCCCTCTTCTATACACAGGTAGAAGTCCGGCTGTGGTGATCTTCTGTCACTTCTCTGCCATGGAATTCTGTGAACTTTTCAAGAAGCCATCGCAGAAGAGGATGAGCCATACCCATCACGATGCATCTTCTGCCATCTCCAAGCAATCTCCAAACTCTCTTGAAGATTAGTGTATTGTGCTGTCCAGTTGAGCTCCTGTCTAATTTTGGTCGGGTCACTATAAACTTCAGCATAATCACCAGGCCTACGCGGTAGGAAATCTACTTTAATTTCCATCCCAGTAGCCTTCTTACATGCCTCCACAAACTCCTTTACGGATCTACCTGTTCACATACAGAAAAAGGTTAGAATCTAACTTTTGATTACAACTTTAACAAAAAGTCTTAAAAAAAAAGAAAGTAGACTATAATTTTTATCCAACCTTTGCCAGTGCCAACATTGTAGATGCCAACTTTACTTGGTCTTGCCTTTTGAAGAGCTTTAACATGAGCATCAACTAGATCAGTGACGTCGATATAATCCCGTATGCAAGTCCCATCTGGTGTTTTGTAATCTGTTCCTTTAACCTGCAAGGAAAAAACATCAGATCATCGAAACCCAAGAACCCATGCAACATGATTTACACAAGAGCTTGTATCCATATTGCAAGTCATTTTCAATTAAAGAAAACAGGCTCTTAACATGTGATACAACAGCTAGATATTATTATCATAATATAAAGCTGACTTGAGCAGACTTTCTCCACAATGCATTACATGACATTATCTAATAAGAGAAGCACAGCTGTGTAATTAACACCAAACAAGTAATAAAACCCCGCCATTGACATCGTAAAGTAGAAAAGCATAGTTGTTAACATGTGAAAGGACAGACAGAAATCATGCCAGGTCCGATTTGTCAAGCTTCCCCCAGATGATTATTGCTAATACTTAACATAAAAGTTCAATAAATTGCCCACCCCCACCCCCACCCCCACCCCACCAACACCACCATCTTTTTCTTTCAACTGAAGAATGCTGACTTAAGAGCACCACATGTGGACTCAGGTACCAAAAAAGTAGAGGCACCAATGACATCTTACTAAAATAAAGCAATTCAATATCAGCAAGAAGCAACCGGTATCTCTTCATACATTCTCAAACACCCATTTTCATATCGTGATTGGTCAGCCACTTCTAACGCTGCCAATCCAGATTAACTTATTTAAAGGGGGGGGAAATGAATGCTAAAGATAAACCGTTAAGGCAGTTTCCAACTCGACTTGTGTAGTCTCCTTTCTGCTGAGAAGTTACAATTTTTTAGCAGGTCCACGGACTAAAGTCTAGACCAGCATAAACAAAGAACGGCTTAACATACCTTGAGCCCAGGAATAATACCACGAGCTGCATCAAAGCATGCACCTGAAATTCGTCCATGCTCACGCAATTCAGGTCTAGGCGCTTCACCCAGTCTACCCGCAGGATCCGAGCCAATCACATTAAAGTATCTGGAAGTCATTCACACCCAAGAAATTGATTCATAACAATCAGCAACATTTTTTTATTTATCAAATTCTTAACCTCAAAGAGAAAAGAGAGAGAGAGAGAGAGAGACAGGAGAAAGCTTGTCAACCATAAACCATTATGGTCAGAGCCCCACATATAAGGTGGGGATTGTGCAGTTTCCAGGATTTCAATTGCACTAATCGAAAGCCTAATATTTTTAACTCTTAACCATCTAATGTGATTCCTGACATTAGGATAAGTAAATGATGAAACCATAGTATGAAACAGAGGATTGCAGAAGGCTCTTGATTCAGAGGCTAAAGTGCATTCATTGAGGGACCTAAAATTTGTGAAATTGACATTCTGGGTTCAGGGCACTGCTATGTTCGAAAGACTACCCTCACCAACCCAACCTCACCCCAAGCCCAACCAAGAGAAAATTATATAGACGACCTAAGAAACATCCTTTTGCAGGAGTCAATCACAAATATTTTCAATGATAATCCCATTATGCAAGTGACATAATGAGGAAGTGGACAACGATAAACATCATAGACACTCAAGCACTCCCATGCCTTTTCCCTCCTGGCTCTTTCCAGCATCTTGACATCCAAGTGCACCCAGTTACAATTAATTGAATGTACATGATCTGAAACAAATAGAAGCACTTGACTGACAACAGAAGGACATCGACAGCGTTCAGAAAGACAGAGAACAAAGTCAGAGAAGAGGTATTGCTGTCGTAGCAAGAATAAGCATTTAGGAGAAAAAAGAAATCAAACAAACACAGAAAAGAAGGTTATGAAATTCTAGCAAGAAAGAGAACTCACAATGCATCAAGCAAATGCAAACACAAGGAGAAATTGTAGAAACAAAGCAAACAATCAAAGGGAATGGTGATGAGACAAGTGGGACTTAATTACTGAAAAAGACAATAGAGTCAAGGAAGAAGGCAGCCCGATAGGAAAATGGTTCTGTTACATAAATGCAAACTAAGTACCAACCTTAGGATCATAACTGCCATGTCTGAATTTTTTGAGAAATCCAAAATTATATCTTCGGCCATCTTCTTAGCTTTTCCATATGGATTAATTGGCACCTGAAATTATTCAACAGTACAGATAAGTTGCCACAACTGCATCAATAAAACAACTTATGCTTCAAATCAAGGTATAGAATGCTAAGGTTCATTTTATTCACATCAGCTGAAAAATATAGATTTGAATGCGAACCTAGCATCCAGCACACAAACAAGATTTTGGATTCTCACCTGTGGAGTTTCTTCAGTGATTGGCATCTTTTCTGGCTCCCCATATGTGGCACATGTACTAGAATATATCAAAGTCTTCACACCATGAGCAGCCATTGACTCTAATACTACCAAGGTGTTTGAAGTAATGTTATGATAGTACCTGCATCACATTAAAAAGGATATCATTCATGGTAACATACACGTCAAAAAAAACAGATGATGACTGAATTTGCTACAAAGTAATTTTAAATCAAACATTTGCAACAACTTTCAAGATCAATATACAGACTTCAATTGAATGTTTCAGAAGCAGATCCAAAGCACAATGCAATAGATTCGGATGTGCTTCCCCGGATTCCTATACGCAGGAACCTGGTAAGAGCATTGTCCTAGCAAAGTCACCATTCACAGAGACAAAGCCAATGAAAAAATTTTAATCAATAAAGATACCAATGTCAAAAAGAGTTCATGGTTATCGTGATGGCCAAAATGGCAGCACCAATCATGTCGCTAATGGAAGCAGAGTCAACAGAGATATAATGGCACCACCAGTTCCACAGTAGATGTCCCAGGCTGGCCATTAGGATGGACAACCAGGTAAACAGAATAAAACCTAAAAGAGGGGATTCTACAATGCTGATCATTAGAATCAGGCAAGACATTTAGCATCATTTGCTACAGTTGAACATCATTTATAAGTAGGGAAAATTATTTCAAATTAAAGAAAACAAAAGAAGAAATAAGCATCACAACCAGATTTCAGATTAGATATTCCCCCAATGTTTCTAGTAATGACAGCAGTATTCTCCACATGGATTCAAAAACGTCAATCTTCACTGCCTTCCACATTCAATACCAAAAAAGAGCATGCTTTTCAAGGCAAAACAAACTAGTAATAAACAAACAAACTATAAATCTAAATGAACGCTTACTTAAGAGGATCAACGGTGCTTTCCCCAACATATGCAACAGCTGCAAAATGCATCACAGCATCGAATGCATTTTCTGAAAATATTTTGTTAACCTGAAATGTCAGTTAAGGTAACCAGTCGCGATATCCATGTTTGACGGTCTACAAAACAATTACTCTAAAGCCAAAAAGAAAGCATCTCATTAGTTCATTAAGAAGGATACAGCCTTCACATCTCCTAGATCAGCAAATATAAATTGAAGCCTCCCAGGTTCTGGAAATAATTCTTGTAAAACCTTGATGGCACCTAGATTTCCCCGTGAAAGATTGTCCTGCCCAAAGAAAAAAAAAAAAAAAAAGCTTCGTTCAATACCCAGGTAATCACCATGAAACAGCCACAAGATTTTAAAAAACAAAAAAAAAAAAATGCCCCAGGTCAGACATACCACTACAGTTACACGGTATGAATCCTTTAGGAGGCGCATAGCAGCATGTGAACCAATATAACCAGCACCACCTGTAACTAGAACATGTGTTACTCCTTGCTCGTGTTGAGAGAACTGGAAGGGCGAAAACAGAGAAGAAGAGATGTCAGAATTTAAAGTCATAAAGCATCCTGTAGTCCTAAGAAGTCATAAGAAAAGAAACTCCAACAGCAGCAATTGGTTTAGTCCAGATTTAATTTTCCCCATTGTCTTCTCACACAGTAGAAGTGGAAGAACCATATCATTATTTGAGGAAAGAAATGTAAGAAACGCCATCCAAGGACATGATGATGGAGTGAAAGAAATATAAAATCATTAGATCTTCTAAGGTAGGCTCATTTCAGATTGAAGTAAAAAGCAACTCTGCTGTGATTTGCAAGGTTTAGGTAATCAAAATTTTACTATAAACACCAAGGCAAGCATATCCTAAATGCATATATGGTTCATATGTTGGTGCACCCCCATTTCAGAGTATAATCAGCATATCTTTACATTAAAAATACAAATCCTTTGCCCAACTTTGTGTAATGAATAAATTTGAAATTAACCATGAACCACTGGCACCCCCATAGGAAAAAATTAGATTCTAAGATGAAGTAAATACAGAGGGACATGTATGGCATATGTTTCAGAATTTCACTCTTAACATAGTGGAAAAGTGGACCTAAATTACAACTTTATAGCACTAGGCTATCATGGCCATCAAATAAGCTTGGCTATTGGCTGGGAACAAAATAAAATGTGAGAAAGATAGCAAGAGATTTTATGCTCAAAATCACTAACTTATCAGATACTTATCAGAATGATGGAATTTAATGCAGGGCAAGGAATTACCGGGTTTGGGGTATTCAAAGTTGGGGATTGCTTAAGCATGATAATACATAAGGCTGTAAGGGCAGCAGCCAAAACAATTTTTCCTACGAAATTGCTCTTCCTTTTGGGATCAACGTAATCCATGCCTACACTCAAAAGACCAAGAGTAATTACTTCCGAGAGTGAATCCTTCTACTTTCACATAATTCAAGCAAAATGGTTAGAAACTCATTAAAATTAGAAAGCAAACTAAGACATAGCACTATTTTTGGCATGTTTGTCTTCTTACACATTTATAAGCTCTAAAAATATCAGAACTTAACAATAAAACAAATAGCATAAGATCCTCTATAAAACAAGAAATAGATATATAACATTGAACTCAAAAACACACAGAAATAAATATAAATATAATAGCAGTAGCACTCAAATTTAGAGGAAACCTCACCTCCAAAAGGAACAGATCTAGCAGACCTTGATTGTGTTCTGCTCCTACCAAAATTTAGCATTGGAGATCGATCAAATACTAATGCAGTATAAAAAGACTGAAATCCTCTGCCTCAACAGTCAATATCAATGGCAGGAGAAACTCGTTTCTGAATATTGTAGTGGTGCAAAGTGCTGCCAAATAACAAATCAAACATTTATGAGACAATTTGAGAATATGAAGAGCAAAATACCATATCAAAATCACAAAACATGAACAAAACTAATTATAAATGGGCCCCGTATTAAATTTGAAAAAGAGAGGGATAGAGACAGCAAAAGGTTAAATACTAAAAAGGCAAAGGGAAAATTTACAGTTAAATTTTCCTTAGATATCCCCTTTAAAAAAGCTGACTGAGACTAAGAAGCATGAAAACTAAAAATTATTTTGTGAGAACAGGGAAGAGGCACAGAGATAGAGAAAGCTTTTACATCTTCAAGATCCAGGGAGACAATATAATCAAAAGGTAGCGAAAATTTCGAGAAAATGAAAAGAATTGAAAGGAATAAGCACATTGTAATTCTTTGTCAGATAATGTCTGCCCAAAATATAATATTAAAACCAAAAATGAAATAAAATAAGCAGTCCAAAGCTTTCATTCTTCAAATACAAATACAGGCATTAAAATAAACAATCGATATCAAAATATAAGATCAAAATTTGATTATCAACCATGACCAAGAGCAAGAGAGAAACAAAAACCAAACTCAAATTCCCACGATCCAATTTTGGGCGTAAACAAAAACCCATTTGAAATCATCCCAACTCAACCCTAGAATAGAGAAAATGCAAAACCCACCGAAAACAAAGGAAGAAGAAAAACCAAGAATATTAAAGAACAGCAGCTTTTTATTGAACCAGAGGCCATGATTACCGACAAAAGTTAGCGGAAAATAGCCTCAGCTACCCAACATCCGAAAAGACAAAACTCTCAACATTGGAAACAAGCTAGCTCTGTTTCCTGACGAGAACCAGGAAGATCTATCAGAGAGAGAGAGAGAAAGAGAGAGAGAGAGAAATGAAACAACGCTACATATAAATACAAGTTGAGATCAAACAAGAGACCCAGAAAAATTGAGTAGAACCCACGACGAGTGAAAACGTAAGAGAGAGAATCATAACAAAATATTTTGGAGTTCTGAGAGAGAGCGATAGAGAAAGAGAAAAAAAAGAAGAGAGAGAGAAGAGACGTACAATGCAAAAGGAAAGACCAGGTCCGGTCTCGCAGGTACGTTTGAATATGAAGAGAGAGAGAGAGCGAGAGAGTCCCCTCAACTGCTGAACTCCTAATAGGCGGAGATTTCTCTGCGACTGTGTCCATAATGTCAAACTGCGCAGGAGAGAGGAAGCCAAATTAAAACGCTTTTCTTCTCTTCAGTTTCCTTTTTTTTTCTTTTTTTAAAAACGAGTGTTGAATCATCAACTGCTTCTCACTTCTTAAGGTTTTTTTAGTAAAAATAATAATACTAAATTTTCAAATTAAAAAGTCCATAATAGTTGCTCTTTACTATATAAGAAGCATTTTGTTAGACAGTACGACATCGTATTACACCTGCTGGGCCCAATCATTGATGCCATTTATAAAGTCCTAAGTACATGCTGTCTACCGTGGAACGCGGATTTTCATGCCAATCATTAACCTTTCCTTATTTTATTTATTTATTTTATAATTTTTAATTATATAATTATTTTATATAAATTAAAATAAATTCAAAAAATTTTAACATTTTATTCTAATTTTAATTTAGATATTAAAATTTTAATTGATTTAATAATTTATTTTAATTTAATTTAGATTTTATTTTTTAAAAAGATTTAATTTTATTTGAAATTTTTGAAAAACATCAAAAATATTCAAATACAATTAAAAAATTAAAAATTTTTGAATATTAAAAACATTTTTAAAAATTTTACATCATCAATAATTTAAAATTTTTATAAAAATAATTCCTAAATTAAAAACTATTTAAAATTTAAAAAATAATAAATTTAAAATTGAGTGTAAAATTAAACAAATTAGAATTTTAATATTTAAATTAAAATTTAACTAAATTTTAAATTTTGTTTATATCCTATAAGTTAATATATTTTAGAGAAGGATGCCAATTAATTTTATGGAGAAAACAGTAAATTCCTTTATTTACAGCCATGTGGGGCCTTGTCATGCTAGGCAGTACAAAACGATTTCCTCTGACTCCAGTCGAAAAGAAAATACGGGCCAATGGACATTAAAAGTCAACTCTTGGTTAAAGAAACTAAGTTTCTTAATTTGGTTACTTGCTATGATTAATAAGCTAAAGTTTTTTTTTTTGTTAAGTATTTATACATGTGACTATTTCAATTTTTATTATTATAAAGTTTTTTTGTTCCAACTATATATTAATCTTTCTTGTAATTAATAATAAAAATACATCAATTTATATGTTTATCATTATGGATTAATATTACATAATAATTATTTAATATTTTGAAATTATTTTTAAAATAAAATCTTAACTAATTTAAAATGTTTTTTTATAAAATTTACAGAATTGAGATTTTATATATTATTAAATAAATTAAGTATGGATGATGTTAATATAAAAAATAAAAAAATTATAAATTTGATGATTGCAATAAAACTGAAAATATTAATCTAATTAGTTCAATCCCGTGTACCTATTAACAAATAAATGTCCGTTTATAACTATTTACAAAGTAAGTGACTATCTTATCCCTAATCCATACCATAGAATTATTAAATAAATAAAATATCAATTTATACAAAAGATTATGATGATTTTGTCAAACCAATAATTTATACCGCGTTCCCACTTAATCATTTTTTTTTTTAAAAAAAGAAAAGTGTATTGCATGACATAATATGGACGTGAAATTATTCAGTAATTAAATAATTAATATTTATTATATATTTATCTCATAAATAAAATGATCTTGTTATCAAAATTAATTAATTGATATTCTTAATTATATGAAGAATAGAGAAGATGGATAATATTTAAAAAAGGGTACCAACAAGACAAATTATAAGATTTAAAAATTAAATTTTAGAAGCTAACGATATCTTTAAGGTTTGATTTTCAGTTGATATATTTTTTTCTTCGGTACCTAATCCTCTATTTTGTTTTTAATTAATTTTGTGTTTATCTGTTAAGGCCAAATATAAAAACAACTACATCTAACACTATTTGATAATAATATTGTTAGTTTATTAAGTCAAATGTTAGGTGTGTTCATGTAAGTCATGCATGCCATGCCAAGTTTGTCATTTTAATTGTATCCAAATTGGTATTTAGCCAAAAATATATATAATATTTATTATTATTATTATAAAAAATAAATATAAAAATTTATAATTATATTTTTATTTGATATTTTAAATAAATATTTGATCAATCATATATTCTGTTTTAAAATTTTAGAATTAAAAATATTCGAACTCTAGATTGATACAAAGCATGTTAATTTAAAATTTTGTATAAATTTAAAAAATATTTAAATTATCATTACAAAAGTTTTAAATTTTTTGAATAATTAAAATTAACTTTTTAAATTTTATAGGTTTAAAAATTTTAAAAAGCTCATAAAAAACTATAACATGAAAATTATTAAAAATTAAAAGTGAATTCAAAATAAAATGTGAAATTTAAGTGCGCTGTTTTTTTATATATTTTAATAATAATAATACATTTTTAATTTTTTTATAATTATTTAAATTAAATTAAATTAATTCAATTAATATATCAAATTTAAGTTAAAACTTAAATTAATTTAAATTCTTATAATTGTTTTTATTATTATTATATTAATTACATATATAGTGAGTATTTAAGAAAGGTAGAACAGGAGGCAGAAAATGAAAAAGCGATTTGAGTGGGCCCAGGCCGAATGCCAGGGACTATCAGCGATGAAGCACAATTGTCACGCAGGCAGCAGCCGCGTACGTTGAGGCAATGACGTGACAGTGCACGGACCCAAGCACTTACCTCACCTTTTACATTCAAAACCGCCCTCTCACCCTCCTCCCTTTTATGCACTTGTCGGTTACAGCATTATATTCACATTTCTACCCTAATTAATGGTATATGCTTTTTAAAAATATTTTAGTATTTACTTTTCGTAGAATTAAACTTGAATAGTTAAACTTATTTACTTTTTCTTTTAGTTTCATCCTACCTTCTTTCTCGTCATTTATTTACTCCATCAAAATTTTCAACCCATATGAATTATGCGCGATAATTTAATAAAATTAGTAGTTAATATTTTATGTATTTATTTTTATCATATTAATATAATAAATTATAAAACAAATTATATATAATCTTTTTTTAAAAAATCATCATAAGCTTAACTCAACAAAATATTTTCTTTTTTTTAGTGAATTTCTTAAATTTTATATAATTAAATTAATTTATTTAAAATTTTATTAAAATTAATTAAAATATAATTGTTTTAATGTGAGAATTGTGAGTCATGCAACTTTCGTTAGGTGCTTTAATTGTTTGCGAGTTGTTCTCATTGTGGGTTGGTTGGTTCATTCTTTTAACCTACGAAAGAGAGATGTAGTTGGCTTCTCTATTTCACTAACGTCAAAACCATTAATGTCCAAATGCTTGCACCAATTTCTTGCACCCTTTTTTGCATGTTAAATTTGAAAACTAACTCTTATCTCAACTGTTAATTGTCTAATTTATAGAATTTTTGTAAAAAATATATATAATTAACCTTAGAAAAATAACAATATTAAAAATAATACTTAAAATATCTTTGTTATTTTTCATGTAAATACGCATGCATGAAAAGACATAAAGCCTATGCTTATACATGTAGGTGGGCATATATTTATACACAAAGTGGAAGGTCGGAAGAGGTAATCACGGCGGGAGAAGTCGACAAGGAGAAGGGTCTCGTATCGTTCTCAAATGAAAGAGCCTTTTAATATTCTGATTCCTTAGCCATCAAATTGACCCTTTTAATTTTAATTATTTAATGATTTTGTCAACAACCCACCAAATTAAAAATAAAAATAAAAATAAAAGAATTGGCCAGTTGTGGGGTAGTGCCCCTATTGCCTGCCTGTTGTAACATGATTAAGCATGACTCATACATTTAATTTAAGATATATTATAAAGTCTTTCTACATATGCATCCTGGTTGTGTTAATTAATTAATTAATTAATTTATTATTAGATTAGTAGTAGTAGTAGTAGTAGTCTGTACTATTGTTACCTAACTTGGTGTTGACCTTTCCCCTGTATGCGACCCCCATGTTAGCGTGGATAGGCAGCCCAAGCACCATGCACCTACTTTGACTTTTTTAAATTTACTCAAGAAGAGGAACCGTTCTTAAGTATCCTCAAAACGACGTTGGAATTGAAAACGCGGGTTCGTGGGTTGTGATTGTAGCAAAGCTGGAGAGCCAATTAATTGGTCAATGCCCACCTCCATGTGCCTACTTCGAGAATTTAAGGCTAAAATTAATGCATATTATACTTAAAGTCAAGTTTGCACGATTTCATACAAAACAATTATATTAATTTTACTTTATTTTCTAAATTAGTGGTAAAAATTTTGTGCAAAATTCATGCAAAATATTATCAATTTTGATATTGATCATAATTTAAATTAAAAAACTTAAATTTAAATAAAATCAATGAATATATAAAAAAAAAATAATGCCTAAGAGATTTAGGATAATTTTTTTACATTTATTTTTGATTTATCATGATTAAATGACAAAAATTTATGAAAACAGTAGTTTGAAAATAAACAATAATGTAAAAAGAATTAACCAATCACTTACCAATATTAATGAAATCTCTATAAAACTTAATTTATGATTTATTGGATTTTATATTTTTTTAATTAAATATTATAATATTTACTTTATCATTAATTATTTAATAGATTTTCACATTACAAATATTAAGTACACTTGCATCTCCAAAAAGTCTCTTCAACACATTTCATGGGATTCAATCTCTAGCTTACTAGCCATAAGTCCAATTCAAGTATTTAGTCTCCAATAGTCCAATAAATACAAAAATGACCCCTAAATCTAAGATGCTCATAGACTTCCACCATAATCAAAGTCAATAAACTCTCTATCAAGTAAAGGGCACCTTGCCATGATTAGTGAATGCACTCGCAATACAAAGCAAAACATAATCAAAGTTTTTCATCATGTTTTAATTAAGGATTTGAGTAATCTTTTTATTCAAATTGTATTAATTTTTTGATAAGATGATGATACGTAACAATTTAATAAAATTAATAATAAATTTTTAAAATTTTTATATTAATATAATAAATTATAAAAATATCTTTTAAATATTTTATTAAAAACTCAATAACAACTCATATTAGTAAAATTTTTTGATTATTTAATTAAATTATTTTCATGAACCAAAATATAAAAAAAAAAAAAATACAGTTGAATTTCATCAAAATTGTGGAAATGCATTAAATGTAATCTAGTAAAATTTTTCAAAATTTGGAGGAGTCATGTTCATCCTCGGCTTAACCTAAGATCCACACGGCTTGGTTTGATTTTGTATCATTGTGAGAGACTTCTAATTATAATGAAAATGATATTTGATATGATGCTAGAAAAGACTTTGGCAATCTAATTACGCAACAACTTTATTGGTGACATTCCACGTACCTTAAAATTTTATATTTATAAAATAATTCTAAAGCATAAACATGAATTACGCGATATGCTTTGCATGTTAATCCTTTCTTTTATCTTAAATAAGATATGGACAAAGGCCTTACATATTTATTTACTGTATTTTTAAAAATTTGAAGCTATTTGGCATATGTTCATGAATTCTATAAGTCAAATATATAATAAAAATATTTTTAATTTATTTCAATTATTTTTGAATATTTAAAATAAAAATATTTTTAATTTATTAAAATAAATTATCATCTATATCAAATTAAAAGATCAAATATATAATTGATCTATTCGATACATCAAAATTTAAATTTAAAAAGCATATAGTTTAATTTTTTAATATTTACCTTAAATATTAATATTGATATTTTTAAAAAAATTTATACTTATTTTTAAAAATAATATTAAATAAGATAAGTATTATTTTAAATTTTGAATGTTGCACTCTTTCTCCAATCAAATTTTTATTTTTAAAACTGTCTTCAAAAAATTTTTTATTTATTAATTTTTAAATTTATTACTATTTAATAAAAAATATATTTAATTTTTTTAAAATCATAATTTATTAATATTTTAAATATATTTTTTTATGATTTATAAAAATTTTAAACTAATAGATTATGATTTAAGAATTTTTAAATATATTTTTATTAAATAGTAATAAATTTAAAAATTAAAAAACTAAAGATAAAAATAAATAACTGTAAAAATAAATATAATGACATATGAAAATCAATCAACGGGCCTTTTTTGTCGTACTCCGCTGGGCCTTATTTTCTCCAAAGGCCTGTTTGAGATCTCTGACTGTCTGACGCATCTGCAGTCGCCAAAAGGGTATTATTGTCCAACTGAATTTCGCACAACATTGGATCTCCTCCGCTGTAAATAGGAAACAAAATGAACATGTTTTTGAAGTTTAAAAAAAAAAAAACAACGACTCGTGTCGACCAGCTGTTTCTGGCACGTCCCATGACACCCTTCACATGTCCGCACTTTTTTTTTTAATTAATTATTTATTTTATATAAAACTTAGATAATAAAATTAAATGACAAATAAAAAGGGACAAAAATCTTTAATATTATATAACACATTTAGAATTAGAGGAATATGGAATTTTTTAATTTTATATATAAACCTTATATTAAATAAAATTTAAGGTTCCTGAATTTGTTATTTAAGGAAAAATAAATTCTAAAAATAAAATTTAGAAAATTAAAAATTCAGACCAAAAATAAATGATTCGTGCTTAGAAAATACAATTCATAACAATTAGAGAGGCACTTCTGTAATTTGGAACCCTAAAATGAGCTAAATAGGGTATAGTAAATTATGCCGCGCTTGTGGGCCAGTCTGGAAGGCCCGAATGGTTTTATAAACAATTTATTTATTTTTTAATTTTTAAATTATTGAATCTAATTTCATATTAAAGCAGTGTGAAAAATAAGATTTCTTTTATCTACATCACATTGTTGATATTTTTTATTTTATTATTATTTTTAACAAAATATTTTGCATTTTTAAACACAAAATATAAAAAAATAAATTCTATATATTTTTAATAATAAAATTTTTTATGTAAGATATGATTTAAGAGTGTGACATAAGGAAAATAAACGCCTGATTTTGAAAAAATAACCATCAAATGCTATCGATAGAACAAAGTTCATTCACACCAAGCAATGGGTCTAGCCATGGAGGACAAGAGGCTGAAGAGAGAGAGAGAGAGAGAGAGAGAGAGAGAGAGAGGGAGAGCAACCAGTAGAGGAAGAAAATGCACAAAAGATACATTCAGAAAGAACTGCATTTATGGCTTCTGCCAGAAGATAGATTCCAGCAATCTTCATAGTTCCTTAAAAAATCTTTACAGGATTCTAATAGATTGTGCAAAATTGGGTCGGAAGAGCTGCTTCTGGCAATATGGACACCCAATTCCTCAATTAACAAAACAAAATTACCCTTTGCGAACCGGTCAGCATTTTTCTGGAACAAATTCAACCATGCAGATTTTGAAAATGCAGCCAACTCGCTCTCTGGAAGATTGGCAACAGAGGAAAGTGCAGAAACATAATTGCCTTTCTCTAGCTTCATGCAAAACCTTTCTTTGATGAGAGCAGGTGGAGGAACGCGGTGAGCCTGTGCCAGGTGATCCCAAGTTGTTTCCAGTAGCTCTTCCTGCAAGAATCAATAGTTTGTTACTGTTGATTAAGAAGTTCAAATGCAAATATATGGACTTTCAATTAAGAAACCATTTCCAGGAGCCTCAAGCACACTATAACACCACGTAAACTGCAACAAAATTTTGGGAAATTGTTTTGTTTCATTTTAAGGTGGTTAGTTTCATGGATAATATATGCCAAACTTCTCAGATCAAATTACATACCAAATGAATTCCATGCACACAGATCAAACATTAAACTAAAATTATCAATGCAGTATGATTTCAAATAATGCAACCAATAGAGTTGTGGAGAATCAGTGTCAATTTATTGCATGTCATCATGGATGTTCCCAATAATATACCACATGTTTCATATAGACAAAAGGAACCTGATTCCAATTTATTTCACAGAGAATTTAAAATAGATGAGTACTGGAAATTTTAAAAGATACCTTTCCAGCTCTGCAGGCATCAAGTATCATCCGAAGATGACGTTTTGCATTGAAGTGGTATCCATGATGAAGCATCCTTCCATAGACAAACTCAAGATCATCCCATCTCTTTTCTGCAACACATGCATCTAATATGGCATTAAAGGTATAGGTATCTGGTAGTGCTCGAAGTCTGTGATCACATTTACTGCTGATTGAATTGCATTCTTCTGACATCTTGCAGAAAAGCTCCTTTGCTTCTTCAAACAATCCATGGTCTAGATAAGCTTTTATCATTATGTTACAAGTAACAAGATTTGGGGAGCAAAATTCCTTCATTTGGTTGAAGAGGTATGCACCATTTTGAATGTTTCCAGAGTCCAAACAAGCTTGAATCAAGCCTGTATAAGTTACCACTAGAGGCTTACTTGCAACCTTACATATCTTATCAATCTGTGAAAAGAGAAACAGTGAGATATACATCATTCAGCTTAGTCACTTGATTCTATGGATTGCTTGACTTTGTCCTGATTGAAACAACTTTACTGAAAAGCTCAGCCCTTTCACAAGAAAACATTATGATTTGCATATATTTTGAATTTAGCTAAATCAGCAATACTCTCCAAGGGTTGTTGGGTGTCCAGGAAACAACATATACACAAAATAAGTATGTCATTCAAATGATGAGATGGACAAGAGATAATTCAGTGAATGATAGAGTAAGAAATGAGAATATACAAGAGGTCGCTACCATCAATTGAGGCTAAGTTGGGAGAAGGTTGCTTATGGTGGCGTTTTCATGTACAGCCTAACAGATGCTATGGTGAAGAAAACTGATAATATTGAAATCAATGCCATGAGAAAACGGTAGAGGAAGGATAAAATCAAGGATAAGTGATGAAAAACTTGCCGTTAAAAGATTTCACTGACAAGTATTACCTCAGATCTGAGTCGGTAGAAAGGAAAAATATTCACGTAGCCAACCAAACTACTTTGCAATTAAGAGGCTAGTTAGCAACAGAGTTTTCCAAGTTTGTTATTAAAAGTTCTCCATTATCGCATGTTGAGGTGTGAGGGTAGTACATCAGAAGGAGAACAAGCAAAGGATATCAAAACAAAATGAATGAACTGTCACATTAGGCATCAGAAGATTACCAGTGTGAGGGCTTCTTGGCACCTTCCTGCACTACAAAGACATCGAGCAAGGTCATAATAAAGAGCAGCAGACCCAACAATTCCTCTTCGTTCCATGGCTTCAACTGTTTGTACAGCTTCATCTGTTTTCCCTTCCTTCCAAAGTGTATTTACGAGAACTGTTCACACCATTTTAAGTCATTTTCAGAATGAAATTCCATGGAATTAGCACAAGAAAAGGGATATAGCCCAACATACCTCTGTATGCATGCACATTAGGGATAGAGGATTTCTGCACTTTCCTGAAAAACTCATGGACCAAGTTGTACTTGCCACATGCAAACATTACCTGCTCAAGTAAAAAATAAAAAATAAAAAATAAAAAATAAAAAAATGAGGCTATCTTCATATATGAAACCCAAGAAAACCACAACAGTTTAGCAATTTGTTAATGATTCACAAAATTTTATCAATGAGACAAATACAGTACCAATATTTGATAGTATCTATTGGCAACATGTATGATGTTAAATGCATTGTGTATTATATGTTCAGGGATGCACAGCTCAGGCATACAACAACCTTGAGGCTCTAGTTTAACTTCTGAAGGTTTATTTGGCTTATCATGCACCCAAGTTCCTTCCCTGCAAGGGATTCCATAAAGAAGGGGAAAAAAAAAAAGCTCCGATGCCTAGTAACAGGTCTTATTGTATATGAGATGTTACCACTTTAGTTCCAACTGGTCCCCACTCATGTCAATTGTTCAGCTTTCTTCTCTTGGCTGTGAGTTAGTCAAGAAGAGGCAGGTATGTGCAAGACAACGAACAAAAAGGAGGCTGTACAGGGATCAACAGTTGGTTTGCAAAGAGTGCAATACACTTTAAAGGATCCAGGACTTCTTATGCATTGACTTCTACAATCTCTGTGATAGTATTTTGAGAGCTTTTGGCCATCAGGGACAACTTAAGACTATAGAGTAATCTGCTCAGGAGCTTCTCTGTCAACTAGGCACAACTTGAGATGACAGAGACGGAAATGGTGCAAACCAAAATGACAGTGAAAGAGTGGTGCAGTTACAGTTATGAGACAATAATTCCAGTGATCAACCAAAATATGTAGCACCGATCACAGTGCAGTACCATTGCTGCTGCTAAATGCATTCATGGGGATTGAGCAGGACAGAACAGTGTTCCATATGGCAGCAGTACTAGTATTTTGTCCAGGTGGGTAAGTATTATATTAATGGGCCATAAACAAAACCTCAAAGAACTGAAACTTTATTTAGAAGGTATACAATCTGTCAGCATGAATTCCCACCCCAAAAAAAAAAAAAAAAAGGAAAGAAAAGAAAAGAAGAAAAGCTCCAGCCACAATGCTTACAAGCCTCCACTTTTTTTTTTTGAAAAATAGAGAACAAAGATCCTTAGTATGATAACTGACTTGAAAGTATGTTTACACTTCGTGTATGCTTTGTAACACCCATAAAAATAACATAAATTTCCACCCAGCAGCATGCCACGTTCCCTGCTGATAAGGAAAAGTCCCCAGAACCATTAAAACAATTGCTTTTAAATTTCAATCTGTAGTTAGTATTTGCTCTTTACTTTCCGTCTTACAACAATCTTAAGCAACAGAAGTATAACCAACAGGTATCTTTTCTATCAAACTTATTATAGACAAAATTTTAGAAAAGAAAAATGAATGCTGAAGGGGGGCTCATAATTACAAGTTAGCAAATCAATGGTCATTCAAAATCTGCAAAATGATTACTCTTCCAACCAAAATAATAATAGTCATAATAATAATAATACTACTAATAAAGCTCTTGACAAAATATAAACTACCTCCATGACAAGTCCATATGTTGCAGCAGAAGGTTTTTGACCTTGTGACTTTAACTGCTGCAATACCCAGAAGGCACCCTCCCACTGTTTCCGTTGAACACAAGCATTTAGAACCTGGACAAAATTTGTGAAAAATATATAAGCAATTATTGTTGATTTACACTAACATTTATTACATTAGATCCTATAAAGAAAATATGTTTATTTTTATTTTTTCAAATATAATAGCTTTAATATCTACATATATATTAACATTCTTGATAATGAAATTATCACTAGAAAAGAGAAACGAGAAATTATTATATTGAATAGAAATGGAGTGACAATCAGAAGTACTAATAGAACCGTCTAGGACATTAATTAAAGATTTGAAGATGACCAAAGGAGTATTAAAACAAGCAATTTACAAATAATGCGACATAAAGTGGATTCCTCGTATTCTGCACTGAACCATCGGCTTCAAGGACAATTGTGCACCAAACCAGACCATCGCAACCTATTTCAACAAAAAGGAAACCAAATCCCTAGTTTCCTCATCCTTAAACTGCTAAATTTTCCTACTTGAGTACCCAGAAAAGTAAAGGTCACCCCAAAAAAAAAAGAAAAAAAGAAATCCATAACGACCCAAATATAACTCATACACCTAAATTTTCAAATATAACAATCTTACTCTTGATTCTATTCATCATCCAGAACTTTATATAAATTTTGGAAGTTATTTTGTATATCAATACTTTTCAGGATTAATCTCGAGCAAAAGATCAGTGTAGCTATTACACACTACCGTACACAGAATACATAAGACCAGTTCACCACAAGTACTACTCACTGCATTGTAAACAACAATATCAGGTTCCAATCGAGGGTCCCACTTTCCAAGTACCCCTGTTCGGAATTTCTTCTTAGGTGGAGATCGCATGCTATCAATCACATCAAAGAGCTCCTTAATATGCCCTGCTTGTCCAAGCGTGATGGCAATAGAATGATAAGCTACCAAGTCAGGATATGAGGACATGTGTTGCTGAAGAGGAAAGGAAGAAGGAAACACATATTAGAAAAGTTGCCCTTCTGCCTCTACGATAAATAAGAAAAAAGCAAGATATATGCATGAGAATTTATGTGCATTACCTGCATTGCATGAAATATATTGAGAGCTTCCACAGGTCTCCTTGCCTTTCCAAGTACATCAAGTGCAGTTGTGTAAATGTATCTATATCATAATGAGGATATTGAGTCAAAAGGTACTTATATACCATAAATAGAATTTCCTAAAGTAATTAAATAAGGAATGCCTTTGGATTACTAATATAGATCACAAAGAATCAACAGCCACTGCCTTGTTTCCAGCCCCAAAAAGAATGTTAAATCAGCTCCAACTTGAAGAACTCAAAATTTTTATATCACTCAAAATTTTCAGAGTATTCCTACAAATTCTATCAACTAAACTACTTAATTTCAATTTGTGACTATTCAATACAGCAGCTCTTTCGCTACAAGTTCAAATTGCCCATCATAAAATAGGCGGATATCCAACTCACTTGAGTCTGTGGGATTTGAAACGCTCGCGTAACTGAAGCCACTCAATGACTTGTAGCACCCGCCTCCAGTTTCCTAGTTTACCCAATATCTGGATCACCCTCAGGATAGAATGATCTGAAAATCTGATTTTTGCACTTCGCATCATTTTAGAGAACATCCACTCAGGCATATGAATGTCTGCACCATTCAACCTGAAAAATTAAACTAATTTAACACAGATCAGAGAGAGAGAGAGAATAAAACTCTGATGACATGAACTGTGAAAATTTGAATTACAAACAAAGGATGATCCAGATAGATCCAAGACACCATGAGGAGAAGCTGCAATAAAAAATTTAATTATATTCATGTTAGGTAAACCAATTTCAAATAGAAGCTCCAATTGGAGATGTCAGCCCAGAAAGTATCCTTTCTTTGAAGCCAAATTCCACAACTGGAAACTTGTCTTCACACTATTGAAAAATTTTAAAATAACTATTTCACTTTCTAAGTAGTTTGACTCACATGAGTTTTTAATGTGTACAAATACATAAGAAACTTTATCATCAACATAATCCAAGAAATGGAGGCTAAATTTGTTTAAAAACTGAATATATAGGGCTTAAAAAAGTTTGAGTGATCAAACAACTTCTTTCACTCACTATTCAGGATGCTTACTCTTACTGAAACAATGATCAACAGAAATCAAAGTGATTCTACACATATTATGAGTATAAAGAGCATTCCTACTTGTATTACTATATCACACCCAGCAAGCAGTTTCAACAGTTTAAACAGTTCAGGTGAGAATATTATATTTTAGTATGAAGTTCAGACTGCCCAGGAAATAAATTAAGTCTCTTCCATTTGTTTCAAATTGACTTTCTGAAGGAAGCTCACTAAGACGAGCTCAAAGTAAATGTAATAGTAGTTGCTCCCCAATGTTTTTTTTTTTTTTTTCACATTATCTTTTCAACCCCTGCCCACCCGAGGAAGCTTCCTACATGTGCTCCTGTGCTTACTCAATATTCGTGGTTAAATGGCATTTGCACCAACAGAAGAGAAAGCTCCTTAATTCTATTCTGTCGCTGACAAAAATTTTCAATTTCCTCCACAAGTACTAGTTTGCTGACTCCCCAAATGGCTCTACAAATGTGCAGAATAGCTTGTGTGGTTATATAGAGCTTGCTAAATTTCTAAGCTGTAATACAGTTTTGCAACCAGGAATATTTTCAATTTTCCACCCATGCAATCATCCTGGTAAGTACTCAACAACATTCAATAGAGTAAAAAAGAAACAACATCTAAAGTACAAAAGCATCAATTCCCTTCACTATACTTAAGAGTTTTAGGCAAATAAATGACTTAGTCTAGCAATTCCTATAAGATTTGTACGGACATTATGCACATTAAAATTTTCAGTTAACAACAGTTCAACTACATCAGTGGAATGGACAAAATTCTCGCTCACTCCAGCATAAAAAAAATTCACATTTTTCTCAGAGATCAGCAAACATTTCCTTACCATTAGCCTCTCAAGCATAATTTTTGTTATACACATAATATGTGCATTATAAAACATAAATTAGGCAGTTATCTTTTTCTCAATTGAATAATAAATGTACGAAATGGTGATTAAAGTGACAACAACCAGCTAGAAGAATCACTTAATAACCATAATGGCCACTAGTGAACTTTGTGGACAACTGCAAGATGTGTTGTGATGATTATATTTCAGAAACAATTTTGTGAAGCGCTCTTGACAACACGTCATGACCTGGATGAGATACGAGTATGAAGATGACCTTTGGCTAAATCCAGAAATTATGACAAAGCATTTTCATATTGCATTAGACATATGAGGGTTTTTTCCGAATCAGTGACTGATGCGTTGAACGCATGAGCAGGGCATACACATCCAAAGGCTAAGAGGAAAGTCATAGAAGGGTTCCGTTAATTTTAGGTTGGTGTTGGGGGAAAGAAATACAAAGTCTTTTGAAGGGGTGAAGACCCCTATGGAGGTGGTTAACTATAGGCAACCTAAGGTTTTGAAACTTTGGGCAACAAGGTATTTCTTTCTAACGAGGAATAACATGTATGGTTTATAGAAATCCTAACTTCTAGATAACTAACTATACTTGTACAAGGGAGGCACCCTCTTGGTGCTATTCATATTTAATATATAGTACTTGTTTCCGACAAAATCTTTATACTGCATCTAAACAACTTCCAATTTCTGATATTAAATTTACATAAGTAATTCTGTCACAGTTTGGTGGAGCAGCAGCATGCAATCAAACTAGTAATAATAATATAATATATGAGCATCCATGAACTTTTCTAAGGTTAAGCTCATGGATTGGGCTATTAAGATTAGTCCACCACTCCCAGTGCCTTCATGTTTGTGGCCATCTTCATTTGCTTTTGTTTCTCAATTGCAGATAGTTATCTTCTTATTCCTTCATATGCAGGTAAGAGAGAGAGAGAGGGAGAAGATTTTTATGAGCATATATCTTTAACAAGCTTCAAGGATTATGTGAAATTGTAAAGTTGCCATATTATAAACACCTTCAAGAGTATGAGTAAGCAGGCTTCTCAGGAGAAGAAAAAGAAGGGGGAAAATGATGAATTTCTGGACTGCTTCTTGTTCCTTGAACATAGAAACTCAATTTTGAGTCCTAGTTTCAATTCCTTGGATATTTTTACATTTTCCTGTTTGATATATTTCTTAGTGCTTGCTATTGTTCACTTTAAACTACATCAGTGGTATCTTTACCATGGAATTAGCTTAAGGGTGGTTCAGCTGGAAAATAACTAGAGGGAACAAAAAGTATCGCAGAAAAATAAAGCTGAAAACAATATATCACATAGTCTATTATCCAACAAAAAGACCTAAGTTTTACAGCCTTAAAACCTCTGTCAGGCACTTAAATAGACTTGCAACAAACGACATACTGGCCTTCAATATATTGCACCTAAAAAACATCATGTACCAAATGAACATATTACTAACTAAAATATTTAAGGAGGGAAAGAAAGAACTCTTGAGCTAATATACCATTATTGATTATCAAAAAAAAAAAATTATTGGATAGACGTAAGATAATATTGTTATGGAAACAGAGAAGGTTCCTACATGAGGAAGACCAGATGAAGAGAAAACGGCATAAGTACATACCGCTTTGCTAACGTCTGGATCCTCTCCTCCATTTCCATCCGTGAAACTCGTGGCTTGTCAACAACATCACAGGATTCCTCCAAATTCTTGAATGCAGCTCTTTCCACATCTAAATTAGTATCATCTATTTTTGCATAGGACGGTTTCCTGCTTTGAGTTACCCTGCGACTTCGCAACATGGTTCCTTCATCAGTAACTGTCTCAGCTAGGATGTGGTTCCTTGCAAGTGTAACACCCAAGTGCTCTCCCATAGAGCTTTTCCCATTGCATTCCAACATATCCAAGGAATTTTCTTTATGACCTAGCTTTCCTTTTATGTCAATTGTACTTCTGTTGCTCTTAGTGTTATCTCTTACCAGATAGCTTTCTTGTACATGTTGAGCCTTTGTACTCTTATAAGATTGGGATTCCCGAGAATGACTTCGGTTCATATTCTCTCCTCTCAGTTTCCACTTTTCCTTTCCATGCCCGCCTCTGCTTTCATCATCCAATCTTTCCTTTAATTCTCCAATCCTCCTGTCTACATGGTGAAAGTCACCTCTCGCTGTATCGTCTTCAGCAGCTATTCCCTTTCCATTTATGTCTAGTTGGCCTTCTACAACTTTAGGCATCCTTTCTTCATCTCTTTCTAGTGATCGCCTCTCCAACATATCCTTTCCCCTTGAATCATCCTTTACATTATATTTATTTGACTTATGAGTTTGCTTCTTCTCCCGGCCAGTTTTAACTGACTCCATGGCCTTCAAATACTCATCAAAAGTTGGCTTAAACTCAAATTCTTTTCCAACAATCCCACCACCAGCTGATGGAGAATCAGTCTCCACCTTGGGCAAAACATTAATGCTTCCATGGTTAAGCATCCTTAAACCAAAAACTGGCATATTCTTCGTATTCTTTATGTTTGAAGAAACTCCATGGGTAAAGTGCCTACATTTTGAAAACTCACATGATGAAAATGGTTTCCAGCTATAACTAGAACCAAAGCTCCCATTCTTCTCAAAGCAAGAGATGCCCTTGTGGGCATTTGTCATAGGTATCGCTACCATTTCAACTACACCCAAAAAGGTGTCAAACTAAGTTAGACCCACGCAGAAACTAACCTCAAAGACTCCCTTGCTTTCCCATAACCCTAACATTATATCACCGTAAACCCAACTTGAAGTCAGTTGAGGAAAAATAAAAAACTGTAATACCTGTGAAAAACAGCCCTACTATTGTCTGTGTCCTGTTTTCAATGCGAAAAGAGCCCAGCGATAAAAAGTTGTCTCACCAAATACAGAGAAATTCTCTATAAGAAAGATAAAGAATCCTTGCCCACGTTAAGGTTTATCGGGTTTCCAGGGAGGGAGGGAGTCGAGCTTCTACAGCTTCTTTCTTTCACTTTGCTATCCCTGGTCTCCATCACAACCAAACAACTGACTAATCCAATACCCGCTAGGAGGAAGAAGATAAGTGGCTTAATTGCAGTTTCCTCCCAATATTTAGAGATCTGCACTTAATCCCCCCTCAAGTTTCAAATTCATCAACTTATACCCCAAACATCCATCATGTATCCCTCTTATGTCTCACAATGCCTATCAAGGTTCACAATATTTGATCTAAGTGTTGGTGTTAGATTTGTTTAAATTTGATCAATTTTTAAGTTTTGCAAAGTAATCTAATATAATGCAACAATATTAAATATGCACAAATAAAAACACGTATTGAGATAAAAAAATTCTCAACTTATAATTTTTTTTAAATATAATCACCAAGTTTATCAAAAGAATAATGCATACTAAACTCTAAATGTTTGTTTGAATTTTGACATGCCATGAATCATTCTAGGATCTTGTCGTTTAATTCTAGTAATTTTTCAACTTGTTATGTGTTGAGGCATGCTAGCATACTTGACACTGAGTTATACCATTTTAGGAGTAGTTGGAGCAATTACTAACTTTTTCATTTGGCAATTGCCTTCGAGTTTTTATATTTATCTTAACCATATAGGATATTTATTCATGAGACAACTTTTTGTTTATAAAATTATCAAAACTTATACTTGTTAGGATGATTGGCTATGCTAAGTCACCTGTCATGCCTGTGCATTCCTTCCATGTAAAACGTGATCCTTATGTGTCATTGTCTTATTTATCTTATGCAAGTTATTAGAGTTAACTGCGGCTTATCTTTTATGTCTCTAAATATAACCGACTCATGAAATTAATTTGCAATACCGAGTATAAGGTTGGCATATGCTCACACTACTTTTAACAATTATCTTTCCATAACATTAACGAGTATCGGCTTGTTATTACGCACTCTACTTCACGCTTCTCTAATTTGGCATGGGATAAGGCACTCCCATGTCACGTTTAGTTATCTCATGGGTCAAAAGACTCACAAACCACCCCAATGTTGCAAGCTGGGTATAAAATTGAACATTTTATCCTTTTCAGACATGTTTTGGGTATCTAGCATAAGTGAACTGATTTTCTTAACGTAGTCACATTTGAACTCTAGTGCTTTAGTGACTTAAGCCATTCATTAGCCAACCATGATGCATTGCATTAGAAAAACTAATCCTTTAATTTTGTCTTCATAATTACCTATAAGTCAATACTTGAACTTACAACTACATCATTTTACATCCTCGTTTGCCATCATAACTTAACATTTTTGCTAGGTACATAATGGTTCTGGTGACTTGCTCACCAATGGGCATATGAGTAGCTTTACTGTATTGTTCCATGCCCTATAAGGGACTTTGATGGGTGCATTTTTTGCCAACAAAGTCAAGCCACCTTTTTCCGATGTTCTTACAAGTTTTTCAAGTTTAATGAATCTTTCATGCATTGTTTGCTTTCCCCTAGGCATGCCATCTCAACCTAGCTTTAATATCAAATTGTCATATAATCTATTGAGGTTCACAACACTAGATCAAGCGGTGGCACTAGGTTTGTGGAAACTTTGCCAAACTAAGTTTTGCAATGCAAGCATGGTGTAACATAAGAGACTTTAACAAGAATAAGTAAAGGCACACATTAAGACATATGAAACTCTTAACTTTATTTATCTTTATAAAAATAAGTACAACAAATTAAGTTTATGAAGAGTGCAACACATATTGAACTTAAATGTTTATCTAAATTCAAACATGCTATAACCTTTTTATTTATGTATATCAGTTCTCTATAAAATCTTGCCACTTTGGTCTAACGATTCCCTATCTTATTGCATTTAAGTCTAGCTTGCTTGGCAAAAATGTCACACCACTTTAAGAGCCGTAAGTAATCGACTACCTTTTCCTTTTAGTAACTACTTTCGAGATGGTCTTCTTCTCTTAACCACATTGGATACTTATCCATTAGACATTCTTTGTGCCAAAGGTTGTATGAATCCATGCTTATAAGGCTAACCTCTCATACCAAGCCACTCGTGGCATACTTGTACCTCATTTTCGAGCATAACTTTAACCCATAGGTATTATTTTCTTATCTTTTTTGTACAAACTATTGGGTTTCACTTCGAGTTGTCTCCTAAGTCTCTTAGCTAACTCATGGGGCTAACCTCTAATAGTGAACATCAAGGTTGACACGTACTCATATCAACCATAACTGCTATTTTTTCACAACACTAGCGAGTGTCAATCTTAATGTTAAACGCTTCACATCATGCATCTTTAACTTGGTATAAGGCAAGATACTCCCATGCAAGCTTAACCATCTAACGTGTTAACAGGTTATTACTATGTATATATATATATATATATATAAACCACCCAAAATGTCTTTATAATTACATGTCAAAAGCATGACACATGTAAAAATTTAATTGTGATGTACTCTAACAATTTTTTAAGGTATAGGGACTAATCTATCACTTGCTCCTAGTCTATTCATAGGAAACTTAATGAATTTTACATCAAACTCTCTATAGGATGTTGCCGCCTTGCTTTAAAAGTTCTCATCCTGTTGCATTTGAGCCATGCTAGCATGCTTAGTAGAATGTCACACTACTTTGTAATAGTACGCTCTTGCTTAACATCCTTTTAATACTCATTTGCTTCTTTCTCTTCATGTAAAAAGTATCAATAGTCATCTCATATCGTTTAGCTTGGGCTTTCTTCATAGTGATTGTCTTTATTAGAAAATTCATGAAATTGTAACACCTCGGCTAGAAATAAACGTCATTGATAAATATTGAAGAGGATTTTGGAATAGGAGAATAAAGAAAGAGAAAAAAAAGGAGAGGCATCAGTGGCCTTTGAAATCCAAATTGGAAAACCAAGAGAGAAAAAATTAAAAAAATAAGAGAGAGAAAAGAAGAAGTAAATATAAATGAAGAAAAGAAGAGAGAAAAAATAGAGAAACAGACTCGTTGAAAAAAAATTGAAAATCTTGTTTTACCCCTCATTAATTATTAAATACTTTAACTTTGTATTAACATAAGGTTTGTTTCGACTGATTCAATTACTTTAAATTTTGTGCAATTATTTTTTTTAACATAAAGATTTGTTTGATAGCATGAAATAAACCTTAGGTTGTTATGAGATTTTTAGACTAAAAATTTAAATTAAAAAAATCATTGATGTAAAAAGTCATCTTTATATTTAATCATAAATTTATATTAAAAAAAATCTTTTAATGCAGGGCTCCAAGTTAGACGGGCTCCAAATGGGGATCCAAATTATGATGTTACCTTGTTGTTAGGTTCATTATAGAGCTTGTGACTTATAAATTGGCTCATTTACTATCCGACTCGATGGGCTTTAACCTGCTTAAGGTTGCCCTTTAAAAAATGAACGAGTCATAGGCCTTATATTTTAAAATAAATTGTTTCTTAAGGTCAATTAAATGGCCTAATAGGTTGAGTTGAGCTTGTTTCATCTATTTACATTAAAATTAAATTTTATATAATAATTTTTATAATATAAAAAATTTATCAATAAAAAAATAATAACATAATCCGTCAATATTTTCTATTATTTTTTAATCTATCTATGTTAAATTAATTATATAATTTATATGTATCATGTATATAGAAATATGTATGTATCACATATTAGAATTAGACTTTTTCTAAAAAGTTATCTAATTTTGGTCTGTTATCATATTTAAAAAAAATTATATTTTACATTTTTTAATTTATAGATTATTTACGAGTTGATTCATATTATAAAAATGAATGTAACTTCAATTAATCAATTTATTTTTAAATAAATAAATATATTTAAATATTTATTAATATTATTTATTTCACTCATTAAAATTTATTTTATAATTAAATAACAATACATATTACTTATTAATTCTATTAATTTTAATATTAAATGTGAAAAATATATTAAATTTGTTATATACATCAATATTTTAAAAGTGTAAAGTTTTTAAATTTAATATTTTTATATTATTTTTATTACTATTTATTTTATATGTTAAAATTTATTTATTTATTTATTTTAAATATAATAAATAATTACTTATTAAATTAATTTATATAAAATTTATTAGATCTTTAACCCACCAAATTAGTTTGGTGAAAGCTTCATAAGATAATTGGTTGAATCAAAGTCCATAAATAGGCCATGAGTTGTACATATTTCAAACTGACAAACTCGGTTCGTCCAGTTTTATGCGGAGCAGACTCGGGCAGTAAATCCATGTGCCAAGTTGGCCCGACCCAACCCATCTTCTGAACTTAATTTTGCTAAAACACTATGATGGTATAATTACAAGAATACTGTCCCCTTGAAACCTTATTACGATTGAATACCCATGAGTGGGCCCGAGCACGAAAGAAGACCGTTGAACTTCCACCTTCGAGCTCCTGTGTCAGTGATGAAGCCAACAAAAGAAACCAAAGAGAGAGAGAGAACCAAATTCAAATTTCGAAAGTTCAAAATGAAGTGATGCAATAAAGAAAGAATAACCTCCCACTTTTCCTTCCGAATCTCCTCAAAAACGGTCTTGGAATCGGAGCTGCCCATTAGCTTCACCTTCCATTTCAGTTTTCAGTCAGTTGCTCTAATGCCTTTCGTTCTCTGGCTCCGCTTCAAATTTCAAATCCTTGCACTCCTCGATTAGTGCTAAAGAAAGGAAAACAAATCAACAAGATTTAGTCTCCATTTGTTGCACGAAGAAATCCTTAAATTTTTCAGCAAATGGCGTTGAAGTTTTGATGGGATTGTAGGGTTCATATCTCATTTCGTTCCAAGTTCATAGTTCAGTTCAGGGACTACCCCATTTTAAATTTCTGAGCTGTTAGAGAGTGAAGCCTACCTCCCATTTTCTTGGGTTTTTGTGGTCAGGTGGCTTCATTTTCAGCTTTTATTCTTTCATACATAAAAAGCAAGTCTTTCAGCTTCATTTGCCGAGTTCCAGAGCTTGAAAAATCCTAGCATTGCCGTGCTTTGAGAAACAAGTTCGATTTTCTGAAATAGTTTTTGAGGACTCTTATTAGAGGTATTGGTTCAGAATGAGAGAAGGATACCCATCAGAGAGAAGTTCCAGAGCATCCAAATTCTGCGACCAAAACCAAGCACCAAAGGCCCCGAGCACAAGGAGCAGTAGCAATCCTCTGAAACCGCGTTCCTCATGGGGTTCACACATTGTCAAAGGTTTCACAGCAGACAAGAAAACCAAGGTCCAAACCACAGTCCCCGCCAAGAAACTGCCTCTCACAAGCTCCGATATCGCTAACCAAAAAAACACTGTCGTTCCTTCTCATCCACGGGTCAAAAGATCTCTTATTGGTGACTTATCCTGCTCGGTAAACGCCACTCAAGTCCATCCACAAGGTTACCCGACTCACCGTAGACAGTCCTCGGGTTCAAGGGACTTGTTCAACGAATTAGACAATCTCAGGAGCTTGCTTCAAGAATCCAAAGAGAGGGAGTTTAAGCTGCAGGCAGAGCTATCAGAATGTAAAAAGAATCCCAAGACTTTGGATCTTGAAAGGGAACTCGAAGCCAGGAAAAATAAGGTGGATGAGCTTGTGGGGAGAGTTGAATTGTTGGAGAATGAGAAGGCTACTTTATCCGAGCAATTGGCCGCCTTGAATGTGATCACAGAGAGGAATGAGGAGGTATCCACTGCGCAAGGAAAAGAGAGTTCAATGGAAACATTGCCTGGTAATCCTGAGATGGAAGTTGTAGAATTAAGGAGGTTAAACAAGGAGTTGCAGATGGAAAAGAGGAATCTTGTCTGCAAGCTCTCTTCTATGGAGTCTCAATTAGCTTCGCTTGCCAATGCTAATGAGGTACTTATGCTAGTTTCTTGTTTATGAATAGAACTAGGGAAATTAGCCTTCATATTCTGTCTGGTAGCTGATAAAATATTAGATCTGCGAAGGAAAATCTCCGTGTATAATTGACAATTATGAATCCTACAAAAGTCCGTTTTCCATTATTGCTTCAATTTCTTCTCTACTATCAGCATTTAGAACCAGAATTTTCTTTTCCATCTTCATTGAGTTATATATTTCTTTCCTTTTCTTCAACAAAGTTAAAGTTTTCATTTACCTGGGTTTATCTTCCCCTGTTTCCTCATTTGTGCTGTCTATTGGGCTTTTATCAGAGCGAGATTGTTGCACAGATTAAAGCTGAGGCATCTAAGTTAAGACACACAAATGAAGATCTGTGCAAACAAGTTGAAGGTCTACAAATGAGCCGGTTGAATGAGGTTGAGGAGCTTGCATATCTTAGGTGGGTCAATTCTTGTCTGCGTGATGAGCTACGCAATTCATGTTCGACCCTTAATTCTGAGAAGGCATCAAGTCCTAATTCAGTCGAGAAAAATGGGGAACCTGTTCGATTACTGCCTTGTCAGAGGGATGAAGGCGTAGAATACAGTAGTGCAAATAGACTAAAGCTGATTAAAAAGTTGAAGAAATGGCCTATTACTAGTGAAGATTTGTCCAATGAAGAATGTTCAGGAAACCTTTTAGATAAAAACTGGGATCACTTGGAGGATGATAGAAGTCCTAGACGAAGACACTCCATAAGTGGATCAAAATGCTGCCTCGATGAATTGGTGCCGAATAAGAGAAGGCAATCCGATGGCTTTATGAGTGCAAAAGAAATAGAGAAGGAAGCAGAGACAACAGCTTCCCAAAGATATGACATGGGTGCAGTTGAAAGACCCCAATTCTTTGGAAACTGCCAAGAAATTAACAAAATCACTTGTTTAGATGTGGAAAGAAGAGCTCTACGAATTCCAAATCCTCCTCCAAGGCCTTCATGTTCTATGTCCAGTGGACCTAAAGAGGAAGTTTCGAGACAAAGTCCTCCACCACCTCCACCGCCTCCCCCTCCTCCTCCTCCGAGGTTCTCGTCGAAGAGTGGCACAGGAATGGTTCAACGAGCCCCACAAGTAGTTGAGTTTTATCATTCACTCATGAAGAGGGATTCCAGAAAGGACTCTTCAAGTGGAGGAATCTGTGATGCTCCAGATGTTGCAAATGTTCGTAGCAGCATGATTGGTGAAATAGAGAATCGATCATCACATTTGCTTGCAGTAAGTGTTTGCCCGTTTCCCCTTCCATTGACAATATGAAGCTCACTTATTTGGAGCACAATTTGTTTTAGATATGTGGTTGCATTTCTCAGGTTGTGTATGACATCCAGGCTTTGTCTTTTTACCAAGAGAAGACAGGCCAAGAAGAATTTTTAATATTTTATTGCATGCTAGGACAAAAGAGGCTGCTTCTCTTCTTCCTTACCAAATTAAGCATGGAAAAAGTTTCTATTTGAATTGCTCTTTATTTAGATTTTACCCTTTCAATATTTACAGTCACTTCAGATCCTCACTGTTTTTAATCTGTATCTTTTTGTGTAGATAAAGGCTGATGTTGAAACTCAAGGGGAATTTGTGAACTCATTAATAAGAGAGGTCAATAATGCAGTTTATCAGGGCATTGAAGATGTTGTGGAATTTGTGAAGTGGCTTGATGATGAACTTTGCTTTCTCGTAAGTTGTATATTTGTTTGCAGATGTCCTGAAGACAATTAAACTGATTGCTGTAGTACATTTGTTTATAAGTTGGCATGCCACATATGTCTCTCAACATGGTCTAATGACATCTAAAAATTTGAGCTTCATGCCTGCTTGAGGTTTCTAGAGATGATTGTAGCATTTTGTGAAAATCACTGCAGTTTTCTTGTGTTCCTCATTTTGTTTGAATCCATGTGAAGGTGGATGAAAGGGCAGTGCTAAAGCACTTTGACTGGCCAGAGAAGAAGGCAGACACTTTGAGAGAAGCAGCATTTGGATACAGAGATTTAAAGAAATTGGAATATGAAGTTTCTTACTACAAGGATGACCCAAGAATGCCTTGTGACATTGCACTTAAAAAAATGGTTGCTTTGTCTGAGAAGTAAGAACCTAATACTATTGTGATATTTGCATTTTCCATTTTTTCCCCTTTATAATCTCTGAAAACCAATATTTTCCAAGTTGTAAGTGCATAAAAGTTTTATTTGCATTGATAGGATGGAACGTACTGTCTACAACCTTCTCAGAACTAGAGACTCCTTGATGCACAACTGCAAGGAATTTCAAATTCCCACAGATTGGATGCTTGACAATGGGATGATTAGCAAGGTGAGATGATGCTTTCTAATTTCTTGCAATGAAATGTTGAAGCATGTGCATAGGAAGTATTGCTACACTCTCCGAACATGAAATAACTCTACATCATATTTGTGTTTGTTCGATTCATTTCTCCCATGAAGAAACACTGACTTGGCTGTACAGAGGATGCTTCATGCAGCTTGTTATCCACTTAAGGTTGAAATTCAAAAATTGAAACTGCACATTATATCTTTTTTCTTTGCTATGCATGCTTCCACTTGGTTCTTATATAAAAAGGTATCAGAATAAGCTAGAGTTTCAGACAGTGATAGAGGGGAAAAAGAAAGACACATTAATTCATAAACAAACTACAACTGCCTCCGGCTTTAATCAAGTCTTGGATGTTATCTGAAGCGATTCAACAATACTTGGTTTCTCTAGGAAGTGATGGATATCTCCAGATGTGCATAGAAAAAACTCATAAGTCAATTTGTCAACTTATCATTTAACGGTTAGCTTTACCTGCTCTGTAGTGCCAGGATGCAAATTCTTCAGGTTACTCATTGTTTTATTTTTCTTTTATTTTTCCTGGTAGCCACCAACACTTCTAGAGAATGTTTGTTTTAACTTGGTGTAAGACATGACCACTATATGCTGCAGATTAAATTTGGTTCAGTCAAATTGGCAAAGAAGTACATGAAGAGGGTAGCTATTGAACTTCAATCGAAGGCCACAACAGAGAAAGATCCTTCCTTGGATTATATGCTGCTTCAAGGTGTAAGATTTGCTTTCAGAATTCATCAGGTTAGTATCATAAGCAAATCTTATACAATTTCTAGTTCATTTCACTTAGGATCTGGTTCCCTGTTTTGTTTAGGAAAAACAGAAAAACTGAAACTCTATATTACTTCATCAGATTTCCGTTTTTAGACTTCTCTTTCTTCTTGGCAACTGAAGAATCTCAGAGCCTGAAAGTGGGACCTCTTAGATAGCTTTTCACTTTTTCCTTTTATCTTTCCAGGTTGATAGCTTTTGCTTGTCATGAGTTTTAGCTAACCCTGAAGAGTTAGCATGGGAATTAAGGTTATTGAGTGATCTTTGATATTATTGAACATAACAGTGTTTCTTTTTAATATAAAATAGAAGAAAATTCTAAGAAATAAAACAAAATGTTTTGATATGATACACATCTGAAGAAAACATTTTTTTGGAAAAAAGAAAGTTTCCCATCAATTCCATTAATTGTTTGGAGCATTATCTTCAATCTTGATGCATGGACAAGATTGCTCTAGTAATATACAAGGGACTTTGTTGATATTTACAGATTGTATACATCCCTAGAGAATGTTACTTACCTCTGTTTGGAAAGGGATGACTTGAATCATAAGAGGGCTGGACACATAAAAGGGTTCATCTCATAAACTACATATTAGTGGATTATATGGTTTAATCAAATGAAAACCAGAAGGTTTTGTTAGGTAGTTTTGAAGCCAGATTTTCTTGAAGCTTATAAACTGATCATCTGCTCTCTACATGGAATAATCCAATAATTTCTTCCCCGAGAACTCATTTCTTTGGACAATTTGGCTCAGATGGTTGAATTAGGCTCTGATGTAGTTGTTAGTTGCTATTCGATATTCTCAACCCAAAAATTAACGTAGGAGGTAAAGATTTTCTTCAGACTAATAAACTAACCATGGGATAATCCAATTGTTTTCTTTCTTGAGCAACATTGCATTGGTTGAGATCTCATAAGAAAGAAAACCATAGTGATTCTTGTAATGGTTGATGCAGTTTGCAGGAGGATTTGATGCAGAAACAATGCATGCATTTGAGGAACTACGCAACCTGGCCAATCTCCTGCACAAAAGTAAATAGAAGAAAAGAGATTTTGGAAGAGCTTCGGCTTACAGTCTCAGTAAGCTTCCCAAAAAATATACGCATTACATAGTTCAGATTGTGCAACATGATCACAAATGGTTTGTCTTGGTGTGGCTTCTTAGTTCCTAATTGTTTTTACAAGCTTTCAAAGGCTTGATGTGAGAAAGAGCAAAGAATTTTGGTCTCAATTCACAGTGATGTTTCAGAACTCAGGAATATACACAATGTAATGTAAAGCTTGGTGAGAAATGAGAATGCATCCATCAGTTCTTCTTTTAACAAGTAGTCTTATTATTTATATTTTTTAATTTTATAATATGGGTTTATTTTATTAGACATTAGTTAATAATATAAACTAAATAATAAAATCTATTTGTTATTTTACTTTAAATTTTAAATTTTATAAAAAACAAAAATTCTTGTAAGTTTGAGTAAGATTGCTTAGATTTACTTACTTTTTGAAAAAATGAAACAATTCAATGAATGAGTAAGTTAGGGATTTATCGGTTTTGACGGTTGACCAAGACCGGTCATGATTTAAGCCCCATACGCTTCCAGTTGCTTCTTCCGATAAAATTTATGGCTTCATGGCGATAATAAAAAAATAAAATTATTGAAAATATTTTAATTTAAAATTAAGAATTAATATTTATAAGAAATATAAATTTAAAAAAAAACTTGGAACGTGAGGATCTCAGGTTGAGACGGTAGGATTTTGTGCGATCTTACGCAGGCCAGCGCAGGATTTGCTTGCGTGGAATGGTTAGGCAATTATAGAAAAGCGATAGGGCGCAAGAAGTTAAGTGGAAAGCTGAATCAGGGTAGGACACGTGGCAAAGCGGCTGCCAAAACGGGAGGATTGTGTGATCGATTAAATCGGAGGCAGTAGACCTAAAAGGAAAGAAAGTAATGAAACGACGTCTCCGATTTGACAGTCTTGACAAGATGTTACAATAACATACGCCCTCCATACTTTTCGTTCCATGTGCCCAAAAAAATAATTATAAAAAAATTTAAATTTAATAAAATAAAATAATTATAGGAAAAATTGAAAAAGGAAAGGCTACAAAAGGGGGGAAAAGTCTTCACTGCACGGTCAAATCAATGCGATTTCCGACCTCACTAAATTTATTGCTTTTGGAGCACCTCCTTTTTTAAAAATTATGAATTATAAATTTATTTTATTATAATAATATTATATAAAAGTAGTATAAATAATTTAAATTTTTTCATTTATTGAAATCATGCAATATGATTATATTAATTATAATATAAATTTAATTAAGAGCTTACCAAAGCAGATTTGAAAGTTTTGTAGAAGAAATGCAAAATCAGATAAAAATGCTTTGAGTTCTAAAATAACATCAAAATGTTAAAAGAGAGATTTTTTGTTCTTTCATATGATTGATTTTATGATTATAAAACATTTTCTTTTAGTTTGTAGGGATTGTTTTGGAGACATGAACCATTGAGGTTTTTGAAATGAACATAAATATTAAAGGAAATATCAAAATAAATATTGTATAATTTATATTTTTTAAATTAAAATTTTATAATATTTTAATTAATTTTATAAATAAAATATCAATTTAATCTAAATCAATGATTGTTTCTAATTTTTTTAAGAGAGATCATTCAAATTTAAATTAAGAATTTTGTATAATAAATTTTGATTTTAATATATAAGAACAAAATAATTCAAGATGTAATTACAAAATAATACAAATATATTTTTTAATATAATTTTACCTAATCAAGAATTAAAATAATTCATAAAAAAATTATTCTAATATTTAAATTTTTTTATAATGATGGGTTAAATATTTTTTTTACATCTGTTATAAATTTTAAATTAAAAATTATCGTATAGAATTTTTAATTTAAATAATACATTTTATTAAAAATAAAAAAATATTTAAATTAAATTAATTTAATTTTTTTATAAAAATAATTTAAAAAACTTACATAAAATTAATTTAAAATATAAATATTAAAAAATTTATTTTAATATTTATCCTAATTTTTATGGCTTGACTTTATATTTCAAATAATCAGGATGCGCCTCAATTTCAACTTTGTGTCCCAAAGGTGGATATCCATCACATGTACAATATTAATTGGTTTAAGTTGCATTATGGGGTTTATTTGGAATTTTTTTTAAAAAAAATCAATGATCCTATTATCAATTTGTAAATGAAAAATAAATATTTAATAATTAAAATTTATCATTGGGGGTAATATGGAAGTGGAGTTAAAGAGTAAGATGTGGGAATTTAATGAGAAGCCTAAGAATGGATGTAATTGGAATCAATGATGATATTGAAGTAATATAAGTTAAGTGGGGCCTTTGTTTTGACACCTTGTGAACTTGTACCACATGCTTAACGCTCAGTCTAACCAAACATAAACTCCACCATTTCATTCCCTTTATAGCTCCACCACATATTTTTTTCCCTAAAAATCTGACCCACTTGCTTAAATCATCATAAATTATGTTACTGAAGATTTTAATTTTATTTTCAAATATTGCTATAAATTATTTTAGAAAAATAATAATAATTTTTGGAATATATTGTACCTGAGGATGTGATTTGTGTGAGTGCCCAGGCATGGGGGGTTGGGGTAGTACCATGAAGCCACCAAGTAACATGGCTGGTTGCTTGCTGCCTAGATGGGTCAAAATACCAACCTTGTAGTAGACCCAGCTGTTTACTGGACACTGATTAGGCTCCAACAAATAAAGACAGCAGGAGGAATTGGATTTTTTTAATTAAAGATGTGAATAATTATTTGTTGAGGTGACGTTTTGATATGATATTCAAACTGTCATCACTTAGCCTGACCTGGGTTTTCTATGCATGGGCCCTCTTCCTGTCTCCTCCCTCTGCACCTCTCATTGTTTTCCTTCAACCTTCTGTGCTCTGCTCTTATGGTACTATAAATTATCCCTACCTCCCTTCTCTTGCTCTGCATCTTTTTCTCTTTCTTTCTTGCTGATCCGGCTGTTTGTTTCTCTGGAAATGTCTGCTTTTCTTGCTTAATGTTTGTTGTTTCTTATGTATCTGCTTTTTTTGCCTGATTAGAAATGGAGAAACCCTGACATACTTCCATGTCTACTATGTGTTAATAATTCTGCTGAAAGTGAATGTCAAATCCTGTTTCGCCAATCCTGAGCAGTTGATTTCTTGCTCAAGATTATCCATGTGAACCTATTTCACCAAACCAAACCACCCTTTTAAAGAAAACTGATCTGCAGGATTGTCAAGAATCAGAGGAGAAGAGATTGAAACATGTCGGCTGCCGTCGCTGCAGCAGCAGCTGCTGCTGCTGCTACAGCATGCAATACCCATGAAACGAGACAGAATGACTGTTCCGTGGCTTTGATCTCACCAGCCTTCCCTCCGCCGCCGCCGCTGTCTCTGAGCCGTTACGAGTCACAGAAGCGACGCGACTGGAACACTTTTGCACAGTACCTCAAGAACCACCGGCCTCCGTTGACGCTGTCCCGGTGCAGCGGAGCCAACGTGCTGGAGTTCCTCAAGTACCTGGACCAGTTCGGCAAGACCAAGGTGCACACCGAGGGTTGCCCCTTCTTCGGCCACCCTCACCCGCCGGCACCCTGCGCCTGCCCACTCAGACAAGCCTGGGGCAGCCTGGATGCTCTCATCGGCCGACTCCGCGCAGCCTTCGAAGAGAACGGCGGCCATCCTGAGACCAACCCGTTTGGTGCACGCGCCGTCAGGTTGTACCTAAGGGAAGTGAGGGACGTTCAGGCTAAGGCCAGAGGGATAGTGTACGAGAAGAAGAAGAGAAAGAAGCCACAACATCAACAGTCACAGTCTGCAGCAGATGCCAAAACGAATCATACCCAACAAATTGGTGTTGGTCAATCGTCTGAATCAAACGGGTTCGTCCTGTAAACGGAAAGATTATGAAGTCATCGTGGTCTTAAAAGAGCTTTCTCGTTTTACTTTTTCAGTTAATAAAAGAATTTAAACTCCAGAGGACAGAGGTAAGTTGGATCGGGTCGGATCTTCAGCTTCTTAATGCATCGCTTCACTATCCCTCCAATAAGTGTCCTCACACAGGTCATCTCCGGCTTAGCAATACCCAAATAAGTACCCAAATCTAAAGAAATAGAAAAGACAAACACCCTAAAAAAAAAAATTAATATATTTTTTTAAGTTTGACATTAAAACAAAATTATGTGAACTTTATAAGAAATCTAATTACATGGTTACAAATTATTTGGTAGCGTGAACTTTTAATGTTTTTCTCGTACAAAATCGAATCAGAAATGATCAAATGCACAATATGTATTACAATTAACAATCTAATGTCAATGGATAACGATCATAGCGGTTCAATATCAAAATTTTTTATCTTGATTTTACTAAGAACAATATGGTAAAAGGGTTTCAAAGAAAGCTAAGAAAAACCAATAATAATTTCATAATTAGACAGCTTTCAAATGAAATTGCAGGCAAATCAAATGCTGTTGACAATCTTTCTCAATTGTGATCAAAAGTTTAATTAGTGAGTGCTGCACTAATTATACTGATTTTAAGTGATGTGACATAATTAGTTGGTTCATCAAATGTAAATAGTCCAATTCAGGTGACAAGCTTGCAAATTACAGTAAGAATAAAAATCACAACTTCGGCCCAATTGTTGAGTGACCTCTCCATATAAACTATACAGTAATATAGAGTAAATTAAAATCGTAATTGAAAAAGCTTATTCTAATCCGGTAGAAAAAAATGTCACGTTCTTGAACGAATGCTTTGACTAAGTAAAGAATTTTAGGAAAATTTATTGCATAATAGAATATTATATAGACCAAAATTAAATCATATATAAGAAAACATAAAATATACATTAACCTTAATCAAATCAGGAAATAATAAAGAATATTTTATCTATTTTCATAAATGTAAAATACCCAAATGCCCAAAAGTAAGTAAGACAAGTTTTAATTTGAATTATTATATAATTCCATAGAAATATATTTTTTTGGTTAATTTTTCTGTTTAATTCCTATGGAAGCTTTGTTATATATGTAAAACATGTATATATTTCACCTGCAGTGCATGTTACGAAATAATAAATAAAAAATAAAAAATAAATGGGTATTAAATTTAATAATTATTAAATTATAACTTTAAAATTTTATTTTGATATGATGCATGTGGTATAGGTTTAGATTCTAATTTAATATATAATTGACAGCAGAAGAAGATAAGATTAATTTAATGATTGCAAATGAAGAAGCAATCAAGGGAACATTTGTAGCAATCTCGAGAAATAATGAGTTAACTATTTTATTAAATTTAAGCAAGAAATTGATAAGCTATTGATTTAATAAGAGTTAGTACATATATAAGTTGAAGAAGGTACAAATTTATATTAGGTGGGTGGTCTTAATTAAACTCAATTTAGACTAAATTAGGAGAATATTGGATTAGATTTAGTTAATGATAGGAAAAGAATGAGGGTTAAAGGGATTGAGAGATAGCCATGTGGAAAACAATATGACAATTAGAGGGAAAAAATATGATGAAATTGATAAAAGCTTAGGTATGCTGATCAAGATAGTGTTGAGGTCAATGACAAAGCTTGAAGAATAAGCTTACGGATCATTATAAAAATTTCTACTTAAGAACTACTAAGGACTAGGTAATCCTTGGGCAATGACAACTCTTAAAGAGCTTATAAGAACAAAATAACTTGATATTGTGGTTTTGTAGGAAACATGGGTTAGTGATGGTAGAATATAGTTTGTGAAGAGGTAATTGAGATTTTAAGGTTGCATTTCTATGAATAAGGAGGGTTTTGGTGAAGGGTTGACGCTACTATGGTGGAGGACCAAGTTGTGTTAAATGATTTTATTTTCACAGAATCATATTGATATTTCAATGAAGGATGAGCAACATTTAAAGTGGAGATTGACTAGCTATTACGGGTTTCCAGAGAAACGACGAGAAAGGAGGTGTAGAGCTTGTCAAGATAACCATAAACTTTTTTGGATCTCCCTAACATCTATCTCAGTGACTTTTAATAACTTACTATATCACAATAAGAAGTCTAAAGGTAATGATCATCTTGATTATTTAATAAAGGGATTTCATCAGGTGGTGCATGATTGTGAATGGTGGATTTATCCTTAATTGATCGTGGTTTTGCCTGAGAAAAAGGGTCAAGGAACAGAACGTTAACTCATTGAGAAATTATATAGAGCCTTGGTGACTGAAAGCTAGCTTGGCTACTTCTTAGATGCTAGACTAATCAATTTGATGGGGCCATATTTTGATCATGCTCCCTTAGTGTTAGCTACTTAGGTAAGACCTACATTTAGAAACAAATCAAAGTTTCATTTTGAAAATTTTTGACAAAGAGAAGAAGCATTATCTAGAATGATTGAAGAAGCTTAGAAGGGATTACAGGGACATGAGATTATAGATAAATTGAAATGCCGTTGTGATGCTATGGATAGTTGAAGGAGGGTCATCTTAAAAGGCAAGTTCAGAGGCAAAAGAAGTTGATTACGTCATTTCTTTACAAAACTGATGCACAAGTAGGGGATAGACTTATTCATGCTTAAATATGTTTATCATGGCTTCCAGTGTAGCAAGAACACTATTGAAAGTAAAGGATAAAATATTTTAGTTAGAGAATTATGATACCAATATAAATGCCTTAACTAGAAGGAAAGTTAATTGGATTCATTCTCTAACAAATGGGGATGGTACGATTTTCACCCAGGAAGGAGATAAGTAGAATATGGTAAAAAGTTGTCTCTATGAGATTTTTTCTTCACCTGGAGTAATGGCTAATGGAGTCTCATAGCTTGTGGATCAAAAAGTATCTCAAGAAGATAATGTCAAATTACTTGAAGCTTCCACCATGAAGGAATTTAAGGAAATAAAATGTCTTAGATGTATCATGACAAGTCCCTAGGACTAGATGGCCTTGGTGCTAGATTGTACCAGAAATGTTGAAAGCTTGTAGATGATGACATCTTATCTTCAGCTCTAAATTGGTTTAATGTTAAGAAATTTTCAATGCCTTTGAACAATGCCTATGTAGCCTTAGTGCCTAAATGTGAACATCTTAGCTTAATAAGAGACTTTAGGTCAATTGCGTTATGTAATTGAATTTACAAGATTGTGGTCAAGATCTTAACTAACAGGCTTGAGAAAATTATCAAAGTTGATCTCTGAAGCTCAATCTGCTTTTGTGCTGTAGAGATCCATTATAGATAATGTCTTGGTAGCTTTCGAGCTAATTCATTATATGAAGAAATAAGCTAAAGTAAAGAGGAGGCAAGTTGCTCTTAAATCGGATATGAGCAGGCATGTGATAGAGTCTCTCGGGAATTTCTACAATTTATAATGCTATCTATAGGGTTTAATAGGAGATGAATGGATTGGATCATGATGTGTGTGTCTTTAGTTTCATATACTATACTTCTTAATGGGTTTAAAGTTAGTCTCATCACTCCTAAAATAGGCTTACACAAAGTGGACATTCTTTGTCCCTATTTGTTTCTTTTATGTACTAAAGGACTATTAGTGTTGATTAGAAGAGTAGTCAATAGGGGTAGGCTTCATGGGTAAAAGATATATACTGGTGCTGTGGTCACGTATCTCTTTTTTGTTGATGGTAGTTTTTTCTACTTCAGAGATAATATAAAGAAAAGCATGACAATGACAAGAATTTTCATGGAGTATAAACAAACCTTAGGCTAGATAATTAAGTTTAAAAAATTCGATGTGTTTTTCAATGTTAACGTTGCAGCACCAAAGAAGAATTTAATTTTTAGATGCTTGAATATATTTATAGCTTTAGATACAAATAGTTTTTAAGACTTTCTTCATCGGTTGGCAAGAGTAAGAAAACAATTTTTCTTTTTATCAAAGAAATGCTGTGGAAAAGACTAAATGGATGAAAAAACAAACATTTATTTAGAGTTACAAAAAAGATTTTAATCAAGACTATGGCACAAGCTTTTTTAACTTATTGCATGAGTTCTTTTCTATTGCCTATTTTCTTTGGTAAGGAACTTTAGAGAATGCTCAATTCATTTTGATAGGGATCTAAATAAAATGGATCAAGGAAAATCCATTAGTTAAGTTAGAGTAGCCTTTACTTAAGGAAAAATTCTGGTGGTATGGGAATCAGAGACCTCCATGCATTTAGTCTGGGCTTACTTAGTAAGTAAAGTTGAAATTAGTCTCTAAAATGGATGCACTTGTAAGCGAGTTGCTTAGAGGCAATACTAGGCACAAAAGGGACTTTTTAAAAGCTTCATAAGGTCACAATCCAAGTTTCACTTGTAGAAACTTATGAAGTTCAAGAAAGCTGATTGAAGGGGACTGTAGATGGAGAATTGGTAGAGGTGATGAGGTACAAGTATGGGAAAACCCTTGGTTAAGGGTTTTGGGAAATTTCAAAATTCAAACCTTTTTAATTGCTAAACTTCAATTCACTATGGATAAAGATCTTTGGATGCGTAACTCTAAACAGTGAGATATAAATTTATCAAATGATTTATTCTATGAATGAAATGTCAAGGAGATCTTTAAGCTGGTGGTTGGAAATACTACACAGCATGACAGATTGATATGGCATCATTATAAAGATAAGACTTACACTGTAAAAAAATATAAGGTGGCTTTGACTGAGTAGCATAATATAGTGATCCTTAGCTATTGTCAAGCATCTGGCAGTTGCAACTACCTCCCAAAATCAAAGACTTTGTTTTGAATGTGTGCAAGGCTTTATTCCTATTAGAGTAGGCTAATTGAAAGGGCATTAAAATTTAGTGTGAATGTTCTTTTGTGGAACTTAGAATGGCTGAGCGTTCATATGCTAAAAATTGCTAGAGGGCTATTAGATTATTTTATAGGTAAAGTTCTTTCAGTGATTGGTTCTTCAATTTAATTAATGAATGGGTTAGACAAAATAAATAAAATCAAGCTCGTTGTGCTGCTTTAGAGCGTATGGGGAGCTAGAAATCGTGAGATTCGGCATGAAAAGCTAGCTGTTCATTAGAAAGTTGTTCAAGCTTGGTAGAATTTTATAAAAGTATGGATTGATGCCAAAAAACAATAAATTTCAGCAAGATTGTTTGCTAGACGTACAATTGCAAGGGTATAGGTAAAGCCACTCAAGGGCTATCTCAAATGCAACATAAGTGCAAGAATCTTTGTAGAACATTGTAAGGTTGGTATAAAAATAGTAATCAACAATAATAAATAGTAGATGGCTCTCAAGGTGGCTTAAGTAATTGATGGAAATCTCCTTCCTATAAGAACTAAAGGTTAGGCCCTTTTGAAAGCTCTTACTTACTTGGCTCAAGGTAATTTGGATCATTTGATTGTCATCCTCTAAAGCCATAGATGTCTTGGAGTTTGATGATTTTATTAATGATTGTAAGACATTATTATCACAATGTAATTCTTTTTCTCTTTATTATGTTAGCGGACAAGGGAATAATATGATTGATGTGCTAGCAGAGATCTTGACTTTTTGGTACAAGACTCTTTTTTTTAGTGCTTAGTTATACAAAGATTTACCTGATTAATGAATTTTTTTAAAATTAAAAAACACAAGTTATTTTTAATATTTTGTGAATTCAAATTTATGATTTTTTTTTAAATTTAATAAAATAAAAAGTGTGAAATGGACTGGACTGTCCTTCTGGGAAACCATGCTATGGGCCTCGAGGTGGATTCGTTCTGTACTTCTCTTGGTTCTGTATCGGTACGGCCCGCTAGAAAAAAGGTTCTTCCGACCGGTGCGCACAGCTGTTTATGGATCCCAAGAAGCACATGCGGTGCCATGACGGTGTTATCAATTGGAATGACAAAGAAGCACTTCGTAGTGCGAAAAAGCGCTTTGGCAGCGTCACTAACTCTTCCTGTTGCTCAGAATTTTTAGGAGGAATCGTCAGAGCAAACAAAGTAAGGCAATCCGAAGCAGAAATGAAGTTGCAAAGGGTACAGCAGAGAGCTTCAAAACGCGGCCTCAGTCTTCCCCAGCAGCAATACTCCACTAAACCCTACTTTTTCTATGGCCACCGCAAGCCTTCCCAGAACCGCCCTGTCGTCTACGGTGGCCTTTTCTCTAATCGCCAATCCGTTAACGAACGACCTCAGAATGCCATCCAGCAGCAGTTCCAGCCGTTTGATCTCCAAAAGTGGGACCCAGACCACCGCACTTCATCACCACCATTCCAGAAAAATCAGTTATCAAAGATAGTATCTCAGCACCAGCAACTCTCTCTCTCTGCCTCCCAACGGCTCTCTCCAATAGCTCGCTTCATCCTTGATGCCTTCCGTAAGAATGGCGATCGATGGGGCCCCCCTGTTATCTTTGAGCTCAACAAGCTCCGTCGTGTCACCCCTGATCTTGTCGCCGAGGTGTTGAAGGTCCAAAATGCCCCGGTGATTGCCACCAAGTTCTTCCACTGGGCCGGGAAGCAAAAAGGGTACAGACATAATTATGCATCCTACAATGCTCTCGCCTATTGTCTTAATAGAAACGGTTATTTTCGTGCTGCTGATCAGTTACCCGAATTAATGGAGTCGCAAGGGAAATGCCCGACTGAAAAACAATTTGAGATATTGATTAGGATGCACACAGATAATAATCGGGGTTTAAGGGTTTATTATGTTTACGAGAAAATGAAAAAATTCGCTGTTAAACCTAGAGTTTTCTTGTATAATAGGGTAATGGATGCCTTGATCAAAACAGGTTATTTAGATTTAGCATTATCTGTTTATGAGGATTTCAGAGGAGATGGCTTGGTAGAAGAGAGTGTTACCTTCATGATTTTGGTGAAGGGATTGTGTAAAGCAGGAAGGATAGAGGAAATGCTTGAGGTTTTGGGAAGGATGAGGCAGAATTTGTGTAAGCCAGACGTATTTGCCTACACAGCAATGGTCAGGGTTTTAGTTTCTGGGGGGCATTTGGATGGATGCCTGCAGATTTGGGAGGAAATGAGACAGGATGGGGTGGAGCCGGATGTGATGGCATATGCAACATTGATTATGGGGTTGTGCAAGGGAGGGAGGGTCCAGAAAGGTTATGAGCTGTTTAGGGAGATGAAGGAAAAGGCAATCTTGATAGATAGAGCTATTTATGGTGCATTGATGGAAGGGTTTGTGGTGGATGGCAAGGTTGGTTCTGCTTGTGATTTACTGAAAGATTTGGTGGATTCGGGGTATAGAACTGATCTTGGGATATATAATTCGATCATTGTAGGTCTGTGTGATGCCAAGCAGGTTGATAAGGCATACAAGCTCTTCCAAGTTGCAGTCAAGGAGGATCTTGGGCCTGATTTTGTCACTGTAAATCCCATTTTGATGCGTTATGCAGAGACGAAGAGAATGGATGAATTTTGCAAGTTGCTTGATCAGATGCAGAAACTGGGATTTTCTGTGACTGATGATCTTTCAAAGTTCTTCTCATTTGCCGTTGAGAAGGAAAGAATTTTGATGGCATTAGAAGTCTTTGAGGAATTAAAAGTGAAAGGTTATTGCAGTGTTTCAATCTACAATATTGTCCTGGAGGCTCTCCACAAGATTGGAGAGACCAAGAAGGCATTATCACTCTTTGGTGGAATGAAGAATTTTAAACTTGAACCTGACTCATCAACTTACAGTATTGCAATTACATGTTTTGTTGAAAATGGTGAAATCCAAGAGGCATGTGTTTGTCACAATAAAATAATCGAGATGTCTTCTGTTCCCTCTGTCGCAGCTTACTGTTCTCTGGCTAGAGGTCTCTGCAAAGTTGGAGAGATTGAGGCAGCTATGATGCTAGTCCGTGACTGCTTAGGCAATGTAACAAGTGGGCCCTTGGAATTTAAGTACACGCTGACAGTTCTCCATGTATGTAAATCAGGTAATGCTGAGAAAGTGATTGAAGTATTGAATGAAATGATGCTAGAAGGTTGCTGTCCAAATGAAGTTATATACTCTGCTATCATCTCTGGTATGTGCAAACGTGGAACATTGGAAGAGGCAAGGAAGGTTTTCACAAACTTAAGAGAGCACAAACTTCTAACCGAAGCAGATGCAATTGTGTATGATGAAATGTTAATTGAACATATGAAGAGAAAGACAGCAGATTTGGTGTTGTCGGGACTGAAATTTTTTGGTCTTGAGTCCAAGTTAAAAGAAAAGGGCTGCAGACTGCTATCGTGATGAATCTTGCATGCTGGTAATGCTTTTTGATATTTTATTTTATTTGTTTGATTTACTGCCAATATCTTTTACTCTGTTATGCAACTTGACCTTAAAGATTCCAACTTTTAATTGTTTGCTAGATTCCTGCAAGATTACTTTTGGCAGGTTGGTTTGGCATGGGTTCATGCCAGTCAGCCACATGATTGATTCAACCATTTTCTGAGTGATGGCCGCAGACTATTGAGCATTTATCTGCTTGCACGATGCCACTACCATTCTGGGTAAGTTAGGTTGCCTTCAATTATTGAGTATGAGACTCGTCTCTTTGCGGAATAATGTGAAACTAAGCTGCTGTTTTGCCATTGTCATACTTTCTTTGTTCAGTGTTCTTACCTGAAGTAAAAGTTTTCATCTATCATTCTGGAGTTTTGATTCTGTTGTCTTGTGGTTTGTGTGATTTTTTGGATTAGGGATGTCTCTTCGTTCCCTCAATTCAGCAATAATCTGATCAGTAGTCAGATAAATGTAGAAAACTCTGCTGAAGAATGCAATGGAGCATATTGTGTTTCCGAGGATAATTTGCAGAAGGCTCTTGAGGAGAATACTTGTCTCAAGGTAAAGTAGAAAGAACACAAGAAGCTCCCGAGAGCATTGGAGTCTAAATTCTGATCTGTATAGATGTAGAAAGACATGACATTTCGGTTATGGTCTAACGATATAGTTATTTCTAACTTGCTTCAACAGCTGAAAAGGATGAAGGATGTTTTTAAAGGCATCTACAGGCTCTGAAGCCATTAAATGTTTAAGCCATCAGGTTCATAGTGTATGTAATATTAATCTCTTAAGAGACATTTATATGCCTAATTGCTATCAGGAAAGGAAAAAGTTTCAGCTGTTTTATAATATAAAGTTAGAATCTACTAAAATATGGATGCTTATAAATTTGTTTGTGGAGAGCTAGGAGATTCAGGAAAGAACTTGATTTTCTGTCATGTATCATGCTCTGCTCCTGAATATAGGTGAAAATGAACTGGAGGTTCTGGGGCTGAAGGTGTAAGTTCTGCTCAGCTGAGCAATGTATTAACCGCCAAGTTCACAGAGGAAGGTAAAAGCGTTGCTTCTCTAATACTGGTAGTGCCATTTGTCAGTTAAAAGTTGTAAAAGGCTTATCCACATATTTAAAAAAAAAGTGTTGTGAGAGGCTTATCATTAAGGTCTTTCATGTTCAAGATCATTTAGTTTTAAAGCAGCTTGTATATAAGATTGCAGGCAAACAAATTTAATTGAACGGTCCTCAGATATCTTTTTACTGTGAAATGAGTAGGCATGACTATGGACAGCAGACTGACTTGGATCACAACCTTGGCATGGTTTCTGAAATGTTGGTTTGAGTACAACCGTTTCTGAGTTACTTTATATAAACTACTTTGATATTTTAGATGTTCGGTGCTTCTTTCAGACCAGATATTTAAGAAGTCTTGTTCTTCTTTACCACTATTTTAGTTACGTAACACAAAATTTGGGTGTCCCCAAGTTTAGATAATCATTAGAGATCTTCCAACCTCTAGAACTCCTTAGTACTTAAGGCTGAACCAGGAGAAAGACAGGAAGTATATAACCAGAAGAGATAAATAATATGCCAGGATTGCCAATGTTGTACCTGTATATTATTGTGTTTCATTTTCACTTCCATTTTCCTCTTAAAGCACATGGCACTGGGTAAGATGCAAACCAATCAATAGGGATAAAGGCACCCAGAACAATGTCATGTTACCTATTTTGCTCATCATTGCAGTTCTTTCATATGAGGAATCTGCATCCCTTTTTTTTTCTTCTTCAAGTCTGAACTGACATGCTCAACTAAAATCCTAAAAAACTTTTTGAGGTTTGGGCGTAGTTCATTTAAGATTCTGAGCTTATTTATTTATTTTGGGGGATGTCAATCAACACCCTGATGTTATCACTATTAGCATATGAAGGTGAAACTGTTAAAATTCTAAGCAAAAACTGTTAAAATTCTAAGCAAAATGAACAAAATACTCTTAATAAAAATCTCAGGTTACAACTGTTCTTTTGACTATGTAACACATCCGAAGTAATTTAAAACAATATTTTAAACCAATCTTCCTGGACTGTTGAATTTGTATTAACTGCATCATCTTATTATAGAATGGCTAGCTGAGGAAAATTTTAACAGTCTTCTATTTTTTCTTGTATAAAAAAATCATGGTGCTTTTACTTATAGCTAACTCTCCCCTCCCTTTCACTAGTGTTTATTTGTTAATTTGTTAACAACAGATTGATCATCTCTTGTGGCTTAACATGCTTCTCACACAGTTGCCCTGACAACTCCTTTTATGTCTGTGGGCATGCCAGGTTAGAGTTTTGCCTAACATCTGAGTATCCTTTAGCTTGTATCACCAGCAACAGTTTTTTCATAGGAATGTCCATTAGACTAAGTACCGTGTTCTTTTTTGCTTCATATGTTTAACAAATGTATTCACAATATATCTATATGTGGTGCAACTTACCTTTGTTTGGTTTGTCCAGCTCATCATGGTCATATCTAATCATAATTATTCTTTCAATATTTGTTTTGGCAGATTTGGTTCCATACAGCTAGAACTCTGTTGGTGCTTGATTCTTAATGACTTCATGCAAATGTTGAACCTGACCTGAAACTGTCCACTACATTCTTATAAAATCATCTTAGTAAGGCTTACATTTAACTGATCGCAAGACTGTAATAGAAGAAATCTGCAAGTTAATTGAGTTGACAAATTTCACATTCTTATGACTAATATGATATTCAGTTATTTGGGTAGCAGACATTGTGTAAACAAAACTTTGAAGTTCCTTTGGATGCATTTTTTGTTGTCTCTCAATCCATATTCATTTATTGTCTTTCTAAGTAATCGATGTGCGACATTAGCTATGCTAAAGTGTACTATGTAATCTGTCCTGTGGTTTGCATCGGTTATTGTATTGATGTATTGAAGCCGGACATCTAGTAAGATCAGTATGAATCCATTGATTAGATGAGGGAGTTCTGTCTTAGTTTTGGCTAGTGCAGTGAAATTATTAGTTTTAAACGGATGCAATCTGCTGTTATTGGAAGAAAAATGTTGCAAGCTCCAATATTCACTTACAAAGATGATGTTGGAGAAGACCGATGGTTATCCATTTTTACATGAATTGACTTTCTTATTCAGTTTTCTTTGTTATTTAAGGATTTATTGTTGTTGGTTTTCTTTAATTAATTTGTTCTTAGGTATTCCTGTAAAGAAGGGTTTTCACATGTTGCATGTACTTTGCATAGGCCGAAGGCAATCGAGCAGTGGACTAAAGCCCCACTTTCGAATAGGACCTCACTTGAATTAGTTTAATTTTTTTAATAGTTTTATTAAGTTGGTAAATATTATTTTAATGTTTTTATGAAATTGTCTCAGCGATAATGGATGGATTGATGAGTGTTGAAATCTTGAGTTTTTCTTGTTGGTAGCAGATTTAACATGAGTATATATGGAGAGAAATAATACCAAGAAGGCGGCGCGATTCTAGCTATTAAGGTAAAGAAGAAGATTTTTGAATTTGATGAAAGGGAGATGGAGGAGTAGTGAGGATAACGGAGTAGATAAAAGGGCAAACATGTATCTTTGTTTTTTACAAAGGATGACTTGAACCAGTTTTAGTTGTTGATCAATAGTTTGGTCATAACAAAAAGGAAAAAAAAGTTGGATGAGGAAGAGAAGAAAGGGCAGCAAAGTTTCGTTAGTTGTTGTGGGGTCAAATGAGGATGGTGTATTTCTAAGGTTGTTCGAGATTGTTAGAGGTAGAGAGAGATCGATCATTATGCTAGATCATGGTGAACGTTTCTGTTGGTGGAGGCTGGTAAGGAATAAATATAGGTGGATAGGAATCAAGGGAGAAAAGAAGGAATTCATAGCAAGGAAAAAACAAGAGGCATATACAACGAGGAAGGATAATGACGACTAGAGTTAGGCAGCTATCATATCATAGAAATGGGTTCTTGAGCATGTGCTCATTGTGGCGATGGGTGCACAAATAATGTGAAAGGCGAGCAACAATCGAGAAAAAGGCTTGTAAGCTATGCTAATAAATAGTGAAAGCAGGTGGTGGTCGATGATATGTGTACAGTGGGTGTTGGTCAAGGTGCATGTTAATTAGGTTTTTTGTTTTTGGGTAACTGTATGAAGAAGGTAAATAAAGTGGATCAAGATTCTATCGAGTTTGGGCCTACTTTGAGTTGAAAGCCTAAAACATTTAAGAAGTGTGAGTTTATAGAAAAAGTTTTGAATGTGCCAAGATTCAGTAATCAGAGTGAGCCATTGTATGGATTAAGCGAGGCAAAGAATCAGGTGGGAAAGGAAATAAGGTGTATTGTAGGTTATTAAGTTGCCTTTGTTTTTGGATTTAGGCAAAAAGGAAATGAAGCAAGAGAGTTTCAGATTATGGGCCTAAATAGATTGAATGGAGAAAAAGTTGAGTTGTGGAGAATTACCCTCAATCTAAAGGAAATAGGTCTAAGCAGTGGGTCGAACAAGCGAGTAAAACTAAACTTAGTATGTAAATCCTTCACAAAAGTCAATGGAGATATGAAAATCAATTCTTAATATGTTAGAAAGTGTTAGAAGGTTAGTGGTAGAATGATATCACTGATGATGGGGATGACTCAAGCGACTGAGTGTGAACACTAATAGAGCGGTTGAGATCTTTTTCTAATTAGAAAAGCATGCGGGAGATGTTGAGGCACATGGTTCATACAATGGTTATCCCAAATCAAGTATGCCTAATCACCAAGATGAGTCATTTGAGTATTTGTGTGGGTAACTGGGATATGGTTGGTGATGAGCAAGGGTTGAAGGCTACGTTGTTGGCAATCTGTGCCAAGAAAGTGAGGGAGATTAGGGGTACTAAACATGATGGAATGGATATTGGATCGAGTGGTAGAGATATTGTTGATAAAGTGGTATATGACAAGGTTAATGATTAAGAAACTTCCAAGAGGGCAATGGTTTTGGCCAATATATGCAAGTCTCTAAATCTTAACTTTAAAGGTCTGAAAGACGAAACTTTTACTCTGTTCATAAATCTAAGGGAAAGGAAGTGATGTAGAAGAGGAGTGGGTGGGTTGTAGGCAGAGAGTTACGTAGATTTGAATTTAAGATAAATTATGATAAGGAAAGGAGTGGAAAGGAAAAAGATAGTGGGATTTTGAAGAGTTTAGGAAGTAACAAATCCTATGGTTCTTAAATTGTTAATTCGGATGTCACGGGGATTGATGGCATGAACAAGAGAGTTATCATCAAGCAGTTATTGAGCAAGCGAAAGGTGGATTTAGTGTGTTTACGAGAGAAGTAGATAGAGGAGATAGAGCCAGGAATGGTGAATAACTTGTGGAGTAGACAAGATTTTGAATTAAAGTGTAAGGCATCATAAAGAAGGCTAAGATGTATACTCATTTGTTAGAAGAGTACTATTTAAAAATTATTGGAATATTAGGACGACTCTTAATCTTTGTCCTATAGTTTCGAAATAGAGGATAAGAAAATTAAATAGATGCACACAAGAATGTGTGGGAATTGTAGTAAAGGAGAAAGGCATGCTCGCTGGGATGACTTGCGAGATTGCTAGGGATTAGGGGGTGGGAGCCAGTGGGTGATAGGAGGAGACTTTAGGTAGGTTAGATTTCCATGTGAACTTGTAAGGGTTAGACGAGAAGGAGCTTTGTCGGGTGAGTTAGAGAGATAATGTCAAATTTAAAATTGCATAATTTATCATTAATTGAAGGGTTGTATACATAGTTGAATATGAAGGAGAATCCTTCTTTATCCTAGTTGGAAAAATTTTTGGTTTCAGGCAGTTAAGAAAAAAGTTTTTTAGATATATGGTTGTTATTGCCAAGATCAATTTCAAATCATAATCCAGTAATGATGGTGGTAAGAGATTTTAAATGGGGGTCTGTTTCAATTTAAGTTTGAAAACATGTAATTACATGTGAAAGATTTTGATCAACTTGTGAAGAAATGATGGAAGGAGGCAAGGGAGGAAGGTAATGCTAATTTTATGGTTGTGAAGAAACTAATAATAGTTAAGGTAGAGGTGAAAAAAAATGGAGAAATGAGTTTGCAAATTTGGGACAATGAAAAGATAAATTATGAAGGGACTTGTAAGAGTTAAATAGTGCTATTATGGGTGGAAATGTGACATGGAAAGTTAAGCAAGGAGCATGAAAGTGAATAATGAACTAATGCAGTTGTTGAAATTAGAAAAAATATCATATAGGTAAAAATTGAAGGTATTGTGGTTGAGAAAATGGGATAATATCATTGCTTTCTTTCATAGGACAACAAATACCACAAAAGATGCAACTACTTAAGGAAGATCTAGATTGAGTATGAAAGGTTACTTGAAGGTGAAGAGTTAAAGGACGTGGTAAAGAACTTTTATAAAGAGTTGTACAAGGAATTAAAGGATTGGATGTCGAAGTTGGAAGGAGAAGAATTTAGGTAGGTCAATATTGAATTAAGGACCACATTGAGGGGTAGTTTGGGGAGGAAGAAATATGGAATGTTTTGAATGTTGCGATGGAGACAAAGCCTTAAAAATTGATGGTTTCACCATAGCTTTCCTAAAATCAAACTGGGAGGTAGTAAAAGGTGGTTAACTAAGGTTATTTGGGGAGTTCCATGAAAAAGAGAAATTTATAAAACTTAATTCCACATTCTCGTATTAATTCTAAGAAATTGGGGTTACAAGTGTTATAGACCCATTAGCTTAGTTGGATGTGTATATGAGTTGATCTTTAAGATTTTAGCAAAAAAGATATTCTTGGTGGTGAAAAAAATGATAAGCAAAAACGAAAATGCATTTGTAAGCGGAAAACATATTTTTAATGTTGTTTGATCACGAATGAAATTGTGGATACTTAAACAAAAGTGGAAAGAAGTGGTTTAATGTGTAAATTAGATATGAAAAAAGCATATGATCATGTTTCGTGCGATTTCTTAATGCATGTACTAAGGAGAGTGTCATGTAATAGTAAGTGGTGTAATTGGATTTACTAATGTATTTTTACTACCTCATATGCTATGATAGGGAATCTGTGTTCACCTAATTTTTTGAAAGCAGTTAGGGCTTAAGGCAAAGGGATTCATTGTCCTTTTTATTGTTTATTGTGGTCATGGAAGCAATGGATTGGTTATTGTCTAAAGATGTTAAAAAGGGGTTGCTAGAGGGTTTTAAGGTGGCCTATGGTAAGAATGAGGTGATGATATCCCATTTGTTATTTGTTTATGATATTGTAATCTTTTGTGAAGCAAAAGGGGAGCAGGTGATGAATTTAAGGGGTATATTACTGATATTTGAATTTGTTTCATGTTTGAAAATAAACTTGAAAAAAAAATAAAGATTATAGTAGTAGGTGCTATATAGAACTGTGAGGTATTAGCATCCATTATGAGAGGTAAATGGATGAAGTTTCCTCTAAAATACTTGAAAATATCGTTGGGTGCTAAAGATAAGAAGATTAGGATATGGAATGAGATAGTGAAGAGGTTTAAATACAAAGTAGTTTGATGAAAAAAGTAGTACTTGTCAAAAGCTAAGAGATTAACTTTGATCAAGTTAATCATTTATAATATACTTATTTCATATTTCTCTTCCTAATGCTAAAGTATTGTTAGACAAATAGTTATGAAGGTTCATAATAGAGAAAGAAGGTTTATAGAAAAGATAAGGAAGGGTTAAACATAGGGTATTAGAAGGGGGATGGATGACTAGATGGGGTGAAAGAGCATATGAGATTTATGCATGGAAGGAAATTAGAAAAGGGTGGGGGAAATGTAAGAAGTAGATTGACTTCAATTTAGGAAAGATGATAGGATAAAATTTTGGTATGATAAGTGGGTGCAAAGAAGAGCTTTTTAAAGAAAAATTTTGGCTCTCTTTGCATTGACATGTAATAAAGGTGTCGGAGTTTATGAATGTAGGGAAAAAAGATCTTGCATTGTGTAGTTAAGAAGGAAAGCTCAGGATGGGGAGTAGGATAGATTGAGGGGTTTTATGAGGCAATTCGAAAACATAACACAATAGATGATATGAAGAACACAACGTGACAAAAACTGGGCAGAGGAGTGGGAGGGACTGTTTTTTTGTTAAATCTTTTTTTAGGTGGATATGAAGGGGTAATAAAGTGAGGTTGTTTCCTTGAAAGTAAGTGTAGAAAGTTAAAGCTCCTTTTAAGGTGACATTTTCCACATGGAAGGTAGTAAAAGAAATGTTCTTGATCATTAATAATATGAAAAAAGGGAAAAATATTGGTTAATTGCTGCTATCTATGCAAAGATCAAGAAAAAAATTGTGTTTTATTTACTAAACGGGTTAAATGGATTGTTCAGATCTTAACATCAGTCTGCAACTACTAGGCATATCTTGGATTACTATAAGATCAGTAAGCATGGAACTAATGGCATGGTCAAACCTGGTTTGAGGGAGAGAAAGATGAAGGTTAATAAAAATGATTTTGCATGTAATTTTTTAGAGTGTCTAGTGCAAGATAAACTTCAAGGTATTTAACAATATTGAGACTTCAATAGAGATTTAGAAAGTCCTGGGTCAGTACTTTGCAATTTTGGGACTTAAGAGATTATTTTGTAAATGTGAACGACTTAATTGATATCATAAAATTGCTAATTTCATAAGCTAACCATACTTGTAATGGGTTGTACCCTTTTAATGCTTCATCAATAATACATTGTTTTTTTAACAAAAATATTTTATTAAAAAAATCATGAGTTTCAGTCGCTGGGATAACGTTTTCATGAATTAAAAACTCATGGTAATGTTGGAGGTTATTTTATAGGATCTGGTTGTTTCTTCGAGTTTTACCATATAGGGTTGGGTACATGAAGTGGTGTTGCTTGAGTGAGCTTTTGGTTTTAAAAAAAATTATTATTTTAATAAATTTTAAAGTCAATATATATATATATATATATATATATATATATTGGGTTTTAATTTAAACTTTGTCATCTCAATTTGATCAATTTTGCATTTAAAGTTTCAATTTGAGTCAATTTCAATTTTGTCATTAATTTTTAACTTTGTCATTTAAATATGAGATTTTTCATGGGTGTTTTGGAGATTTTGAAAAAAGATAACAATAATACAAACACATTTAACTTACTAACATTGTATTCTCCATTTTTAAATAAATATATTTTGCTCATTCACATATATATCGAAGCAAACTTAACCTTGTTTCCTTATTTTCATTGCATGTTTCACAAATTGTTTAGATTTTTCATTCAATTGATAATCTTGTTTGTCTTATTAAATTGAGTAACTTTGTTTGCTTGATGTTGTCACTTGCAAAAGTTAGGTCAAAGTGGTTTCAAATTTTATTGCATTTGTTAGTGGATGACAATGATGGGATCTACATGTTTGTGATTGACGGTATTTTTTTTTTACTGCGTGTACTAATGGTGTTTGACAAGGTAAATGATAATCAAAATTGGTAAATTAGTTTAACAAATAACGCATTTTTATATATAGATAGATACGTCTTATTGCATGATAATATGGATCATTACACAAATGTCACTACTTTGCATACTAGAGGAACGCAATGTGAATCAACTATTGAAATTATTATTATTTTTATCAAAATATTACAATTTTTTTTCTACCTATGGTATTTATAGTTTTTTTATTTTTTTCATTTAGGTTGTATTATTGGAATAATTCCTTTTCACATATCGCTTGCATTATGGGTTTAGTTTGTTGAGATGCCTAATATGGTAACTAACTCATTGGAGTGTTTATATTTGAAAATGTTAATAATGACAAATTTAATGGAACTGAATTGGTTAATGTGCTTAAGGCAAAAGATGCATGTGTGAATTTTATTAGTTTTTATTACATGCTACCTACTAAAAGATTAAAAACTAATTTGAAGGAGTTAGTTATAGATTTAAATGTGACCAAAATACTTAATAGAAAGTATGAAATTATTGAACATGCGAACATTTATGTTATGGATTTATGTCATCCCAGAGTTCTATTAGTCAACATACTACATTTGTTTTCGTACACTTAGCGTTTTTATTAATCAACATACTATATTTGTTTTTATGCACTTAATATTACTATTAGGTGTAATGAAAAAAATAATTTTGAGACTTTTTAAGTCTGTTCGTTGTAATGATAGACATGTGACTTCTCTTCGTAGGAACTTAGCTAGTTAGTCGTTAAAACCAATAGTAATTAATTAGAATGGTGATGAACTCTTGATTCAAGAAGTAATACTTAATGATGTACCAATAGTGGTGAATCTACTAGTGTTGGCCTTGGTAGTGCTTTTTTTAGTCTAAAAACTATTGAAAAAATTGTTAACTTATGTGGTTTTTATTGATTATGACGAGGAATTTGGTGGTGATGATAGTTAAAGTATGGATGTGGATAGTAAAACCTAAGTGATTACATTAGCATTGAGCTTGAGGTGGAGATTGACATCATGCGTCGTACCAAGTATGATGTGGATAAAATGAACTCATTGGATTGTAGGAATTTCACCTCAAACAAAAATACATGATCTTAATAGTGTGTTAGCTTTTGATTCATTTTGATAATGATGTAAATGATTAATTACATAGTCTTATAAAATATGATGATAAGGTGGGTAGACATAGTTTTGAGTTTACTGAACATGCTAATATGATTTACCCAAAGTTTAACATTGGTATGATTTTTTTTTAATCCTGTTTTGCTGCAAAGGATATGGTTAAACAATTTGCAATTCAAGGAGGGTTATATACTATTTATTACCTCATAAAAGACTCAATAAACTTGTTAGCAATATACTTGGAATTCATATGTCTATTATTGAATGACTTATTGTAAATATGAGTAGAAAAATACATATTCACGGCAAAAGAAGATTGTTATTTAATCTGTGAAGTGTATATATACCATTTACATCATTCCTTACATATGACTTTGATCTTGTTATATTCACTCTTGACAAATTTCATATCAAATCCTTCTTAAATTGTATATTATTAACTACATCCCTTGCAATAGATAAAAATGAAAAAAAAAAATCATAAATAGATTAAAATGAATAAAATATCATGTCAACCTTAAACCTTGGGTTAGCCATATTTGCATTTGTATTGAATTCAAAAAATTATGTCCACTTACCTCGTCATCGAACTTTATAAGTAAATGTAATTCATCACTTATATCCTTGTCAAATGAATCAAATATTGACATACTACTAAAGTTATCTGTTATTTTATTTAAGGTGAAATCCCTATAATCTAGTGAGTTAGTATTATCCACATCATGATTGGCATGATGCATTATGTTAATCTTCACCTTAAGCTTAATGCCGACATGGCCACTAAGGTCATTATTTTTGTGTCCATACTTTGACTATCATCAGCATCAGGTTCCTCATTAGAATCAGTAAAAACCACATGAGTTGTTATCTCATCAATGGTTTTGTAGCCTAGAAAGACACGGCTCAGGTCAACATTGGTAGTTTCATTGCTGTTAGAACCATTTGTAATTAATGTAGCACTAGGTGTTACTTCTTAAGTCAGGAATTTATCATCACTTTAAATTACTACTGATTTTTGACGATTGATTAGTTCGATCTTTATGAGTAGAAGCCATAAATCTCTCATTATAACAAATAGGTTTAGGAGTCTTGGACTTGGCATTTTTCACTATGTTTAAGAAAAATGTTAGGCATACCACCGTAACTGTAGAATGTTGGTTAATAGAACTCTATGACGACATGAAGTCTACGGTATAAAATATTTGCATGTCTAATAATTTCGTGCATTCTATTAAGCATTTTGGTCATATCCAAATCCACAAGTCACTCCTTTAGTTAGTTTTTCAGTCTTTTACTAGGTAATATGTAATAAAAACTAATTGCAATCATCCATGCATTTTCTCTCTTAATTACATTAACCAGTTTTATTATACTTAACTCATTACCATCAACCTTTTCAAATACAAACAATCTTTTTGAGTTATATTTTTTTAGTATGCATTTTAACAAATTGGATTCCTATAGCGCAAGTGAGATGTGAAAATAAGAGAAAAATAAGAAACCATAAATATAATAAGTTAAAAAATAATGTACCATTTTAATTAAAAAAATGATTCTTTTAGCATGAAAAAAATGATACTAATGTAATGGTCCATATTATGCAAACAAAAATGATACTATATAAAGAAAACAAAACCTACTTGAACAAAAAAAAAAAGAAGGACAATCTTGTGATGAAAAATTCAGCATCATAATATGAAAACCTAAAAATTCATAACGCCCACAACAAGAGAGACCTATTTATATATAGAAATTGTATCATTTGGATTATCATTTATCCTAACATGCACCATTGATATGGGCAGTAAAATATTACCCCAAATTCTAATTATGTAGAGCTCACATTGTTATTCATCAATAAATGAAGTGAAAAAACAATTAGATTAACTTATATAGAATTCGGATCTCATTGTTAGACCTTTAATCACATGCAAACAAAAATTAAAATCACTTTGACTTAGCTTTTGCAAATGACAATATCGAGTAAATAAATATAAAAAATTTATTAAATTTATTGACTAGCATATTTGATTATCGAATTAAATAAAAAATCTAAGTAATTTGTGGAATGTCCGCGGACTATAAGTAGAGAAGGTTAGGTTTGGTTTGATACGATGACTGAGTAAGTATGGTATTTGCGTGAAAAGAGAGAACGCAACATGAGTGAAATATATTGGTAATATTGTTGACTTTTTCAAAATCTATGAGAAGTTTGAGGGATGGAATTAAGAAAAATCTCAAAATGAACTTAAAATTGATTTATATGAAAATTTTGAATGTAAAATTAACAAAATTAAAATTATGAAATTTAAAATAAAATTTAAATTTGTTAATTAATTATTCAAAAAATTTATCAAAAAATATTTATTAACTTAATAAAATTATTAAAAAATTTTTAAAAATAAACTGAAATGCCCTAAGCCTCCTGAGGGCTAAAAGCCGGCCCTGTCAACACGGGTATCAGCTGAGTTGTTGAAGAAAATAAAAATCTGGAGTCTGTGTAGATCAACGGTTATAACTATATACCATTTCCTTAGAAAGTCAGCAGTTTAGCACAACAAATCCTAGTTTCCAGGCAAAATCAGACAAATATCTACTAGTGAAATAATTTGTTTTTATCTTTGGAAAGAAATCAGGATTTTATTTATATCTTACAAGTTAATAATTAATCAGTATTTATATTAATTATATGATCTTGGCTATTCTAAGACCTAATGATACAGTATATACGTGTTATTTTATTAGATGATCATGATGCATTCTCTTTTATTACATTTTTAATTACTTTATAAGCAAGTCATTTTCTTCCATGGACCGACCGAACGAACATGAATTGTATTTTATAAAGGTGATTATAGAAACTAAGATCATATTTGAAACATGATCTCACAGAATAAAATCTTTGTTCTTATCTAAGCTAACTCTATTCTTAACTGCATAAAGAAAAACTTGAGGGAATCACCCTGCATTTATGGTTAAGATTCTTAACCATGGTTAAGTTTCTCACACGCTCTTCAAACCCCTAAACTAACCCTGGTTACTAAATATCTTAGAACAAGTGTACGGCTGAGATACTTTTTCCTCAAAAACGCGTTATCCCTAATTTGCGCGCCTTTATTCCTCTCCGACATGGCAACGCATTCAATCGTGCCACCATGTTGGCCGGCCAAGGCCCGTAGCTTACCGCCACGTGCCTGTCTCAGCTATCGCTTTCTACCGTTTTCACGCTCACTAATTTGCATTCAAGCAAGTTTTTCATTCTTCTTTGCCGGTGATGGGGACTGACCCCTCACGCAATGGCAACTGCCGGGTCAACGTCGACGTAACCTGCACGACCTTAACGTATCAAATTTACCTGCATTTACTTCGATACCCTTTCTTTGGTCGCTCATTAGCGGTTACAAGGAGGATTATTTGGTAGTTCTACTCCATTTTCCACTGCAAACCATCCTTTCTCTTCCTTTGGATATTTGTTTTTCTTGTTAGTTCTGAGTTGAAGTGAACGCTAAGTGCTATATCCATACGTGAAGAAGAATCTCCTCTTACAACACAAGTCAGTTTTCTTCTTCTTCTTCTCCTTATACTCTTCCTTGAATAGTTATTTTTTAATGCTGTGACTAGCTTAGGTTAGTGTTTCTAATTCTTTCTCTCTTGTTTATGATTTATTCACTTGCCTTAAGTCTTGTTGTTTCGCTTAAATTTCATTGTGTTTGTGGAATTATTTGAATGAAGCAGTGTTTTACTCGCTGATTTTGCTTTCATCACTTCAGAGTAGGATTTTGTGGTCAATGAACTGATTTTTTTTAGCTTTTGTGCTGAAATTTGATAAGAAGTCTGTCTGCCTTGTAGCTGTTCTTTTGATGATAATTTTGATTGAGTCATGAAAAGGTTTTTTCTTGATATCTTTCTTTTCATTGTTTGGTTGCTGTTTTAGAAAGCAAACACTTATTTTAACTGAACTTTCTGCTTTGTTGCCTCCAAAAGAACACGAAAAAAGGAAAAAAACGCTCAAGGAAAGAAAATTTGAAAGAGTAGTTATCGATTTCCATTTCTGTGAATACGAACGTGCCACAATGAAAGATGCATTAAGTCCTGATCTGCTACCATGATATGGGAAGTTGATGCGGAAGCTACTACTACTTTTATATATGATCCTTTTCTGTTATAACCTTATGATGCTGCTACGGTCTACAATTTGTAGCGTTAAATGATATTTTCTTTTTCTAGCCAATGCTTTCTTTCTTGAATTTCTCGATTTAATTTGAAAAATCAATTTATAGATTGCATCTTTCTCATTGCATTTAAATCGTTTTTAGTTTCTTTTTTTTTTTTTGATGATTTTCGGCATGATTAGAGTATTTGCTGTTATACTCTATTGTTATAGAGATTTGCAGAGCCATCCTTTGGAGGTTTATGGATTTGAGGGTTTGAATGTTCTTCCTTTTGTTTGTTCTCATGCTAATTACAGCATTATTATTTTCTCTTTTCTTTTATTGCTTTGATTTTTACATTTCTTATTATAGTTTACTTATTAGTTTCCAGAGTAGACATACCTATTAATGTTACAAAATTAAGTCTTTTATTCTTTTTTCATGCAGCACTAGATAAGCTGTTTGCTGTAATTTGGTCTGAGGTTTTTTTGATCAGAAATGGACTCTACGAGGAGTTGGTTTAAGATTTTCCAACATAAAACAGATGATGTGAAAGCCTATCCAACAAAAAAGAAAGATGCAGGAAATGTAAAAAATTATGGTAAGCCGCCGATGGATGAGGTGCCTTCAAATGTCACAAAGCAGAAAGTTGCGGCAGCAAAGCAGTATATCGAGAATCATTATAAAGATCAAATGAAGAGTTTGCAGGCGAGAAAGGAGCGGTTAGTGCCTACAATCTCATACTGCTAATTTTGTCTTTCATGTGGGATAATTTTGGGATTTTCTATGTCAAATGAGTGAAAATATGAAGACATGTTTTTGCAATCCTATCTGTATCTGATGAGAATATCAGGAAAATATATTAACCACAAATTAATAAAATTTTTGATATGAACAAGTGATCCGAAACTCAATTCCATATGCATTGTCCTAAAATTTATTATCATTTTTAAAAGATTACTGGTGTTAGATTTCACAAGTTTTTTTTTTTTTTTTTGAGAAAATGCATGCAGCAATAATAATCTACTACATAAAAATGTAGAGAACTATTATTTCATTAAGATAAAAAAAAAATGATGGATTCATATGAGTAACAAGGGATTCTTTTATAAATGAGGAGAACCTTATAGAGTCCATAGATGTCCTCACTTCTAGATAGGAACTAGCTCACTTTATGTACATCGGCAGCGCCACTTTGGTGCCTTATAGTTAATATAATATATTACTTTGTTTCTGATAACTAAAATATGATGCTTATATGCAAAAAAAAAAAAAAAGGAGGGAGAAAGAGGAAGAAATTAAATAAATGGGAAGCGAAATAGTTGGTAGTGACTTAAAAATTAGGTTACACTAGTTGTCATTATATTACAGTACGAGTCATTACTAATTGTTGTTTTCCTCAAGCTTGTAATTTTGCATCTTAGAGGTTTTTATGGAATAAACGTTGTCAAAATTCATAAAAAAAACGTGATTGAGGGTCTGCTTAAGGTACAGATGTTATAAGATTGATTGTGGCCAGTAGGGTTGTATTTGCTCTCTGCACAAGGAAAAGAGTCCTCGGCAAGGAGATGAAGTGATTTATTTGTTGGCAGAATTAGACATGCCTCATTGCAATATGCTTTTGTGAATGCTCAAATCGTCCATCTATTAGCATTCTATCTTTCGGTGTTTAGAGTATTTTTCTCTAGAGACTTTTATATTTCTTTTCTTTTTTGATCAGAAACAAAGTAATATATTTATATTAACTACAAAGGCACCATGGGAGTGCCACCCATGTACTTGTAGTTAGTTCTTACCCAGAAGTAAGGCTATCTATAAAACTCTACAAAGTCCTACTCATTTACAAAAGACTTCCTCGTTATCTAAATCTTTGAGGCATGAATCCATCTACTGCTAACCACTTAAGGGGTTGCCAGCCTTTCAATAATCCCCCTATTCCTCATCCCCCACATAGTCAATGCAGTAAGCTTCCTTCTAGGACTGGAAGCTTAGATGCCTGCCCATGCACTTATTTCAGCTGTCATTGACCCTGAAACCACCCAATCTTTGATCCAATAAAGCTAGTACATCCTTCCAAATTTGTTTAGCCTATTTTCACCAAACCACCAGTGATGCACTGTCCCATTTTGCTCTACATTTCTTAAACTTGTAGGAGTTTCAATAGCATAGATACTTTTTCATGCTAAGTAATTTTCTTGTCTGGTAGTTTTGTCTAATCATGTAAATTTTACACATTATTTTTATTGAAAATGGAGCTGCCTTAGTTGATTAGTTTTGCTGAAATCTATCTCCCTGTCTATTTCTATGTTATCTTCTTGGAGTCATACTGACCTTGAACAACTTCTGTTTCATATATTGATACCTGAATACAGTCGGTGTATCTTAGAGAGGAAGCTTGTGGATGCTGATGTTTCTGTTGAAGAGCAAATGGATATTCTGAAATGTTTCGAGAAAAAGGAGACAGAATATATGCGTCTTCAAAGACGTAAGATGGGTGTTGATGACTTTGAACTCCTGACCATCATAGGAAGGGGTGCATTTGGGGAGGTCTTCTCTCTGATTTCTTCTGCTCTTATTTCAAATTTTAATATTAAAGTTAATGTTCTTGTTTTTTTGTAATACAAGTGATATGACAATTTTGATACTCTCTTGAAAGTTTGTTTTGCATTGTTTTTTTAATTTTTTATGTATGCTTGAGATCATGTGGTTGATTCTCTTAGGATGCTAATTAAATGAACAGCTTGGTTGAAGTCCATTTCAGGTCAAACATTATTTTGAGCTTATGTTTGGATCTAGATTTGATCATATAAAAAGAAAATGCCTCTAAGGATCAAAATGAAGCACTTTTAAAGTGTTTCCTTATCCTTTTTATTGTTCTATTGAATTGAAAGAGACTCTTAATTCTTCGTTGTTTAGTAGTCATTTTGCTATCTTTATTTGCATTTTTTGATATAAGCTTATTTCTCCTGTTGTGGTACTCTATTTGACAGATATGTTTTCTTGTGTTAACTTATGGTACTGTTTTATTGTTGTTATTTTTCTATTAGTGGCTTTTAAATAATTTCTATGGAATTGCACCCTTGCCAGAAAACACAGACATACCTACATATAACGAACAACCTCTTTCTTCTGTTTTTGATATATGCTCCTGGAGAAACTAATTGCTATACTTTTTCTGGTCTTAAATCTCAGGTAGCTGTCTGTGACAAATCCTTATATGTATTTAGATTTAATTTAAATCAGCAGATAGATGTTGATGGATGTATTCAATTTACATGAGCATGATAAATTGAAGTGCATGATATTTGTTTTTTCTAGTCTAAAGTCCTTTCTACAGTTGAGTCAGATTATTCACCATCCATGCTTTGTGATTCTGTTTATATTATTGTCAACCTTTCTCTATGTGCCTTCTTGAACTCATTCTGATGAACATAATATAGGTGTTTTCTTTTCTTTTCTTTTCTAATTCTTCTCGTTTTTCTTTTTCACAATTGGGTTAGCTGGTCGGCCTATCTACTTATTGTTATTTCATATGATAATGGTGATCTGCTGTGACTATGCAGGTGAGACTTTGCAGAGAAAAATCTTCTGGCCATGTGTATGCAATGAAAAAGCTTAAGAAGTCTGAGATGCTTCGCAGAGGGCAGGTAATGTTTAGGCCATAATTCCCTTGCCCCTTCTATTGATGGAAAGGCTCATCAAGTTACTGATGAAAGTAGTCTGTTCAACTTGGTAAATCATTTTTTTTTTTTTTTTGGGGGGGGGGGGGGGGGGGGGTGAGGGGGGTTGTTGAGGGAGGGTTGGGGGGCATTAGGAAGTGTGGGGCAGAGAGAGTGATGGGACCAACATTCAGATTTTAATGAGGACTTTTAATTAGTTTAGTCTATTATGCATGGAACAAGATAAAATGCTTGGTGTAAGATGAATATTTTCTTGTTAGGAACAAAAAGGAAGGTGGAGGAGCAGAGCCGGGTGGTGTGGGAGACTGTAGAGCAGAGAGGGTAATGGGTTGATATTCAGATTCTAATTAAGATTTTTAACTTGGTTAGAAGTTGGAACTGTTTGTTAAATATGCATGGAACATGATAATGCTTTGTGTGAGTAAAATATATCATGTTGGAGACAAAAGGGATATAATACCATAGCTGGAGTCATAAATGAACCCTGCTAATAAACTAGGGGTTGCATTTGCCTATTATATGAAGGTAACTGATTATTTGTTTCACTATGTCATTTCTCACCCTTGTTTAGGCTCTTTCTTTCTGTCCCTCTTTCTTTCTCACTCTATGTTTCCTCTCTATTTCTTTCTTCCCTCTCTCTCTCTATCAGGTAGAACATGTCAAAGCAGAACGAAATCTCCTTGCTGAAGTCGACAGTGCTTGCATTGTCAAGTTGTACTGCTCCTTCCAAGATGATGAATATTTGTATCTTATAATGGAATATCTCCCTGGAGGTGACATGATGACATTACTGATGCGCAAGGATACCTTGAGTGAGGATGAAGCTTGTTTTTATGTTGGGGAGACAGTCCTCGCAATTGAGTCTATCCACAAGCACAACTACATACACAGGTATACAATTCATCTATTTATACCCTTTTTGTTTTTATCATTGCCTTATCAAATCAATTTTGCCCAGTTTTTAAACCGAAGTTGTGTTGATAATAAAGCAAATTACGGCATATACCTTGATAAAAGGTTTTTACCTTCCTTATGTACCTGACTTGGATCCTGATTCTTAAAATTTGTTTTATATACTATTTTTTTCTTCTTCTTGGTGACACCTTTCTCCTTCGGTATAAATATTTGCTTTGGCATACTTTGTAAAAATGGATGCTCTTTCTACTTTCAGGGATATTAAGCCTGACAATTTATTGCTTGACCGTTATGGCCATATTAAGCTCTCAGATTTTGGGTTATGTAAGCCCTTGGACTGCAGCAAATTTCCAGAGCTTGGTGAAGATGATGATGGAGTAGGCAGGAGTCTTAAGCCTTCTTTACAGAGTGATAAGCATTCTAACCTGCCTTCTGGACCAAAGCGGACCCAGCAAGAACAACTGCTACACTGGCAAAAGAACAGGAGAATGTTGGTATGTTCTCTTTGTATTCATTTATCCATTTGATTCCAATCGTGGTCTCTGAGCTCTTGGAAAGTTGCTTTTTGGATTTTGGGTGTCTATCATCGTGAGATGTGTCTTGTAGGTTGTAATAGCAAACTGTACATGAAGTTTTACTGGCCTGTATTTCTGGTTTTGCCCTTGCTTCTAAATTCCCTTCTGCAACATTATTTCACGCAGACTGGATTTATTGTGTCTCAGTGTTAATCAGGAAAACTGTTTAGCTGAATGTAGATATGGATCTGAAACCTGGTCCATCTGAGGTTGGGGTACTCTTTTATGCAATATGAAGTTTGATACCAGTTTTCTTGAAGCAAGTGGAATTTGGTAGTTATATCCTGAAAGGGGGTTCTCCTTTCGTGCACATGTTCGCTTTCTGTCTGAAATTGTGATCATTTTGATGTTTCGTGAGTCTTTTTCTATTTTCTTTTTCATTTTCAGTTTCAATGACTTAGACGGTTCTGTTAATGTGCCATTCAGGCTTATTCTACTGTTGGCACTCCTGACTACATTGCCCCAGAGGTGTTGCTGAAGAGAGGATATGGAATGGAGTGTGATTGGTTAGTAAGTTGTCTAAGATATTACATCCTTTCAACTCACTGTTTATTTTTATATTCTAAAGTTGTTTCTTTTAGGTGGTCTTTGGGAGCAATCATGTTTGAGATGCTTGTTGGATATCCACCTTTCTACTCTGAGGAAACATTGTCAACATGTAGAAAGGTACGCATACTTGTGCACATTGTGATTTACCATTCTACATATAAACACACAGTTTCTTTACGTTGTTGACCATATCTTACTTGAGATGAGATATGTCATCACCTAGTCAATTTTTGTTCATTTCTTATGGTGTATACAAAACATAAACGTTTTATTGTACTGCTCTTGACAAGGCTATTCAGACAAATAACCGATACTAAACTTTTGCCCTCTAAAGATAATTTTAAATACTAGGTAATGATCCTTCTGAACAGGGGAATTTCTTGTTCATGTTACATATTTTTTGTTTATGAAAGATTACAGGAAGCTAAGTACTCAATTCATCTTAATAGCTGTGTTCGCAAATATATACCCATGGTCAATGATATTGAAATGTCCTGGTATCGCATTACTTGCCTTTGAGCACTTGTACACAAGGAATAGTGGCACTAAATGAAACAAAAACAACAACTAACATTCCAATTCTTCATTTCCTAACTATTTTCCAGATACCTATCTAAATCAACCATACAGCTGTTTGCTTTCTGTGAAGGTCTATCAAACATTCTATCTTGCCTAGATAATCCCATTATTTGTGAAAAGAAAATTTAGTTGATTGCCTTTAATTACCTGAAGGGAAAAGTAAATTGTTAGAGGCACAATACCTGAACCATAAGAAATTCATGGAACTCCCACTTGCTAACTGACTAACTACACTTGTATATGGGAGGCACCCTCTTGGTGCTACCTATATAGAACACCTAACTTCGTTTCTGATTAAAAGGGGAAAAAAGAAAAAAAAGAAAGGAATTCTTGGGTAAGATATAGGATGCAATTCCCCATTTATATCACTGCATTGAAAATAAAATCTGTTTTCTTAAAAATTTAACTATCTTATCCGTGGATCATAAACTTTGAGTTCAATGATTGCTTCTATTTCCTAGTGTTTATTTTTCTTGGTATGTTTATTAATTGTTCTGTTCTTTTGGAAAGCTTCTCAAAACAATGCCCATATCTACATTAAAACAGAAACCTTTCTGGTAGTTTGAGTTACAATATGTAGTATAGTAGATCTTAGAGCAGCGGACATGAATGACTAACTTGAATCATTGAGGCTTCTACCACGAATTCATGGTCTTGCTGTTGGGTTTCACACTTTGGAAGTTACGTTGATATCATAGGGAGTTCTCTTGGATGATTCAAATGATCAGAATATGTGACATTGTTGATCTGCAACTTAGAATTTATTAACTAAAATTGTTTGGAATGAGGATCATGAACCCTTGTCTAAGTGAGAGCAATTTGTATTACATAGAGAAACAGAGAGAAGCTGGCAAACTTTGCTTTCACCTATTGGTAAGCATGTGGAGAGCACTTATGAATTCCCAACAAGGTAGTGTTGTTTGAGGATGTTACCCATGGGACATGCACATCTGCATTCATAGCCACTAGGAGAATGCTATGCTTCATCTTTTTGTGAAAGGTGACATAACTGGAGCTCGAAAGGCTAGTAATGAGAAAAGAATGGTCAGTGATGAAACAGCGAGAAATGCCTGTAGTGTCGGTGTTAGAAAAAAGCGCTCAAACCTTTACAATTTAAAAGTTATTAAAAACTTCCAGAGAGAACTTTGATTGAATCAACTATTTGCAAGAAGAGAACTCTACAATAGTCTAACTGTATAAATCAGTATCCATATGGAAAGACAATACTTTGACTGGAGTTTATCTATGGTATCAATATCTGGAATCCTGACACTTCATGCAGAGCTTAAAGTTATCTCCACATATCTAAAGGTGGTTGTATGTTCTGTTTTTCATTTACTTGTCTTGCTTAACTGGCATCACTGCAGGCAATTGTGAGGACTATATCAGATCTTTTCATATTTATGGGCATGATATTAGGATTTTCCTGCTAATATTTGGCTTATTAAAATCATATGAATGCTTAGATCATCTATGCAGATAATAAACTGGAAAACTCACTTGAAATTCCCTGAAGAGGCAAAGCTCTCTGCTGAGGCAAAGGATCTCATTCGTAAACTCCTCTGCAATGTTGAACAGAGGCTTGGGACCAAAGGAGCTCACGAAATCAAAGTCAGCATGTTCTATGATCATTTCTTTACGTTTTACTATTGAGCATATATTTAGATGGCTGACTCTGGTTACTGCATCAGGCGCACCCGTGGTTTAAGGGAATTAAATGGGACAGATTGTATCAGATGGAAGCTGCTTTTATACCTGAGGTCAATGATGAGCTGGATACACAGAACTTTGAAACGTTTGAGGAGGTTAAGAATGCGAACTCCTTTCTTCAGTAGTCAATAACTCTTTTGATTGTAATGCACATGCCCCTTTGCTTGAGAACCAATTGATATACCCAAATTAGGATGATAAGGAAATTTTAAGCTCTAAACACTTCAAATTAGCATTTAACTAATAAAAATTGATTTCTTGTTTGTTGCTGGAAATAAGGAAATGTTGTTAAATGATGGCTGTAACTGTGCCTTGATAGGTTTGGCTCTACTGCCTTAAGTAAAGCGTCATAGGAGCTTTTTTATTTTTTTAATTTTTAATCGAGAAGAAAGAAGCTGCATGTCTTTAAAATCAAATAATCTTGTTTAATGAAAATGAGAACTTTTATTGTCAGCTATGCTATTGTATGTCAAGCTCCAAAACTTTGTTTTCCTTGAAAGATTGTTGGAAAAATAATCATTGATGTGGTTGGAATTGATCTATATATTTGTTAGCTATTAATAAGCAACCCTTGTTTGGGCTATTCATTTTTAATCACAGTTTGACCAGTTTTATGGTCTTGCTGTTTGGATTCTTGACATTAAGTATTAGCTTGTGTAGGATGGGAAGAACTGGACTAGTTTTCCTTGTTGTTCTGTTGATCAGAAACACTGCTGACTTGCTCATTACTAGTGTCCTAGGATCATCGCAAGGACACCATAGTATTTTTGCTTGTCATTTGGAAAAATGAATTATGCTCTTTGAATTGCGCTTCGTGTTCTATGACCTGCCTTAAAGCTACTCTGTAGTATGAGAACTAAAGCAAGGAGTTAATAGGGCTAATTGCTTTAGTTGTGAGAATCCTGGCCTGTAAAGTTGAACCTCACGTGTTTTTCCTTATAATGCACAGACTTAGTTGATGATGAAAGAAAAATGTTTAGAAGTATTTTTGAATCTGCATTGGTCCATTACCTTGTGATGTAAATTGAAGTTTATACTTTGCCTTGTATAAATTTAAGGTTGATAAGTTCACCTGTTCAGGAATAATTGGCTGTTATTTTCTGAATGTACAGCACTTTAGTTTTCTTTCCCCATTTCAATTTGCTGTTCTTTTTTTTTTCTTTGTTTTTTTTCCCTGCTTTGTTTGCAGAGGTTCTTCTTGTGTGATGGGTTGTAAAGTTGTCGCAAGTCTTATAGAATACTAATTATCTGACTGTGTAAATCTGATCTAGTTTTTATGTAAATCTAAGATGTCCATAGATGTAACTGTTCTTCAATCATTGACCTCATAGGGTTGGTAGTAGAAAACTCATTTTTAGGGGCGGCAATACTGTCATTCTTGTGGAGTTCTTCTATAAATATGAGTGGACTAACAGCAGCAGTTATCAGCATTACAGATACATGCTTGTACTTTGTAATTTATAAGTGCTTTTCTCTTCCAGTTTTTCAGGTAATTCCATTGATGATTTTTTTATTCATCTATTTAAATGCAGTTAGCGGCTCCTGGGCAAACCTCGTCAAGATCAGGCCCATGGAGAAAGGTTCTTTTTTGATTGCACTTTGCTTCAGTTGCACTTTGCTTCAGTTGCACTTTTGTTTCCTGTTGTTTGCTGAACTTATAGCTCTATTTTGCTTGTTGCTGCTTTCCTCTGGTGTTGTTAAAGCAAAATTAGGCACAAGCAAGGCTTATTATATTATTATTCTGAGAATAAAAATATGGAAATGGAAAAGCTTTCTCATTCATTTTTTTTTTCTTCATTGATTCTTTTTTTTTTGGAATATCTTTCTTTTTTTTTTTTTTTTGGGGGGGGGGGGGGGGGGGTGCAAAACTCCAGGAAAAAAGAAGCCAATTTCAGAGTGAAAGAATATCCAGATGGCAGTATTTGGTTTGTTTCTATTGAATCTAAAACAATGTGGAAATAACATTTTTGAGATCAATTGTTCTATTATTGTTAAGCCTAGTTCATTCCATGATTCTAATATATTTATCTATATTGAAAATTTTCAGGCCATGCAAACACATCTGTGTATATTGTCAAATGATAGAATACCTCTCACCCTGCTGTTTCCACAGCTTGACCCTAAGATTACTTGAGTTAAATGCTACTCAACCATCTCAAACACTGGCTCCTTGCATGCGTTTCGTGTTTGGCATTTTTCATTTGGTCTTATTATGCTGCTTTCTAAATGTGTCTAAATATTGTTTTTGTCTCTATAGGAGCGTGTTTGTGTTAGGCATTTTCCTTTAGGTGTTCATTATGCTGCTTTCTCAAGTGGGTCTGAATACTATACTTGTCTTCGTAAATTAATATATCAATTTTCATTTCATTGCAGATGATTTCCTCGAAGGATGTGAATTTTGTTGGTTATACATACAAGAACTTTGAGATCGTCAATCAGCATCATATGTCTGGCATTGGTTAGTTCACAACCAATATGATGAATGCTAACTAGACATTAAACCTTAGAATGGAGCTGATACTTTATGCTAGAAATATAACTTACAAAGTAAAGTCAAAATTTCAACAAAAGAAAATATTACTTCCTTTCCTATCAATTTATTACAATTTTCCTTTCAGAATCATTTGGAAAAAAAGTATATTTGGTTATCTTGACATTGAAGTCACAAGTTAACATCTAACAATCCCTGTTTACATAGAATCAAATCCTTAGAAGTATAATATACATCTTTGGTTCTCCTCTATTTAAAGTTTGTCTTAGATAATGCAACCTTATAGATCTATGCTGCATGAAATTACTAAAAACACTTTTTATCCTTTGATTAATAAGACTGTAGCTTAATGTTCCATCCTCTAAAACGAAATGAAAAAAAACTCTTCATTTGCTGCTTTCATCAAGTTAATGCACTTGTTTGATTAAGTATAATTAGTTTTTTTTTGGTTTCTCTCCAAAGGTATGTTCTCATATATATATATATATATATATATATATTATTTATATGTGTGTACACATATATGTTATTACATCAAATATATGTTATTATGTTACATATATATGTTATATAAGTAGCTTCTTAAAGTCATCACTAATCAATTCCAGAGTGGAACCATGTTGATTGCTGAAAAACTGTTGAATTATAAAAACTTATATGGCCTATGTTTTCCTGTTAGATAGATCACACATCTTTATAGGAGGTACCCTCTTATCTAGTTATGAAGTCATTTACATTTTTTTGTTTATTGTGTCTCTTAAGTTGAATGTTCGGTTGAAGCATCTGTGTGTTATTAGTGTCGCACCGTCACCGAAAGAGTTAGAAAAGAGATTGCAGTAGCACTGGTGGTTGTAGGAGTTTCTGTTTCTAGGTGCTATTCTTGGAAACTTGTGTTCCGAAGATTTATTCTATCATATGTTTTTACTTGATTGCAGCTGAGTTGAAGAAGAAGACTAATGCATCGAAGAGACCGACTATCAAGTCATTGTTTGGTAGGTTACAATGTATTACAGTGAAGCCCAAATTTATTATTTTATTTGGATTTGATTCTGAGACAGTTGCCTGTCCCTATTCCAGAAATGCCTGATCGTCCTGATGATCCTACTCAAGGAAGCTCTCTAAACCTTTTGCCTACCCAATTTGAGGTCCCCGAAGGACAGCCTTTGCCTCAAACTGCAAGACATAGACAAAAAAAAAAATTTCTGAGGTAGTGCAAAAAGTGTAAGTGATTCTACAACTCCAGGGAACAATTAGAAAGGAAATATTTCTTTATTCTTTTTCAGATAAATGTAGACATCTTATTCATCTGAAGAAATATAGAGATCTGAAGTTATTGCTAGTTAACAATACAAGACAAGCCAAAGAGGGAGCAAAGAACTTACAGCTAGTGGTGAAATCTGCATGGCACTGAGAGAAGCTCTTGCAAATTTCTAATGTCACTAATCCGTGGTCTCAAAATTCTGCTAGGAACTGTGAAAGACTTCTTGATGAGTTCTGCAGTTTGTCTGATGGTAAATTTAGTAAATTCAGGCATTCAAGCTTTGTTAGGTTAGATTTATACTCCTCTGGTCTCTTCTAGCAATAACACAAGACAATCTTCATTAACTAAGATGCCGCAGCTTTTCTGCTAATTGTGTCTTATCCCAATTTCATTATTCTTTTCTGATGTCACTAGTCTATGTAACTTATTTGAGCATTTTCACTTGCTGAGGTAATCCCTGCATTACCCTGTCTTATGAGTGCCACTTGGAGGAGATGGTATGGGTCACCTACGTGTCACTTACAGTGGCAGCTTTATTATACCTCCACTCTATGGTTTTAAATTGTGTTTAGGTACTTCTGTATCTAGAATTTCATTTCCCCATGATTGCCCATAAAATAGGCCAAGAACTATTAGGTACTTCTCTATCTTAATGCTTTTTGATTTTAATGAGTAGTATTAGGCTTAGTGCTTGGTTGCTAGGACGTATATGCAGGTATATTTGATTCCTTTGGAGACAACTAGCAGATAGATCCTGACAAATTCTTTTAGCATATTGAGGATCTCATTTCGGCAATAAACCTATCAACATTCTAGAATATGTTCAAGAAAAGTTAAGGTTACTGCCACTTGGCAATCCAGTTGAACTTACCTGTTCTTGTAAGCCAATTTGTTGTGCGATATTAGTGATTAATAAGGAGAAAATCATTAACTTGTAGTTAACAGTGATTATCCATGGTTTGAGTGAAAATAAGCATTAGTTTAGGGATGACAAAAGGACAGGCAAATCTTAATAAGATGATGCATACAATTTTTGAATAAATTTAAATGGTTTGAATTTAAATTTTAATATTCAGAGTTGGATTTGGTAGAATTTGGGTTTAGATTTTTGGATGCTGGTTTATGTAATTGGGTTGATATATTAATTTTTAATTTTAATTTTAATTTTAAATATATTAAATTTTTAATTCAAATTTGATGGTATTGTTTTTTTAATTTAGATTTTAAAAATTATTATTAAGTTCTAATTTTTTAATTGCATTAATAGAAGATTAGATGTTGTTTTGTTTTTATTAATGTTGATTAATTTTGATTAAATTAAATTACATGAAATGAATTTAAATATTTAACTATTCCAATAATGTATCGATAATTATAAATAGATTTGTGATGAATTCAAATGTTAAAATTGAATTTTTAAATAAATTTAAAATATATTTATATACGTGTATTTTAATTAAATTTAAATTCAATGTTATTCAGACAGAAGGGTATCCCATTTGTTGTTTTACCTAATTAAATTAATATGACTACAAAAATTGTGAGGACTATGATAGGGTGCTGGTTATTGGCTGAATACTACCCTGAGTGATTATCCATGATTTCCAAATGCTACACCAAAATGTACCTCGTGGCTGTGAACTAGGAACAAATTTCCATTCCAAAAAAGAAAAAAAAGAAAAATAATAGAAACAACTGCTCGGTTTTACTAACATTCCTTAGTGTCTTGGTTACAAATTTGCTTGCTGGAAAATACATTTTCTTCCATTTTTGCTTACTCAGATTCTCATAAATAACTTTCCTATTGGTTTCAAAAACTTGGAAGAAAACAGATTTTCATCCATATTTTCTATGTATTAGGTTCTTGAATTTGATGATTCTCATATATTCTATTCCTTAAATCCATTGGTGCAAACCAAATTTATTAATCTCTGTGTTTTTCTGTTGTCATCCCTCAAAACCTTTCCCTAGTCATGGTCATACTCAGGGTTTTGTACTTATACTTGAATTGAAATTAAATTTTTTTTATTGATTTCACCAGTAATAATTTAATAAAATAAATACATATAATTTAATTATTTATTTATTATTAACACAATAAATACCAAAATTATTTTTTTATTTTCTTCTCAAAAAGTCCACTTAATTTATGATGGTTGCTGTTTATCAGATAACAAAGTTTTCATATTAAATTTTGTGATGAAGATGATATTTGTTTTGAAGTCATGATTTTAAAATATATTTACACATCATTTTTAATATTTTGTTTCAAATAATTTTAAAACTACATAAGACACAATTTGAATGCATTATAATTAGTTTTATAATAATTATTTGTGAATTATAGATGTGATATATCTTATTAATTTTCTTTTTGGAATACAATTGTCCATTTCATGGATTGAACATGCACACCAAATCATAACAAATATATAAAATAATAATGAAAAGCACATGATTAATTCTTCAGGTATTGAATAATTAGTTTGATAGTTTTTTTAATCGATTTAGTCAAATTTTTTGCATGAGTTTTAAATCAATCTCATAATCCATATAATGATCTGTATATCTTACGATGCTTCTAATTCATCTAAGTTTTCTTAAAATTTTACTTCTATCAAGTATCAAAAATTTGAGTTAGTTTATGAAGTTGAGAAAAAAAAAACATTATTTTACTTCTTGATTGTCTTATTATCTACGACAATTTTTTTCTTTTTCCATTGATTGGTGGTAAAAATTTACATTATTAATGTCAATTATTATTTGATTTTCTTTTTCATATTATATTGTTATACATTTACTTTTTTTTTATCTACTAGATTTACATCCATTTACAATTTTCCTAAATTTAAAGTAAAAAATTATATCTATTAATGGATTTTTACTTTAAAATTTAAAATTATAATTTTAAATAATTTATTGATATTATTATTAATAAAACTTTCAATGCATTTTGAATATGATAAAACTTGAGACTAAAATGCCTAAAACTTTTCCATCAGCTAAGAAATAAATGCATCAAATGCCAAGGACGCACCAATAAGGAAACTGAGAACAGAAATGTAGCAGACTCTGCAATCTTACATTGAAAAGAAAGCAAAAAAGTAAAGGAAAACGTTTCTCCCATGTCCGTAAGCAAGTGAATATGAATGCACCTAGCTAGTGCTGGAGAGTGACCAACTAGCCTGATCCATAAATTCTCTGATAAAGACATTAGGTTCTCCTCTATTCTGGGCCAACTAAGTTGACATAGCATGGTCCCTCAGTAGCTCACTCCCACTAGTTGCCGTTCATGCCTTTCACAGACCTCAGAGAAGAGAGAAAGAGCTTATTTAATTATCTGTGGAGCTTGAATGATGGGAAAAGTAAATGCAGAGAGAGGTCGTGGAGCACTTTGAACAGTCAAGAGGAGAGGGTTTAGATAGAAAAAGCAGGCCCATGTAGCTTGCTTTTCCTTGTCAAATGAGTAAAAGCAGTCTTCCTTCAAAACTGCATGAGTCATCTTCTTCCTTTCGCTTTCCACATGCAATCGAAATCGATGCCCCTTTCCTCCGTTGACTACTGTAAACTGCATGGAAGTATGCCAATGCCATTCAATGTCATGAGCTGTCAGTGTCTCTTTCTTTTAAATTTTTGCTTCTTCTTACTTTTGTAAGAGATCATAATCTCCACTATTCATTATCATCAAAATAGCTTCTTATATCAGCAAACCATCATATATATAATTTACTTGTACTGAGCCAAAGGAGGGAGAATGACGCCCGCAAGAGTTAGTTAGCATTAGAGGTTGAAGGCTGGAGATAAATCGTGAGAGGGAAAGTCCATTTCATGCACATCTTTAGGTAGTGTTGTGAGTGTGAGAAGAAATATTGACAATAGTGATATGAGGACCCATCAGGAAAGAGAGAACTAGAACCTTTGTATTATAGAATGGAAAACAGATATGAAAACTGGATGTTGCTTTATCGATGTTGTCACACGATGGAGACAAGAGAGGTTGCAAAGGATGATGATATATATACCAAGAGTAATAAGCCAATAAAATTAAAAAAAACCATGAAAGCTCAGACTGATCGATTAGGATTGATGTGATAACACACATCATTCTAACTAAAGATGACAACTGAGTCAAATTTTGTGAGGAGCCCATTCGATCCAATTCGAATTAAATAGATACAAATATGTTTAAGTGGAATTGAGTAGGAGTTTGAGTTTAAATTTTAATATTCAAATTGCGTTGGGATTCAATTTGTTTATAATTAATATGTTAAATTTTTAATTTCTAATTTAATTAGATTGAATTTTTAATTTGAATTTGATTGTGTTTTAACATTTAGTTTTTAATTTCAAATTTTATTTATTTTTATTAATGTTTATTAATTTATTGTAAAGTTTAATTGTATTACACAGTTTTCATAAATGAATATTTAACGAGTAGAATACTCGTTATTTCATTGAAAGTCATGAAATATATCTATATAAATATAATAAATAAATTTGAACGGATTCAGATAGTATAAAATAAATTTTTGTATGAATTTGGGATAGGTTTGAATATGCACATTTTAAATAAATTCAGGTTAGCGTAATGGATTCTTTTCTCCTCAAGAGTTTTCTTTAGTGAGGGTTGGCTATTAGTTTTCTTTAGTGAGGGTTGGCTATCATCTAAGTTATTCTCAGGATGACTTTGATCTTGATTTTTCAAGGCACTTCCAAGTGCTTTGCGATTGGTTTTGTAACATCAAAGAGCTGGAGAGAGGAAACACATTAAGTGAGGGAGGACACTGAATGGATAAATAGATGAAATAGTTATGGAATGACTTTTATGGTTAATAGTGGAAGAACAAAGAGGTGTGATGGTCCTAGATAAGTGGGTTGTTGCATCTAGGGAGAAAGGAAAGCACTACTTCATAGGGAAAGGCCTCTAGAAGAGATTGTATAATTTGGAGGTAATGAAAAGAGTCCTACCGACGTTTGGGGATTATTAAGTGATCTTAATATCAGTGAGGTTAATGAACGACTCTACATTTTCAAATTTGGTAATCCTCATGAGAAACGTAAGGTGCTGGCCAAGCAACTATGGACTTTTAATAAATCATGGATCATTTTACAAGATTTTGATGGAGCTACCATACTAGATAAGCTTTATTACCCATTTTGGGTTCAAATTCATGGGTTACCATTGGCCTACATGATTGAATATCGAGAAGTTATTGAAAAAATAAATGACTAAGGATAATGTGGCACTTGGTAGATGCTTGAGGGTACATATTAAGGTTGATCTTTAAAAGCCTTTACAAAGGTGCAATTGGCTACTCGAAAAAGATGGAAGGAAGACTATGGTGTATTTTCGTTATGAACGGTTGTTGGACATGTGTTACATATGTGGTTTATTGGACCATCAAGAACAAGATTGTAATGTTACCCTCTAACGAAAGAAAGAAGAAGAACTTGTCAAAGAGAATTGGGGTCGTCGATAAGAGTAGATAGGCTACCCCTATCTTTTAGACATGTCACCATCATTGATAGTCAGATCCTTATTTCAACAAGGGACTAATTAGCAAGTAGTGTCCTAGTAAGGAGATTCATTATATTAGTGTTGATCAAAAATCCATGCAGGAAGTGAGTCCAAGGATCCTTGAATAGCATATTCTTGGCAAGAATCAAGAAGGGATTAAAGTTTCCAAGTAATGAAACCAACCTAAAAAGTAAGAAGGTAACAATGTAATTGAAAGGCAACACCCAGATTCTCCAATGATAGTTGATGTGATAGAGGAGATTTCATTGCCATTCATGTAAGCAAGCCAAAAATAAGTGAATGTACATGGGGTTGGGACCCACTACACAATTAAAGGAACAATAAATCCTAACTCTGAAGGTTTCTTGATTGGGTTAGGAGGAAGCGTTGTCAAGCCATAAAAGGCGACTGCAAATAAATGAAAACGATTAGCGAAAGCGAAAGGCACCTCTACCTCAGAGAGTACAAAGAGTACGATCACTTAAAAATAAATTTGGAATGAGATATATGCTAGTAATGAAGAGGATGGGACTAGGATGAAGAGATAGTAAATTTCATTGGGGGTCTCTATAAAGACTAATCTGAAATACAAGGCAGAGGCTGAAAGAGCAAGCCCTGCCAAATGTCATGAGTTTCCTAGTATGGAATTATTGATGGAATTGAGGCCCCTTGTATAGTTTTAGGAGCTGACTAACTTGGTTTGGCATCGCCAACCTTGTTTGCTTTCCTTTATGAAATGAAAAGTAGGAAAACAAAGATGGAGAGGCTACATACAAGATTAATGGGTTTCGATGCATGCTTCATTGTGGATTATGAAAAAAGAAGTGCAAGACTTGCACAATTTTAGAAAAATAATACTTCAGATATCTACATTTAGAGCTTCTTCATGAATCATTAGACGCATGAGTTTGTAATGAAAATCGAGGGTCATTGTGGAGATTCACAGGGTTCTATGGGAACCCTATAGCATACCTTAAGTTCTTGTTACAGACATCTAATTTTATCTCTAACTTTTGAGAAAAAGATAAGAAAGCAGTTAAATATCAACAAGTCTTTTCAAATCAAGATTATGATATCAAGTTCTAGTCATGCTTTCGCTCCAATGTTAGGTCGCGAGTAAAATGATGAACGTACCCTGATGTGAGCTTGGGAGTATATTTATGAGCATACCTCGATGAGAATAGATTGATAATTTTGCCTCGATTTTAGGTCAAAAGTAGAATGATGAGCATATATCGGTGTTAGATTAGAAATAAATTGATGAGATTAATTAGCATACCTCGATGTGAGCCTAATGAGCATACTCGGATGAGTTTAATAAGTATACCCAGATATGAGCTTAATGAGCACACTCTAATGTCATCATACTCTGATATTAAGTTGGAAATAGTTTAATAAACGTTTTACCAAATGTCAGATTAGAATTTTTGATGAAAGATAAAGATAAAAAACACAATTGTGATATTAAAAAGAACGATATGTAGTTGCTGTCGATCCCACATCAACTTAAAAATTTGATCTCGATGTGGTTGATGTCAATCTCACTTCGAAGTTAAAGATTTGATCCTGATGAGTTAATGTTGATCCTACAAACTTAGAGATTAACTCAATCCCATATCGGGTTCTAAAGATGTAATAGGCAGATGATCTTGAAACGGATGATAGATCGGTAAACTAATAATAAATCGATGATAGATTGATGTCAAGTCAATAAAATACTATACAATTTTTTTGGTAAGTGTTTGACGAGTATTTTAAATGCAAATGGACATCTAACGCCCTAAAGGTATTCCTTATTGTCATAATTATCTTTGTTAAGCTTGTCATTCATCAAAATTCTGTGTTATTTTTTATTCCACCTATTTTCTCGTTAGAATGATGAAAGGTGTATAAGCTCTTGTTGGGGTGAAGTATGTGAGGACCTATAAGAGGAAAAGGCATGATGTTGGTTACATGAGTGTGTAGTAAGGAAGGTAAAACATTTGGAGTCGCTCCTATCAATGTCATAGGTGAGAATAATACTGCGTGGATAGTCATGCTTACTATGGTGATTATCGGGGGTAATTGTAGTGTGATTGCAGTAGTGGTCACCAAAAGCAGTGGGAAAGACACTATGGAGGGTCGTACTATGCTAAACAATAGGGCCAATTGGGTGACTTGAGTAGTCGGAGGCATTGTTGATGTGAGGTGGGCTTCTTGGTTATCTATTACTTGGTTAGTTATGCAAGTCTTTGGAGGCATAACAATGCCTTTTATGTTGTTGATTCCCATAGGTGGTGCCAATAATGTTGCATGAACTTTTCGATTAGCTTGATAATGACACATGGATGTTCATTACTATGTGAATGGTTTATAGGTATTGATTGAAGAATCTAATATCTACAAGACAACAAAGGGAATGATCAGTGGGTTGTCATCAAGCGACTGAGTCCCCTCTGATGCTGAAGTTAGTCGAGTATCTAATAAATTTTTTGCTATCGATTCAAAAACTTGTCTAGGGCATACTTTGAATCGTGCATCAAGAAGGTATATTTGTCATTTTGCCTTAACAGGGTTTGACCTAGTCTTGGCAGACAAGATGTCAACTTATTCTCGTGTCAATCAAGGTGGTTAGTTTTGTAAAACTCTAATAACATCTGTTCTATTGGGTATCTTGGTGAGCTTTGTTGGTTGTCTTACAAATAGATGGATGTAGGTCTCGTTAATACACAACCATTTCACTATCTTGACAAAATTAATACTAGATATCTTTTGGCCATTGTCCCTCATAGATAGGTCTTTTATGTTGGTGAACGTGTCAAAGCATTTCAATCCTTAATATTGACTCTTAAATGGGCTAGCATTAAGGGATTAATTTGATCTTTTTCAAGACTTTAGTGTTGTTTGATTGCACTATGGTCCATTAGTTAATAAAAAAAAACCTAAAAACTTAAAAACATATATTTTTTTTAAAAAAATATAATTTTAATTGACCTAAATAAAGAAGTCCATTCGAAACGACGCAAGAAACTCATTGTACTCAAGTATTTTGTTAATTATTTTGTTGTCAAAGTAATAGAGCAAAATCAATTCAATGAAAGCAAGAAAAACTAACTTTGTTTCCTTATTAGGAGCAACAAATCCCCAAGAAATGAAGTTTAAATAAGCATTCTCCCGCAAAATAAAAAAGTAAATGATTATTTAATTATCTCTTGAAAATAGAAAAGAAAAAAACTTAGGGAGAAGTTAATCTTCTGATAAATACTTGCCATTTTCTCCTATCACTAAAGAAGAAGCTTATCATCTCAAATCTCTCCTAATATAAACAAAGTTTATCTCTCATAATCTCTCCAAAAATATTTCCAATACATTCAACATTAATTTGTTAATCATTCCACGGAGCTTTGTCCATACATTCAACAATAATTTGTTAATCATTACACGTCTATCCTTCTTGTTTAAGCCCTTGAGCCACCAAATTAATGATCTTCAAAACCCGTTAAATCGGATAATTAGAAAACATTGAGTTCTCACCCATTACAGTTCCTCTCCCAGAATCCTTAAGTTCCTTTAAGAAACAGGTTCAAGAAACAAAACCTTTTGAGGCTCAGAAAGGCCATCTGCCTTAAACCTTGCAACTATGTAAGAGAAGTTATGGTAGAACTGACTAAAGCAGAGACAGCAAATAAATACTTACAACCAAAATTTGAGAAAACATGTCTAGGTTATATATGAAGTATCAGAATGAACTTAAAACATTGCCTTAAGTGCAAGAACACTATATTGTAAGACTTGAAGCATAATAAGACATAATATGGCAATCGGTGCCATGGGCCTAATTGAGGACTAGAATGAAACACTACAGACTTGGATTACTGACCACCAAGGGATACACAGTAACAAAATCAAAGGGCAGGGCTGTTAATGCCATGAATCACCACTGTTTGGAGATACAAGAAAACTGTGGGTAGGAGTAGGAAAAGAAAAAAAAATCATCCATAAGTAATTCAATGGATGATTCAAATTCCTAAGCAAATTATCCGGAAGTTCATCAGAGCGAATGGAAAATACTAAAACAAATGAATTACAGCTTGGTTGGTACGCATGGACTGACCAACATCAACTGCTCATATATATGAGTTGGTAGACCATTACCAAGCAACAGAAGAAAAAAAAAGTATCAAATGATTTGGGCAGATCATCAGTAAGACACATGCATGACCAGTACTGGGATCATATTCTGATGTTGCTGAAAGTAATTTTCTATGATGTGAACAAATTTATTGAGAGATTAGTGCCTAATGAGGCAGGCTTTGGACCAAGAACAGCATCAGTGAGACCAATAGAGAATGGTAAATTTCATGTAAGGGGCAAGCATCCTAGTGAACAATGAATGAGCTGCGCTGCATTCAGTGCTACAGAAGGCAGCACCATGGGAGCAATTAATGTTGATGTAAGCACAGGACTCTAGCAACACATCAAGTGATTTGGTGAGATCATAGTGACATGAGCATTAATGGCATGATTACTTGAAGGAACACCATAAGATTAGTGAAGGCATTGACCTAATGAAAGAGTTCAGTCCAAAACTCCCTGATTGTAATTAAAAGAAGTGCCCTAATTGATCACTGATTTGCACCTTAGTCTTTTTAATTTACTATAATATAATCTGCACTTCACTAAATATCTGCTATGTTCTTTCTCTTTGCAAGGCTGAGATATGAATTTTAAGAACATCGATCTTTGAGATTATAGAGCCATGATGCACGGTACGCTTAGTCAGACTACCCATATAGTCATATATAGTCCATTAAGCTTAACATTAATAAAAAATGAGTTATTATATACTATATTTTACCAAAAATACAGCATACACATAGATATTGTAGTTTAATATTGAAAGGAAACAGTACGATGTATATATGATAAAATCCCGAAGATCATGAACCAAAGATCCTTATCAGTGATATGTATACACTGCACGTTTTTATAAGATAATTAAACTTATACAGCATCGTGAAGCATTCGCTAATGGAAAAGGGAATTATTTTTGAAATTGTTGGAGGCCATTATTAAAGAATTGGAGGACCAAGTCCTGCTCAAGTTGTCACCTAATGAGTAACGACCCATACACACACTTTGTTATATATATATACCTGGTTGAGGCCTATCACTAATTATACAGCAATGTTTCCAGGCATGTTTGAATATCCTACCAAGGTATTTCACTGTCAATAAGACCCTATAAAAGGTTACACTAATACCATCGTTTCGTTTTTTTTTTTTCTTTTTTCTTATATGTGACAAAAAAGATTCATATAATCACATAAAATAATTAAATCTGTATATACAAGTGTTCTTGACAAAAAAACAGAATCGATGCCCCAAATTTGAATCAATCTGTCGTGTCCTGAATAAGTGCCTCTTATATTTCTTTGCAATCCCGAGACCTGAAGTAGTAATGAAAACACATGAAGCTCATGTTATTTCCCTATGAGACAGGGAAGATAAAAGAGATGTGAATGCACGACTGTGGTTTGGTTTTCTGAACTTGACATACACTTAAAGTGGGCAATATGGGATCTCTAAACCGTATCCTCAAAAAGCGAAGGCGAAGGCAGCAAGATCTACCAATTTCTCATTGGAAGTAAAGTCATTTATAATCACATGGGAAAGGGCCACGTGCTGCTCCACACCCCAAGACCTAAGCTTATCTAAAACCCTTAATTTAATCAGTTGTAAAGGTGATGGTTATACACTTCCCAAAGTAAAGTGTCTGTGTATTTACACAAGCAAATATATAATATTAGCTTGTATTACTATATATATGGATAGATTATTACATATTATTAAAAAGATTTATGAACAATTCACTCCGAGAGCCATGATGCACGCATGATGACGATGTTTTTGGTAAAATTAAATGTTATTCTTCCTTTATTTTCTTAACTTTGTGTTATTGTGGTTTGTTTAATTTCTGAAAAGTATCCTTTTGATTTTGACAATAACTAATGCAGATCAATAATAATCTCAGGGAGATCATTAAACTTCTTCTGGGTTTAATTTTTTATAGCACCTAAATTAAATAATGTAACAATTACAGCTTCTTTACTTCATAAATGGGATAAGGTTTTCGTAGATGAACCTTGAGCTCTGGTGTTGGAGCATCTACATGAAAATGTCTAGTACATATTGATGGTCCAGTGCCCCACACCACATATAATTTGCATAGGTAAGTCTATAAAGGGGCACTGTGTTTGGGTGGGAGAAGCATGAGCCCCACCCCCTCCTTGAACCCTTCCAAATTTCTGAGAGCTTGTACCAAGCTCACTCGTGAATGCAACTCCGAAACATGTCATAGCAAGTTTTCCTTTTTCATCTTTAACTTTTGTCAATAATAGAGGATGGATTTATGAATAATGAAGTCGTTTCCCATGATTAAGTACTTAACAAACGTTGTTAAGGTTAGAGAATCAAAACCGCGGTGGTTTCTGGTTACCAAGGTTGGATCTAGCATTAACCTTAAAAGATTGTCAAAAAATTCAAAAGAGGAAGGTACTGATTCAAGGGGAATTCATGGAGGCCCACACTGAAGAGCTTGTTCCTTGCTGTGACGCCATTTTATACAGTGATAACGTGATAAAAGAGATCGAAACACACAAGGTGGCACGTCGATCACAGCCGTCCAAGTAGAAATCTTCCAAGGGCAATGATCTACGCAAGCCTTAGGCACGGATGACGTAAGATGGCTTAAACAAGTGTCTGCTAGTGCCACACCGTTTTGATTTGATTAATTAAACTTAATTAATTTAATAAAGCAGGCGAACGCCAGCGGGGGAGGGGGAACAGTGTTGGCATTTTAATGAGGGCAAGATGATTTGATTAACATAGTAATTAAAATAAGGGTATGGCTCACATGGGAAAGGATATGGGGTATAGTTAGTGATTCTTTTGAGAGAATGCAAAGGGGACCCATGTAGAGAATCCCAGTTTAATTTGTTTTCTTGTGGAGAGTGTGATGCGCTTGTCATGCAGGAACGTGGGGCAAGCGTTGTCCCAACCCATCAATTATTCAAATACTAAACTAGCTAGGGTTTCTTAGCTACCTTCTTGTACATATACACATACGTATGCAAGAAGAAGTTTGCATTTTCCTGTGCGGCATGGACCACAAGAAGAAATCCCGTGATTTATATTTGTTTCCAAGATACACTACCTAGTTCATTCAAACAAGAGTTCGTTTTTGGACAAAGAGACAAAATAGAGAACGATTTTATGGGTTAGAGGACTAAAACCGATGCCCATGTAGCTTAATTTTATATTAGTGCCTTGAGTCCATGGTAATTCCGTTAACATAGAAACTATATTTTATATGGATATTTATCTTAGTAGGCATCTAAGCCAGTAGGCCTTCAGCACGTAGCCATCTTCCAAATCATGTGGGCAGTTTATTGTATAGTTGGCTGGACTCCAATTTTATATTATACATATTGCATATAATAACATTATTGTATATATATGAATAGTATAAAAACAAAGGAGAGAAACGACAGAGTCATATATAAGAATGGCAATGGAGGAGAAAAAAAAAGGTAAGAAAACAGTGAGAAGACACCCATGGAGGTGCTTTGAAGTTGTCCACAGCCAAGAATTTAGAGAGAGAGAGAGAGATTGGTTTTGTTATATAGCATTGGAGATTCTCAAAATGTCTCATCAAAGCATAATAGGTCGGTGATTCCGTGAATGATGATTGGGCCCATTGAAAACTTCAATCCATCAAATACCAAACAAAAAGCCAACTCTCACTCCCACTCCACGATTGTGAGAGAGAGAGAGAGAGAGAAACGTTTCGCAGCTTGCCAAGAAACGTCAACAAGCCAAAGTGGCCTGAGAGGGTCTAATCGATGGTGACTTTTATCTAATATTCAGACATCGTTGAAAATGCAATAAAAGAAACTCCACTTTTAGACCAAAGCAAAAGGGCTTGCTATTTTGACCTTTTTACATATAGTTAACGTTTCTACTTTACTTAAACATTAAAATAAACCAAGCTTGGACTTGCAAAACTAATGTTTGTCCTTTATCATCCCGACATAACATAGCAGACACCCTAGTTTATGTGCCTCAGTCTCATCATAATCACCTTTTTATATGTTTAATCATCTGGTAATTCTTTCTGCTCTGCTTGCATATATTTTGACAAAATTAACTTTATCTGTAACTTCGCAGCTTTAGGTTTGAAGGAAAAGAAACATCAGTCAGGGAAAGTGGCTCAAACAACAGTAGGGTGGATTCTACAGCATGGACTGAAAAACTCAGGAACCACAATGCCATAGCTGAAGAAGTCAACCCGGTTGACTTGGAATGTCTTCGTTGTGGAATTAGAATACCCATCGTCCCTTTCACACAGAAACACGGAACACACACAAAAGCTGGAAAATTGTAGGTTGGGTAATAACAACAACAACAACAACGTGACGCCCAAGGTGGCAGATGTTGATTGAACATGTTACCAATTACATTATATAATGCCAATTAGCAGCTATAATGAAGTAAGAAAACTGGTAAGTTGGGTTCTTAAATCACATAAATAATGTCTACCATTGGGCGTCTGCTTGTGGGTGTTAGACTCAGCCAAGCTACTCCATTGAATTCATTTCGGGTATTTTGTGCTTATAAATATATAGTTGCACCATAGAGATAACCTGTAAAAGAAATCTCCTTTTCTTCCTGCTTTTGAAGGAAAAAAAGCTTACTGTCCTTTAGTTTTCCTTTAGAACAAAAAGTAAAAATTATGGGACACCTGAATCAATCTTTAATAATCGCATTACTTCTTTACACTATATTTGAAAGTTTGAAGGGACAGAAGAGGGAGAGTTCATAAAGGAAGATCGGGGAGGGGCGAGGGCAATGTGCATAGTTACCCAATTCTTGACTAGAAATAAAGCTATAAAAGGAAAGAAGAACATATTGCTTGAGTACCATTCATGAGAAAACAATATTTTCATTCTGATGATGACGTCCTCTGTGTGTTTCTCAACACGTAAGTTGGATAAGTAGGCCTATCAACTGTTCTTGCAAATGCTAGTTATCAGAAATATATTTGTGCAGTATAATGCTGCACTATATACATGTTGATAGCGTCCTTGATCATTAACTCCTTTTTCTTTTCATTTTTCAGAAACCTTATTCTAAGAGAACAATAAATTTGCCAACAATGGGAATTTCAAATTTTAAAATTTGAAAGATTTCAATTTTTTTTTTTTTTTTGAATTCCAAACCTCAAGATCTTTAATTTAGGGATATAACATGCCCTGAATGATTTTCTTATGTCATAATTATCTACTTTTATTCACTATAAGTAACATTACAGAATTGCATAGTTTTATTTTTTCGCTTTGGTGAAGATCACATGAAGCTGAAAAAATCTTTCAGATCCCTGCAAAGTACCAATTATCACTTTAGAACATAATATCTTTGGTAAAGTTTGGCAATGAATGATTTTTTCCAAGCTTTTGGATTAAAAAAAGAAATACTTTCTCCTACTGTTGATCTTATCTTCTTTTTCTGTTTAGTACATACCATCTCCATATCATGAGTGACTTTTATAGATTAAAACTCAAAAAATAAAATAAAATAAAACTTATCTATTAGATTATGTAAATATTCTTAAACGGGTTAATCCATTAAATGGATGAATGGAAGGATTAATTAACAACTAAGATGCATATGCATGAGCCCAGAAATCTCTACCCAAATATTTGAAATTTCACCTCAGTACGACCAACTTTGTCTTCCTTTCATGTGCTAGTTTCTGGATTTGCTTTCCTGGATGCCCTAATTAGGGTTTTAATATCCTAAACATATGGGTAATATTGCAGTCTGATTTTTGTGCATACACAGAAGTCTCTTTGCCAGTTTTTTTTTTTTTTCCTGATTGTGGTTTTGTCTTAAAGAAGACACACTAAAACAAAGAAGGCCTTCAATGTTCTGGACTGAAGTCTTCTCACAAGTTCCAGCATTGACTACCGCCAGGTACTTCTAGGCTATTAATTTTACATTCTTTCACAAATATGAGGTCTTACTGTTTGATCTTCCTTCACTCATTTGATTTATTGTTTTATATAATAAGAGATTGCCAGCCTTCTTGTTCCTTGTTTTCATAGTTTCTTTCCATATGAATGTGTATAGTACCATGAATTGTATATAAACACTTCAAAGTTAATTTCTTCTTAGTCCTTGTAGCTACCTGGGTACCCAAAGCTACTGAATTACAACACAATCTGAATATTCCGACAATAGTCACTTTATGCTTTCAAGGCATTATCGTTATGCTTCGTTACTTCACATTGGGTGTGATATTCAAATGGTTAGAGGTCGAATCGTTCATAATCTATGGGATTGTGGAATTGGATTCGTGTATGGTGATTAATACACATGTGGGTGAGGCTCAATCCTTGTTTATTTCTTTTTCTTTTTATTTTCTTTTCCGATGAATATGCCATTTACCTATGTTAACAATTTAATTTCTTTTTTATTTGATTATTGCATGATAATACGAACATATATTTGTTTTTTATAGTTCCGTATGGAATCGGTACATTAAAGGAACATATTTTGATAAGTATATGTGTATGTGTCCCCTTGAGTGGGGATGAAAGTGGGGAAGTGGGTATATCCAATATTGATGTCCTCGTTCGTTAAATGAGCAAAAAGCCAAGTGGGTATCTGCATCACATTGAGGGGTTCACATCTCATAAGCAAGGAAGCTGCTGCCCGGTTCGAAACGTTTCGGCGGTTGTTCTCGTGGTTGAAACGTTTTCCGATAAATGCGGCTACTTGCCGTCTCTTTACTTTCCCATCACTTGTTTTTGAAGGATGACTTCCCCTAAGGTCGTTTTTTTTTTACTCTCTCTTGGAGAGATGAAGCTCAGATAGAGAGAGAAAGAGAGAGAGAGAGAGAGAGAGAGAGAGTAAAATATTACGAAAATATATTATAATAAGAAAAACAGTTGCATCAATTTGACCCTTTGATGCTACATGATAAATCACCCAGCTCACTGCCCATAATTCTTTATGACCATCTTCTTCTTCTTCTTCTTCTTTCTTCTTTTCTTTTGATTATTATCCTTACCATCTTATTTTATACTAAACCTCTCTCTCTCTCCTCTCTCTCTCTCAAGACATGTTGGGTACAGAGAAGAGGTGTTTTGTGTGAAAAGTCAGCGACTCTCCTCCCCTCTCTCTCTCTCTCTCTCTCTTCAAAAACCGTTCTTGTTTGTTTGTTTTTGAGAGGAACATCAGTATTTTCAACCTTGACATACCTGTTTTCTTTGCTTTCTTTCATCCTAGCAACCAAATCCCGATACCCGAAAGAAATTCTTGTTTACCTTAATCCAAAAAACAAAAAAGAAAGCATAAACCCACCCCAGATCACCAGCTCACAACTCCGAGAGAGAGGGATAAGAATTTTGCATGTCTTCTACGTTTGTTTGTCGCCGAACACCCAGCAGATGGTGCACCACATGAAGCGAGTAGCTCTGCTTCACTTCCTGTTCTTGCATCACTAGTACGTGCAGCTTCTTTGGGGTAGCCATGGACAACTATCAGGGAGATTTAACAGACATAGTTCGAGCCAGCGGTGGTTCTCTAGGTTGTGGCTCAGGATCGCCGGAGGTTCCTGCTCCCACCTGGCCGTTCACGTCTGATCCCATCAATTTCTCATCGTCAGCTGCTGATCACCGGGGAGGGAACTGCTTCGGGGATCCTTTCATAGACATGCGAGATCCGCTTCTTCACGAAGTCAACAAGGCAGGTTCAGGCTATTTTGGCAGCCCAAATTCAGCAATAGATATTATAAGCACTGGAGTTGAAGATACTGCAAACAGAAGCTTTTGCGGCGCTGGTACAGATAGTATTCTTAGTCAAAAAATGTTTGAGGATGACATGAAGGGTCCCTGCAATATCTTTTCACGGATTCAGATCTCGCAAAGTCCCAAGCAGATGGCTATGTCACCATGCGATTCGCCAGTGATGGCGGCTCCTGCTGCTGCTGCTACGTCGCCGAGAGGGATCAAGGCTCCTGCCGGGATCCCAAGCGACATGATTAGTACTAACAGCTCAAAAGGTTGCTTGGTTGATGACACAGTCCCCGTGCAGATCTCGTCTCCGCGGAATCTGGGCATCAAGAGAAGGTAACACCAATATTAAATTTTCTGTTCCCCAGTTGATTGCATCCTTATTTAACTACTATTAAGTGGGTTTTATTTTCTTTGTTTTGCTTTTGCAAGTTTCTCCACAACCTGTAGTTTAATGTCATTTTAGCTTCATTAGTCACCTTCCAAGGGACTATTCAATTTTTCAGAAAACTTGGTTTTCCATAAAATCATGTGGAGAATCAGAGGAATTTAGGGTTTCATCTGAAATTTCCCCACCAAAAGCTCTTATTTCTGCACTGCTTAGCATAGTCCTTTGGAAGACACCAGGAGACTCCGTCACTGTAAACGTTAACAACCTATAGATAAGCCTTGATGGGTCTTGATCAACCTGCAAATTAAATACTCTATCTGGCGTCACAATAACATTCACAAACTTGGCTTTCGTGTAGTTATCTGACGCTACTTTTCCCTATATTACCCACCTGAAATTTAGAGTATTTTGATTGATCTTTCTGCTTTCAGAACATGCCGTATCTTTGAGCTCTATTTAGGAAAAAAGGAGTATCAAAACACAGTATCGCATCCCAAGTGTAATTTGGGACTGAACCTTAAACTAATTGATAATCAAAAGAAAATGTAGCTTTTTCATCTTTTGTTCTTTTTCTCGGGAAAGAGACTGAACTAACTCTAATGTAATATGATGATTTAGGAAAAGTCAAGCGAAGAAGGTGGTGTGTATACCTGCACCAGCAGCTGCAAACAGCAGGTCTAGTGGAGAAGTGATTCCATCTGATTTATGGGCATGGAGAAAGTATGGACAAAAACCCATCAAAGGTTCTCCTTATCCAAGGTATGCCAACTTCACATCTTAAACTTCTCCATAAGTAACCAAAAGGTTCTTAATTTTAGCAATTAGGCATATATTTTGTATGATCCTTTGTCTTCCCTTAGCTTTGAGATATCATACACTAAAATTAAATTAAGTATTGGGCATGATATACAATAGAACTGTGCCAAGATAATGCATTGGAAAACTACTTTTGAACCTGCAGAAGTTACCTTAGTAAATTGAACAGCCTTCACCAGCAAACATTGCGTATTGGGAGCTACATTGTCATGGAAAAACGTTGAAGATTAAGAAAATACTTCCACTCAAATTTTTGATTTACTTTCTTTTAGAAATTTACTTGCCAATGGGAACAAGTAGATGAATGTGCATCCAACTGAATTGGGTGACCGAATTTGATTCAAGATCTGGAGGGATTGCTCATCAATGTTTTCTCAATTGTCTAGGGGCTATTATAGATGCAGCTCCTCCAAGGGTTGCTCAGCTAGAAAACAAGTTGAGCGATGCAAGAATGATCCCAGCATGCTTGTTATCGCATACACTTCTGAGCACAACCATCCATGGCCTACTCAGCGGAATGCTCTTGCCGGCTCCACAAGATCCCAATTGTCAAAAAACAATGCTGCTTCTAAGAGTTCAACGAGCTCTCAGCTTCCAAACCCAACAAACACAAAGGAAGAAGTGAAGGAGAGTAGCAATGATACTTTGTCACCTGTTGTTGGTGCTAGCTCATCTGCAAGCCAATCTGTTAAAGAAGAGATTGAGGAGATTGAGAAGCACTTGGAGATGGATGATGCCGGATTTGGAGAGGGGTCTAATCAGTCTTACAGGCCTGCATTGCCAGGTTCCCTTCAATCTGAGGATTTTTTTGCCGATTTGGATGAATTAGATGTTGATCCTCTTAATCTCATGTTCACACAAGGATTCAATGAAGATCAGCAAAAAGAGAACAAGGGGCTGGATCCATTCAGTCTCTTTGATTGGTCAGGTGACAACAACAACACTTCATTTGGAGAATCCAACAGGGTTTTATAAGGCACAAATCACCCGCACTCTATATAGGCTCCTGCTCTTAAGTGTTTTTGTTTTTCTTCACTTTTTTGCTATCTGGTGCAATTTCAATTTCAGGTCCTGCCACAAACCTTGCCATTCTGGTTTTAATTCTCATACTAGGGGAGAGTCTTCTTTCTTGCTTCTACCCCTTTTGTTTTCTTGTTATTTACCAGAGGGAGTCAGGGAAATTAATTAGGGAAAGAGTAAAAGACAGTGCTGGTTGATTGGGAGCAGAAGCAACGAGTCCCACATTCCTTTTGGAATATTGGTGGATGGGACAGAAAGCTGAGGAACAGAAGGTTTCAACAGTTAAAGCAAGTACATCCATCAGACATGACTGGAAAGCTCAGGGAGAGATTGATTTCAGATGGGACTTGCCTTTCATCTTTTCGAGTGGGAAAAATTATTTGAGCCCTCCCTTTGTCATGTGGGCATTCTTACAGCCACAACAAAGAAAGAAGCACAACGTTTTTCAACGGTAAAATAAAAGAAAGGTGTAAAGAATATACAGATTAAAAAAAAAAGGAAAAGCTTGACTTTTCTTATCAATCTTCTCTAGGGATGTGTAAAGGAGGGAAAGATATAATGCATGCTTTGGGTTCCTCAGCTTTCTGTTTCTTATGTTATCCATACAATATTTGTTCTTCTATTTACTTCAAGCTGTGTCTTCCTAGTGACCATAGTATTAATTGTTCGTGGAAAACTAAGATAGCTACTCAGTCTCGTTTTCCTCTGCTGGTTACACTCTCGCTCTCTCTCTAGATATGAATGTATCATACACAGTAGTACTTGTGGCTTTATATTATGTGAGGCCTTTCCTTTCTTGAAGAAAGAATTTCGAAAGATGTCTTCTGCTTTTGCTCAAAGAAAATTTGAGCTGAGAAAAGCCAAAGTCTTAAGCATACGAAAACAATAGTGCACAAGCAGTTGGATCCTTGTCTTTGAAACAAGGGACATGGAGATCAGCTAGACAGTGGACCCTTCTCTTTTTTCTTCCTGGGTAACACAGGCTTCCATCGTTGTGGACTCCATTGCAAGAAATAGAATCTCATTAGTCATCTGTTGCGTATGTATCATCACCATCACTACCGCCACCACCACCATCATCATCGTATCATTGATAATGAGACCTTTCTGTTTACTTTCGAAACCCCATGCCCTAACAAAAAACAAAGAAACCCAGATATATTGTGGGACGAATTAGCACTTACTCTATTCAATCTCCTCTTAAAGATCTGAAAGAAACACGTGTCCAGCATCATTGAACTGGAGGAATTAGCACTTACTCTATTCAATCTCCCTTTAAAGATCTGAAAGAAACATGTGTCCAGCATCATTGAAGTGGCGGAATTGCATGCCTTACTTGACGACAATGCGCGATACTGTTTGGAAGAAAAGAAAATATAGCGGGAAAGCTACTTTTTAGGCTTTTCTGCTCCCTCTCTCTATATAAAAATAGTGATGCCGGACAAGGTGTAACCGTAATGTGAGAGAGCTAGATCGAGCTTGATTTGAGAAGGTGAAGATTATTTATTCTTTCATTCATTTTCATTTTCATTTTCATTTTCTGCGTGAATAATGCCATAAGAGTAGCTGCTGAAAATTACACAACAGCTTTGCTAAAAGGAAAGATCCATTTTAGAAAAAATGTCTGAAAAGGCTCTTTTGATTCCTTTGGCAGTACAAGCTTCAAGATCGGGCAAAGTGAAAAAAGAAAGTTGTTGCTTTTCCAAAAAAAATGAATCCCCTTTCATATGTATGTAAGGCATAGATGAATTCATTTTAAGAAAAATCTGAAAGTCAAAAAAAAAAAAGAAACAAAAAAAGTGAAAGCAATTGATGTAAGTAACCTTAAGAATCATATTGCATGATTTTTGCAACTTATAAATCCACTTGAAATTATTGCATAAGTTTAAAAATCAAAACTTTATATATTAGTTGATGATATGATTTCTTAATGATATGAAATTCAGAAAAATGAATTAATATCACTGTATAAATTCTGTAACAGCTGCATTTAACCAACAAAAGGCTTATTGAACAGGAATGTGAGAAATTTTCATTCATGAAACTAGTCATAAATAGATAAATGCACACTATATATATACACGAGGAAATGGGCATGCATTTAGTGTCAATTTTATAGAAGACCACGTAGCCAATCTTTCTTTTTGGACATGTCAAAAGCTGGCGGTGTATAATGGAGACTTTATGCATCCATTGGTAATGGACGCCACTTTTGATCAATTTATTGGGAAATAGTGACCCTAAGTTCTGTCAAATCCATCAACTTTAATGGAATTTGTCATACCCTTTCATTTGAAGTCACTTCACCAGAGAAAAAAACAAACAGTCCAAAGTTCTACCGATCAGATTTGTTGTTTTTTTCTCAATCTTGATTGGTACATGAGAATCATTAAGTGTTTGAAGGAAAATGAGAGGCAAATGGGTTGATGGGTGTTACTGTTGTCATGATTTTGATAAGAAAGCAAATGGGTTTAGTCGATCACATAGGTAGAGCCTCTTTTGGTGCTAAATGTTCACTATGTATCAAGCTTTCTTGCATCAAATCCTTCCCAAGACATGCACATCAGACATCATCTTGACATTCATAATCGTAGATCTGTAATGTTATCTTATGGCATCATTAGCAGAATAACCAATATTCTCTAAATTCGATGATTAGTAAGGAAAGAAATCTCACCTGACATGTTTTAGCCATTTCCAATTAAGAAGAGCAATACCGTCCTTTTTTTTGTTTTTCAAATTTATCTGTGTATCGACGTAAGATGTTACATAGAATAAAAAAACACATCACTAAGATTATGTAAAAAAAGCAATTATATTATTTTATTATTAATCTAATATTACTGAAGTTCTTCCACATGTCCTTGATATTGTATTATAATTAAGCTTGTGGGGGTCCTAATCTTGACATTTGAAGTTACCTATTTCTTAATTCATTTACATCATTTTGTGTACCAAAAGGCCCAATAAATTCATTCTGTTTTTGTCGTATTGTGGGTTAAAAGAATTCAATTCAATAATTACAGCTAACTTGGTCAAAATCTAATTGATTGTCTTATGATACAATGATAATCTAATTAAAGTTTGGTCAATACCAAGATTGTTGCTTTATCTTTCCCCATATATGTATAATATATGGTCTTTTGTGCGGGACCAACATAACATATGGTCAGTGGTCACATCAACCTTTATCATCGTGCTACACTAGCCTCTGTTGGCCATAAATTTAATTGGTTTACACTTTAAAATCAGTGTCTTATATCAAAGCTCTCAAATTAATTAGGACCCAAAAATCAAGGCCGGGCTATGTAAAGGGTAAAGAATTAGATTAACTTAACGAGACCAAGTTATGAACATGGTAGCATTTATTCTTTTGTGAAGGCCTTGCATTGCATGTGATCGATTCAGTCAAGTTGTCTATATAATTGGCAAAGAGCAAGAGAGGAATTAAAGCGGGAATTCTTGAATGTGAGGATTGACTCAGTCAAGTGGTCTGAGATAATTAACGTGGCCACTTGTTGTAATCAAACCGCAACTTGTGATAAAAGATGAGGGCTTATAAAGATGAGGGCTTATAAATCCTTTCTGCCAATTACTACTGATAATATACTTAGAATGTTTAAAATACTTAATATAAACTCTTAGTAGTTCCAGTATCTTTCTGTTGGTGCGGTAGCAAGTGGTATCAATAGTACCCCCCATAGGATCCAAGTCCTCGTATAACTTGGGTTTTTTTTTATTTTTTATTTTAAATGAAGGGTAAAGATCCAAAGACTTGACTCAACATGAAATTAGGAAGATAATATTTTGCAAGGCAAACTCAAATAACTTCAAATTTAAAAATAATTCAAAAGGGAATGAAGCAAATTAAATTTATCAACCTCTCAAATTTGAAATATGGTACTTTCATCCATGTGTAGACACAATTATATGCATTTGTATCATTATGGAATCAATATATTTTCATCTAATTAATAATGTAGATACCTAATTTTGTTTGGTATAATTGACTGTGCAAAAAATCAATTCTTACATTTTAGGTGTTGAAAAATTGGCATGAAAAAATAATGATGGATGATCAAAAGTGGAAAATAAACTTCAAATTTAAAACGATAATTCATTACAACTAAAATAAGAAATCCAAATCAGATATCCAAAGGTAGCAAATAATATGCAAAAACAAAAAACTCGTATAATAGATCATGAACCATTGTTGAGAGCAAAAGCAACAGAGGTGTCAATACAAACATTGACAACAAGGGTAGAGTGAGTAGCATCAGAGGCAAAAATAATATCAATGGCATCAATAGAATTGAGGAAGGCCCAACAATGTTAATAGGGCCTAATAACGTCAATAGAATCCAATAATGTAAAAACCCAATCTTTTAAAATTCGTTGGGATATTGGACCAAGTGATAACTCGAGGGAAAAGGGGATAGGTAACATGTCAGTAGTGACCATGGCACGAAGAGGCAAGGCCATACTACTAGTACCAAAAAATCGAGGAAAGGTAGTTTAAATGCGTGGCCTGAGAGGGAACAGATAGGATCTAAGGCCATATAAGAGAAGGAAATGAGCAAAATAAAAAAAGGATAAAAAGTGAAGAAAGACAAGCTTAAAAGACTTGGCTATGTTCTCTCAAAGAGCAACATTAGCACCGTTTATGGCAACACCTTGATAAGAAATCATGTGTCTTTCCATAATTTGCAGCTGTATAACATGCTACCATGAAGACTACCATCGACGTTGGTCAAGGCGCTGATACAGCTTCTATTACCACCTGAGGAAGGGGTCAGGAATCCCATCACAGGTTACGCAGCTCACCTTATTGTGGAAGCAAATGCGGAGATGAATAATATGATGCGTGCCTTCAAGGAAAATCAAAGACGATGGGCTTATAGGGAACCATAAGCATTCGTGAAGCAGAAAGTGAGCACCCTATAAGCTAGCAAGTGTCATACTAGGCCTCAAATCGAATCAACCCAAAAGGTCTCGAACTCGGGGTACGGAATAAGGGGCAATAATGAATCAGACAATGTGTAGGCCATTACAATTAGCACAAGGGCCTGGAAGAGAAATGAGGGATGAGGATAAGAATGATGATTATGACCTTCGACCTCCATTCAGCAATCAAAAATTAAATGAATTTGTCTTTATGCAACTGAGGATCCCTCAAATCGAGCCATACGATGGAAGAGGGATCTCAAAGAACACTTAGATCGATATCGAAGCATAATGTCGATATGCGAGGCATCAAACTTAATTTTATGCAAAGTGTTTCCCGTTACCTTCACTAAAAGATGAGATTAGTTCACTTCCTTTTGATTAAGAAGCATAACCATTCTCGAACTAATGTTATGGTTGTTTTTAAGACACTTCATTAGCAGTAGGAGTAAGAAATAGTCAAACATCTCATGGACACCTAATAAGCCCTAGATGAATCACTTCAAGATTACGTATCTCGATTCAATTTGGAGGCCCTACAGATCGAAAACCTGCAAGAACCTATATATCGTCATGGCAACCATTTTAGAAGGTCACCAAGAGGGACCATTTTAGAAGGTCTCTAAGAGGGACTATTTTTTGATGCTTTTTGTCACAAACCGGCATGAAACAGGGCAAATTGTTAGTTTTAGCAAAGAAATACATCAAAAGCGAAGAAGAAAGCAAGTGAAAGAGAGAAACAAGAAGGTAATCACTTAGAGATCAAGGGAAAAACAAGGATCGAGGATGATGTAATGACTACCAAGAAAAAGATAGTTGACCCCTCGATCAAGGAAAACCTAGTTGACCCCTCGATCAAGGAAAACCCTCGGCTCCCCATTCGGGTCCTACACTGCAGAAGGTTTTTTGGTATGAACAAACCATTAATAGCATAACCAAAGTTTACACCCTTTAACATGTCCCAAACTAACATGATAATGGCTATCGAAAGTGAAAGAATGCTGAAGTGTCCAAGACAGATGGTAACACCACCAACCATGAGCTACCAATTAAGAATTGTCACTTTCTCTTAGACTATGATCATAGCATAGAGATTTGTAGATAGTTATGGTAGGAAATCAAATCTTTGGTCTAAGGGGGCACCTCAGACAATATATGAGAACAACAATTAGCACCCCAATGCCTAAGATAGAACTCCCACTGAAGTAAACGTAAACAATTCAAGTGGCCAGAGCAGATAGGTTTGAGGCCCATCTAGAAGTACGCATCGATGGTATAGTGGATGTAATCACAAGGGAACCTACTTCCGGCTATATAAAGTTCTCAGCATAAAAGGCCCATATAAAGGCGTCATAGGGATAAGGTTGAAGATTGAAGGGTCTTATAATAACTTTTTTCGATCATATTCTGTAAAAGATTTAGACTACTCATGATAATGCCTTGGTGGTCGACTTGACCATTGCTAACTTCTTAACTCGGAGAGTGCTAATCGATAATGGAAGTTATGTCAATATAATTTATGAACCGACCTTCGCCTAGATGAAACTTTCCAAAGAAAGCTTAAAGAAATATGTGGCCAGCTTGGTTGGTTTTGGAGGGAAGTCAGTCCTAACCGAAGGGGTCATTAGCTTACATGCAGTGGCAAGAACACATATTAGATAAGCAAGCATTACGATAGAGTTCTTGGAGGTTAAGTCTTCATCAACATATAATTGGATGTTTAGAAGCCCAGTTTAAATGCTCTATAGGCGACAACTTCTAGTTACCATCTGTTGATGAGGTTTTCTACCCGCAATGGCATAAAAAAAGTCCATAAAAACCAATAAGTCATAAATTAGTGCTTTTTCACCACTTTCAGCCACCAAAAAACTCACAAGATAAAGATGTGTCCTATTGACGAGATGGATCTCTAAGATAATGGTAAAACTTGCCTTAGTGAAGCGACAAGAGAAACAAAGATGGTGGAACTTAAGTCGAGAAAGATCATTCAAATAAGGTCAAACTTTCCCGACTCCTTTAAGAAATAGCTATTAGCTTTTCTATAGGAAAATTGTGAACTATTTGCCTGAATTGTCAGGGATATGTTGGGGATAAGTCCATAAGTAATGCAACACTAACTCAAAGTGAACCCCCATTTCAAGCCAGTTTGGTAGAAGAAACACAACTTTGCAACAGGAAACCAAGAGGTAATTAAAGCCAAGGTGCAAAAGCTGTTAGCCGTTAGATTCATAAGGCTAATCTAATACCCCGAATGGTTATCCAATGTTATATTGGTTAAGAAAATGAATGAAAGTGGAAGATGTGTATGAACTTCATCAATAGTTTTCATGGATGCTTTCTCTGAGTCTAATTAAATTAAGATATCACTAGACGATAAGGAGTGCACATCATATGTAGCCAACGTGGGCACATTCTACCACAAGGTCATGCCATTTAGCTTAAAGAACGCTAGAGCTATGTATTAATGCTAGTGGCAAAGATATTTCAAAAACAAATTGGATGGAGTATTGAGGCGTATGTGGATGAAATGATCATCAAGAGTCATGAGGAGGATGCCCACCTGTGCGATTTCGCAAAAATTTTCATTGTCTTTAAGAAATATGATATGAAGCTAAACTTGTACAAATGCATATCACGAACTAATAAATAGAGACCAATCCAAAAAAAGTTCAAGCTATCATTGACTTGCAGCCCTAACATTGGTTTGGGACTTTTAATGCTTAAATGGGAAAGTGGTAGCACTGGGGAGATACATTTCCAAAGTGGTGGACTAGTACCTTCCTTTCTTCAAAGAATTGAAGTTGATAAAGGAATTCGTTGGGACCACCCAGCTCCAAAAAGCCTTTGACAGGCTTAAAAGATACCTAATGTCCCTATTTATGGGACCAATGCCTTCCTTTTGACTTGCACGATCTATGAATCTCCCTGGTAAATTTATTGTAGTAGCAAGGTTTTGCATGGGGTAGAAGAAGATACCAAAGGATTGAGAAGTTGGCTTTTGCCTTTGTTATTGTTGCTAGGAAGTTGAGGCCTTACTTTCAAGTACTTTTGTTGTTTTGACCAACCAAATACTACAACAAACATTACAAAAGCTAGACACCTTGGGATGAATGCTAAAATAAAGTGTGAAGTTGAGGGAACTTGACATCAAATATTATTCTCAGAAAGCCATAAAAGCATAAGTACTAGCACATTTCATTATCGAATATTATGAAAGAGCGATAGGGTAGAGACAAGAGAAAGGGTAAGAGATAAGCCAAAAAAAAGCACTTTGCATGAACATTGTGGGTCGATAGTGTATCAGGGCAAAGAAGAAAGGGTTAAAGAAAGTGAAAATTTAGTTGTTAGTAAAAATCTGATTTGAAGCCTCTAATAATAAGGCGGAGTACGAGGCCATGATTGTCAACCTCAAGCTAGCACACAAGATCAAAATAAGGTACATTCAAGTCTTCAACGATTCGTTTTTAGTAGTGAGACAGGTAAAAAAGAAGTATGAAGCATGAGATGAGAGAATAGCAAGATATTTGGCCAAAGTGAAACAATAACAACTTACCCTCGAGGAATGTCTAATGCAACATGTGCCCCATGCAGAGAATACTCTCGTTGATGGACCATCCAAACTCGAGGACAACATCAAAAAACATCCTTGAGGAATGTCTTCAAAAAGTATCGAAAAGACCAAGTACGAAGGAAGTTGAATCATTTTTGATCAAATTTGGACCTTTTTGGATGAATCCCAATCGGGTATATATCAAGTCCAAGATAACCTTTAAAGATTCCATCGAAGCACATATCCTTAGGATGAAGGCAACATCATATTGTTTGATTGAGGGATAACTTTACCGATGGTTATTTACTTAGTCGATGTTGAAATTCTTGACCCTAAAAGAATAAAACTACATCATCCGTGAAGTTCAGGAAGGTATTTTTAAGAACCATGCAAGCGGACTGATGCTAGTGCAAAAACTACTAAAGTAAGGGTATTTCTTGCTAACCTTAAAAGAAATGCATACAACTTTATAAGGAGATGTGAAAAAAGCCAATTCTTCTCCACAATTCTTGGATGCCAGCCTTTAATCTAATAAGTCTGACTAACTCGCACTTGTTCACTTAATGGGGGGATGGAGTTGATTGACCATCTCCTTATAGCCCCTGTACAGAAGAAATTTGCTATTATTGCAGTAGACTTCTTAGGACTTTGTAGGGAAGAATGTTATCTGCGAATTTGGCATTCTTAGAATCTTGGTAATTAACAATGAAAAACAATGCAAAGGGGCTTATTTGCTAAAAAAATGAGCACAACTAAGGATTTAACATTGATTCTTCTTGGAAGCCCAATTGAAAAGTAACAAACAGGTGAAGGCCATAAATAAAATTATACTCTTTGCTCTAAAGGTGAGGCTAGAAAAATCAATGGGGGTGTGGTATGGTTAGATGACCTACCCAGTGTCTTATTGGCACATAAAACCATGACAAAAAAAGTAACTAGGGAGACACCATTCCAAGTAGCTTTTGGGACAAAAGCGGTCATACCAGTGAAGATTAGGTCGTCATCATTAAGGGTGAAAAATTTTGACCCAGAATTGAACAATAAAGGAATTTAGAGAATTTAAACCTATTAAAAGAAATCAGAGAATAATTTCAAGTTTGAGTAGCTGCAATCTAGTGAATGGTGGCATGATACCATAACAAAGAAATGACACCTTGGAGTTTCATGGAAGAATAACTCGTTATGAGGAAATTGGAAGCTTTCGACCTTAGAGCAATGAGTAAGATAATCTTAAACTAGGAAGGTCCACAAACCTGGATTTGTTCACGAATTATCTATTGAATCTGAATTCTATTTGTACTATTTTGTGACATGGCTTATAATGAAAAGAAAAATTCGAAAGCTCGAATTAAAAATATGTCACTAAAGCTAAGATAACTTTAAAGGGTCTAGGTCCCCAAACTTTGGATTAAAATGAAAGACCTCGAAAAAAAAAAGGTAAGAAAAGAATGGGTCAAGACCAAGACAAAGTTAAAGGGGACAAGATCCCTAAATAATAAGACTTTAGCAAAAAGTGACTTCCATTAAATAACAAGATAACTCCAATATCGACAATTGGGCTTGAGCAATCTCTTCCTCAAACTTCAAATGGTCCTCGGCTAGGAGTATTATAGCTTGGGCAGCCCAAAGCATAAGCCTTAAATTAAAAAAAAAAGAGGAAAAAAGAGAGAAAATCAAAATGTGATAGTTTCAGACACATACCAAGGCAATAAGGGACACGTACCATTTCACCCTTTCATGATGTGTCCCCAACTACAATCTCTTCGATCATCATCAAGGATAAGAGGAGGGCCATGGTAATAGTTAGTTTCGAAGAATAGTCTAAGACTTAGATGTCTTAGTTTAGGACGTAGCCTCTCTCACCACGAATTTATGTTAATGAGAGGCAGAGAGCTTTTGGGTTGAGGCATTATGGAAGAAACTCGATATCCAACATAAACAGCACCTAGTCCTTGAGAAAATCATCTGTGATAGCCATTATGTTCTTAACAACATTTATTAAGGCTTCAAAAAGATTGGGGTACCACCTTTGCCCAAACTTTGGCACTTCGATAGGGTCTAGGAAGCTTTAATTGTCCCATGCTTAGGATTGAATAGAGCATCCCACACTGCTATAACATAAAAAAGTTTGGGTCCTCAATGTTCCATAACTTCCTCAGAGTTCGTGGATGGTACTAGCAACAAAACAAAGAGAGAAGGATCAGTTAAAGGACACAGTGAATGAAAAATTACGAAAAAATGAGGTAACATGACAATGCCCCTATAGTTTCAATAGTAACAGCACAGTGGGATTCTGTAGGATTCGAGGATATCATATTCTTCCTACAATCCCATTTGATTGTGGGATAGTGACTTGGATGTGTCCACTACCTTTTACCTGATTTGATCGAGGATAAGGAGTTAAGGGAACAACCTTTAGACCTCGAGGAACTAGGTAGGTACAGTAAATAATATCCCAGATAGTTCTCTCATTTACATATTTTTTTTTTCAGGCCTATGAGCCTCAAATCTGGGGATGTTGAAGTGGTATAAAGATGAAGGTTCCTACCAAAAAATGGGGAGCTTGCATGTCCCTGGGCGAAGGAATTTTCTAAAGGATAAAGGTAGTCTCTAAGCCTTGCCAGGATGTATAAAAAAATTTGTTCTTCTAACCTCGAATTGTGATGGTTCAATGAAAAAAGTATGTCCTAAATGGGAGCAAACGTAATACCACCCCATTGTAGTCATGTGTTTCCTTAGTATATAGAACTTTAAGAAGAGAAAAAGTGAAAAAAAAATGCATAGAGGGAAATGAGGACTAGTATGAAGCCAAACAACAAACTCCAAGAATTGAAGACTAGTTATATGGGGGAAACTTTGTACGCCCAACACACATGCCAAATGAATGGACGTGCAGGAAACTTAAGCCCGTAAGAGAGCATATCTTAATAAAGGCATATCATCTCATCATGGGGAATGTAGGCTTTGTTGTCCTCATAAGGAGGTGAAGCTCTATTGACTCAAAGATGCCAAATTTCATCCTATAGAACCCCATTCGGTTTGCTAAAACTATGGACTTAATCCCCATGGTAGTGAATGAGCTAAGGTTGATAGATTTACTAAACTTGTCAAACTTATTACCCTTCTTACTCTCAGCCTCATGAATGGCTTCACTAGGATCCATGGGCAAGGAAAGAAAAGAGCATTTAGTAGATTTATACGTACTAAGTTAGAGAAGGTGAGGCAAGAGGTCGACAGCTCACAAGGAACAAAATGCAATGGCAGTTAGGTATGCAATAGAGACAAATGGAAAATGAAAATGAAAGTGGTGTACCGAAAGGGGGAGCTTTTTAAAAGGCTTAGTGATGAATGACCTAAATCTAGCCTTGTGAAGTAATGTAGAATCAATGGCTATAATCATGGGACACATGACGGAGTTTGAAGCAGTAATGTCAGAGCACAATCGAGTGTAAGCCCCTAAGCAATGTTTGTTAGGCTACTTATGCCTAGCCTTTTTAGGATTCTTAAAGAAGTCGAGAGGCATTGTCCTTAGACATAGTTGACTATGCAATGAAGACTAAGCCGCCCTCCCTTTGAAAATTTAAGTTGGACCAACACTGCGGTTGGGAAAACTATCCTCAAACTCACGGCTATTTGGCAATAGTAAATGTCCACGGACCCATTGAATGGAAAAAAACAAAGAAGTAAGGAGATATTCATCTAAAATTATGATAATATTCATAGTATCCATATCTCTAAAAATCCAACATAGTATTTGTGTACTAGATAAGAAGATATTCATCTAAAATTTATAGTCATTAAAAATCATCAAATTGATATCTTCAAATAGCTAGTAGATTAATGAAATTTAGCAAAACTAGAAAGGAACTATGCATGAGAACTTTAGAATACGAAAATTAATCTAATTGCAACATTAATTTGAATAGATGATTGTTTTTTTGATGGGTTAAATGTTATGATTATTCAAAGTACTTGAAATGATTGAGTTGTTTGATGACATAATTGATAAAAGTACTTAGAATGACCTACTTTGATGGAGGAGTGGTTATGTCTAAACTAGAATGTTTGAAATGGTTACTAGAGTCATTATGGTTGAGATAATTGTTTTGTGATTACAACTTTCTTTGTCTTACAAAAAAACATTATTTATTGTTACTTTTCAAAATATATAAGGAAAATTTTTCATGTGCAACTTGCTTTCAATGATTAAGTGTTATACAAATAAAGAGTATCTTTCTTCTCAAAGATATCGTTGGACACCTGACACATAAATTAAAGTGGTTATTTTGAATGAAGATTATACTTATTTGTACTTGAAGTATAACAAATCACGTATCAAAGAAGATTTTATTTCTTTTAAGAGATATTGGATAATTTTCCTTAAAAAAAAATAAATTGCTATCAAATAAACTTTCATTAAATCCTTATGTTTTAAGAGTATTTTCTTTCATTACTACAAATATGGGTTTTAATGATAGTTAAAAATGACTTTTAATGACAGTTCTATAATTGTTAGTTTTTACCAAACTATCATTAGAAATATTTTTATCTTTTTAATCTAATTTCGAATTGAATACAAATTTTTCATACATAAACTCAAAAACTTCATATACACAATTTCCCATCAACCTCATCTTTTTTGTACATCAACCACATCTTTTTGTCTTGTATACATCAACACAATTCTTTCTAGTATCCACACAAAGTTTTTTCTATCAAAATTACAATGCAATATATAAATATTACATATTTTAATAAAACTTCTTTAGCACATATCACTACATAATTTTTAAATACACCAACACTTTTTTTGTATACACTTCAATAAAACAATCATACTTTTTTATTTATACTCAAAACATCATTACTTCTTTCATGTATAAAAACGCTCTAATATATTTAATCCAAAAAATAATAAAACGTGACATTTAACATAAGAAAAAAAACTCAATTTCATAATATAACTCCACATGTGCAATACATAAGTTTAAATACGTATTATCATACTCGATTCTAAAAGTGCAATTATATAAATTCAATTATATTCATGTCTACAAAATTTTTTTTTTTTACCTTAAAGGTTCAATAATCTAATGTAGCGCTCCATATAATTAATTAATTATTCAATAAAAACTAACATATAATTCATTAAGCCTATCAATTTAGCAAATTAACATATAATAATTAAATATCTAGTTAACATCTAAGTAAGCTCAAATTAATTAATTGCAATTTAATTAATTAATTAACACATAAATGACACCTAATTAACATGTAATTAGGTAAAATCTAACAATAATTAGGTAACATCTAATTAATTAATTATCTAATCAGAATTTCATTAATTAATTATACAATTAGTGAATTATCTAGTTAAATAAATAAATGTAACTAACATCTAATTAATTAACTAATTTACATCTACTTAATTAACATCAAATTAATCTATTAACGTCTAATAAATATTTAAATAATATTTAATTACTTAATAAACATATTAATTAATGATCTATTTAACATCTAACTAACATTTAATTAAGTAAATAATATTTATTTAATTAATTAAAATACAATTAATTTAGTAAATAATTTTTTAATTTAAAAGTCAACATAAATTCATCAATATATACCCATTCTTACATAATATATCCATTCAAACATACTTATAAAATACCTAAATTTCACTAGCATAAATTCATTAAGCGTATTTCAATTGTTTTTAAGAATCCAAATACGTATAAAATATTAGCAAAATCACGCTAATCTAAAGATGATATCAATTCTCCAATTCATTCTTTAAACTCAAATCAAATTAAATAAAAACAAAGAATAAAATAAACCTGCATATTAGTCATCAAAGAAATCAAGATCCAACATTATTGCACATTCTCAAATTTAGCAAAAATACTTTGATTCTTGGATGGCCGAATGAAGGAGAGAATGAAGACAGAAATAAAAGGATGGGAGAGTTTCTTTCTAGGCGACTACTGCAAAAAAAAACAATCACAACTAAGGTTTTATAGACCCTTCAATGTCAATTCATGAAAAACTGACATGAAAAGGTATGATTTAATGTCATTTCTTCATGAATTGATGTTAAAGCCTTGTTTTAAAAGTTTTTAATTGTTAGTTCTTGTCGAACTGACATTAAAAGGTACCCTTTAACATCAGTTAAGCATAATTGACATTAAAGGGTTCAATCTTAAACCTTTAACGTTAGTTGTCTGATAACTAACATTAAATGGCATCTTTTAATGATAACTTTCATCAAACTGATGATAAAGGGTTGCTTTTAGTGTCAATTTTTTTAAAACTAATGACAAAAATACTAAAAACATTTTCAATGATAGTTTTCTACAAAACTATCATTAATTTAGTGTCTACTATTTCTTCTTTTGTAGTAGCTTGTGTCTACGATGTGCATGCTAATAAATAAGAGGAAAGAAAGGAAACTTTGAAAAATATGTAAGAGACTAACATTTGAAAATGGTTTTTATTAGAGGGGAGTTCTCCTACACTAGGATCAATTTATTTATCTTTTACCTTTATTTGGTAATAAACGAAGGAGTTTTCTTAATAGGATGTAAATGACAACTACTTAATCTTTTCATTTTTTTTATTGATGCTAAAAGAGAGAAAACTTTTCAAAATTGAAAAATCCTACTTAAATAAATGGGTTGATCTTTGTCGTGTTTAAAAGAAAAAGAGAAAGAGAGAGAAAAAAAGAAAAAGAGTTGTTGTATGAGCTTTGATGATTAATTCTTGATGTTAAGCTTGCATATATAAATTAAATTGAATACATTTCACTTATCTAACATGAGAAAATTATTTATTTATTTTTATTTTTTAAAAAATTGCAAGCTTATGTGCCTAATGCTATAACTAAAGGGGAGGCTTAGAAGAATCTCATGATTGAGCGATATTTGAAAAGCTTTTATTTGTTTAACATAAGAATTATAAATACTTAATAATTTTGTTACATTAATGAATTATCTAAAAATGAAGCTTTTTTTTAATTACTATGTAAACTCAAATGATGCATGTGGTAGAAACCTCTATAAACATGCAATAACTAAGACAGAGGCTTGAAATAGAATGATTAAAAGGATTGATGTTCTTAATTGCAATGGATGAGATGCTTGAAATCATTGTCCTATAACTGCAATCCTTTTTTTTAAAAAAAAAAATCATTTACAAAAATTTGGAAGTGCTAATTGTATACTCTTTTAGAGTTTCATAACATATGAATTACATTCTCATTTTCATTTCTCACTTTTATTTTAATGACATGAAGCTAAGTGCTTATCTCATTTATGTGATTTTAAGTTATTAATGAAAATTTAAAACTATCTTTAATCATTATTTACTTGTTAAATTTCGCATTGATCTATGATTAAGATGAACTTTTGAATGTAAAATAGCAATTTGATTAGATGATTTGATTAAGAATTAACTTGAATGGCTAATTTGGTAGTCTTTGAAATACTTACTTGGATTGATCAAGTCATTTTGATGCAACTATATTGAATATTTACATTTTATTAAATAACTAGAGTGTTTATATGAGTTTTGGTTAATAAAACTGATGTTGTCGAGGCTATACTATTTGGTTCATTGATGAAGATGGTTTCAAATGATTTGAATCTTTTAGACATGAAGAAAATTATCAAAAGCTAATGCAATTTAATGAATGAGATATGTGCATTACAGGCTCATAGGTATCTACATCTTATTAGCTATTGTTATAATATTTTCTTATACCAAATTTAAAAGCAAAAGATGTGACTTGCATAGCTAATTCTTTGCTTATCTATAAGAGGAGATATTTATAGGTTAACAAAAATTAAACAACATGTTAGGTCGAGGAGTCATATTAAGTTTCATCTTAATACCTAAATAGTTATTTATTACAGGGGAGGATGCTTGTGTTAACTCTAATATGCTTGAATGAGAAATTGATTTAAAAGTTGGTTGAGTTGATTGACTTAAATTGGAATGGCTAAGCCGCTTTAAAAACACTATCTTTATCAATAAACTTAAATGTAAGTTGTTAAATAATTCTCAAGTTAAGAGTTTGAACTTAATGATGATAACATCTTAATCTTCTTTTTTCAAAAAAAAAAAAAATGATACCTAATACTAACTTTTAAGGATAAAACTTGAGATGAGTGATCAATTTTCTCATTATGAATATTATCATATTGACTATAAAGTTTACAATCTTCATTATATAATGAATAAAATGAATTCTTAACATTTGCAATCATAAGTATAATATCTACTTCTATCTGTAAGCAATTATAATAACAAGTTAAATATTCACTCAAAACTAAGGATTAATTATATAAGAAAATCTATATTTTGCTTACAGTCTCATATATATATATAATATATATAATTGCATCTATTTGAGACTTACATTTTAGTTAGATTTCAATATGAGACTTTCATCTATAATAATATTAACAGTTTTATGTATATACGTAATGTGTGTGTGACTTTTATTTATACAATTATCCTAACATCCTTTTAAATACTATCGAAATAATTGAAATGTTCTTTCTTCTCATTTTTTAGATATTTATTTTTAACTTATTCTTGCTAAGTTTAATGTGAAGAAAAAGTATTTTCTTTATTCTAATAGTGTTTTAAAGAAGTGTTTGGATAATTATACAAGTAAAAGTCGCATGCACATCACATATACACGCAAAATCATTAATATGAATGAAAATTAAAAACGGAATTCCACATTGAGAATTCAATAAAATGTAAGTCTCTAATAGATGCAATTATTTTTTGCAGATCCTAATTTGAAACTGTAAATAAAATATATGTCCTATTTATATAATTAATTTATTAACTAATTTGTGATGTAGATCAAATACTAACACAAGCAAATAAATAATTAAAATTAGACAATACAAAAATAAATATCATTGGCTTAAAAGTATTTTTGAAGTCAATTATCTTTTTTATAAATATCGAACAATGTACATATGAGAGTGAGTCAAAGAACACAATATGCAATAATATTTAATAATTTTTTTACAATAATTAATAAAACTAACTTTTTCACTAAACTAAAAGGTAAATGCTTTTTGTAGCTATTTGTGCTAATTTTTTTCTATTGTTTGCATTTATATAATGAAATAATCGGATATTAGAAATATCATACTTTGTTATTTGTTGTTGATCATATAATTTTGATTTCGTGGCTTTCGTAAGATGCTTTTTATATGCCTTTGATATATGTCATATCCTTTAGATTTTAATAACTTAAATTCTTTCAAATAATAATTGCAAATAATTACTTTTTTCCATAAGCCTTATCCAACTTGTTCATATGAATCTCAAACATCAGATTTTATTTTATTTTATTTTTTGTCGCTCTTAAATTTTTTCATTATCTTCAAAATAGTGATAAATTAAAACAGAATGGTTTCAAAATTCGGTTTGTAAATTCTAAAAGAAAGATTGAGATTTGTTTCTTCAATAAAAAATTAATATTGAAGATATTTATGATAAATATCAATGTCAAGATACATATCTTTTATTAGGCATAACACTTTCATTTTTAAAAGGGATAAATTTCCTTGAAGAATTACCACTTGACATTGAAACAAATTAATTAATAAAAAATAAATAATATACTATGAAAAAGAAAAGGTGTAATCAAAGAGAATTAATTGGAGTATAAAAAAGTATATAATAATTTAAAAATAATCAAAAAATGAAATCCACAAAATTGAATGAATTAACAAATGAAAGAATTAAAATAATTAAAATATAAGTAAAAATAAAAATGTGAAATAATCAAATAATTAAATGAAAGAATTGAGTGAGAGAGTTGAGTGAGAGTTGTATGAAAAAATGAAAAGAAAATTAAATATTTATAGATGAAAAATCAATATATATATACATATATATATATATATATATATATATATATATATGCAAATTCACAATGGCTATAAGACAATTGCTTTCTACATTTGCATGCAAGCAAACACAATGCACTGTGCACTCGATCGTAGGCATTTTGATCACCTCACTAGTTATCACTCACCAATCACCATGGGATAGAGAGGATGTCTTGCAGGTGTGCACTTGTCACTGGCCATTGGCCACTGGTTCACTGGATGATGGAGCATGTGATAAAAAGAGAGTCAGACTAGGCTAAAGAATCACAGTAACACTATAGCTATTGGGTAATGGCTATGAGTATTGGCCATAGTTGTTGGTTATTGGTCACTCAGATGATGTGGCATGCGGCTAAGGGTTATCATTTGGCCAAAGAACCATAATCACTATCACACTCATTTTTTTCTTCGTTAATGGGTAGTAAGAATCATAGCAATAATTTCTCGTCACTTGGGAGTTTGGGAGACTCACTTTGGGATTGGTAGTAGCCAATGCCAATCAACTCATTATACTTTTTTTACAGTTGAAAAATAAAAATTTTTAAATTTTTTAAATAAAAATATTTTAAATAATTTTTAATTTCTAAAATTAATTATGTCATAGTAAAAGAATTAGACTAAACTAAAGAAATATAGAAAACATTATGACTAACAGTAATGGTTACAGCTATTGGGCAGAGGATGATAGGGCAGGTAAGCAATGGCTATGGTTATTGACAAAAGAATACTATCTGACTATGACAACCTCTTTTTTTTTTTTTCTTTTTCTCAGATTGGCAGTAAGGCTACAGGCACCTTTCCTGTCACTCGGGAGTTTGGAGACTCACTCTCCTAACAATGACAGTAGCCAGAGTAAGCCAGGTTCGGCCATGACTCGGGTTTATTTTTTTATTTTTTAAAAAATTAAGAATATGTTAATTTTTATTAATAAAAATTTTTTAAAATATTTTTTAGTTTTTAAAATTAATTAAAACTAAATTTAAAATGATTTGGTTTTGTACTATCCACTTAAATTGTAATTTAAAATTTTTATAAACTGCAATACCATATTTGTAATGATTGATTATGGTTTGAAATTAAAATCATTTATCATGATTTAAATTTGATTCAAATTATGAAAATTATGGTTTTCATTGGTAAATTGGAACCCGTGGTTTAGTGTATGAATATTTACATTCAATAAATAGGCAAATTGATTTGTTAGCTTTGAATTGGATATGAATTCTGATCACAGTGAAAGCAGTTCTGAAAATGATTTACTAAGCTATTGATGGGCCAATCTATTAGGAAATCTGACTGATACCTACCCCAATTACCAGTGACTGTCCATTTCGAGCCCATGAGAAAGGTCGAGGCCAGAATAACAGAGCAATACTGGTTAGGATGGTTAGTTGTTGGGGGCTTTTAAAAACCCAACAGTCTATCTCGTAGTGTTGAGGGGCAAACAAATCTCTCTCGCTCTCATTCTTGAAAGCTTAACGCCGTGAAGCATTTTGCTTATGGCTCAACGTGCATTGATGATTAGGACACTACCAGTGTGTCTGGGACGAATCAGAATTGCTGCTTTTGCAACATCTTCAGCTTTAGCTCCTAAATGGGAAGGTGGAGTGTCTATGGTCCAAGGAGCTTCCAGAGGAATTGGCCTTGAATTTGTGAGCCCCTCTTCTTCCCCTTTTTAATTGCTATTCTCCTTTTAATTTGTGTCAAAATTATTGAACAAATGCTAGAGTTAGATAGTTGAAACTCCAAGTTTATATAGTCATTTTGGCATACTTGGCATATGATTTTCCTCGAGGCCTTTAGTTTGTTTGCTTGTTAGTTCTTAATTGAGTAGAATGGTTGGTGTACCTTAATCATCTTAGTTTTATCCCTAATACCAAATGAAAAATGGTTAGCATGTGCCGGTGACAAATAGTTATTCAGTTTAAGGATAGTGAAAGTCAATTGAGCAGTTGCTGAAAATAATTGGTTTTCTAGGACTAGATGAGATGAGCGACTAAACACTGCCTTAATCAAGATACCAAAGATTACAAAAGCATCACAGACTTGAACGTACAGGTGCCTGCTAAAACACAATCTAACTGTGAGAACCCAAAGAAGTGCTTTATTATCACTTAGAAACCAAGCTAACCGTTTGCTTAATTGACCCAAAGGTAACTTTGGGCAAAGTAGGTGACTTGCAGCAACTTACCTCTCAAGATGTTTCTCGAAGATGGAATTTGGAAAGCAAACTTTCTTATGTTTAATGATTCTTTTTTAAAGAAACCAAAAATATTCTCTCTCTTTTTTTTCCCTCCTAAAGTTCTGTCACAACATGAACTTCTATTCTCATCCTGTAAGATCAGTGTTTTATTTACAAGATCAGTGTTTTATTTACTTGCTTTCAATTTGATAAGTTGTCTCTCCAAACGAATATGGAGGAAAAAAGCAAAGGTGTAGTTGCTTGAATTGCAGCGCCTAGACTCAGGTTGAGGCCAATATTTCTGGTGAGTAGAAACAAATGCTTCTATTATTGTCTGTCTGATGCGCCATTATCAGTAGCACTGCATCCTCTTTCTCTCTGGCTTCTTTCTCCTCCTCTTCTCTCTCTTCCACGTTCTATACTAGATCTGGGAATCATAGCATTTAAATAAGTAGAAAGCAAGGTGGGGTAGAAGGGGGTAGCAATGCATCTTTTACAAATGTAGCATCGTTCATCATCTCCTTGCAGACAGGAATGAACTCTGCCTGTTTAAATACATTTTTCTTGCCCTTTTTCTTCTCCAAAATTGGACCTAGTTAAAGGGCATGTTGAAGAAATGAGCCCAAAAAGCTTTGGATCTGCAAATTTAAATGGGAGTTTTTACAACAAATTGTATGTTCCTAATTTATATGTTTATGGTAGCTAACTATATGTCATATACCTATTTCTTTTATCCAGGAAAAATAGGTAAAGTTTGCCAAGATTCTGCAATATTTTTTACTTTATTAATATTAATTTGAGTTAAGTTACATGTCAAAATATTATTTTGCATTTCTACTGCATTAAATGGCTAACTGATTAATTTTCATGCTTTGAATTAAGAAAAATTCCTTCCTTGTTATTTTTATACGAAATGAAATGCTCAATCAGGCATGCATACATAAATACAAAATCAGGCATACATACATAAATACATAATACATAAACGCCCATGTAGCATTGCTTGTCTTTCTTGTTGCTATCTTGTGGACATAAGTGTAAACATGTACCACCTTTGAGCACCTTCTTGCTGGCCCTGGCCCCAATCAAATCTCCTGGTCCCGAAAATCCAACCAAAAGGAAATTAATCTTTCTCTTTTTTTTTTCCTCATGATTTTAGTATTTACCTTGAATTAAATGATGCAAACAATCATTTAATTCTAGCAGCTCTATCTTGACTTTGTTGTTTTTTTCTTTCTCATGCAGGTAAAACAACTGTTGGAGAAAAATGAGAAAGGCCATGTTGTTGCCACTTGCAGGAACCCAAAAGAGTCAACTGGCCTTCTTGATTTGAAGAATAAATTTGCCGAACGACTTAATATTTTACAGCTAGATGTTACCACTGAAAGCACCATAGAGGTTACATGGATCTCTGTGCTTGTTTTTCCTTTTTCTTGCTTCCTCATATTCTTTCTTCAGACTAAAAGGAACTAACCCTGGCAAATACAGACTAATCTAGTGAGTCCTAACGAGTTATTTAATAATCCAATAGCTTTCTTAATTTTTTCCTGGTTTAAGCTAGCCCAAAAGATATTTCACATCAAAAAAGAAAAACAAAAGAGAATCAGCCCAGCAGATGATACAAAAGATTATAAACAGAGGGAATCTTACAACTAATCAAATTTGAAAGGTCGTAAGATTGTGAAACTATTGTGTTTTCCTTTTTTCTTTTCAATATGCTGCAGTAAAGTTGGTTATATAGCTCCTATAATATCAGTAACTTATTGGTCTTAGATAATTGTTGTAACTTGATGTAACATCACATTTCAGGCATCTGCAGAGTCCATCGGACGACAATATGGCTATCTGAACCTTCTCATTAATGCTTCAGGCATTCTTTCAATACCTGATGTTTTGCAACCAGGTGAGGATGTTATGTCATAGTTTGATTTTGCCTCTAAAGATAGAGCCGAACTGTTCAGCTCACAGAAAGGCTTCTATATAGCTGTATATCATATAGTATCCAATTACTACACATTTAGTTATACTGGTATACATTTTTGTTATCTGTTAAATTTCCTTTTAAAGGAGACAGGAAATTAACTTCTATTTTATTTCATTGATTTCCAGTACAGAAACAACTTTGAACAAGGTTGAGAAGTCATCATTGATGCTTGCTTATGAGGTTAATGCAGTTGGTCCTATTCTAGTGACAAAGGTATGGCCATTCTGTTTTCAACTTATTCCTCAATATTCAATTATGAAGCATGCATTTTTCTTTCTTTCATTAATATCTGTCCTTGTTTCTTTGTTTCTTTATTTTTCTCTCTTCAAATAAAAGAAGTAACTTTGGTTAGAACTTTATTGCTAATGGCATACTTCATATTTTGCCTTATTTTTAGATATGTCAAAAGCCATCCAATGTAGGCAGATATAGAGAAGTGCATGATTGGGTGGTCCAAGCTACTTTTTGCTGTGATCATTCAATTGCTTTTGACAAATAGCATAATGCGCACACAAGTACCATCCTAACTAAAATGCATGATTGGGTGGTCCAAGTTACTTTTAGCTATGATTATTTTAATTGCTTTTGAAAAATAACATAATGCGGGCACAAGTAGCATGTTAACTGAAATGTTTTATGTTATAGGATGTCGATTAAAATCTTTTTATTTGAAATCGCATTGCAGGAGTGCAATTACTTTAAATCCTGTACGGCAACTCTTATTTGTATTTTGACGGTTAAAGACATTATAGAACTACCTACTTCTTCTTCTTGTTTGTGTCTGCAGCATATGTGGCCTCTTCTTAAGGTTGGGGGAGGCTCTGGGACTGACAGGAATGTTGCTGTTGTTGCCAATTTAAGTGCCAGGGTTGGTTCCATTGGGGACAATCGCCTTGGGGGTTGGCACTCTTATAGATCTTCAAAGGCTGCCCTTAATCAGTGTATGATCCTTTGCACAGGTCTTCTGAATAAGAAACTGCATTCTTAAATATTTTTTTTCATTCTTGATTGCTTTTCTTGAGAAATAGAATGCTCGATATCTATGTATCATGTAGTTGCATTTTGTTCTGATGAATATCTTTACTTGTGAAGAAGATGTAAAAAAGAAAATAAAGTTGTATGATTTGAACGATTAGGATGAAGGACCTTTGCCCATGGTTGGGAAAATGGCAGCATCCTTCCTATATTATCTTATTGAAAAAGTCTACCTTATCCGGGAACCATTGGAGTTCGTGCATATTAGACTCTTTCCATTTGAGTTGACAGGCTTTCATCGGAAGTGCATTGGGACTCTAAATCTGCATTAAAGAATCAGGCATGGCCTTATCTGCTGAATTCCATTGTGAGACTTTTACATGTGATGTTTCTATAAATAGCTATAGGAAGCAGATGCACCAAGGACAGAGTTACAATTGCACAACATAGTTCGGTGACTCCCAATCAACAATCCATACACAGCAATAATATTCTTTTCTTTCTGACCTTTTCCCTCTCTTTCAGATGCTAGTTAATTAATAGACCAGGATAAAAACACTGTTCAATCAAATATATCATTGTATACGTTATCATGCAGTTTGGATTTCTGGATTCTCTGTTTGGAACTAGTCTTCTGTTCCTTCAATTGGGTACTACTATTTAGATGCTTCCCTTTTCATTTTCCTAACATTTCTCAGTTTCCACATTCAAAGAGTTCCATGAGCAAATGAACACGTCTCAATTGTTTTGAGCTTGTAATTCCTTCAAATTTTTCTTGCAGTGACAAGAACTGTATCAGTGGAGTTTGCTCGAAAGAAGGATCCAGTTATATGCATTCTGTTGCATCCAGGCACAGTTGATACTGATTTATCTCGGCCATTCCAAAGAAATGTTCCTGAAAGCAAGCTTTTCACGACAAAGTTCTCTGTGCAGAAGCTCTTGAATATCATTGACAATGCAAAGAACCACGACAATGGCAAGTTCTTTGCTTGGGATGGCCAGGAAATTCCTTGGTGACTGTTCATGCTCCTGCTGAATACACAATCAGATATATTAAGACGAACTCAGCTGGGCGATTGAGTTGTTTTGTTAATAAATGGTGCTGAATTATTATTCTACACAATTCTTTCTGATGGTTTTTCATTCATTGTCTGTGTGTTTGATTAATAACTTTTTCTTCCTGTGAAGCTGTTAGTGGATTCAGTAGCTTACCAGAGTTGATTCAGCAACTCGCCAATATTTGGTGAAATGGAATGAGCAAGGACCAAATAGATGCAGCTTAACAGCTTTGTGTTAGATAGACCTGTGATAATCCTATTAATACAATGCCATGATATCATGTTTACTATTCTATTATGCTTTTTGTCTACAAGAAATTAACTGAGTAACCCAAGATGTTAGTGATTGGATTGTTTAAATCCTTAATGAAAACATATGCATCACGGTTGAGGCTGAACTGTCAAAATTTCCTTGTGATTTGATTTTACAGTCAAGAGTGTGAAGTATCCAAAAAAAAAAAAAAAAGAACACTGGAATGGCATGCATTATTTCATCAGTGAAAGAAAATTGCTCTGCAACATAAGGCATGCTAAACTGAACTTGCATATTAAAACCATTTTAAGATGACATCACTATTAAGAGACAAAAGTAGGGTCTACTAAGGACCAAATTGTAACATTGCCTTCACTGTTTTATTCAAGTCAGACTAATCTGTCTCCAAGTACTCAATTTCCTGCTCATTATATGTCCATGCTCTTTATGCCTATAGCCATTCAGTGTATCCTGCAAAATCGAGTTCGATCAAATGCTAAATACTTACTACTAGGTATATGACCTTGAACTTTTGAGGCATGCCTGATCAAATTTACAAACATCTTGTAGTAGGTACTAATGGTGACAGGGAACCCAACGTTGATACTGTAAGCGTGAGGAATCCTGCTCAAGAGCCCATTTTTGCAAGCTCAAAGACTTGACCGCAGCCTTCACGCACCAGCAGATCCCTTTCCTATCGTCGAAGGTCTTCATTCTGAAGAAGCGGTTTCAGCCCCTTGTAGCATGCATGAGAGGACGCTGAGGCCTGGCAAGTAGCAAAGGTAAATTAATCTGATAAGTGTTTATATAGATTAGATTTGAATAACACTGCTGCCCCAGTCCTCACTCTAAGCAATTTATTCTGATAGCTTGATTTATCAACTACACCGACAATTCTTATTATTTATCATGCCAGCAAACTCTCACATGGGCAGACAAAGGTCCTCCGATATCCTACCCGACTGCCAACCTCTCTTCAAGCATGAACCAACAAAGTGCTTTAACGCATGGCCGATTAGTGCTTTGCATCCTAAAGATGAAAGGAGAACAAGACAATTCATCACAGTTTGACATGGGTCCTACTATCTCCTACTGTACAATGGAAAAACGTACATTTCCGTGAAAGATTAATGAGAGCTGAAGAGCTGAGTCCTTCCTATAGGTAAGCAATTTAGGATGACTGCCACTTGCAAACATAGTCATTCACCACAGCTATAGCTAAGCCCAAGTAACACGCGAGCCCTTCAAAGGGAAAAATGTTGGATTAAGTGAAAGAAACCACCAGAAAGATATATTAAGCAGGCAATATGGTAATTCTAAGACTGATGATGGGCACTAGGTTGGACATGTTCATTCACTGAAATGAAACGTCTATAAATCATGTTGCACAGATTCATCTGAAATTCATTTGGTCTGTCGCACTTGATAATCTTGCCAAGTTTATGTTCTACTGCCTGTATATCAATATGATTTTTAGAAGATGAAGTATTAAGTGGCTACAAATGTTTAATAGCTATATACATGCTATGAAAAGAGAGGGAGGGAGAGAGATGAAATATAGAGACTTCACCTGCAACAACTAGAACAAAGATGCAGCAACAAGCCTAGATTTATGATTTGCCCATTGAATATGATGATCATCTCCAAATGTAACTCATAGGCAGCAAATTCTCCCATTCAATATGATGACCATCTCCAAATATAACTCATAGGCAGCAAATTGTCGCACCAGAGATTTCAGTTGCACATAGAAACTTCGTGGACTGTCTTTAAAGTCACCTTGAAAATGCCTATTTGGTAGTTAAAAGAAGACTGTAATGATGATTGACCAACTTATCACCGTTGACCTTGACTTATTTGTTCTGGCTATCAGAAATGAAGCTTAAAGCATGAACTTCTCTCCCAGTTCCCAGGCTTCCACAAAGAAGATCAATGATCTCAGTACCTAGTCAAAGAACAACTACATTCTTCTTTGCTGAAATATGAAGAATATGTATGTAACAAAGCCTGCTATATAACCTTTGAGTCGATCAAGGCAAATCTTTGCACAGCTGAAGAATGCCCTTTCACCAACACTATGGCTGGTGAGGACATCTAACCATTCACAAAATGGACTTAGTGCTGACAGCAAAAGCAAGATGTCTAACCATGTATTATATGAACTTCATCATCAAACATCCTCAGATTGTCATCCACCATAAAGGCTGGCATTCTACTCTTATCTTCAATCCAGCTAAAACCTGGATCCTTAAAAACCTGTTTATTAACCATCTGCTCTCTAACAGCCCCTGCTTCATCCCATCTCCCTAAAGAAGCGTAGATATTGGCTAGAAGCACATAAGGTACAGAGTTTTGAGGATCCAGGTGGAAGAGTTCCTCTGCTGCTCGTTTAGCTAGGCTTACATTAGCATGAACTCTACAAGAACTAAGCAAAACCTCCCATATGATTGGATCATCTTTACATGGCATCGTTTCTACAAGTGATTGGGCTTCACAAAGCCGACCAGCTCTGCCTAGGAGGTCAATGACACAAATATAATGAGCTAATTCTGGCTCTAATCCGTGAATTCTCTGCATTGAATTCAATATTTCAACACCCACATCAACCAACCCAGAGAGGCTACATGCAGTCAGAACAGCAGTAATGGTTATAACATCAGGGTTTTCACCTGATTCAATCATGCATTTGTAAAGATGAATAGCCTCATATCCACAGCCATTCTGAGCATATCCATGTATAATCTCATTCCAAGTAACAGTATTTTTAGCAGGCATCATATCAAAAAACTGTCTTGCCCCGTCTACATCACCACATTTGCAATACATATTAACAAGAGCACTCCCCACGAAGATATCATTCACATACCCATCTTTTGCTATCTGAGAATGAACCTGTCTTCCTTGAAATGAAGAAGATAATTTTGCTGAGCAACTCAAAATAGTTGCATAAGAGAACTGAGAAGGAAGAACATTATTTTGCTGCATCTGCTTAAAAAGCAAGAAAGCTTCTTTTTCCAGAGAATTGAGAGAAAACCCTGCAATCATAGAGTTCCAACAGACAACGTCCAGTTCAGGCACATTATAAAAGACCCACTCTGCCATATCTATCTTCTCACATTTGGAGTAGAGGCCAATAACTCCACTGGCCACATATGGGTCAGTATGAAAGGCAGCCCTCAGTGAGGCAGCGTGAACTTGCTTTCCAGCCTCCAAAAACCTCATTTCTGAGCATGAGCTAAGGATAATAGCCAATGTAGTTTGATCTGGTTGCACATTTAGAAATTGCATTTGCCTGAAAAGTTTAAGGGCTTCCTCATGGTTTTCACTCTGTGAATAGCCAGATAGTATTGCATTCCACGAACTCACAGTTGGAGATGACATGTTATCAAATATTCTGCGGCCGGCCTCAATATCCCCAGACTTGAGACATGCTGCAAGCACATTAATATACGTGATCTGATTTGGGTCAAAACCGCAATATAGCATTTTTTTCAGACACTCCATGGCTTTGTCGCTTTGGTATTTTTGGCCATAACCAGCTATCATAACGTTCCAAGAAACAATGCTGAGTTCTGGCAAATCATTAAAAAGCAACTCTGCACTATCCATATCCCCATTCTTTGTGTACATGTCAAGTAAGGAATTGCTTAAATGGGTATCTCTTTCAAATCCAAGTTTAACTGTAAGACCATGGATTTGTTGGCCATGCAAGATAGCTAAAACCCCAGCACTCTGATCGTCGTGAAAAGGACATTTATGGTATCCTCTTCTGGCATAAACACTCAAGAAACTTGACAAGGAGACAGAATCGACGGGAATCCCTTTCTTGCACATCAATTTGAACATTTCCATTGCCTCCAGAACTCGTTCTGCCTGTGCTAAACCACCCATTATTGTTGTAAAAGTGACCTCATTAATCTCAGGCATATCCCAAAAGACTTGAACGGCATCCCTAATACAGCTGCACTTCGCATACACACACACCAATGCATTACCAACATACAAGTTCTTATCAAGACCAATCTTAATAGCAAGACCATGACACTTCCTTCCGCGCTCAGCATCCAGCAACGCCCCACAAGCACTCAAAATGCTAGCCAATGTGAAATTGGTTGGTAACAATCCTTCCGAAATCATGGTATCGTAAAAATCCAACGCCTTCACTTCATACCCACTTCTTACTAATGAACTAATCACACAGCTCCATGAAAATGTATTTCGCTCTGGCATTTCCCTGAACAATTCATGGGCTTTCTGTAAATTCCCAGCCCGACAATGAGCACTCAATATGGCATTCCATGAATAAACGTCCTTGTTAGGCATTTTATCGAAAACGTGATAAGCAGAATTCACATTGTTGCATGCAAAGTAAAAATCGATAAGGCGATTGGAGAGGAAGGTGTCCGCAGAGAGGTCAAAACGGAGAATATGAGCGTGAAGGACTTTGCCTGCTAGGTGGGTTTTTTTGTCCGTGCAAGACCGCAAGAGATTCGAAAGATACACAGTGGTTTTTCCTCCCATTTTGCTAACCCGGAAAAACTATACCAGCATTATTGAGAAAGAATTTGATGCACATGCTTCTCGTCATGGTGGACCCTTTTACAGCTTCCTCATTTTCTTCTCCAAAGGATAAAAGGTTTTAATCTCACGGCATCAATTAAAGCAATTCTGGGCACTATAATAGAGCATATGTTTACTCGGAGGATTGAAGCAGAGCAACCAGCCACCGTGCAGTTGCTTCTTTTTTTTTTTTTTAATGATGATCATAAGAAATTTTCAAGTCAGCTTCTTGAGGTCCAACAAATTATTAAATTTTTACATTAAATCAATTTTTATTCTATATCTTGAGATATATTCTACAATAAAACAAAAAATTTGATACATTGTTGACATTATCAACATCCAAAGAATGAAAGTAAAAAACCATTTATCAAATATTTGAAAAGAAATGTAGATCTTAATTTTTATTAAAAAGAAAAAACCTTAAATTTTCATATTATGCTAAGGATGTTATCTTGTGCAATTGTTAGATAGTAATTTATAATTTTTTTCAATTTCTTAAGATTTAGGATTTTATCAAGAAAAAGAATTTAATGGTTCTACTTTAAATATAGATATTTTCTATTTTAGGAAAAAATTGTAGTTATCTGCCACCTTGATGACAAGTAATATAATTATGAGTAAATAAAAAAAATCTAAAATTTAAGTATTTTTTAAATTAAAACTTGTCATTTTAATTTTTTTGATTATGCTATCAAATTTTTAATTTTGATCAATTTTCACTTTATTGTCTTTTTTATTTAATTTTGTTAATGAAATTGAGTATTTTTTATGAATATTTTAGAAATTTACAAAAAATCAAGAGAATCAAGTTCTTCTTCATTGAGAATGTCATGTGTTATCAAGAATTGAATCATTGTTTGGTCCTTCCAAGTCAACATTTTTATCCTCAAATGACTAAATTTGAAGTTTCAAATCAAATAGAGTGATTTTGAGTCTAGGTTTACAAGATTGAATACTATTACGCACTAAAAAAACTCGGACATATATCTAGAAAAATACATCACATATGAAATTAATTAGAGAAAAAATACAAGACATTAAAGAAGGTTATTGAATCCAACTTTTCTTTTTCTTTTTACCTTTTTTAATCAAAAAAGTTTTCAATTGATTTATGTTCTTTTCCAATACTTTCCTAATAAAAAATTGTAGCATAAATTTTGTTAATTTATGCATCTTCTCTCTCGATTTGGTTGATGATAATTAGTAAAGCTTCAACCATGATGAAGAAGGTAAATAACCAGTTAAAAATGCAGAGGAGAGTTGATGTGATTGCAATGCCTCTCATTAGACAGAGAAAATTAACAATAGTTTGGGTTAAAGATTGATTCAGATTGAAAGTTTGATAGCATAATTAAGAAAATTTAAACGCAACATTTTAATTAAAAAAACATGTAAAGTTCAAAGTTTTTTTTTATTTATCCTATAACTATAAATAAAAATATATATCAATATTTTAATTTTCAAACAATATCATATTTACCATAACTTAATCATCTGTAAGTACTTTTTAAAAAAGATAGGTTTATAATTAAAAAATTATGTTTAGTAAGCTTTAATGTTTAATTTTATCATTAAAATAAATTTGCATGATATTCATTATTTTAGTTAATAACTATGTGACACGAATTCATTAAATTTTTTCTCTCTCCTACAACATGTCTCAAATTTTCCATTTGAATTGCAAGTATGATTTTACCATTTTCTTTGTGCAAACAATTAGCTCTTACTTTTTTTTTTTCTCTTTCATAACATAGTGGCTTTAGTATTCAAGTCACACCCTTTCCCTTCTCCTTCACCTTTTCTTTCTCTTTGTGGCCAGCACATAATATAAAAGTAGTCTTCACTCTTTTTCTCTTTCAAGCCACTCTTTTCTAAAGTCAAATTGAATCTTTAACATTCTAAGCATCTTGAAGCATTTTGAAGCATTCTAGACAACTTATCCTCTCAAGTAACTCATAATCTCACCATTTCTCTTCTTCTTTTGCTCTCTTATGTTGAACATAACATAATAAGGAATATGTCAGATTCAAATCATTAGTATTCTTGACAGATTAAAGCATTAAGATACATATTTTGAATGATATTTGTCCCTTTTAAAGGGATATGTTCTCTCTAAATCATCATTTTTTATTTTATCATCCAAAATACACATACTGGTTCCATTTGAACCCATGGCTTGAGGATGGTTTCTCATGTGGCTATGTGCACTCATTTTTCTTTTCTTATTTTATCATCCAAAATCCAAGCTGTACACACAACCAAATAGCAAGACTAAAAATCTTTCCAAGGTTTCTTTTAGCGTGTTTATGTGTGAAGTTCGAGTTTCACGTTGAACTCACATTAGACGAGTGACTTTTAAGAGGTTTTAGTATAATTTGATGATTATAAATGCCTTATGCAAATACATGCTAGTCATATGTATGTGTTGGCTATTGTGGACATGTAATGAGTCACTATGCATTGATAATGCATTATTGAGCATGATAATGATGTTTTATGCATGAGTATTAGTGAATAATTGTATATCAATATTTGCATTTAAATACTGATATTTTCCAATGATAATGGTTTACTACAGCATTAGACTGTTAGGTTGGATAAAAATAAATAGTGACTTAATACAAATTATAGTGATTTAATAAAATGTCATAACGTTATGTTTGTTTTCATAGTAAGTAATTACTTAAAAATATAACGCCTCCGATAGAGTCGATTGTCACTATATTAACAAGGACTCTATTAGTCATGATGCAGGATGAACGATAAGATTCGAATAATAGTGTTCTTAAATGAGGAATGGATTAAGGAAAACTCGAATCACTTATATGTTGGTAATGTTGTGCAAGACATAAGAGTGGTGTTTTAAAAGGGCATAAATAAAGAGTTGATTGAGCACGTGAAGATTAGTTTTGGATGAAGAACGCTCTAATTATGACATAAGTTCTCAGCTTGCTTAGAGTTGATGATCAAACGAGGGTGTCAATCAATAATAACATTCAGTTCTTATTACTTGACCATATTCTTTCAATGGTCATTTACACATTTATGTGAAAGCATAAAGTAAGATGCACAAGATGGTAAAAGATTTACACTAATGATGAAGATGTAATCCTGAGAGTTAATCATTTCATAGCTCGAGCTGGCAGTAATAAAGCATACTTACCTTTTTAATATGAATTTAGTATGAACGACATGAATATTTATGAAATTGAATTTGAAAGACTTTATAATGAGGTGAAAGCAACTCATACTAATAATCGTGATAAGGAAGCACTGCGAAATACTATTATTGAAATTGGAAATGAGTCGATTTATGCTTCAACCTCCAAGTCCGATCATGCTAGGCTATTGCATGATTTTAACAACAATGTTGTCAACATTGAGATTGAGGTTGAATTAAATGAAGTTTAGATATGTAACCTTATCTTAAGGGGAGAAATATATTCCATTAATAAGGTATGTCCAATAGAAGTTGTTGATGGTGCACACTCTATATGCAAAGATAAATTCTTTTCTAACAAAAAAAGATTTGAAACGTGCACTTGGGTTGTTGTATGCACTGTCGAAAAATTTTGAGTTTACGATATTGATGTCAAACAAGTTCGTGTTCGTAATTGCTTGTAAAGAATTTATGTATGAATGAAAGGCGAAGAAATATGCCTCGACTTTGACATATAAGGATCTAAGTGAGTCATACCAACAACTACCTTCTTTTTGCTATATGCTTAAAAGAATAATCCAAGGACCATTACCCATATCAAAACTGACTATAATGGACACTTCAGGTACTTCTTCATGGTACTGGGTCAACCACTTAAGGTATGTTATAGTGTCATTCGGTCAATCATCGCTATTGATGGTACCCATTTGAAGGATTGGTTTAATAGTATCATATTTGTGGCTGCTTGTAAAGACAATAATGGGTAAATTTACCCTTTAGTATCCCGGTATGGAGATTTGAGAATGTAAATTCTTAGAAATTGTTTTAAGTTAACTAAGGAATACAATTGGTTTAGTTGAGAGACAAGTTTTTATATGTGATCGAAACCTTAACATAGCCAATACATTAAGTGTTTTTTCATGCTACACATGGACTATGTGAGTGGCACATGGCACAGAATGTGAAGAATAGGTTTAAAATGGTATAATTTGTCTAAATTTTTCTACAAAACTGCAAGAGTTTATCAGTTGAGTAAGTTTAAGTAGTTGATGTCCGAGTTAGCAAAATTACATCTCATAACCTATTTATATATCATGAAAGAGAATGCTAAGAAATGGTCACCTATGCATTATCCTAGAAAAAGATATCATGTTATGACTACTAATATAATATAAAGCCTCAATTTATGCTTAAGATTTACTAGTGACCGTCCTTATTGCTTTTATAAAAGATTTGATGTAGCAATGGTTTCATGATTGATGAAAAAAAGCCAATGCCAGCGAAACTTAGCTCATAGAATAAGACACATATAATGTTGTAGGAGTCGTAAAATGTTTCACTACAAATGGTGTTCAGACTGGTCAATTTCAATTTTTTTTTTAGTAAACCATCATAATGGATAGGTTGCAATTAATTTCTATTGCCATGCATGCATTTGTCACGAGTTCGACATCGACCTCTTATCTTGTACACATGCTTTAGCAGGTGCTTGGTGATTGTCATTGTTTGAATTTGCATTGCCTAGGTTTTTGTGTAATAGTGATTTATTTCAATTTCATATTTAATTAACACATAATATAGTTATGTATTATACCAATATATTTACTCCATTTTTTTAACCTCTAAGGAGATGAACATAGACTTTGTGGCTATAAGTTTGGATTGCTGTAAATGTAGCTATTGTAGACAACCTAATTTTGTCCATAACTACAATTAGGACTAATAAAATTAAAAATATAAATGTAATTTATTTTTAAAAAACCAAAATAAATTTTTTTAAAAAATAACAAAGCAACAAAGTAAAAAAACCAATAAAAGTAAAAAGCAAAAACAAAACACAAAACACACACAGATGTGGTTCCTGCATGCACGTAGGTAGGTGTCACCCAATTGATGTTTATAACCAAAATTTTATTAAGTGATGGCATGAGCGACACCTAACCTATTAGCCTATCCATACCCACACACACTGTAATTGAGTATACACGCAAATTTACTCATAAGAAAACTCCAACACAAGCACACGAAAGAATTACATGAATAGGCACTAGAATTATGACAATTAATCTTAACTTTTTTATTGATAAAAAAGAATTATAATTTAAATATAACAAGATATCACAACCATTTTTGATGACTCTACTCATATTATAACTAAAATACAAAACTCGCAATTTACACTCTTAACCACCTTAGGGTTATATGGCTTCATTACCACAAAGTGTGCCACCATAAACAGCTCGATGCTAACCCATAACAACATTTATTCAACTCCTATGAACTACTGCTAACTAATAGAAACTTTTACCAACTATATGAGCCCATTCAACTATTCCACGTGCACACCACGTCCTTCATGCACGCGTCACCAACTTAGTGCCAATGCGTATTAACATTTGATACTCACGGGTGTTTTACTTGCTCGCTCGCTTAAATGCCTTAAACACACATTAAGTCCTCCAAGTCGTCTCCACAACCTAAAGCCACAAGACTCGCCAAACACCTCTTGATCGAGTTAGTTGCTCTCTTAAGCAACCAAGTGCCATTTCTTGCTCAATCATGTGTCAGCACCCATTTGTAATGTTACTCATTGTATTACTTAAGTTATAGCCCTAATGCGCACCTATCTTACACCTTCACCATGCCTCCAAACCTAACCACATGCGAGGGTCTTACAAATCGCCCCACTAAAAGACTCTAACATCTTCGTCAGAGTACTTTTCAAATAAGTCTTGATCTTGTCCTCGAACTGCCATAAAGTTCTCTCAAGTAGAATTAGTTACCTAATCCACCTTCCTATTGCATTAAGCATTTTGTCCATTTATTTTTCTTACTTGCCCCACGGATCCTATGATGAAGGATTTCAATCAAGTCTTTGCCAAACTGCTTCTTGATCGTTAAAGGAGCATTTCTTGTTTTCACCTAACCTATATTAGCATCCTCATGATATTTCTTCAAGAAACTCACATAAAATATTGGATGCACTTTGAATCATTCGGTGACCCACAATCTGTAAGGGACATTACTTACTTTTTTCACAACTTCGAATAAATCATCATACTTCTATACAAGTCCTTTATGATATTTTGTCGGTTATCTTCTTTCAAATTTGCAAGGTTAGTTTCTTTATTACTTTATCCCTTACGTGGAACTTTAAGTCTTTTCTCTTCCCATTAGCATACTCTTTTATCCTCTTAGTCTTGATCAAATTATCATGGCCTAGTTTCACAAGTTTTTCCTATCCTGAGAAAACTGATAAGCTGTTAGACAAGATTTTTGCTTTGTAATTTCATACAGGGTTAGGGGTTATCTTCCCAAAACTTCACTGAGCTTACTCTTGTAGTCGAGGATTAGTGGATATTATAGTAGAATTGAGCAATATCCAACAAATCCAACTAGTTCTTTTGGTTGGCAGTGACATAGTACCTTAAGTATTTTTCCAACAATTGATTCACCTGCTTAATGTAGCCATCTATCTAAGGATGATTAACATTGGAGAACTTTTATTTTGACCCCATCATATTTAAAAGAGTAGTCCAGGACCAATCTATAAATTATGAGTCTTTGTCATTGATTATATCCTCTAGTAAACTGAAATACTTTATCATATTTTTCGTGATTAGCTTAGCTGTTATATTTGCTGTACAAGTGTATGGTGCAATAATGAAGATAGTATACTTAGAAAAATGATCAACCATGATTGGTATTGATTTCATACTTTTTACATTTGGAGAACTAATAATGAAATCCATTAAGATGGATTGTCATGGCTTCTTTGGAATAGGCAAGGGCTACAACAATTTTACCTTATTTTTTCTTTTGATTTTGTCCTATTGGCACATAAGATAAGATTTCACATAGGACTCTACGTCCTTTTCTATCTTTTGCCAAATATACGACTTTCTAGTAAGTTATCATTCTATTTACTCTTGGGTGACCAACCCATTAAGGTTCATAAGTCTCCCTAAGTAATTTTTGTCTTAAGGCACCACCACTTGACACATATGGCCTACTACCCTTGGCATATAGTAAGTTATCCTTTAACCAATACTTTTGAATTAGGTCTTAGAGACTTGTTGCTTAAGCATCAAATAACTCAAGTCTAGTTGGGATTGTTTTTTGACTCAATCACTAAGCATTGTTTACACTAAATATAACATTACAACACAAGTTTCAACTTCTTTTTTTCACAAAGAATCTGCCATCTAATTTTTTTTATTAGGCTTATGCAACCAAAGAAAATTGAACTTAGTAAAGAATTCCTGCTAGCGTGCTTGCTTACGAGTTAGTTTCTTTTGCATCTTGAAGTACATGTTCACCACATCGTCTATCATCACTATAAACTTTATACCCAACAAATAATACCTCCATATTTCTAAGCAATGCACTATAGCAATCATCTCTTTTTTATGAGCTAAATACCTTTACTCCACATTTTTTAACTTTCAACTCTCAAAAGCAATAGGATGCCCCTCTTACACCAAGAACCCTCCAATGGCCCTATCTGAAATATTTGTCTATTCAAAAGTTTTCTCAAAATTTGGCAAAGCTAAAATAGGCTTCAAAGGCAGTACTGTTCTAAAAGGCATCTTGATAGGCATCTGTCCAGCACCATGTTTGTTCCCTCTTAAGCTTATCCATCAAATGATTAACTTTCTTTGAATATCCTTTAACAAATTTCTATAGTAATTTGCTACCCAAGGAACGATCATAGGTCCGAGATCTTCCTTAGAGTAAACTAGTCTATGATAGCCTACACTTTTTATTCATCTGTTATAATTCAGCCTTTACTAACCCAATGTTTTAACAAATGCACTTTTTGGAGATAGAGTTCATATTTCTTTTTTTTTTTTTACATAGAGCTTGTACTCCCTTAACTTAGGTAAGATGGCTGTGAAGTGATTCACATGCTTAATAAGCGACTTATTATATACCATAATATCATCTAAATAAAGAACTACAAATTTATCCAAAAGCTCATACATTGCATCATTCATCATATTAGAAATGTGACATAAGCATTAAATTTAGGTGAAAATTATAAGAAATTCATAAGATCTGTATCTAGACACACATATTATCTTTAGCTCATCCTTAACCTTACTCCGTATTTTCTAGTATCCAGATAGTAATCCTTACTTTCCAATATCTAGACCGTAAGTCCAACTTTGTGAAATAAGAGCCTTTGAATAATCAATCGAACAAATCAGCTACATTTAGGATAAGATATTTATTCTTCATTATTACCTTGTTCAGTGCTTGATAGTCCACACATATCCTTAAAGACCCATCTTTTTTTTTTTGGAAATAAAACTGGCATTGTAAGGAACTTTTGAAGGTTGAATAAAGCCGGCTTGTAATAACTCATCAAGCTACTTCCTTAATTCAACTACTCTAGTGGAAAAATTCTATAAAAGGCTTTATTCAATTGCTTAGCTTCTAGTTTCAACTCAATTCCATGATCAATTGCCCTCCTCAACAATAATTCCTAGACAAGTTAAGGGGCATGGTGTCTAAGAACTCTTTTAAGACTTCAACAACCACATCAAGTACTTCCATTTGTTGATCAAGATTGATTTCTATTAAGGCCGCCACGTATGCTTGATCATCCCGCTTAATTTCACTCTTGAATTGCTTGACAAACAGTAATGCAGTTCTTGTACCTTTCACTTATTGAAAATTCTCCATGGTAACCATAATGCATGAGCTTTCCTTATCATTTATAAGCATCCTTCAAAGTTGCAGTATCTCTAACACTTTGGCCAAGGCCAAAAACTTGTTTCATAATATCAAGTTAAAAAAAGAAAATCAAATGGTAGTACTATTAGGTTGCATTGCCCCATTTACCTTCAAAGTGCATGCTACGGAGCCCAAGATGGGCTTTACCTTTAAATTCACTACCTTTAACTTGGTGGAATATTTCATAACAGTCAAACTAAATGAACCAACCATACACAGTGCCATAAATTTGTTGGTAAAGACTGTGTCTTAGCTTGTATTACCTTCTTATGGACTTACACTATCACATACATTACGCTTTTGTTTTGCACCTGACTATTTGAGGTGATTGCATTCAATAATTAAAGAGGCTTCACCTAAAAAGGTCCCTCATTCAAGTTGTTTTCCTATTCCTCTTGTGCTATGAAAGCACTAATTTCTCTCTCTTTAGGCATTCCCTAGCTATGTGTGGTCTACCATACATGAAACATCCTGTAGGACTTTTCCTTTTACTTTGCAAAAAAGGCTTATCACCATAAACTACTACTATTGTCTTTCTTACCACTATTGAATTTATTACCATCCTTATGACTAAAGACTTTTTGATTTTTTTTCCACCTTCGTTTTTTCTCCCACCTTATGAATTGGACACACCAATATATTGGTAATCTACAAGTTTTTTAGTAGTAGCAATGACACTCGAAAGTTCCTCCACAGCATGCCTGCATAACTCCGCCTGCGCCCTAGGTTGTAGCCCTGATAAGAAGTCAGCATCTTATCTTCTTCAGACATATTCTTGATGTCTGTCACAACGAGGCCTAGGCCGATAAAGCCAATAAGGGCATTCTGTTTTTTTCATTATGAGAAACATGGGAGAATTAGTATCTTCTCATGAGAAAAGATAAATCTTGACATTTATTTTGGTCAACTTATTAATGGAAATCAAGAAAAAGAATAATAGATGCCATCAATCCCATTTTTATGATGTGATCAGCCACCAAAATTTTTTTTATTTTTCTCTAAATCTTTTTCCATAAAAAAAAACCAAAAAAGGCAAAAGTCTAAAACTAGTCAAACTTTACCGAGAAAATTAGGTTTAGGAGTCAGTTATATGTGATGATAGATTAACACCCTCATAACGCCTAAAATTGGTTCTAGTTAAAATGAAATATATTTAATAGGGGTGGTGAAAAAGATTCTAACTTGATTTTCATACAAAATAACATATAATTACAAAGAGAAAACCTCCTTTTTTTAAGAATGTATGAATGATGGAAACTTGGTTTCCAAAATCTTTTTGTTTAAGATCCAAAAGGTTAACTTATATCAAATCTTTGAGTCTTGAAAGAAATGCAAAGAAAGAGTCTTAGTTCTTAAAATTATAAAAAAGCACTTAAAATGATATATTTTAAGTGAAGATCAAAAAGAGGCGCTTAGCCAACTCTTATCCCCTCAAAATAAAACAGTTTTATTTAGAACTCCATGTGGGGATTGTTTCCTATACATACTTCATTCTTAAACTTTTTTTTTTTTTTATGCAGAAAGAATGGATATGCAATGCAAATTACATTAAAAACATATCAAGAATGTAAGAGAATACAAAAAAAGCATCTAGAAAGCACAAGAATAGCATTGACATTTCATATATATTTAGAGTGTTTATAATAAAGAACTACATGGTGACAGGATTTATCTATTAATACAGTGTAATAACTATTTTGCGAACCATTGCTGAAAAATGAAGAGTCTCATACTTAAATGGGTCTCAAGCTTGCCAAGAAGATAAAAAAATGTTTCTTTTTTGGAGAAGGAAGACTGCTTCCTTAAAAATTATTCAAAGAACTCTCAATTCGATATTTCTCTCTTTAATTGCTTTCTAGTTATTCTTTTTTTATTATCACTTTCTATGTTCATTAAGGATTCTCTTTTTTCGATCCCTTTCTCTTTCAATTGAAGGGGTATTTATAAGTCTGACCTGAACAAAAATGGCGAGCATGTGCCACAGATCCAAGATGCATACGTATTTAATTCTTATATCATGCGCCTTTTTCTTGGATTTAAAAACTTCTAGGTAGGTTCTTGAAAGCTATAATCTTTCCAAAAATAAACATCGTGTGTTGTACTGTTCATGACTTAGCATAGCTTAGAATCTTTGGCATCAAAATTTTGAAATCATGGAAGACTTAATGAATGTTCAAGAGTTTGTTCATGTTAGGACCTTACTAAATAAATTGATGAATGATCAAGAGTTTAGCCTAAGTTAGTATTACTAAGGCAACTCAGTGAGTGATCAAACGTTTGGCCCAAGTTTATGAAAGCTCAAATCATCCTAATGAGTGTTTCGCAAAAATACAAGTTGGGCATATGGCATCTCTAATGCCCAGTTGGCATTTCACTAAATCATTTTTGAAAATCTTTTTTAACATATTTATTATATAGGTGTCAGCTCATGATTAGTATTGGCCTAGAGATGCAGAAAAGTCACACGTTTAATGTGTTTGCCTCTTGTTTCTCCCAACAAATGATAGTCCCATTTAAAAGAACTTCAAAAACATATCTTCATCTTTCACTTTGCTTTCCTTACAAACAAAAACCTGTAGATTCCTCATTAGCAAACTCAAAGTTTTAAGTCTTCATCTTCATCATTCTTAACATTTTAGTTTTTCAATCTTTTCTCTTCATTTCTCCTCTTAAAACAATGGGGAAGAATCCAAGTGCTTTTACCTATACTCTAAGAACCTGAAATGGGTTAAGAGCAGTTTTTTATCCTAAAATACGTAGAGTTAGAGCTCTTTTCCTCCATCTTACAAGCCATGGACCCGTCAAAAAGGTTGGGTCATGGTTTTTGAGGACAACTTACAAGGAGGTAAAAACTTACCCATCCCCTTTTTTATTAGAAATTTCGAACCCAAACGAAGTTATATTCTCGAAAAGGCGATCAACCCCGACAAGGGGTAAGTAGCCAATCTTGTTTCCATACTAAGTTTTACACTCGAAGAGGGTCTTCTTGATAAAGGATAGGGCACTTATTCTTATTTACATACCAAGTACCATCTTTGATGAAGGGTTCTAACTTGATGTGGGACTAGAGCCTCAATCATTAAGTTCTTTAGTACTCAGTGTGACCTTTAGGCTGATGCCACATCAAGTCTCAGTTATTTTTTGCTTTAATTTTCAATAGTCTTGTCTTTTATACTTATGAAAATTATAACTACTTATCCTTTGGTGTTATTTGCAAACCTTGAAGAAATGGCCCCTAGCATATTGCACCTTAAAAAATAAAGGATTAGTTATGTGAAACAATGGACATAGCATTGGGCAAGCATGTTCCTACAGAAAATTCTACCCCTAATGATGCTGACAAAGTCCAAGAGTAAGGTCAGTCCTCACGAGCTACCCTAAAGAAAAAGTTAGTTAGTGCTGGCCTTAAGACTAGTGCGCTAATGTGCCCATTGCCAGGAAGGGGAAGATAGTGGTTACTACTTCCCTAGCCATCAAAAGAAAAATTAGAGAAAAGAGAAGCCACCTAAGGGACAAAGACGCACGGATGAATTATACAGGCCCTTGGGTGAGCTAGAATCTTCCTCTCTAGAGGAGAGGTTCATGCCAAACTAGAACATCCTAAAGGCTCCTTAAAGCAGTCAAGTCTAATTTAGGAGTGGCTCTATAAATCAATTCTACCCCAAGACATGAGGCAAATAGAATGGGAGAACAATAACCTGTTCTTAAAAATACTGCAAATTTTGGGGAGGTAAGTACTTGATTTTTTAAACTTTACTTATGAAAAAAAATAACTGTAAATTTTTAACTTGTATTTTTTTTGGTGTTTGTTGTTTACTTGAAGAATGGTTGTACTCATCAATAGGTACAACCATACCAGCATCAACCTTTATCACTTCATGAAAAAGGCCAAAGCTATCAATGAATTTACTGCTAACACCATCAACAAGTTTCATGCTTACACAACTGAAAACCTCATAATGAAGGCTAAGATGTAGATAACATGAAAATTAAGTTAGCCTAGCTGTAAATGTCAAGGCCAAAATAAGTCATGTGAAAAATGAACTTATCCTACAGCATCTAGAAAGGCTGAAGAGAGTTCAAAAGGAAGCTTGATCTTGTGTCATTAATGAATTTCAAATGATAAATGCGTACCAGATCGAGATCGAGGAATAGACTCCCAGATTATACTGGCTAATCATTAGACATACTGTGCAGAAGATTCAAGATTGGTACCTTGACCTGGACTTGTCATGGATGCAGATGGCCCCTCCAACTAAAGTCTCATTGGTCAACTATGAGGATTTAAAGCTCTCATTCATATATATATAAAAGTTACTGAGAGGCCTATCAACAAGGGATCATCAACAGCTGCTCCTAAAGACCAGACCCCTATTGTGACTTTAGCTCCCATTGTGGCTAAGACTACAGCCTAGCCTGTGCCTTTGAGTTGTTCTTGTCCTTTTTTTTTTGAATGCATAAAATTTGTTTCTTGATTAATGAAATTTGTATTTTCGAGCCAAGGCTTCATTTACACTTAGAGACATTGGCATGATGCTTGATGGCTTAAAATCTTACTAAAAATCATAACCTTAAAGATAAAGGCTTGAATTAATTCTGAATGAAAGAAACCTCATGAGGCAACACCACACCTGAGATGAACTTAGCCTCAAATTACTAAACTATTAATCTTGATGTGAGTAATGGAACTCATTATGAACTTAGCTTCAAATTGCCTAAAGGTATTTATCCAGAAGTGTCTTCTTCAATCCCAATGAATCAAATTAGAAGTGACCTCTAGACTAAAAACCCGATGTATTCTATAAATAAGCCCAAATAAGTCAAATCCCAATGAGTCATCGAGAATAGCAATCTTGATAAAGATTTTTGATCTTGCACTTAATAAAATAACCATGACTTAAAGCTTGAGAAGGAATTACAATAAATCTCGATGTGTTTGCAAAAAAAACTGAAAAAGAGATGAATTTTTGGGATTAAAATTAATTGTTAACAATGTCAAACAATAATGAATTAAACTTTTTAACATACTCTTGCATAAAACTTGCATGTTTCACCTTTTTGAGTGACTCCCTTGCAACCCTAGCTGTGTTGTAAGAAAGGAATTGATTCTTTATTTTTTTTTTTGTACATCTAAATTTTTTATTTTAAGTCTCCTTGCATTAGCATGATCCTCCATCCGAGTTCACCACCAGAGTTTTGCATCCCCTTGTAAATACATACTAGTGATAATTACCCACTCCTCCTCTGGGATAATAGTAGAATTGAAATATTGTTCCATGTCTTCTATTTAACAATGCCATCCTGTCTATCAAACTCTTATCTCTTTCCTCATCAAGTTGTCAAGGACACAAGGTTGTGCATAACAGACGCGAAACGAACTTTGATGTCCCTTTGCACTTCAGACAAAGCATTCTGAAGCATCCTCAACTGCTTGATGTGATGTCTAGTTGGAATAAAAAGACTTCTAACATTGTTGGTATGTGGGATGCCAATAAAATCCTTCAAACGAGTGAGCCTTTCTCTAATCTCATTCAAAATAAACAACTAAAATTGCCAAGGCAATCATGCTTTATACTAAATTGTCACCCTGTTGATTTTTGTAACCCAAAATTTACCAAGTGATGGCACGAACGACACCTAACTCACCAGCCAATCTTAATCCACAACACTACAATTGAGTATACGCATAAACTTGCTCATAAGAAAACACCAACACATGCACATGAGAGAATTAAATGAGTAAATACAAGAATTACGGGAACTAATCCTAACTTTATTATCGATGAAAAAGGAATTACAACATAAATGCAATAGGACATCACAACCATTCTTGATGACTCTGTTTATATTATAACTTAAATACAAAAATTACGGTTGACACCCTTAAAAGTCTTAGGATTATATAGCTTCACCATAATAAAGTGTTCCCACACTTATAACCTGATGTTAAGCCCATAACCACACCTGTTCAACTCTTATAAATTACTGTCAACTAATAATAATAGCTGCCAACTGCATGAGCCTACTCAGTTGTTCCATATGCATACCATGTGTTTCATGCGCATACGTTTAACTTGGTACTAATGGGCACTAATATCCGATGCTCGGGGGTGTTTTGCTTGTTGACTCGCCTAAGTATCTCGAGCACACATTAAGACCTTTAAGCCATCTTTACCATCATTAGCCAAAAGACTTGTCATACACCCCTAGGTCGAGTCAATTGCTCCCTCGAGCAACTCTAATGTCATCGTTGCTTAATCATGTACCAGCACTTACTTATGATCTACCCCATGACATCATTTAGGTTAGGGGCTCCGATGCACACCCATGTTATGCCTTCACCATGCCTCCACACCTAACCATATGCAAGGGTCTTATAGTAAGGTATCTGTTGCATGCAGGTGCCTAATACATACAAGTAGCAACGTGCTGCTTGTATGCAGTTAGTTACTGCTTGTAGACAATAGTTGGCCTACTTCATGTAAGTAGTAGCCTAATGTTGGATCATCCAAGCAATAGCTTTCTCCTTGTAAACAATAATTTTAGGTTGTATTTTAAGGTAAAATGGTTTTACAAATACCCTTTCATTGGCCAAGTAACGAAAGGATTTTAGAGGGAATGAGTAGTAGGTTTTGGAGAAAAAAAGACAAAAATTTTAAGGGAGTTTTTGGGTGTAAAGAAGTTTGGAAGAAAGGTTTCCAAATTAACATCATATTTCTTCTTGGAGAACAAGGTACATTTTTTTATCTTACTATTAATCATTTCTCCATTCCCTCAATTCATTGGCACACACTTATTTATTTATTTATTTTTGTTATTCATCTTGCACACATATACTTTTCATCTCAATTTTGGCATTTTCATTTACTTTGCATTTTCTCTTTAATATTGATTCATACACAACATTAATGATTTTTTACTCTCTTACTTAAAGACACACCCACACACTTTCTCATACTTTTACATTTAACTACATGAAATATTATGTAAAATAAGTCAATCAATGTATCAAAATAATATGGAAGAGTAATGATAAAATAAACCATGTAGTATAATATGGTATATGTGGGGCTCTAGATATACAAAAAAGATTTAAAAAAAAAAAAGGATAGTTATAAGTAAGATTGGTAATTATTTGTGTAAAGATAAAAAAATAAATAATAAAAAAGAAAAAAGGAATAAAGAGAAAAAAATAACGAAGAGAAAATGATAGTCATGGAAGGGAGTATAGCATAAAAGGGGTATTTATTTGTTTAAGAAAAGAAAAAAGTTCTTTACAACAAAAAGAAGAAGAGAGCAGTAGTAGGGCATACAAGGGTTGTTTAAAAATAATAAAAAAATTAATAAAATTACATCACTTAAAATTTTTTAAGTAATAATATAAAATTATTAGATAAATTAAAATTTATTATTATTATTGATTCACTCCATTTTAATTATATTTCTAAAATAGTGGAATCACTTTTAATAATATTCCAATTTAATTTTTAACAATTTTGAAAAATAAAAATTGATATTTTAAGTTTTTAAAAGTATAAAAAAAATTTTAAGAGAGATATTTTTATACTTTTTAATATAAAATTTATTTTAAAACATAAAAAATATATATTTTTAAAAAATTTTGAAAGTATAAAAAGATTTCAAAAAAGAGATATTTATGTTTTAAATATAAAAATTATTTTCAAAAAATATATATTTCAAATTTTGAGAAGTATGAAAAAATCTCAAGAGAGATGTTTTCTACTCTCTAATATTTTTTAGAAAATAAAAAATGTATGTTTTAAATTTTTAAAAAGTATTAAAAAATCTCAAAAAAATTCATACTCTTAAATATAAAAATTATTTTTAAAAAATAAAAAATATATCTTTTAAAATTTTTGAGAAATATGAAAAATATCAAAAGAGATGTTTTCATACTTTATGACGAAATAAAAAAATCATGTTTTAAATTTTTTGAATAGCTTAAGAGAGAGGTTTTATATTTTTAATATAAAATTACTTTTGAAAATAAAAAAATTACTAAAATTTAAGAGTGTGAACATATTTTTATTTTTTAATATAAAAATTATTTTTAAAAAAATATTTTAAAAGTATACAAAATTTCAAGAGAGATTTTCATACATTTTAATATAAAATTATTATTATTGATGTTGATTTACAAATAATTATTTTTTTGAAATAATGAGGAAATCTTGAAAGAGAAATCTTCATATTGTCTAAAATATTTTCAAGAAAAATAAAATAAATATTTTGTTTGCATGGTCCAAATTTATTTTTTATTTTCAAGATAAAATTATGAAATTCATGTTTAAAGCCTAAATTTAAATTTAAATATTGATATTTTTATTGCGTTAAAGTTGTGACATTTTAAAATATTTTTTATATTTTAATATAATGTCACTCTATATTTTAGTTTAATATTGACATGTTGCATTTGCATGAGTTATAAAAATAATTTGAGAGTTAGAGGTTAAACAAGAATAAGACCTTTATATTCTCTATCATTTAAAAAAAAATTGAGGATTAAAGATCAAAGAAGTGTGAGACTTCAACATTCTTCATCATAAAAAAATTGTTTTAATAATTAAGGATTGAGCAAGAGTAACACTTTTATATTCTCATTGGAAAAATAATTGGAAAAATTAAAGGTGAAATAAGAGTTAAAACATCTATATTTTTCAAAAATTAAAATTTCATTCATTTGGTTTTTATGCACATCTAAATTCCTTTTGAGACATATTTTTTGAAAAATAATTTTAAAAGTCAAGTGAATTTCAAAACAGAAAAATAAGCATGGCAATTAATATCGATCTTTAAGCATTGTGGGGATGCTAACCCTTCTTCATATGTAAGTGACTCTTGAACCCCATATTTTTAACTTTGAAAGATCAACGTTACCTTATTTTTATTTATTTTTATTAATTTGAATATAAATTTTTAAAAACAAATAAATTTCAGTGTTCAATCACACCATAAAAAGAATTGATAGCGATTCTCTTTATTTTATTTATATTTTTTTTAAAAATCATTTAAAAGCATTCTCAAATTGTTTTGAGGATTTGACCTCGATTGGAAACTCGTTATGACAACCATTTCATCATTGCAAACTCAGAGTCAATAATGTTAATTAGTAAAAATGTGACTACGTTGTTCTTGACCATATCAAAAACAAGATCATTTTACCCCTGAATAATGGACAATTGTCATTTGAAGAAAGAAACAGAAGATTTTATCAAGTGGAGAGAGAATTCGACAAAGAAAGTGCTCTCAATGCATGCAGTATGAACACGACTATTTAATGTGTTTGAATACACAATCAGTCAAATTCATGACATCATCCCCTAAACCACTTTCCTTGGTTCCTTATTCTTATAGCAGAAAGCGTCGCAACTATGGTATTATTGATCACAATCAATAGAGATGCCAAACCTAAGCCCAAACTTGCCATACCTATTACTGTGATGGATGAACAAAGCACATGTGAGATCTGTAGGTTAACTTTTGACAGTGTTCTTTTTTTTATTATTATTAATTAAGGTGATTTATAGGTTAGATTTTGATTGTTAATTAACATTTTTTCTTTTTTAAGGATGCATTAAGGTGACATTGTTTTTTTAGACTTTTCAAAATAGCTATTGATTAGTAATATTATTTTTTAGATTGACATTATGGATTGCATCTTTAATGAAAATTCTCAAATTTTAATGGATTTGTTCTGGCAGTATCATAGTGATATGTTGTGTTTGTCAATGTGACTTTAAATCGTCTCATAGTGACATATAAGAGTATATAGTGACTTTAGTGATTGATAATATTAGCAAATGGTATCATGATTATTACATTATCAAAGTGACTTTAGTACATATTATAATGACATATGATAGTAACATAGTGATTTCACCAACTAGATAGTACATTAAAGCAAATTTAAGTAATTGATTAATTAATAATTGCTTTACAAAATCTTCATTAAAGAAAATGTAACATTGCATATTCATCTGTAAATTATGTCTAAGCTAATTATGGATTACAAAGCCTAAAAATTGCATCTAAACTAATTGTAATAGTTGTTCCTTATTTATAATATTCAAAAACATCAATTGCACTAACATACTTTGTTTGTAAAACCCAAAAAAAAATTATCAAACTAATTAAACAAAACATCAATTCCATCTTTCCATAATTAATTAACCGACATTCCTATTGCTATTTCTTATCATCTTCTGAATTTGCAAATAAAGTAACTAATGAATAAAGTAGCTAATAAGAACATGAACTTTAAAATGTACTCATAGAGGATCAATTATCATCATTAAAGTCGTATATTGCATGTATATCTAAGCATATGATTCATTGCTATACGTAACCCTATTTTCTTAGTAAGATCAACATATAGGGTGCATATATATCATCCTTTTTAATAGCCTCTAAGTTAAGAGCTGCGATAACATCAAGGCTACAGATTTTGAAAACATAGTCAACAATTAAAATGCCAACACCATATAAAGTTACTATCCATGCACTATATTTCAATATGTTTCACATATATTTCACTATATCTGAAAAATAAGTAACTAAGTATACTTAGTACTATCACTACTACTAGCCATTAAGTTACAATGAGCACTAACATCTCAAGATTGTATTTGGAAAGGTTAAGTTTTCTTTTGTAACATGGTTCATTAAAGCTCAAGTACAAGTAAGTATAGACTCCATTTGGATTGACCAACTGAATTTATATTTGAAGTATTCACTGATACACTTAAAAAGCAAAGATCTCACATATAAATTACCATTAATCATACAAAGTTCAATACCTAATTAAAATAATTCATTATATTAAGTAACAATTCACTACCACCTTTACATATAAATCACTATCAGTCATATAAAGTTGACTACCTAAATGCGGTAACTCATTATACTAAGCAACTATTCACTACCCCTTTATATATAAGTCACTATCAATCATATCAAGTTCATTAGCTAACAAGATATGTCATTATACTAAGAAACAGCTCATTACCAGATTATCTTAATAAGTCATTTTACCTAAAAAAAAAAAGTAAGTACTTACCCATAATAACCATGTGAATTCTTGCAAATGGTACCTTGCAAGCTCATTTTTCACTTTCACATTCTGCAAGACCTTCTTGAATGCATGGAGCATTTGAGAAAAATGACTATCTCCCATGGGAAGTATCAAAAGAGTTCAAATCTTCTACTAGGCAAAAATACCACATTGGCACCTCCATTATGTTTTGTATACTATATAAAAAATAGTTAAGTAAATAAAGTAAATATAATTTTAAATCTTCATCAATAAACTCAAAATCAATAGCAACCATAACATCAATGAGCATCTTTTTCTTTACTGCTTTCATACTAAGAAAGCATCTTTAGTGAATACTACTTGGCACATCTTTAAATCAGTCAATATCAGGTATTACTCTAAAGTGAAAACTTGTGATTAAAGAAACTTCTTCTTGGAAAATATGAAAATCAATTTTCCCAACCTAACTCAAAACTCCTCGAATGGACCATCATGCTTTACCATACGAAGTAAAATATTATAGATCACCTTTCTTGACATTTATAGATCTCGGTCAACTCCTATAAAGTGGCCAAAACAATTATTCTCAATCCTCGTTCTAAACATGTCACTACTTCTCCAATTGTCAAATACTTGGTCCAACAATGTCAATGCAGTAAGGTCGCAATGATTTATGAATGTGCTATCAAACCAGTCTGACATAGGAATCGTGAATGGTATATACTTTTTTATTTGCATTAAATTAATAACATTACATTACTTAATTACATTGGTGAGTCAATAACTTCATTACTAAATCAATAACTCACTATGCATTATTAATAACTAAATGTGCTAACTCTGTAACTCACTATGCATAATCAATAACTCATTATGCTAAATCAACTACAAACTATTATGATATTGATGAGCGATTCACTATTCATTATGTCATGCATTAGGTGAACTCACTATTATATGTTCAATCATCATTAACATCTAATATAATACATGCTGCTGCACATCCATTTTGACAGTACTTATACACATACCCGTTTTACCCAAGACTTCAAAATACCAATCCCATACCCGTATCCATCTCAACTATAAATTACATTTTTCGAATGATGATATTTAGCTTTCTACAATGAACTTATACCCATACTCATTCCAAATCGTTTGGAGAATAAAACATAAACCATGCGCAATATTTAAAAAGAATATACAACATAAAATTTTTGAGTTTTCTAATCTATATTATGTATAAATCATACCCAACTTCAAGCAATGAGTGAGCAAAAACATTACTTTTTTGTCTTACCTTTGTTGATGTAGTAAAGATAAGGAACGTGAGGAAGCAGTGAACCAACGAAGATCCTTCGCAATCGAGAATAAAGGACTAAGGCAGATGAGCACTATCTCGTTTCTACGAAGGTTTTGCTTTTTGGACTTATGTGAGGATTTTGAATTACAATAAGGAGGAGATGACACCAAAGAGACCAGAAAAGAGCAAAGAGGTTGTCGATGACTCTATGAAAACAAACGATCGATGAATGTTTTGAATGATTGTCGGTTCTATGAAAACAGGCAACCAGTAAGGTGAGATAAGGTGATACTTTGTCATCATAAATGCTTAGAAACTCTAACATGTTTCATGCTTAAGATGACGAATATCAACAAGAGAAAAATAGATTTATAGGAGAATCGACAGCAAAAATGGGTAATAGGTTCTTAGTTTATAAGAACAAGTGGTTTTTGAATGTAAATGCATACCAAGAGATGGAACTTTTTGACAAAATAATGATTTTGGTTGTTGTATGTCAGTTTGGTAATAAAGACATATGACATGATAAAGGTAATTGGTATATAAAATTTCAAAATATGATACAAATTTTGAAGAATGTTTAGGGATTATTTTGTATTATTTTGATTAAAAAAAACTTGAAACACAAATTATTAATGTTGGATATTTTTGTAAGTAAAAATTGTCAAAAAGCTAAAAAAAAAAAAAGAAAAGGTTTTGCATTAATTTAAATTGATATATTGATAAAATCAATTGTATATTTAATTGTTTAGTTTTATTTAAATTAAATTTTGATTCAAATGATTATGAAAATTCAAAAATATTTTTATTGATAAAAATTTTAAAAATAAAACAAATAAATTTTATATTTTATTTTGAGTTTACTTCTCAAATTTGAATAAATTTCAATTTACAAATTATTTTTTATGAATTTTTAAAATTTTAATAATAAAATTAAAAACTCACTATCAAAAAAAAACTTTGTGATAATAAATTAAAATATTTTTTATATTTATAAAAATTTTAAATCAAAATTTGTTATATAAAATTTTTAAAGGTAAAGATCTCATTAAATCTCAATATTTATTTTATGCTACTAATTTAATCTTTATGTTTAAAAAGTGACAAATCAAATTTTGACCTATCAATTTAGTTTAAATTGAACTTTGTAAAAAAAATTCAAAAATTAAGAGTATTCAAATTGAAAATCTTATATTATACGTTTTAAAATTTTTCACAGAATATTCAACTTATTGTTACAAAAAGTTTCATAATTTATTGAGTGCTGAAAATATATATTTTTTGAATTTACAATATGAAAATTTTAAAAAATAAAATGATTACTCAAAAAATTATAAAATATTTTGTGACAATAGTTTAAATATTTTTTTACATTTGTGAAAAATTTTAAATTAAAATTCATTGTGAATACTCTTAATTTTTGAATTTTTTGATAAAGTTCAATTTAGATCTAATTGATAGATCAAAGTTGAATTTGTTACTTTTTAAATATAAGAGTTTGATTAATAATTTGAGATAAATATCAAGATTTTATAGGACTTTTATCTAATTTTTAATTTAAATATATTTAATATAAGTTTTTTAAAAATTAAATTAAATTAAATTAAATAATTGATTAACTTGATATTTTAATATGTAAAATAAAAATGAGTATAATTTAAATTATTTCATATTTACCTTTAAAATTATTATTAAGAATTTTTAAATTACTTATTTTTTTCATAAAAGAGAAAAAAAAATACAAAATGTGTGGAGATGTTTGGTTAAAAACATTTTCAATTTCATGGACCAATGTGGCTGTAGCCCACTTGGAGAATGTTTGTTTCCCTCCAAGGTCCAAACCGGTTTCTCAGAACCGCTTGCAACCATAGGCATCTTCAGCTGCCAAAGCATCCTGCGGGTCCAGGCACGAGGTACTGGGTGCTGAGTCAGGCCGAGTCATTTGGCTTAACTCGTCTAGCGAACTCCATGGAGGTAGTTGGTGCAGATTCTGATGGAAGGGAATTCAAGAACGTAGAAGAAATGTGGAGAGAACAGATTGGAGAAGGAGATGAAAGCAAGAAGACACAATGGTACCGTGATGGTGTTGCCTACTGGGAAGTAAGTACAGTGCCGCATCAGGTCTTCTGGTTGCTAATCGAGAAACTTTCCAACTCTACTTTTGTGATTTTGTGCTTTCTTAGATACCAGAAAGATTTTATGTATAATTAATTATGGGTCTCCTCATGTCTGCTTGTTTGTGTTTTCGCTGGTAAGAGTAGGGTGTGGAGGCATCTGTGGATGGGGTATTGGGTGGGTTTGGCCATGTGAATGATGCTGATATTAAAGGCAGTGAAGCTTTTCTTAATACCCTGTTGCATGAAAGGCTCGTGGATGACAGAACTAATCAGCATCTAGTTGCCCTTGGTACTCTCTCTTTCTGTTTTTGTTTTAATGATTCTTATGGTCCTCTTGGTGCTGTTATCTTTCTTCAGAGTGCTATTAAAACTAGGCTTTTTCTTTTCTTTTCTTTTTCCAGTGCATGAAAGTTTGTTTAAGCAAATATTGATTAATTCAGATTTGGCCCAAAATATTTAACAGTTGCAGACTTAGAGGCTCTATTTGTTTCGCGGAATGCAGAAAGGAGATAAAGAATCAACTACGAAATTGTTAAAGTACTATGCTACCAGCTAGGAATTTACAATTTACAACTTGTTTAAGCTACTTTTTCTTGCTGAGGCTAAGCAATCTACCATAGGGCCAGTTGAATCTGCAATATGGTTTACTCATGTATTGTTGCATGGGAGAAACAATGATGCACCAGTCATATCCTGCAGAAGTACTAAAATCTGGATTCCCCATGCAAATAAAAGTTAATTTGGTTTCTACTTTTGTTTTACTGCTACTGAAGTTAATCATTGTGTACCAGGTCTTCAGTGAAGCCCTTTGTTAGAAAAACTTCTAACCAAATTTTTGTTTGCATTAAATAAGGGCTTAAAGATGCAGGGGAGAACAAATATTTTATATCTCTCCTAGACTGTGTGGTAGTAAGATGATTTGTTACTTTTCAAATGTTTAGAGTATGATGTAACCTCATGATGTCAGATTCAAATATGACTTGGTGGTAATCTCAATGCCTATGAGTTTTTATGTTTCTGAAAATTTAGATAAGAGAATCTGAGATTTACCTTTTCCTCTACTTATCTTTCCATTAGTTGATAAGTAAGTCTTTTCTCAAGCATTCAGGTTCCATCCATTGCAACAATATTAATGCATGCTTAAAACAATTGGAAACTAAGATTTGGCATTGTCATTATTCATTTCTCTTCATTACCAACAAAGCTTTATAAGTCTTACTATTATCCATGGTTCTTGCTTGGAAAAATGAAATATAAGTGGAACTTGATCAGATTGAACATATCGTTTGATCAGGTTATGACTTGTTGGTATAAATTCGTTATCGCTAGTTTAAATTACTGCAGACTGTGGTTCTGGCATTGGGAGAATCTCCAAGAATCTTCTCATAAGATATTTTAATGAGGTAAATCCATTCGTCTCCTTCCATTAAATCACCCTTGTGGTTTCTTAAATAGTCTCAATTTTCAAGATATTCTCAATTTGTAATGCTTGCTACAATTATATTTGTGCTCTTTGTCTAATTACATTCTTTATTATCCTTTTTGATGTATTGATTATCTGATATTTTTTGTAGTAAGTACCTTAGATGTTAATATGAGATTGTCTGATTGACTGTGGTTGTGGGTGTGGACGTCTGCTGTATTTAATATGCAATTTTTTGCAGTAAATATCTTATATATTACCTTGCAAAGATTATTGCTTGTGTCTTGTGTCAAGATTGCCCCTGGTATTCTCTGCTTCTTTCTTTATATTTTCCCATCAATCTTCCCTCTATTCTATTTTTGTGTTTCTCTTCCCTTTTCTTTGGCTATGTTTTAGAATATTCTTATTTTTAACGAAATATTTATATTTGAATTCTTTTTTGAAAAAAAAATATATAATCTATCATCTTTGTGTATAATTTCAATTCTAAATCTACTCTTAAGTTTAATCTAAAAACCTTCTGTGGAGTGATAATGTCTTAAATTTTAAATCAATTGATGTGTTAATATTAAGAATTTTCGTTAATATAATCTTATAAAAAATTGATATTTATCATGTAAAAGTTTTATAAATGAAAGAGGCTACAATCTGCATATTTATACGCCTCCCATTTGACCTTATACAAATATTATTTTAAAATTTAGTATAAATAGAGAAGAAGATATCATTATTGCAAACAAATAAGGACCTATCACATAAGATCATGTACAACTCCATTGTATAACTACTTAAACTATGAACTTTAGACAAAAAAATATCATTGCTGTAAACAGATAAGGGCCTATAATGTACTACTCCATTGTATAACTACCTAAAATATGAACTTTCTGGCACCAGCTCATTTATATCTCACATTGTAATTCTTTTTCACTGCTGGCTTCCAGGTTGATCTACTTGAGCCTGTGTCTCATTTCTTAGATGCTGCCCGTGAAAATTTGGCACCTGGAAATCATATGGCCTCTGAAATGCACAAGGCTGCTAATTTCTTCTGTGTTCCCCTTCAGGTAACATTTCAAGAGTAAATATCCCTGGGGTAAGCACATACATTTCAGTACTAGGTGAACAATTATGGTAAATGATCTGTACGTGGAATCGGTTATGAGTTTTAATGCATAAATTCATTTCAGAAATTTCATGCATTGATGATTGGAACTAGGGACTGTCGGGAACAAAAAATGTTGGATTCTGAATTTATCAATAATCATTTTTCCCAATGCGTCTATTTATCATTAACTTCATATCATGTTGTTATTAAATGTGAGAAGTATGCTAGCTTGCCATGTGGAATTAACATGTCTTACTTGGCAAACTCTAATCCTCAAATACAAGTTTCCTTTTCAAACACTTGTTTAGTTTTTAAGACGTGACTTGACTAAATCCCATTGGTCTCATTCTTGTAAATGAGTACATAATACTTTTTGTTGAAACTATGATTTTATGCCATGTGCTTTGTTATCAAGTCAAATATTGGATAACAAACAGGCTTGGTGGGTGCACTTAGCGTGATTTTCATTTTGTGTTCATCTCTTTGTTCTTTTTCCCCATTTTAAAGCACATGAATATTGCCTCTGAGTTAAAGCCTTTTGCTGTGTAATTGAAATTCGTACTTTCCTCTTTTTAGGAATTTACACCAGCTGCTGGAAGATATGATGTTATATGGATTCAGTGGTGTATTGGGCATCTCACGGACGATGACTTTGTCTCTTTCTTTAAGAGAGCAAAGGTAAATATGCTTGATATCAGGATTAGCTTTTCAAACTTTGTGACATTTATGTTTCTCGAGCTCATTGGAAGAATCAAACATGAGCCGGAAATAGATAATTTCCCCTTTTCTTGATTTCTTTTTTCTGATTATTGTAACAGTTCCAGTGTTAATGACCTTATAAGTGTCTCTTATCATTTTGAATGCTACTTTTTTTTTTCTTTGTTAAAAAGGAGAAATTTATTTTTGGTGCTGTCAGTTTCTCTTTCCTTGTGTTTCTTAACTTCCCTGATACTAGACAAACTTTTCCTTGATGCTTAATATAATAAACACTATAACAATTTTGTAAATGTCATAAATTTCAGCTCATCTTTTGGAGAGAATCTCTTGTAGACAAGTGTTTTGTTTTCAGTGAGAGGGACTATGTCTACTTTTTGGCCTGACTTCTGCCAGATCAATTTCTCTCATTATATTACTAGGTCAATTTTAGTAGCTTAGTGTGTAATTGGTAGTGTGCCTGGATTCTAGTCCAATGCCTGATGAGGCTTTACCACCTTTTTTATTTCCTTAGTCAAACAAAAAAGGATATCATTTTTCAGTACATGCTATTGTGGCAGGTGTCTTACCATCTTCTTTGTCCAATACTTAATTGCTTACAACGACATTGAAATCCAAACATTCATGGTTTCTTTTTTATAGATTCCTTTTTAGTAGAAACATGGAACCTTGTTTTCCATTGTGTTGGGCTGTTCAAATACCATAATAATTGGATCATAATTGGAACTGACAGGAGGTGTTGACTCCCGCTAACGCATCACAATGCAGACATCCTAAGTTTACTGTAATTTTCCTAATGGTGCTTTAGGTTGCTTGATTCATGTGAGTAGGGGTATAATGGGCAGAGAACAGTTGCTGCTCACAATTCTTGAGTCCGTTATTAGGCAAATAAGTGTAATGATGAGAACAATGATAAATAAATATTGGAAGGACAATTAAAAGGAAAAACATGCTGATCTAAGTTTTTTGGTAATAATGTTTTTCCTACCTGTTGTTAATGTTACATTAGAGTAATTTTAGTTGTGATTTTTTAAGACTTCAAAATAATTTGCAAAAGTTAAGACATTAAAAGCAGTGTTTGCATATATATTCAAATTGACATTTTTGTATCTTGAGTTCTTTTTAACTGTGTTCTGTCCACTAATTCCAGGGTGGCCTTAAACCTGGTGGATTTTTTGTGGTGAAGGAGAATATTGCAAGAAGTGGTACTATGCTGTGCTTTCCGTTTGTCTAGAATGCTTCAAGTTGTTATTTCTGCTGCTATTCTTGACTGAACTTTCTTTAAGTTGTTTTTTTCTCCCCTTTGCCCTATTGATATTCAAAAGCCACAGCTTGCTCACACTTCAGCATAGCATTACTTTCCTGAATAAAACCAGTTTAACATGTTCCATCTCACTCTGTTGTACCTGAAGAACTCAATTTGACTTATTCTTTGTCTGTTCAATTTATCTAGTCCATGAGAAAGTGTTTGCTGTGGGGCTTGCAAGTTAATGATTTGACCACAGAGGGTTGAGAGTATAATATTAGATGAATGAGAAGGAAATTTTGTTGGGTATACTGGCGGTATATGTAGCTACTGCATAGAAAATGTTGAGTATATTATTGAAGTCTCTTTGGCAGATGGATTGTTTAGAATATAAAGAAAAGAAGCAATATGGATTCGACAGTAGTTTGATTTGCTGTTCTATTGGTATTGTAGGAAATGGTGGAGGTTGAGAAAAAAAATTCATGATATTGGTATTGTAGGACAAGACAGAAGAACTAGCATGAAGGGTTTGTGAAATTTTGAAAGATGTAACGAGAAAGTTGCTTGGTCCTCTTCGAGGCTCAAGGAATCTTCTTCATTTTTTTATTTTATTTTATTTATTTATTTATTTATATTTTGTGATTGTGAAGCAATCTACTTCAATGATAGGAGGAACTCATCCTTGAAACCACTAACAAAATAAGAATATATTTTACCCAAGGAAATGAATAACTTCCTATATTGCGAAATGATGTTATCGAACTTAAATTATTATAACTATTCATACATTTGAATGTGGTTGTGATTTATTAACTTAATTAGGAATCAGCAAGTAGTTCCTCATACAGGTTCTGCTAAATTCTGGGTCTCTATTAATACACATGAACCATTTTGGTTTACAAAAGCTTTTATGATTTCATACTATGTATAGACATAGCTTTTGCGAATCTTGTAGTAGCAAGTAGGGGATCTCCAGAGTGCTCATCATTTTGAGTTTAGTGCTGAATAGTCCTTACCATACTCCAATTGCTTGACTCTCAAGCAACCATCGTCATCCTGACTTGTCCAAAGCATCAAGGTGCTTGTACAAGATCCACCTATCATAGTTTAGGAAAGTGAATATGCTCAGTAGACACAGAATTATGTAACGAAGTTGATTGCTGGTGAGTTCCTAATCACCAAACAGGATATTATGTTTTTTGGAGGATGATCCCTTTTCTTTTCCGTTGGTTTTTCCCCTCGTAAGTGTACATCCTTGGTTACTGTAATCAAGCAAATAAATATGTCACAGTGTGTTAACTGCTACTTTTAGTTTTCAGGATATTTGATATTAGCTAAGTATTGCTTTCTGGTGCATAATTTTATTCTGTTGCTCAATTTCTTTTGGAAACAACTACTGTCAGTAATCTGTGACCCGATTGTGAATTAGCTTCAAATTGGACTATGTCATTTATACTTCCAAAGCATGCACATGAACAAATTATAAGCCTGTAGACATTGGTTTACTTGTGGAAAATGGCACATTAAGCTTTAACTGAGATTGTTGCAATGATGGAAAGCTTTTTCTAAGCTAAAACTGGGAATGTGCAGGATTTGTTTTGGATAAACAAGATCGAAGCATCACAAGGTCTGATTCATATTTTAGGGAGCTCTTTCGTCAATGTGGATTGCATCTCCACAAAATGAAGGTTAGCGTTTCTGTGTCAGAACTTCCCTTGCTGGGAGCATCATAAGTAGTGTAAAGAGCCCTGCAGTCAGAGAAGTGAATGAAAATGAACTTTCTGATGATCTTTTGGTCTGAAAATACAATTTTGATTTGTGGCCAGGATCAGAAAGGATTCCCTGAGGAACTATTTGCAGTGAGGATGTATGCTTTAGTCATGGATATGCCCAAGAAAATTCAAAAGATCAAATCCAAAGGGAAGGGCAACTTACCTGGCATTATAAGATGACGGTTTGAGTAGCAATTCATGGATTAGATAACTAAGCTTGCCTTTGTTTTTTTACTTGTGCTTCTATTTGCCAGAAGCCTACTTGAATGAAAACTGCAAGTCACCTGAATTTCTTTCGTACTTTACTTGAGAAACATATCAAAGCAATGTAATCAATATCCCATTCAATCAAATGCAAAACAACTACTTGATCATCCAAATTAAAATAATTTCTTTAACAATTTGGATTGTCCCAAAGATGTTTAAAAGGAATTGGACTAATCTGATAAATCAACTTAACCAGCCAACTCAGCCACAGAAATAAGTTGGCAACAATTTCTCTTCCTGTGATGAATTCTAAACAGCAAATTTTAAGTAAACTGGAAATTGTTTAGTATCTAAAGCTCATGTCTGTGCCCATCACCCCCATCCCCATGTGATCTTCTCTGGCAGGACTCATAAGCTGTAACTATCATGTTGGAGATCTGATTCAAGTTTGGCTGCTTACTGCTTGATTGATCTATGCACATCAACCCAAGGCCGATTCCGTGTTCAGCTTGGTCCAATGTGTTTTCTGTCAGTTTCATTCTCTTATCAATAACTTTGCCTAAGTTTCCTGGATAATGCAGCCTTATATAATGAATCATGCCAGCCTCAGCCCCCTCAAAATCATCTGCAGGTCTCATGTTTGTGATAATCTCCAGCAGAAATACTCCAAACTTGTAAATCTCTGAAGATGCCATGTGAGTGATTATTACTGTTATTTTCATTTCAACAAAAGCCGTAAAAGAAGATGAAGAAAGAGAGTAAACACTTACTTCTTCTGGTGTTGCTTTGATCTCCAACTTTAAACCTTGAGATCAGAGGGTCTTGGTTATTAGATAACAGAAGGCTACTTGTTCTGAGATCATACCCAACTTCAGCCCACTCCTCCTGCAGATAACACATGGCTGCCAAAACTCCCATAAGTACTTTCAGTCTGTGCTTCCATGGCGGAGCAGACCCTGACAGCCATGTCTCCACATTTTCTCCATCTATCCAGTCTGTAACTAGGGCCCTTAACTTTGGATTGTTGCACCAACCCAGTACTCTTACCAAGTTCTTGTGGCTTAACTGAACAAGAACCTTGCATTCTTCAACAAATTTATGGCCGACTTCACTTGAAACTTTATCTGAGTATATCTCAATCCTCACCTCCGTTCCATCTCTCAGGATCCCTTTATACAAAGCAATTCCCCCAGTCTTCCCCACCAGATTCTTCGTTGAAAACTCTTGTGTGACTGCTTTCAACATTGCAGGTGTAAACTTGTGTTTTCTAGTGAGAACTCTTGGGAGGAAATCTGGCCTTTGAAGACATAGCCATGCCAGGCAATAAGAAACTATCAGGATAACCAAGACAGGAAAACCAACTAGCAAGACTATAGCCTTGATTTTATAGCTCTCATGATCTGGAAGGAGACCTGAATGAATAAAACTCGACGAATTGAACCGTCTGAAGAACTTGGTATCAGAAATTTTACTCTCTGAAAAATGATTATATGACAAATTCAGACCGGTAAGATTAGTGAGAGGTGAGAAGCTCTGTATTGGAACATCACCAGAAAGGTCATTGTGGCTGAAATCGAGAGCATGGATTTGTGTGCACAACAGAACATCTGTTGGGAAACTACCCTTCAAAGAATTGTTAGAGAGATTGATAGTCAGAATGCTTAAGGGGCAGTACTTCCAAAAGAAACTAAATGATAAGTAGAGTGGGGCTATCTTAGGACAGCCTTGAAGGTCTATTTTGGAGAATGATTCAACACAATTAGGGTTCTTGGATTCGTTGCAGAGATGGCTGGCAACAATGGTGAATCTGAATATTTCCTGGAGATCCGTAGGGGAAGCATTGCAGTATCTGAGAGATGGGTTGTTCAAACAGTTGGTTGTAATGGTTGTATTAAAATCTGGGGGAGGGTGCAAGTTGACAAGGTCTTCTACAACAGTTGAAGAGTGAAATAAAGAAACAGAAACTAGAACAATGATGAAGAAAAGGACATAAGTTGCAGACATGGAAGCCATGGAGGATGAGTTATTCTGCCGGTTAGTGATTGAAGTATTCGGAACTGAGCGCTGCAAACGGTTGTAATAAGGCAGCCATATGTGGGAGTGGCATCTAGTTCAGTTTTACAGGTGTTGAAGCCACTTTAAGCAGTTACAGGCCCTGGAATTTAGCAAATGATAAGAGAGGAATCTGCAACATGTGGCAAAGTGATGCAACTTTGATTCCTGCAGAGATTTTTTAACTTACACTATAAGCATGATTTTCTAAAGTGAAATTTACATTGGAAAAAAAATGTAAGTTTTACAAACAAGAATTTTCATTAATTCAACTTGCTAATCTTTGTTCTTATAATTCAGTATGGTATTATTCAGCCATGCACGCAGAACTAATGAAGTGAAAAGTAAACGATTGAAATAAGAAAAAAACACTCTTATTATAATTATAATAATACAAATTTGTTCATTAAAGTTTAAAGTGTCAACTTATCTTAAATTACAAGATTATATTTTGTAAAAATGATCTTTTAAAAAAAACATAGCACTTAGATAGTGGTGTCCAATTTGTACAAATATGGTCATTAAGAATTACAAATAATTATGTCATTAATATTGGATACTGTAAGAGATATTCACAAATATTATTCACACTATTGCAAAACTTGATAGGCTCACAAGAGTTAGAGTTAAAATTAAAATAATGTTGGTAAAATTTATATAATTTTTACTTATTGGATTATATAATCAAATAAATTTGTTTTTATTTACTCAAAATAATATATAAAAAGAAAATAAGTGGAGAAAAGCAGTAAGAGTAACTGCCAGTGGGGAGGAAATTAATAGGGTAAGAGAGAACGTTAAAGGCAGTAATCATAAGTTTACTAGTAATTAATTAGTAATTAGTGATTAGTGATTAGCAGCCGCCATGCAAATTAAAGGACTTTGGTAACGGTTAATAGAATAAATGCGAAACCCTAGAAATGATTGCACGTGTATGCAATCTCTGCTTCGTCCTCATAATTAGGAAGAGTGGTTACTATCTGCATCTATAACCCATCGTTATCTCCGCGGAAACCCTAACTGCCCACTTCTCCACTTCTCTCTCTCTCTTTCTCTCTCTGCGATTTATAGTGTTAGTTTGTATAGTTTGATAAGGTTTCTGTGAGTGTTTTTAGGTCTACTGCAGTTCAACAAGCAAAAGACAAGACATATCTTCTCAGGTATCTCTCTCTCTCTCTCTCCCCGCTCTTGTGCATGTTCCGTGGGTTTTCTTGAACAGACTGAATTTTATCTTTCTACTGTCTTTTCATTGCAATTTATTGGTTTTTGAATTTTCTTCGTAGTTCTACTCATATAACTTCTTCTTCTTACATAGTTCGCGCTATATTCTTTTCAGCTTTGTTTTTCTCTCATAGTCTGTCGCCCATGGCCTTAAGCTTTTGCTCCCCCAACTGGGGCTCGCTTCAGCTTCTGAACCCAGAGATCAGTAGCCTCCAGCAACCAGAGCTGGCCGCTGATCATCTCTTGGGTTTCGACTACAGTTCTCCATGTCATCTGGCCGATTCTATCGTTGATCCATTTCTGCAATCAGATGAGCTTCTTTACTCAGATAGCTACAACAATCTTTTCCCTTACTACTCTCAGTCAGATAACATGATCCCCCTGGCACCTGAGATCTTCTTGACCCAAGAACTCGATTTTTGCCAGTACCCAAAACGCCAAAAGATCCATGCAAACCATTATCACTCGAACTACGAACAAAGTTTCGTCCACGGGTATGTTCCAAACCTCAGTTCTTCAATCCCAGAATTCCTCCCGGAGATTCCACCTCCTCTGCCGAAGTTCCAGGTTCCGGTGGCTGTTGATAATGGAAGAGCTGAAAGCGAGAAGAAGCCTAACGGAGGAGGATGGAGTTTGTCTGCTCAGAGCATTGTTGCACGCGAGAGAAGAAGGAAGATAATTGAGAAGACTCAAGAAATCGCCAAGTTGATTCCTGGTGGGCATAAGATGAACACTGCTGAGATGTTCCAGGCTGCTTTCAAGTATGTCAAGTACTTACAGGCCCAACTTGGGATTCTTCAACTCATGGCTTCCATTCAGGTATTAAACATACCTTGCTTCCATCCTTACCGTTCTTCAATATTCCAATTTATATCTTTCCTTCATTTTTTTTTTTTCATTATCACTTCGCAAAACCCATCTTGATTATATAATTTCTGGGTCGTGGATGCAGGATGAAGAAGAAGCACTGCATGTACAAGAACTTCCAGGTCTTCTTGCATCTCCAGCTATTCAAGAGAAGTTGTACTTAGAAGAAAAGTGCTTGGTTCCGACAAAATTTGTTCAAGCATTAGCAGATAATCAGGATATCAAATCAGACTCTTTGATCTTTGAGGCCATTGACCAGTTGCTACAAATGGATAAGTAGCATGATTAGAGGCACAATCAACCATTTCCTGTTGTTTGTGTTGTAGCATGCAGTTGGTATTTTTTCCTGTTTAGTCTTCCTGTTAAGAGCTCATTAACCTCTGTTAATCCCTTTCTTTTTTAATTACGAGCTGATCCACTGGGCCGGCACTCTCTCTGTTAAGAGCATTAATCTAACCATGCATTTTTTTTGAGAACTTGTTGCTATACATTTAGACTAGTTGTCGTCTAAGTATTCATTTTGTATGCTATGATTTTGTGTTCTTATTTGAATTCCTAACCATTCATTTAGCATATAGTTCTTAATTGAAATTGATAAAAATGTTACTACATTATCGGTATATTTCTTACAATTTTAATCCCACGTATAATTAACTTGGATTTTTTTTTTTGGAGGAAATCGGAATGAGTTAATAAGTGTGAACGATTAAGTTAACACATTCATAATTTGATATGGTTTTCTGGAAAAAATTTGTGGGTATAATTAATAGTACATGAAAGGTACAATTTAATTAGAGTAAGAAAAGTTAAGAAAATATAAAACCTTAATGAATGTGAATGATAATCATTAATAACAAGGCTAAAGATCAACCACCTCTCTAATTTAATTAACCCCACCGAAAAGAAGAAAAAGAGAAGAAATTTAGATTTTTCATTTAAGTTTTCAGAAGGAAAAAAAAAATATAAAAGAGGAAGGAGAGAAAAGAAAGATGAGGGGAAGAGAAAAACAACATTAAAAAAATTTCTATATTTTTAACTAAAATAAAAAAAAATAAATGAACATACATTGTATATCATAAAAGGTTGAATATATAAAAGAATAAAATTGTAATAAAAAATATTTTAACTCTATCTGGCTGCACATTTATTGTCAATTATTATTTTGTTAATTATTACATGGATAGAATTTTTATAGTCTATTACTTGTGATCTTCATATTTTCTTACAAGATATTTGATAAGCCAAAGTTTTCAATTACACGCAGACTTAAAAACCACACTATTAGACTATATAAGACTTTAAATTTTGTTCGCTACCTGTAGATATTATTGGAAAAAATAATAAGCATACAATAAATAAAATTAAAAATAAATAATATTTACAAAATAAAAATGAATTAATTAATATTTATATATTTAAGTATAATGTTAGGATTATTTTTCACTTAATTTATAATATTGCAAATCCAAAAATTAGATTCTTAGGGACCTGTCTTTAACAGTTGGACAATTTTGTAAGGGAACAGTGAGAGCTTGTTGAGCTCATATTTGAAATTTTGCCAATAAGTTTCTAGTTGAGGATTCAGGTTGTATTAACCCAAAAAATTATGATCCAAATCTGCGCTCTGTAATAAACATCAGATTTTTTATAATAATAAAAAAAATTAAGGTTTCATTTGAAATATATATTATTTAATTATTTTATTAACTTTTAAATTAGTCAATTTTAATAAATTTTAAATGAATCTTAGGTAGATAAGCTGAACATTTTTTATACAAATAAATTTGATAAATAATCTTATTTATTAATTTTTCAAAAAATATAAATAAATAAATTTTTAAAACTAAATAAATACTGATAAAAATTATATAAAAATTTATCAAACTAATAATTTCAAAATTTTAAAATATTAGTGTATAACAAATTTAATATATTTTTTATATATAATATTAAAATAAAAAATTAGTGAGTAATATATATTATTATTTAATTATAAAAAATATTTTAAATAATATTTAATTAAAAATAAAATATATTAACTTTATTTTTATAAATTGATTTATAAAAATATTAATTAAAAATATATGTTATTAATTATTTTGATATATTAAATTTTTATATTTATAGATTTGATATATAAATTTAATTAGATTTAAATAAAAAATGAATTTTATTCATTAACCATTTAATTGTTTAAATGAATGAATTTAAAACTTATAACTTTTATTTATGAAATAAATAATTTAAATCGAACTAATTATTAAAATATTCTATTAAAACAAAATGAGCCGGCCCATAAGCCTTGTGGGCCATTGATGCCACTGAAGTAAGTTCCTTTCAGTTTGTCTGTTCCCCGAAAATTGGAGCCCAGAATGAGGTTAAAATTTCCGCGAGAGAAGACGGACAGAAATATCTAGGAAGGATAAAAGCCGCTGCTGCATTTCTGGTGTTAATTGAACAAAGTACGGTAGCACCATGCGGGTTGCTACTGTTTTCCAACAAAATTGCTTCTTGCTTACCAGTAATTGCACAACGACAACAGCAATGCCAGCAAGAACAGGACCAACCAGAAGACTAGGGCGCCTTTGGTCTCGCTCTATCTCTTGTTCGAGAGAAGTCTCTGTTCCCCAAGTACAGTCATGTAAATATTGTTGGGGCTTCATTTGTTCCATTATGGAAGACATTCAATATTATGCTATTTGTTCCATATATGTTGTCATAAACCAAAGGACACATAAAGAACAAGATAAAACTAAGCAGTTAATTTTGGATATGTGATTCTTTTTCAGTGTTTAGCTTAATAATTTTAATTCTTTTTTAAGCCAATTTGGAGCAATCAGATAAAGAAAATATTGATGTCGGGAAACTGAGTGCGCTGAAGCGGAAAATGGAGCTCATGGGGATAAATTGTGACCATTCTTGCACCCCTGGACTGTTCAATTACATGTTTTGTCCCAAGGTATAACAGTCTTCCTACACAGTTTGTTTATCAATATTTTGGTTTTTTTTTTTTTGGTGGGGGGAGCCGGGTGGGGGTGAGGGAGAGAGCAGTTTGCATACCTTTTATTTGTATTTTTTGACTATTATGTTTTGATTATGTAGTGCAAAGGTGGCCAGTCAATCGAGAGGAGTTTATCTGTTCATATTAGTCAAAATGGGTGAGTTTCTTCTTCTTCTATTGGCTTGCTGTTATGATCTGCATGTGAATGCAATTAGACATTTAGGTAATATGTCTTTTCCTATTGCAAGTTGCAGAGATTTTGCAATGTGGAGGTGTTTCCGAACAAGTTGTGGATGGGCAGGGCGGGTAATCTGTGTGTTTATTTATGGTCATTTTACTGAAAGTTTGGAAGATCATAAATGATGATTGATTACCTTGTCCTATTATTTTGGTTGCAGACCTATGCAGACAGTAACAACATCTGCAAAGTCAACTCCCCTGCACAAATGACAGAGGAAAGCCTAAGGTTAGAACCACTGGACAGTCAGGTATGCTGTTGTCTTTGTGTTTAACCTTATATTGATGATATTAGACTCTTGTATAATTCAAATGCATGTGCCTCTCTGCAACATTTCCGTCATATTTCAATGGAGATCTTTGAAAGGCTTGTCCTCAGCAGTTTTCATATGTGGTATTGACTGCTTTATATTTAGATTTTTCTTGTAAGTGTGCCTACAAGTGTTGGGGATGGATGAATGTCAGAAAAAAAAGGTGGCGTTTCCCCCCTTTATTTCTATTGCCTTGTAACTAAGTTAACAAAATGTTGTAGACTCTACATTAGGTTCAACTTTTGTACACTGCCAAAGTTGTAGCACAGGATGTAGATGCAAGATATACACATTATGGATTTGTACACTGTCCAGAATTTTCAGTGCAGGGTGGAAGTTGTTCCATCCTTACAACACAGTTCGTTATATTTTGGAATGGTACTCCAGTTTCCTCCATAGATATTTTACTGTCCTACTTGCTAACTTGATAGAATTTACCTTTGTAGTTGCAATTGATAGATTTTACCTTTGTAGGGTCAATTGATTCTTACTTTTCTTTTTTCATTCCTGATGGGAAATGGTCATGAAATTAAGAGATACCAGACTATTTTTGTAAGCAATATTACATATAATAGCAATATATCGAATTCTATCTCCTTCCAACCACTCTTGCACACAGCCTCCCCCCCCCCCCCCCCCCCCCCCCCCCCCCCCCCCCCCCCCCCCCCCCCCCCCCCCTCTTCTCTCCTTCTCTTCACAAAATAAATAAAGTGCCGAAAAGCCCCAAATAGATTGGTTAACTTTCTTATGGTTTTAAAAATTGATTACTATGTTTTTATTATTATTTTTTGTGTAAGGAAACTGGTTACACTTACTAGTTTGAGAGCTCTATCGAGGATTAGGAAAGTTAAGATAGTAGATGCCAGCCACATCATTATGCATGTTGGTCCTTCTAGTGAAACTTCTTCTCATGCTGATCATATGGTGAGCATAAAGGGGGAAAACTTGGAGATGAGTGGTCATTAATTAACCATTTTTATCAGCATGCTTTCTAAATAAACTAGCGCACTGGCACTGTGTTAAAAATTGCACATTGCATGACTTCTTTTTCACAGTTTCTGTAAATAATTTACATTATTGATATTCAGCATATCGGAAGCATCAACTCAAAAAAGCATATTGGAAGTGTCAACTCACTGGCCTTCTAACAGCTCTTTGCCTTTTGTCTCTGCTGTGGTACAATTTAACTGTGCCAATGTATTTGCCAAATAGCAAAGGAATGCACACATAGATGCTATCATGGAAAAAAGTGCTCTTCAGTGAACATACTGTAGATATATTTGTATGGATGTTTTATCCATTGCTCAATGATAACTTGGCCAGTGAGTATAAAACTCTGATTTTATTTATTTATTTTTACTTGCTTCAGAGAAAGTAATTTCCTTTTATTTTCAATGTCATTTATTTTTATTTTTCTTTTGCCATCATTTCATGCTCTTGGGTAGAAGTTGGGATTCCCTAGGATAAGTCCACAGAGCTGCTTTTGGAAAAAATTCTGAATGTTAGGGGTGTAACTTTGGTTCTTTCTACCTGCATTCACTTGGCAGAATTTGCAATTGGAAGTGGCTTTCCTCTTTTTCTCTTTTAAGTCTTTTCATAGTGCATTTGGTGGTTAGGAAGTTGGGAATATCCTCACATCTTACTACAACTTCCCACTCTCTCTCTCCCACCCACCCCCCCCCCACCCCGCGCCCTTCTTTTTGCCTTTATTTTTTTGACTTGTTATCTGAACTCTGCATTCTTTTCAGCTAAAATCTCATGGTGCAAGCTCTCCTCTTTTAGCAGTACTTCCACAATAGTTTTAGTTTTCACATGGAACATCATAATATTTACATGTTAACTGCACCTGTGAGTTGCTTTAGAAACCATACCAATTGACTAGCAAGCACCATTCCAAATTTCCTTGAAATTTCACCAACCCGAATCTCAAAGATGCAGGCATGATTTAATAGTAAAGCTGAACTTAAAAAGAATTTTGATGAATGGCATGTATATGAATGACCAGTTAGTTTGTTTTGATCTTAATTTTTCAAGAGCTTCCCATGAGAAATATCTCGATGGCTATTCTTCATTTGTAGAAGAAAACAAGTAAAGGAAAACAAAAACAAATGATTCTCATAAAGTTTAGTCGCTTCTGTTTCTCAATCCTTCTAATCCCCCTAAATACTATCTCAGTTACTAATTATTCATTTTCTCCTTCTGTTTCAGCTGATTTCATATTTTGGGGACCGAAGTATATCTGAGAAGACTCTTAGGAGAAATGCTGTTATGAAAAAATTTGGTGGCCAGGTTTCTTGAACTCTATATTTGAACTTTTTAATTGAGATATATGTATATGTGTGTATGTGTATGTATATATATGTGTATGTATATATAATATGCGTGTGTATACTAAATGATTCTAGACTTGCAGAAGAATTCAAAGATTTCTGTAGAGTTCTTATCATGTAATTATCTAGTGTAGCAGGCTTGCACGTCTTGGTGCCTTTGCAAATTAAATATGTTTCTTATTAAAAGAAAAAAGAAGACGGGATTCTCGACCTGAAAGCTTTCCTCTCATGCTAGATGAATTATTTAAGTATTCGACACTGGAGAAACTTATGTTGCAATTTTTCATTCCAACATAATCAAGCTTTATAAGTCACCTTATATATAGTAGAAGATGAGCTTTCTGCTGCCCTCTTTGCTGAGAGGCACTATTTTATGGAAGACAGCGGCATTCGCTCCATCAGAATTTTTATCCTTTATTTTTTTCATAAATAAGACAAAAGATCTAAGAGAAATCTAAAGTTATTGGTTCCACAAATAAGATAAGAAACCTAAACAAGATAGTAGTTTCCATTGATTTTTATTTCTTCCATTTCCAGACAATTTTTTTTTTTAATAAATTTGTTTGAGATGAAAAACTTGTCATATTCTGTTTAAGGGATAGTATACAGTTTTCAAGAAGATTGACAACTAGTTTTCCTCAAGTAGGTGAAGTATAGATTTTCAGATATCAAGAAAATTGACGATAGTTTTCCTCAAGTAGGGGAAGTAGTTTTTTTTCAGAGATAAAACTTTTGTGGAGGAAAGAAGATATTCCATTAAAGGCTAGTTACTGTTTGTCTCATGTGAGCCGGTTTAGATTTTATTGTCTGAACCAGTGGCTCTAGTCATTATTTTATTGATCAACCCAGTCTACCTATTTACGGTTTAGTTTATTTAATCTTTATGCTGAGGAGACTCTTAACTTGCTTATTTGAATTGTACACAATTTTGAGAGAGTTGTTCCTTACTGGATGATGTTTTACATGCAGTGGTTTGACAACCATCATAGTCTTCTGTGTCAGCCGCTTCAGTCTGATAATCTGATCCTGAATTCTTTTATTATATATATATATATACATTTTGCAGGCTGTGATTGCTTTTACTTATAGGCAAAATGGGGTGCTTGTTGGTTGCAAATATCGAAGCATGGGGAAAAGATTTTGGCAGGTCCTTTTTCTATTCCTTATCCTGGATTTTGAGATGAGATAATTATACTTAAAATACCAATGAAATGGTGCTGTTATTACAGGATTAAGGGTTGTGCTTCAAATGATGGGGAATAAGATGGAAAGGTGTAATGATACACTGTAACATAGAATTTTATAATTTTGCCTTGGGTTTATGTACACATGGAAAATTGAGCTAGAAATTTCACAATGTAGAATAATATTGTGCCATATCCTTCGTGGTCCTCAGAGCCTGCGCTGTTACTCCCCAACTCATTGTCCAATACCATGATGCTCATCTCACATTATAATTCAAAATGATTTCTCTCTTGCTAAAATGTCAAAGTTTCCTTTATATCGTCAGCTCAAGCAGTAAGAGCATTATCCATGAAGTTAACCTAGAAGAACAAAATTGAACCTATAAATTTTGTCACTCATGTCTTGGCAATTCTAGCAAGGGGTTCTCTGCCCAGCCCATGCATGGATAACAACATCTATGCCAGATTGATAATAGAATTTAAAAATACCATCACATGACGTTCAAAGCAGTTTTATAAGCAATATATAATAACTATTTGATTGGACACCTTAATTGCATTAAAAAATTATATATGCTAATATTTCATATGTTTATCTCCCTCTGAATTGTATGTTTGTAACAATAGGGACAGAATTTCCTCAATTCCAATCGACTGGGCATATTGCGTCAACTTGATATATCTGGAAATGTCCTTTGATACCTTATTAGTGATTTGATGTTCTAGTTGAGATGACACCCATGTGCTTATTTGGCCTTTTGGTCAGATTGAAATGGAGAAACACAGGCATCACTGTGAGAAGGAGAGAGAATTTACGAGATTTTTATGGTCTTAATTATTGATGAATTTGCATGTTATGAATCATAAGGCATTTGGGCAACAATGATTGAGTACAAGCGATATGAATTTGAGGCTCAAGGGAAGAATATCTTTGATAAATTGTTGGCCGTTGCCTCAAAGGCACAAATTGTAGTTTATATATAGACATGATGCACTCTTCTTGTTTCATGTAACAAAGATGTATCATTAAAATGGTTTTTTTTTTTTTTTTCAAATGTGAGAAAGCCTGTTTTTTTGAATGAAAGGAGATGCATTTAATGTGAGTTCTGACATTCATTTTCAGGAGAAGGGTACCGAGAGATGGTTATATGGACTTGATGACATTTATGAAGCTTCTGAAATCATCATTGTAAAAACTTTTGCTTCATTTGAGTTGCTTCTATGACTTATTTCCCCCTCCCTTCCTCTTCCTCTCCCTCTTCCTCTTCCTCTTTCATTCTCCCTCTCCTTCTTTCCTCCCCTCTCTGTCTTCCTTTGCCTTTCCCCCTCGTTACTCCCTCTTTTTCATAGTTTTTATTATATTGGTGCTGCTCATAGGTAGAAGGTGAAATAGATAAGCTCTCAGTGGAAGAAGCTGGCTTCCATAATTGTGTGAGTGTTCCTGCTGGTGCACCAGAGAAGGTTTCTGCTAGAGAATTACCAGGATTAGAAAAGGTTTGTAATCTTGTCTACTAAATTGATTCTTATTATTTTCGTTGTGTGATTGCAAATTGATCTCACATTCTTCTGTTTGTTATAAAATGTTAAATTTGTATGTATTTCAAAGCAATATATGAAAAATCGTAAAGGTTATCTTGTGGGTCAGGACTAACTCCCTGAGTTTATCAAGCAGGGTTGGGTACAGGAAGTGGCCTTGCCTTGGCTGGGTTCTTGGTAATATATATATATATATATATATGAAAAAAATCCCGATATTAAGTTTGTTGTAAATTTCCTTCTCTAAAATCTGGCATAAATTAGAATCTTTTGGCTGAGAGATACTTGGATAGTTTGCTGCTTTAGCCACTTCAGCTTCCTTCTTGATGGAGTGAAATTCAGAAGAATAGAATAGAAATCTGCACCTTGTCATGTTACTTGATTTTTTTTTTTTTTTTCATTCAGAACCTCGTAAAATGATATTGTTGTAGTGACTAGAGGAGGGATACTTGTCATTTTTCTACCCCTTCTCTTCTACTTCACTTTGTCATCCGGATATTATAATGGAAATGCCCTATGAAATATGATTCTAGACTAGTGTTACCTTATGCATTCTACTTGAGACAAATCAAGGGAGTCTGAATTTTTGGAATTTGCAAAAACAATGTTAAGTTTGTTTTTTGATTGGCGGTTCCTGGTTCATTATCTGGATACAGGCGAATGTAATATCCTCAGATTCTAGATTCATTTGGATCCTTCCTCTTCTTTTTTCTTGTTTTAAATATTTTAACTTTCCCTTAATTTAGTATTTAGCTCCTCAGTAGCTGAAGCATGCATGTATGTGCCCTAGACACAAATGTCTCTTAAAACCATTCTCATCATTTTATTGAGAGAAATGTAGTCACATGGCAGCCATGACTGATACTCCCAGCGTAACATTGTAGAAGACCAAAAATGAATTCTTGTCATGTATCTGGTAATCAGTTGTCCACTCCTCCCTCCCTTCTTTGGTCGCCTTTCTCTTGAAAGATTCAAACAGCTTTGTGCCTTTGTGACTTCTATTCATGTTTTATCTGAGGTTGCAATTTACAAGCAGAATGATTTGGCTGTTATACAACTGAATTACCAATCAAACTCTGGTGCACTTGCTGCAGTTATTGTTTTTCCAATAGAAATATGGCCACAGTTGTTCAGAAGACAACCTCTGAGTGGTCATCATAATCCCCCCTCATTAAGAACAATCAGACGAAAGAAACTCTATGGTTTTTGCAAATTGACTTCTGTCTAAATGTCATATTATCTGTGGATCTATCAGTATGATCAAATGCCCTTGACACAGTTAATTTGTCAAAATCAATTATGATTTTACTCTGCTACATTATCAAGAGGAAGATATATCTTATGTCCTTGAGATGTTTAATTTGCAATGTCTAAAGATTGAATACTGATAACAATTAGAGCATATGATAATCTATTTTGTAATGCCAAGATGTTTGCCCATTGATCGCGGTAAATATTGACTTACCTTCTTAGATTCTTGATTCTCCTCCTTCCCCTTCCTACCAAGCTGCCTCTCCAAAGAAGAGAAATAAAAGAAGAAAAGGAGATTGTTTCATATCTTTTTGGTTTATCGATGTCTCTTTCTGTCTTGCCTTGCCTTACTGCTAACATCATGTACTGCATCTCTGAAGTTAGCATCTATCAATGCCTCTTCACTATCTGCTCAAAGTAATTTTCTTTCATATTTTTGGTTACATGTCAATGGCAAGCTAGGACACTGCATTCCGGTATATATGGAACAGCAAAGAATACCTGGATAAGGTATGTAAACATGGTCCAAGCATTTCTGTTATGGCTTGTGTTGGTAGTGTAAAAACAATCATTTGAGCTATCTTCCACTGTTAATTTCTGATCTTTTCTCTGTCATGATAATTGAACCTGTTAGGTATCTCGCATTATCCTGGCAACTGATGGTGACGGACCTGGCCAAGCCTTGGCTGAAGAGCTAGCACGCCGTCTTGGAAAAGAAAGGTCTCAATGTACATAATTTAGTTCATGTCCAATAGTTGTGAACTCTTTATGCTTCAGAACTTGAACATGATTGTGTAGGCACGTTGAATGTTGCATGTCTTCAGTTTGGACATACAAAGCATCTAAGAAAGCTTCAATATAGGGCCTGCTTAACATGTCTAACAAGTTAGGTCAATCATCTATTTTGAGTTGTCATTCTTCCTGTAAATTGTGGAAAAGCTTGGATTATCGACAAAAGTCTTAAAATCATAAAATTTATCATGCTAAAGTTTTGGGTGTAACAAAACTCTTAAACAATGTTTTTAGTGGTGCCAATTTATTGATGATTTCTTACCATTGTAACTATGCCTTCTCTGTCATGAACCGTAGATAGTTTCATGGACCTAGTTGCATGTTGTTTTGTTTCCTTTGGCAACACTGTATGCCCATATAACTAACTTTTATCTTTATACTTTGTTATTTGAGGTTACAGATGTTGGCAGGTAAATTGGCCAAAGAAAGATGCGTTGAATTGTTTTAAGGATTCAAATGAGGTTTGGTGTTCATTTCTATTATTTTTCCTCATTTATTTGTTTCTATGTATGATTTCTTTATGTCAATGTACACATATAGGAAGGTTACATAACCAGCATATGATTATTTTCCTAGAGCAAATTGTTGCAAGGCACACAATATTGGGGTTCAGATGAGAGGAGAAATTAAGGTGGAACTGGACAATAAACATGCAGCTGAAGAGCGCAGTATATGTATGTTCACTTTTGCCAAATTGGCAAATCAGATTGACGGAGTCTTAAATCTTAAATTGTAGGCAAGATGCCAAACAAAATGAGTTAGTGAACTGGTTAAGATCACGTAATCTGGTAAACTAAACCGTGGCCTGTTTCCAGGAGTTACTACTTTTTTCATTACAAGGATTAATTTCACAGAGGAGGTTGAAAACATCTTTCCTTTTTCTATGCTACAGTTTAGGACACATTCGTTAATAGCTAACTCCAAGTTATATTATGTTCCGGCAGTTTCTATTTCATCCATCTCCGGTTCTAACATGTTATGTGTATAACTAGGAACGATATGCACTTAGAATCTCTAAATCTAACATTAAAATCTAAAAAAGATAAAAAGCAATTATGAACAACAGCAGTAGGAAGTCAACATGTTAGTTGCAGAAACAAGCACACCATGACTGCTTTGTAGCTCAACTCATCAAAACTTTGATCCAAGTTGCTTGGTTCCTTCTCTGTGGTTAAGTCTAATGGAAAATCAAATACCAAGTGCAACAATTTAGTTTCAATCAGGAAAAGGTTGACCTCTTTATTTATCGATTTTAGTAAAATGCGTATAGGGAATGTCCTTTATGATTGGAAGTCTGTGCTTACTGTAAATTTGGTTTGTGGCACCACAGGTTCTAACATGTTTAGGGCCGGCTGCCCTGCAGGAAGTAATTGAAAATGCCGAGTTATATCAGGTACATATTTCAAGTAATCTAACATATATAGTTCAATCTAAATGCACTTTCGAATCAACTAAACGATATGGCTTTGCAATGTGTTTGCATGCAGTAGGGCTGTAAATTGTTTTATAGTTGTAAGGTTGTGGCTTTTAATCAGGAATACTCTATTAGTCAAATTAATGTAACTTTGTGGAGGTTTTGAAGTGATCAACCATACTTGACTTGTTCTGTAATTGTTTCTGTTGACAAGTTTCCCTACTCCAAGCATCCTCAAATGGTAAATATTTGCATTTAATTATGACATCATTGCTTTCTCTTGCATAAATAATTATCATTTCCATAGTGTTCCATCACCGAAGTGAATAGTTTGTTTCATAGGTTATTGAATGTGATGTCTCACAAGCTTTTGGCTTAGCAGCTGAGTGACATGACCACACAATTAATTCTGTAAGGTTGATTTTTTTTTTTTTTTTGAGCAACAGAAAAGGAGCTGAGAAAGTGAAAACTAGAAGTTGTCAAGGTTGTCTGTCATCCTGAAATCTACAATTGGAGACCACCTGTTCTTAAGGCATTAGCATGCAGTGCCGAATGTCAGATGATTTGTGCATGAAACGTCCATGTCAAGCCTTGAAACGCTTTGGGATGAAGATCTGATGATGGAGAATCTGAGGTTATATCTTTCCATGAAGCCTGGAGCCAAATGAGAAGGCACACATTGTGCGTCCCTTGCAAGGGAAATGACACGAAATTCAAATGCATATGTAAATAAAGCATAGGGTTTTAGACTGAACTGGTGAAGGTTCATGAAAAAGGTTTGGTCCTGGTTGAAGACTAATGCAAGTTTGTAGAACCCATGAACGAAGTGATATGTTTCACTCCAAAACCATTGGAATTCTTGTAAATTTGGGCATGATGTTTTTCTTCTTGATTTGAAAAATAATTATTTGGCTAATTAAGAAAAGCTAGTGGCTCACGATACTTCACATAACACAATTAATTTTGTTCTATCTTATTATTAAGAATTATTAAACAATGTTTAATGATTTTAAGCTTAAGTTTGTGGCAAAAACTTTTACTTTTCAAGTTATACATGCCTAAACTTTAGTCCATTGATATAATTGAAATTGTGATGAATCATTTCAATATTTAATTCACACTGCATTTCAAAAATTATGATCTTTGAATACTTTTTATTATTATGTTGGTTGTTGGATTTTTGTTATCAAAATCACCGGCATTAGCTTTCTAATAAATATCATATAATTTTATATTTATTTTATAATTTTTTGTTATATTTTTTATTTGAATAAATTTTTTATCTAATTTTTTTGAGTTAATTAAATCAAGAGAAAATATATTTTATCCATAATCTCAAATGGAAACTTGTTATTTAAAAATTATATTTTTATTGAATTATCAACATGAGATTTTTTTCAATAATTTTCATTAACGTTAATGGTTTTATGTATACATGTGATACCTATATGATTTTTAATTATATACTTGTCTTTAATATCTTTTTAAACACAACGAAATCAAATAATTTTTTTATTTTTAAATATTTATATTTCATATATTTTTATTAAATTTGATAAAAAATAATATTTTATTTATTTTAATATTATTTTAAAGATTATTAAAGTGATTGTATAAATAAAAGTCACATTCACATTAAGTATGTGGGCAAATTATTAATGATAAAGAAAATAATATACAAAAATTTTATATTAAAAATTTAATAAAAATATAAATTTTAAATACATGTAATTTTTTGTAAGCTTAATTTGAAATATTAAAAAATATAAATCTTTTTTATATAATTAAATTTATTTTTAAAAAATTAACTTTTATTTTTTATTTTATTGCTGTAATATTTTTCACGCAATCATTGTAAATATTTGATAATTGAATTTACTGATTTATATTATTTATTTTTTTAATTTAATGTGATTAAAACATAATTTATATAGCATTCTCGATAAGGACTCAGCCTAAGAAATTTACAATTATGATGATGGTGTGATATTGTAGAATTGAAGATGTTTGGGTGTTTAGTAATCCTTAGGAGTGATCAAGATTTGATATTGCAAAAAGAATATCTTTTTTTTACACTAATATAAGAGTATGGTGGTCACTCGATTACCTCAATCTTATTTATTTTTAAAAATTTTTTTTTACACTACTACAATGATCTAAAAAAAGAGAGATTATTTCTCTTACACTGCTAAAACGGTCTAAGAAAAAAAGAGTAGAATAAAAAGAAGAGATTATTTCTCATCTGATATTAGAGTATGTAAGAGAAAGAGCATATTAGTGTAAGAGAAAAAATCTATTTCTCTTATACTAATAGAGTAATAAGTGACAATGGTGTGTTGAAAAAAAAATTAATTTAAATTTATATTTGAATTATATTTTTATTTTTTATTTATACAAACTCAACTTTCTTCTCATTTTTTTCAAAAATTCTCACTTAAATTTTTTATTCAATTCTCTCATTCAACTCTATTTTTAATTATTTTAATTTTTGTTAATTCATCTAATTATTTATTTTTAATTATTTTAATTCTCTTAATTACCATTAATTGTTCAATTCCTCAATTTGTTTTTAACTATTACATACTCTTTTTGGTCTTTATACTTAAATTCTTTTTCATTACTATTTTTTTATAATTAATTATTTTATTTTTTACCAATGAATAATTGTTTTCAATGGCAAGTGGTAGTTCTTTAAAAAAATCTATCTCTTCTAAAAATAAAAGTGTTATGGTCAATGAAAATATATATCTCGATGTTGATACTTTTCATGAATTTTTTTAACATCAACTTTTTACTGAAGAAACAAACCTCAATTTAAAAAAAAAAATTACGAACCAAAATTTGAAAACCAATCTGTTTTAATTTTTTCTCATCTTGATTTTCAAATTCCTGATGAAAATATTGAAAAAATTCAAGAAGAATGAAATAAAATCTGATTTATTCAAAATTTATGTAGAAAAGGTTGATAGTTCGGATTGAACAAAAGTAGTTGTTTGCAATTATTATTCAAAAAAAATTTAAATTGTCAAAATCTAGAGGATATAGCACATATCGAAGGTATATTGATAGCAAACATCTTACAAAAGTTTCAAAGTCAAAATCCCATAGTTAACAATAAACAACAAGGTATGGTAATTTTGGTAATCAATTATCTAATTATACATATGCAAATAATAGAGAAAAATTTGCACGAATAGTTATTGTTAAGCACATATCTTTTAGTTTTGATGAAAAAGTTAGTTTTATTAATTATTGTTAAAAGTATTAAATCTTACTAAATGTCGTGTTCCTAGATATGCTTTCACAAATATGCTTTGTAATTTTTATAAAAAAGAAAAAAAAGATTTGATCAAATATTTTAAAAATTATCAAGGTCATATTTTCGTTTGTGCCGACATATAGAGTGATCATTTACAAACATATTTTTACATGGGTTTAACTTGTTATTTCATTAATAATGATTGAATAATATAAAAATGAATTCTTACATTTAGAGTTTTTGATTAGATTCATATTGCTGATAATATATATTTAATGCTTAAACGTATTTTTAAATAGTATAAAATTAATAACAAAATTTTTATAATTAGTTTTGATAATGTTTTTAATAATACTGCAGCTATTTCTCAATTAATAACTTTATGTAATCTTTACTTTGGTGATCAATTTTTTCATCAAAAATGTGCTTATCATATTTTAAATTTATATATGCAAAGTGGATTAAAATAACTTAATTATACTATCATACCTATTAGAAAAGCATTAGATTATTTATGAAACCAAAAGCAATGAAAGCATAGACTAAATTTTGTGTTAGTTGTGCTATGTATTTCATAAAATTTTCATGTGATATTCCTACTCATTGGAATTTCATACATAAATTACTTTATCAAAGTGATGCATATGAAGAAGCGATATAATGTTAGTATTATTATTTTTCATCCTCAATAATAGAATGTGTATAGAAATTTGCTAATTATCGAGTATATATTATCATACTATCAATTTTTTTAGTATTAAGGCTACTAATATTGTTATTCAATTTGAAAAATGTGAAAAAGATGATGAATTACTCAATTCATTCTAGTTATGAAAGATAAATGATTAGAGTATTATTTTAATATTCTAACCATATATTTTCTTTGGTTAATATTTGATTCACGTTGCAAATTAGTTTATTTGGGTGAATATTTAATTTGTTATTATAATTGTTTACAAATAAAAATAGATTTTATAGTTATGATTGCAAATATTAAGGATTCATTTTAATCATTATATAATGAATATCATAGATTTTATGGTCAATATGATAATATTAATGTTAATAAAATTGATAAGTTTTCTCAAATTTCATCATCAAAAGTTAATAAGGGATATCAATTGTCATTTCAAAAAAATAAAAATTATGAGGTTCATTTTCATCAAGCTCAAATTCTGAGCTTAAAAAATTATTTAACGACTTCTTTTGAATTTGTTGATAAAGATAATTATTTTAATATTTTACTATAGTAGAAAGAACATGAAAGATATTTTCTAATTTTGGCTATTATAACTAAGCAAATTCTTACAAAACCAATTTTTATAGTTGTTGTAGAATAAAATTTTAGTACTGATAAAAATGTATTAGATCAAAGACGCTCATGTATACGTTTGGATTCAATTAAAATCCAAATTTATCTTGATGATTGGACTAAAGCACAATTTTTACAACAAGAAATAGATTAAGAATTAATGTGTTTCCAAAAAAAAAAAAGTTTGATATCATTTAAAAATAAAAAAGTTAAAAGTATAAAAATTCTTAGATAAAATTAAAAGGAAATAAATTGCATGGATTGGAAATCCTAGTAATTAACTCAATAAATACATATATTTAAAAAGCTATAAATATAATAAAAATAAGAATTTTGAGAATGATTGCCATGGTCCAGATAATGGCAATTAAACCAATGAAAAATGACAAAAAGAAAAGGCCACTTTTTTTTACCTCTTTTTTTTTTTTTTTTCCAATTGTGTCACATTTTACCTTGAAGATTTTTCTTTAAAAAAATTTGATAGATTAACTTTGACCTTTTGTTCTTATTTTGTCATTATTTATGGTACTTTAATTGAAAATTATTATTATATTTTCTTACAATAATTGTCATTTATTGATTTTTTTTTTCAACTTTGTTCAATGATGTGAAATGATGAAGGGTTTTTTTTTTTCTAATTTTTTTATTTTTTTGCAATTTAATTATTTGAGAATAAATTTATGTGATATTTGAAATCAATTAACTAAAAGACAAGTACTCTAATGAAAAGAAAAATTTTAATATTTAACTTTTACTAGATTTATGAAATTTAAATTTCAAAATTGTTATTCCAAAACCATAATTTTTTAAATAATAGAGTTATGTATTCTTAAACTGCAAGCATTGAATTTTTGAGGAAAACAATTCAAAATTTATGTATGAATTCTAAAATATTTTTAGAATAAATGTTATAATAAAATCTTATATTTATATGATTTTATTAATTACATTTTTATATTTAAAAATAAAAATTAAATTTTGATATATTAATTTAGATCAAATTAAATTTTATTAAAAAATTTATTATTTAAAAATATTTAAAATTGAATATCTTATATAATAAATTTTGACTTAAAATTTTTACAAATATAAAAATATTTCAGATATTATAAATTTTTTTTTAGATTTTTTGAGTATTAAAAATATAGTATTAATGCAATATTAATAATTTTAAAAATTCTCAGAAAAAGATTATGAATCAAAAAATTATTTAAATTTAAAAAATGAATCTGAAATAAAGTAACTAAATTATTTAAATTATTTTAAAAATGTTTTAATAATATATAATTTTTTTTATAAATATTTGAGTTAAAATCTAATTTACATCAAATTAATAAATCATATTAATTTATTATTTTTCAAACATGAGTTTGATTAGAAATAAATATTATATTTTTTATAATTATTATTTAAATTTAATTACTCATATAAATTTTAAATAAATAAATTAAAAAATATAATACATATATTTTTTAAATTAAATATTTTAAAATTTTAAAAAAAACTCTATTTTTCCTTTTATATCTCTTAGTTTTAATTAAAATTAAGATTATGATAATTCAGAAATGATTATGGCAGGAGAGGGAGAGAGAGGGACATACAAAACCCTTAAACCCCTCCTCGGTAGGCCGTAGTGCCCGCTCTTGGCCGTTGAAGCCTGTCTAGCAAGAATATCCATGACCGGAAGATAATACTTTGGAGGAACAAACGCTCAGAAATGCGTTTTCTTCAACACAATCCACACGGCAATCTTCTCAGACTCTCCTTCATGTCTAAAGACATTGCTCCGCTCATGGGTCCCAAGCAATTGCTGGAAACCACAGCTCCTAGTATTTTCGTACCTCTAACCCCTTCTTCCCGTAAACAGCTACTCTACTCCTATAAACGTGTGTTGCGTGCTTTCTGTTCAAAACCTTCTCCCAATGGCCGACCCTTTTCCTTCAAAAGTAATGGATTGTCACATATTTCTCGTCCTAGTGTCCCAATCCCAGGTATTTCCCCTTCCTATCCCCGTGTACTTAAATGCGTGCATGTATATATGTATTTGTCTCATACACGTAGTGGTACATGAACACATATGGTCGTGCTTCAATACTTGCTTCTTTTTTTTTTTTTTTTTGTTGGGGGGGGGGGGGGGGGGGGGGGGGGGGGGTGGTTTGGGCTTATATGTTTGCTTGTTTATCAAAGTTGTCTTCTTTCTTTGACCCAGGTAAGGCATTTTCCTTTCATCTATTGTTAGAAGTGGTTTTTGACTATATTTCGTGTGTAATTTCAAGAACATGATTTTCCTGGGGTGTGTTAATGCACAATGCTTGTAACTCTCTGTAAACACATGTACCTCTGATAATAATGCAATTTTTTCTTTTTGAGAAGCTGTACTCCCGATACCTATATATGTCATGTTCAGTTTTGAAGGCTTATGGACGGAATTTTGTTTGTTTCTTAGTATATCCTGTGAATCCAGAACAAGAGCAAAAAAGGTTGTCTTTGCAATCTTTGGAGATTTTGAAGCATAGATTGGCAGAGTTTGGTGTGGATTCTAGTAATTGTGTTCCTGGGCAGCATACTCGCTTGCTTTGTCCTATGGTAAGTCTCTGGATGAAATTTATTTAGGGATGCTCTTTTGACTTTATTGCAGTTTTGTACGTCGTACTATGTTGGGGTTATAATGTTAGTGAGAGTGACGGATTATTCAAGGATCTCTCTCTCTGTTGATGTTGTAGTAGCTAGATGTTTAGTAAATTAAGCACATGTCCAGATTGCAGGGATTTGTGCTGAATTGTGATGATAGTTATGTGAGTAATGAAGTATTACTATTACTAATAATTCAAACCTTGTTTACTTGAATCTTGTACGTATACTAATTGGTTTCTTCATTTCTTGGTTTTTATGGAAAGATATATTGTGAAAGGGTTAAGCACTAAATCCGGTAAAATGAATATTTCATCCTTCAAAGAGTACATGTGTTTTCCCCTGTTTGCACCTAATCCACTGGCATCAGCACTACAATATCTGCTATTAATTTGATGTTAAAAATATGCTAAAGAAGATTCCTTCCATCCAACCAAGGAAGTCCTTTGAATATCTTGTTACAACATGGAGAATTGAACCCTATTGCTTGAGTAAAACCTGTTTCAAGAGCTGTTATTTTTTGCAGCTGTGATCGTATCTCACCATTGCGTTAATTTTCCAAGAGACTTGAATGTAAAAGACAGCTTAAGCGATAGTGTCTTTGTATGTCTGACTACTGCTTATTTATGCATCAAAACCAATCAGTTTGGTTTCACCCTAATTTATGAGGAATACTAACATGAAGTTTTTTTATATATCCATGCCTAGAAAAGAAAAATTTGCGGATAATAAGTGTTGACTTAAATATAAAAGTTGCTTCCTTTGTTGTAAATCTCCTCCCCAAGGTGTTGCTATGGTTTAGCCAAATATTGACTAATTAGTTATTGCTACACCATGGTAAAGTATATGTAGTTTGTAAAAGTAATTTAGATGAAGCTGATATTCTGACCTGAAAGTGGGTAAAAGTTTGATTTAATTTCTCTACTAATCAAATTCAGGTTGATGTGATGTTGTGCCTAGTGTTTATGATGTAGAATGAGAAATAAAAATTAGTTTTAGGGTAATATTCTTTTTTATAAAAAAATGTTTCCCTTCACTGAAAATCAACGTGTTAGAACTTTTCTCGTAGAAGAGTTTAGCTTTCTCTATTGATCTCCTCATAGGTTTGTACCTTTGCTGTCTCTTTTTTCACTTTCTAATTAGCAGAAGCAACTTTTGGAAACAATGATAGCAGCACATGTCAAGCTGATTAATGAAACTTTTTGAATAATTTGAAAAATAATAATATGTTGCATATAATTTTGTTGTCGGAGAGTTTTTTCTTTTTAGTGTCCCCTTTGTTTTAGGTGATTGAACGATAAGTTTCTATACTCAATTTATCTTTTTGCTTTTGTTGGTATGTCTATGTAGTGCAAAGGTGGTGAGTCTGAGGAAAAAAGCTTGTCTCTTTATATCAGCTATGATGGGTATGCTGTGTCTACTTTTCATCACTATAAGTATTTCTTTTAAATTCCCGAGGTTTAATGGTATGTAGTTATTTTGTGTTTTCTTTTGCCTGGTTAGTGGTTCAGCTTTGTGGAATTGTTTCCGAGCAAAATGTGGGTGGAAAGGTAGCACAAAGGTAAAATGGGCTCTTTACATTTTGGTTACATTTTTTTTTTTTTTTTGTATATGTGTGGAAATTATAAAATGTTATGTGTCCTTTGGCCTATTGTTTCCTCCCTGGTTTCTTGCAGGTCTCTGCAGGTAGCAAGTTGACACATGCAAGCTCAAATCAAAGTACGAAAGTAAAGAGTAAAAGAGTAATTACTGAAGATAGTCTACAACTAGAACCACTTTGCGACCAGGTGTGCTCGTCTCTGCCTTTATGTAGCTGCTTCCTTTCTTTTTATTGATATGATGTTGATTTAGATGGCTTAAGCAATTTTTAGTCTGCTTTTATTTACTGCATAGTTAGGTTATCTATCCAATATATGTATGTCATTTTCATTTATAGATGTATTTTGATGTAGCCTATTAGAGGCTTGCAGAAGAGTATGCTTAAAAATTGAGGTGGTCTAAGATTGTGGTCCATGTGGGGCTACTTATGGTTGTCACCGTTCCTATATAGTTGGCATTTGGATAAACTTCTTTGCCATTTGTTGCTTCTTGTTTTTCTTTTCTTTTCTTTTCATTTGGTCTAAATTTAGCAGTAGGGCTTAGTGAATTTCAGCTTTGCTAGGCAAGAATGCTAATTGAGCTAGTTATACTAATGGATATTTATGTGTGATCTGTTACTTTTGTTGAGGGAAGTTATTTTCCAATTGCTTTTTATGTTAGAATTGGAAGGGTGAGAAAAAGAGCACTACTTCAGTTGACCATAACTGAGAAGTTGCTGAGAGACTCTTTTTGTGGAAAGGCATTGATGATAAATTTAAATATTAGCTGGTGAATTTTGATGAGGTTTGTGCTTCAGTTCAAGATAGTGGCTGACAAAAAGGAAGTTGTACATTGTTTAATGGAATGAGGAAATGCTTATGGAGATCTGTGATTGAAAGGGAAAGCCTCTGGAGAAGGCTGGTTGGTACAGATTATGGGGAGTAGACAGCTTCTTTCTATGTAGTTAGTTTGTGGAGGAATACGAGGAGGATGGATTGGGTTTTCCAACTAGGAGAGGGTATTTGGGTATTATGTTTACAATACAAGTTAGATTGGAAGAGCCCTTTAAAGGGTTTTGCTTAATTCATAATATTCCAGTGAATACAGAAAAAAGATTTGAAGTTTTGCATAAAAATGGGTTTTTGTAAGCTGGTATATAAAACAGAGGAAATTGTATGTATGAGAGTTTATGGACCATCGTAAGCATTCTCACCTAGATAGTTGTGTGGGGTATCTGTATATTTATACCTAGTTGGGGAAGTTGTGGGCTGTGGAGCTCATAGAAATTTCAGAAGGGTACTCTGTTGGGTATACTCTTCCCCCCCCCCCCAAGAAAAAAAAAAGAAGAAATTATGGAAGGCTAAAGGAACAGTTATGAACGGTTGGGTTTAAATCCAGATGCTGATATGGTAATCAATGTAGTAGAGGCAATGTCTATATGATAGTGCAGAGATGGGGAGTGATAATGAAATAAGTGCTAGCAGGGGGTGAGGGAGAGTAGTGGCCCATCGTGTAGTGAAACTTGCAATGTAGTTGATGCTGGCTGTGGGTTGGTGAGAATGGTGAAGCCGTAGGTGAACAATTTATATGAATGTTTTCTTCCATCTTTTCTGTATACGCTGGCTGACATGAATAAGTAGCTCTGATGCAATGCTTCTAAAAGGGAGTGTTTTTTTATTATAGCATTTTAGGTTGTGTGACACCATCACTGCAATATCTTTGAGTTATTCATCACTTTTTTATTTTATTTTTATTTTTTATAACCTTTGATCAAAAGTAATGTATCAGTTTCTTTCCAATGGTTGACTAATAGATTCCCTAGTGGAACGAAATGAGATAGTAGTTCTCCAAAATGAAGGGTCGTTCTAAAGACCAGTTAAAGGAATGTTTCTGTTCCTTGGTAGATGTTATTGCTTTTAGCTAGAAAGCCAAATCTAATGACTCAAACATAGTTACAAAAGAGACCTGATATTTCTTGTTAACTAATACAGCACATAGAGAGAGCAAGGGTGCAAGAACTTGGTTTCTTGAGTTTTACTCTGAACGTTCAATATTTGTTAATGATTTTGATATTTTAGATGTTAGCAGTGATATTGATCTGAGTGTTTATTGTAGGAAAGAAAAGACAAACCAATTTCTTAAATTGCTGGCATGTTGCCATCAATGCCTAGCTGATTGATTGTTGACGTTGCTTAAATTCACTGGATTTTTATGCCTGTATTATTAATATACTCTTGATACATATTGGATCTTTCTTTTTTACGTTATTTTTATGTTGTTATCAGAATACATATGACATCTTTGGCTTGAGTTAGCACTATAACGTAACCTTTTCTTGGTAATTTTTCAGATTCGTGATTATTTTGCTGAGCGAATGATATCAGCACAAACACTGAAAAGAAATGGTGTTATGCAGAAAAGATTCGGTGAAGAGGTACCTGACAGATTAGTTTATGGGCTTAGGATCCATGTTGCTTGATATATTTGTATATGACAGCGAGACAACTATGTTTGCATTATGATGTTCTGAAGAAATGCCCAATACATTGTTTTAGATGAATATATAAGGTGCTAGAGGTTGATACATTTGTTGCTCATGTGAGAGACCTGGAGTACCTGAGAGTCACATTTTCTTATGCCAAGAAAAGAAAAAAAATCTCGAAATTGCTAGTATCTTGATCATTCATAAAAGGGCCCTTGTGGTTGTCACAAGGACTGTTGAGTTCATCGTTATTTCGGAAATTGTGGACTTTGTTTGGTAGTGGAACATGACTTCTTTATAGCATATGTCATATTTTAGTGTTTGAAAGAGTTAAACTTTGAGGGGAAAAGGAATAAAAGAGTAAATAAGGAAAACGAAAAGGAAATTATACCAAAAACAGCGCTATTTAATTTTTCTGAGTCATGCAAAGTAAGGAAGTAAGATCCTCTTGACATGGTGCAAATACCACTCATTTTTTCTTTGTTGTGATTGAAAATTTCAATCTAGATGCTTACGTTTATATGTGGCTATTATTCACTAATTGCTACTGAAATTTGATGGGCAGATTGCTATTGCGTTTCCTTATCGGCGGAAGGGAGTTCTAGTAAATTGCAAGTATCGGAATCTCTGCAAGAAGTTTTCACAGGTTCTTGTTATAAACACTTTTTGATACTTAAAAGAAATGATTAACATGATAGAGTTAAACCCTTGAATCAACCACCGAATGGCTGAATGTGTCTCAGGATCTCATTTGCTGAGAAGTGACCTGATGTAAAATAAATCCATTTGAATAGTACCAAATATTTGTTGCAGCCATCATATGATGATGCCACTATACATGTAGATGGATGGCCCCTTCAGTGCCAATTGTATGCAGTATAAATATATAATATTTTGTTTCTAATAGAAAAGAAAAAAGAAGAAACAAATGAATGATGCCACGTATCCATGCAGTTCATCTTTTGGCAATGGCAATCTAATTAGGACTATCACATAGGAGAGTTATTTGTCAAACTGTCAGTAATGTTGTCTGATTTTGATGTGTGCTGATTTATAACTAAGTTTTTGATTGAACCTTTTTGACAGATTGTGGACTTCTTATATGGATTCATCCAGTGCTTTTAGACATTAATTGCTTGATTCCTTTCGCATTTCCTTATAATGGTTTTCTGCTTTGAGTTTTGAAGTAGAAGTAGAACTTAAAAACACCATTCCTTTGATCTCCTTCTATCCTGTTTTTTATTTCAGGAAAGGGATACTGAAAAGATATTATACGGCTTGGATGACATTGAGGAAGCAGGCGATATAATCATTGTGAGTCTCCCATTATCTCACATTTTGTCTAAAGTTCTGTCACAATGATGAGTTCACTTTGTACTTACTAATTTGATGTTTAATTGTAGGTTGAAGGAGAAATAGACAAGCTCTCAATGGAAGAAGCTGGGTTTCGTAATTGTGTGAGTGTCCCTGATGGAGCGCCACCATCAGTATCTGCAAAGGAATTACCAGATGAAGCGCAGGTTTTTGTCAAACCTTAAAAATCTTGTCCCATGCCCATAGTATTGGTTTTCCTTTCTCTTCTTTTGTCTCATAAATTGTGTCTTCTTGAATGTTTTACAGAGGATGGTCTTTCAACAAAAAAATCATCAATATGATAGAATAAATCTCTGAATAGATTTATTGTTGCCTAAGATACATGCAAAAGCATGCATGTGGTCACCCATATGTGTGGGAACATATTGATAGATGTAGGAGTATATGCATGTCAACCTAGAATACAAATTTTTACTTAGATAGCATCTGGAGATCATCTTTTTTGAACTAAAATGTGAAACATATTACTATAAATGAAATCAAGACCAAGGCGACCAAAGACATGTTCCTTGACAAATGGAAAGTTTTCTGGGCATCTCTGGACTGGTCGAATTGTAAAACTAACAGTGTAAAATTGTCAGAACTGTACTTAACTTTGATGGACTTAAAATTCCCAATAGAGGTAGGATTAATAGCATATTTAGGAAAGTGTTTGCCAAAAAATAGAGTGATTTTTGAAAACCATAAATGAAGGTGTTGCTGGCTTATGTTTTTACTGCTTATTTTCAGTAAATAAAGTGATAACAGAAACAAGAGGATGAGTTCAGCCGAAGCAAGCTTGGTCATGTTCAGGCTGGACATGTTAAGCTTGGCTGGGTCAAATTTCATAAATACTTGAGCTTGGCTCGAGGTTGTGAAGAACTTGGTTGAGCTGGAATGCTTGAGTGGGCTTGACAGCATCAATAGCTTTAGGTGGCTGCTCAAGCTTGGGTGTTTTTGGGCCTGCCGAGCTTCCAAGTCTATGAGTCTACTTTGGGCCCATTGAAATGTGGTATACTAATGGGACATAAATTTACCAAGGACACAAAACCAAGCCCATGCAGACACATGGTTCTTATTGGAGACTGCAGACAGTTGGATGCAGAGACTTCTGTAAGCACCAAGTTTTTAGCACCCTGTATCTCATATTTGCTAGAACTGAAAGGAAGATTTTTTTTTTTTTCGTATTTTGTGGATGTTGTCTTATAGTGAATAATGTTATCAAGTTTTTAGATAGAGAATCATAAAAAATTTTAATTTGATTCTTCATTGATAAGCTCCAAGAGGAGCGTATAGTTAAAGTGAATTGCTTGAGCTTGAAATTGAATTTTGGATTGCCATCTCCAAATGGTGGGACAAGTTATATTGGAATGGATTGATGACAGGTCAATGCATACTTTGCAATCCCATTGATTAGAGGAGCGTATTAGAAGTCTACCATATGTATGTTAGAGTTGTAGAAAATGTACGATTTGATGTTATTGCTAGTGAAAGAGCAAGCAAAGGACTCTGTTAGAGGCAGAGACTTCTATTAGCATTATCTCATCTTAATTGATTTAAAGCTTAACTTATCTACCGGCAAGTGAGGAAAGAAAGCCTCCTTTATCTCCAAGGATTAAAGAAGGTAAAAGAAAAATTGTGGTATGTGTATATTTAAAGACACACAGATATACATGCATATATATATATATTTATATTGTACATATATTATAAATGTATGTACATATATTATACACTGACATATGTATGTGTAAGGCCCTAAGCTTTTGCCACATAACTTTGAAGTAAACAAGATTAATATATAGCATAGTCGACTGAGTTTTTTTTTCTTAGTTTTTTCTTATAAATATAGTTGATGCACAAGGTGCATGTGAATCAACATTGAAGAGTATGTACGGAGAGCAGTTGTACAGAGAAAGGGTGGTGCCTTATGCCATTAGGATAGGGAGGAAAATATTTGAATTTGACGAAGGGGGAGATGGCAGAGATCTACGGATTACAGAGCAAAACAAAGGTAAGCGGATCTGATGATACCTTAATGAAGGAGATATGAGATGGTTTTTGGCTATCCATGGATAGTCTATTGGTGGTCGAGAGAGAAACAAGACGTATGAAAAAAAGGAGTGAGTGTAGTAGAATTTTGTTGGCAATATTACAGAGGCTGGAAAGAAAACCTGGAGTTTACTACTTATGCTATATTTGGACAAATGTGATCTGTTGTGGAGTGCTAAGGGCACAATATAAGTACAAGTAAAAGTGAATTGTGAATATCAATGGTGCTGCATTCTCATCATTGAGTAGTAGTATTATTTGGCTTTCTTTTGTTTTGAAAATCTTGGTCTAATTCATTTTCTGTGTGTTTTGTAAAGCTAGGACACGAAGTATCAGTATCTCTGGAACTGCAGAGAGTACCTAAAGAAGGTAGATAAATTTGTTATTTGAATTATAATTTATCATTTTGGGAGTAAGAACACTCAAGATGTTATTGATAGGCATCTCGCATTATACTTGCCACTGATGGGGATCTTCCTGGTCAAGCCTTAGCTGAGGAACTTGCACGCCGCCTTGGGAGAGAAAGGTTTATATAGTACTGGTTCATTTTTCTCCCTGAAAGCAATCATCTTTCGTATTTTATTTTTGTTTTATTTTTCAGATGGTATCCGAAGTAGGATTTCTAATGTACAAAAGAGTTACTGGTTTTACTTTGAATGCAGATGCTGGCGGGTCACATGGCCAAAGAAAAGTGAGGTTACTCAGTTCAAAGATGCAAATGAGGTCAGATATGGCATCTTCCTATAATTATGACTTGTCTTGATCACAGATAGATTATTTTTTTGTCAGAAAAAAATTAGTATTATATTAACTATAAGGCACCAAGGGGATGTCACCCATATGCAAAAAGTGAGTTAAATCCTATCTAGAAGTGAGGACATCTATGAACCCGACAAGGCCTTCCTCATTTACAAAAGAATCCCCTGTTACCTATAATTTAACTATATGAATACATCTATTCTTCAACACAGTAAGGATGTTTCCACTCCTTTAAAAGCCCTATTGTTTCTCTCTCCCAATAATAACCAAAACGTGAGAAGCGAAATCATTTCAGTAGCTTTCTTGTTCACACCAGCAGCCCTTATACATCTGCACGCCCTCAGTTCTACTGCCACCGACCCCAACACGCCGAAGCTTGCCTAATAAAGCTAGTGTACTCTCCCAAATTTATCACGTATACCAGAGCATTGCATGATTAATAGTTTCTGCTCGTTCTTTGCGTAAGAAACAGCTATTTGGAAGAACGCATCTCCTTTTCTGAAGATTGTCAATGGTTAGAAGTTTACCCCAAGCAGCCTTCCAGGGGAGCTCCAACCCTCCAAATTAGTTTCCAAAGTATTTGATCCATCGCTTCTCCTTCTTGGATAGCAACAATTTTCTTAAAAGGCTTGACCAAAAATTTTCCTTCTTTATCTTCATTGTTCAAATTTGGTTTAATGTTGTAGATATGCTCTAAAAACTGCCTTGTCAACCCCTTTTTCCCAATCCTGCACATTCCTTCTAATTACAATCTCCCATATCACTTCTCCCTCATGTGGAGATTGGTACTCACTCACCCAAGCTTCTTTGTTACAAACAAGTTTATATATGTTATCTCCCTAAGCTGTTTATCACCACACCACAAATCATGTCAAAATTTAATATTGTTACCCAACCTAATTTTGAACCTCACATATAGTTTGACCATGTCCCATCCTTTCCTTACAGCTTTTCATACCCTAGCTCCATAACTTTCCCTCCCCGTAACCCCCTCCCTTTCATCACTTCATATTTTGCTACCACCACATTCCTTCATAGGCTTCCTTTTTCCTTCATGAATCTTCATAACCATTTACCTAGGAGAGTCTTATTAAACAAATCAAAAGGTTTGATTCCCAGACCCCTATTCATTACTGGTTGCCTCACAATCTCCCATTTAACAAGATGTTACTTGAACTTATCTTTTAAGGTTCCCCATAGGAATCATCTTTGCACTTGTTTCAACTTCTTTGCTATCATCATAAGTAAAAGAAACAAAGACATGTAATAAACTGGAAGATTTAAGAGAGTGTTTCTAATTAGTGTTAGTTTTACCCCCTTAGAAAGGTATCTACTTTTCCATCTTGTTAGCCTTTTTTGAAATCTCTCAACTCTCGGATTCTCCAACTTCGATTCTTTAATTTTAGCTCTTAGGGGTAGCCCTAGGTATTTCATTGGAAGACTCCCCAAATTGCATCCCAACACCTTAGCAAGTCTTTCCCCATCTACTCCATCACCAAGTGAGATAAGTTCGCTCTTCCTCAAATTATCCTTCAAACAAAACATTCCTCAAGTTGATCAATCGATCTTCCTCAAATTAACCTTCACAGATAGATTATTAGTTAATATTGTTTGTGAAGCATGGCGTTATATCTAGTTATGTTTACTGTTGTGACTGCTCCATCTGTTTTCCTGAGATTGCCATAATTCATATTCTTGCAGTTGTAAAATTATGTTGAATGGCTGGAGAAGTTTTTTGAAGGAGGAGCTGGTTCCTCTTAATGTTGTGTTGTTGCATGTGTATCAAAGTGGACCCTGCAAATATGTTTCTCTTGTTTGATTGGCATTGTACTTCTACTTACTGAGGCATATGTTATACATGATTAATGATGAAATGGATACATGAGCTGGCTTGTTTATGCAGAAGTCTATGCATATGATGCTGCCTTTTGTACCTTGATTTTCAAAAGAGTCCTCCATTGGGCAGTACCACATTGTTTTTTCCAAGTCATTTTTTGGAGAGATTGTAGTGACATTAGTCAATTTCAAAAAAAAAAATGCGTATAGGTACTTATGTATTTGGGACCTGATGCACTGAAAGAAGTAATTGAGAATGCTGAGTTATACCCTATACGTGGATTATTCAGCTTCACAAATTACTTTGATGAAATTGATGCATATTATCATCGGACTCATGGATATGAATTTGGGGTCTCAACCGGATGGAAGAGTCTAAATGAGTTATATAATGTAAGTGTTCCTTAACTTATTTCTTTCTTCAATTGTTTGCCTTCTTCTTTCCTTATGATGTATGTTAAATTTATTCATCTTTTTGAAATATTGAGTGATTTTAGTTGTAAACAGGACAATGAGACGCAGATTAGCTAGTAGCAATGTACTAGGATTATCAGGCTTATGGGTTTTTAACCCACTCTCCTTTAAAGCAAGCGATCATTATGTTGTTGAATGTTACATGCATATAGTATTTCACTGTGTTTCTCATATTGAATCATATAGTTGTAATCTGCATTTCTCCTGAAATTCCATTATTCTATGCTGAAATGGCTTTCAGGAGGTGATTTGTGTCTCTAAGCAAAAATCATGTGATTCTACCACCTATACATGTATCCACCAGTCAAAAGAAGAAATAACCAAAAAAGATAGAAAAGAAAGATTACCTTGTGTTTTGGAGAAGTTATCAGAGTATTATCTGTTAGTATTCAGTTTGATCTAATCTCTGATTTGATTTCAATGTAGGGGCTTCTCCATTACTTCTAGCTTCATACAGTCTTTTGCTAGTCTTGTTCCAAATTGTGTAACTTCTTCATTGTATAACAGTAACAAGGCAATGACGAACTTGTTTTACATCCTTTCCTGATTTGCATTTTTTATATGTGCAATATAAAATTGATTTTCTTTTTCAGATTTTCTAACTTCCTCTGACAAATAGTTTGCAATTATGAAAAATTTATCTTGAGTTTCTATTGTGGCATTGCAATGTCTAATAAAATAGTGAATGACAATGTTAAATGTAAGCTTACTCGTTCATCCCAAGTCTTCTCCGTTTCCAGGATAGTGGATTTCTTTACTGTTTTACGCAGCATGTAATTCCATGTTCTATGTAGTAAGATGGTTCAGAACTTTTGGTTCTGTATTATCTTGTTCATTCTTTTTCTTATTTCACTATGGAAGGGGTACCCAGTGGGGAGAGCTGCTAGCTCAATCACTTCTTGGGTAATGTTGCCATAAATTTACAATTTAATGTTCTTAGATTTTTAGCTGGTAATGTGAATGAGCACGCACAGGAAAAAAGCATGCAGTTATCTTAGAAATTCTGCATAAGCTATGGAGGCTTGAAATATTTCAAATAGAAGGATTATGTAATCTGCTTGAAGATACAAGATTGACTAATGAAAATACATTTTTCCTTTCCTCACATTAGGTTGTCCCAGGGGAGTTGACAATAGTGACAGGGGTTCCCAACTCTGGAAAGAGTGAGTGGATTGATGCTCTACTATGCAATATTAATGAAAGTGTTGGTTGGAAATTTGCACTCTGCTCAATGGAGAACAAGGTCAACTACTTCATAAATTGTTAAATTTTGTACTTGTTTGATATGTGTTGCTTACTGATATTAAATTGCTAGTGTGTCAAATTGATGATGAAGTCACTGGAGACTGAACTTGTTGCATTGAAGGAGGCAGTTTTGTGACACTCAAGTGAAATTTGATAATCTTTGTTTCAAAATTGTATTGGTGGGTTTTTAGAAGCCAGTTCTTGAGCATTATCTGAATCAGTAATCTCTCTAAAGATTTTTCTTGTAGGCATCATCTCTCTCAATAAGTTTGTGGCTCTCGCAATAAGCAGTCTTCATCTCTCTTCTTTCTCTATGATATGTAAAGACTTTTTTTTTTTTCAAGGATTTTAACTCCTGAATGAATCACTGTCAACTCTGACTCCATGTTAACTTTGAGCTCCAAGTAAATAAACCCTAATGCTCTTAAAAAGGTCTAAACATGAGTTTCAAAAGAAATTGCAAATATTAAGGGTTTCCTTTGCTTGCAAGCATGGATGTTGTTCAGGAAGAGATAGGGTAGCATCTTTTGTGACATGGCACATTAACCGTTAGAGTACCTCATGTATTGTTCTTGAAACTTGCTGCAATATGTTCATATCAATTTTCTCATATGCTGATTAATAGGTCAGGGAGCATGCAAGAAAACTGCTGGAGAAACACATAAAGAAGCCCTTCTTTGATGCAAGGTGAGTTTGGGGTGACATCCTCACTTTTTGCTTCATGCATTGTCTTTTTTACCATTTTAATTCCCTATTATCTGTGGATCTGTTTCCCTTTTTTAATAAAAAAATAAAATCTATTTTTTTTTTATTTTGCTCTGGTCAAAGTGAAACTTCATATCTTGAAACACTAAACATTTCTGCTGCATGGGTTGTTGAATAATTAATTAAATTATCATAGAAGCAAAGATTTATAAGTTTCATGCTTCTGCTGCTTGGGTTGCTGAGTAATTCATTGAATTATGATAGAAGCAAAGATTTTAAGGTCTCTCTTTGTCTTTCTTGTTCGTTTTCTTTTTCCTTTTTGGTGGGGGCTGGGAGGTTAGGTGGGTTACCCATGTGATGCTGTGCACTTGCTGTTTCCTTGGGGAAAACCATTATAGGTAAATGGAACCAGTGTAGGACAAGGAGGTGATGTAAAATAGTGAGAAGGTGAAGAATAAGGGGAAGAGAGGGAGGTGTAGATTCAGAGGAGAAGAATAGATACATATAGAGAAGAGAGGGAGAAACAGAATCTGGGAGAGCAAGAAACATAAATGGAGATGACAAGAGTGAAGTGGAACAGAATAGAAAAGAACAGGGAGATGGAAAATAGACAAGGACTGCGAAGGAAATATAAATTTTTAACTTGGTTTTAATATAGCTCATTTAAGTAATTTTCTAATCCTAAAATCCCAAACTATTCTTTCTTGTTTGGGTCCTTTTTCTGGTACTTTACCCAGCTTTTTGATGATGGATGAACAGTGAAACATAATATCCTGTACTACAAACATACGGTAAACTTGATGTTCGATGTTTGTGCAATTCTTCTTAGATGCCAACATGCTCTTGCTGCATAATTTTGTTGATTATAGTTTGGTGGTCATATTATGCATTGCTGATTCTTTATTCTGACGTACAACTGTTTTTTTTTTTTTCCCTTTTGGTGGATGGTAATTATTTATGGAACTGCATAGTCAAAGAATAATCTCTATGCATGAAATCCTTTAACTGTGACTTTTAAGTTTCAAAGTTCTATGTGGTTCAGTTGGTTGTTTGAAGTATACTTCTGTAAGTTCTTTGACTTCTAGTTCCATTTTTCAATTCCTCTTCTCTTCAAGAAATTGATTTTACTGAATTTTGTAAGCATAAACATGCGTATTCTCCCTTCTCCCAGCTATTGTCATGAAAGCTCGGTTGGACAAAAGGTTGAAAGGATGAACGAAGAGGAGTTTGAGCAGGGAAAACAATGGTTGAGTGATACATTTTATCTCATAAGGTGAGTTTGATGCTTGAGGTTCATAGTGGATATTTAGGCATTAACTGTTAAATCATGCTGATGGAAGATTTTCATTGTTTGTTTCAATTAATGTTTAGATTATGTCTGAGTCTGTCCTTGAGTGCCAAAATTAGTGTCTGTTGATGTTTAGGAATTACACTTTCTTCCTTCTGCCTCAAAAGGAGGTGTCTAGGATCACATAGGCCATGCTTTAATTGCTTCTGCATCTGGTTAAAGGTTCAGTCAGAGGGAACAGTTATTTAACTCCTTCCGTTCCCTCATCTGTTGATGCGTCAGGAATACTCTGAGATCACAATATACTTTGTATCCTTAAAAGTGTCAGTTTCTTGGAGAAATAAAAGGGCCATCTCCTTAAGAGTTAGACCAACCATCATATTTGTGTGAGGTAAAAGTGCCTATGTGTATACTACTAATGGCCAGTAGTAAAGTCACAATGCAGTGTTTTCATAAGTCTCATTTATAAGTAAAGTGCAGCATAGTGAGATGGCAGAAAACTTTAATGTACCATGAAACTGTAAGTTTGTCATGATGAAACAATTGGGAGGTGATGCTAGACAGAGATAAACAGGACAAAAGGAGAAAAAAAAGGCAAACATGCAGTAATCAATTGTGCAGCACCGCCAGCATTACTGTTCCATGATCAGGTCAGGTGTATAGTAATTTGCTAGGTGAGTGGAACTGAAAATGAAGACTGCTGCTTCTAGTGGGAAGAAGTCTTTCCGAAAATTATGGGAATGTATATTTTGGATTTTAAGGAGCTAACGGAAAAAAAAAAAAAAAAAACCTTCTCAGCTAATGGTAAAAAAAAAAAAAAAAACCTACTCTGCTAATTAAAAAAGAAAAAAAAACCTTCTCCACAACTTATTTTCAATAAACTGACCTTTTTTTTTTGTATTTACTCCAATTTTATACAGGTTACACTAACCACACCCTTATTTTGTTCGTACACATGATTAAAATGTTCCCTTACCTTTCAAATAAGGGCAAAAGGTCTCCCGCCATATTTAGCTAATCTTGGTCACTAGATTTCATATAAGTTGTCATATAAATGGAAATAGAGTTTCATATGACTTGAACTGGTAAGTATATTGCTCTTTCTATTCGTTAAAAATTGAAAGACTGAACTTGTGTGTGTTGTGTAGTGTCTACAATCTGGAGTTTGATTTGTTGCCTCTGATCAGGTCAATGGTGTTAACTTTCAGTTTTCTTCAAGTTGTTGCCTTTTCATACTCTTTTTACTTGTACAACAGGTGTGAAGATGACTCCCTCCCAAATATTAAATGGCTTCTAGATCTTGCAAGATGTGCAGTTCTAAGGCATGGGGTGCGTGGACTTGTAATTGATCCTTACAATGAGCTTGATCATCAACGTCATCATAACCAGTAAGTCTTAGTATATCTTATCAATGTTTTCTTTCTGTTATTTCTGTTTAAATTATTTTGTTCAATAGCAGGTATTTAACGAGACTCTTTGAGGGCTCTTAATGATCTCTTGCCAGTGATAACCCCATGATTATATAATGGATTAGAACATAACTGGTTTTGCTGGCTTCATGTTTCAAGAGCTGCCTTTGTTAATGTTCCCAATTTTTTTTTTTTTTTTTAAAAAGGAAGTTCAAGAACTGCCTTATTACTATCATAGTAACAGGGTAAAAAATCAAACTTTCTTGGGTGCTTTTGGTTTTCTCATGGAGTACCCATGTTGACACGATATATTTTGTAAATGAGTTTCAAATTAGATATTGCAAAATGATTGAGGAACTTGGAGAATCCTTACATGCTAATGGTCTTTTTAGTTTTAGGCTTCCATGCGCACAAAGCTTATTTATGCTGGTTATTCTTTGCCAATGCGGTTCTGAAAAGGTGCACTTTTTTTTCATTATGATAAATTGTGCATTGTGGGTTCCTATCTTCTTTCTTCTGTTTCTATTTGAAGGTAGTGGATCTTTCTATGCTTGTAATCTTTAATGTAATTCTAGATTTTCAACATAAAGTTCATTTGTAATAGGACCGAGACGGAGTATGTGAGTCAGATGCTTACAAAGGTCAAGAGGTTTGCTCAACATCACTCTTGCCATGTTTGGTTTGTTGCACATCCCAGACAGGTTAGCCTTTATGATCTCATGCTGGTTGCTTACTATATCTACTTCATTCTGATTTTGTTCCTTGTGTACCAGTTGCATGATTGGTCTGGAGGGCCTCCTAATCTCTATGATATAAGTGGAAGTGCACATTTTATAAACAAATGTGACAACGGGATAGTTATTCATCGAAATCGTGATCCAAAGGCAGGGCCTATTGATCAAGTCCAGGTGGCTATTATCTCTAGATGAATGTATATGTAATTTTTTTATGGCTTTTGTTTTTATCATTCTTTTAGTTGAGGATGCTGTTTGCAAATTTCGAAACTTCTATATGCAGGTTTTTGTACGTAAAGTACGGAATAAGGTTGCCGGAACAATTGGTGATGCCTTCTTGTCTTATGATAGGTATGTTTTGTTTAACATCAAGATCAAGAAATAAAGCTCTCAACGTAAACAACTTATGAGGAAGTAGAATTTTACTGCTAAGACTACTCTTTAGCTAAGATACCCCTAGCTGATCTCTGTTTCAATTTGCCAATTATAGTCCCCTGATTCTGGAAGTTTCAGCAGAAGCATTTTCCTTGATAAAATGTGAACCCATGGAATGAAATTCTAAGCTATGTCCTATCTTTGGTTCATTGTCCTCTTTTTGTTTTGTCTTTTTCTCATGATATTTATTATGAATTTATTAGGGTGCCTTGGACTGGTAATCTTTTTATATTCCTTACCTGGTTCTGTTATCATGGGTTTATCAATCTCTGGTTCTGACCTTTTAGGAGCCAAATACAAGTCAGCTTCTGCATGTTCTTGCAACCCATCATAATGATTCCAGTTATATAATTTGTTGTGTTTCTAGTCAGTTATCCAATTTATGTCTTGAAGCGCCAAAATGGCTTCAGGCCTCCAAAAATAATCTTCATCTTGTTTTCAACTGAAGTAACATCTCATCCCCCTTCTTGGTCCTGCTGGCATCTCAGTTCATAGCAGTTTTTCACACCAAATTATTGTTAGAATGCACCTAGTTCTATTTTCTGGAGCTGCAACCATGTGCAGAGGTTTTTGAAGTCAATTGGCTATGTAAAACAATGGTAGGACTTCCAAAGTTACCTGAGGTGCTGAACCATTGACCTATTTAAGTATAACAAGCAAGTTTTAATTTGATTTTATTCCTGGGATCCATTCGTGAGAATCTGTTTTCCAGTGGCATGCTGCCACTGGAAGCATGTATCACTTCCAAAGGTGGCATTTCTTCTTCTTCTCTAGCATAGCTGTCAAGGAATTTGAAGAAAAGTCTGTTCCCAGTGGAAAGGAAACCTTCCCCATTTTCCTTGAAAGCCATGATGGTGATGTCTGACCATCACAGTGGGGGGCTTTGTTTCCATAAATAGTTTGGTACACATTACCTTCTCATGTAGATTTCCTTCTCAGTGAGAGTAACTTGGTCATATATGGTTTTACAAGGAATGGGATAGGAAACTTAAGTTGTACGGTTTCTTTATTTCATATTTAGTATTCGTCCACAATATTTATTACGTTGTTTACGCAGCCACCAGTCCAACCTTTACCTCAGAGTATATCTCTCTCTCTTTGTCATGCTACAATTAATGGGAAAGCTGTTGATCTTGGGTTCTCCCGTGAAATTTGCAGGGCAACTGGTATATTCAGGGACATTGATCAATCGTAAATGACGTAAAATATTATGCATCTATGTGATGTGATAGCAAAGGCAGACTGTACAGTCGGATTTACCAGCATCCAGCTTCATTTGCCGATTCAAATTGGGATGCCGAGCTACAGTGCATCAAGTGTTTCAGGGTTTCCTTGTGAGGAGATGATGCTCATTGTTGTGTGTAAATTTTGTCTAGTTTTTGGTTGTAACGACCTTTTTAGTGCAAAGAAACCAGAAATCTTGAAAACATAAGCTGAGTCAGCTATTTTACGGCCAGTATTCTGTTTAAGTTGTGTAACATTTGTTATCAAGTTCCAAATCTGCTGTTAGATTTAGAATCCGATTAGTAATATATTAAGAGGGTATTGTAAATTAATTTAAAAGGCTGGTTTTCGTGTACTTATTTGTCGGTGTGTGTTTCTCTTTCATATTGGTTATGGCGGAGATATGGAGCAGATTTTGTTGATTGGAACACAGCAATAACATAGATTTTGTGGGAAGAATGCAGATATGTAGCACATGGAGGTGAAAGCTGGCCAGCTATTCATCAAGATGCCAACTCCCAAGCAAATGTGACATTGATTCTGTGCCGAAATCTGCGGCCTCTGCCTGCCCATACAAACATGTACTGCTTTGCTGTCAAGAAGAGCAACTGCTGGTGCAGCTGCTGCTCTGGAGACCATGGATTAAGGTCAGCCATTTGACAACATGCTTTCCCATTAGCTTTTAATATCTGAAATTACAAATTTAATAAGTTGATAACCAGATTGGAAATGGGTTTCTGGCTTTTTGCTTTTCTGTCTTTTCTGTTTTTCTTTCTTGTCAGATTGGAAGCATAGAGAAACTATTATGGCTTTTATTTAACCTTTTGAGTCAACAAATGCCACAATTTGCTGGCCAACAGTAAATCCAAAGCACCCTTCTTTTTCAATGTTATGTTTTGTGTTTACAAATTATTATATGAAAGATAACTTTGGGAAAATTCTATGACAGACCCATTAGATAAATATGTAAATTTAATAGTAAATCAGTGATCTTTTTTGTTATTTAGTAATTAATAGTTTATGTTTGATATCTTAATCTTCTTTTAATTACTCAAGAAGGAAAGGTCTTTCTAATTTTTTAACCTCTCACGGAAATTTTTCTCAAGTACTATTAAACTAAAAATAACTCAATTTTATAAAACGATCGATAATTCATTTCTTGTTTTTTTTTTTTTTTGACACGTTCACCTTACACCAAAGGGGTTTAAATTAAAAAAAAAAAGAAGTGGGTTTTGATTGTTGTGGTGATTTGTAGTAATGGTAACGTTCTATTTTGGGGTTTCAATACCTATGTAAACAAAAAGAATATAATGTAGTAGATGCTCTCAGATCACAGTAGCCTTATTATTACTGTATTCTCTGCCTTACGACAAGAGTTACGGTTTTATCACTAACTTAATCTAATAGACTATGCTTGAGTAATGATTATGGTTTTTCAAACCAAGAAACAGAACTCAGCTGTGATCAGTTGTATCATTTACTTGGTGGGCTCAATGCTATCCTGGTTTTGATTGGTGCATCAGCAACATCACTAGCAGTTCTATGAGATCTGAGGTCCTTTTCTTCTGTGGGGCCCATAACGATGCTTTCCATGCCTGGCATTGCTGGCCTCCAGGCTAGCAAAACTCTCGGGGAAAGAATTCCAACGGCTCCTCCTCTGCGGTGGCTCCAGATAAGTTACCGTTTGTGGGTCCCTTTTTCACTCCTTCCAAATATATATCCGTTACGCAACTCTTGTTTTCTCTCAAACCGAACGAGGGAGACGAGAGAAAATCATTAGACTTCGGAGTCAGGTGAAGTCTCCAGCGAAGACACTTGAGGTGGGTTTTCTCTGTTTTCTCTCATTCTGTTTTTGAAATTGAAAAAGGGCTTTGTTTGTTCTTGCAACAAGGATGACTGCTGAGGTTAAGGTTGAAGAAAATCAGATGGCTGAGGAGGTTGTTGTTCCTCAAGAAGAGCCTAAGAAGGCTGTAGGAGAGCCCGTGAAAGTTGCTGATGGAGAAGGCGAAGTGACGAAGGTGGAGGACTCCAAGCCCAAAACAGTCGAGAAGAGCTCCTCCTTCAAGGAAGAGAGTAACTTCTTCTCTGATCTTAAAGAGTTCGAGAGAAAGGCTCTGGTTGAGCTGAAGTCGAAGCTCGAAGAAGCTATTCTTGGAAACAGTCTGCTCAAGAAGGAAAAGGCCAAAAAGAAGGAAAAACCAACTGGTGAGAATGAAGAGAAGGAAAAAGCAGCAATAAAAGAGGGAGAGAAGGAGAAGGATGTAAAAGAAGTTGAAGAGGGCCAAGAAGAGGTTAAGCAGGAGGAAGAAAGGAAGCAAGAATCCGAGGAAGAGAAGAAACCTGAAGCCGATAAGGAAGAAAATACTGAAGAGATAGGTAAGGATATTACCCTCTGGGGAGTACCTCTTTTGCCTAGCAAGGGCGCAGAGAGTGCTGATGTGGTCCTATTGAAGTTTCTGAGAGCTAGAGAGTTCAAGGTCAATGATGCCTTTGAGATGCTGAAGAAGACCCTTCAATGGAGGAAGGAGATGAACATCGAGTCAGTTGTGCACGAGGACTTCGGGCCAGATCTAAGCTCAGCTGCCTACATGAATGGCGTTGATCGTGAAGGCCATCCTGTTTGTTATAACATTTATGGGGTGTTTGATAATGAGGCGCTTTACCAGAAGACCTTTGGGACTGAGGAGAAGCGTGAGAAGTTCTTGAGATGGAGGTTTCAGTTGATGGAGAAGGGTATCGAGAAGCTTGATTTGAGGCCTAGTGGTGTCACTTCTCTGCTTCAAATCAATGATCTTAAGAATTCTCCAGGACCCACTAAGAAGGAGCTAAGGATCGCCATGAAGCAAGCTGTTGCTGCTTTTCAGGACAATTATCCAGAATTTGTTGCAAGAAATGTGAGTTTCTTTAATTCTTTTTTCTCAAATCTTTGAAGCTCTCCAGACATATGCTATGTTCTGTTTCTTGCTGGATTGATGTGATCCTTGTGATTTTGATTGCAGATATTTATAAACGTTCCATTCTGGTACTATGCTCTCAATGCCCTGTTTTCCCCTTTCTTAACACAAAGAACTAAGAGTAAATTTGTTGTTACTCGGCCTGGCAAGGTCACTGAGACTCTTCTCAAGTAAGTAATTTCTACTTTGATACCAATGAAAAAATTTTCAATTTGGACTAAATTGAAAGCTGAAAACTTGAACTTGGCCCTTGACTTCAGGTACATTCCAGCTGAAGAGGTCCCTGTCCAATATGGTGGCTTCAAGAGGGAGAATGATTATGAATTCTCCGCGGAAGATGGTTCAGTATCTGAACTTATCATCAAGGCTGGATCCACCGAAACCATTGAGATCCCTGCTAATGAGGTACCAAAAATACTATTTTTCACGCTTGTTTATGTAGGCAAACTGTGGTTCCTAGGAACAAATGAAGAAAATGAAAGGAAGTACCTGTAAAGTTACTAATTTTATTGTCTAATGGTGACAGATTGGAACCACGTTGGTCTGGGACCTCACTGTTTTGGGTTGGGAAGTGAATTACAAGGAGGAATTTGTGCCAACTGATGAGGGATCTTACACCATCATTGTCCAAAAGGGGAAGAAGATGAGCTCCAATGAAGGACCAGTTCGCAACACTTTCACTAACAATGAAGCTGGTAAAGTTGTCCTCACTATACAGAACAGCTCAGGCAAGAAGAAGAGAGTTCTGCACAGGCAAAAGACTAAGAAAGGCTGCTCCTTCTGAGACTCCGGGAACTTTCATCTTCTGCTTGTGTATTTTTTTTGTGTTAGTTCCCATAGACATCTCTACCATTTTTTTGCTTATTTCTTGTTACATTCTTTTCGAGTTGGAAACACAGAGTGGGGGGGATAGTGATACAGAAACTTCATTCTTTTCGCTGGATTGTTTAGGATTCAGTGACTGATTCATTTGTTACGGTCTTTTTGCTTTGTGGGTTTTCCTTCTTGCAGGATTTTGTGAGAGTTAAAGATTGGTTTCTGATTCTAAAAAATTCATTATTTCAGTTTGATTTATTTCATTTGTCTGTCTGGCTTTTGTTAAATGAGGAATGAGATGGGAATGAGATTATGAATGTTCATAAACATGCCTAGAAAGAGATGAATGTGTTTGCTTTACACTTCTCAATGCAAGATTCAATTAATGTATAATCCACATTTACTTAGTTATTTGTATTTGACTGAAATTTTATTTGGGTTTTCTACCAAGTTAGATCATTTGGGGAGAGTTCTAATGTTTACGGATAATGAGTCTTGAGATTCATACATAATAGGAGACGCACATTTTCTTCCTGTGCCATATCATTCCAGTCTTTACTATCTAATTATTTATTTTTGCTGCTTATTATTGTTATTACTAAAGTGAATATAAAAGTTGTATTATGTTACTCCTTAATTTGAAATTATGGTGTAAATCCAAGAGTTACAAACAAAGCAATCACGGAAGCAATAATAAGGAACACAAGCTTTCCTTCCAGCCCACAACAATGGCAGAAATTCTCACTAGGAAATCAGAGAAAAATACCAGAGCGCCTAGTGCCTATACATATTTTTTCAAGGTTTTGGCTTGTGCATTGTGTCGCATTAATTGATACTCAACAAGTAACTAACTTCCATAACTGAATTTACAACAAGATCATTCAAGTCAAGATGTTTGAATTTTTAGTGAAGCAAACCAGACACCTCTGCTAACTTGAATGTTGCCAATTCTAAAGCTTGATTGGGCTAGCTTGTTGGTACTGGTTTTGTCAAGATGTTTGCGGGATAGTTTTCTGTTGCAATTTTCTTCAGCAAAACTCTCTTGTCCGAAATGATATCTCTGACAAGATAAAATTTCACGTCAAAATGAACTGCAACAACACATTTCAAAACTCCCAACTCACTCGAGATTCCCTTCAATCCAATGGCTTCCCAACAACTTCTATGAGAGCAATACATTTAGCCTGTGTTTTTGACAAAGCTATTATATGTTGAAGGATTGATTTCTAACTTACTGTGTTTCCTCCAACAAATACATTGTCTGTAGGAGATCTTCGTTTATCTAGATCTCAATCATGATCTGAATTTGCCTAACCCATTATTCCCTGTTTTTTTGATGTTACACTCTTGTGCAACAAACCATAATTTCAAATGCCTCTCATGTACATCAAAAGCCATTTTACAGCTGCCCAATGTGATCTGTCTGTGTTACTCATGAACCTACTCATTAACTAGTTTCATAAGCTAAATCTGGGTGTGTACTGATCATGATGTAAGCGGTACTGCCTACTACACTTGAATAGGGTACAGACTTCATGTACTCTTGCTCTTCCAATGGAATAGGATCCAATGACTTCATCAACTTAAAATGATTTACAATAGCTAGGTTTAGAAACTGGGTTTTGAATGGTTCATCCCCAGTGTAGTTAGAACCTTATCAATATAATTCACTAGAGAAAAGATAGCCCTTCTTCCTGTCCCCTGAGATCTTAATCCCCAAAATTTGATTCACATCATCTTAGTTTTTCATTTCAAATTCAGTCTTAAACAAGCACTTCCGTTTATCAATCTTAGGCATGTTTGCCAGCGAAGAGCACGTACTGGACATATTATAAAAGTAATTAGATGAAAGAATTATTGCTGATCACTTTGTGGAAATGCACACAGCTGTCACACTTGTTTTTATTATATCCTTTACTTAGCATGAAATTGTCAAATCTTTTATATCATTGTCTTGAGGATTGCTCAAGCTCATAAAAAGGACCTTTTTGGTAAGAATAATTTTAACTCTTTTCTTTTGTTTACATACACAATATTATCCCATAAGGTCATTAGATATTTAGTGGACCATTATGATAATAATAAACTGATTATATAGACTAATGCCTTGTTAGTAATGTGTAGCTTGCAGTTGTCCAAACCAGCTAAAGGAAGCAACTTAAGGGATAGCAAGTGCTTAAAAGCAAGACATCAACAAGTAGCGTGTAGGGAAAAGAATGAAGAATATGAAGACTTATTTCTAATAAGATTAGCATTCAAGTATTTGTGAAGTCCTTAGAACTAGGGAAAGAGAGGTGGATGCACACACATATACTGATGCATTTTTGGTTAAAAATTTATTTTCAAAATATTTACTTGAAAGGTCAAATTTGAAACCATTTTTACATAATGTTTTGAAATTGAATCTCTAAATGTTTAACACACAAAATGTCCTAAAAAGAGTACCATCGGTCTAGTGTCGACATTGAAGGTAGCTTTGTTATTTGAGACATTACCGTTGTCAAATAATGCAGTATCACTGTCGAAGCCATTGCTCGACGCAATACCACTGTTAGATGTGGTGATACCACCACTAAAGTCATTGCTTGAAGCGATAGCATAAACGCCTTTAAGCTATTCCTCGCATTCTTTACTCTCTATTCTCTCTAGCATTTACACTGTTGTAAAAGAAAAAAAAAAAACTTTGAGCTTCATTGATTTGATTCACTTTTTAGAGAGTTCATTGTGATTATATTCTTTGTCCACATTGTAAGGAAAGTTGTATTGAGGTGAAGTGAATCACTTCGGAGTTGACAATCCTGATGGGAGAACCAAGCATTATAAGGATTGAGATATAATGAAATCCTCAAGCAAGTTGTTTGGAACTTGGATGTAAGAGTGTCAAACCACATGAAAATCTTGAGTTTGCTTCTCGATCTCCATCCCTCTCTTTAATTTTCACACTTGATTTTTTTGTTTAGCTTTTGTTTGATTAAATAGATTAGGCGAAGAAAGTAAGCCAAAGAAGGGTACTTAAATAGAAATTTTAAAAGCAAAATTGACCCCTTCTTGCCTTGCCTCCATAGTGCCAACAATCACCGGGCTGCTCCATAAAAATCTTCTTTCCTAAGTGGGCATACAAAAAAAGCAGTCTTTATGTGAAGTTATTGTAAGTCCACGTTCTGCATAATGGTAATTGCTAATAGTAGCCTAATTGATGTGTGTTTCAATAGTCTACCTTAGATTGAGAGTATTCTTTAGCTGCCACCCTCGCCTTCAATCTAGCTAGTTCAACTCTAGATAGCTTATATTTGATGATCAATTTACACCCTATAATATTGTGGTTTGCAGGTTTTTGAACCAAATTCCTAGTGATGATTTTGTGCAAAGCTAACATTTCATGATCATCCAAAGCTTATTATAAGTGTTTTGAATATAAACTTGTACAAACTTCTTCATAAGTGTTTGGATTTGTAATGACCTCATTAGTTGTAGACAAAGCAACATAATGCAGTTAGCATGACAAAATCTTTTGGGAGGTCTTTTTTCTCTTTCAGCCTTATCCTTCTAAGACCCTCTAGTTGGCGTTAGCTTTCTTTTTGCGATGGGGGTAAAACAATTCAAGCTTTCTAAGTCCCAATAGTACCTCATTGAAAATGTGAAGTCGAAGTCGTTAATTATATGCCGCAATGAGTTGTTGTTTGCCATATTTTCACCATCCTGACCTATTACATAATGGGGTTTTCTCAATGGAATGAATACATACAGTGTTAAACATAATTAAATGATAATTAGTAATCAACTTTACTCATTAATAAGAACGTGACTTCTCTGAGTTACAAATGTCTATCTTTTTCTTTTCATCTATTTCTTTATTCTCTTAGATTTCATTCTTTTAATTTAGGGATATTTCTTCATTCATCTTTCTTGTCTTTCATTTAAGCTTTGTTAGTTAGAAGTCATTCTTAACTTTAATAGTTTTGTACATACTCCTATGACTTTAAGGATGGTTGTTTTTGTCTTCTTCTGCAAATATCATGGTCTTCCAAGCTTCAACCATCTAGATTATAATGGTTTTTGCATAAGCATAAGCACTGGGCCTTTAGTTTTGGATTTGATTTACCCAGTCTTAGGTCTTGTTCTAACAATATCTAAATTTGAAAAAAATTCAACAATTCTTGAGGTATGATTTCTATGTAGAATTGAAGATGTCGTAGTTAGTTAATGAAGATGACAAGACTGTGTTGCAATGGTTGAAAAAAATATAACAGTTGCTTGTTATGTTTTTGATCACATAAATTGACATTGCTTTATATAAATAAAGGATGTGTCTTTGGTTGGTTGTTTTACATATCTACCATCCTTTAGCTTGGCTTACTTCACTGGACCTGCGACTAAAACATAATGCTAATATCAGTATTATATTCCACATTAAAGTTAAGTATGCCTGTTTGACTTTGTGCATGGTTGTGTTTTACAGTAATTTAGCTTTTGGCTTGATGTTATCTTGGTGACAGATGCACAATTGTTAAATTTTTTTTATTCTTTTTTGTTTTTCTAATCTCTGTACTCTGTTTTTTTATTCCTTGGAATAAGTTTTGTATCATGGTTCAATGAAATGATCCAATTTGCCTAAGCCACCTTATAAGCTCGCTTGAATAATAATATCTTTTAATAGCCATATTATAATGACAAATTTTAATAATTGAGAGATATATATTTTTATTTATTTTTTATATTTAATAAATTTTTGATACATTAAGTGCTTATAATGTTTAAGAAAATGATGAAAGTTCAGTATCCAAACTTTCTCAAGGTAAGTATTACTTTTTGTTTTTATGAAAAACTTGTATTTCATTTGTGTTTTTATTTATATATTTTATTTCAGATCTTAAATTATGAACTATTGACAAAATAATATTTTATGAGATTAGTTAGAGTATTAGTGAATTTTTTTAATTATATTTTCGTTAAATAACTATTTAATTTTTGGATATATTTTGTTATGTAAAAAGATAATATATATAATATTTTAGTTATGAATGAGTATATTCATTTTAATTACATTGTGAGTTACAAATTTTTAATTTTTATATTTTAATTTATAAATTAATAATTTATACTTATTTAATTAATGATAACTGTTTAATAGTTAGCAAATAAATATTTGTAATCACTTTTATGGCAAATGTTAATTACCTTAATAAAGTTATAGTTTGATTTATATTGACGATTATATTAATATTTAATGGTAAAAAATTTAATTGTCAATTATTGAAAAAAATAAAAATCAACTTTTTTTTAACAGCAATTATTAATTATTTGATAATTACTTTAAAATATATAAATCTTTAGCTGCAATTGTTAATTATCACAAATAAAACAGAAGCCAATTCTTTTTTAGTAATAGTTATTATTTGCCTTAATAATTATCCTTAAATACTTAATTGTTCAATGATAATTATTGATTGTTATCAACAAAACAAATATCTATTTATTTTTAACGATAATTATTAATTATTGTAAACAAAATAAATGTCATTATGCTTTTAGTGATATTTATTAAATGTTACTAATAATTATTAATAAATATATAAATTTTTAATAAAAATTATTTTATACTTTTATTAATAATTAATTTGATGATTGACCTTATATGGTTTTTTAATATTTTAATTATGTAGATTTTTGATTAATTATTGATAAAAATTTTAATAATATTATAATTATCATTAAAAATCAAAATAATTATCCTCAAAATATTTTTTTATTGTAATGTTTATTCTGGACGTACTTACATATTGTTATACATCACAGTTATGGTAGTTAGGATTATGGATTGAACTAACTTGAAATCCAATTTTTTCGTCATAGTATCTTCAAAATTAGTTCTATTAGTTTAGAATAGTGCAGTAAAATATTTTTTAAAAAATACATATGTGCCGGCATAGAATATATTGAAATATATATTTAATTTATTTTTAATAAAAAATTAAAAAAAAATTGTGCCTCCAAAGTGAACCAGAATGGGGCTGTGCCACCCTTAACAAATTTAGGTTGAATTCAAGTTTATGAATTTTAAATGACACTCTTTCATGCTAACATCTAATTCACTTTAATCTGCTAAAAGTCCTATTAGTAGAGGTAAACAACCTTTTAGGGAAAGCAAACTCCTCATTTCACAACAATTTGGCCATGGTTCAAGTTCTTCAACCGTTGGGCAGAGGCATTAAGTAAAAATTACAAATAATGGATAGAGTGCTGAGAGGAGAAAGAAGCTTAGCATGATTTGGGTTTAGCGGTGGCACTAGCAACACCAATCTTTCTTGAAAATTAACAAGAGAGCTACACCACAGGCCACTGTCTCCGGCTAGAAAAGGATAGTTCAGAAAAGATTCCTCATTAAATTAATGAATTGGTTCAGAGAGATCCCTGAAATGACTTTAAACAAAAATTTGGATATATAAACAGTTGCAAATAGTCAATGAACTTCAAATAAAATGTCTCTCCCACACTTCATTCCAATTTACGCGATCAAATGCAATTTGAGGCAATAACGAGAGGACAAGAAATCTTAATAATTCTCTAAGCTGTCTTGAACATTAACTTATTCAAGTGTCCAGTCCCTCATCTGTGTTAAATATCGAGAATCTTTGGTCAGTATCAGACCAATGTTTTCATGCATGATTTCCAACTCACTTCAGTTTTATTCAGTATCCAACTCAGCCACTTTAGCGGATGTTATCATATCAGCTTCATCTTAACTCCGTGTGGCTACCTTGATTATGCTTTGTACTTCATTCCTGGCTAAACAATTGGAAATAATTGTCTTTCATTCCTAATAAGGAGATTAGTAGCTTAATTAAGAACCATTTTTTCAAATTCACATTAGACCTAACCACGGTTCGCTTCAACGGTTCAAACAGATAAACTGGACCATAACCTTTAAATTTTGAACTAAACTAAAACCAGTATAAATGATTTCAATTTTGAACTGTAATCAAAATTATTTTAAAAATAGTTCGATTATGATTTATGTAAATTTTAAACTGAAACTGAAACTGAAACCGACGGTTCAAAATCGATGGTTTCGATTCGGTTTTTAATTAAATTATTTTTTAAAATATAAAAAATTTTAATTTAAAAAATTATTAAAAATATTTTTAGTTTTAAAATATATATTTCAATAAAAGTATAATTATTTTTATTTTTAATTTTATTTAAAATTTATAATTAAAATAAAAATATTATATTTATAATTAAAATATGAACCGAAACCGAAACCGAGCTAAATCTAATATGAATCAAAACTTAAATCGAAATCTAAACCGCTTTTGAATCAAACTTTAATGGGAACCGTAATTTAACGATTCAAGTTTCGGTTCATCTCAACTATGAATCTTGAACTGTAAATCCACGATTTGGAACCAAAACGGAACGAAACCGAACCGTGCTCTAATTCATACACTCTCTCAAAGCATCTTCATGGTCACTTTAGATCTTGTTAATATCAAATACAAAAGAAAGAGAAGATAATTAAGATTGGTATCCAACTCAACACCACAGGAGCAGCAAAAGAATCAACTATACGCTATGCTTACTGCTGGAATTATAAAACAATATTTTCCCTTTTATACTGCTCCTATTTTATTTTTCTTTTTAGGTATACTCTTTTGTGGAAGCACCACTGAACCTAAAAGAATAACTCTTACTGCCATAACTCTTTTAATAATTCAAACACAAACTCTGGTAGCAAAAATGAAACAGCAAAAGAAAGCGGGGAAAAGACAAAACAACTTTTGGGTTACCCAAAAGAAAATGCAAGTTTCAGAATGCATGTGGTCAAAGCCCTTTTGCCAATCGAAGTTGGTTGATTTCTTCATTTTGGTAACTATTGCTTGATACCAATTTTGTGGGTGGGGAAAGTTCAATTAATTTGGACACTTCCGTAATGCTCGTGATAATTAACACTATATATGAGTCTCCCAACACATACTCTGTTTCGTGCTCAAACAACGATGAGAGAAATGATCAGGCCTTCATCAAGCTTCCAAATTCTTTCCTTTGTTTCTGTTCCTCTTTTCCTTTGCATGTCTAACTTCTGCTCATACCCACGAAGACTTTCTTCGATGCCTTGCTCGTTCATTCGCACGACTCCAGCTCCATTTCTGAAGTCATTTACACTCAAAACGATTCTTCATATACATCTGTCTGGGAGTTCTCCGGTCAAAACCCAAGGTTCTTTACACCCAAAACGTTGAAACCTTCAGTTGTCGTTATACCATTGGAAGTAAACCACATTCAAGCAACAATCAAATGTTCCAGGCAATACGGCCTGGAGATTAGAACTCGAAGTGGTGGTCATGACTACGAGGGCCTTTCCTATCTATCTGATATCCCTTTTGTCATCATTGATCTGAAACATCTTGAAGCAGCCAGTGTTGACGTAGAAAAGAAAACTGCATGGGTTCAAGCTGGTTCTACCCTTGGGGAGCTTTACTATAGAATTGCTGAAAAAAGTGGAAATCTTGGCTTCCCAGCTGGTACTTGCGCCACTGTGGGCGTTGGGGGACACATCAGTGGGGGAGGGTTTGGCACGTTATCATGTAAATATGGCCTTGCTGCAGATAATGTAATCGATGCCCTCATAGTTGACGTCGAAGGAAGATTTCTTGACAGAAAATCCATGGGAGAAGATCTGTTTTGGGCCATTAGAGGAGGAGGAGGAGCAAGCTTTGGTGTCATTTTTGCTTGGAAAGTAAAGCTAGTTCCTGTTCCATCAATTGTGACTGTTTTCACAGTCAATAGGACATTGGAGCAGAATGCAAGCAAGCTTGTTAACCGATGGCAGCATGTTGGACCCAACCTTCCCAAAGATCTATTCATCAGAGTACTCTTAACAAGAACGAATTCGACTCAGGATGGCAAGAGAACAGTACAAGCAGCTTTTGAGTCGCTGTTTCTTGGTGACACTGAGAAAGTCATTCCACTGATGAAAGAGAGGTTCCCTGAACTGGGATTGGTGAAAGAAGACTGTATCCAAATGAGTTGGATCGAATCTGTCCTATATTTCGCTGAATTCCCCATAGGAGAATCCTTAGATGTGTTGCTTGACAGAACTCCTGTCACGAGATTGTCTTTCAAGGCAAAATCTGACTATGTAAACAAGGCTCTACCAGAGATTGCATTGCAAGGAATATGGAAAAGATTTCAGGAGGATGAGGCAGAGTTGGCCCAGTTGATCTTCAGTCCTTCTGGAGAAAAAATTAGTGAGATTTCTGAATCTGCAACTCCTTACCCTCATAGAGCTGGCAATATTTATGAAATCCAACATTTGGTGTACTGGCGAGAAGAAGACAGTCATTCATCCAGCAAGTACGTAAGTTGGATCAGAAGGCTCTATAGGTACATGACACCTTATGTAACAAAATCCCCAAGAGGTGCATATATCAATTACAGGGATCTTGACATAGAAGCCAATGACAAAGGCAAGACAAGCTACACAAAAGCGAGAGTTTGGGGTGTAAAATACTTCAAGAACAACTTCGACAGATTGGTTCGTGTGAAGACTAGGGTGGATCATGCTATAACTTCTTCAGGAACGAACAAAGCATCCCCACTTGTCTACACGAATAGTTGAGAGCTCTATTGGAGATTCTGTGGTACCATAGATTATTGTCAGTAATAAAGCCCCTTGGTATTTTATCCATAAATAAATAAAATCTTCAGTATATAATATATGGAAATTAATGTAAGGATGGTTGGTAAGAAAGTTTTCTTTTTTGTTTCTTCTTATGATTAAATTGCAAATATATGATGTTGATTACTATGTCATATATTATATGATGCTGCATGATAGTGGCACTTCAAAATTATCCAAGCAAATTGTATTTTTTATTTTCAACTGCAAAACTATAATGATCAGAGAGATTACAGAAGTTAGAATTCTCATGATAACAAGAGAGATTAAGACACCGCAGTTCTCATGTTTGAGAGTGTGGAAAAGATACTAAATCTTACAACAGTAATCAGTTCTATGTCGTAAAGATTAATAATCCTACAAGTTTGAGTTCATAGATCTTAATGAAAATTTTTGGTCCGTAATGTTTTAAACCAAAATTATCTGCTTGATCCATATTAGCTTTATAAATATGTCACACTTTTGCATGTGAAATTTACTGTAACATATCGGCACCAAACAAGTGATGCATGCAAAAAGTATCACTTTATAAATAGATCATAATAACAATAGCCACAAGTTTCATTTCATTTTTTTTTTCTTCTAATTGTTATATTTAGATGTCATCACCAGGATTGGAGGTTATACTACTTCCATATCACACGATGCATACATTTAAATATGCACAAATACATATAATTTATCTCACTTCAGTAGTAGATAACGATTTGATTTCTCTGAAGGAAGTGGCTTACGGTTTGAATGACCACAACAACTTCAAAATGTGACCAACGGAAGCAATGCTCAAATTAAGAACATAAAACTTATTGTCTGTTTTTCAGTAAGTAACTTTGAGCAACTCAGCGTGTCTATTTTTGATCGGTATAACTAATGTATCTTGTTTTTGGACTACTAAAAAACCGTGGTGATTGATAAGTCAAAAAGCGTGAAGGATTGACCAAACGTAAAGGATGGAATAATGAATTCAAATACAATCTAATTAAACATATTTGCATAAAAATTTTAGCCTATTTTATGTGGGTCAAACGTTTTAATCCTTATCTCTCAGTGGTCCCAAAAACACCTAATAATTTGCTAATGATTTGTTTAACTAAACTTGACAATGATGTTGTTATTTTTATAGGAAAAGTTGAATTTCTTTAATCTCACATGAACTGATCGATCAAGCCGCTGTTTATGGACACATTAACCACTTCAATATGTTAATGAACAACAAAAGAAAGTAGAAAAAAATCATTGATAACGGAATAGATCTTCCTTGAACGAGGTTCCTCCAATTTAAGGTTGCAAGAAGTAATAATTCTCAATCAGAAGTTTCTCCATATATGTACACACACGCGCGCGTAGAACTAAGGAGTTTTTGGCATGCAAGGACGATTGAAATGTTCATTTATTGGCTAGTTCTGGGTGGCTTTTCTACTACCTCAGATGAATTTGACAGGAGCTAAGAAAAGGTAGGGAGTTGCATTCATTTTGGCTTTCTGGTTATCTTGTACCACGGAAGCAGTATCAATCGGATGTAATATTTATTAATCTATTTAATTGTTAGAAAAATAAGTTAAGAAAACTTAAATCTAATTAATTTAACAAAATATTTTTAAATTTTAAATAATTATCAATTTATTTAAATAACAACTATAAATAATAATCCTGAAAAGCATATGTCTTAGTGACAAATACTTATAATTGTTGTCATATATGTATTAATATAGTAGTTATTGAATAAAATCCACTAAAAATATGATAAAGAAATTTGTGTAACATATAACATAATAATTATCATAATTATCGTTAAATTAATTGTCACCAAAACTGAAGAAAACCACAAACAATGCCGCCCGAGTAAGGAGATATATTTGGAAGTTTTTCATATTTTAGCTAGGTTGCTATATTTTAGATAGATAAAATGAGTTAATCATTTTTGTCTAGTTGAGTAAGACAATAGCCTGGTGTACATGCATGACATAATCTACTGACATATATATATAGGACACATTTCTTAGATGTACGCCGTTAATGTAATTAACTCAGCAATTAATACCTAATTGTAATGCATTAGAATTGTTGCATAGCTGGTCTCATTGATAATCCTCTACAGTTCTACAGTAAGATGAAAACGGAATCCCGAGCAACTCATAAAGGTTGATTAACTTTGAAGAAAATAACCAAATTGGTATACAAAATACGGGTTTAATCACTTGTAGTGGTCTAACTTTATATATGGTGCATATTTTAACTAACCCCATTTGCTACCAATAATTATAAGCCCTGTTTCAAATTCATATATGAATATGATCCTAACATATTCTTATAGTGAGATATGATAATATCAAAATTTTGCGTCAAATAATATAGGACAATACAAGAAACAGTGCATGTAATTTTACAGTCCAGGAACTATATGAAATTACTGGCATTTCCTTATAAATAATAGATACCAAACACTTGATCAGTGATTTATAATAAGATCATGGAAGATCTTTATTGCTGACAACACTAAACTTTGTTCCACCATGAAAAAGGAGGGATGCTTTGTTCATTCCTGAAGAAGTCAGCAGGATCAACTCTTGCCTTCACCCGAACCAACCTGTGGAAGTTGTTCTTGAAGTACTTTACACCCCAAATGCTTGCTTTACTGTAGCTTGCATTGCCTTTATCATTGGCTCCTATGTCAAGATCCCTGTAATTGATATATGCAGCTCTTGGGTATTTTGTAACCTAAGGTGTCATGTACTTGTAGAGCCTTCTGATCCAACTTATGTACTTGTTAAATGAGTGAGTCCCTTCTTCTCGCCAGTACACCAAGTGTTGGATTTCATAAATGTTGCCAGCTCTATGAGGGAAAGGAGTTGCAGATTCCGAAATCTCATTCATTTTGCCTCCATAAGGGCTGAAGATCAACTGGGCCAACTCTGACTCATCCTCCTGAAATATTTTCCATATTACTTGCAATGCGATTTCTGGTAGAGGCTTCTTCACAAAGTCGGATTTTGCCTTGAAAGGTAATTTGATAAGAGGAGTTCTGTCAAGTAACACATGTAAGGATTCTCCTCTGGGAAATCCAGCGAAGTAAAGGGTAGATTGAATCCAACTCATTTCAATGCAGTCTTCTTGCCCCAATTCCAACTCGGGGAACCTCTCTTTCATCAGCCGCATGAGCCTATCTGTGTTGCCAAGAAACAAGGACTCGAAGGATGCTTGCACTGTTGTCATGCCAAGTTGAGTTGAATTGGCTCTCGTTAAGCTGATTCTGATGAATAGATCTTTGGGAAGGCTGTCTCCAACATACTGCCATCGGCTAACAAGCTTGCTTGCATTGTGCTCCAATGTCCTATTGACTCTGAAAACAGTCACGATTGATGGAACAGGAACTAAATTTACTTTCCAAGCCACAATGACACCGAAGCTTGCTCCTCCACCTCCTCTAATGGCCCAAAACAGATCCTCTCCCATAGATTCTCTGTCAAGAACTCTTCCTTTCAACTATGAGTGCATCAATTACATTATCTGAAACAAGGCCGTACTTGCGTGATAATGTGCCAAACCCTCCTCCACTAATGTGGCCACCAACGCCCACAATGGAGCAAGTGCCAGCCGAGACACCAAGATTTCCACTTTTCTCAGCAATTCTATAGTAAAGCTCGCCAAGTGTAGAACCAGCTTGAACCCATGCAGTTTTGGTTTCTACTTCAACACTGATTGCTCGAAGATGTATGAGATCAATGATGACAAAAGGGACATCAGAGACATAGGAAAGGCCCTCGTAGTCATGACCACCGCTAGGAGTTCTGATCTCCAGACCCTGTTGCCTGGAACACTTGGCAGTTGCTTGAATGTGGTGTACCTCGGATGGCGTAACAATAACCAAAGGTTTCAGGGTGTTGGGCGTGAAGAACCTTGGGTTTCTAATGGAGGATTTCAAGACAGATGCGTATGAAGAATTAGTTTGAGAGTAAATCACTTTAGAAAAGGAGTATAAATAGCAAAAGTTAATTAGAAATTCTCTTGGTTAAATCAACTTAATTACCTAAGTGAATTTTGGGAAGAAACAATTCTTATTGCTACTCATTTGACTAAAGAATTTCAAACAAACTAAATTAGATTTATCATCTTTTGAAAAGTTATATGGCTATGCTCTTGATTAGTTTTTCTTGTGTATTTGATTATACATATTTCTCCCTTTGATCTCATGTTGGATGTATTGGATTTTCTATTCTTTTTTTATTCTTACTTCCTTACATTGTGGCTAAGTCTAATCTCATTTACATTGATCATTTCCCTCTTGATACAAATGGCTCACCTATTATTTCACTTGCACTCATTCTTCATTTAGATCATGATTGTTTTAGGTTGAACTTTGATAATTCAACAAATATTGGCATTGTAGTCTTTCTCAATCCTACTGCTACTTCCTTTCCTTTGACTGTCCAAACACCTTTCTAAGATTGTGGGGCTTTCTTGTAACATATAACATTTTCATAAGTCAGCTAAACCACCAAACTTTGTTTGCTCTTGTTATCTTACCGTTTTTTAAATTTTTTAAAACTTTATTCATTGTCTCTTTGAGCTTTTATCCTATAGAGACGTAGTTTTCGATCCTTTTTGGTACAAATTACGGCTAAGAAACTTACTGGTTTACATCAGACTTTTACTTGGAATTTGGTGGTTTTTCTACCAAGCAAGTATATGATTGGCTCCTGTTCGATCTATAAAATCAAAAAAAGTTTGATTCGTTTATTAAAATCTTAATTGATTGCTAAAGGATACTCTCAAAAGTATGATTTGAATTTTGAAGAGATTTTTGTTCTTATTACAAAAATTAATACAATTCACACTCTAATTGTAGTTACCTCTAATTGTGGGTGATATATTTCTCAGATAGATGTTAAAAATACCTTCTTGAATGGTAATCTTTAATATATATATATAGGGTACCTTCTCCTAATGTTCATCATAATCTTGATGAAGTTTGCAGGCTTCAAAAGCTCTTTATGGTCTCAAGCACACACCTCGAGCTTGATTTAAAAAATTTTCTATCGTGGTCACTTCATTTGAATTTTATTCAAGCTATTGTGATTCAATTTTGTTGTTCAAATACACTTCTATTAGGTTGTATTTTGCTCTTATTGTATATTGATTATATGAATATTACAGATGATGATAAGTAATAAAATTTTAGTATTGAAGATAAAGTAGCATGTTATTTTCCAATAAATGATTTGGTATCACTATATTATTTTTTTGGGCATTGAAGTTACTTCATATCCAAAAGGTTATATTTTCTCTTAAACTAAATAGATAAAAAAAAAAATTAATGTGCATGCTTGCATTACTAACGACAAGATTATTGGTACTCCTTTTCAACTTAATTTCTATATAAAATTGACAATTTCATTACTTATTAAAATGTTATGATTGTAATTGTATTTTATAACAATAAATATAATAAGGTATAGGCACTTCAATAAATTATTACTTTACAACATGCAATGTATATATGTTTATAGTGTGTACATATATATATATATATTCAACTGTAAAATTATAAATGTTCAATTATGATTTATATGTAAATAAAATTAAGTATAAGTATTAACTGTATACATTCAAATATTATGTACAACCAGAAGTTATATATATAACTACTATAGTGATATGTATTTATAATTGTAAAAAAATATATTTATAATGTTTTAATTATTTTAATTAAGTAAAGATGTGACCAAAAATTTGAAGTAAAATTTTTAAATTACAGATCTTTACAAAAAAAAATATCTTCATAAATTATAAATAAAATCAAATACACAATTTTATTAAATCAAAACGACGTCATTTTAATTGGTGAATCTCTTTTTCATGACATAGGAACCCTAGTCATTCCTTATCTTCTGACAAACCCTTTCTCTCGAGTCATCTTTTCAGCACAATCCATTGACGAAATTTAGTTGCCTTCGTTCCTTCTCTCTCTTTCGTTGCCTTTATCGCCACTCTTTTTATCTTTTGCCATCGTTGTTGACATTCTCTCTTTTTGTCGTTGCAAAGAGGTGTAAATTATATGCATAAAGTTAAGTCACTTATGATAATCTTTACTAGGGATAGTGATTAAGTTTCTGCTAAATCTCATGGAGGCTTTGTTCGATTCTACTTTTGTTCTCCATTTTCATTGATTTCTTAACTTCTTTCTTTAGTAAGTGTCAATTTCTTGAACTTATGTTTCTTTTAAAATTTCAATATGGGTTATTTATAAATAATAAAACTATTATATCAGTAATGAGTGTTTTATGTTTAATATATATTTTATAACACTAACGCATATGTCAAAGAATTAAATTGAATATTCGTATAATTGCAAAGGTGCTAAGACTGACAATTGCATAGGTTTTGATTATGATTTCATATAAGTAAAAAGCTGCATTGAGGGAGGCATACAAGAATAATAAGAAACACTTGCCACTTGACCTGCATCTCAAAAAGACCATCAACAAGGTGGCTGCTTGTGATTTAATGTTCCTTTACTTTATTTGCTAAAGTCATTTGCAACGCAACGTTGCTTATTACTGTGTTACGAAAAATGCTTTGCAATTAATCAATTTATCTATCAACTATTGTGGGGCAAAAGTGATTATTTATTGAATTCCTTTTTCACAAGTTTTGCTTTTTATATTTTTGATTAAAAAAACATTGAGAGAAGAAAAGATTGAAATTGTTTGAAATGCTAAGGGGTGATAATTGAAGTATTTGGTAATTTTTAATTTTATTTTTAACTAAAAATTAAGAAATTTTTATTAATTTATTACATGATGATCTTGATAATATTGTAAATTAAAATTATGTATTATTGAATAGAAATATATATTATTTTATGAAAAAATTGTGTTATATAAACTTATTATAAGTTAAATATTTTAAAGCTTTGAAGTTATTGATTTTTACTCTTTTATTTATTTTAAATATTAATTGATATTATTATTTTATTAATTATATATATTAAATTAATTTTATTAAGTACATTGAAATTAAAGTTAAATTAATTTTTTTATCAATTTCATTATATTATAAACATTGAGACCCTCTTTTCCTTATGTGTAATTATACGACAGATCAAATGGTGATGGTGATGAGTGGTGATGACAAATGATCAAGGATGATTAAATTAGATTAATTTTGATTTTATTTGTGGTTTGAACTTTTTATGTAAATATAGTGTATTTTGATAATATATATGATATTTGTTTTTAATGTGACTTTTATATACTTTTGTTTATTTTAGTGATTTAATTAATTGATGAAAATATGTATATATTAATTCTAAATTATTTATAAAATATTTATTTAATAATATTTTATAAATCGAATTATATTTATATATTAATTAAATATATTAATTAAAAAATATAAAAAATATAAATTAATTTTAAATAATTAGTATTCAAATTATCCCAAGATATTTTCATAACAATTTTTTAAAAATTTAAATATATATATTAATTAAAATATATTTATAATAAATAATAATAAAATTATTTATATTAATATTTTTGTTAATTATGATTCCTGAATTGTCACGAAATACAATCAGCAGCAAGTTTAACTGACTTTTTAGCATTATCACATAAAGCTTTCTGTGGTAACCTTCCAATATTTTCATGGAAATTGTTCTTTAGCAATATTTTATTAATTATTTTTATGATAAATTAACTTTTTATAAAAATTATCATGATATATTTTTATTTAAATTTAAATTTTTTTCCTACAAAAAAATTTTGTGAAAACTTTATTTTTATTTTTTATTTTAAAAAATATATAATATAATAATAATTAAATTTTCAATAAAATTTTTATTGGAATATCATGAGAAAAATTCTCATGAAATTAAATTTTGTGAGAAAATTTGCACTTTCACAAAAAGAATATTAAAGGTAAGACTTTGTAAGAATTTTTTCTAGAGTCATAAATGTTCATGGAAATTCTTCAAATTCCTATGAAATATTTTTGTGGGAAAAAGTTAAATTTTTTATAGTGTTGTACCAATTTCTTAATCTGAAACTAATTATCTAAGTTTTCATTGTTTGCTTCTATTCATCAATTTCCAAATTTCCTTAGCAAAAAAATTAAATATCTACGCATAGTATTTAAATTATGGGATTATTCTAAAATGATTAAGAAGATAAACTCTAACAATAATATAAAGATCACTATAAAAAAATAAATTTTTAATGATGCAATAGATGACAGATTTATAAAAACCATCATTAGAAATCTTTAAAATGAAAGATCGATGAGAAAATGATCAATTTCTCATCGGTTAATGAAAAACCAGTAAGAAAAGGCGAAAAGGTGACCAATTCCTTATCGATTAGCTAGCCATCAATGAGAAATTTATAATTTGATGACCATTATCTCATTGGTTTGATTGTGACTGACAAGAAATCGATCTTCTTGTGACCAACAAAAGATGCTTTTATAAAAGAGTTAGTGAACTCTTTTTGTTTCAACAACAACCCTATGGATCTTCTTTCACTTCTTCTCCTTTGGTTTTTTTTCTTGGCAACCTTCCCTGCCACCCACATCTGTTCAGCTGACTAACCCCATCGCCTATAGCTGTCCAGCCAGGTAGCCCCACCATCACATCTATCTAAGTGGCGCCTTAGGTATTTCCCTTTCTTTCTTGTCAAACCATCTACTTGATTTCTTTTCTTTCTTGATTTCATTTAGCTTCTAACTTCTATTATCGTCTTTAGTGTTTGTCTTTTATATTCCTGACATGCAATTATGAGACTCAAGAATGTGTTCAAAGTTTGTTTTTCATCTGAATCTTATTATTTTATAACCTGTGAAAATATAAAGATTTGTTCAAATCAACTTTCAAACCCTACTTCTAGCAACATTAAAAATGTTGCAGCTAATGTAGTCTTAATTTGAAGGTAGCCTTTTATTTGGATTGAGCTGAATTTGGATCTTTTCACTAAGTAATAAAGATAGATTTTGGTAAAAAGACTTGATTAATGTAGACGGGTATTCTAAACATAATCATATGTGCTGAATGGAGAAGATAATGAAAAAGAGCTACGATATTAGGTTGTTAAAATGACATTGGGGAGTTTGTACGACTATTTCCTATCTTATTTCTCTATGACTTGCTTCTGCAGATAGGCATGGAGATTTAACTAGTCATTAAGCTTTAATTGTGTTAAGAGTTTGAATAAATGGACAGGTAATTGTTATAGTTTTTCATTTGAGCCCATGTTATTATTTTACAAAGCCATAAAACTATGATCAGTTTCTCTCTTAAACTTATTGCTAATAAGCACATGTGTGATAATAGTAAAAATGTGATATTTCTTTTAAAAAATTCACTTGTGTGAGTACAGAATGTGTCTTGGTTCGTAATGGTTTTGGAGATCATCATGTGAGAGGAATGATATTGGTTGCAAAATATGATAAATAGGATAATGTTCCTTATCATAAATTTTGTTTATGCATGTAGATTTCAATAATCGAATTTGTTAGATCTGTGATATGTCTTCTGTCAATTATATGTTTTCATTTGTAAACAATTATAACCTTATTCTGTAGCACTTGTTTATAGATTTTGGGTCTGAAAAGGGCAAATAGCTTGGAATTTGATGCCCAAACAGCTAATAATGTTGCAATTTTTATGCAAAAAGTATGCATCTATAGTTATGTCACTTTTTTCTTCATATATATTTGCTATGTTAAGCCTAATTATCCTTAACTATCCAATGCAAGGTTTAAGAACACATATGGAAAGCACCATAAGGCTAGGATCTCGTAGAATATTATTGAACACCCTTGATTGTATTAGTTCAAAATTGCATGCTATATATCTAGTACTATATTTGGTTTTTAGAAATTCATGAAGCATGATTTCTGTCATGTACAAGTTAAAAATTCATTTGCATATCATCTTTTGATAGATACTTGAGTCATAAATGTGGATCTTAGGTGGAAAATAATATATAACCATTTTTTGTTTTTACTCATATGTGTGTGTTTGTGTGTGTGTATATATATACATACTTATACATACACGCTTATGGATAAAGCTTGTTCTCATGTGATGTGTTAGTCTTAATATTATACTCTAAAACATATAAATAGGGAATTTAATTAAGAAGATAAAGATTTCTACGAAAATCATTAAGTGCGTCACCCTGTTTTGCTTTTGCTGGTAATGCCATTAGATGTCAAGTTAAGAAATAATTACAGGTGTTGACGTGTATATGCATATTAAAAAGATGTTGGTATAATTTGGCTCCTTTTTAGGGGGACGTATTATTTTTTTAGATTAAAAAAAGATGCCACTACATACATTTGTTTATCTTAAAAAAATATAGTGGTATCTTTTTTTTTTTAATTAAAAAAGTAACATGTAGTGGCATCTTCAATTTGAGGCTGCTTTATGATGTGAGTGAGTCTAATAAATTGCAACCTAAATTAATTAATGGTATGCTTGCTTAGTGATTCATACTTGTTAAGTGCAATAATGTGCACCATGTGGATGAACAACATGGGAATAGATATGAGGTTACTTCTAATTTTAAGTTCAAGAAAAAAAGAGATCATTTTAAGGTTCTTTTTTTAAACCAGATATGGCATGATATTTAACCTTGTCTGATTGTATCTTGTAAGTTAACCTAGAGATAATTGAAACTTTGGAAAAAGTTTGCTTAATATATGTTTGGAATGGTAAAAGTGGAAAACAAATTAATAGAGGTAGATTATTCACTAAAAGTTTTCCATGTGGGATTCATGGGAACCTTTCTATATTGTTACAGACATCGCCTTTTAATAATGTTTTATTAATTATTTTTATAATAAATTAATATTTCAAAAAAATAATTTCACATAATTTTAATTTAAAAAGCAAATTTTTTATGAAATTTTTTTGAGAATTTTATTTTATTATTTATTATTTAAATATATATAATAATACTTAAATTTTCAACAGAATTTTCTTAGAATATTCATGAGAAAAACTTTTGCGGAATTAAGTGAAAAAAATCTATAATTTCTGGTAGTGTTGTACCAACCCTCTTAATCCCAAAATTAATTACCTAAGCTTTCTTCTTCCCTAGCACTCATCAATTTCTTAAATTTTTTTAATGAAAAAATTAGATATTTATGCATAGTATTTTTAAATTATTAAATTATTCTAAAATAATTAAGAAGACAAACTCCAACATGTTATAAAAATGAACTGTTTGTGGGAAGGAAAGGATGAATGAAACTGTACTGTGATCTTGGACAATTACCTGTATTATTACTTGAAACACATTGCATTTCCATTCTCTTAAATATTTCATATTATTATCTAAAATTTGTATATTGATATAAATAATTTAGTGATTCAAAATTAAAATTAAATATAAAAAGGCCCTAAACTAATCCTGCTTTTTAATTTAAATCTTCATATATTTTATTAAATCAGTAATACATCTAATCTTTTAATTTGATCTAAATTAATCTTTTCTCAAATCAATTATAAAAAAATAATATGTTTTTATTAAAATACTTCAAAAATAATTCAAATAAATTATGTACTATTATTTTTAATTAATAATTTAAACTTAAATAATTTTGGACACACAAATTATGTTTTTATGAATTATCAAAATTTTGATAGTATAGTTTTTCTAAATATTTTAATGATAAAATAAATTTTAAATTTTTTTTCACAAATATATATTTGCATCTCTATAAAATTTTAAGTTAAAATTTATTACACAAGATTTTTAATTTGAATATCTTAAATTATTAAATATTTAAATAATTTTTAAATTAAATAAAATTCAAAAAATTATATATTCCATTGATGTAAATGATATTTAGAAGTATAAAATAAAAAAAATGGGTATAATTTAGAGTTGTTTTATACTACTACTTTAAAATTAACTAATTGTGAATCACGTGATTTTAAATTATATTAAAATATAAATTTGATATTCGTTTAGATATAAATATATTTTGTCAATTTCAAACACTATGCAAAAGCAAGATATTCTTATGAAAAACATTGAGATAACATCAAGATAATAAAAAAAAGAAAATTAAGAATTTCTTATTCTAGAGAAATATAAATGGTTCATAATGAATGCTTATAAAAAAGATTTTGAAATTATTTTAAATTATTTAAATGGTGTTTTGAATTTCAAAATTTATAAAAAAAGAATTATTTGAATATATATATACATACCCATCTATATCTTATATAAAAAAAGGATGTGATTTATAATTAATGTGTTGATATTGATTGAGATATAGATGTATGTTTTATTAATTTCAAGATTTATAAATAAAAAAATAATATTTTGATGAAACCTTTGGGAATAACACTTAATAATAGAAATTTTATATGATAAAAAAGACTGAGTGGTTGATAATGACATCGGAAAGAAGACATGATTTCAAATTATCATGAATTGTAAATCTGACATATAATTATAAAATGTATTTTGTTAATTAAAGAATATTAAAATAATTAAATAATTTAAATATATCTATCAAAAAGAAAATTTGAATGGTTAATCTATTAAAAAAAACAAGATTTAAAATTAACTTGAAATGTAAAGTTAATATTAATGAAATCTTTTTATTAATTTAAAAAATAATAAATACAAATAAAAGATAGGAGATATTCTGATTAAAAAAAAAAAACAAAAGGTGTTAGAATTTCATTATAACAGAGAGTTTTGATAATGGTTCTCTTTGGTATAGTTGGAAATGTTATTTGGCTAGATCCAGTTTAGCTTTTTTTTAATCAATTTTTTAAAATAAATAATAATAATATTTTTAAAAAATATTTTGTCTTCTCATAAATGAAAAGTAATATCTAATATAAATTAAAGGTTACACAAAAATTTCAAAATAAACTTAAATCTCAAAATAAATAAAATAAAAAATGATAACTGTTTTAATTAATCTTTAAAACAGTTAATTAATTGCCAAAAATTCAGGAAACAAGATTCTTAACGCAAAGTAACAGAGAAAGCAATTGCTTAAATGAGATGAAAGTCGCTTTAAGGAGCGATTAATTATAATTAGCGAAAGACTTTTCCATTAATTGATTGCCTTAAAAGAGAATAAATTTGAAGAATCTAAACTGTATATATAAAGTAAAGAAGAAAGCAGAAAAAATAGTAGCTAAGAAATTTTCTTACTTTTTATTTTAAGTGATCGGCTTCTCATTTTATACTTTTTCTAGTCTTTATAATTTATTTGCTGCAACTGTTATGCCAGAATTTTTGTCTTAATAGATGAATTTATTTTTTTTTCCAAAGAGATGAGTTCTTTTGTTTTTATGACAATTATGAAAGAGATAAAATTTAAGAATTGTATTTTTGTTTTATTATTTGAAGTTTTCCTTATCAATTCTTCTCATGGACCGAGCATCTTCATATCTTGATTCAATTAAGATTTAATATTTATTTGAACATTAAACCTGAATCAATGCTATTAATAATTCAGTTCAAAAGAATTTTAATCCAAATCAAATTAAAAAAAAATTAAAACCCAATCAATGGAGATGAAAGGTTGAGTTAGATTTGATCAAAAGGAATCAAATGGTTACTCACGCTGATTGAAAGTGACCACATGTAGCAAATTACCTGTCAGCTCAGTTGTGCAACTTCAGTTTATCAGAAACAACAATGGGATGAGCTGAATCCTGTGGCTAGCGGTAGTTGTGGTTTAGCCATCCGAATAATTGAAGAGGAAAGAGACATGGAAGATATAGACATCTATAGTTTTGGACTTTAGGGGGTTAATATAAAAGATGAATTGAAATTGCTAGCCACTGACCACACCATTGAGGATAATTGACAGGTGCCACAGAAGACCAATTAGAAACAGGCAAAGCATTAACCCCATAATAAAATGAGATTGAGAAATTTTTGCCAAAGCAGACGGTCGAGTGACGGCCACAACTCCTGAAATAAAATTTCCATAGGTGCCTGAAGCACCAATATTAAAGGGAACTTCGAAGATCTTCTCATCCTCACAGCAATGATGGAAAAAAGGAATGCTTCGAGCTTTTCTGTGCCTCTTCTCCTTGTTTTTGTTCTCATCTTCCCGTTTACATGGTCAAGTTCAGCTCAGACCCACCAAGACTTCCTCCGATGCCTTTCGCTTCACTGTCGGAACTCCGACTCCTTTTCTGAAGTCATTTATACTCAAAACGATTCTTCATATTTATCTCTCTTGGATTTCTCTGCGCAAAACCCGAGGTTCTCTACTCCCGAAACGCCGAAACCTTTAGTCATTGTGACACCACTGGAAGTATACCACATTCAAGCAACAATCAATTGTTCCAGGGGACATGGCCTGCAGATCAGAACTCGAAGCGGTGGTCATGACTACGAGGGCCTTTCTTTTGTGTCTGATGTCCCGTTTGTCATTATTGATCTGATACATCTTCGAGCAATCAGTGTTGATGTAGAAAGCAAAACTGCTTGGGTTCAAGCCGGTTCTACCCTTGGCGAGCTGTATTATGGAATTGCTGAAATTAGTCGAAATCTTGCCTTCACCGCTGGTACTTGCGCCACCGTCGGTGTTGGTGGACACATCAGTGGAGGAGGGTTTGGCATGCTATCACGAAAATATGGCCTTGCTGCAGATAACGTAATTGATGCTCTCATAGTTGACGTCGAAGGAAGAGTTCTGGACAGAGAATCCATGGGAGAGGATCTGTTTTGGGCCATTAGAGGAGGTGGAGGAGCGAGCTTTTGTGTCATTTATGCTTGGAAAGTAAAGTTAGTTCCTGTCCCATCAGTTGTGACTGTTTTCAGAGTCCGAAGGACGCTGGAGCAGAAAGCAAGCGAGCTTGTTGATCGATGGCAGCATGTTGGAAACAAGCTTCCTGAAGATCTATCTATTAGAATCTTCTTAACAAGGGCGAATTCGACACACGAGGGCAAGAGAACAGTAGAAGCAGCTTTTGAGTCCTTGTTTCTTGGTAAAATTGATAGTCTCATTTCTCTGATGAAAGAGAGGCTCCCTGAATTGGGACTGACAAAAGAAGACTGTATTGAAACGAGTTGGATTGAATCTGTCCTTTACTTCGCTGGATTTTCCACAGAAGATTCGTTAGATGTGTTGCTTGACAGAATTCCTCTTACGAGATTATCATTCAAGGCAAAATCTGACTATGTGAACAAGCCTATACCAGAAATTGCATTCAGAGGCATCTGGAAGAGACTTTGCGAGGACGAGGCAGAGTTGGCCCAGTTGATCTTCACTCCTTATGGAGGAAGAATGAGTGAGATTTCAGAAACTGCAACTCCTTTCCCTCATAGAGCTGGCAACATTTACGAAATCCAGTACTTAGTCTACTGGCGGGAAGAAGAGACTGATTCGTCCATTAAGTACATAAGTTGGATCAGAAAGCTCTTTAGTTACATGACACCTTATGTGTCAAAATCACCCAGAACTGCATATATGAACTTGAGGGACCTTGACATAGGAGTGAATGACAAAGAGGATCCAAGCTATAGAAAAGCAAAGATTTGGGGTGTTAAATACTTCAAGAGCAACTTCAACAGGTTGGTTCGTGTAAAGACCAGGGTTGATCCTGCCAATTTCTTCAGGAACGAACAAAGCATCCCCCCTGTTCTTCACGCAAGGAGTTGGGAGCTCTACTGGAGATTCTTTGCTACCGAATATTATCGTCAACAATAAAGCCGTTTCATATTTATTAAAGTACTGTACCAGGACGAAACAACCCCATGAAGTTGGCTTGTAGGAAAACTTTCTTTCTTCTTTCTTCTTTGCTATTTAATTAAAAATTCTAATGTTCTCAAATTGCAAATTAATTAAAAGTATTTAATGTAATTAAAATTGTAGAACAATTATCTGTTGGAATATCATTTTCATGGTGTATAGGTCTGGGCTCCACCCTGGGCTTCTTTTTGAGGCAAGTTTGCTAGATAACATTTGCTTTGTCTTTTTCTAATTTCCTCTATTTAGTCTTTTCCGACAAAAGTAGGTAACTTCGTCATTGGGTGGTAGGTAAATGTTGCGGCCTGAAATTGAGGCATTGATCCTAGACGCTTTAAGATGGAGCCATACATCCATGTGATATTCAGGATGAAAAAACCTATCAATTCACTTATGATTCCCATGTCAAACAAATCCAGGAGTCACGGGTAAAAGCACTCATAAGAATCATAATTTTATTATAAAAATAAAAATAAATATTACAAAAACTTTAAATCATATCTGTTTTTCTATTTTGTACATCAATTTTTTTTTTTATAAATTATATTTTTATTTTTGATTAAATTTAATTTAAATTTTATAAAAATAAAAAATAAAAATTATATAAATTAAAATTTTAATTAAAAATATTCAAATTAAAGATATTTCTAATAAATTTTGATTTACAATTTTACACAAATATATAAAAATATTTTCAACTACCATTATATAAAATTTTAATATTTTTTAATAATAAATATATTATTTTTAAAAATTATGTTATTAAAAATTTTAAAAATTATTAAAAATAATTTTTTAATATAAAAAATTATTCAAATTTAATAGATGAACTCAAAATAGAATGTAAACTTATTAGAATCATTTCTTAGACATCTCAACAACGAAATACTCTTAATTTTTTACAATTATTTGATTTAAAATTTAATTTAAACTAAATTAAAATTAAATTTATAATTAATTTGATCGACATAATAAAATTTAAATTTTAAAAAAACTTTCATTTTTTTATTTACTCTAAAATTAAAGATCCATAAATATTAAAAAAAATAAAGTGATTGCTTATAAATAAATATTGAAAAAAATTTATTAATATTTTTTCCTTAAAACATAGTTTTTTTTTCATAATAACGATTTTTTATTTAAAGATTGATGTGATATGAAGCTTAAAAGAATTTAGTTGATCTTAGCTTGCACGATCTATGAAGTTGATATTTTTTTGCTAAAGTTGATTAATATGGCAAAAAATTGACTACCTCTCTAATTTAAAATGGGCAAGTGTCAAGTCATCTCTAGAAGATAAGTAATCCTTGCATTGGTTTGCTAGCTCCTTAAGTCCGTACCATAGAAATGAAATTATTGAAAAAAAAAACAATATTAAAAAAGGTCTTAAGTAAGCTTTAAATATAAACTATTTATATAGTTACTGTATATATGGAAATTTTTATTAACTTGATCGTTGAAGGCTATTCTGATGACTCAATAGCTTCTTTGTTTTCTTTTTATAAATTTTTATTTTCTTATCAAATCACTCAAGATCTACCTTATCTGTGTTTTTTTCACTCTTACATAGCAAGTTTGATTTTAAAAGCATTAAATTTAACAATAGAAGAAACAATATTTATACAAATAAAACACAACTAGATAGTTAAATCATGTACTTAGATTAATAAGATAGTTAGAAATTTAGGAGATTAATTAACTATATAAATAAAGCAAATATAAAGAGATTGACAAACTTAATTATCAAGATATTTAGGATCTTAAATATAGATACATTGTCATTCTTTCTTTAATTCATATAAATTCATGCATTATAATACATGAGTAAGGAAGAGGACACCCATGAGACTAAAGAAGCTTATCGATGTTTTATGAGTTTATTTTGAGGATACCACACATTTCTAATTATGTTAATCTCCCAAATACTTAAAGCTTGAAAAATGTTATAAGTTATGATAAATAAAAAGGAAAAGAAATGAAAAGAATAAATCCTGCAAATAAAGAAAGTAGACAGTAAATAAGATATATTGAATGAAATATACTAATAGTTAGCCATGTATCTATCCTTCGTAGTACCAGTTAGATTTTAAAGGACCATGTCTAATATATCTAGATAATGCATAACGGTGCAATAGTTATGGTAGGCAATAAAGGTCTATTAGCATGAGAACAATCATGATATATAGCTTAATAACTTCGTATCAAGGTGTATGGTTAGATTACTTTCTCTGTTATACACACGAAGATATCAATAGAAATGATGTAAGCGCCAAAGATACCTATTTTTAAAGCACATTTTCATACTTATTTTACTTGTAAATCATGTAAATATTGTCTTTTTTCCCCTTAATTTCATATAAATCCTCATTTCTGGAGATTCAAGAGTAAATTATACCTAATTGTGGAAATTGTTTATTTTCATATCTAAAAACCATGCGGGGAACAAAAAGTTACATTTGAAGCCAAATAAGGAAATATTTATTTCATATTTGGAGCTACAAGACTTGCCTTAAGTAGTACTTGCAATATTTGGAACTATGAAGTTACGTTAAATGAAGCAGAGTAGTTTAACAATAAAGTCTACTTAAAGCTCCGTTTCTTTTAAAGTTTCAAATTGTCCATGTTAACTTGTCTTATTTGGAGAGAATCGATCCTCATGAAGGACCCCCTAAATAATGGGAGTCAAGGTGCCTCTGGATCTTAGTTTGATTGAATGAACCAAATCCATTTTTTTTTCATGTTTACTCGACAATGAAGGCATGAAAAAATCAACTATGCAAATGTGGAAGGTTAATCAAGGTTGGCTTAGTCCATTCAAGAGTTAGATTTGAGAGAGAAATCATGGTTGCAAATTCAAATTTAAATGGACACTAAGGATTGGTTGAATTCTCCATGAAATCTCCATTAATTGGTGATTTTTGCAAGCATAGAAAAAAAAAAGCAACAAAGGTTGGCTTGATCTCCTTGCTCTTAATTAATTTATTGCTTTTGGCATAAAAGGCGAGAACAACAAAAACTAATTAGAAGTATGATTTTAGAGATTAGATAGCTTAAACCATGTGATCGAATCCTTTAATTCATGTAATTGGCATTAAAGGCCATTAAACCTTTAACTTTGTTGAACTCTCCCCTCTCTTTTATAAACAATTAGCCATTCTCTCATTTGGAATAATCTTTTCCTAGTTCTTCATTTAGTTCTTAGTTTAGGTTTATTCTCTCTAGCTTTGGTATAAGACTTTCTTTTACATGCCTTTTACTCTTAAAATTTTGTCCTACTTCTTGCTCTTCTTTGCTAAGAGAAGCATCCATAGTGGAAATGCTATCAGTGAGTTTATTTCTAGTAGTAGTTTTTTCTTTGGAAGCCAATCAAAGCGTATTGCCTTCTCAAGTTGCAATGCATCTACTTTCAAGTTCTTATTTAAATTTGTTTTTACTTGTTTTTTGCATACTTGCTCTTTAATCGTTTGTTTTGTGTTTATGTTCTTATTGACTTAATTATTTTAATTGTTAGCTTAATTAGATTTTTATTTTCAACCCATTTATTTATTTTTTACTTGCTTATTTACTAGATATTTATTATACCTTATTTTTAATTATAAGCATGAATAGCTAAACAGTCAATTACGGTTTCTAGTCTAACCTTGTCTCATGGACCCTTGGTCAATTTTAGATACTTTTCATTAGGTTAATAATGATTAAGATATTATAATTTATGCTTAAAGAACTTAATTCTATTGTTACAACAAGATTACTCTAATTAGGTTTAGGTGGATGGAAAGATACGTTGATGATGTTTATGTGACACTAGAGAGGCGTTTGAGGTTTGGAGACTTAGATCACCTCTAGTATACTTCTTACATAAGTACTTCAAATGATTGTTACCCAGTGAGGAGGCAGTTAAGATTTAGTTGACTTACCAAGAAGTACTTAAAAAGAACTTAGGTAAAATGAATTAGAAAGCATGAGGAAACTTAGCTTTTTAATATTGATAATAATTGGAATAAAAACTCAAAACAATAGAATTTGCTTAGAATAATGTGCAAAACTAGTATCTACCTAAAGTCCATCAAGAATCACTGCTCGTGGAATGTGAAAACCCCTCACTTATAAATATAATACTTACAGCTTGTGTACTTATGACAATGTAGACAATAATTACCATCCTCCATAATCACAATTTAGGCATATATTGGATATTTATGATTTTTGAGGGCATAGTCATAATTAGAGATAGCATCTTAGAAAGCATGCTTAAGGCATCATCTCATGAGCCAATTCTTAACTAGTTCATCACATGGAATTTAAAGCAAAGATTTTATCTAAAATTATTTGAAAATGTTAGGTTGATATTGACTAAGATGTACTAGTATTTTCTTAATTTTCATATCTATGAAAAAGATAGGATGTTATGGTAAAACACTTTCAGAATTCTCTTAAACAATGAAGTTAATAACATTATTTCAATTGGAAAACATATTTAATTGGTCAAAAAGTGCATAAAAAGAAACAAACATATAGAATAGTTCTAACTCAAGTGCATCAAAAAAGTCAAATTTAAAAGGTCTAAAGTGTCAAAGATTTGATAAAGTTGAAGTTGAGTTTTAATGGTCTCAAGGCGCAAAAGATCTTTAATGACTAAAGTAAGGTATGGAACATTTAGAGATCTAACAAAACTATGACGTAAAAGATTTAGAGGACTTAAAGGCTTTAGATATGGAAAATTAAAGGCCTAAAGCATGGAAGACTTATAAAATTGTTAGGAGACTTTAATGTTTAAGTTAATTTTTTTGTTCTCAAATAGTTCATCCAATAAAGAAAATGAGAGATGCGTGTCTGTTTTATCGGGTTGAAATAATGGATAAGCATCATAAAAGTGTTATTATCGATTTGCACGTGTTGACTTCAAGATCTTATTGACTTTTCAATATTAGTTGCCGGACTCTAGAAGGATAAGCCTTAAAGAAGGCCAAATTAGCCTTAAAGAAGGCCAAATTAGCCATGTCTTCATTCAGAAATTAACTTGACAAATTGAGATACATGTTTGTGGTTAAGCTAACTACATGGATTTTAATTAATTACTTGGTTTAACTTGCTTTGACCTAATGTGTTGTGTTTTGATTGGTTGAGAAGGTTGATTTTTATATGATATACCTCATTAAAATAGTCAAAGACTAAGATGATTTGAGTAGCTTGAAGACATATGGCTCACAAGAGTTATGATCTCTACATCGATTTACACCTAATGCTATTAGTTGTTGTGTGAGATTTTATTAGCATAGCCATAACTTAGAATAAGTTGGCGTAAAACTTATCGAATGCATGACTTTCAAAATTTTCAAACTACCACTTAGGCATAACAAACTCTGGCATGTTATACCTATATGAAGCCAATGATAGAATGGTTACAGATAGAGATACAATTGTGAAGCTTACTATAGAATGGTTACCAATAAGGGTCAGTGTAGTTGCTAATAAGGGTTTGCGCAACTATTGGCTTAATAATATCATGATTGCCAACTAAGGTTGGTAAAACTTTATTCATCAGATCTACCAACTTAAAAGAAAGGTAACTTTTTTAAAAGAAGGGCATTCTAATTAAATAAAAATCTAAGTTGAAATCATATTAAATAAACATATTAATGATAAGTCTTACAAAGTAAAACCTCAATATAAACCATGTCTTGGATAAGGCTTTCTTATCTAATGTCTGTGGGTGAAATAGTGCCAAGTGTTGTCCTCGAGGCTTAATAAGTATATTATTTCCAAAGTATAATTTCTAGGTTTGTCATTGAACTCGATCTTAAAAGTTGTTGACTAGTTACCTCAACTTATTATTTCTTCATTGCATCTTCGATTAAAGTAGCTCTCTGAGTCTTATTTAATAGGACAATAGAAAAATGGTGATTGCTAAAGGCTTGTAAACATAGATGAGATGATCTCATAATTCAACAAATTCTCAACTTGCTAGGCTTCTTTAATGAATTAATCCATGTAATCTTATTGTGTTTTATCTCCTCCTGGCCATAGAGTTTAAAAGTTAGTGGCACTCTTCTTCACTCTAGTCTTGTTTGTTTAACACCCTATAAAAAACATTATGAAATCTCCAAATGAGGCAATCTTCCCTGATTTAAATGAAATGGTAGCATTTTAATTTGTCACTAGTCAATGCGAGAAAACATAGCTTATAAAGGATGACATTTAAAAATTCTTTATAGAGGTAAAGCTTCTTCAATATGTTGCTTATAGATTTAGGCAGCTAATGGGTTCTTATAAAGTTAGACCTAGGGTTGCTTTGTATTACTAAAATGAGCTCATCCATGATGTGTGCCATAAAAGATGGCTTTTTTTTAAAAAAAAAAAAATTGTCTACTAGGCTTGGACAGATCTTTAACTGTCATTTATTTGAGATGATTTTGATCTCATTTAGCCTTTGCTAAATCATTTATCATATGATTATGGTGCCTTTTTTATATTGAATTAACTCTTGTCATGGTAGATAGGTTCATTGATAATGTTAAGATTAAGATTTTCCTTTACTTATATGAGATGTTGAGGGTCTCTATTTCTTCAAGGATGTGTGAAAGACACAAAAAGCTCATCTTGTTACTCTTGCACATCACCATTGTCACAAGAAACAATATTAAGTCATTGGATGACCTGTTGCAACTTGATAATTATGTGGAGCATGTCTTTTAACTATTTTTATTACATTTTAAATTGTTAATGCTCTAGGTCCAAGTTGGTACTCCAAAATGTGAAGCTAGTTGAAAATTTATAGTTCCTTGTTTTCCTTCCCAACCCTAATATCTTTGGAAACCATTCTTACTAACTCTTGTCCACATTCACATAAAAAGTTGATGCATGTATTTATTCTTTTTCTAAAAGCCATATACTTTATTTCCCATAAACATCACTAAATAATACTACTATAAGAATAGTGTAACTTAAGCTGAGGAAGGTCGTGTCTAGAAGTTCTAAAGCATGGAAGACAAGACAAAGCTAACGTCAATTCTTGAAAGTCTAAAGACGTGGAAGACTTGACAAGGTTAAGGTGTGGAAGACTTAAAGGCTTAAGGTGTCAAAGACCTAAAAGAATGAAGTGTAAAAACCTAAAGGCCTAAAAAGTGGAATACCTATAAACTCCTTCGCCCCCCTCCCCCCCCCCCCAAAAAAAAGGCTACGATGCCTAAGTAAGTTTAGTTATTCTCAAAAATTTTGTTTAGTTGAGAAATAGAATATTCATGTTTTTTTTTCATAGGTTAAAGTCTAGGTTGCAATCATCAAATTTTCTTACTTTATGGCATCAGTTATAGGATTGTGAAAGGGTAAACCTTGAAGGAAGTCAACTCAGCCAATTCTTTCACGAAGCTCAAACTCGACTAGTCAGGACACATGCTTTTAATTAAATTAATCACATGAGCTTAATTGATTACTTGACCTTACCCATTCTAGTATGACATAACATGCTTTGATTGATAGATAGAATTAATTATTTAATAAATGTATATTTAAAATATCCCTAACTAAAGAAAAAAAAAGAATGGTTAACAATCTTATGAAAGGAGTTTGAGATTACTTTGGAATATAAGGTCATCATTAGGAAATAATGAAAGAAGAAAAGGAAAAAGACATTGATAAAACCTTTCAAATGAAAATTACTTTTTCTTTCATGAAAAAAGGTGTCATAAGTTAATTGTAAGTTTTTTTTTTTAGTTGGGCGAAAGTGTCATTATAATTGGAGCAAAGTTTGTATTGCTTGTATAGTTTATGTCATCAAGTCATTATGGGTAAAGAAACAGACTTTAAGGGAGTCAAGGCTTTTTGTATCAATTTTCCACAGACAACACTAATTTTTACTGCCAAAAAATCATCAAGAAGAGAAAAAAGAGCTTGAAGATAATAGTCTAAGTGTTTGATGAAAATTTGTAGCTAAGGACTTGCAAAACAAAAATAAGTAAGCAGTAGATGCCCTATGAAATCACTTCAATAGTTAAATGAGTATTTATTTTGGCAATATAATGATAAAAATTGAAATTGAGCTTGGATTGGAAATCATTCTTAGGAGATTCTTATAAAAGTTGAACCTCTAACCTTCACAAAACTTTTAGAATCTATTGGAAGCAAGAATTGAGATTAGTCTCTAGGGCGAGGTGGCAATTCTATTGGAAAATGGTCATTGCCCTTCTTTTGCAATGCTCTAGAGCTCCTTGATGTCCTAAAAAAGAACATGATTTTCATGGTGGATCGAGCTTTCCCCTTGGTTAGTGAGTTAGGTTTGCTCTCATTCTTCTTAGTTGGCACGATTTATAGGTTAGGTGAGTTACAAGTGGGTTTAGGAATGAGTGAAACCTTTGCTTTAGGGTTTTTGTTGGTAAACTACGTTGACATATTAGTTGGGCTTCATGAAGTAAAGGTGGGTTGTTAACAATTGTTAGGCTTAGATGAGGTAGGTGGGTGATAAGAAGATTTTATATCCATTAATTTAGTGGTTTAAACTTAATATTTGTAGCTCTTGATAGTTTTATGGTATTCTTATGTGTTTTACGTTTAATTTGTAATTAAAAATGATTTTTTTTAGTATGATGAGATTTGGAGTAAATTAAAATAATTTGGAGTGCAATAAGTCATGAATGCAAGTAGTAATGTCACAATACTGTGCCAAATGAAAGTAAATTTTAGGTAGAATAAAAAACACTTTTGCGCCATCCATAAGTGTCTTTGAGCTAAAAAGTAGTATTGTTGCACTACAAGAAAAAACAAATTATGTGAATGCCTTTAAGATTACCTAAAAGGAAGAGAAGTATAAATAGAAAACTCTAGATCTTTAAAAATGAGAAAGAAGATTAGAAAGAGCATAAAAATGGTTAGAACTCACTTTGAATCCATAGATTTCCCTTATTTTATCTATAATGGCTGGGATTGTATTCATGTTTTCAATTAGTTATGTTTTTAAGGCTACAATGTAACGAGATTTTGAATATTTGAATTTTTCTTACTTTAATTAATTGATATTTGATTCTACATCTATATTACGTATTTGATTAAATCTTTAATGCTTGTGAATGATTGATCATTACTTTACATGATTTGTGATTTAGTTTCAGACTAAGAAGTGAATGATTTAGATAAACCATATTAAGATACTATATAATTGTCATAAGACAAAGATATTTATGAGATTATATGTAGGATCATAGTTTCTTTGCTTAATGAGTTTCATATGTTCACGTTTAGCACAAAGATATAGTTAACTTGCCTTTTGGAAATGTTATTGATACTTGAGAAAGATCAACAATTACACTAGAGAAACTCATTAGTAATATAGAAAATAAACATTATTTAATTAAACTAAGAGATTTAAATATGATTAATCTTGGTGAGATTAGAATCCCTAAAGTCTTTTTAGTATTATTATTTTTTTCATCTTTTTATCACTCAAGTGATCCTTATTGCACTCATTTAATATATAAATCTTTTTTTAATTATTCAAATAAACTTAAAGTTAGATTAGTTTTGATATTTAATAAGCACATTCAGTGTGGGATAATATTTGTACTTTAGTACTATATTACTTGTTAACAACCAATGCACTTGTGCTATGAATTTCACCAAAAAAATGAACGAATAATTGGCATGTTGCTAGAGATTATGCTACCTTTAATATCCATACCAAGTAATTCTAGTTTTACTTTGAATATTTTATTCTTTTTTATTTCTTTTATCTCAATTGTTCATTTTAGGAGCATCAAAAAATTTGAAGGAAGTAATTTATTTCCTCTTGAGTCTATAATAGAGTGTACATGCTAAAGAAATAGAAAAGGAAGGACAGAAGTTACCATTTAGTTGCAAGAACCTATGGTTGACCCCAAAGGATAAAGAAATGGAAACAATCCACCAGTAAACAATGCACCTATGAAATAATTCACAAATGGCATTGAGGAATTATGCATTACTACAAATTAGAGTTTAGTGAGGGATAAAAAGGTCGATCATTTAGGCGAACAATTGAAACTAGTACTATTTGAATGATTCAAGCGATCAAATTTAATGGATTGCCTATTTATGATTGATCATAATGTGCTTATATCTTAAATTTTTTAGGAATTTATGATGAAGTATAATGATGTTAATGATGTTGCCATTCGTCTTTACCTATTCTCATTTTCTATAAGAGATAAAGCAAAGAGTTGGTTGAATTTTTTACTTGTTCAGATTTAATCACTAGTTGGGAAGATTTAGTGCAAAAGTTCTTCACTAATTTTTTCTACCAACCAAAATAATGATGATACGGATTGAAATCAACATTTTATTTATTATAAAGGTGAAAATTTGTACGAAGATTAGCAAAGATACAAGGAGTTGCTCAGAAAATGTATTCATTATTGGCTACCTAAGCGGATGCAAGTCCATAATTTTTACAATAAGTTGATAGGCACTAGAAAAACCTTAATTGACGTGTTTGCAAGAAGGGCTCTAATGAAAAATGCTAAAACGAAGCCTATGAATTGCTTAAGGACGTGACCACCAATAGTTATCATAAGTGAGAAAAACATATTGAAAAAGGTATCAAGATACAGGAGTTGGGTGTTATCACTACCTAGATTACCCTAATTGCATTTGTCTCCATATAGCTAAAAGATAACCATATAAATAGCAAATATTATTCAAGCATCAATCCATTATATGAATTTTGTAATGGCGTTAATCCAAGTTCTAAATTCCAAATTAACAATCCAGTTGTGCAATACTAATGGAACAGCATTGTATGTGGAAAATTTTAATTCATGAATGGGACTGGACACATCTTAGAAGCTTAGAAGTGCAAATAAGTCAAATGACTGATAAAACAATACAACTTTATTACTTTTCAAAATTGATAAAGAAGTAAACATTCTATGAGTATTGAAGAATCTTACTACGACAACAAAAATGAACCATTTTCAACACGAGCATCATCTAAAGAAAATATTGAAAAGGAAGTAGTAGTTAAAGCACCGCCTCAAGAACCATCTCTTTAAATCCCATTTCCTCAACACTGGAGGAAAGGTTCATCTTAACATTTTGACCATCAATGCCCTTGCATAAAAGCTAAGTTATATAAAATGTATAAAAGGTATCATCTCAAAGAAAAAGGAAACCTAGGGACTATGAAAGTTACTCACTAAAGAATGCAACACCATCTTGCAAAAAAAGTACCTAAGAAGCTGAAAGATCCAAAGAGTTTCTCTATTCCATACTTATATTAGAAACACTATTTTAAAGAAGTCTTTATGTATTGACCATATTTATTAGACTTATATGAAAACATTAGATTTGGATTGATTTGATTGTATGATCTTAGGCTACTTGCTTTCATAGATGAGTCATAATGTTGGATTGATAAGTAACCTCTTTTTAATGATCCTTTAGGTAACAAATTTATCATTATGTTTTTATGTACAATAATCTTAATGGATACTCCACTATCACCTTAATATTTTTTGCTATTTTCTTAAACTTTTAGTTTTTTTTTGTCATTATTAATAATGACAAGCAATGATATGATAGGATCATAAGACAAGAGATAATAAGCAAAGCAAGTGCAATAAGAGAAAGTTTGAGTTTGATACAAATTAAGAGATATAAGGATGTTTGGTGACTATGAGTCATTTATCTAGTAACCTCCAAGGGTAGATGGATGAGAGGGTTACATTGCACTATAGCTCAGGATAATTTTTTTAAAGAATTTTATGTGAAATTGCTTTTATGCTGTTAAGTTAAAAAAATTACCTATCCTTTTTTCTTTTTACTTTTTCTCACTCTCATTTTTGATCTCACTTTTTCTTTACGTAAAGTAGCCCCTTCCATTTGTGTTCCTCTTGGAAAGGCAAAGCAGCCTTCCTTTTAGGCCCCTCATCTTTTCACTTTCTCTCACTTTAATGATTCATAAATATAGCTTCACCTCAACTAACCTTCCTTTTTCTCGCAGTAAGCATTATCAAGCGAACCTTACGAGTCAAAGTTGAGATTCATGAATGCAACTCTAGCTCAGTAGGTAATCTTCTCCTAACTAATGATTAGGTGAGTTATTTATTAATTCTTGATTAATTCTCTTTTATTTAATAGTATGTTATTACTTATTGGTTTATAATGGATAAATGTACGATTTTGAAATTACCATTTGTCAATGGTTTGATTATATATAAGAATATTATTTAGTTATTATTTATGAAATTATTTGAAATAATTTAAAGACATTAGTTTGATACTATATGACATGTTCTAAACATTATTAATTTAAAATTGCTAATTTAAGTATTAGTATTTAAGAAAATTAGTTAAAGTACATTAGGAATTATTCGTCATAGTTTAAAAAATTAGTTTGAAATATATTTGATATCATTGGTTCGAAAAAATTTAAAATTGTTTAGATTAAGGATTAGTTGTAGAGAAAACAATAATTTTTAAACTTAACTCTTCATTAAATTATTTCAAATTATAGGTTATACTGTCAAACAACTACGCATCTAAGTTGAGAAAGACTATTATTTCATACTTCAACAAAAAATAAAATGATAAATTATCAAGTGGTTCAAGTTCTCCCTCTTGCATTATGTTAATGTTTCAAGTTCCCTATGTTTAGATGAAAGAAGTGAATTTGAGAATGTTGATGTACTATATGATATCCAATATTAATGTGATCATGGATTATGTTTTCTAATAAGAACATACCCTATTCACAAATGTGATGATTTTTGAAAGGCATGTTGAAATGGGTTGATATCAACGTATATTAGCTAAGTACAACTTGATTCAAGATGAAAAACAAACTTAATGATTTCATACTTCTTGATTTGAAAGATTAATTGGCTCTAACATCAGTAAAGAAAATAAAATGTTTTATTTTCCATGCTATCCCTTGGGGAGTTAGAAGAACTTAAGCAATCCATCTCAAAATATTGATAGGACTATTAATATGTTTTCTTTAAAAGAAATATTATGAAATCGGTAACGGCTCACGATTCATTAGAGGCTGTGAAATGGATAGCATTGCCCGGGTATGCTTTCAAAGGTCACAATGAGTCCAATTCTATTAACTGTGCTAACTTTCTCATGTAAGCATTAATGAACAAAAAAATTGCTCAAGTTGTATTAGAAAATTGCCCATTAGATGCTAAATACTTTATTAAGTGTTCAAAAAACGTTACTGAAAAATTCTTGCTAACAAAGTGCTACTAAAGATTCGTGATGACATTAAGGTTGTCAAATTTTGTATTCTTGTTGATGAATCTAGTAAAGAAAAAAAGGCAATCTTGTTGAGGTATGTTAATAATGATAAAATAATTTATAAATGGTTCTTTGAAGTTATGAATGACGAGGGTACAAAAGTCAAAAGCCTTAGGAAAATTTGTAATGTATTTAATAAATACAAATTACCAGTTAAAGACCTGTAGGATCAAGGATGTGATGTTGTTAGTAATATATGTAATGAATGAAATGGTTTGTAAGATTTATTTCTTGAAGATTGTCTATAAGCCTATTATTTGCATTGCTTTCTACACTAGCTTCAACTTACTTTAGTTGAAATGGGAAAAGAGGTACATGATGCATGGTTTTTTTTTTTTTGTTTAAATTAAATTGTATTTGTAAACTTTGTCAATGCTTCTTCCAATAGACATTAAAACTTAAAATCTTTTCTAGAAGATGAAATTATGAAGATTTGATTATTTCAGGAAAACTTGAGACTACAGAAGGGCCAATCAAGTTTGCAATTTGTAATGAGCAACTACTTGTTGGAGTTTTCCTTTTAGTTCTATTAGAAGGTTAATTGATTTCATGATTTAACTTTTACTCTTCTCGAAAATTTGATTAATAGAGAATTCAATAGTAACAGATGTGGAAGCTAAAGGTATGTATAAAGACTTAAGATAATTTGAACTTGTGTTTTTGTTGTTGTTGATGAACAAAGTATTAAAAATCTCTAATTTATAGTTTCAAGTTTTGCAATTAAGATCTCAAGATATCTTAAATATTATAAGTTTAGTTTTCACCACAAAAAAGCTTCTTAAAAAGTCAAGAGATGGATAATATATCATTTTGTACTAGTTATAATGTTGATATATATCCAACATGGATATGCTTCATGTGAAAGGTACAAGATCACCTTATCAACACAAAGATATTATTACAATTAAGTATTACTACACTTAACATATTAATGTGATGATAAATTTTTAATTATGAGAATTAGATAGTAGATTTTCACACAAAATAGAGAAATTTCTTACTCTTAGCATGGTTTTGAGTCTGATTGATAGTTTCAAATAATTTGATATTATTACTCTTGCTAAGGATTTTTATTCTTCAAATTTTCGTAAAGTAACGCTGAAGATTTGAGAAGATAGTTAAACCATTACAAATTTGATGTATTAACTTTTAAGAATTTCAAAATATTAATTCTATTTTTGAATCATGTAGACTTATGGTTAAAACAAAAAGTTTAGAAGACTATACTTCTATTCATAAATTGATTCATCTAGTATTGAATTTTTCAGTTTTTATCAACAACAAAATAAGTGTTTTTAGTTATAAAACTTGTTAAAATACTTTTCACAACAAGATGGATGATGATTTTTTTATAAAAAAATTGTATAACCTTTAATATTGAAAGAGATGTTATTGATTGAATTGACAAAAAGTTTATTATTTATGAATGTAACCGTAAAATCTTGCATGAAAAAAACATAAAATTGTAATTAATTATATTATAAAGAGAAGGCTTGTTATATTCCCTTATTTAGATGTATATTTAATTTGAAATAGAGGAGACTACATTATAATATTATTGATGAAAAAAAAATTTTGGTCCACCTTAGCATAAAATTCTTAATTCAAGTTAAGGAAGCCAGCGGTTTGATTGTATAGCTTGCAGGGGCCGCTTGGAGTCCACAGATGCATTGGTGCTCACCCGCTCTTTATCTTGGACGTCTGGGCCGTGCAGGTAGTCAATGCGGTCCACCTGCAGCGCATGATGGCACAAAAGGCCAGGACTTGAGTAGTCAGGAGTACGATTGCCGTGTTTTGTTAAGCTGTACGTCAAGTTTAGGCAACTATTATTGTGCCAGTAAGTACACCTAACGTCGGCCCTTTCCATTAATGCCTCTCCAGGATGAGGGCCCAATCTCGGAAGTGGGCCGAAGATTAAGGCAGTATTCTTTGGGACGAGAATTCCCAACTGAAACTCATCTGACAAGTTAATTGGACATACATGGCAAAGTCATTAATTTCAGAGCAGAATCACATATTCATATTTCTCTTTATAATATCATTGTATCACCAAATATATATGTGTGATTTAGCCATTGAAATAATTCCAATTTGCCCTCCCAATTGGTCTTTGTAAAATGTAAAAGTAACAGCAGTCGATTGTAATCGTGGTTGTGAAATTCTCAAATGACCAAACATGGTGCGTGTTTGTCTGCTAGTCAGTGTGCATGCAGCTTTGTCGCAACATACTAAAATTCCTCCATCAGAAACTATAACAAGAGGAAAGGGACCTTAACAGTGCAGCATCAATAATTGTACCATCAATTAGAATCAAGATTGGACGGAAGCTTATGGAGGCCATTGGTCCTGTCTAGTCCTGCGAGCCACAGAAAAACGGGTAACAAGCAAAACATTAGATAATTTACATTTCACAATATGAAATAAATGATTCTGTTGCCGACAACGTGTAAACTTCTACTGAACCTAGGTTCAAAAGCAAGTTACTCATTCTGTTTAGTTACCCAGAAAAATGGGAAGAATTAGGTCTGCGATGCTTTTGTTGCTCTCAATTTCTGTCTTAATTAACAGTTTCACTGGTGTCTTCGAGTCCGGCCCATGAAGCCTTTCGGAGATACCTGTTGAACAATTCCGATCCCTCTCATCCAATCTCCCCGGAAATCTACACTCCTGAAAACTGCTTGTATACAGCTGTTTTGCAGGCCTATATTCGCACTCTCCGGTTCAACACATCTGGAACCCCAAAGCCAGTCCTTATTCTCACAGCAATGCACAAAACTCATGTACAAGCTACCATTCTTTGTGGTCAGAAACATGGTCTGCTAATGAAAATCCGAGGGGGAGGCCATAACTATGAGGGCAGTTCCTACGTGTCTAATGTCCCGTTCTTCGTCCTCGATATGTTCAATCTTCGGTCCATAGATATAAATATAGAAGAAGAGACTGCTTGGGTTGAGGCAGGAGCGACACTTGGAGAACTCTTCTACAGAATTGTGGAGAAGAGCAAAACTCATGGCTTCCCGGCTGGTGTTTGCCCTACTGTTGGTGTCGGTGGCCATTTTATTGGAGGTGGGTATGGTAATATGATGAGAAAATATGGCCTTTCAGTTGACAACATTATAGATGCCCAGTTGATGGACGTCAATGGAAGAATTCTTGATAGAAACTCAATGGGTGAAGAATTGTTTTGGGCCATTAGAGGAGGCGGGGCTAGCTTCGGAGTTGTTCTTGCATACAAAGTTAAGCTCGTTCATGTTCCAGAAATAGTCACTGTCTTTCGGGTTGAAAAGACTTTGGAAGATAATGCAACAGAAATCGTCTACTGCTGGCAGCAAGTAGCACACAGGCTGCACAGAGACCTCTTCATCAGACTGATCCTGGACGTTGTTAACAGGACTGAAAATGGGGAAAAAACAGTAAGAGCTTCCTTTGTGTGCTTGTTTCTTGGAGACTCTAAAAGACTTTTGTCCATCATCAATGAGAGCTTTCCTGAACTGGGTTTAGCTGAATCCGATTGCATTGAAACTAGCTGGGTTAAGTTGATCCTTTTCTGAGCCAACATCCCTATGGAGACACCCATAGATATTTTGATTGATCGATCACCTCAAATATTGGTCTCTTTGAAGAGGAAATCAGACTATGTGAAGGAGCCAATTCCAAAGGAAGGTTTGGAGTCCATTTGGCAGAAAATGATAGAGCTAGAGACACCCATGATGGCATTCAATCCTTACGGTGGGAGAATGGGTGAAATTCCGGCAACAGAAACACCTTTCCCTCACAGAGCAGGAAATCTGTGGAAGATTCAGTACCTCACAAACTGGAATGAAACAGGCAGTGAAGCTGCGCATTACTATCTGGAATTGACCAGGAAGCTTTATAGCCACATGACTCCTTTTGTGTCGAAGAATCCTAGACAGGCATTTTACAACGACAAGGATTTGGACTTGGGTACCAACAGCAATGGCCAGGGTAGCTACTTTGGAAGCAAGAGACTACGGGATTAGGTACTTCATGGAAAATTTTGCGAGACTGGTAGAGATTAAGACTATGGTTGATCCTGGCAATTACTTCAGTCACGAACAGTCCATTCCAACTCTTCCAAAGAGAGTGGAGTCCTGTCCAGGAATTCAAAGTCACATTGGTGACTTCAACAGCGTTCTCAGTATATGACATTCATCAGTTTCTTTTTCTGCTGTGGTCATTATTGAATAGACAGGACTTGTGTGGTCATGATTTTTACAATTATTATTTTTAATTATCAGGTTTTCATTTTTTATATTGTTTTTAATTATCAGGTATTTCGGTGTTGTAAGATTTTTTTAAAATTTAAATAATTTAAATTATTTTTATTTTTATTTTTTAAAATTTAGATAAATTTTAATTAATGAATTATTTTTATAAAATTTTAATTTTTTAATAATATATAATCAATATTAAAAAATTAAATATTTTTATTGATTATTTAAATATTTTTTTATATGTAAAAAAATTTAAATTTAAATTTGTTTAAAAAATATTTAATTTTAATATTTTTAATTTTTAATTTTATAATAAAATTTAATTTAATTTAATTCAAAATTTAAAATTTAAAATAATTTATATTATAAAATTTATTTTATTATTGATAAAAACGTATATTATTTTTTAATTCTGTTGATTTTAATATTGTAAATATAGGAACTACAAGTTTGTCATAAAATATTTGAGGAGTTTCAAAATTTTATTTTGTTAAATTTAATTTTACTTTATTATTATTTATTTTATATACTAAAATTTATTCATATATACATATTTAAAATTAATAAAAAAATTAATAGCACATTTATTTATAAAAATTTTTATTAGATCGACTCAAATACACTTTTTGAGCGTAAAACTTATTAAATTAATTTATTTGAAATTAAATAAAATAATTTATAAATATAGATCAATATAGAATTTTGTAAGTAAAACTCTCTGTGTTAGATCACAATTATTTTTTTTTAAGAAGCAAATTCATGTAATTCTTTTGTTAATTTAAAAAATCAGATAAACTTTTTGGTATGGTAGGCTTCAGTTTTATACTTTGTAACTATTTTAGCTGCATCTGTTTATTGATCTTAAATATTAATAAAGTGAAAAAAATTATTCAAATTAATAAATTAATATACTTTGATTGTAATTAAAAGAATGTATTCTAAATCACTATGTTATTGTTGATGAAAATGTCTATCTCATAGTGACAACTTGTGATATAATGGAAAAAAAAATAAAATTAACTAGACGTGGACATAATTGAGCAAGTCAAGCACATGCAACATTATTTGAAAATAGATATATGAATAGATGGTTAGTAAGAGTATTTGCTACTTGTTTTTTTTTTTTGTTAATTAATTATTTTACTTTATTTCAAAAATAAATATTATATAAAATGAATAATATTTTATATTTATCTAAATAATATTTTATTTGATAGTTACTTCAATAAAATTTGCTATATCAAATAAAAAATCTTGGATTGAAGTGACATTAGACTTGTTGCTTTACAAGACTAACTTAAAAATTTTCTATTTCTTTTATTTACTTTGAAATTATGTGTGATGACAGGATTATAATATTTTACATGTCATTGCCTAGGTGCTTATTGCAAACCATAAAATGATTTATTTAGTTTGCGCACTTTATTTTCTTGACTAGGCACAATAAAGCCATTGGTCCATATAAATTTCTTCTTCTAATTCATTATTTAGAAATATAATTTTAAAATTCATTTGATGCACTACTAGATCCTAAATACCAACAAGTTCAAATAGCACATTTATAAAAGTTATTCTAATAATAGATGAGAAGTATCAAAGCAGTCTACATTTTCTCTTTGTTTATACCCTTTGACTATAAAACAAGACTAGTATTTTTCAACAATACCATCAAGTTTTAATTTCTTCTTAAGTTTTCATTTACAACTAATTACTTTACAACCTAGAGGTAAATCAACCAAATACAAGTTCTTTTAGACTTAAGAGAGTCAATTTCATCATTAACAACTTCTTTCCATAAGTTGGCATCTAAAGAAGACAAGGCTTCTTGAAGGGTTTAGGAGTCTTCTTCTAAGGTATAAGCATAAAACTTAGCTCCATAGTTCTTAAAGGTTCTAATTCATTTGTTCATTCTAAGTTTATAATCTTCCTCATTTGGTTCATTGATTCTAATATTAAATATACTACTAAAAGTCAAGCTCCCACTATTTTTCAATTTTTTTTTTTAAACCTATGTTCATAAAAATCAACATCATTCATTTCAATGACTACATGCTCTTTCAAAGCAAATAATCTATATCCCTTACTATACACAACATATCTTATAAATACACATTCATATGCTCTAATAGTAAGTTTCTTCCTTTTAGAATTAGAAATTTAAACAAAGACTAAGTAACCTCAAGTTTTTAAATGAGACACGTTTCAATGACAACATGCTCTTTCAAATCAAATAATCTATATCCTTTACTATTCACAGATATCCTATAAATATACATTCATATATTCTAATAGCAAGTTTTTTCCTTTTAGGATTGGAAATTTAAACAAAGGCTAAGTAACCCCAAGTTTTTAAATGAGGCAAGTTAGGCTACTTGTTCTTCAAAATTTCATAGGGAGGAATTTTTCTCCTAGATGATGGAACTAATTAAGCATATAACAAACAATCACTAAGATTTTTCTCTACCAATAAGAAATTTCATCCGAGTTAAGCAAAATGGCAACAACTAATTCAGTAAGTGTTTTATTTTTCCTTTAAGTTTTGCATTCATTTGAGGAAATGAGGTATAGTTTTTTTTAATCAATGATTCCATTAGTTTTATTAAATTCGACGAAAAGACCAAAATCATATTCAATACCTCATCACTATATAATCATCTATTTTCTTATTGTACAGATTTTCAATTTCAATAAAAAAATGTCTTAAACATATCAAAAGCTTTACTTTTATTTTTCATGAAATACACATTCATATAATCAAAATAATCGTCAATAATAAATGTAATGAAATAGTATTTTTATTTTTATAAAACACCATCAAATTCACAAATATCAGAGTGAACCAATTTAAGAGAATTAATTTTTCTAAAGACTAATTTATGTGGAGTTCTAGTAATCTTAACTTAACTACAAAATTCATGGTTTTCAAAATCATTCAAAGATAATTTAAGAATGATTCCTATGATACTCTTGTTCTTAATTATCCATTTGTTTACATAATAGAGTCTAGCATGCCAAATATTATAAGTACACAATATATAAGTAGAAAAGGATGCTTTGGTGACACCAATGTTTGATTTAAACATATCATCAGTGGTATATGTCTTCCAAACAAATACATTATTCTTAGTTATTATGTATAAATCAACCCTTATATTCTAAGTAAATCCAGCCTTATTTAGAAAATAACTTAAAACTAAATTGTTCGTGATGTTCAGAGTAAAAAGGACATCTTTCAAGATGATAGTCTTTTTAGAGGTAAACTTTAATTTTACGTTACCAGTTTCAGTAATTGTAATGGAGTGAAAATCACCCAACAACACTTTCCTATCCTTAGTTGCAAAATAGGACTTGAACGGGCTTCGATCATAGCTGACATGGCAAGACACATTAGTATCTACCCATCACCTATCGAATCCACTAGCAAGATTGATTTCAAATGTCATAGTAATTAATTGCCCTTAAATTAGATTCCCCTGTGTGGTACGATGAGGCTTATTTTAGTAGTTCTTGGCCATGTGATTAGACTTGTTATAACTAGAACATATGAATGTGTTATTTCCCTAAGGGTTGATTGAGGCCTATTTTATGAGGAATTCCTATTCTAGTTGTAACAATTTTGGTTGATATTTTGATTCTGATTCTTTATGTTTCTCTCTTTCGAAAACATAGAAGAAGATTTTTTTTTTAGAGGCTCTATTGTTAGAAATAACGAGCACTTCATCTTTCTTATTATGTTTTTAGGCTTCCTCCTTAATACGAAAGCAATTGATCAAGCTCTCTAAAGAAAATTCTTTAGTCTTATGTCAAAGGACATTTTTAAAATCTTTCCAATAAGGGGTAACTCATCTATTAAACTATAACTTGAAATCATTCAGTCAAAGGCATACCTTTGGAGATGATCTCATGCACTATCTTTTGTACTTCATGAGATTATGCTTCCACTAGTTTGTCATCAGTCATTTGGAATTTCAAGTATTAGCTGACTACATACTTCTTGGTTTTAACCTCCTTAATATCATACTTCTTTTAAAGTACATCCAAAATTTTCTTAGCAGATCATATGGATCATCAGATAATCCATTAAGAAAAAAAATTTTGCATAAAAAATCATTATCTACCTAAAATTCACAATATTTTCTTTTAGTAGTAATAGGTTAACAGACGAGATAAATTTTTTAAAAGTACACAAATATGCAATCTTCTTCATAGTTAAGAAAATCATTATTTTTTGTTTTCATCTTGTAAAATGCATATCATCAAAAGAAATGATTTGTTAAGATCAACAGTAACAATAATCAATTCAATAAAAAACACAGCGGTAGAACACATGATAAAGAAAAAATGTCTTAAATTGTTATATCTCAAATAAATAAAAGACAAAAATGGAGTTAAAAAATTTTCTACTAGGCTGAGTTACGGATTAGGTCATTCTTTTTAAAATATTTTATGGCTTTATCCTTGATGTGCAGTAATGTAAAGTCTCATCATTACCAAGATCAAATAGCCTAGAATAATTTGTCTCAAACATATTATGCATAATAAAGGCTCGGAAACAGCTACACTTCAAAAATATTGCTTAAAATTTTAAAAGAAAGCAAAATAGTAAGTATAACTTAAAGGAGCTTTTGAATAATTTAAGAACTCAAGGATAGCTAAAGAAGCCTTTTTGGATACTAAGGAATAACTGAGAAGCTTAAAAGAGCATCTGTATACCAAAGAAGATGGAAGAGGGAGTTGTATAGAAGGCTGTTGTATTATGTGTTTACTGAGATGCAGTGCTAATCAGTATCTTGCGAGGAAATAAGGATAGAGTTGAGGACATGGAACATATGTAAGGTAATGAAAGGGGAAGTAGATACTGCAATTAAGCAAGTGAGTGGCCGTGACATGTGGTTTTGTCGGTGACCAAGCTAAGCTACATGGCCAGTATGTATTAGAAGGCCAAGGAAGAATTGGTCTGGTTGACTATTTTTTTATGTGTATGGGAAGGTTCAGAGTAAGACTAGTTCTCATATTGATCAAGTTTTCTTTTATATAGATACTTGTGTTTTTAAAAATTGAATATAAAAATATTTTCAAAAGATAAAGTGTTGCCTAACTTGAACTTAAGCTTGATATGACTTGTTAGAAGGACGGTAGTTACGTATGCATGTGGTAGACTCACGTGGATCTATCTCTGCTCCTTTTCACAGAAGTGGATTATCCTTTTAGGTTAAAACTTATGTCACATCCTATATCTTATATACAACTTCAAATAATTATTTTTAAAAGTGTATATCTCATGACACTTTTTCCATTCATTTTCAAATTCATTTTTCAACAGAAGCATATGTGCATCTATTATTCATAAGATTATAATATTTTAACATACTGCATGCTCAACAAATGATATGCACCCCACTTATTTATAACCCTTAATAGAAGAATTCTATTCATTCCTCTATCCTGTGAGCTTTTTCTTATCAAAATTACAACAAGGTGAAAACAATGATGATTTATGACTCTAAAAATAAGTCATAAAATTAAGGTAACATGATTTTATTAAGCTTTTTATGATTATCAAAGAATTAATGTATCTAATTTATATCCTTTTAAAATTTATTACTTAAAAAGTTTATACACCACCGCCCTTTTAAGATATTGTTATTTTCATTTGTAAAAGCTTCCAACAAACGTAAATCATTATCTAACTTAAGCATTTGAAAGTTTTTCAAAGAGTAATCTCAAGTAACTTTTTTCTTATTTTTGCAAAATCATCTGGAGTAAGGTCATGCAGCCAAACAACCACATAAAGTTATTTTTCAACAATAATAAAAAAAAAAAATTATGTATTGCCTTGAAAGACAGTTGTTGATAATTTGGTATGAAAAGTACTCTTTGCCAATGATTAAGTTTTGTATCGAGCCATAAGTACTACCTAAAAGAACAAACAGCTCAAAGGGTGCTAATTAAGTTCCACACATAGCCAGTGGAGTACAAAATCTGACCATTACATGATTAATCTTAACCCCTAATAGTTAACAGTTACTTTCTTTTTTTAAAAAAAAGCATGACTCATGGTAGAAAAGATGAATGGCTTACTTATCTTAATTAATTGCATGTTATAAAGCCAAGCTATTAAAATAATGAAAGAGATTATTCTTCTTTTAATATTAATGGCACAAGTTACTCTTCTTCTCTTTTCCAGGTATTTTGACGTGTCAAATTAGAATTGGTGTGGACTTAAAAACTTCTCTTATTCTTTTATGGGGTGATGGGTAACTCTTTTTTCCTTTTTGTTGGGCTTTTCTAATTGTTCAAATACTTTTATTCGATTGGATCTTTTTTAAGATGACAACACGTCAGGTAATTATTTATTTAAAATATGTATCTTTTTAAAAATTTTAAATTTAAATTTGATTAATATATGTATTAAAATTTATTTTAAATATTTCTAAAAATTAATTTTAATATTTAAATTTGTCTTAAATTTATTTACAATTATTTATATATTATTTTAATTTATTTAAATTTAAATTTAAATTATAAATTTATAAATTTTAATAAGACAAATTTATATTAATTAAATAAAAAATTAAAATTCAATAAATTTAAAAATCTAAATTTAAAAATTTAATATGATCAAATTTAAATTAAACATTTTATAAATTAAACTTTAAAAAAAAAATTAGCATATTAATATGATTATGTAAACAATTCGAATAATCGGTACTCAAAATTAATAAAAATTTTAAATTTAAATTTTGTTAATATATATTAAAATTTATTTTAAATATTTTTTAAAATTAATTTTAATATTTAAATTTGTCTTAAATTTATTTACAAATTTTTTATATTATTTTAATTTATTTAAAATTTAATTTAATTTATATATTTATAAATTTTAATAAGACAGATTTATATTAATTAAATAAAAAATTAAATTCAATAAATTTAAAAATCTAAATTTAAAAATTTAATATGATCAAATTTAAATTAAACATTGAATATAATTAAATTTTTTTAAAAAATTAACATATTAATATGATTATGTAAATGAGTTCGAATAATTGGTACTCAAAATTAAAACTTGAATCGATCCAAACTTTATTCAGATATTAAATTTTAAATTCAAATAAACTCAAATCTAATTAAGTATTACTCAAACTCGTCCTATTGGAGTTTAGACCATATACCCCGTAAACTCGATCCATTGCCATCGCTATCTGCTTTCGGCTTAGCTTTGAATGCTTTTGCCATTTCCTTTTGCCATTGTCATGGCACCAAGCACCAAATCAATCATATTTTTACTAATTTTAGTATTTCTCCAGCTAAGAGTTCTTCTCTAAATATACTTATTAAGCCAAGTAGAACATTTATTGCTAGGTTCAATTTAATTCATATATGAAAACAAGATCACTCAAGTTTGGTCATCAAGCAATCTACTATTGATATTTATTTATTTGTTGCGATTATTTATTTTGACATTTTGCTTGTAAATATATATATATATATATATATTTTTTTGGTTCAAAATAGACAAGTTTTCAAGTAGTACACCCACAAAATTATTTTGTGGCATATTCATATTAAGATGCTATGAAGTATCAAAGTCAGCTTCATATTCTATATTATTATAGCATTTGCTGATTATATTTGATTTATTTTAATGGATATGGCAACATTGTCCATGAACATAATGTTTTTTTGGTTTTTTGCAACCTGTAATAAATATTATCTAATATAACTTTTAGAATGGCTATAAATCAAATTAGGGGAGAAGAATTTGAGCAGTTTAAAGTAAAAAGATCAAGAAAATAAGAGAGTGAGATTTCAATATTGTTTAAATTAGTATAGTTTGTTGTTAAAGTGGTATAAAAAAAGGAAAAAAATTAGAGATTTATGTTCTTTATAGGGTATGTATAAGAAACAGTTTTTCATTATAGGGGAGTGTTATCCCTAATTTGCAAGCATTAAACTCAGGATACTTAATTTTTGGTGTCGATTTTGGGATATTAAAGAAATAAGAATTTTGAACGAGATGAGTTCGATCACATGTCCAATCTAATCTCAAATAATAGGAAGGCGTGGCTATGATCGAATTGATCATGTAAATTATGTTTGACTAGTCTAACTTAACCTGCTTTAATCTTAGGTGATATTCTCTAATTGAGTGAGAGTATTGATTATGACATGACATATTTTATAATTTTAAAATTTTGTTCACAAAATATAAAAAGTAAAGACTACTTTGATACCATAATCTTATACATATCCATATTGAAATCGTCACTTAGTCGTCATGAAGACGTTGGATCAAAGCATGTATATGAGTATGCAGTCAGCTACAACTTTCTCTCATATATGTTTTTAATTGCCTCATTGCAGCTGACCGTTTTTGTGAATAGATGCAATTAATGAAGATATGTCACCTTCCTTCAGAGTCATTTATTACATCAGACCGCACCCAGATTGGTTTCTTTGACCAATAAGTGAGATTGCACACAGATTGGTCTCTTTGACCAATAAGTGGGATTGCACACAGGTTGGTTTCTTTGACCAATAAGTGTAATGTGCAATTCTAATTTATCATCTTAGCTTTAAGTTATATTTGGATCCCAGCATTACATGTTATCTAGCCTCAACCAGTAAAGTGTCTTGCAAGGTGAAACAAGCTAATTATAATAGTTTTCTCATTTCATAACTCTTGCTAACCACAACTTAAGGCCGAAATGGTTTGAAACTCTAGAACGATTAAAATCTAAATCAAACAAAATAATGTCACGTCTAAATAATAAAAAACTTCATGATAGCCTTAACTTGAAGTCATTGTCTGCACAAACATTTTTTTTTAATTTTTTTGAAAACAAGAGAAAGTATCAGCTTCATAAATCTCACTGAAATCCAAACAAATCAGATTGAAATATTGACTATTAGGTGGAGTAACGCATTATAATTTGAAAAAATAACTAATATCTGAGAAGTATTAAGATTTTATTTGTTGTTTCGTGATTATTTTTGGAGCTACAAATCATGCACCAACACAACCTCCTCCCTGAAAAACTACTGTCAAAGCCGCCTCCATGGGGGGATCTCCCTAAAAACCAAGAATCTCAAAACTCTTAACTTGTAGCATATACAATATGAACATAAAATATTCAAAATCCTTCACCGCTTGGATATTCTTATAGTGAAGGATATCGAATAAGTATCAGACATTGTCTATGATGAAGATAATGATATCAAAAGTTTAAATTACAGATAAACATTAAAAAGTAGATGAGAACAGATTTTCACAAGTTTTGAAATAAGAGATAAAGATAGAGACAAGTTTTCATCAAATCTTATCTCAACAAAAGCTTCTCACATCTTTAAGTCTTATGTTTAAGTGACGTAAATTTAATTTAAAGACTTAAATTACATATCATCAAAACTCAAAAAATTTAATTTTCAAATGATCATAAGTAATTTAATTTTGAAATGGTCAAACACAAAATTAAATACCTGAACTCATCTATCCATCATTATAGAGGCAAAACTAAAGTTTAAATGAGAATCTTCAGTGAAGATATTACTCCTAATACTCCTAATTTATTGTGAAAGCCAGGTAGCACTGTTCATTTCAAAGTTGCGGCTATGATGATTGCATCTGTGTGTGCATGACATGCACAAACTCTAATTTGGAAGTCAATGAAAGCATAAATATAATCATAAGATTAATATATAAGGCAAGCTTTGACAAAATAACAATATTGACTTAATCATCATCCAGAATGTCAAAGGCCAATCTTGTTCCGTAAACAATTTTATGTTGAATTTCAGTAGTCAATTTAGGAGGTTAAAGGATCTCTTTCTTGATCTTCTTAGTTATCTGGTTAGTCAATATATAACATCATAATCCCTGGTATTGAAATAGATAGAGTTTCTACAACAATTGAAGAGAGAAAAATATGGGCATTGCAAGGGCAAAAGAATTGCTTTTATCACTTGTTACCCTGTCCGCCTTCCTGGTGGCAGCTTCAGGTTCAGCCAACGAGACCTTCCTCCAATGCCTGTTGAGCCACTCTGACCCCTCTTACCCAATCTCCACGGCGATATACACCGCGGAGAACTCCTCTTATTCATCTGTTCTGCAGAGTTATATTCGAAATCTTCGATTCAACACATCCACAACTCCTAAACCTCTGGTTATAATTACTGCCCTTCATGAATCCCACATACAAGCTGCCATTGTTTGTGGCCAAAAGCATGACTTGCAAATGAAAATCCGAAGTGGAGGCCATGATTATGATGGCATATCTTATGTATCCGACGTCCCATTCTTCCTCCTCGACATGTTTAACCTTCGATCTATCGATGTTGACATCGAGAATGAGACTGCCTGGGTTCAGACCGGTGCAACTCTTGGTGAAGTTTACTACAGGATATCTGAGAGAAGCAAGACTCATGGCTTCCCAGCAGGCATTTGTCCCACTGTTGGTGTGGGTGGCCATCTCAGTGGAGGTGGATACGGCAATATGATGAGGAAATATGGCCTCTCGGTTGACAATGTAATCGATGCACAAATGATTGATGTGAATGGGAGACTTCTTGATAGGAAGTCCATGGGAGAAGATCTGTTCTGGGCCATCACAGGAGGAGGAGGAGCAAGCTTCGGTGTTGTCCTTGCTTACAAAATTAAGCTTGTTCGTGTTCCAGAAGTTGTTACAGTCTTTCGGGTCGAAAGGACCCTAGAGGAAAATGCCACCGACATTGTGTATCAGTGGCAAGAAGTAGCGCATAAGCTGCATGAAGATCTCTTCATCAGGCTGTTCGTGGAAGTGGTAAACAGTAGTCAAAATGGAGAGAAAACAATCAAGGCTTCATTCATCTCCTTGTTTCTTGGAGATTCCCAGAGGCTGCTCTCCGTCATGAATGAAAGCTTCCCCAAATTGGGTTTGGTTCAATCTGATTGTATCGAAACAAGTTGGGTGCAATCAGTGCTTTTCTGGACCAATATCTCTATAGACACACCAACTGACGTTCTGCTTGACCGAATACCTGATTCGTTGACCTACTTGAAGAGGAAATCAGATTATGTGAAGCAACTAATTCCGAGAGATGCTTTGGAGGGGATCTGGGAGAAAATGATCGAGCTACAGTCTGTGACAATGGCTTTCAATCCTTACGGTGGGAGAATGGCAGAGATTCCAGCAATAAATTCTCCATTTCCACATAGAGCTGGAGTATTATGGAAGATTCAGTATGCAGCAAACTGGAAGGAGGGAGGGACTGAAACAGCAAATCGATACATAGGTTTAACGAGGAAGCTTTACGATTACATGACTCCTTTTGTGTCAAAGAACCCAAGAGAGGCATTCTTTCCGTACAGGGATCTTGATTTGGGTATCAACCATAATGGGAAGTCAAGCTACTGGGAAGGTAGAACTTATGGGATCAAGTATTTCAAGGGTAATTTCTATAGATTGGTGCAGATTAAGACTAAGGTGGATCCTGGTAATTTCTTTAGAAACGAACAAAGCATTCCAACACTTCCCAAGTAGAGGACAGAAACAAGGCTTTTCAGGGCTTGAATTGATTGTTATAATATAGAAATGTTATTAGATTATGTCTTTGTTGAAATAAAGCAAATCATTATGTAATTGTTATTCTATTCTTGTACTACATAGTTTTATTTAGATTATTTCACGACACGTAATTGTTTTACTACAAAGTTTTATTAATAGTTCACATTTGATGAACACACTTCTTTTTCTGTCTCTCTGTATATATATACGTACGTACATATGTTCAAACATAACTTGAATGTCTTGCCAAATGTAAACTTCAAATATTCCTATGATTTTTTGAATGTGCATCTTTTAAGCAGCCAGCTAGAAAGCCTAGCTAGAGAGAAAAGTATTTTATTTGAATAAGCAAAACTTTGATGCGTATTTTTAGGATCTTTTCCTAATTTGATTTGGGCTAAATTTTTTAATAAGAAAATCAAATTATATTTTTATAATTTATTATGCTAATGTGGAAATAAAATAAATGAAAAATAATTTAATCGTCCTTTTAACATAGTTCAAATGAATAAAAAAAATTTAATCCTACCTTAATACCGGAAAACTCTATAAAAATAACAGGTGCTTACAAGCAGTTTTATTTGTTTATAAAGGAAAAGATGTAGTCATTAATGTATGGGATGGGTGACTTGATTATAGAAATTGAAATTAATTAGAATAAAAGAAATTTCTCCTTATTATATGGTATTGTCAGTTTCTAATTCTCATTTTGAGCGTCACTCTGTTATTTTTAATTGGATAATATAACTTAGATGGATAAAATAAAATAGGATCTAATTTTTTATTATTTTAAATAGATTTGAATGAAAATAAAAAATAATCTTTTACTTTAAATTTTGGATTTAATTTTTTAAAAATATCTAAATAAACATAATTTTAAATTTTAATTATATATATACATATATAAATTAGATTTTTGTCAACCAAATAGGTGAACAATTCCAAGCATTATATATATATATATATATATATATATTATATATACCTTGTTAATTATTCTTCCCCTTGAAAGCCAACAAAGCATGCCACATATATTTGGTACGTTGATTTTGTCTTGTGACACTAAACAAAGTACTTTGAGATTATTAAACTTGTGGCACTACCACATCATATGAAGAATCTTGCAAGAAGATAGGCAAATGCTCTATGTTTCTCATTGATTAGTTTTTACAAAGATATAGCCCAACTATAAGCTTTACCCATAAATAGAAATTACAAGCCTAATTATAGTCATTAATGAAAGTTAATGAAAAAGCATAATACAGTACAACCTCCATAAATTAATATTCAGATAAATTAATAACCTCCATTATAAAATAATTTTTTATGATCCTAATTTGGGTTAATAGAATAAATTAATAATTTCAATAAAATAATAAAATAATACTTTTCTATAACACCTTTATATAACTTTGTGGTCTCTTTAATATTATAAAATAATAATAATTTGTTAAATATTATAAATTTAATTGACTATGATATTTTCTTAAAATATGATTCTATTGTAATTTCTTTTTCTTAAAATTTAAATTTAGTTATATCACATTTTTAATTTTTCTTATTGTATCTAGAAGTTCCAGGGTTGAATTTTCATAGCCTTGTGGATGATGTGATTGCTCCCTTGAGCAAGCTCTCTAGGTATTTTATAAGGATTATTTTAAATCTAGTTTGTTGAATACATTAATTAATTGGATTGGTAAAACATAATGAATCTTTAGTTAATTAAATATATATATATATATATGTTCATTAAATTGTACAAATACATGTACACTTGATTAATTCAGTTTCAATTGATTGAATTGTAAGCATTATAGATTAATTAATACATATTTTAATTGATATATGTTACATGATCCCAAAGGTATTAATTTATAGAGGTGTTATAGGTTGAGACTTGTGCTTAACCATTGGAGGATGACATACGCACCAAGTCACAAAACATATATACATCCATGGACACATAGTTACCCATGTACAAATTATGTGTTTGTGTAAATTTTTTATTTATATTTTGTTATTTGGGATTATATGTGCATGCTTGTAGTCACATTCTAATTAAAAAAATTGATCTATGAAATCAATGTTAATCCAATTGAAATATTGTTAAATCATGACTGTCGTCACCACCATTGCTATTGTTAAAACTTATTACCAACAAGTATTTAGTAAAATATGTATTGCACTGTCCAAAGTAATTTAGATATAAATTAATCCAATAGCTCTTGTGTAAGGTTTCATTACTTGGCCAAGGCCTGTCATTAATAAATTCGGTCATGTTGTTAACAAACGAGCTCATATTGTTCAAACTCAAATGCAAGCCGTAGAAAAGAATAAATTAAGGGCTGCCTTAATCTTATCCTATAAGAGAGATAGAAAACATTTATTTTGGTGCATAATTGACATAAATGAATATAATTAAGTATGTCAAATTGAATAGTATTTATCTAGCTTGTCTTATCAGTGATGGATGCAAATTACATAAACAAGACTTCTATTTTTCCAATGTGAAGAAGGAAAAATTATTTGACTAAGCAATAATATATTTTTAGACATAATTATAAATATTACTTCAATTTGTCAGTGTGATCTAACCACAGAGGACCGGCGCCACAAGCAGCAAAAGAAGAATTGAACATTGATAAAGAAAAAACAAATATTGAACTAATTATCTGTATTGAGATATGAACATTTTTATGTCTAAGGATTCTTGCCATCCTGTCCAATATACGTTGGCTTTAGAATTAATGGTAAACTTACCAACACAAGAAATATGGATAAACTCTATTTTTAGCAATTATATTAGATAGTACTTAGATCTGAAAAAGGATGGGCCATAATGAGGAAACTAATGGGTACCTTGAAGGAGTCGTGAATGTTTAAGAAAATGGAAGGATTGAGCGAGAAAATATAATATTTTAAGAGTTTAGACTCTTCTCGATGGCTATCTTGTAACAATTAATATTGTTGTGACTTGAATATCTTAACGGCCATAGTTTGATTGGGTGACTTTTTCTTTGGTTCTTGAGGACTTTAAACAAGGCCTGTAGCGGTTTTACTAGTATATATATGGACGAAGAGATCAACCCAAGTGCATGCAAAAAGCCAGACAAACATGAACGTTCTCAAAATGAAAGCTTCAAGCTCTGCACTATTCTCCATAGTTGCAGTCTTCCTGTGTGTCTTTGCTACAGGAGCAACGGCAGTTTCCTCTGTTGATAATTTCCTCAAATGCCTTGTTGAGTATCCTCAGTCTTCTACATCCATCTCTAAAGCCATATACACACCAACCAACTCCTCTTTTCAATCTGTTTACGAGACATATTTGCAGAATCTTAGATTCCTTACACCTACAACCCCGAAGCCAGTAGCTATAGTAGCAGCTCTAGAGGAATCCCACGTCCAGGCAACTGTAATATGTGCAAAACAACATGGATTGCAGATCAGGATTCGAAGTGGTGGTCATGACTACGAAGGGCTTTCGTATATATCGGATGTCCGGTTTGTCATCCTGGACATGTTTAACCTTCGATCCATTGACATTGATATAGCCAGCGAGACTGCGTGGGTCCAGGCAGGGGCGACCACTGGTGAAGTTTATTACAGGATTGCTGAGAAGAGTCCTGTCCATGGTTTCCCAAGTGGAGTTTGCACCACTCTCGGTACCGGCGGCCACTACAGCGGAGGTGGGTATGGGACTCTGATGAGGAAATACGGCCTCTCCATCGATAATATTATTGATGCAAAACTGGTTGATGCGAAAGGTAGAATCCTTGACAGAGAGTCCATGGGGGAAGATCTGTTCTGGGCCATTAGAGGTAGTGGTGGAGCAAGCTTTGGGGTCATCCTTTCATGGAAGATCAAGCTGGTTCGTGTTCCCCCCACAGTGACAGTCTTCAGCGTGACAAGGACCTTGAACCAAAATGTCACTGATATTGTGGTTCAGTGGCAAAACGTAGCCCATAAACTACCCAAAGATCTTTTTATCAGAATCATGCCGGCAGTTGTGAAAGGGAGCAGCGGGGAGAATGCTGTTCAAGTTCACTTCATTGGTCATTTTCTTGGACAAACCAACAATCTCCTTCCATTGATGAAAGAGAGATTGCCTAAACTGGGTTTGCTGGAAAATGATTGCGTTGAAATGAGTTGGGTCAATTCAACTCTTTTCTGGTATGGCTTGCCTGCCGGAAACATATCTGCTTTGCTTGATAGGGTTCCGCCGGAGAAAACCATTTTCAAAGCAAAGTCCGATTATGTGCAGAAGCCCATCTCGAAGGAAGACTTAGAAGTCATATGGAAGATGATGACCAAGATAGACGGGTTTTGGATGCAATGGAATCCATATGGAGGAAGAATGGATGAGATTAAGGAATCCGAAACTCCATTCCCTCACCGAGCAGGAAACATGTTCTTGATTCAGCACTTCGTGATATGGACTGAAGAAGGAGCAAACGCAAGCAACCACTACATAAATCTGATCAGAGAGTTCCACAATGCAATGGCTCCATATGTGTCTAGCCGTCCAAGAGAGGCTTTCCTAAACTATAGAGATATCGACATCGGCAGCAACCCTAGCAACCAAACCCTCTTTGAAGCTGCAAAAGTTTACGGGACTAAGTACTTTAAGAGTAACTTCCTTAGACTGGCATATGTGAAGGCGAAGGTAGATCCTGAAAATTTCTTCAAGAATGAACAGAGCATTCCTCCTCTTCCATCTCACAAGTGATTATCAGGAAGCATTTTACTTATATAGAAACATCTTTGTTTGAATTCTATGATGATCAATAAATAGGGTTTCCTCTTTCTCTCTTAGAAGAGAAACCCCTGCTTATTAGACTATATCTCTCCATTTGTAACTAAATAATTTCTTGTATGAAATTTTCTTCAAATTCCTGAGTCTCATGCCCAGAACATATATCTAGCCTGAAGATAATCCGAAACTTAAGAACGGTCAGAAATAATGTCAGTAAGGGTGATAAAAAATGCAGCCATGAAACAGTATATGTCTTAAATAAATATTAAAGATAGTGTAGAGTAGAATAATTAATTTGCAGCAATTAGTTCCTCTAGTTTTGTCCGGAACCGAAAATGTGAATAGTTAAGCAATAGCTTCATAAAAAGCAATTTGCAGAATATAAATTGTTATATGTAGGCTGAAGACCAGGCACCAAATTGACCATGAAAAATAAAGAGAGAATATGTATATATATATATATATATATATATCAGCCTTTTAATAATTGTTATTTAATAGTATTGTCCAGAATAATGGTTTAAGTGTGAACAAGCTAGAAGCCTTAAATGCTAGAAATGTCATTAGTAATTATACAATTTAGAAGATAAGACTTGTTCCTTTTAGTCTCTTGAACATTCCAAGGGAGCACTATTTAGAAAACACTGGAAAATATGATAAGGAAACCCAGTAGAAACGGAGATGAAAGTTAAATAAAGATAAGTTCCACGAAGACTTTGGAAGATTTCTATTCTTAGTTTTTCTAATTTTTTTTTTTAATGTAACTCTTTAGTGCTCTAGTTTCTTCGTCTGTCGTAATATAGAGGTTGATGAAACAAGCTTGGAATAGGAATGTCTGGCTTAAAATAGTTATTGATGAATGATTAAATAAGTAAACCACAATGTTAAAATGCTTCAAAACACGAAACATTTGGGTAAGGGGGATTGGAAAAAAGCAAAGAGATGCTTATTACGTACAAGAAAGCCATCTTTCCATGTGTTATGAAAGGAAACAAGAGATGCTTGCTAGAGCTAGCAAGCTTCGAATTTTTTGTTGAACAAATATAACTCAACTGATTTGAAAAATATAAGATAATTCATCTTAATCGACTGAAATCATCAAGAAAGGCACACAAAACGCTAAATCATAATGAAATACTGAGAATTATAGTAAAATATGGGCATTTTTACTTTTGATATAGCGTATGCCATTAATTTCAATTTCTTAAACAATGATAGACGACTATTTTGGGAAAGTTTTAGATGACGTGTTGGAGTTTCTAAGAGCCTTATTCATGTATTTGGTTTCTTTATATGTATCTTCATTACTCTTGATTCATATATCCTCATAATGAATTAATTTATTATCATGCTTATAATATATACTTAAAATTAGTATAATATGTGTTCCACATTATGAGCTAACTAAGTCATTTGAAAAGTTAATAATCAAGTGTGAAGTTCTTTTAATACTACAAGAAAATAACAATTTTTCAATAGACTTCCAATGAAATTTTGCTCCATATTGGAATTTCTTACGGAAAATTAGAAAGGTTTAAATTTTATCACATTTCCTACGGAAAATTCTGATGGGATCAAATTTTATTGCAATATTCTTTGAAAATTACCGTAACATTCAAGATTAATTTTTTGATTTGGTTTTTTAATGCTCCTACAGTATTTAATTTCCAACAAAAAATAATGTTAGAGTTTGTTTTCGAAAAACCTCAATGGTAATTTTCGTTGTTGGAACATACAGTTGGAATCTCCCTTTAATTGGCATGGTTTCATTAAGGGGAGATTTTTTTTAATCATCTTTTGATTTTCAATTTTTTGGAATCTTTTATAAAAAAAAAAAAAACCTCTAGAATCTCTCTTTTACAAGTTTCATCGAAAGGAAGCTTGCATTCCTTTATTTTCTTACATTTCATTTGAATGATGGTGTAGCAAAACCACATTTCCTCTCTTTAGATTTTGTTATTTTTTTCCCTCTTTTCTCATTCTCTCTTCTTTGTCTCTTCATTGTCTTTTTCTTTTCTTCCCTCCCTTCTCCAAGCTTCAATTTCAACTTGTTTTGGCTTCATTTCTGGTGGCACACTCATCTTTCTTTCCATGTACCTCTAATTAGATAAGTTTTTTAATTATCCCAGACCCAATACAACCTTTTCATCTTGACTTGAGTTACCTTTTTTTTTTGTGTTTAGTTTTTTTTTAATTAATGGATTTATATAATAAGGATATCTATAAGTAGTTTGATTACATAATTACCACACATTATCTACATGATTAGTTATTTAATTTTGAGTTTGAAAATGTGATACCCACATTAAGAATATGTGGAATTTATTTAGCTAAATCTATTTAAAGGTTTTGAGGTATGAGTAGCTTAAGGTCATTTTATGAGTTTTAGGTATGTTTTTAAGGATTATGAAGTGTTTGTATTATTAGAGGTGCTTATGTCCTAATTTACGGATAAGACATAGGGATGATGAAAAAAAAACCTTTTGATTGAATTTCTTTAAGGTTTAGGACTCAATCTATGATGTCATGGGCATTCAGAAATCTGTAAATACTAGATAAGATTTGTTATAATTGGTAGTAAAAGAAATCAATTTGATAATTTAAGTGTTAGGTTTTATCGTGAATGTGAATCAATGTTCTACATGTTAGTAAGTTAATTTGATATTTTAAAATGGATTCAAATAAATTAACTTGTTTCATGATGAAATCATCTAAAATTTGAATTTAGTTGAATTTAGTATATCTCATTATTGTATCATCACGATTTGAGTTAACTTAACATCCATTATTCTTAGTCACAAGTTCAGGAAGGTGACTTTTCAAGTAAGTTCTTTATGCATAATTGGTTAGTGTGCAATTGACCTCGAGTTCAAGGGAAACTGGGAGTGAAACCACCAAGACTTGAGCCTCTACTGAGGGATGAGGGATGATACTGGAACTAGGGGGTTCCATTTATGCGTGTAAGCATAAGAGATAATATGTAAGTTTTATTTAGTAACAATGCATTTTTCATAATTATAACATAACCAATCACAAATAAGCAACTTAAACTTATTACTTATTTTATATTATGGAGCTAAGGAGAGAGCTTACTATTTCAAAGTTTTCATATCGGTTAAACCACAATGATGTGAGATGGACAAATTATGTTGACACCCACTTCGACCATTTTGCTTATTCGAAATTTTAGATTGTTTTTTCGATTTGATTGGAGAAAAAGTTGAGTAGATATGATGTTTCCAAAAAATTGGTTCTTGAACTAATCAACAATAGGATGATAGAAGATCATCTTATTGATTTTCTTTGACTATATAGATTCTTGATTAGGTACCTGCAAAAAATGTATTAAGAGCTTAGAGGCTTAAAAACATGTACCTAAGAATGAGAAGTTTTCTAATCTTTTCCACCAAATCAGCTAAGTTAGCTGGGCCTTAATTAGCTTGCCTGGTGTGGCTTATAGCTGCCACCTTAGGTTTGAGCTTGTATCTAAGTCCTCTTTGAATGAATCTAATCCTGCAGACCTAGTTCAGTTAGATTTGATTTTACACCTAAATATCCCCACATCAAGATCATTATTTATAAATTTGTTATGATATTAAAATTAATTTTTTATGATACTTCTTTTTTAAGAATATATCATTAATATTTTTTTAAAAAATTAAAAAAGTCTAATTATAACGGACCCTTGGACTTTTGAAAGAACGAACATTCTAACGAAATACTTAAATTGAAATTCATTCAATAACTTCAATGTAATTTTTTATTTGACTTACTTTTGAAATTGTTTCAAAACATTCAAACAATACTTTCATGTTAAAAATATCGTTAAAATTATTGTTGGAATAGTTTTTTATTCCTATCCAAATTTTGAATATAAAACCGTTGGAATTTTTATAACAATTTTTCAAAGAAAACCATTTTTGAATCTTGTAATTCAACACCTCATTTTTTGTTGAAGTTCAAACTTATAGTGAAAATGACGAAAATTTTAGTGGTAATTCACCTATTTTTTTCTTATATTATAAGAAAAAAATTCTTCACTTAAGTGTGTTTTTTATTTAATTCTGTGAAAGTTCTTTGTGGATTTTCATTAATTGTTTGAGAAGACCCACCATTCTTCCAACAAAATTGTGTAGAGCTTTGCTTTAAATTACATCTAAGCAATTATTGTAACCTCAATTACTGGATTAACTTAGTGAAAAAATTATAGTTAACAAAAATCAATCAATGAAAGTATAATATAAGTCGCAAGATCTTGAGGGAGATTGTTAAAATGACTATGTTGAACTAACAAATTAAGTAGGACTCCCTCAACAACAATTTAATGAATTGAAGGAGAATCAAGAGGAAAAAACAACATTATTTTTCATTGACTAAGCTATGGATGTGAATCATTTTTAAGAGAATTTGAATGACTTCTTTTGACAAAACAAAACATGGATTGTATTTGAGAATACTTAGAAAGATAAAGAATAGAGTGAAATTAGTAAAACTTTAAGTTTTTCATCCTAAATTTCATATAATTGGAATACAAAATGATGATCCGTAGATCAAGAGCAATCATATTTCATTATTGTTAATCAAGTGAAAACCAGAAACATATGAATGATTAAAGAGTTACGAAGAAAATTTTTTGAATCATGTCAGGGGAATATGAACATATCATGGTTGCCATTGAGGAATCCAAAGATCTTTCTTCTCTATTAATCAATAGTATGACGAGATCTTTCCAACCTCATGACCTTAAATTAAAGTGATTTGATTCAGTCTCTTTGGAAGAAGCATTTGAAGCCTAAACTTCAACTAAAAGAAACTTTAAAGGAAATGCTTATTTTCGTGGTGAGTATGGAAGAGGAAAGAATAATGAAACAAGAATTAAATTTGATTCTTCAAGTACAATAAGAAGAGCAAGAAATACAGTTAGAAGCTTACAAAAAGTTTGAGGTAATTTTTCTGATAATTAATGTTATAACAATAGAAGATATGATAATTTTCAAAAGTACTGTAGATTCAAAGTATTTAAAATGATAAAAATAAATTTTTTCTCTTACATAGATAAAAATGAAAATTAAGACCCATAATGCTTTCACTGGACAATGCAACTATTTAAACACTTGATTTTATTTTAATTATGCCTCAATGGCTTAATTTTTTGAAAATGTAGCACTTTTCAGGATGTAAATAATCCTCTTATGTCCTAGATTAATTTATTTCAAGCATGTTTGATGCATTTTAAAATGTCATTATACATTTTTCTAGTTCTAATTAAATCATTCTTAATTTCTACCAAATATCTATTACTAAGACAATTGGTTAAATATGTTTGTTGTAGTTTTTCTTTAGTTGTGCAATTTAGAAATTCAACATAATAATTTAATCTTCATGTTTGCCATTGATTCTAATTAATTTACTTGTGCTTATATTGTCATTATACTTTGTATACGATTGCTTAATAAAAAAAGGAAGAATCAAATTTACGATTCTTTTGTTTAATAAAGACATGATCATCAAGTAATGTTGACATAACCAATTGATAACATATCAAAGTTCTTAATATATTTAATGCCATTTTAATTGAATTTTTCTACTTTCAATGTACACCTTAGGAATCAACAACTCAATTGAAATAATTTGACAGAATCTTATTCAAAACAAATAAAAACTGAAATCAAATCAAATCAAAGTCAAATAAAAAAATTTCGCCTTTCTTTTTCCTCGTACACTTTGATCTATTTTGCATCACAAGCATACTATAATACTATAACACAAAATAAAAAGTACGTGCAAGAATGTAAATGAGCCAAAAAAGAATAATCCTAATAAATAAAAGAGAAATTAGATTTTTTTTTAAAAAAGGAATATATAAGGAATAATCTGCAAACTAGCAAAATAAAATCCCGTAGCCAATAAGTGTTAGTCATCTTGCCAAGTATAAATACACAATAAATGTAGATTAGGATTGCATAATAAGGTTACCATATATATCAACTCCCTAAAAGGTTACTTTCTGACTTCATGTTGTCCATTACTACTGTTACATATATGGAGGTATGTCCAAGGGATCTGAATCCATTCACAATAGTGAAATCACAAATAGTAGAATGAAAATGAAAGGTTCGATCTCTGCCATAGCCATCATCCTTATACTTCTGTTTTCAGTTTCAAGTGCACTTTCCAGCACTCTTGCTCTTCAAAACTTTATCAAATGCCTATTCCAACATTCCAATTCAATCTCCAGAGTCATTTACACCCTCAGCCATCCATCTTTCTAATCTGTTTTGGATTCCTATGTCAAAAACTGTAGATTCTTAACAGCTTCAACTCTGAAGGAGCTTGCTATAATTGCAGCCATGAATGGATCTCACGTCCAAGCAACTGTTATTTAGGTAGAGTCTAATGGCCTCTAAGTTAGGATAAGAAATGGCGGCCATGACTATGAAGGCGTTTCTAATATATTATTTGTCTCTTTTGTTGTTCTTAATATGTTTAATCTCCAATTCATTGACATCAATGTTACCAAAAAGACATATTCATTTTTTGCTGGGGGCTATTATGGGTGAACTTTACCATAAAATTGCGAAGGCAAACAAAGTCCTTGCCTTCCTAACTAGGGTCGCCCTTACTCTAGGAGTCGGCGGACAAGTTAGTGGTGGTGGATATGGGAATTTGATAAGAAAATATAGTCTGTTTGTGGATAATGTGGTTGAAGCAAAATAGTTAACGCCCAAAGAAGAGTTCTTGATAGACAACTTACGGAAGAAGACCTATTTTGGGTCATGAAAGGAGGTGGTAGAGCAAGTTTTGGAGAGATTCTTTTATGAAAGATCAACTTGGTTAGTGTTCTGGCCAAAGTGAATGTACTCAAAGTATGTAGGATGCTGGAAGAAGGCGCAACAAATGTTTTCAGTAAGTGGTAGCATGTCACCATTAAACTACCCCAGGAACTTTTTATAAGAGTAATGCCAAAAACTATAAATGAGAGCCAAGTGGGAGAGACATTGTAAAAGTTTTTTTTTTTTAGTGTTTCTAGGGCAGACTAGTGAACTTCTTCCTTTGATGAATCAAGCTTTCTTAAGTTGGGTTTACAGAAGAAAGACTGGGTGGAAATGAGTTGGACAGAGTCTATTTTTTTCGGCAGATTTCCCACATGGAATATCACCAGATGTTCTTCTCAAGAGGTAAGGACAGCCAAAATTGATTTCCATACAAATCAGATTATGTGAAGGCAGTGATTCCATAGGAGGGTTTGGAAAAGCTTTAGGAGATAATGATTAAAGTAGGGAATATATGGACCTAAAAGAATCCTTGTGGAGTAAAAATGAGTAACATCTCTACCTCTGGAACAACATTCCTTCATAGAGTTGGAAACCTTTTCCTAGTTCTATGTGGAGTTTAGTGGACCAAAGAAAGGGCTAATGCGAGCAGCCAGTATTTAAATGGAATGAGAGAGCCCTATGATCTAAGGCTCCTTATGTCTCCAATAGACCAAGAGAGGCATTTCTACCATGCAGGCATCTTGACTTTGGTAATACTCCAAGCAATGAGACAATTTTCACGGGATGAAGTATTTCAAGGGTAACTTTTTAAGATTGATGAAGTAAAGAGCGAATTTGATCCAAATAACTTTTTCAAAAATGAGTAAAGTATTCCACCCATTTCGATGTTGTTTGGAAGCTAGGATGGAAGCTTTCAATTGTACTGAGACTTATAGATATAACAAATTTTTGAGTAAATATTAAAAATATATTTTTATATTATTCATATTTTTTTAATTAATTTTACATATAAAATATTGATTTAATGTAAATAGACCATTATCTTTAATTTTTTTTTAAAAGAATCAATTCAAGTTGAAGATTGCTTGTATTTTAACTTAAAATTTTTCATAAATATAAAGAAATATTCAATCAACCATAAAAAAAAAGTCATCATTTCTTAAGTACTGAAATTTTTTTTAGGACTTTGCAACATCAATAATTCAAAAATTTATAAAAAATTATTATTAGTATTAAAATCTTTAATTATTTTTATAATGGTAGCTGGCATATCTATTTACATCTATAAAAAAATTTTAATTAGAATTTATTGTATAAGATTTTCTATTTGAATTACACTTGTTAAAAAAATTTGAGGACATGGTCCAATTTAGAGTAAATTAAAAGTTCATAAATAAATTTAATAAAAAAATAAAGAAAATTGATTAAAAAAACGAATAGTATGAGGTTTATTTTGATATTTTCTTTTTTGTTTCAGGGTAAATGTTATTTAAAACCATCCTAAAGAATATTTTCTCTTCTCATCTTTGCCATGAATTACAAATCATAGCCAAACAAATCTTAATTGAGGAGAAATAGCCAAATTAAACCCTCCTCATCAATGTCATTGAATTTTCTCATTAATGTAAGGCACTTTCATCTTTGTAGGTATGTTAAATGATTCCCTAAATTTTTTTTTAAAAAAACTATTTTCTATTAAAGACTTCCTACCAATGTCATTGATTGAAAAAAAGATTCACGAAATCGATTGAATCCACTAGGTGAAAATCAAAATTGTTGCTTTGATATCACTTCTCAAAAGCTTCATTGCATCGTTAGTCATATTTGAAGCTGATTTAGGTAGATGGAGATTGAGGCTTTAATATATGATGTTCATCATTGTCAATGCCGTATTAAAGCTAGATTATAGACTTCGTGGATCGGTAGAAATCCTAATTGAAATTTTTGGGGTTGTAGGAAAATATGATAAGGTTTGATTTTTTAATTCATATGAATTTTAACTTGATTAATTATCAAATATATCCATTAGCTTAGCTGATGCATATTGAGTATCATCATTAAATACAGCCACATTTCTTTCAAAATTAGTTTATGGAATAATCTGCAAACAACATCATGGTTTTGGATTCTTATTGTGCATACCTAATTTTTGCCCCTAAATATTGTGAGTTCAAAGTTAAAAGATGGTCAAAAATTGCTTAAGTGTCAACAGAAGTATGAGACCGAGATTTTGTAGCTGTGCTAGCCAAGTTTAAGATCGAGATGGTAGTATTACATTGATCGGGACCACGTTGCTGTGCTAGTCAAGTTTCAGATTGGGATAGTAGTATGATATTGATGGGAATCATGCTATTACGCTAGTCAAGTTAGAGATCGAGAATAGTTTAATAGATATGCTCTATCCCATGTCAGATTGGGAATATTTTAGTGGATATGCTTTATCCTGATGCTAGATTAGGTGATAAACATGATCTTAATATTGTTGGTGTCGATCTCATGTAAAACTTGACCACCATGTGATTGACCTTACTTTCGTATCAAACTTAAGACTAGATCCTGATGTGGTTGATGATGATCTCATATCCATATTAAGGAATAACAAATGCACATGATTGATGATGATCTCATGTGAAGAGAACCTGTAGACCATTGTGATTGATCATAATCTCACATCGATATTCAAAGATTTAACTATTTAGAGAAAGATCACAAAACGTTAGAAGCTTGTAGATTAATTTTGAAAAAGTGTGGTGCTCTTTATCAAAGCTAATTAAAGAGTTTTGTGGTCCCTTTTTCTATAACAAAAATTTGAATTTTTGGCGAGCTTTATCCTAAATTTTTTTATTAAATAGATCCATTTTTTATAGGAAAAAAGGCCTTTAGTTTAACCTTTAAATTCATCGTTATATTCACCTTCTCTCTAAAAAGATTAGAATAGCTCTAAAGTGCTTTGTTATTGTTCTTCATATTTTTTAGAGAAATCTTTAGGGAATGATCATTCTTTCTATAATGCTGTTAGTAGAAGGACAACATATAAATAGCATTAAAGGTACTATTCCTTCTTTATTTACTTGTATCAAGTGTTGGTGAAATGAATAAAAGAATAAGTTACTTCTGCTTAGTGTTTACGGTTTATTCCATTCGATATTGTGAATTTAGTGATGCATCTCTTTACTTTTAAAAATTATGTTAGAAAAATTGATAAAGTTATATTTTAAATCTTAAAATTAAAATATATTTATTTTCTGAATTAAAGATCTAGTGTTAACTAGATCATGAGATTCTTGCATAAAATTGCATGATAAACTGTTTTAAGAGTTATCAAATCTTAATTAAGTTTGATATGATTTTTTTTCCCAAAATTTTGAGGTTGAGTAAAGGTTAATTTCATTTTGTTTATGTATATCATATAATATATTTATTGGATGTATAACCTGATCAACATCAAATTAAGGTAATTCAAAGTATAAGATCATCAAGTTTAAATGGTATCAATTCCTGGGCACTTGTAGGGATGTTAACCCTTTCCACGCGTAACTGACTCCAAATCTTAAATCTTCTAATCAAGTAAATTAATGCTTGTTTAGGAGTGTCGAAAGATTTCTCCTTTGGTTGGAAGCTGAGGTAACCAACTCTGCGAAGTGTGTTTATGATGAAACATTTTGTTAACTTATTCGTTAGCTAAACTGAATAGCGAAGTAAATATGACATAATTATAGTTACTTATTAAATGTTAAGAAACAAGTTACATTTACTTTTTTGACATATTCATCTATGAACTCATTGGGTTTGGGCTTCTTAGTTTGAGTCCATTTGAAAAACTCTATAGTAGTTGGCTCATGACCCCACTTTTGCCCCTTCAAAAAAGAAAGAATATGATTAATGAATAACCAGATCATCTTTGTTTTATTTGCGTAGGTAATTTAATTTTCATATGTATTAAGCATTGATAATCATTTTATAGCGAACATAAACTATCACTATGTGTAGAGGAACTTGACTTGAATCTGCCTATCTCACTTTATTGATCATGGGACATGGTCACACACTTCTTTTTGTACTCAAGTTGATTCCATTCTATAGGTCACTATTCCTATACGGTGTCTAGATAAATTGAGGTTTATTTTTTACCCTGTGGCTACATGCATACATTAAATTAGCCTATTGATCCGTAACTCTAGCCTCCCATGCAACCTTGCCACGCCATCCATTGCCTCATCCCACATGAAATGTTTCTACAACAAAACAAATGGTTATTAAGTATGGTAAATTGTAGTATAATTTTTTTGTTGAATAATTATACATACCTTCAATTCTTCATAGTAAAAATCTTGGATTTCGTGAGAAACTACCTTTTTCCGTTACCTAGATAAGTTGATCCTGTTTTGGAAGATCTTATGAATCTTCATAAAGCATTAATGCAAATGCTCGATCTTATCACATAAGACAATAAACAAGTCATAAAAAACATTAAAAATTTTATAAAGATAACTATATAAGTGCTAAAAATATTAGTGTGTCATTAGCTATAAAAATCTACTATCTACTTATACTATGCAAACTCCCTAAGCTAGACATCCTAGTAGTAGAAAAAGTTAGAATAACCATAGGAAAAGTTAATGAATCCATTAATGATATAGGTGAACTGACAAACCCATTAATGGTACAGGTGCTCCCCTATGGGGATATCTTAAGGATGTAAAAATGGAGATACTGATCATGGATCTCTCCTTTTGGAGTCACCTCTTCTATCAGAGTTACCTAACCCTCTAAGTCATCTCATTTCCCTTGACCTCTCATTTAATCATGTTGATAAAGTAGATAAGCTTAAATTAGTTTGACAGATAAAGTTTTATAACAAATTTGACAAAATGTCCCTTAAAAATTAAACTAAACCCTTTAAAATACATGACAAAATATAATACACTAAATAACCAAATCAATACACATTTTATAAAATGAGTTATTTCTAGATTAAATAATTCATTTAGTAGTTATAAAATATTGAAATTGATACATATATATTAATTTAAATAAATTTTTTTATAAAAAGTAACTAACGAATCATCATCTTCAAAGTCTTCCTCTTCCTCCTCGTCCTCCACTTCTTCATCCTTTTCTATAACAAAGTAACTTTCAAAATCTAGCTCATTCGGTATGTCTTCTTCCTCATCATTAGTATCTATCAATATCTTAATTGGATCATTCAAGGAAATAGGATGATCGTCTATATCATTCTCAATTTGATGGCCATTTATCTTATCATCTTTCCAAGAAGAATCTTTGGTTGATTGATAAGTGAAATTAGAGTCTGAAAATTCAACTATAGACTTGGCCTTTGTTTTGCAAATGACCCATTAGTCATGCTTATCGCGCCTTAAGCTTGGATAAAGAACATAATAAACTTGAGCTATTTGTAAAGCCAAGATAAATGACTCATACTTATTCAGTCTCCTTATGTGAATGACATTCATTAGATTATATGATTTATTTGGTTTGGTACTTACATCCAATATAGGATTAAACCATTCACAGTTGAAATGGTTCTCTTAATTAGTAACGTAGGATATTTTAATTGTAACACCCCACCAATATATCTAAATTATCGCTTTCATCTACATTACTAGTTAGACACTTTAATGTAAACTCCATTGTTCATTGTGTAGCTCTATCTAAATCGTGTCTTATATTTGTACCCATTAACATTGTATCTTAAGTATGAGTTTGCAAATTTTAACGGGCCTTCTGCAACATTCCTCATATAGTTATTATCATGTGTCATTAGACTACTTTTACTAAAAATAAATCCTATAAAACTTTGGTTTAAAAATGATGATTATAGTTAAAGGAGATTTTTATGTACAAATGGCTGAGTAAATTGTTATGACTGAGTCGTGAAATACATATTCCATGAACAGTTGCACCTCAGAAAGTTTAATAAAACATATGCATGAGTAACATAATATTTATCCTCTGTCAAATATTTCTCTTCCAATTGCGAGATCGGAATATGTAAATATCAAGAGACTTCTTTCATGCTCTTTTGGCTCATAATCATCAACATCATTCCGTGATATTTTTTAATGTCATGAGTTAACATGTGACTCAAAGAAGTGTGAGCAAACCGATGATGCTTTTTCAACCAAATATATTGAGCGCTTTCACTTTATTCTTAATATTGTTTCTTAACTTTCGTAAGTACTTATAATGACTATTGAGAATGATCAAATAATTAAGTGAATGAAATGATAAATTAATTACATGAAAGTACAATTAATACTTTAAATGGATACATCCATCGATATTGCACTAGATCAGTTATCTTTGATTTGTAGGCCAAGTGCACTGAAAGATGTTCCATCAAGTCAAAGAAGCTTGGAGGAAATATATGCTTGAGTTTACATAAAATTATAAGGATTTCATTATCAAGTCATCTCATATCTTTAATCCAAATAGTAGTTGATGTAAGTTTATTAAGAAAAAAAAAATGTTCAATACTATTAGTGTACCATACATTAGAAGCTAATAGTTTACAAAATGCAATGGGTAATAATCGCTGCATAAAAATTGTTACAGTCATGATTCTTCAAATAGCTTATGTTTCCTTGCATCCACATATGTTTCTATGTTTGATACATATCAATAAGGAAATCTTAGATTTTTTGCCCACTCATATGACGTTTTTGTAATTGAATTGTTAAAGGTGTATCAAGCTTTAAGGTATTCCTCAATTATCGCATTCATCGCTAACTCAGGTCGTCTACAAAATGCCTTTAAGTCTTTCATAGACTTTTTATTATCCTTCATCTTCCCTTCCACATTCAAGTTGAACACATAATTGAAAACACTTTTCCCTATATCCATGATATTAAGGTTAATTGTTTCATATTAAGTTGAGGTGACAATACAGTAGATCTTGAATGTACTTTGTTTCCTCCAACTGTATGTCCTGCAAATAGGATCATTTATTTAATCTTATCTAACTTTTATAACCTTTCTTAGTCTCAATGGATCTAATTATGCAATAATTCATATCCAAATTTGATAGGAGGAACTATTTTTCTCATTATTTTATTCCTAATGAATGCAGTTTTGTTCCTTCAATTATCTTTAAGTGACAATTTATGATAATAAGCAAAACCAAAACTACTTACATTCATTGGGAAGAATAAATACATTTGAATCTTCTCTATAGTAAAGACAAGTCAGTCTTCTTATGTACTTTAGTTAGATAACATCTAGTGGGCAAGAAAGTCATTGATGGTCTACATCAAAGCAATTTTCATGATGAAATTTTATTTACAAGAGACATCATATATAGGCACCCCAACCTCCCACAACATTTATAATTTTACTATCAAAGGCTATAAATAGACATCTAACTTATCTTCCAAATTTATCTATCTAAGAATGATCACAGTTAGGAACATGTACCTTTTTTGTATGCACATTTAAAGGGATAAGTTATACAATTGTTACAATTCATGAAGAATATTATTGTTTTGACTACTTAAATGGTTGAAATTTATTAGTTTTCAAACCTTATTGGATCTTCTTACATTCAAAAGTAAAAGATAGATGAGATTAATTAAAATACATCCAAGTGGAATAGTCAAAGTAATGGCTTATGACACCAATTCTCAACCTCATATTCTGTTTACCATCTCATGTTTTCCATGGCGTTCGATGCACATAATCTTTATAAATGTGGATTGAGAGGAAAATAATACATCTTTTTATATTAGATAAGTATTTTTTATTTATCAGTTCCTAGTCTTCATCTCTTATACTGTAGATAATTATAAAACTTCTAAGAATTGAGTTCACTATCCTCACCTTAGTATATATAAAAAATTTAAGCCAATTCTTTGTACTATAAAAAATTTAAGTCATGAGATTATTGAATGATAACATTTCTTTCATTAATTGACAAATATCATTGTAGCACCTTTTAGAAATATGATGGTTCGACTTTGGTTCGACTTCGTGTTCAACATTCTAGCAACAATGGACAATTATAAATGATTTTGATACCCATCGCATAATTTTTGATTATTAGTATTCAATATATCATAAAATTTTTGGGCATCCAGATTGGGGAATTTCTTTATATGTTTCGGATTAAATTTTGAACTAATCGCATCCACTACCATTATGTGTTATTTATTTTCTTATTCATGCATAATGCCATATCCTTCGCTCATATGATGTTTAGCATCATAATTAAAAGTTTCATCATTTTTCCTATGGCAATTCCAAATATAATATCCCAATAGAAAACACATTTAGTCAAATGATATTTAACAATATCAACAATGTTATAACAACGATTTTGATACTTTCTATAGTTACATGAACACCTTATTTCATTATATTTGTCCATGAATACCGATTGACTATAAGCAAACTAATTAAATTGTTCCATTTCATTTAAAATTTTTTTATTTAAGAATCCATCTATAAGCGTGGAGTACATCCATTGACAAACTAATATACTCATGTTTTTATTTCTTAATTAGTTTTAAACTCATTCATAACAACTTACCACTTTAATTTTGAACAATTTGATAATATATTGTCAAAATTTTTATTAAATATCCAAGGACATAACTAATTTAGCCATAACTCATATTACAATGCAAAATCATCATCAAATAATCTGTAGGATACCCCAAAAGTACCGACGTCTAATACGACTTATTGGTTGGTGGTCCTATACCATTTAGAAATGTACACTTAAGTGAAGCACAATATCGTAAGTCATTGTTAATTTTATTTTGTAAAAATTTTAAGAGCATATCTCCATAGTTTTTCAAGTACATCATATGTATAAATATGAGTTGGTGTTTTTTTAATCAAAATATACACTTACATTTATTAGTATGTACGCAAAAAACAATATAGATACTATATAAAGTTTATATCAAATAAAATAAACAATGACCTATGTATGTTATTTGCTATACATAAATGTCATGTTACTAAACTATAAAATCTGGATAATTTAAAAATTATTATCAAATAATTTATTTCGATACATGTATAAACACATGAATGATAATAAATGTTCACTAGCAATTCTCAAATAATGTATGTAAAAGATATACTTTAAGATTAATTTTACTAGTAGTAACACTTGATGATTCTCATATAATTGATTAATCTAATTAATTAACATATAATTAATTTTTCTCAACATAAGTAATAATAATCTAATTAATTAATCTTACAAATAAATGTTTAATAAATCAATTAAGCATACAAGTGACATAATTAATCAATTCATAATTATCAATAATCAAATATAATTACAATTTTTAATTACATCTATACTAACAATTAACATCTTATTAATTTACTTTTAATGAAAATTTAATTCATTTATTTTTTTCAATTTAAGATCAAATTATGTCAGTAATCTAAGTAATCTAACTAATCAACCAGTCTAACTCATTAATCTTGATAATCAAATACTTAATTAAAATCTTAACAATATTAATATTCTTATTTATAATGACTCTTGAATTACCACAAGTGGGAAATGTTAACTTTTTTTTTTGTGGCATAGATACTTGTTCTTTATGTTTGCCTTATGATGCAAACTTCACACACTCATGTTCATGCATATATATAAAACTAAACTCGAGCTCAGCTGTTTATGGTTTATACCCTATTTTAAGAGAGATGAAGGGATGCAAGTATTCGAGAGATCCATTAATCTCTCTACATATATTGTGCACCTTGTCCTGCATGAGGCTTACTCCATGAGTCGATATCGCTCTCGAGATGCTTTTTAGCATATGAATTCGTGATATTGACGATTGAAGGTGTAAGAAGATCTAGGGGCCTAGAGCTATTTAGAATCCAAAGGCCTAATCCCAAGTCAAGCCTGCATATAGAAAATGCCATACGTTAATCATAGTAGGATCTTATAGCCTTATTAAGTCATGAATATAGATGGAATAAGTGATGTTAAATTGATCTATGCTATTTTGTCACTAAGTTTTATTTATCTTTTTATGTTTTTCTCTTCTTTTGCATACATCCCATGACATAAGGAAATCTATTACTCAAAAAGCATGCAATTGAAAAAGAAATTAATCCCTATAAGAAAATGAAATCCTAATAGGTTAAGAAATCTATATGAACCTAGGTAATATCCATTATAGTCAAATCAAAAAATCCAATAAAATATAGAAATTATATCTGAAAAATAGTTCAGAAAAGTCCAGATCAAGAAATTTGGAAAACTAGATCAAGAAACTAGATTTGAGAACTAGATCAGAAAAACAAGATTAGGAAAATTAAAAAACCAGGATCGAGATTCCCCAAGGTCGAGATTTAACAAGGTCAAGATTCCCCAAGGTTGGGATTTTCCAAAGCCATGGAAGATTAGGTTGAAAAGATCAAAAAATAACACTGAAAAAATAAGATCGGGATAACTAGATCTAGAAAACAAGGTCATGAAAGACTAGATCAAGAAAATTAAACAGAAAAAAGGTAAATGGAGTTTGAGTTTGACTAAAAAGAAAACTAAAACCAATAAAATCAAATAGCTGAAGAAGGCAAAACATCATCATATAAAGAGTTTAGGTTCAAGGAACTCAAAAATGATTCAAAATATACTCAAATTGATCATAAAAACAGCCAGGATCTCTCTTAACCTTTTAAAGTAATTATACTTGACAGTAAGATATGGCATTTTAGAGAAAATTTAATTTCATTTTTTTTGCTTATGATATTAATTAACTTTTTATTTTTCATCAATTGCATTCATATTAGCTATGTCACATTTGTGCATTTGCATGCATTCACTTTATAAAAGAATAATAATAATAATAAGCAAGGTGTTACCTAAATACCTAGTCAAATAACAAATCAAGAAATGACAGAATACATAGTAAGGATGAAAAAAAAAGTAGAAAAGGTGTGCATTGAAATGCAGAGGCATCTAGCATAAACTCAAAATGAAATACATGAGAGAATATTGAGGTACATGCGGAGTACTGGGACATAATGTCAAGAATCATACAACTTTTAACCTTAGGGTACAATGCTCGGTAGATAATTAGTTACCAAAATTTGATTGTGAGAATAATGTAAGAAATAATGCACACACGATGGTTATTGAAAAAAGCTTAAAAGATCATGAATGTTGAATCTATCCTTGGTTTTCCTAAACTCGTACTAAACAAATGATAAACACTTGAGCTGCATGAAATTTTCATTGACAATATGTGATGTCATAACTTTAATCAATTAGATCAGTATAGATTTTCCTTTTATTAACCCACATTCCCTATACCCTTTGAATAATTAAGACCATGAAGTTTTCTACCATATCTATTTACAGAAAACATAAATTTGGTATGCTAAAAAAGAGAAAAACAACATTAAAATAATTTTCATAGACTTAGAATGAATGAGAATGGGCTTATGAGCATTCAAAAGAAAAAAGATAACAAAAAAAAAAAAAGAAGTAAAGGAAAAAGAAGAACAAACAGAGGTGAAAAGAAATACAAAATGACAAAATAAGAAAAGAAACGAAAAATAAAAAATAAAAAAAGAAAAAAAAAGAAAAGAAAAAGAAGAAGGAAAGAATACTTTATTGTATTAAGATGATCCTCTTTCACAATCATATTTTGATTAGTATTTTCTCAATTTAATTATTCACCTTTACCTAATGACCACATTGTGACCTTTTAAAAAGACCTTTTGATATCTAATTGTAGTAGACGACTACATTAACAGAGAGAAATTCAGAAAATTAGATATATAATGATAAAAAATGAGAGAGAAAAATATCATAAACAAAAGATTTTTAATAGTTATAGTTGCTTTTATTACTTCTTGATATGCATAATGGTTGTTGATAATTTGGCCTCTCACATCCATGGACTCAGTTTAGAAAAAGTAAAATCTTAAGTATTGCTTCACACTTTTTGAATAATTCTTCTAAGAGCATGCTTCATAAAATTTTAGAGTAACGTGGGGCATTGCTTATTTAGCAAACTCCAAAAGGAATTATGAGGCATGACTTTGTTTAAAAAAAAATTGTTAACCCCATTCTGACATTAGGGTTTAAATTTGTAAAAACAAAAATGATCATAAAACTGATGTCATATTTGTAGAATGATAATAAATTTAATAAATTTAATGTCAAATCAATAAATAATTGTTAACCCAATGACAAATCGATACAAAATAAATGAATGAGAGAAATTCTTCTATAATGTTGCATTCATCATGTCTGTCAAGCTTGAGACATTACACTCGATCTCTTATCAAGTCAAGCTTAATTCCTGATGTGATTGATTTTGATCTCACATCAAAACATGAATTTTCACTACAACAAAAATGATATTATTTTATATTAAATAGTTCACAGTTTTAATAATAACTGTGAATAAAAAATGATTAGTTCAGAGTTATGGGTATAACTATGAACAAAAGAAAACCTTTATTCATAGTTTTACTTTTACTGTAAATAAAAGTGGTTTAAAAAACCATTTTATTCATAGTTATAACAAAACTATAAATCAAAGTACAAACTTTTATTCACAGTTATAGCTATAACTGTGAATAAAAGTCCTACCTTATCACCCTTTTTCTCCAAAAAGGTAAATTTCGTTAATTCTTTTTCTCCACTTGCTTAGGTAGTAAACATTAGGTATGAAATGCACTATGAAGAGAGCCTTTCGAGGTTCTACATCTGGCAAACCAAACATTTGGCCTTAACTATTTGCAATGAAGGAATTAAGAGTGTAGTTCTGCTTACTTTTAGGTTCTAGATCTGGTAGATTGAATCTCTTATTTGTCTCAATATGTTTAATCATTTCTCTCAAAATTATATATTATCTTCTTTGTTAGAATGCAGAAATTATGGTTTTTTTATTTGTTATTTTTAGTTTTTTTATTTTTAAGCCCAAATATAGGTGTAGTTTTACTTCCATCGGAGTTTCAAATCTGTGCATTGTTTTACTTTCATCGGGGTTTCAGATCTCTTTTAGGGTTCCAAATGTGTGTTAAGGTCCCAGATTTATGTTGGGATCCCAGATCTATGCTGGAGGTTTTAAATCTGGGTGAGGGGTTCCAAATCTAGGTTGGGGATTTCGAATCTGTGTTGGGGGTTCCAAATCCAAGTGAGAGATTTTAGATTTGGGTAAGGAATTCTAGATCTTGATTGAGATTTTAGATCTATGCTATGAATTTCAAATCTGAATGCACAGTTTTAAATTTGGGCTAGGGATTCCAAATCTGGCTGTATAGTTTTATATCTGGGCTAGGGATTCGAGATCTTGGTTAGGATTCTGGATCTTGGTTAGGATTGTAAGTTAATGCTGGGGGTTCCAAATCTAGGTGTGAGATTTTAGATTTGGGCTAAGGATTCTAGATCTTGGTTGGGATTTTAGATTTATATTGGGGTTTTCAAATCTTGTTGTGGTTTTGGATTTGGGCTAAGGATTACAGATCTTGGTTATGATTTTAGATCTATGCTGGGATTCTAAATCTGGGTGCGAGATTTTAGATTTGGGCTACAGATTCCAAATATATGCTAGAGATTCTAGATCTAGGCATGAATTTCTAGTTCCATCGAGATTTTTAGATATGGGTGTGGTTCTACTTCTATCAGGGTTTCACATCTAGGTTGGGGATTTCAGATTTATGTTAAGAGTTCCAGATCTATGTTGAGAATTCTAAATTTTGGCACGAGGTTCTGTTTCTATTAGGGTTTTGGATCTAGACATAGTTCTACTTCCATCAAGGTTTCAAATCTAGCATATCAAAACCTTGGCCTTTGCTGATTGCAACAAAAGAAGATGTGGTTTTACTTCCATCTAGGTTTTAAATCTAGCTTATTAAAATCTCTTTTTAGTTTTAGTAAGGTTAATAGTTTCTCTTGAATTTATAATTTTATATTGTTTTTTACAGTGGACACTGCGATGGTTGACTTTGAAACCTTAACTGATAAAGTAAAGATTAATGTTCATTAAACTATATATATGCTGGATTTTGCTTGATATATGTTAGTTTTATAAAAACACAAATATGAATTTTTGGAGTTTGTTTAGGCAAAAAATTAGCTGATTGAAACCTTGATAGATTTTTTGAGATAAGCAAAAATTATGGTTATTCTGTTTAGTTTCTTTATTTTGAATAATATATTTGTATGTTATGTTTACTAAATGACATTGAAGCATATTACTTTGTATGAAACCTATTTTTACAAATGAAAAAAGCATGCTTGTGCGGGTTAATGGGTAAAATACATGACACTAAACAATATTTTATTTGCTTGTTCTCAACATGTTCTTAAAATATATAGACCTTTTTGAAGGGATGAAAAGGATGTCTAAATCTACTTGAAAACTTAAGGTGAGTTTTCTTTAAAACTCCTAAAAAAAGATATGCATAACTATAAATCATAATTATATAATAATCAAATTTGGTCAATGGGTGAAAGAAAGCCCACAGATATGGATGTTTGGATGATATCTCTACTATATGATTCATTTTGCAAGTAGATTAACGCAACCATGTGACAAAGAAGTAGTGATCTTCCCATATAACATCATGTAAGCATGAACTTAATTTTTTTAATTGCACTCGTTAAGTAACTAATAATTTAATTTGCCTTAATAATTTAGACATCATTGGATATTGGTGATTGTTGAGTTGTAGGCATTCACATATACGGTTTTTGATCCTTTAGGGCATGCTTCTCATGCTAAGTTACACGTGCTCATGTCGATGTCAGTTCAATTATTTTATACTTACATTAGTATATGTAATTGCAGTTTCAAGATTAGTAATCTTCTTTTTTTTTCAGCATTTTTAGAATGTTCTTCGTAATAGACATGTCATCCATTAGCCAATGGAATTGCCAAAGTATTGTTGTTAAGGTATGTATGCTATGGACCATATGTGATATTAAATTTTATTATTTTTAGTCAAAAATGTAACATTTAAATTATGCTAATATAGTATCCACGTCAACCTTTTAACTATGAGTGTGGATACTATATGATGAAGTACATGAAGGATATCATTAACAGACATAATAATAATGCACCATACTAAAAAATAGTAAGTTTTTAAATAATTATTTATGTAAAATGTTGTGTATAATATTATAATTACTGTTTGACTAAGTTTTATATTTTTCATATGCACTACTAATGGATATTGATACTTACAGTTAGTCTGAGCTTGATGATGTCAGACAAGAGTTCGGGCAATACATATAAAGCATTATGTTAGGTTTCAGGTAAAGGATTAGGACTTATATTTCAAATTTTAGAATATATTATATAGTTGTTAGAAGTTGTAAGTATTTGTCTTTCAACTTTTATTATAAAAATAGTGTTAATTTATAAATTAATTTTCTTCCATAAGTTTCATACATAGTTGAATGTTTCTATGGATGAGAATTATGATTCATTATAGTTTCAAAGTGATAATAAATATGTGTTATGTTGAAGTATATTATGATAAAAGAAGTGATTATGAATGTGTTCTAGATTGAATTAAAATATGTTGTGAATAGATGAAGTGACGGTGGTGTTAGATTATATAGAGGTATATTAGATTGCTTTAGAAAGTGTTGTTATGAAAAAAGTGGTGCTGGTGCATTTAATTATATTGAAGTGTGTTAATACTATTAAAGTGCTTTTTGATTAAAAAATGATGGTGGTGTGTTACATTTTATTGAAGTGTGGTAGTAGTATTAAAATAATTATCATGATATATATTATCATATAATTTTTTTTAAGAAAGTTTAAGATGTTACATTGAAGTGTGTTGATGTCTATTGATAAAATGTACAATATGAAGAAGAATTAGTGTATTGGATGTATTAATAAAAAAGGTAGCATGAAAAAATTTACGATGATTTATTTTCTTTATTGTATGCAACATTTTTTTTGGATATTTTCAAATTTTTTAGGTAAAGAGAAAAATGTGAATTCATAGGCAAAAATTTTTAATTTTGAAAAAAAATGGTAATCAAATAATAATTAAAAATCTAAATTATAATCACTAATTAAGATTATTAAAAAATTAAATAATGATTCAAATTATTAAATGTTAAAAATAAAAAATTAAATAATAATTCAAAATCTTAAATATTTGTCAATTCAAATTTTGATATTTTATATATTTTTGATTTTTTAAAATTAAAAAATAAAAATTAATTACACTTTGTCCACAATTCTAGCAAAATTATGGATAAAGATTCATAAAATAATTAAAAATATTTTTTAGTTTACAATTATATAACTATGAATAAAATCAAAAATAATTGTAAACTAAGGCTTGTTTTATTCACAATTCTAAAACTATGAATAAAATTTTTAATGACTGTGAACTAAAGTAATTTTATTCACAGTTATGAAATTGTGAATAAAAACTTAAATGGATTGTGAATTATTTTCACTTTTATTCATAATTTAAGAACTGTAAATTAAAGTTTTAGTGAACTATGAACTATTACCACTTATGTTCACAATTCAAAAATTGTGAACTATTTTAATCGACTTTTGTTCTCAATATATAGTCTATAGTTTTAAAACTGTGAAAAAGCTATTTAAAGTTATGAATAAGAGGCTATTTTGTTGTAGTGTTCTTTTAGACGTGACTGATTTTGATCCCACATCCATATCAACTTTTTTTCAATGTGATCGACTTTGATATAACATCAAGTTATAGGTTTAGTTTATATACCAGATGTCATTGAATTTGATCTCACATCAAATTCTAGATTTAGTTTATATATCAAATGTGACTGACTTTGATCTCACCTTAAATTCTAGATCAAATGTGATTGACTTATTTCTCACATTAGATTGATTTAACTCCTTATGTGATTGACTCCGATCTCACATCAAATTTCAAATCTAATGTAACCAACTCCGTTCTTATATTAGATCAATTCTGTGTGATTAACTTTGATCTTATATCAAATTTTAGATCTAATGCGATCGACTCAATTCTCATATTAGATCAATTCAACTCTTGATGTGATTGACTTTGATCTTATTCATATCACACTCCAAATCTAATGTAATGAAATCAGTTCTCATAATAAATCAATTGAACTCCCAATGTAATTGACTTTGATCTCACATCAAATTTCAGATCTAATCTGAATGATTCAATTCTCACATTAGATTAATTCAACTCCCGATGTCATTAACGTTGTTTTCATATTAAACTCCAAATCTAACTAACTTAGTTCTCATCTTAGATTAGTTTCACTCTTAATGTGATTAAATATGATCTCATATCAAAATAATTTGATCCCAAAATGATTGATCTGATCTCACATTAAATAACTTAATCCCAATGTGATTGACTCCATTCTCATATTAGACCAACTCAATACCCGATATGATTGATTTTAGTCTTACATCAAGACAACTTGATCCCAATGTGATTGACTCTGTTTCCACATTAGACTAGCCCAACATGTGATGTGATTAACTCTAAGCTCATATCAAGACAACTTGGTCCTTGTGTGATTGACTCTATTCTTACATTAAACCACCCCCATAATAGATGTGATAAACTTTAATCTCACAGAGATAACACTAAGTAGTGGTGGGATAAATTCAAGTAGGATTGATCATTAGTTTTACCTTAAGTAGGGTAATAATTAACCTTACCATGGTGTGTGGTAGGGATACTATTGTTAAAAATCATCATCAACCTTGTCACATAGTTGGCTAGGGACATAATCATCAAAAGATTGTCAACTTTAAATGTAGTTGGATAAGGACATAATTGTTAATGATTGCCAACCATGCCACATAATTAGGTAAGGATACAATTGTGAAAAATCTTTAATCTTGTCACATAGTCGAATAAGGATATAATCAATAATAATCTTCAACCCTATCGTATAGTTGAGCAGGGACATAACTTTAAAAATTGCCAACCCTACCACGGAATATGGTAGGACCAATAATTGTTTGAAAACTGAAGCTTTCTTTATGAGTCAGCTCTTCTTCCCGCACTTAAAGGGGGGGGCAAGTGATATATATATATATATATATATATATATATATATATATATATATATGGTATTTTACTTGTTTGGAAAACCCACAACCTTTAACTCTTCAGCTTACCTCAAGCATCAGTCCTTCAATTTAGCTTTTAAATCGTTTAGTTTAGCTTTGACATTGTTTAGCTCGTTTCTGACATAAGACCAAATCAATAATGATTTAATGATTCGAAAATCCTGGGATCAATCATAATTTTTCAATACATGCACCTTAACTAATGTCAAGATCTTCAAATATTCTCTCCATAATATTTGCCTAAAATCTCTTATGTTGGAAGGAACTAAACAGAAGAAATAGATAGCTTCCAACCATATCCAAACAATACCTCATTCTCTGAGATAGGATAAGGGCGGCAATGGGTAAATGTTATATGTATAACTAGTTAGCACCAACTTTGACCAGCAAGACTCCTTTGTCAAAACTGAAACATAGTTGGTAGATCTACCACCACACCTTTGGCTAACCTACCACTAGTATGCAACTTGGCCCATAATGTGACACCTACCAAGCTCCATGTTACAATCTAGTGGACTATTAAAAGCTACTAAGGGCTCTTTGATATTTTCCCCATAAAATTTGCCTGAAATCCTACGAAAGATACCTCCATGAAAGGAAACCACCCAAACCTAAAGAAAGACCCATAACCTTATAAAAAGCTTAGAATTCCTCATAAAAGGGTGAAACTCTCCTTCTCTTTTTCTGACTCATTAGAAGCTAGGTTAACACATGGTAGTGAGGTTAAGGTCAGTTAAACCTATAGGAAGTTGAGCTGGCACTAGACAATTAGGGTTTAGGTTGACATAATCCAACAGAAGTCAAGCTTACACTTAACAGTTAGGTTAAGGCTAGAATAAAATATTAGAAACTGAGCTAACGCTCAGCAAGAAAATGTATGTGAGAGTAAATGTAAACACATGCATGAAAGAAAATGAATATGACATATTACAAAATATTACAAACTATTCTATATCTTATAAATGAAGTTAAATTATTTAGAAAGATGGGAATATCATTAAAACATAGAAAGCAAAGTATAGAAGTGGGCACTAGTTGCCACCATTCTTAGTGGCTTCATCAAAAAATTAAAGGGGCGGGGGGTAGATAACTCGACTACTAGTGCCTCTTCTGTTGGTACGCCAAGGCTGAACCTTAGCTAGAAGAGATTAAAGTTTTATACAAGATTGCAAAATGTCTAGACATATTTTTTGGTGCACCATCCAATAGAAGTCTAAGACAAATTCATCCTTCAACTTTTGTATCTCATATGATACCTTGAACTTCTAACCATTTCCTTTTGAGCCCAACTTAGCCTGAACATATATGGTTCTCTTCCTAGTATCGTTAATGATAATTAATCAAAATTCTTTCTTGACTTCTTACATCTGTAGGTTCCCTTTCAATTGTTTGTCCTCCTTTTTGAAATGTTTCACCTTAGATTGGAGCAAGGTTTATTTCTATGCACATTGGACTTTAGCTTTTTTTTTTTCTTTTACCTTTGGGATCCTTTCTCAGCCTTAAGAAGACTCTACGAGGTCAAGGCATACTAGCCAATAATTATTTTCTAGTGTTGCATGGCCTATGATGTAGTAGAAATCAATTTAGTTTAAATACAAACTAATAAACACCATGACTATTTTATGTTGGTAGATAAAACCAAAGCCTTTCAAACTAGTTACCTGTTATTAGTCTCTTTTATCTTTTCTTGATCTTTGTCTAAGATCATTTCATGAAAGAGAGCATAAGTGATTTATAAAGCGATGATGTTATCGCTGGGACAAATGCTAGTGATGGGTAAAAGGTTAGGCAATGCATTAAGTGAATGTTAATTTGCCTTAGCCTTAAGGGTTCGAACTGCCATGACTTTGACCTTTTCACTGATGAGGTTTACTTAAGTAGTCGTGGCAACAACCTTGGTAGCTTTGACCTTTTTAGTCTTAGGCTTATCGACAATAGCTTTCATTGGTTAGTAGCTCTAATAGTGGCAACAACAGCATAAACAGTTGACCTTCTTCTAGTCATTAGTACTGTGGACACAAGCTCTGTAAGGATTGGACTTAACCTGCTAATCAAAACTGGAAGCTAAAAGCATGACCACCCTAGCACCCATACTCTTCACTATAAAAGATAGACAAACAAAATCTTTTAGATTCACCAGCATAAAATTTACACAAAACAAAAAACAAGTTAATTCCAATGACTACTAAAAACAAAGGCATAAAAAAAGAGCAGTCCTAACCACCTTTAATGCCAGACCCTTTGTTAGAAAAATCAAGCTAATGATATTAACATCACAACATAATGCTAGAATGGAAAACATTAGAAATAAACCTTAAAATGAGGATCAATCCAAACTATATGGTCTAAAGTGTAACATGAACTCATTACAAAATTTGATTAGGTCAAACACCAACTTAGTAATTTGGAGTAGTAAAATAACTAGTAGAGCTTCTAATGGAGAAACCTCAAAAAGCAAATAGTAGGATTCTTAATGAGGGAGCCTTGTGAAGATTAAACATTAAGCTTTGTGAGAAAGGGATCTTGAGACTAAGATGGCACGAGTCCCAATAAAAGAGCTTAAGTTATCTAACACCTTGACATACAGAAGCCATAATTTGTTTTTTGTTTTTTGTTTTTGTTTAATAAACACTCATCTCTCTAGCTTTAGCCTCTTCCTTAAGAGGCTTTAATAGGGGCATAATGCATTCTCATCCTTAGCACCATTGATAGGGGTAACCTAAATCTTGCAATTATAATTCATACCCCTCTATGACATGTAAAATATCCTAACTATCATCTATTTACAAAATTTGAGATATACTTAGATTTCAAAATAATAAGGGGTGACATTCTTAAGCCTGATGTACCATCAGTCTAAACCATGTTGCCTCATGCTAAAGTGTCATTTTATATGAAAGAAATCAAAATTCTTATGGAAAAATCTTCATAGTCAAGCTTTTGTAGAATGACTATGAAAGCAATAATATATCTCTAGTTATTTATGAAATAATTGTGTATGGGCAAACAATATAAGAAACTTGAATCAAGCCATTCAGAATTCTTCATATAAACTCAAATACCTAACGCTAGGTATTTAAGGATGATCTATGGCTAGGCAACTACTAGCTCTTTGCTTAAAGGCATTTTGTACTTTTCCTAAGCTTTCTTACCTTTTTTCTTAGTGACATTACCACAAGCGATGCTTTTTGAATCCATGACAGTAGAAAACAGAAACTTCTCATGAATATCACTTAACAAAGCCTTAGAACAAATAAGCCTAAAACCTTCACTAGGTAGCTTAAAATCAAGAAGACCAAGAGATCAAGAACGAAATATAAATAATACTACTAAGAAAATAAGAATGGTTAAAGAATGAACCAATAATCACTTAGAAAAGTGATATAGTTGGCAAAACATATGTGTTATTGGCCTCATGAACAAAAATGGATCAAAGATTGCAATGATTTGAAGCAAAATCACTTAGATAAGGGATTTTTTAAGGAAGAAAACTAGAGTTGTTCAGTCTTTCAAAGGCTAGAGAAAGAAAGGACAAGCAATCGAAATAATGTGGAAGAGGTACTACGACATTATTAAAGCACAGCTCTCTAAAGTCAAATTGGCATGTCGTTTTGAGTGACTACAGCAAAATGAAAAATTTTTATTACATAGTCATAGTTCCACTATTTTACTCATCAAGCAAGCTAAGTCACAAATAGTGGCATGTGGCTCGTGGCATAAATGACATCACTCATTTCGACAAACCTCAACATGTGGCAAAAATGATGTCACTCTTATAGAAAAGCTGAAAGTTATGGGACAAATTATTAACTTTTCAAATTGGAATATTTCATGCCTTAATTTTTAGATTAAAGTATTTCAAGTCTTAGTTTTTAGAATGGGTATTTCATATCCCAAGCTTTCAAATCAAGGTAATACATACATAAGTTCGCAAAACAACATGTAAACAATATGCGATATAAAACAAAACATTATTTATGTAGCCATCTAGGCCTCAAGCAAGAATGACATCAATCTATTTTTTAAAACGATGAGTGACATATGTTTAGTGTGCATTTATCTACATGGCATTCTAATTAGCAATCACCTCAGTTTCTAGGCCAAGAATCCCAAGCTGACATGGTACCACAAAACTTACCTAATCATTAAGGCAGTTTAGCTAAGTAAAATAAGGACTCCAAAAAGACCCCCAATTTGCGATTTTCTAGTTTCGCTTTCCACTTATTCCTACAAATCCACCCAAAAAAGAAAAAAGAGATAACACAAAACCCCTATCTATTACAAAATACGGGTGACATTCTTATCCATATTATAACTATCTAGAAAAAGTCTTAGTTATCTCTTATTCTCCTTGAAGACTCACTTGGAATATTAAAACTGATATGCATATTAGAGATTCTCCCTTGTGTTATAGATCCTTTGAAACTCTTCATTCTTAATCAAGTACGCAATTTTAAGATGGTATCAATAAATATTGTAATAAAAGTCATGATTTTATAAAGATTGCAAGGAAAATTTTTTTAACAAACAAACAAATTTAATAAAAAAATTAGGAAGAACATGTATAAAAGAGTAAAATTTTTTATTCAATAATTTTGAATATATATATATAAATTAATATATTTTAATATTTTACTTTAATAAAACATCTAACACATATTTCAAATAATAACAAAGATACCTTTGAAACTTTTTTTAAATATTTGATGGTTGTTAAAAGTTACTAGATTATTGTTTAGTTATAAATATTATATTGAATTTTTATTTTTTAAATCTTATATATTTTAAATTCATGATTAGATTTTTTGTTATTTGATTTGTTACTTTAAATTTGCTAAATTTTAAATATTAAGTGATTTAAAAATCTAATATAAATTAAAACAACAACAATAATAATAAAATTTAAGATTTATTCAACATTAAAAAATCAAAAATAAAAAATGAATCTATTTATTAAATTATTAGCAAAGTATTATTTATATCAATTGACTAAATCGTAGAGGTAATTATTTATTTTTAAAACAATGACAAGTGTAAAAGTGTTACATCATAAGGAAGAAAATTATAATTTACTCTTAAGAATATAATAATGATATCAAAATTTTATTTTTAATATTATTTTGCAACAAATAATGAAAATTTTAATTTTTAAAAATAATTAAATAATACATTACACAAAATTTAAACTAGTTATACATAAAGCTTATCTTTTATATCTGAAAGATACATTTTAAAATGGTAAAGAATTTTGCCATAAAGATTATTCTAAGAGTAAATTGATGTGATTGGTTTTTCTTCTTTTCACAGTAATAATAACAAAATAAAATTTTATTTATTTATAGTTTCTTTTTTTTATTTCTTTCACCCACATTTAAAGAGGAAAAACCTTTAAAAAGAAAGAATAATTCCCTTTTTTCTCTTCCATTTTTTTTTTTTTGGCTTTGGGGGGGGGGGGGGGGGGGGTGCCGGGGGAATCTCATCTTATGGCTCTTATAATGAGTGATCAAATTAAAGCGAAACTAATATACTAACTAAAAGATTCATATTTTTGGTGATTGTTGTGTTTTTCTTTTTCCGATTATATTTTGTACATTTTTAAAAAATGTGTACTCTCTCTTTGATTTTATTTTGAAATGCAAAAAATCTAACTTGATATTATTATTGGCCTAAGGTTTATTAATTTATTTCGATTCAGTAATTGATAAAATAAATCTACGTTAGGTCACATGCATGATTCCAAATAAAGGATGCATGTGCCATGTATTATTTTAATGTTTCATTTCTTCATATAGTAGCACCATGCCTTATAGTATTTAGTTATTGTCTTATTATATTAAATTACATCTTATTTTATGTAAATCATATCTTATAATATATATATGTTTATCGTGTTTTGGTGTATTGACGTCGTATTTTTTTGCAATAATGTCATGTCTTGTTGTACGTTAGTCGTATCTTGTTGTATTGACATTATGCCTTATTGTATGAATGTTGTCTTTTTATCTGAAATCATGTCTTTTTGTTATTTTAATATGATGATATTTTGTGTTATAATTTAGAAAAATTAATTACAATTAATTCTATAGACTTAATCTATAGTGCCATGTGCTTGATAGAATGATAAATATTGTTAGAATTTTCTTGTTATTGGATGGGTCATGAATAACATGTCAACCATTCAATTTAAAACAACTGATTTATTATTAAAGAAATCTAAGAACTATGCCCAATTAACGGAGAAAGTTTGATTGTCCGTGCATGGACACAAATTTTTTTAAGTTTGATATTTAGCTGAATGAATAATCTTCTATTTTTAACTATGATAGCAAATGATGAAAATTTGAGTTTTATGATATTTTATGAAATTTAAATAATGAAGACTAGGATAAAAAAATATTTGTAATGACAATTTTATATAATTTGTTATTATAACATTAGGTAGTATAAAACATTGTTCATGCATGACAAAATATGATTCATTCGTATGGAACAAGCCACTATTTATACATATGAAATAAAATACAAACCCAACACAATAAGATAGTATTCATATATTACAAAACATGATTGACATACAGTAGTAAGATATGATTTATATATAATAAGGCATCATCCATAAATAATAAAACATGATTCCTATATAAAAAAACACACTCGACATATATATAATAAAGTAAAATTTATATATAATAAAACACAATTGACATACAATAAAGTAAAATTTATATACAATAAGATATAATCAACATATAATAAAGTAAAATTTATATATAATAAGATAGAATTGACATATAATAAGACACGAATCATTGATAACAAGAATCGATTATGCACACATGAAATAACATAATTCATATATAATAAAATACAATTTATTGATAATAAAATACGATTATAAACACGTGAAATGAGATATGATTTATACATAATAAGACATGAATCACATACAACAAGATTGAAAAAACGTGCAATAAAACAGATAAAACATACAACAAGACATTATCATGACATACACTAGAGATTTACTTGCTTAAGACCCATAATAACAAACATATCCAAACAAGAAAATAAACATACCCACATAAGATTTAGCCTATAATAAATATAAATCATTCAAAAGAGATATAACTTATGTGTTTGCAATATATTCTTTTATTATAAATTTAAAAAATGCCTAAAAATATTCGAAATTTTTTTTTCATGAACTTTTTACTCATTGTTTCTTTTATGTTCCAAAATATATTGGATAATTCTTTTAAAAAAAATGATAAAAGGATTATCTTATTGTTCCTCGAGATTTCTTGAAGCTTTTGGTGAGAATTGATGATAGTTTTCCTTCATTCCGTGGAACCCGAAGTTAATAAGTGAGACAGCCCAAGAAGTCACGTTTGTGGCTATATCCGGTGATTATTAAAATATAATTTTAATTTATTGTCATAGATATTTTTATTAATTTTTTTAAAAAAATTGAAAAAAATCTTTTATTGTAAAGTTCAAGGTATGATTAACAAAATATAAAACTGTAATGATTACAATTAAAATTTTAAATCTTCCAATGCTAAACAATATAAAAACTTTGATTTTACACATTTTTATCAACGTAATTTAAAATCATGAAAGATTCTTGTAAAGGAAACTTCAATACAGCCAATCCTTATAGTATAATGTAGGTGAAGACAACATAATTAGACATGAACTCCAATTATGTATGATTAATGACGAAAAGCGCCAATATTATAATTTTTTAGTTATTTTAAACCTATATATATATAAATATATATATATATATATATTCTTATAGTTTTGAAACTAGTTTGCTAGTGAATTGTTAACAAAAATTTCTGTGCTAATCTATATTGGCATAATAATTACAACAAATCATTTTAAAACTTCTAGAGTCACTAATCTCTATGCAAATTTTTGTTACTATTTAATTCATATATTGGTGATCTAAATGTTTTTTTTTTTAGGTAACCTATATATTACAATAATTATATATGTTACTATAAACTAATGCATCATATTCTCTCTAGTAATCTATCAATATATTTTTCAAATTACAAGACAATAGGTATATAATTTGAATTAATTTTTTTAATTATTTGATTAAGAGAATTTTTTAATTTAACTACCAATTACCTATATATATGTGTATACATATAATTGTTCATGCAATATACATTAACAAAATTTCTAAAACGAAACCACGGCTGATCATTCTAAAATGTATCAACCCATTAAATGGTAGAAAATTATGGTAAATGAAATAGCTAGAGAGGAGCTTACTTAATGGTTTAATTAATTTCTTTTTATATGTGTTTCTTTGAATTTATTTCTAAAAAACATTTGGACATAGAAAACATGAAAAAGAAAAAAAACTTAATGTCATGAAAAATTAATATATATATATATATATATAATTCTCTGGATCGAGTTTATGCCCTAAGCTTTTTATCTTTTAATTTTATTTTTAATTTTCTAACGTGAGATGATTAAAATCATAACTCAGGAATCTTTTGTTAGTCAAAATTTGATTTATGTAAAGGCAGTCATCCACATTTCCTTGTCTACTTTATATAAATTAAATAACTGCGTTACCTTTGTAAAAATAATTATATGCTGTGTCATTTATAATTTAATTAATTAGATTTTACTTGCTTTGCAAAATTATCTATATTCATAAAATTATGGATATATATTGACTAGGTCAATTAGTTTCTCTTGGAAGCACATGTATTATATAATGCAGCATGCTCAAGAAACGATGTCCATCCCACTTACTCATTCTGTTCATTGCTCAATATTATGAGCTTTCTGCCACAAAAACTGCAACAAGGTATGTAAAACTTAATTAATTTACGACTCCGAAAATGAGTCACAAAATTAAATTCGCTGAGTACAAAAAGTAACCATATATATGGTCAATCTTAACTTGTAATATTTAAAAATCAAAGTTTTTTTTTCTTAGCATGATTCATGATAGAGAAGCATGATTTCATCTTGTAAAGCCAAATTGTTAAAATAATGGAAGAGATTATTCTTCTTCTAATATTAATGGCACAAGTTACTCTTTTTTCTTCATCGAGATATTCTGACTTGTCAAACCATGATGGGGTGTGGACTTAGAAAGTTCTCTTAAATCCTCTTATTGGGTGATTCCTACCTCTTTTTCTTCTTTGTTGGGCTCTTCTAATTGCTCGAATCCTTTGATTTGATTGGATCTCCTGCAGCCTTAGCTTTCAATGCTTTCCCACTTGCTTCCGAATTTGAATATATGATACTATGGACATGCCACCAACTCAATCTTATTTTTACTTATTTTAGTATCTCTCCAGCTCAGAGTTCCTATAAATAACCTTACTAAGTTGTTAGATTCTGTTTAATTAATATACGAAAACTAAATCACTCAATTTGAGTCATCAAGCAATCTAATATTGACATTTATTTATTTGCTGCGGTTATCATTTTAATGTTTTACTTGTAAAAATATTTTTCATTCAAAATAGACCCTTTTTCAAGTATTAGACCCACATCATCATATGGGCAATATTCATATCAAGATGCAATGAAGTATCAAAGTTAGCTTCATCTTCTATATTATTAGAGCATCTGTCGATGACATTTAATTTGTGTTAATCGATGTGATGGCATTGTCAATTAACATAATGTTGTTTTGATTTTGCAACCTATAGTAAATATTATCCGATATAAGTCTTAGAATGATTATAATTAGTGGAGTTAGAGTCTGAATGGTCTGAAGTGGAAAGTTCAACAAAACCAAAGAGTGAGATTTCAATATTGTTTAGGTTAGTATAGTTTGTTCTTAAAGTGTCAAAAAAAAAAAAAAAAAAAAGGAAGAAAGAAATTAAAGATACATGTTTCTTTTATAAAGTACGTATAAGAGATAGTTTCTCATCATCTAGGAGTATTATCCTTAATATGCAAGCATTGAATTCAGGATATTCTTGATTTTTTTGTTGTGGATTTTGAAACTCTAAAGAAATAAAATTTTTCACGTGTCAAGTAGATTCTATCTCAAATAATAAAATCACTTGTCTATGACCAAATTGATCATGTCAATTATATTTGACTAGTCTAATCTTACGTGATGTTCTCTAATTGAGGGAGAGGGTTGATTATTAAGTAACATAGTTTATAATTTTAACATATATTCTACAAAATATAAAAAAGTAAAACTTACTCATGTTACCATAGTCTTATATATAGCTATAATGAAATCGTCATTTAGTCTTCATGAAGATCTTTGATCAAACCATGTATAATGCTGCATATGAGTATACAGACAACTATAACTTTCTGCTCTATGTTTTTAATTGCCCAGATGACCCTTTCTGTAAATAGATGCATATGAGTCATGTATTACATCGGATTGCACTTATTCTTTGACTAATAAGTGTAGTAGGCTGCTAACCACAACTCACTTGAAATGATTTGGAAGATTAAAATTTAATTCAAACAAAATAATGTGAAGTCTTAAAAAAAAAAAAAAACTCATGATAACCTTAACTTATATATAATAATATTGACTTAATTATGTTAAGTAAACAATCTTATTTTGAATTTTGGTAGTCAATTGAGTAGGTTAAAGGATCTCTTTCTTGATCTTCTTAGTTATCTGGTTAGTATTATAACATCAATCCTTCTACATTAACATTGTATTGGAATGTGAGAGTTTCTTCAACTATTCAAGAGAGAAAAATACGGGCATTTCAGGGGTAAAAGAATTGGTCTTATCAGTTGTTGTCTTGTCCACCTTCCTGGTGGCAGCTTCAGGTTCAAGCCAATGAAACCTTTCTGCAATGCCTGTTGAGCCACTCTGACCCCTCTTACCCAATCTCCACAGCGATATACACACACACACAGCGGAGAACTACTCTTATTCATCTGTTCTACAGAGTTATATTCGAAATCTTCGATTCAACACATCCACAGCTCCTAGGCCTCTGCTTATAATTACTGCGGTTCATGAATCCCACATACACTGCCATTGTTTGTGGCCAAAAGCATGACTTGCAAATGAAAATCCGAAGCGGAGGCCATGATTATGATGGCATATCTTATGTATCGGACGTCCCATTCTTCCTCCGCGACATGTTTAACCTTCGATCCATCGATGTTGACATTGAGAATGTGACTGCCTGGGCTCAGGCCGGTGCAACTCTTAGTGAAGTTTACTACAGAATATCTGAGAGAAGCAAAACTCATGGCTTCCCAGCAGGCATTTTCTTCACTGTTGGTGTGGGTGGCCATCTTAGTGGAGGTGGATACGGAAATACGATGAGGGAGTATGGCCTCTCGGTTGACAACGTAATCGATGCACAAATGATTGATGTGAATGGGAGACTTCTTGATAGGGAGTCCACGGGAGAAGATCTGCTCTGGGCCATTACAGGAGGAGGAGGAGCAAGCTTCGGTGTTGTCCTTGCTTACAAAATTAATCTTGTTCGTGTTCCAGAAGTTGTTACAGTCTTTCGGGTCGAAAGGACCCTGGAGGAAAATGCCACCGACCTTGTGTATCAATGGCAAGAAGTAGCGCATAAGCTGCATGAAGATCTCTTCATGAGGCTGTTCCTGGAAGTGGTAAACAATAGTCAAAGTGGAGAGAAAACAATCAAGGCTTCATTCATCTCCTTGTTTTTCTTGGAGATTCTCAAAGGCTGCTCTCCGTCATAAATGAAAGCTTCCCCAAACTGGCTTTGGTTCAATCTGAGTGTATCGAAACAGGGTGCTTTTCTGGACCAATAACTCTATAGACACACCAACTGACGTTCTACTTGACTGAATACCTGATTCATTGACCTACTTGAAGAGGAAATCAGATTACGTGAAGCAACTAATTCCCAGAAATGCTTTGGAGGGGATCTGGGAGAAAATGATCGAGTTACAGTCTGTAACAATGGCTTTCAATCCTTATGGTGGGAGAATGGCAAAGATTCCAGCAATAAATTTTCCATTTCCACAGAGAGCTGGAGTATTATGGAAGATTCAGTATGCAGCAAACTGGAAGGAGGGAGGGACTGAAACAGCAAGTTTGTACACAGGTTTAGCAAGGAAACTTTACCATTACATGACTCATTTTCTGTCAAAGAACCCAAGAGAGGCATTCTTTCCATACAGGGATCTTGATTTGGGTATCAACTATAATGGGAAGGCAAGCTACTGGGAAGGTAGAACTTATGGGATCAAACAAGTATTTCAAGGGTAATTTCTATAGATTGGTGCAGATTAAGACTAAGGTGGATCCTGGTAATTTCTTTAGAAACGAACAAAGCATTCCAACACTTCCCAAGTAGAGGACGGAAACAAGGCTTTTCAGGGCTTGAATTGATTGTTATAATATAGAAATTTTATTAGATTATGTCTTTGTTGAAATAAAGCAAATCACTGTTATGTAATTGTTATTCTATTCTTGTACTACATAGTTTTATTTAGATTATTTTAATTTACGTAGCTGTTTTACACACACTCCTCTCTCTCTCTCTCTCTATCTATGTGTATATGTATATATATATATATATATATATATAAACACATATACATGTTCAAACATAACTTTGAACGTTTTGCCAAATGTAAACTTTAAATATTCCTGTAAGTTGTTGAATGTGCATCTTTTAAGCATCTAGAAAACCTAGAGAGAAAAGTATTTTATTTGAATAAGTAAAACTTTGAGGAATTAAGATTTTTAGCTAATTTGATTTGTACAAAAATTTTTAATGAAAAGATAAAATCATATTTTGGTAATTTACTATGCTAATATAAGAATAAAATAAATAAAGAAAATTTTAATCATGCATTTTAAGATAATTCAAATCAATAGAAAATTCTAATCCTATCTTGAATACCCTAAAATTTTTTTTCATCAGTGAAATGAGTGAGCAATTCCAAGCCCCTTTTTTTTATATATATATCTTGTTTATTATTCTCTCTTGAAAACCAACAAAGCAAATCATTTAATTAAAATTTTAAAATTTTAATTCGTTGAATGCATTTTAATTAAATTAATGCAACAATAAATATTTAGTTTAGTAAATATATGTTCATTGAATTGTAAATTCAGTTTTTTAATTCACTTTTAAATAATTAAATTAAAAAAATACAAAAAAAATTTAGTTGATTAAATATATAGTCATTGGACTAATTCATATACATTCAATTAATTAGATTGGTAAAACATAAAATGAATCTTTAGTTAATTAAATGTGTGTTCATTTAACTGTAAATACACTTGAATTTTATTAATTCATATACAAGTAATTAAATTGATAAAATATGATGCATTTTCTGTTAATTAAATACATGTTCATTAATAACTCAGTTTCAATTGATTGAATTGTAAACATACTCTATAAATTGATATCTTATTAATTTATCGATTAATTAATACCTTATTTAATTAATATCCGTTGCATGATCCCAAAGCTATTAATTTATAGAGGTGTCATAGGTTAAGACTTGTGCTTAACCATTGGAGGATGATATACACACCAAGCAGTCACAAAACATATATATATCCATGGACACTTAAAGACACGAGTGATCATATATAAATACAAATTTTGTGTTTATACAATTTTTTTATTTATATTTTCGTAATTGGGATTATATGTGCATGCTTATAGTTACATTCTAATTAAAAAAAATTAATCTATGAAATCAATGTCAATCTTGTTAAATCATGAGTGTCATCAACACCAGTACAATCCATAAAACTTTTTAATTACCAACAAACTATTTAGTAAAATATATATTGCACTGTCCAAAGTGATATAGATATAAATCTGGTGACTCTTTTGTATGGTTTCATTACTTTCCCTAGAAGTATCATTAATAAATTGGGTCATGTGGTTAGCAAATGACCTCATATTCTTTAAACTCAAATGCAAGCCCTAGAAAAGAATAAACTAAGGGCTGCCTTAATCTTAAATTTAATTAAGCATATCAAACTGAATAGTATTTATCTAGCTAGGCTTTTCAGCGGTGGATGCAAATCACATAAACAAGACTTTTATTTTTCAAATGTGAAGAATGAAACTTTATTTGACTAAGCGATAATAGATTTCTAGAGGACCGGTGCCATGAGCGGCAGAAGAAGAATTGAACATTGATAAAGAAAAATCAAATATTGAACTTATTATCTCTATTGAGATATATGAAAACTAATATAAGTATTATTGCCATACTGTCCAATATATGTTTGCTTAGAATTAATTAATGGCATACTTACCAACACAAGGAGTATGGATGAGCTCTACTTTTAACAATTATATAAATTGTACTTGGTCTGAAAAAGCATAGACCAAAATGAGGAAACTAATGGCTACGTTGGAAGGGGTTATTGAAGTCTAAGAAAATCAAAGGATTGAGCAAGAAAATATAATATTCAAAAGTTTAGACTTAATTTTCTCCATGGCTATCTTCTATCAACTAATATTAATTGTTGTGTGTACGTCTTGAATATCTTAATGGTCATAGTTTGATTGGGTGACTTTTTCTTTGGTTGTTGAGGACTTTAAACAAGGCACTGTACCAGTTTTACTAGTATATATATGGACGAAGAGATCAACCAAGTGCATGCAAAAAAAGCCAGACAAACATGTACGTTCTCAAAATGAAAGCTTCAAGCTCTGCACTATTCTCCATAGCTGCAATCCTGCTGTGTGTCTTTGTTCCACGAGCAACGGCACTTACCTCTGTTAATAATTTCCTAAAATGCCTCGTTGAGTATCCTCAGTCTTCGACGTCCATCTCTAAAGCCATATACACCCCAACCAACTCCTCTTTTCAATCTGTTTACGAGAAATATTTGCAGAATCTTAGGTTCCTTACACCTACAACCCCGAAGCCAGTAGCTATAGTGGCAGCCCTGAATGAATCCCATGTCCAGGCAACTGTGATATGTGCAAAACAACATGGATTGCAGATCAGGATTCGAAGTGGTGGTCATGACTACGAAGGGCTTTCGTATATATCGGGTGTCCCGTTTGTCATCCTGGACATGTTTAACCTTCGATCCATTGATATTGATATAGCCAGCGAGACTGCATGGGTCCAGTCAGGGGCGATCATTGGTGAACTTTATTACAGGATTGCTGAGAGGAGCCCTGTCCATGCATTCCCGAGTGGAGTTTGCTCCACTGTCGGTATCGGCGGCCACTTCAGCGGAGGTGGGTATGGAACCCTGATGAGAAAATACGGCCTGTCCATTGATAATATTATTGATGCAAAACTAGTTGATGTGAGGGGTAGAATCCTTGACAGAAAGTCCATGGGGGAAGATTTGTTCTGGGCCATTAGAGGTAGTGGCGGAGCAAGCTTTGGGGTCATCCTCTCATGGAAGATCAAGCTGGTTCGTGTTCCACCCAAAGTGACAGTCTTCAGCGTGACAAGGACCTTGAACCAAAATGTCACTGATATTGTGTTTCAGTGGCAAAACGTAGCCCACAAACTACCCAAAGATCTTTTTATCAGAATCATGCCGGAAGTTGTGACAGGGAGCAGAGGTGAGAATACTGTCCAAGTTCTTTTCATTGGTCTCTTTCTTGGACAAACCGACAATCTCATTCCATTGATGAACGAGAGATTGCCTAAACTGGGTTTGCTGGAAAATGATTGCATTGAAATGAGTTGGGTCAATTCAACTCTTTTCTGGTATGGTTCGCCTGCCGGAAACATATCTGCTTTGCTTGATAGGGATCCGCCAGAGAAGACCATTTTCAAAGCAAAGTCCGATTATGTGCAGAAGCCGATCTCAAAGGAAGACTTAGAAGTCATATGGAAGATGATGACCAAAATAGACCGGTTTTGGATGCAATGGAATCCATATGGAGGAAGAATGGATGAGATTAAGGAATCTGAAACTCCATTCCCTCACCGAGCAGGAAACATGTTCTTGATTCAGCACTTCGTGACATGGACTGAAGAAGGAGCAAACGCAAGCAACCGCTACATAAATCTGATGAGAGAGTTCTACAATGCCATGGCTCCATATGTGTCTAGCCGTCCAAGAGAGGCTTTCCTCAACTATAGAGATCTTGACATCGGCAGCAACCCTAGCAATCAAACTATCTTTGAAGCTGCCAAAGTTTACGGGACTAAATACTTCAAGGGTAACTTCCTCAGACTGTCATCAGTGAAGGCAAAGGTAGATCCTGAAAATTTCTTCAAGAATGAACAGAGCATTCCTCCCCTTCCATCTCACAAGTGATTATCAGGAAGATCATTATTTATGTGGTAACATCTTTGTTTGAATTCTATGATGATTAATAAATATGGTTTCCTGTTTCCCTCTGAGAAGAGAAAACCCTGCTTATTAGACTGTATCTCTCCATGTGTAACTAAATAATTTCTTGTATGAAATTTTCTTCAAATCCTCGAGTTCCATAAAGCAGTAAATTAGCTCATTTATTGCGTTTGCTCAATCATGAGAAATATTAATCTATTTGACTATTAAAGAATGCTGATCCACAACATATATCCAGCAGGTGGATAATCCAAACTGGAGAATGCTGAGAAATAATATCAGCAAGTGTGATAAAAAATGTAGGGTAGGACACAAATCAACATTGACTTTTATGTATATGTCTTAAATAAATATTTAAGATATAGTAGAGTTTTAATTTGCAACAATTAGTTCGTCTAGGAACTGAAACTGTGAATAGTTAAGCAATTAATGGCTTCATAAAAAGTGATTTGCAGAATATAATGATTATATATGGACTGAAGATTAGTCCCCCATATTGACAAAATAGAGAGAATATGTATATATATGTATGTATATATATATATATATCAGCTTTTTAATAATTGTTATTTAATAGTATTGTCCAGAATTATGGTTTTAAGAGTGAATTAACAAGCTAGAAGCCTTGAATGCTACAAATGTCATTACTAATTATACAATTTAAGATAAGATTTGTTTCTTTTAGTCTCTTGAATATTCAAAGAGAGCACTATTTAAAAAACATTGCAAAAAATAATAAGGAAATCCAGTAAACAGTGAGATGAAAGGTAAATAAATATAAGTTGGATGAAGACTTTGAAGATTTCTGTTCTTAGTTATTTATTTATTTTTTAATGTATTAGTGCTCCCTAGTTTCCTTCTCTGTCATAATATAGAGGTTGATGAAAAACAAAGCTCGAAAGAGGGATACCTGACTTAAAATAGGCATTGATAAATGATTACATAAGTAAACCACAATGTTAAAACGCTTCAAACACGAAACATTTGGGTAAGGAGCATGGAAAAAAGCAAAGAGATGCCTATTACGTACAAGAAAACTATTTGTCCATGTGTGAATGTGAAAGGCAACAAGAGATGCCAGCTAAAGCTAGTGAGCTTCGAATCTTTTGAATAGCAAATATAATTTAACTGATTTGACAAGCATAAGATAATTCATCTTAATCAACCAAAATTATCAAGAAAGGGACATAAAACACTAAATCACAACGAAGTACCTTAAATTATACTGAAAATATTACCATTTTTACTTTTGATAAAGCATATATCACTAATTTCAATTTCAATTTCTTATACAATGTTAGAGGATTAATGTAGACTATTTGGGTAATTTCTAGATGGCATATTGGAGTTTCTAAGAGCCTCATTCATGTATTTGGTTTTTTGATGTACCTTCAGTACTCTTGATTCATATATCCTCATAGTGAATTTAATTATTATTATCACCACATAAGCACAACGCCAAGCAACCGATTTTTTTTTTTTTTAATTTTCAATTGACATAAAAGATCGAGTCGCCATAATCATGATAAGTGTGATTGGTCATCTACGTACGGCCTATTCAATTTAGTCATTCTTAGGTTTATGTTTGGATTACTAAAATGGTAAATTTGATTTGTGAAATTAAAGTTAAATTTGAGAGTCAGTTAAAAGTCGAAAAGGTATTAACACTTCACTATTTCCGTTTTAAAAATGATCACAAATCTAAATTATGTGTTATAAAATGTTATTTATATATACCTTAAAAATATTTGTTATAATATAAAGAAAGACAGCCATTACTGTCAATCCTTTTCAATTTATTATAGTTTGAGAATTTATCATTATTTGATATTTTCATGAAATTTAGCTATTATTATAGTATACAAAAATATCAAAAAAATTTCTCTTCTCAAGCATATAGATAAAATGATCATTATCTTATTTTTAAATAATTTTTATTACTTAAAAAATATTTTAAAACTCTAATATTATTATTGAAAATTAACAATATATGCGTATATCACAAGAAACTTTGCCATTACAAATATTTCTTGATTTACTTATTATCATAAATACTATATTTGTATCCATAACATTTACAAAAAAAAAGGTATATATATATATATATATATATATATATATATTTCAAAGTGTTAATTTAAATTTTTGTCATGACGAATAATTTAAATTATTTCCTCTTACCTTAAGAATTTTAAAAAAATATTATCATTATGATAAACTTCTATATTCTGTCATTAGAGTTCTAATACACTAAATTTAATGATATCCTATAAATGTATGGATAAAAATAAAATAAAATAATATAAAAAATAAAAATTTCAAAATAAATCAAATCAAAATCAATATTGTAAATTTGAAACTAAACTAGATAACAAATATATACCTTCTTGTTTTTTATTTTTGGATAATATTTTTTATATTTTTATTTATATTCTTTTTTCCTTTCGTTTTTTTCCTCTTTTGTTTTCCTCCTCGGTAAAATAAAATGATAGCCCCTTTTTTTTTCTTTTTTTTTTTTTTTTCCCTTTTCTTCCTTCTTCTTGGTAATCATGGTTGTCTCATTATTCTTTCCTTTTAGATATCTAGAGATGGGATTAGTTGAATCGGCTTTCTTCTTTAAATTCTTCTCCATTACCTTCTTTGCTTCTCCTTCTTCTTCGATGTCTCTCCTCCTGCTCCAGCAACTCCTTTCACCCTATTTTTATACTTGTTTAAGGGGTCTTGACAATCATTGGTCTCCACACAAATAGCTAATGGTCACCCTGATTTTAGGGGATTGATATCTCATTTGTTGGAAGTTAGCTAGCAGGCCGGGCAGAGTTGGCAGGTAGGTGCTCTGTACCTACCTTGCTTCCTTTCTCATTCCTTGTTTTCTCTTATTTTTAGTTGTCTACAGCTACCCTCTCTTTTTATGTCTTTTTCTATGAAGGAAGACATGCAAATGCATAGACAACATTTTTGAAATGAGAGAATAGAATTTTCAAATTTATGACTAAGCTTGACTAAATTACGGTATAGTCCAATAGATTCGATTTAACATAACAAAAAGTAATTTTCAAAACAATGACTTAGCTTGACTAAACTATGACCTATTAAAATAACTTTGATTTAACAAACAATAAGCTTGTAGGATTGCAACCTTGTTTGATTAGGTTATGACCTACTAAGATAGGTTTAATTTAACATAATGAAAAATAAACCTTTAAAACTATAACCTAGCTTGACTAGGCCATGAGTTATTAGGATAAGTTCGATTTATCAAACAATAAACTTTTAGCATTATGACCTAATTTACCTAGGCTATGACTTACTGGGATAGGTTAGATTTAACACAACAAAAGTAAACCTTTAGAACCATGGCCTACCTTGACTATCCTATGAATTATTGAAATAAGTTTGATTTAACATGACAAAATAAATCTATAAAATTATTACCTAACTTGACTAGAATACAACTTATTAGGATAGGTTCGATTTAATGCAATAGATAATAAGCATCTAGAATTATGACCTAGCTTTGCTCTGGGCTACAACTTACTGGGATAGGTTCACTTTAAATGAGACTAAAGCTAGGGTGACTGAAATAATTTGATTTGATTAGGTTTGTTTCATTGATAATTACCATGGGTATTTGCATGAGATGTTCATAATGTTGGAAAAATGATTTGATTGATATTTTTTCATATTATATGTAATGGATGTGATGCAAATATGCATGAGAAACGTGTATGCAATTTATGGTCTTATATGATATATGACTTCTGATGAATGGCAAAAGGAAGCTCCCATTTTTATTTTTATTTTTTGAGATAACAAAATTTGAGTCATTTTGGGAACAAGGTGAATAAATTTTTTACTTATGCAAGTGAAGTTTTGTTGTCATTATAGATTTTTCAAACTAGAAAATCATAACTCAGAGACAATAAAGTCAAGACATCTTGAGTTCCATCCTCTTTTCTTGGCCTTCTTCCTATGATACTTCCTTTTAAAGTATAACATTTTCATTTTCATTGTATTAGAAGCCCATTATGAATTGTTGTTGCTTGAGCTTTCATCGTCAAAATATTTCTTCATGTTGTTTATGTTCTTCTACTTCATCCAAATTGCTTTATGTGACACAGTTGTATTTTGGTTGTGACAAAAAATCTTGCTAGGTGAAATCATGGCATGTGAGTTTTCGTAAACTTTCTTGATGTGCTTTGAATTTCCATTGTCTCTCCTTTCTCTCTTTCCCTCTCTCTTTGCTTCTTTCTTTTATTTTTTATTTTTTTCTTTCTTTTTTTTGAAGTAATGCACTTCATTATTGTAAGAGCCCAATTCACCATTACTTAAGTACTCATTTGACATGATAGCATGCACAAGTAAGATTCTATGAAAATGAAAAGAAAAAATAAGGAAAAAATGATCAATATTTATTTGTTTAGACAATGTAGAAGAGGAAGACTTATCATTTTGGACAAAAAGTACATTTCATATTAGAAATGGATATGCATACTGCATTGGACTTGTGGTAGCAAAAAAGACAAAAGGCTACATGGTATGGCTTGAAAAGATGATTATGTTTCTCTAAACAATGTTAGAAGATAAACAAAATAACTTCTCAAGATCTTTTGAATACCTTTATGAGTAGCACATTCTCTTTCTTTTTCTTTTTTTTTTTTTTTTTGACTGTTGGTTTGTCTTTTTGTAGTTTTTGTAAATTTTAAGGCAAAGAATTTCTTCATAACATTTGAGTTTATTGGATTAGGTAGTTCATATTCATTCATGTTTGAAAAGATCAATGCACCACTAGAGCATATTTTCTTGACCACCTTCATAATTAGGAGTCCACTTCCCATGATGGTTCTTTAGAATGGTTAATCATTTTTAGAAATAGATCTCCATCTTGATAACAATGATGGTGAACTTTCTTATCATAAGCCTTATTAGTCTTTCGTGACAAAGTTGCCTTCTATACAATGTCGTCAATCTTTGTTCCTTAATGAAATTCAACTACACATATCGAGCTTAAATTTCTACTTTTTCTAACTTTGTCTCCATTAGAATTCTTAAAGAACGGATCTTTACTTTAATGGGTAATGCCACCTTTATACCATATACCAAAAAGAATGAAGTTACCCCAATTGCGGTTCATACCAATGTGTGACATCTAAGAAAGGCGAATTGGAAGATCTCATGCCAATCTATATATGTCTTAGACATTTTCTCAATAATTTTTTAAATATTTTTGTTTGTAACGTTTACCTCTTTGTTTATTTTTGATCAATAAGGAGCAGAGTTATGATGTTTGATTTTGAACTGATCACATAGTTCTTTTCATCATCTTGTTGTTGAAATTTATCACGTTATCAATAATAATTCTTTTAGGCTAGTCATAGAGACAAATGATTTCTTTCTTGATGAAATGGAGGATCATATTTCTTTGTCACATTACTATAAGAAGCTGCCTCTATCTATTTAGTGAAGTAAACAATAGTAACGAAATAAATCGATGACTGTTTGAAGCTTTAGACTTGATAAGTCCTATGATATTTATACCTCACATAGAGATTGACTAGGGAGCTACCAATACATGTAAGAAAGTCGAGGGTAAGTGACTCTTATTAGCATAAATTTGGCACTTATAACATTTTCTTATATAATTGATGCAATTTGGTTCCATCGTTAACTAATGATACCTTATTATAAGGATGTCTTTAGCCATTTTATGTTCATTAACATGTGTATGACAAATTCTTCATGAATTTTTTCGATAATTTGTTTTGTTTCTATGACATCAACACACTTAAGAAGCACCATGTCGTAGTTTCTTTTGTGCAATACTTCTTAGTTAACTTCGTAATATTGTGTTTATCATTTTTAAATGCCTCAAAAGGGTATTATATATATATATATATATATATATCTTTGCTTAATATCATAGTATCAAGGTTTTTCATCTAACTCTTTATCTTCATTCATGAAATAGGCTAGTAAGTCTTGTTTTTCAATTTTGATAGGTTGAATCTCCTCTTTGATGTCTACATCAAACATTAAAGCTAAAGTTATCAATGCATCACTAATTTGATTATCTTCATATAGCGTATGATCAAACGAGATTACTTCAAAAGATTTTGCTAATGCTTTTTTATATTAATTATACGAGATCAATTTTGGGTCTTTTGTTTCCCATTCATCATTTAGTTAATGTATCACGAACAATGAATCCTCAAAAACTTCAAGCTTTTTTATATGCAGGCTATAAGCAACTTGGATGCCCATAACACTTGCTTAATATTCAACTACATTGTTTGTATAATCAAAACACATTTAGCAATAAGAGGGAAGAACTTGCCTTGAAGAAAAATCAATATAGTCTCGATTCCATGTCCTAAATCATTTGATATGCTATTAAACAACATGATTCACATTCATCATTTTGAAATCTCTCATTTTTATTTAATATAGAATAGATGCCTTCATCTGGAAAATCAACCTTCATAGACTTATTATCCTCTACTAGTTATTCTACCAAATGTTCAGTAATTACACTTCTTTTTACAACATTTTTAGTGATATGGACAATATTGTATTTAGATAATAACACTTACCATTTTGAAGACCACCAAAGTTATATGGTATAATATATATTGCCTCAATTAATGAGCAATCCATGCTAATGAAGGCTGTGTAATTAGCTTCACAGTTAGTGGACTTTTTGCATAAGTAATATATAGCTTACTCTTTTTTTGCTTAAAACATCATGTTGCCCTAAAACTTAACCTATCGATTCTTCTCACCTTAGGGTCAGAGGCACCAAAAGTGATAGGCTTTATAAAGATTGCTTCATTTTTTTCAAAAAGCTTCTTGGCACTTTTTGTTTCACTTTTTTGAATTATTTTTATAACGAAGTTTAAAAATGAAAAATGTGATTATATATGAATGTTAATTGCGAGATAACCTAGCAATGTAGTTCAACTTTTCCAAGAACCCTCACTTGTTTGACCGTACTAGATGTTATCAATCCATAATAGCCTTTAGTTAGTTTGGATAAATCTTGATCCCATTTCGGTTGACTACAAAGTCTTAATAGTTTATTTGAAGTTACGTCAAAAGTACACTTTGTCAGGTTTAACTTCAATTGAAACTTTCACAACCTATGAAATAATTTTTGAAGTGTAATAATGTGGTTGTCTGGCAATCATATCATTAACATATACCTCTATCTCTTCATGCATAAGTCATGAAAGAGAGTGATATTGGCCTTTAATAAGTTTTCCTAGCATTTTTAAGGCTAAACAACATAACTTTATAACAAAAGATCCCCATAAGGTGATAAATATCATTTTTTCCATATCTTATGGAGCCATTTTGATTTGTTTATAGCTCGTGAAACCATCCATAAAAAGAGAATGTGGAATGGCCTTTAATGTTATCCACCAAAACATCAATGTGAGGTAAAAGAAAGTTATTCGTAGACTAGCCCAATTGAAATCTTTGTAGTCAACGCACATTCTAACTTTCTCATCTTTCTTTGGTATAGGGACTATGTTTGCAAGCCACTTAGGTTACTATAGCTAGAAGTCCAACATCAAATTGCTTTTTCACTTCATCCTTACTTGGGCTTTATTTTCCTTAACTTTTGCTTAATGATTTGCACTTTAGTTTCAAGGGTAAATGATGCATTACTATTTCCATATCCAAACTTGGCATATCTTGATTTGACCAAGCAAAAATATCTTGATATTTCAATAATAGATCGATTTTTCTTTCGATCTTTCTTTAACATAGAAGTCTCGATTCTAACCTCCTTTGTAATATTTTTATTTCTCAAGTTAAGTAGCTTTGTTTGCTACTCATGTGATTGTATTATCCTTTCATCTTGTCCAATCATTCTTAATAACTTAGGGGATGGTTTAAAGATAATCAACATTTTCATCATATTTAATATTAGTAATAGGGGTGTCAAAATTGAATCTCAAGTTGTTACCATGTTCATCTTCGAATTTATTGTTTTTAGTCATGGACTAAGTTAGACTTGAGTTAAATAACAACATTTTCATCTAAGTTAGTATTTCAATTTCACCAATAATCTCTCTACATGCTTCAAAAATGCTTTTATAATCATTATGCTTACGTTAAAATGTGATGCATTAATAGCAAGCTTAGCCAATGTTGACCTTTACATTACAGTAAGAGTTGAATTGTTGTCAATAAGCATGCTTGCTATCATGTGATCCTTGCATTTGACGAAAATGTAGAGAGCCTTGGTGTGACCCATCCCTTCTAAGGGGATCACACTATTAGTGAATGTGATGCAATTAGATGATGTCATATTTGCCATTATAACTTCAAGTTTTTTCAATTAGGATGTCGTAGCAAACATAGGATTGATTCAATATTTTTAACAATTCTTGATGATGTGGTTTAGAATTCAAACATAGTGAGAGTAGTGAAATACGAGCAGGTTTGCCAGTTAATTATTTAATAACTTTGTATTCACTTTGTTTAATAAGTTTTAGGAACTTGCAAGTATCTTTTTTTTTTTTTACAGGCTTCACGTGCTTTACCTTTATGTTGATTTATAGCACCTTCTTATGCTTATTGTAATCTTTTCTGTTGCTTTCTATCTCCTTAGTCTTTGCCTTTGTTGACTATCAACATTGTGCCTATCTATATTTTTCAGTACATAAATCTACCACTATGTGTAAATCTACTCATGCTAAAAATATTATCAATAGGTGTAACTTGATAATCATACCTCTATGGTACAACTTTATTATTTTTGTTCTCAAAAGGCATGAGAACTTCGATTGTAATGGGTTTTGGAACATATATTCTATGCAAAGTTTATGGGGACCTTTGGTAATGGATTGTTAAAGGTTTTAATGTTACTCTCATTGCAGAAGGTATCACCGTCAAAGTTTAATATTCCATCAAATTGGAGGCTTTTTACCCAGATATGGAATTTACAAGAAACAGGTCATTTTGACCATTTCTTCTTGGATTATCATCAACAAATTTGCATCCATCAATCTTTGCACTTTTGTTTTGAACTGATTGCAAGTCCTAATATAATATCCTAAAGCTCTTTTGTCAATCAAAATTTTCACTTGAATTTTCTTTATTAGTTCAAACGTTTAAAGGAAGTAAGTGACTATACCTTGCTTTGTTAAGGATTTTAAAAAGAATGCCCATTGGCATACTAACATCAAATACCTTTTCCTCCCAAAATGGTGAATTATTGGCTTATTGAATTTATATTTTCATTTTCATGAATTGCAAAAGGATTAATACTAAAATCTGATGCCTCTAATTTTTTGAAATTCAGCCAACCTACTTTGATTAAAGACTATATCTTATGATTTAAGGTAGTGTAATTTTCAGTTGAATACCTAATTATATGTGCATGATGTTCACATCTAGTATTTGGGTTATACCACTTTAGATAATGTGGTTGCAAGGGCTCTACGAGTACAAATGAGTTAGCGATTTTTAATTAGATGTGAAAGTAGCTGACTGTAGGACATTGCAATGGGGTCATGTTGCCTTTGATTGTTTCGTTAGACTTGTTGAGTCAAGTGCTGAATGTGGTTTTGAGCCATGGTTAGTTAAGTTTGATAATGTAAGGATCTTGGTATTGTATAAATTTGAAAGGATGACGATAGAGGGTATCAATAAGAGGGTTGTTAAAGCTTACATATGAGACACATGGAGGAAAATTGTGTTGAGATGAATAATGAGGCATGGAGGCATCGAATATAGAGTTGTTTTGAAAAAATTTCTCATTTTCTAGCCATTCAAATCTTTCTTCATGCACTTATCCTTCCTTTTCTTCTTGCAAAAGGAGTTCATTTTACTCTTGATGAATCAGGAGTTAGTTGCATAATTTTTTCATTTTGAATCTCATATTTAATTCTTTCTCTAATGATTATGATATTGGAGAAGTTAATAGAATTATTCTCTATCATTCGATCATAATAAAGGGTCAGAGAATTTTTGAACATTGCAATCATTTCCTTTTCAAAAAGCGAAGGTTGTACTTGTGTTGTCATTTCTCTTTGAAGTTGATTTTAAAACTTCATTATCTCCCTTTTCTATCTTTTAGAGTTGTAAGCGATTTGGTGTCATATTAATATTGTGTTCATACTACTTGAAAAAAGTGTTAAGTAAATCCTTTCTACTTTCATGAAAAAAAGTGGATTAACAGCTTATCATCATAAGCATAAATAGCCATCTTTTTATAGAGCACATGATAAGGTGGCTTTTAGGATAAGTGATGCCATCATATTTTTCAAACTTCAAAACTTATAATTTTGGTGGGATGATGACTTTAGGACCTAAGCATGTATCTGTTGCATCAAAGGTCCCATAGATATGTTCCTTCAATTATTCGTAGCCTTTCTTCAAAATAGTCCATCTCTTCATTGGTGTAAGATATGTCTATTTCCTTAAGGGGTATTTTCCTCAACTCAACCTGGACTTTTAGATCATCCAAATTTGGGATGTCAAAGGGATAATTCACATGATTCCCTTAAAACTTATTATCATGAGCATAAGTAGCCATCTTCATATAGTACGTGATGAGGTGGCTTTTAAGACAAATGGTTCCATCATATTTTTCAAACTTCAAATCTTAAAATTTGGGTGGATGACAACTTCAGGACCTAAGCATAGATCTATTACATTAAAGACCCTATAGATATTTGTTCCTTAAATAATTCATGGCCTTTCTTCATAATAGTTTATCTCGTCCTTGGTGTAAGGCACGCCGATCTCCTCGAAGGGTATTTTCCTCAACGTAATCTAGACTTTTAGATCATCCAAATTTGGGATGTTAATAGGACAATTCACATGATTCCCTAGAAGAACATATGAAAGGTTTTAATTTAGGAATTAGGTAAGTGATGGGAATGCTGGCATTCCCCAAAAGGATATGTTAGGGTGTGGGCATTTAAAGAGGCATGATGTAAAGTAGCCTTCAATAGAGGTGTAAGGCCCCATCCTTGTAGAGAATTATATCCCGAAGGCAATGAAACTTCTTTAGGAGCTTGAGGTTCTTTAATAGTTACTTTTCTTTTAAATGCAGATAAACTATCAAGAATCTTCGCCATCATTTTTCTTAATTCATTTATTCTTATCTCCTTCTTATATGTGTTCTTTATCTTGCTCGTCCATAATCTTGGCCAACGAACATGTTCTATAATAAAGATCAGGATATGACTTTTTTTATTAATTAGAGTTATCTTGAAAGTAATATCTTGAAATAATATGATAAATTTAGTTGAAAGAGAATAATTAAAAATAAAATGAGAGAGTATAATAATTATAAGTAAACTAGAATGAGAAGACATTAGAGTGGATGCATAGTGAATGCATGATAAAGTAAATAAAAAATAAATGTTCATTGCTATGTCAAAGTAAAGATTAATAAGAATTTTTATTCATTGCAATCAAAATCCAATTATTTCATTAGACGTTACATATTCCCTTACATGATCAGATAAGGCTGTGAAAAAAAAAATGAAAGATTACATATTCTTTTATCTTCCACTTTTGTTCAGATGAAGCTTCTATAATAAGTAAGGTCTTGATAGACTTCTTTGAAAAATTGAGTCGGCTCTTCACCAAGAGGTTAACTTGGCAAAATGCATCCTTTAAGAAATGCTACTTATTCTTCTGGCTCTCTTACCTTTCTAGCTACCATCATTAAATATTCAATAGCATGTTCTAATCGTGTGTATATTCTATTGAAGTTTCTTTGCAACTCATTATAATCTTGTCTTAATAGAGCACTTTTAACTTTTAGCCTTTTGTAAGTTTATATTTCTTATTAGATCATAGAGTTTTAAATTATTTTTTTAGTAGTATTTCTTATGATTTGACCAATTTTTCTACCTTCGTTGCTTGACTAATCCATCCAATTCTTTCTTGTAATTTTTTATTTTTTTGTAGAAAGAAAGCTTCATTCTCTTCTCATTCTTGGGGTACTTCTCAAGGTTGATTCTGATTGTATTTTGTCTAAACAAACTCATTGAAGATGAAGAATCATACTTTTCTAGAAACGACACACTTTTGCCTTTTCTTGCGTGTCATGAATCATATCTTGGAGTAACTATGCTAAGATACTTTTTGCTATGTACCCTTTATATATTCTTCCAAGCTTTATTTGTTAGGCGTATTTCACTACATGCCTCTTCATCATTATAAGAAAATTCAAAGTCTTGGAGTGTATATATTACTAGAATGAACTATTTCAATACAATCTGACGATTTATCATTAATAGGGTGTAGTTAGTGCCACCCCATGGTCCTAATAATAAGACTCACAAAAATTATTTGTATTTATATAAAATTGATTCTCTAGCATCCAAGGAGCTTTGCACACTATATTGTTATCTTTTACTTGAAAGAAGAAATTAATTAAAGCATCTTTGCTAAGGAGACATTAGTGACATTCTGCCATTGTAAACTCTGTTATAGGATCTCTTCTCTTATCAAAACGCCTTAAAAATCGTACTTTTAGGCATTTGAACTCAGTTAGGCATTATAAATGACTAAAAAGCCATATGCATAAGAGTTATGTGCATCCAATAAACTTTTTTTTTCCTTTGGTATTTACTACGAGTAAGGGATTGGAATGTTTCTACTGAAGTGCTAGGAAGGGGTTAACAATATACTTTATTTGAAAGGACAATTTTAAAACTTTGTCATCAACATAACCTTAAACTTTAGTGAACAACACAGTACCATAGATAACAAAAGCAAAAAAAGTTAGCCTTTTCTCTATATCTTCTTACGCTTTCATGAGGCTAACAAAACACTCAATGGGTATGCATTTACTGTCCCTTTTAGTCCTTCTAATCGAATCTATGTCAACAGTATGTGTGTTTCTTCAAAATTTAGACAATAATATCTTTGTTGTAATCCTATGATCATACCTATAAATTTTGTTTTCTATTAACAAAGGTATATTTAGAAGAACCTTATATTCTTTAATAAGTGGTGTCATATTAATGGATCTAAAGGTGAAACATCTGTAACTAAAATCCCAAAAGTATATTAACACTCTATACTTCTAGACATTAAGACGAGTGTCCATAAAAGAAGCTATGTGCCCATATCTATGAGTAAATTATAGTCGATGCTCTAAAGAAAATCCTTTCTATCAAGTCTACTTTAGTGTAATGAACTCATCATGACAAAATTCTATTTTGTTGATCATTGGTATTTGCACTAATGTATTCTCAAGTAAACAATCTCAATAGAAATGCTTGGTGGATTATGACCACTGAAGCACACTGACTTGTGAATCTTTGCCGAAAAATAGGGTCGAAGTTAACATACTAATGGTCAAGTTGAAATTTTGGGTTTCTTTGATGAAAAACATTTAATAAATATAATTACACAGCAATGATAATGCCTACATGGATGCAAATGTAGAAAGTTATGACTTAGTAACAAGTTATGTTCTTAATTGGTGTTTAATGAATAAAAGCCTAAGCATACTTTTTTATTAGTGTCTTAATCTTTAAGCCTTAAATAATTGTTCAGTTTCACATCATTTCTAGAAATCCTAAAGGATAAAAGATCCTAGATTTTTCTATTATTATCCATATTTGGATTAGTAAAAGACTTCCATCAACATTTTGAATAGGGTTTGAATCTGAGCGAGGTTTTTCTTGTGCTCCCATGGGCATCATGAAGAAGATAACACTACTCCATCCTCTTTTCCTAGTCCTACAGGGTGATAGTCTAGGTAGAGAACTCATGTATATGTGTTGTCAGTGCAGTTATGTTGAAGAAAATAATATAAACAATCTCAACAATCCTAAATCTAAGCCTTACACAACTATAACAAATGTGAATTTATTCAAAATAAATAAATAAAGAAAAATACGATCAAATAAACAAAATGTAACACATTATAAAGTTCATTTGTTTCACTTATTAGACATTTGATTATTTGGTTATCCAATTCCTTAGTCGTCACCAAGTTGTTGCAATGTGAGCACGATGCGAAGTAACTGATCTCCGTTTTCTTTATTCTTATTTTTAACCAAAATAAAAATTGGAGTCCCTTTCAATCATGATGGGTGGGATTGATCATCTCAATGTAACCTATCTAATTTAGTCATTCTTAGGTTTATGTTTGAATTACTAAATGGCAGATTTGATCTATAGAATCAAAGTTAGGTTCTAGAGTTAGTTGAAATTAAGGAAGGTATTAGCACCCCACTAGCCTCGTTCTAAGAACGACTATAAATCTAAATCATGTATAATGAAATGTGTTTACATATGACCTAAAAATATTTTTTATGGTGTAAAAGAAGATAGTCGTTACTGTTAATTCTTTTCAATTTACTATGTTATAAATAATTTATCATTATTGCATTTTTCATAAAATTCGATTATAACATGAAAATATTAAAAAAATTTCTTGCCTTGAAAATATGGGATAAAATTACCATTATCATTTTCTTTTTCTATTCGAACTCATCATTGAAACTAATTTTTATTATTTATTTATTATTTTAAAAAATTATTATTAAAAAATCTAATGTTATTATTGGGAGTTAACAATATACATGAATATCACAATAAACTTCATCATTGCATATACTTCTGGATTTACTTATTATCATAAATACTATTTGTATTCATAAAATTTACAATATATATATATATATAATTTAGAATGTTAATTTAAATTCGTTACTACAAAAAATTTAAATTAGTCTCTCTAACTTTATGAATTTAGAAGAAATTAATCATCATTATGGTAAATTTTTATATTGATCACCAACGATCACTTTTGTTGGAACATATGGTTGGAATCTTCCTTTAATAGAAACACATTGTTTCACTAAGGGAAGATTTTTTTTTTTCATTTTTTGAAATCTTTTATAGAAAAATACCGTTGAAATCTTCTTTTTTCATGTTTCATCAAAAGGGAGCTTGCATTTCTTTATTTTCTCAAATTCCATTTGAATGATGGCTTAACAAAATCACATTTCCTCTCTTTAGAGTTCATTTTCTTTCCTCTCTCCTTATTCTCTTTTCTTTGTCTACTTCATTCTCTTTTCCATTTTTTCCCCTTTCCCATCAAGCTCTTATTTCAACTTGTTTTTGATTATGGCACATTCATCTTTCTTTCCATTTCTTCTAGTTAAATAAGCTTTCCAATCATTCTAAACCCAATAAAATCTTTTCATTTTAACTTGAGTTATTATTATTGTTATTTTTTGTTTGGTTTGTTTTAATTATTGGGTTTACATTATAAGGGTATGTATAAGTAGTTAGATTATGTAATTACACATTATATGCATGACTAGTTGTTTGGTTTTGGGTTTATATTGAATTTGAAAAAGCAATACCTAGATTGAGAATATGTGGACTTTATTTTGTGAAATTTATTTAGCAATTTTGACGTATGAGTAGTTTGAGGTCATTTTATGAGTTTTAGGCAAGTTTTCAGGATTTACGAAAATTTTTTATTATTGGGGGTAATTATGTCCTAACTTACAAATAGGACATAGGGATGATGAAAAATTCTTTCGTTCAATCTCTTTAAGGTTTAAGACTTAATCTATGATGTCAGGGGCATTGAGAAATCTATAAATACAAGATAAGATTTGTTATAAAGTAGTATAATAAACTAATTTGATATTTTAAGTGTTAGTTTTATTGTGAATGTGAATCAATCTCACAAATGTTTTACTAAATTAATTTGATATTTTAAAATAAATTTAAATAACTTAACTTGTTTCATGATAAAATAATCTAAAACTTGAATTCAGTCAAACTTAATAGAACTATCTCATCTTTGTGTCATCATGATTCGAGTTAACTTGACATCCATCCGTAATCACACGTTCAAGAGAAGTGATTTTTCAAGTAAGTCCTTGATGTATTATTGTTTAAGTGGGCAATTGACCTTGAGTTCAAAGGAAAGTCAGAGTGAAACAAGAAGAATTGAGCCTTCACTAAGGGATGATGTGTGAACTAAGCTGGCTCCATTTATGTGTCAAAGCATAAGAGAAAACATGAAAGTTCATTTTACTAATTAACAATGCATTTTTCATAATTATAACCCTACTAATCATAAATAACCAACTTAAACTTATTACTTTTTTTAGATTATGAAGCTAAAGAGAGAGCTTGTTATCTCAGTTTTTCTATGAGTTCAACTACAATGATGAGATGGACAAGTTATGCTAACACCCAAGATTGTTAAGGCTTATGTAAGCATCTCTAATAATAATGTTACAACTGAGCTTTTTAACAAAAAGTATCTATTTGTTCATTTGTTTTGTTTTCTTTTGAAAATTATACGAAATGTTCTTATGAAAAGTTAAAGAAGGATTGAATTGTCTCAAAATCATATGTTAATGGCTTCACCCACTTTTTTCAAATGACTAAGAGCAAAAACAAGAATGGTCGAGCTTATGGATTTAGATATGAAGTGTTCTTTTATGGTTCCTTTAGGTTTAGGTCTTTATTAACTCATACGTTAGGCACTAGCGAGCTTATTCAATTGCAACTATGTAATTGGACTTAGTTGAATTTCAAGGCAAGCAGTTTTCAAAACTTCAGAGTAGACTTTCAAGCCTATAAAAATGATGCTAAAAATCTTGAAAGACCGTTACATCCTAGAGAAACTTGTAGCAATGTATCTTTTTACTTGAGAGTGAACTGACTTTTCATAGGAAGAACTTATTATGTAATTCACTAAACATATGCATTTTGAATAGATTAATTTGTCTTCTATTTCTATTGTATCTCAACCATCACTAACCATTAATAAAGATGATTAGGGTTTAAGAGATGATTATGATGAAGATTAGGATTTTATATTAATTACTATTTAAACTACCTATATTTGAATGATAATGATTTTTATTATTTAATTATACATATATATATATATATATTACTTTCCTTTATGTGATCTATATAAAAAAATAACCACTATGACTATTTTTTTAATGGAAATTCTAGAATGTTTTGTAGATTTAATTGAAGAAAAAGTTGAATAGATCTGATGTTGCCAAACATTAGTTCTTGAACTAATCAACAACAAAGAATGATGAGAGATCAATCTTATTGATTTGGTTGGACTCCCTTTGATCAGATTTTTCGTTAAGTACCTATAAGATATATATTGAGAGCTTAGAGCCTTCAAGGCACATACCTAAGAATAAGAAGTTTTCTAATGATTATTACATCTTTTCCACCAAATCAATTGAGTTTGCAATGTCATGACAGCTTCTTTTTGGTTCTTTTGTTTATACCGTGGCTGGGCCTTAATATGCTTGCTCTGTATGGCTTATTGCTACCGCCTTAGGTTTGGGCTTATAGCTAAGCCCACTTTGGAATCTAATCATGCAGACTTGGTTCAATTAAATTGAGTTATAAGACTAACTATACCCACATTAACATCAATTTTGGTATATTTATAAATTTTTATGATATTTTAAAAAGATTAAATTCTAACATTATTTTTCTTTTACGAAATTATCATTAAAATTTTAGAAAAAAATTTAAAAAATTCTAGTGATAAAGGATCGTTGGACTTCTAAGAGAACATTTTAACAAAATATTTAAGTTGAAATTTATTCAATAATGTCAAGGTAATTTTTTGTTTGACTTACTTTTGGAATTGTTTCAAAACATTCAAACAATATTTTTTTTTGTTAAAAGTATCATTAAAATTGTTGTTGGAATAATTTTTTATTCCTATCCAAATTCTAAATATAAAATTGTTGGAATTTTTATAGTAATCTTTCTAAGCAAACCATTTTCATATCTTGCAATTCCAATCTTTATTTATTTTTGCAACACCCCATTTTTTGTTGAACTCCAAACTTACAAAGAAAATGATAAAAATTTCATTGTTAATTCACTTTTTTTTTTCTTATATTACAAAAGAACAATCTTCTTCTTTTAAACGGGCTTTCAAATTGAGTTCTTATGAAAGTTCTTTCTTGATTTCCATTTAAGTAATTAAGGGAGACCTACCATTCTTCCAACAAAATTATATCAAAGCCTTAGTTTAAATTACATGTAATTAATTATTGTAACCTCAACTTACTACATTAATTTAGTGCAAAGAACTATATTGGAAATCAATAAATGAGAGTATAATATAAGTCTTAAGATTTTACAGAGATTATTAAAATTACTATTTTAAAATTACTCTCAGCATCGAAAGACACATTAACGAGGGTGGATATGGGAATTTGATGAGAAAATATGGATTTTCTATGGATAATGTGGTTAATGCAAAATTGGTTGACACATAAGGAAGAGTTCTTGATAGACAATCCATGGGAGAATATTTGTTTAAGGTCACAAAAGAGGTGGAAGAGCAAGCTTTGGAGTGATTCTTTTATAGAAGATTAACTTGGTTACCATTTCAGCCACAGTGACTGTATTTAGAGTTTGTAGGACGATGGAAAAAGGTGCAACTGATGTTTTCAATAAGTGATAACATTTCTTTAGTAAACTACCCCAAGACCTTTTTATAAAAGTAATGTCAAAATCCAAATAAGAGCCAAGTGAGAAAGACAATTGTAAAAGTATGTTTTATTGGAATGTTAATTCTAAGGTAGAGCAGCGAACTTCTTCTTTTAATGAATCAAAGCTTACTTTGAGTTGGGTTTATGGAAATGATGAGGTGAATAGAGTCTACTCTTTTCTGGGCAAGATTTCCCATATGGAACATCAACAGATGTTCTTTTTCGATTAGGAGGAGAGCCAAAACTCATTTCCAAATACAAATTAGATTATGTGAAGACTATGATTCAAAAGGAGGGTTTGGAAAAGCTTCGAAAGATGATGATTAAAGTAATGAATATGTTGACCCAAATGAATCCTTATGGAGGAAAAGTGAGTAAGATCTTTGACTCTAAAACACCATTCCCTCATAGAGCCTAAAACCTTTTCTTAGTTTAGTATGGAGTTTAATGGACCAAAGAAGGGGCCTTGCAAGTAGTCACTTATTAAATGGAATGAGAGAGCTTTATGATCTAGTGGCTTCTTATGTCTCCAATAGATCAAAAGAGGCATTTTTACTGTGCATGGATCTTGACATTGGTAGTACTCTAAGCAATTAAACAATATTCAACGATGCTCAAGATTATGGGATGAAGTATTTCAAGGTAACTTTCTAAGATTGATGAAAGTAAAGAGTAATTTTGATAACTTTTTAAGAATAGGCAAAGTATTCCACCCATTCCATTCATGGTTAAAAGCTAGGATGGAAGCTCTAAGATGGAAGCTTTCAATTGTATTGTCCCTTACAGAGATAATAAAGTTTTGGGTAAATATTGAAATATATTTTTATACACTTTATATTTTTTAATCAAGTTTTTGTAGTTTTTTAATCAATTATATATATAAAATATTGATTCATTCTAAATAGATCATTGTCTGTAATTTTTATTAAAGAGGCATTTTAATTTGAAGATCTTGCATTTTCACTTTAAATTTATCATAGATGTAAAAAATATTCAACCAACCATCACAAAAAATTCATCATTCTTTGAGTTCTGAAAACAGTTATTTTTAAGACTTTACACTATCAAAAATTCAAAAAATTCATAAAAATTATTTTTAGTGTTAAAAATTTTAAATTTTTTATAATTGTAGCTTACATTTTTATTCACACTTGTGAAAAAATTTTCAATTAAAATTTATTTTACAAGATCTTCGATTTGAATTATATTTTTTTTAAAAAAATTAAAGACATGGTTTGATATTTAGATTAAATTAAAAGATCATATGTAAAATTTATAATAAAAAAAACTACGAGAACCCGATTAAAAAAATACAAATAATACAAGGTTTATTTTGATGTTTACTTTTAAGATGTTTTTTTAATTATAGAATAAATATCATTTAAAACACGAAAGAATACATTCTTTTTAATCTTTACCCTGAACTGCAAATCATAGCAAAACAAACCCTAATTGATAAGAAATAGTCAAATTAAACTCTCATCGCCAACATCGTCAAATTTGCTCATTAATGTAAGGGCACTTTCATCTCCAGAGGTATGTTAAATGCCCCCTAAACAAAAAACTACTTTTTGTTAAAGACTTCCTACAAATCTCCTTAATGTGAGAGAAGATTCACAAAATTAGTTAAATCTCCTAGGTAGAAATCGAAATTATTGCTTTGATTTCACTTCTAGCAAGCTTAATTTTATTACTAATCATTTTTTAAGCTGATTTAGTTAATTGGAGAGTAAGGCTTCAATGTACAATGTCCACCATTGTCAATGCAGTTTCAAGGCTAGATTATGGACTTCATGGATGGTAGAAACCTTGATTGAAGGTTTTGGAATTGTAGAAAAAATATGATAAGGTTTTGAACTTCATGTGAATATGAGTTCAAATGATTATCAAAAATATCCATTAGCTTAGCTTGTGAATGTTGAATATCATTATTAAATACAAATGTATAGCCATTTTTTTTTTTCAAAATTAGTTTGTGGCATAATTTGAAAACAACATCATACTTTTGAATTCTCTTTTGTAATGACTAATTTTATTTATTTATTTATTTTTTGATTCACATTAACATTAAACAAAAGATAAAAAGGTAGAATCACAAATCCATTGTAGGTATTCTATTGATAGAATGGGAGTTTGCAATTTAATAGGGAAAGCGTAATTTTTTTTTTAATGTTTAAAGGTAAACATTCAAGGATTCAACATGTTGGAATTATGTTTCTTCTTGCTAACTTGGGCACATCTAGTATGAATTGTTATAACAGTTTAGAACTAGTTTATTATGCATATAGGAATGGTCACAGATTATGCACGTTACATTAAAATTAGTAATTTCCATAAATTCTTCTAAGATTTGTCAATATTTCACCTTAAAGTTTCCATTAAAATTTGAATAGTGAAAACTTTCATGTGTTAGACTTGTTCACTTGTCAATTTTTCAATGGGCATTAATTGTTTTAATTTGTTCATTTTTTTTATATAAAAACATATGTTCTATAATTATTTTGTATGGTTAGATGTATGAATTGTAATCAATGGATGCAAGTTTTAACATAACTATTAACCAAGTGCGAATGTTACAAGATCGAGTCACGCTAGACAAGAGAGAGCTGCTATAGCATCATAGATTTTAACTACACTAATACGCATTGTGTACAACATGGGCTCAATAAAGAAAACTAGTTTACAGCATTACGCAAGATGTTGTATTTTGGGTTGCCCTCACCTTAACTAGATTAACATTTAGATTTTAGTTTGATATTTTTGTAATGAAACTGTTTCGTAATAACATCTAGGTTGATGGTTTTATAATGACATCTGGGGTTGCTGGTTTTGTAACGACAATTATGCTTGATGGTTTTGCAATCACTTAATTGTGCTTCATGGTTTTGTGATGATAATTATGCTTTACCGTTTTGTTATGACATTTGTGCTTTATGGTTTTGTAATGACATTTGTTCTTGATATTCATGAAGAAGCAGTATTTCATCATTTAGTTTATATGGTTTATGTTAACATGCCTCTGTTGTAGGCTAAAGTTCAAAAACTAAAAGTTAAGCGTTTGTTGAAGAAGTAGCATACCATCCATTTATTGTCCATAAACTAAGAATAAATTCTATTCATTTATACAATAATCCACGTGCACTTCAAACAATGGCAAAATAAAATGGTAAATCATCTAACAAGCAAATCATTTATAGACTTGAAACAAATTCAATCCATTTCATACTATAAATCATAACTTTAGTTTAACGCTTATAATTCAAATAAACTTACCTATAAAGACCAACTACCTTTAATAAGTCATAATTCAAATACATCCAACAAAAAAAACAAAAACAAAAAAAAGCTGCATATCGAGGGTTTCATTTATGGTAATATCTACCCTTAGTCATAAGAATTCTCTTAATCGTATTTCCTCCATGAGCTATTGATCTCATAGAATGCCTTTGTTGTTGTGGTTAAAAATAAAGTCTTTGGTGTGGGAAAATTAGTGCAGGTGGCCTTGAAGCAAATATTACTGCTTTTTGGGATAGTTGCTATAGGTGATTTAATTTGGAGCTACAATGTTGAGCATATACGTGTGGCCACATGTTGTAGGCATGACACTACTAGAAATAACCCCTTGAGTGGGAAATGATGAAGCAAATGGACGGTAACAAATATAAAGAAATTATATGAATTAAAAAACATAAAATAATAAAATTCGTTACACTTACTTGAAATGGTTGTTGTCTGTGATGTTTGATGTCTTGTTAATGTGCTCAAATTAGTTGCTAAAGTTGAAAGGCTTGACTTAGCAATTTCAGTTGGACTTTGGAGTAACATTAAGCTTTCAAATAACTAAAAAAATGTTTGGTTTCCCCACTACTTTTTTTATTAAGCTAAGCATGGATAGACACCTTTTCTTATAGTTGGCCACTTCAGAGTCAGCTATCAACTTGTTATTGTCAAGAAAAGAAAGCATAATACAAAACCTGATTTACTATATGAGTCAATTGCTATAAAGGACTGAGTTACGCAATTCATTTTTTGAAAAAATGGCTTTTTTGTTACTAATTTGAGCACAACAATCATATCCATATTTCCAAGTGCATAAGATCATTGACATTATTGACCTGCTCATGAAGCAGTCCTCCATAGCCCTAGTACATAGTAAAATGGGCAATTGAATTAAATAAATTTGATGTGTAGGTAGTTTCAACATAAATGACTAGTGAACGGCCAAGTATTAGTAAATATTTTGGTAGGATCTACAACAAAAATTCATTGGATAATCAAAGTTTTTAGGATGGATATCTAAAGTAGTTGAGCAAGAATACTTTTGATTCGCCCAATGCCATTGCAATGAAGTATACCTTGGAATTCAAATTCGCAAAAGCAAATAACATAATTGAATGCGAAGCTATGATTGTAGGATTGGTGCTTTTAAGGGCATTAGGATCAAAAAGTTACCAGTGAGTAATGATTCTCAATTAGTAGTTACGTAGATCATAGGTGAATACAAGGTTAGAAAGAAGAATATGGCAAACAACTAGCCAAAATGAAAGATTTGTTTTGTCTACCAAGTTTAAGATTTGCAATATTAAATAACTGAAAATGAAAAAGCAAGAAATAATGAAAGAAGTAGGGCAACTGTAAAGTACCTACTTGCCAGCTCTTCCAAGCCACCTAACAAAGAGACCTTCATTTCCCATCTGTCAGGTAACTTGCTCGGTAGATGAGATATCAATCTCTTAAAATCAAGGTAACTATTACCAATTGAGGCAATGGCCAATGATTATCACCAATTATATGTAGCATAAAAAGGGAGTATGAGGAATTGTAAAGAAATCAAGAAAAAAAAAAAAAAAAGCAGAGAGAAGCATAAAGAAGAAGAACTTGAAGAAAAAACATGTCGAAGGAAAAGCGAAAAGAAGTGGATGGAAGAAGAATTTAAAGAACGAAGTCATTGATTCAGGTAATCCTAACCTTAAAGTTTGTAAAATCGATTGTAATTCCAGTGGAAAATATTACTTGTCTTAATAAATTTATAATTTGATTTATATTTGATAATTATATTAACATTTAATAATAAAATATTCAATTATTAATTATCACAAACAAAACAAAAGTCAATTCAATCTTACCGATAATTGTTATCTGCTTTAATAATTATCATTAAATACCTAAATATTTAGCAATAATTATTGATTTTTATAAATAAAATAAATATCAATTTATTTATATAAACAATTGTTAATTGTCATAAATAAAACAAATGTCAATATATTTTAAATAGTGTTTGTCAATTATTGCTAACAATTGTTAATAATATATAAACTTTTAGCAATAATTATTTTATATTTTTCTCAATAATTATGATAATTATCTTTATAAAATTTTGTTGGCTCCCATTACACTGATTTTGAACAATTACAAAAAGAAAAAAAAAAGTAGTGACAATTATCATTGCCATTAAAAACCAAAACAATTACTACTAAAATCTTGAAAATTATAATGTTATAAATCTAATTGACCATGATGTTTCTTAAAACAGGATTCCATTTTTTTTTAGAAAAATAAATTTTATTAAATCACATCACATTTCTAATTTTTCTTTTGTATCTAGAAGTTCTAGAGTTGAATTCTCAAAAGTGTTGTTAATGCTGTGGTGGCTCTCTTGCTTGCAATAAGCTCTATATAGGTGCTGTATAATTAGTTAATTAAATATAATGATTGGATTAATTCATATACATTTAGTTGATGATTGGTAAAACACAATGAATCTTTAGTTAATTAAATGTATGTTCATTTAACAGTAAATACACTTGAATTGATTCCTATACAATTGATAAAATATGATGTATTTTTAGTTGATTAAATAAATATTCATAAATTATACAAACACATGTACACTTGGATTAATTCTGATTCAATTAATTGAATTATAAACATACTTTATAAATTAATGTCTTATTAATTTATCAATTAACAAATACCTATTTTAATTATTATGTTTTACATGATCCCAAAGCTATCAATTTATAGAGGTTTTATAGGTTGAGACTTGTGCTTAACCCTTGAAGGATGATTTACACACTAAGTCACAAAAATATGTACATTCATGGACACATAAATACACATGTACATATATTCATACAAATTATGTGTTTGTATAATTTGTTTTATTTAATTTTTTGTTATTTGGGATTATATGTGCACGCTGACAGTTACATTCATGATTAATAAAATGATCCATGAAATCAATATTAATCCAATTGAAATTAGCATTGTTAATTAATCATGACTTTCATCACCACCATTACCAACAACTATATAGTAAAATATGTAGTGCACTTTCCAAAGTAATATAGATATAAATCCAATGACTCTTGTGTAAGGTTTCATTACTTTGCCCAAGAGTATCATTAATAAATTTGGTCACGTTGTTAACAAATGACCTCATATTGTTCAAACTCAATTGCAAGGCCCTAGAAAAGAATAAATAAAGGGCTGTCTTAATCTTATCCTACAAGAGAGATGGAAAATATTTATTATTTTGGTGCATAATTGAGATAAATGAATTTAACTAAGCACGTCAACATGGCACATTATTTGACGAAGCAATAATATATTTCTAGACATAATTATAAATATTACTTGGCGCTATCAATGTGATCCAAGTTCTAACCAAATAGGACCGGCATTACAAAGTGGAAGAACTGAATATTAATAAAGAAAAATCAAATATTGAACTAATTATGGCTACTGATCAGATATGAAAGCTTTTATATATATAAGGATTCTTGTCATACTGTCCAGTATATGTTTGCTTCGAATTAATGCTAAATTTACCAACACAACAAATATGGAAAACTCTACTTTTAACAATTATATAAATAGTATTTGATCCAAAAAAAAAAGGATAGTGGAAAATGAGGGATTGGTATCTCAAAAGAGCCGGGAAAGTTTAAGAAAATGGAAGATTGAGCAAGAAAATACTTGAATATCTTCTAGCAATTAATCTTGTTATGCCTCGGACTTGAATATCTTAATGGTCATAGTTTGATTGGGTGACTTTTCCTTTGGTTTTTGAGGACTTTAAACAAGGCACTATTACCAGTTTTACTAGCATATATAGACAAAGAGATCAACCAAGTGCATGCAGAGAGTCAGACAAACATGTACGTTCTCAAAATGAAAGCTTCAAGCTCTGCACTATTCTGCATAGTTGCAGTCCTCCTGTGTGTCTTTGCTCCTGGAGCAACGGCAGTTTCCTCTGTTGATAATTTCCTCAAATGCCTCGTTAAGTATCCTCAGTCTTCGACGTCCATCTCTAAAGCCATATACACCCCAACCAACTCCTCTTTTCAATCTGTTTACGAGACATATTTGCAGAATCTTAGGTTCCTTACACCTACAACCCCGAAGCCACTAGCTATAGTGGCAGCCCTGGAGGAATCCCACGTCCAGGCAACAGTGATATGTGCAAAACAACATGGATTGCAGATCAGGATTCGAAGTGGTGGTCACGACTTCGAAGGACTTTCGTATATATCGTATGTCCCGTTTGCCATCCTGGACATGTTTAACCTTCGATCCATTGATATTGATATAGCCAGCAAGACTGCATGGGTCCAGGCAGGGGCAACCACTGGTGAAGTTTATTACAGGATTGCTGAAAAGACTCCTGTCCATGGCTTCCCGAGTGGAGTTTGCACCACTCTTGGCACCGGCGGCCACTACAGCGGAGGTGGTTATGGAACCCTAATGAGAAAATACGGCCTCTCCATTGACAATATCATTGATGCAAAACTGGTTGATGTGAAGGGAAGAATTCTTGATAGAAAGTCCATGGGGGAAGATCTGTTCTGGGCCATTAGAGGTAGTGGTGGAGCAAGCTTTGGAGTCATCCTCTCATGGAAGATCAAGCTCGTTCGCGTTCCACCCAAAGTGACAGTCTTCAACGTGACAAGGACCTTGAACCAAAATGTCACTGATATTGTGTTCCAGTGGCAAAACGTTGTCCATAAACTACCCAAAGATCTTTTTATCAGAATCAGGCCAGAAGTTGTTAAAGGAAGCAGAGGTGAGAATACTGTTCAAGTTCTTTTCATTGGTCATTTTCTTGGACAAACCAACAATCTCATTCCATTGATGAACGAGAGATTGCCTAAACTGGGTTTGCTGGAAAATGATTGCGTTGAAATGAGTTGGGTCAATTCAACTCTTTTCTGGTATGGTTTGCCGGCTGGAAACATTTCTGCTTTGCTTGATAGGGCTCCGCCGGAGAAAACTATTTCCAAATCAAAGTCTGATTATGTGCAGAAGCCGATCCCAAAGGAAGACTTAGAAGTCATATGGAAGATGATGACCAAAATAGACAGGTTTTGGATGCAATGGAATCCATATGGAGGAAGAATGGATGAGATTAAGGAATCCGAAACTCCGTTCCCTCACCGAGCAGAAAACATGTTCTTGATTCATCACTTCGTGGCATGGACTGAAGAAGGATCAAACGCAAGCAACCACTACATAAATCTGATCAGAGAGTTCCACAGTGCAATGGCTCCATATGTGTCTAGCCGTCCAAGAGAGGCTTTCCTCAACTATAGAGATATTGATATCGGCAACAACCCAAGCAACCAAACCATCTTTGAAGCTGCCAAAGTTTACGGGACTAAGTACTTCAAGGGTAACTTCCTCAGACTGGCATACGTGAAGGCAAAGGTAGATCCTGAAAATTTCTTCAAGAATGAACAGAGCATTCCTCCTCTTCCATCTCACAAGTGATTATCAGGAAGATTATTATCTATATGGTAACATCTTTGTTTGAATTCTATGATGATTAATAAATAGGGTTTCCTGTTTCCCTCTGAGAAGAGAAACCCTGCTTATTAGACTGTATCTCTCCATGTGTAACTAAATAATTTCTTGTTTGAAATTTTCTTCAACTTCCCGAAGCATTAAATAAGTTCCGTTTGCTCAATCAGGAGAAATGTTAAGCTATTTGACTATTAAAGAATGCTTGATCGACAACATATATCTAGCCAGGAGATAATCCAATTAAAACTTGAGAATGATCAGAAATAATATCAGCGAGGGTGATAAAAAAATTTAGGTAGGACACAAATGCAACATTAACTTTGATGTACATGTCTTAAATAAATATTTAAGATAGAATAGAGTATTAATTTGCAACAATTAGTTCATCCACGAAATGAACTGTGAATAGTTAAGTAATAGCTTCATAAAAAGTAATTTGCAGAATATAAATTATTATATATAGACTGAAGATTAGTCCCCAAAATTGACAAAAATAGAGAGAGAATATGTATATATATATATATATGCATATATATCAGCCATTTAATAATTGTTATTTAATAGTATTGTCCAGAATTATGGTTTAAGTGTGAATTAACAAGCTAGAGCCTTTAAATGCTAGAAATGTCATTAGTAATTATACAATTTAAGATAAGACTTGTTCCTCTTAGTCTCTTGAATATTCAAAGAGAGTATTATTTAAAAAACACTGCAAAATATAACAAGGAAACCCAATAAACAGTGAGATGAAAGGTAAATAAATATAAGTTCAATGAAGACTTTGAAGATTTCTATTCTTAGTTTTTTCTTTGTTCCCTTTTGTTTGTTAATGTAACTCTTTAGTGCTCCGTAGTTTCTTTGTCTGTCATAATATATAGGTTGACGAAACAAGGCTTGAAATGGGGTTGTCTGGCTTAAAATGGGTATTGATGAATGATTAAACATGCAAGTAAACCACAATATGAAAATGCTTCAAACACTGAAACATTTGGGCAAGGAGCATTTAAAAAAAAAAAGAGCAAAGAGATGTCTATTAGGCACAAGAAGACCATCTTTCCATGTGTAGACACGAAAGGCAGCAAGAGATGCTAGCTAGAGCTAGCGAGCTTCAAAACTTTGTATAACAAATATAACTTAACTGATTTGACAAACATAAGATAATTCATTTAATCCATTGAAATCATCAAGAAAGGCACATGAAACACTAAATTACAACGAAGTACAAAGAATTATAATAAAAATATTAACATTTTTATTTGTCATATTGTGTGTGTTGTGTTCTGCCTGACTTTTCCTTTTGTTATTTATTTCTTTTTCTCCAAGTGGTCGGAGTACAAACATTAAATAAGACATCTTGCTAACAATTGTCATACATTTCAGTGCTTCTTACTAGAGCTGCCGCTTTAATTCTTCTACTATTCTCTTTGTAATCCCTAGCTCTTCAAGCACATCAAGTCTCTCCACTTCTTTGACAATGAGATACTTCTCCGATTCCGCAGCCTGTTCCTTCCCTTTCTTTACGTCAAACTCCTTCCCCGATCTTGTTGTAGAAAGGGAACCGAAGACTCGTGACCATCAAACCGGGTCGTGGCTTCCTAGGCTGACCTAAAAGGCGATGAAGTATCGATCTCAGCTCTTAAATTAACTTTCGTTACACCTGGGTTAGTGTTCGCACGAGGCTGCTTCAACAGAAAATCGAAGAGTCTCTGAACCGGACTCTGCTCTCACTTCTCAGATCCCTGACGTGCCAAGAATCATCTCCATGGCTGAGGTTTGGGGAGTGACTGCCTATGCCATTGTCAAGCCAAAGCTCAAGCGATGATTTAAATTGAAAGCCAAAGGAATTAAAAGAGACACCCATAGTAATAGACTAGGGAAAAAAAGGAATTGTAGAGATTTTGCTTGAAATGATGATTGTGTTTTTGGTTACCGAGTGACAACTCATGATGAAAAGGGCAAGGCGGGTCCATTTCCCACTCTGTGAGTAAAGAGTATCGGAAGTCGCAATAGCTTTCCTCAGATTTTCGGAGGTAAGGCTGACGCTAACACATGCACAAGCAATTGGATAAAGACCATCGAAATCAAAGGATGCGTAAGGGTTTGGACAATAATCCGGCGATCTCAGGTGGGAATAAGTGTCGTTGGATTAAGAAGAGACTGACTTTTGACCATTATTGCAGTTTTAAGAACGATATTGGGAATGGCAGTCAGGTGTTTGGCTTTATGGAAAGAAAACGAAACTAATCATGCAAATAAATAGCGAAGTTTTAAGGTTCTTGTTGATTAACACATCCGAGTTTTTGACCTGCAAAATAACAAAAGCAAACTTTGATTGGCATTTGGTGCCGCTGGAAGTGTACTCTGAGGCTGCAGCTCTGACGCTGTCTAGCTCCTCACAATTATCTCACTTGAAAGTTAATCTGGCTACTCCTTTCTCCATGGATATTCTGAAGCACTGCCGTGCTCCAGTTTTTTATTCCTTTGGCATGCATCAGCATTTATTATGTTTAAATTTCTGGTAATGGTATTAAGAGCTCTATGTGCAGGCCTTCTCTTTCAGCTGCTCATTCTGACAATGGTATGTTACTCAACTATCATTTGGTTCGAGGAAGAACCACCTATGGTTCCAACTTGATGGTTCCCCACTGCTAGTTTACTTTGTTGGCCCATTTGAAGTGCCGACTTTTTCCTCGACTCACAGCCTAGCCATGCTCAACAATTCTATGGGCTGAGAATGTGAATCCGAATTACAGGCCCTCATTTTCTTATCTTGATTCTCTATCCGAGCAAATACTTCATCTTCTCCGAGTTTTAGATCAGAGGTTTGCTCCCCAATATATGTTGTTAGTGCAGAGCCAAACATCAGTAAAATAACAGAGAGAACTCACTCTGTACTGGTGTTATTCACATACAAATGAAGAAAAACCACTTGGCCACTTAGCCAAGGGCTGAAGGCCATTTAAAAGAAAAGAGCAATTATCAAAAAGGACTTACATGACCCACTTTAAGTAACATGGAGCCATGTCAGCAAGGTTTCAAATAAAGTCACTCTACAGCTCATTCTCTTTTTGGCATTTTCTTGCCTGCATTTATGCAACGTTACACTTTGCAATTAAAGTTGTTGCTTTGAAAAGTGATGGCAAGGTTATTTTTGAATTTAGAGTTTAGCTTCTTCTCACATATTTTGTTGATGTAGGAGAACATGATGCAACGACATCTATTACCAGTCTCTTTGAGAAGCGAATGAACACATTTTCGAGCTTTGTGAGCAACTATGTGCATCACAGAGATAACACTAAGTGCTGGTGGAATGAATTCAAGTAGGATTGATGTTAGTTTTATCTTAAGTATGGCAATTATTAACCTCACCTTGGAGTTTGATAGGGACATTGTTGTTAAAAATCATCATCAATCTTGTCACGTAGTTGGTTAGGGACATAATCATTAAAAGATTACCAATTTTGAACGTAGTCGGATAAGGACACAATTGTTAAAAATCACTAAACATGCCACATAATTAAGCAGGACGTAATTGTAAAAATTCTTTAATCCTTTCACATAGTCGAGTAGGGATATAGTCGCTAACAATCTTCAACCCTACCCCATAGATGGGCAAGGACACAACTTTAAAAATCACTAGCCCTACCATGGAACATGGTAGGACCAACAATTGTTCGAGAACTGGAGCTTTCCTTATGAGTCAGCTTTTCTTCCCGCACTTAATTTAGGGGTGGGGTGGTTGGGACAAGTGATATATATGTATCTGATATTTTGCATGTCTGAAAAACCTATGACTTTTCTCTCTTCAGCTTAACTTAGGCATTAGTCCTTTAATTTAGCTTTAACATCGTTCAGTTTAGTTTTAACATTGTTCAACTCAATTTTGACATAAAACCAAATCAACCAACAATATCATGATTTGAAAATTTTCAAATTAATCATAATTTTTCAATAAATGTAACCTTAACTGATGTCGTGATCTTCAAATATTCTCTCCACAATATTCGAGTAAAATCTCTCACAAGGAAAGGTTGGAAGGAAACAAACAGAAGAGGCAGATAGCTTCGAGCCCTATCTAAACAATACCTCATTCTCTGAAATAAGATAAGGACAGTAATGGGCAAGTGATATATCTATAATTGGCTGGCACTGACTCTGACCAGCAAGACTCCTTTTTCAGAACTGAAACACATTTAGTAGATCTACCACTATACCTTCATCCAACCTACCACTAGTACGCAACTTGGCCCATAATGTTAATGCCTATGAAGCTCTATGTTTAGTAGACCATTAAAAGCTATAAAGACACCATGAGTTAAAAAATAACTTTACTCGATTGTTACAATCTTTTTTTTTTAAATAGTTATGATCCTTACAAAGGGCTCCTTAATACTTTCATTACAGAATTCACCTTAAATCTTTCTAAGAGATACTTCCACGAAAGGAAATCGCCCAAACTTAAAGAAAGACCATAACCTTATAAAAAGCTAAGTATTCCCTACAAAAGGGTGAACCTTTCTTTCTCATTTTCTAACTCATTAGAAGCCAAGCTAACACATGGTAGTTAGGGTTAAGGTCAGCCAAACATATAGGAAGTTGAGCTAGCATTAGATAGTTAAGGTTGAAGTCGGCATAGGCCCATAGAAGTCAAGCTTACACTTAATAGTTACGTTAAGGCTAGAATAAAATATTGGAAGTCAAGCTAACACTCAACAAGAATATGTGTGAGAAAGTAAATGTAAACACATGCATGAAAGAAAATGAACATGACGCATCACAAAATATTACAAATTATTCCATATCCATTAGATAAAATTAAATTATTTAGAAAGAGGGGAATATCAATATAACATAAAAAGTAAAGAATTGAAGTGAGGTACTAGTTGCCACCATTCTCAATGGCTTCATCAAACAAAATGTAAAAGGAATAAGATAGCTCGACTACTAGTGCCTTTTCTATTGGTATGCCAAGGCTGAACCTTAGCTAGAAGAGATTAAGGTTTTATAAAAGGTTGCAAAATGTTTATACACATATTTTGGGTGCACCATCCAATAGAAGGCCAAGGCAAATTTGTCCATCACCTTTTGTATCTCATATGGTACATTGAACTCTTCACCACTCCCTCTCGAGCCCAACTTAGCCCAAACATAGATGGTCCTTTTCTTAGTACCCTTAATGGTAATTAATCAAAATTTCTTCTTGACTTTTACATCTGTAACTCCCTTTTTAATCGTTCATCCTCCCCTTTGAAATGCTCCACTTCAGATTTAAACAAGGTTTATTTGTATGAACATTGGGCTTTAGCTTCTTTTTTGCCTTTGGGACCCTTTCTTAACCTCAAGAACTCTAGGAGGTCAAGGCATACTGGTTAACAATTATTACTTAGCGTTGCATAGCCTATAACATAGTAAAAATCAATTTATTTTGGATACAAACTAACAAACACCACGACTATTTTATGTTGGTAGGTAGGACCAAAGCCTTTCAAACTAGTTACCTATTATTAATCTCCTTTATCTTCTCTTGATCTTTATCTAAGATCATTTGATAAAAAAAAAGCATAGGTGTTTTACGAAGCAAAGATATTGTCGCTTGGACAAACACTAATGATGGGTAAAAGGTTGGGCAATGCATCAAGTGAACCTTTGTTTGCCTTAGCCTTAAGGGCTCAAACCACCATGACTTCAACCTCTTCACTAATGAGGTTTACTCAAGTAGTAGTAGCAATGACCTTGGTAGCTTTGACCTTATCAGTCCTAAGCTCATCGATAGTAGCTCTTATTGGTTAGTAGCTCTAGCAGTAATAACAACAACGTCAACAATTGACTTCCTCCTAGTTATTGGCATTGTAGACACAAGCTCTACAAGGATTGGACTCAACTTATTAGTCAAAGCTGAGAGCTAAAAGCATGACCCCCCTAACACCCATCCTCTTCACCATAAAGGATAGATAAATGAAATCTTTTAGATTCATTAGCATAAAATTTGCACAAAACAAGAAAATAAGTTAATTTTAATGATGACTAAAAACAAAAGCATAAAAAAGGAGCAGTCTTGCGCACCTTTAATGCCAGACCCTTCGTCAAAAAAATCAAGATAATAATATTAGCATCACAACATAATGCTAGAATGGAAAACATTAGTAATAAATCTTAACATTAGGATCATACCAACCTATGTGATCTAAGGTGTAACTTGAACTCATTACAAAATTCAATTAGGTCAAGCACTAACTTAGCAATTTGGAGTAGTAAAATAAGTAATAAAGCTTCCAATCGAGAAACTTTAGAAAGCAAATAGTAGGATTCTTAATAAGGTAGCTTTATGAAGATTAAATCTTAAGCTTTGCGAGAAGAGGATCTTGAGATTAAGAAGGGCATGAGTCCTAATAAAGAAGCTTAAGTTATCTAAAACCTGGATATACAAAATCCATAATTTGTTTTTTTCTTTAAATAAACACTCATCTCTCTCGCATTGGCCTTTTCTTTAAGAGGCTTTAGCAGGGATATAATGCATTCCCATCCTTAGCACCCTTAGAAAGGTAACCCAAATCTTAAAGTTGGAATTCATACCCTTCTATGACATGTAAAATATGTAATTATCACCCATTTACAAAAGTTAAGATATACTTAGATTTCAAAATAACATGGGTGACATTCTTAAGGCTGATGTACCACCAGTTTAAACCATGTTGCCTCATTCTAGAGTGTTATTTTATACGAAAGAAATCAAAATTCTTATTGAAAAATATTCATAATCAAGCTCTTGTGGCACGACTATGAAAGCAACAATGCATCTCTAGTTATTGGTGACACAATTGTATATGGGCAAACAATATAAGAAACCTAAATCCAACCTTTAAGAATTCTTCATATAGACAAAAATTCCTAATGCTAGGTATTTAAGGATGATCTATGGCTAGGCAACTATCAGCTTTATGCTTGGAGTATTTTGTACTTTTCTTAAGCTTTCTTACCTTTTTTTCTTAGTGATATTACTATAAGCAATGCTTTTAGAATCCATGACAATAAAGAAAAGAAACTACTCATGACTATCACTTAAGGAAATCCTAGAACAAATAAGCCTAAAACCCTCGCTAGGCAGCTTAAAATCAAGAAGACAAAGAAACCAAGAACGAAAAATAAATACTACTACTAAGAAAATAAGAATGGTTAAAGAATGAACTAAGAGTCACTTAGTATAAGGATCTAGTTGCCATAATGTATGTTTTATTAGACTTATGAGTAAAAATGGATCAAAGATTACAATGATTTGAAGCAAGAATCACCTAGATAAGAATTTTTTAGGGAAGAAAACTAGAGTTTTTTGGAGTCTTTTAAAGGATAGAGAAGGAAAGGACAAGCAATTGAAATAATGTTGAAGAGGTATTATGACATTATTAAAGCACACCTTCCTAAAGTCAAATTGGCGCGTCGTTTTGACTAATTAGAGCAAAATGTAAAATTTTACTACATAGTCTATTTTGCTCATCAAGCAAGCCAAGTCACAAAATAATGACACGTTGACGTGGCGCACATGACATCACTCATTACAACAAACCTCAACATGTGGCAAAAATGATGCCACTCCTATAGAAAAGCTAAAATTTATAGGACATATTATTAACTTTTCAAATTGGAATATTTCATGCCTTAATTTTTAGATTGAACTATTTCAAGTCTTAGTTTTTAAAACGGGTATTTCATACCCTAAGCTTCCAAATCAAGGTAAAACATACATAAGTTCACAAAACAACATGTAAACAATATGCACACTACAAAAGAAAATATTACGCATGATAGCCATCTAGGCCTCAAGCAAAAATGACATCAAGCTATTTTTGAAAAGGACAAGTGACATACATTTAGTCTATGTTTATCTACATGGCATTCTAACTGGCAACCATGTAAGGTTTTAGGCCAAGAATCCCAAGCTAACTTGGTACCATAAAACTTTCCTAATCATCAAGGCAGTTTAACTAAGAAAAATAGGGACTCCAGAAGGATAACCAATTTGCCATTATCTAGTTTCGCTTCCCACTTATTCCTATAAATCCACCTAGAAAAAAAAGGATACACAAAACCCCTATCTATTACAAAAGATAGTGGCATTCCTACTTATTCATATTACAGCTGCCTATAAAAAATCTTAGTTATTTGTTATTCTCCTTGAAGACTTACTTAGAATATTGAAACTGACATGCATAACAAAGATTCTCCCTTGTACTGTAGATCCTTTGAGGCTCTTCATTCTTAATCAAGTACGCAATTTTCAAATGATATTAATAAATATTGTAATAATAGTCATGATTTTACAAAGACTATAAGGAAACTTTTTTGACATGCAAACAACTTTAATAAAAAAATTTAGGAAAAACATGTATAAAAGAGTAAAATTTTTAGTAAAACTTTTTATTCAGTAATTTTGAATATATATATATATATATATATATATATATATTTTAATGTATTTCAATATTTTAATTTAATAAAAGATCTAACACTTATTTCAATAAATGACAAAGATATTTGTAAACTCTTTCACAAATATTTGATGGTTTTTTAAAGTTACTAGATTATTGTTTAGTTATAAATATTATATTGAATTTTTATTTTTTAAAATCTTATATATTTTAAATTCAATTTTTATTTATTTATTTGATTTGTTACTTTAAATTTGTTAAATTTTAAATATTAAGTGATTTAAAAATCTAATATAAATTAAAACAACAATAATAATAATAAAATTTAAGATTTATTAACATTAAAAAATAAATAATAATAATAATAATAAACAAAATTTATTTATTAAAAATTCCAAATTATTTATATAAATAGAGTAAACCATAGAGATAATTATTTATTTTTAAAACAATGATAGGTACAAAAATGTTTTATCATAGGGAAGGAAAATAAAATTTACTCTTAAGAACATAATAATAATAAAAATTCTATTTTTGATATTATTTTACAATAAACAATAAAAATTTTAATTTTTAAAAATAATTTTTTTTTTTTTTGCATTACAGAAATTTTAATCTAATTATACATAAAGCCTACCTTTTATATCTCAAAGGTACATTTTTAAATGGTAAAGAGTTTTGCCATAAAGATTATTCTAAGAGTAAATTGATGTGATTGGTTTTTTTTCTTTTTATAGTAATAATAGCAAAATAAAAATTTATTTTTTTTAGTACTTCTTTGTCGTTTTCCGATTAAATTGCTTTCATCCACATTAATAAAAGAGGAAAAACCTTTAAAAAGAAAGTATAATTCTCTTTTTTCTCTTTCATTTGGGGGGATCTCATCTTGTAGCTCTTATAATGAGTGATCAAATTAAAGTGAAACTAACAAATTAACTTAAAGATTCATATTTTTGGTGATTATCGTGCTCAAGAGTGTTTATTTTTCTTTTTCCAACTATATTTTGTAAATTTTAAAACATGTGTGCTCCCTCTTTGATTTAGTTTAAAATGCAAAAAATCTAGCTTGATGTTATAGTTGGCCTAAGGTTTATTTATTCACATTCAGAAATTAATAAAATAAATCTACGTTGCGTTGAATTTTTTGTTTATTTTGTTAAAAAACACTTATTTTAAACTATGACAGTAATGATAAACTTGGCTTGATTTTTAATCAAAGATATATCCTTCATTGTGTTTTCAGCTTACTTTTGGTCACATGTATGATTCCAAATAAGGGACGCATATGCCATGTATTATTTTAATGGTTCATTTCTTCATATAGTAGCACCGTGACGTATAGTATTTGGTTATTGCCTTATTATATTAAATTATATCTTATTATATGTAAATCATATCTTATATAATATATATATATATATATATGTATATATGTTTATCATGTTTTGTTGTATTGACGTCATATCTTTTTGTATTAATGTCATTTCTTATTGTACGATAACCATATCTTGTTGTATGACATTGTATCTTGTTTAATGAATATTGTCATTTTTATCTCACATCATATCTTGTTGTTATCATAATATGATGATATTTTGTGTTATAATTTAGATAAATTAATTACAATGAATTCAAGTTGACTTAATCTATAGTGCCATGTGCTTGGTAGAATGAAAAATATTGTTAGAATTTTCTTATTATTCAATCTGTCATGGATAATATGTCAAAGATTCAATTTAATACAACAAGTTTATTATTAAAAAAACCAAGATCTATGCCCAATGGAGAAAGTTTGATTGTCCTTGCAAAGTTTGATATTTAGTTGAACACATAATTTTCTATTTTTAATAATAATCTTCTGTCTATTATAGCAAATGATGAAAATTTGAGTTTTCTAATATTTCACGAGAATCAAATGATGAAGAGTAGGATAAAAAAATATATATTTGTAATGACATTAGGTAGTATAAAACATTATTCATTTAGGACAATATATGATTCATTCATATGGAACAAGCCACTATTTATACATATGAAATAAAACGCAAACCCAACACTATTTTCATATATTACAAAACATGATTGACATACAACAACACATGATTTATATATAATAAGGCATCATCCATAAATAATAAAACACGATTCATATAAAAAAAAACACACTCGACATACAATAAAGTAAAATTTATATATAACAAGACTCAATCGATATACAATAAAGCAAAATTTATATACAATAAGACATAATCAGTATACAATAAGCAGAATTTATATATAATAACATGCAATTGACATATAATAAGACATGATTCATTGATAACAAGACACGATTTGCGCATACATGAAATAACACATAATTTATATACAATAAAATACAAGTTATTGATAATAAAATACGATTATAGACACATGAAATGAGATATTATTTATAAATAATAAGACATCACTCATGTACAACAAGATTGAGAAAATGTAAAATATTAATAAAATAGATAAAACATACAACAAGACATTATCATGACATACACTAGAGATTTAGCATGCTAAGACCCATAATAACAAACATATCCAAAAAAGGAAATAAACATAGCCACACAAGATTTAACCTATAATAAATATAAATCATTTAAATGAGATATGACTTACATCTTTGCAATATATTCTTTCATTATAAATTTAAAAAAATGCCCAAACATTTGAAGAATTTTTTTTCATAACCTTTTTACACATTATTTCATTTGTTTTTCAAATTTGATTGGCTCATTGTTTTTAAAGAAACTGTAAAAGGATTATCTTATGGTTCCTCGAGATTTCTTGAAGATTTTGGTAAGAATTGATAACAACTTGCCTTCAATCCATGGAAACCGAAGTTAATAAGGTGAGAAAACCCAATAATTAACTGACATTTTTCTTTATATTTGGTGATTATTAAAATATAATTTTAATTTATTGTCATTGATACTTTTATTAAAAAAAATTTAAAAATAAAAAAACTAAAATTACTTACATTTGATACCTTTAAAAGACTTCCCTTACACCAACGTATTAAAAAAAAAATCCCTTATTCTAAACTTCAAGTATGAGTAATAAAATATAAAACCGTAATGATTATAATTAAAATTTTAAATCTTACAATGTTATAAAATTTTGATTTTACACATTTTTATCAAACATAATTTAAAATCATGAAAGATTCTAAGTAAAGGAAACTTCAATGCAGGCAATCCTTATAGTATAATGTAGGTGAAGACAACATAATTAGATATGAACCCCAATTATGCATGATTAACAACAAAAAGCACCAATATTATAATTTTTTAATTATTTTAACCTTTATATATATATATATATTTATATTCTTATAGTTTAGAAATTAATTTTTTAGTGGATTGTTAACAAAAATTGATGTCCTAATCTATATTGGCATAATAGTTCCAACAAATCATTTTAAAACTTCTAGAGTCACTACTCTATGTGTAAATTTTTGTCACTATTTAATTCATATATTGGTGATCTAAATGTATTTTTTTTAATGGTAACCTACTACAATAATTATATATGTTACTATAAACTAATGCATCATATTCTCTCAAGTAATCTGTTATAATATTTTTCAAACTAGGATACAATATGTATGTAATTTGAACTAATTTTTTTAAAACATTTGATCAAGAGAATTTTTTAATTTAACTACCAATTACCTATATATGTATACATATATCGTTCATATGCAATATACATTAACAAACTTTCTAAAAAGAGACCACAGCTGATAGAAAATTATGGTAAATGAAATAACTAGAGAGGAGCTAACTTAATGGTTTAATTAATTTCTTTTTATGTTTGTTTCTTTGAATATATTTTTTAAAAAGCTGTGGACATAGAAAACTTGAAAAAGAAAAAACCATAATGTCATGCAAAATCAATATATATATATATATATATATATATATATATATATATATATATGTGTAACATTCTATGGATTCAGGTTATGGCCTAAGCTTTTTATCTTTTAATTTTATTTTTAATTTTCTAATGCGAGATGACTAAAATCATAACTCAGGAATCTTTTGTTAGAAATTTGATTTATGTAAAGGTGGTCATCCACATTTTCTTGTCTACTTTATATAAATTAAATAACTGTGTTACCTTTGTAAAAATAATTATATGCTGTGTAATTTATAATTTAATTAATTAAATTTTACTTGCTTTACGAAATTATCTATATTCATAAAATTATGGATATCTACTGACTAGGCCAAGTAGTTTCTCTTTGAAGCATATATATTATATAATGCAGCATGCTCAAGAAATGATGTCCCTCCCACTTCCATTCTGTTCATTGATCAATATTATGAGCTTTCTGCCACAAATTAAAACTGCAACAAGGTATGTAAAACTTAATTAATTTATGACTCCAAAAATGAGTCACAAAATTAAGTTCGCTGAGTACAAAAAGTAACCATTATTGGTCAATCTTAACCTGTAATATTTAAAAATCAAAGGTTATTTTTCTCTTAGCATGATTCATGATAGAGAAGCATGATTGCATGTTGTAAAGCCAAACTGTTAAAATAATTAAAGAGATTATTCTTCTTCTAATATTAATGGCACAAGTTACTCTTTTTTATTCATTAAGATGTTTTGACATGTCAAACCATCATTGCATATGGACTTAGAAACTTCTCTTCATGATTGGGTATGAACTTAGATCTCTTAAATCCTCTTATTGGGTGATTCCCGCCTCTTTTTCTTCTTTGTGGCGCTCTTCTAGTTGCTTGAATCCTTTGATTTGATTGGATCTCCTTCGGCCTTAGCTTTCAATGCTTTCGCCACTTGCTTACCAATTTGACTATATGATACTGGCCATGTCACCACCCACCAACTCAATCATATTTTTAGTTATTTTAGTATTTCTCCAGCTCAGATTTCCTATAACTAAACTTATTAAGTTGCTAGATTCCGTTTAATTAATATATGTAAACTAAATTTCTCAATCTGAGTCATCAAGCAATCTAATATTGACATTTATTTATTTGTTGCGGTTATCATTTTTAATATTTTACTTGCAAAAATCTTTTTAGTTCAAAATAGCCCCTTTTTTCAAGTATTAGACCCACATCATCATATGGGCAATATTCATATCAAGATGCTATGAAGTATCAAAGTTGGCTTCGTCTTCTATATTATTAGAGCATCCGTGGATGACATTTTATTTGTGTTAATTGATGTGATGCCGTTGTCAATGAATATAATGTTGTTTTGATTTTGCAACCTATAACAAACATTATCCCATATAACTCTTAGAATGACTATAATTAGTGGAGACAGAGTCTGAATGGTTTGAAGTAGATGATAGTTATAATAAAAAATAATGAATCAAATAAATATCAAACATGATAAGCATTATCTCTGATGAAGATGATATTTAGTTTTAAAATAATTAAGAAAAGATTTAACTTGTAGATAAATACAATGAGAATAAGTTTCACAATATTTAAAATAAGAAATAAAGATAGAAATAAGTTTTCATCAAATCTTACTTTTCACATCTTTAAATGTTATCTGTGATATGTAGTGAGGTTCAAATGACCTAAATTTAATTTGGGAAATTAAATTATGCATCATCAAAAATTCCAAAACAATAATTTTCAAATAAAATATCTTGAGATCATAAATAATATTTAAATTTGAAATGGTCAAGCACAAAATTAAATATCCCAACTCATCCATCCATTGTTGCTCAGAGGCAAAAAACTAAGGTTTCAATGAGATCGACAGCTGATTCAGTCACTTCTAAATCCTGCAAACCTTATTAATCTTTTTCTGAAGATAATACTCCCAATTTATTGTGAGTGGCACAGGTAGAATAGCACTGTTCCTTTCAATGTTGCGGCTACGATGATTGCATGATCTGCTTGTGCCTGACATGCACAAACTCTAATTTGGAAGTGACTGACAGCATAAATATAATCATAAGATTAATATGTAAGGCAAGCTTTGACAAAATAATGATGACTTGATCATCATATCCACAATGTCAAAGGCCAATCTTGTTCCGTAAACAATTTTATTTTGAATTTCAGTTGTCAATTTAGGAGGTTAAAGGCTTTCTTGATCTTCTTAGTTATCTGGTTAGTCAATAGATAACATCAATCGTTCTACAATAACACGGTTTCGAAATAGAGAGAGATTCTTCAACTATGCAAGAGAGAAAAATAAGGGTTTGTCAGGGGTAAAGGAATTGCTCTTATCAGTTGTATCTTGTCTACCTTCCTGGCGTCAGCTTCAGGTTCAGCCAATGAAACCTTTCTGCAATGCCTGTTGAGCCACTCTGACCCCTCTTACCCAATCTCCACAGCGATATACACAGCGGAGAACTCCTCTTATTCATCTGTTCTGCAGATTTATATTCGAAATCTTCGATTCAACGCATCCACAGCTCCTACACCTCTGCTTATAATTACTGCGCTTCATGAATCCCACATACAAGCTGCCATCGTTTGTAGCCAAAAGCATGACTTTGCAAATGAAAATCCGAAGTGAAGGCCATCATTATGATGGACGTCCCATTCTTCCTCCTCGACATGTTTAACCTTCGATCTATCAATGTTGATATCGAGAATGAGACTGCCTGGGTTCAGACCGGTGCAACTCTTGGTGAAGTTTACTACAGAATATCTGAGAGAAGCAACACTCATGGCTTCCCAGCAGGCACTTGCCCCACTGTTGGTGTGGGTGGCCATGTCAGTGGAGGTGGATACGGCAACATGATGAGGAAGTATGGACTCTCGGTTGACAATGTAATCGACGCACAAATGATTGATATGAATAGGAGACTCCTTGATAGGAAGTCGACAGCAGAAGATCTGTTCTGGGCCATTACAGGAGGAGGAGGAGTAAGCTTCGGTGTTGTCCTTGCTTGCTTAATTAAGCTTGTTCGTGTTCCAGAAGTTGTTACAGTCTTTCGGGTCGAAAGGACCCTGGGGGAAAATGCCACCGACATTGTGTATCAATGGCAAGAAGTAGCGCATAAGCTGCATGAAGATCTCTTCATCAAGCTGTTCCTGGAAGTGGTAAAAAGTAGTCAAAGTGGAGAGAAAACAATCAAGGCTTCGTTCATCTCCTTGTTTCTCGGAGATTCTCAGAGGCTGCTCTCCGTCATTAATGAAAGCTTCCCCAAATTAGCTTTGGTTCAATCTGAGTGTATCGAAACAAGTTGGGTGCAATCAGTGCTTTTCTGGACCAATAACTCTATAGACACACCAACTGACGTTCTGCTTGACCGAATACCTGATTCATTGACCTACTTGAAGAGGAAATCAGATTATTGAAGCAACTAATTCCGAGAGATGCATTGGAGGGGATCTGGGAGAAAATGATCGAGCTACTGTTTGTGGCAATGGCTTTCAATCCTTACGGTGGGAGAATGGCAGAGATTCCAGCAATAAATTCTCCATTTCCACATAGAACTGGAGTATTATGGACGATTTAGAATAGTATGCAGCAAACTGGAAGGAGGGAGGGACTGAAACAGCAAATTTGTATATCGGTTTAACAAGGAAACTTCACGATTACATGACTGGTTTTGTGTCAAAGAACCCAAGAGAGGCATTCTTTCCATACAGGGATCTTGATTTGGGTATTAACCATAATGGGAAGGCAAGCTACTGGGAAGGTAGAACTTATGGGATCAAACAAGTATTTCAAGGGTAATTTCTATAGATTGGTGCAGATTAAGACTAAGGTGGATCCTGGTAATTTCTTTAGAAACGAACAAGCATTCCAACACTTCCCATAGAGGAGGAAACAATGCTTTTTGGGGCTTGAATTGATTGTTATATTAATATAGAACTGCTGTTAGGTATGCCTTTGTTGAAATAAAGCAAATTATTGTTCTGCAATTTTTATTCTATTTTTGTACTACATAGTTTTATTTAGATTATTTCTTGTCATGTAATTGTTTTACTACAAAGTTTTAGTAATAGTTCACATTTGATGAACACACTCTTCTCTCCCTCTCTATATCTGTATAAATACATACATATGTTCCAACATAACTGAATATCTTGTCAAATGTAAACTTCAAATACCCTTATAATTTGTTGAACGTGTAAGCAGCCAGAAAACATAGAGAGAAAATTATTTTATTTGAATGAGTAAAACTTTGAGGGATTAAGAATTTTTGCGGATTTGATTCGTGCTAAATTTTTTAATAAAAAGATAAAATCATGTTTTTGTAATTCACTATGTTAATGTAAAAATAAAATAAATAAAGAAAATTTTAATAAATCATTTTACTATAATTTAAATCAATAAAAATTTCCATTCCTATCTTGAATACCGTAAACCTCTATAAAAATAACAAGTGCTTACAATTTTTATTTGTTTATAAAGGGAAAGATATAATCATTAATGCATGAGATGGGTGACTTGACTCTAAAAATTAAAATTAATTAGAATAAAAGAAATGTCTCAATTTCTGCATCTCTCAATCTGTTATTTTTAATTTGACAATATAACTTAAATAAACAAAAAAAAATATTAGCAATATGCTTTACATGTTGTATGTTTTTAGATGAGATAAAATAAAACTTAATTTTTAATAGATTTGAACGAGAATAGGAATAATAAATACAAATTTTTAGGATATTTAAATAAGCATAATTTTATATTTTGATTGTTATTATTACTATTATTTTTCATAAATTAGATTTTCATCAATGAAATGAGTGAGCAATTCCAAGCCCTAAAATTTTTTTTATATCTTGTTTATTATTCTCTCTTGAAAGCCAACAAAGTATGTCATTTAATCAAATTTTTTAAAATCTAATTCGTTGAATACATTTAATTAAATTAATGTAACAATAAATTTTTAGTGTATTAAATATATGTTCATTGTATTGTAAATACACTTTCTTTTTATTCATTTTCAATTAAATTTAAAAAAATACGATGAATTTTTAGTTGATTAAATGTATAGTCATTGGATTAATTCATACACATTCAATTAATTAGATTCGTAAAACATAATGAATTAATCTTTAGTTAATTGAATGTATGTTCATTCAAATTGATAAAATATGATGAATTTTTAGTTAATTAAATGCATATATGTTCATTAAATTGTACAAATACATGTACACTTGATTAATTCAGTTTCAATTGATTGAATTGTAAACATACTCTATAAATTGATATCTTATTAATTTATCGATTAATTAATAACTATTTTAATTAATGTATGTTACATGATCACAAAGCTATTAATTTACAGAGGTGTTATAGTTTGAGACTTGTGCCTAAGCATTGGGGGATGATATACATACTAATACACAAAACATATATACGTCCATGGACGCATAATTATATACATACAAATGCCTAGTTATTTGGGATTATATAATTATTTTATTTATATTTTGTTATTTGGGATTATATGTGCATGCTTATAGTTACATTCATAATTAAATAAATTGATCTTTGAAACCAATGTCAAGTCAAATGAAATATTGTTAAATCATGACTGCCATCACCACCATTACAATCGATAAAACTTATTAATTACCAACAAACTATTTGGTATAAAATATGTATTGCACTATCCAAAGTAATATAGATATAAATCCAGTGACTCTTATGTAAAGTTTCATTACTTTGCATAGGAGTATCATTAATAAATTTGGTGATGTTGTTAACAAATGACCTCATATTCTTTAAATTCAAATGCAAGCCCTAGAAAAGAATAAATTAAGGGCTGCCTCAATGTTAAATTTAATTAAGCATGTCAAACTGAATAGTGTTTATCTAGCTAGGCTAATCAGCGTTGGATGCAAATCACTTAAACTAGACTTTTATTTTTCAAATGTGAAGAATGAAACGTTATTTGGCTAAGCAATATTATATTTCTAGATATAATTATAAATATGACTTCAAGCTATCAGTGTGATCTAACCACAGAGGACTGGCGCCTCAAGTAGCAGAAGAAGAATTGAACATTGATAAAGAAAAATCAAATATTGAACTTATTATCTCTATTGAGATATATGAAAACTTATATATATAAGAATTCTTGTCATACTGTCCAATATATGTTTGCTTAGAATTAATTAATAGCATACTTACCAACACAAGAAATATGGATGAACTCCACTTTTAACAATTATATAAATTGCACTTGGTCTGAAAAAGGATAGGCCAAAATGAGGAAACTATGACTACCCTGGAAGGGGTTGTTGAAGTTTAAGAAAATGAAAGGATTGAGCAAGAAAATATAATATTCAAAAGTTTAGACTTAATTTTCTCCATGGCTATCTTCTATCAACTAATGTTAACTGTTGTGTGTACGCCTCGAATATCTTGATGGTCATAGTTTGATTGGACGACTTTTTCTTTGGTTGTTGAGGACTTTAAACACGGCACTGTGCCAGTTTTACTAGTATATATATGGACGAAGAGATCAACAAAGTGCATGCAAAAAAAGGCAGACAAACATGTACGTTCTCAAAATGAAAGCTTCAAGCTCTGCACTATTCTCCATAGCTGCAATCCTGCTGTGTGTCTTTGTTCCAGGAGCAACGGCACTTACCTCTGTTAATAATTTCCTCAAATGCCTCGTTGAGTATCCTCAGTCTTCGACGTCCATCTCTAAAGCCATTTACACCCCAACCAACTCCTCTTTTCAATCTGTTTACGAGAAATATTTGCAGAATCTTAGGTTCCTTACACCTACAACCCCGAAGCCAGTAGCTATAGTGGCAGCCCTGAAGGAATCCCATGTCCAGGCCACTGTCATATGTGCAAAACAACATGGATTGCAGATCAGGATTCGCAGTGGTGGTCATGACTACGAAGGGCTTTCGTATATATCGGGTGTCCCATTTGTCATCCTGGACATGTTTAACCTTCGATCCATTGATATTGATATAGCCAGCGAGACTGCATGGGTCCAGTCAGGGGCGATCATTGGTGAACTTTATTACAGGATTGCTGAGAGGAGCCCTGTCCATGGATTCCCGAGTGGAGTTTGCCCCACTGTCGGTATCGGCGGCCACTTCAGCGGAGGTGGGTATGGAACCCTGATGAGAAAATACGGCCTGTCCATCGATAACATTATTGACGCAAAACTGGTTGATGTGAGGGGTAGAATCCTTGACAGAAAGTCCATGGGGGAAGATCTGTTCTGGGCCATTAGAGGTAGTGGTGGAGCAAGCTTTGGGGTCGTCGTCTCATGGAAGATCAAACTGGTTCGTGTTCCCCCCATAGTGACAGTCTTCAGCGTGACAAGGACGTTGACCCAAAACGTCACTGACATTGTGTTTCAGTGGCAAAACGTAGCCCATAAACTACCCAAAGATCTTTTTATCAGAATCATGCCGGAAGTTGTGAAAGGGAGCAGAGGTGAGAATACTGTTCAAGTTCTTTTCATTGGTCATTTTCTTGGACAAACCAACAATCTCATTCCATTGATGAACAAGAGATTGCCTAAACTGGGTTTGCTGGAAAATGATTGTATAGAAATGAGTTGGATCAATTCGACTCTTTTCTGGCATGGCTTGCCTGCCGGAAACATATCTGCTTTGCTTGATAGGGATCCGCCAGGGAAAACTATTTTCAAAGCAAAGTCCGATTATGTGCAGAAGCCGATCTCAAAGGAAGACTTAGAAGTCATATGGAAGATGATGACCAAAATAGACGGGTTTTGGATGCAATGGAACCCATATGGAGGAAGAATGGATGAGATTAAGGCATATGAAACTCCATTCCCTCACCGTGCAGGAAACATGTTCTTGATTCTGCAGTCCGTGGCATGGACTGAAGAAGGAGCGAACGCAAGCAACCGCTACATAAATCTGATGAGAGAGTTCCACAATGCCATGGCTCCATATGTGTCTAGCCGTCCAAGAGAGGCGTTCCTCAACTACAGAGATCTTGACATCGGCAGCAACCCTAGCAACCAAACCATCTTTGAAGCTGCCAAAGTTTACGGGACTAAATACTTCAAGGGTAACTTCCTCAGACTGGCATCCGTGAAGGCAAAGGTAGATCCTGAAAATTTCTTCAAGAATGAACAGAGCATTCCTCCTCTTCCATTTCACAAGTGAATATCAGGAAGATCATTATTGATATGGTAACATCTTTTTTTGAATTCTACGATGATTAATAACTAGGTTTCCTGTTTCCCTCTGAAAAGAGAAAACCCTGCTTATTAGTCTGTATCTCTCCATGTGTGACTAAATAATTTCTTGTATGAAATTTTCTTCAAATCCCCGAATTCCATAAAGCATTAAATTAGTTCATTTATTGCGTTTGCCCAATCATGAGAAATATTAAGCTATTTGACTGTTAAAGAATGCTGATCCACAACATATATCCAGCAGGTGGATAATCCAAAACCTGAGAATGCTGAGAAATAATATCAGCAAGGGTGATAAACAATGTAGGGTAGGACACAAATCAACGTTGACTTTTATGTATATGTCTTAAATCAATATTTAAGATATAGTAGAGTTTTATTTTGCAACAATTAGTTCACACAGGAACTGAAACTGTGAATAGTTAAGCAATCAATGGCTTCATAAAATGTGATTTGCAGAATATAAATGATTATACATAGACTAAAGATTAGTCCCTCAAATTAAAAAAAATAGAGAGAGAATATGTATATATATGTATATATATATCAGCTTTTTAATAATTGTTAGTTAATAGTATTGTCCAGAATATGGTTCTAAGTGTGAATTAACAAGCTAGAAGCCTTAAATGTTAGAAATGTCATTAGCAATTATATAACTTAAGATAAGACTTGTTTCTTTTGGTCTCTTGAATATTCAAAGAGAGCGTTATTTAAAAAACACTGCAAAATATAATAAGGAAATCCAGTAAACAGTGAGATGAAAGGTAAATAAATTTGAGTTGGATGAAGACTTTGGAGATTTCTGTTCCTAGTTTTTTTTTTTTTTAATGCATTAGTGCTCCCTAGTGTCCTTCTCTGTCATAATATAGAGGTTGATGAAAAACAAAGCTTGAAATAGGGATATCTGACTTAAAATAGGCATTGATAAATGATTAAATAAGTAAACCACAATGTTAAAATGCTTCAAACACGAAACACGAAACATTTGGGTAAGGAGCATGGAAAAAAGCAAAGAGATGCCTATTACGTGCAAGAAAACTATTTGTCCATGTGTGAATATGAAAGGCAACAAGAGATGCTAGCTACTAGTGAGCTTTGAATCTTTTGAAGAGCAAATATAATTTAACTGATTTGACAAACATAAGATAATTCATCTTAATCAACTAAAATCATCAAGAAAGGCACATAAAACACTAAATCACAACGAAGTACCTTAAATTATAGTGAAAATATTAGCATTTTTACTTTTGATATAGCATATATCACTAATTTCAATTTCAATTTCTTATACAATGTTAAAGGATTAATGTAGACTATTTGGGTAATTTCTAGATGGCATATTGGAGTTTCTAAGAGCCTTATTCATGTATTTGGTTTTTGATTTACCTTCAGTACTCTTGATTCATATATCCTTATAGTGAATTTAATTATTATTATAACCACATAAGCACAATGCAAAGCGACCCTTTTTTTTTTTTAATTTTCAATTGACATAAAAGATCGAGTCGCCATAATCATGATAGGTGTGATTGGTCATCTACATACAACCTATTCAATTTAGTCATTCTTAAGTTTATGTTTGGATTACTAAAATGGTAGATTTGGTTTATAAAATTAAAGTTAAATTTGAGAGTCAGTTAAAAGTCGAAAAGATATTAACACTCCACTATTCTCGTTTTAAGAATGACCACAAATCTTAAATATGTGTTATAAAATGTTATTTACATATACCCTAAAAATATATGTTATAATATAAAGAAAGACCGTCATTACTGTTTCAATTTACTATAGTTTGAGAATTTATCATTATTGATATTTTTATGAAATTTAGCTATTATTATAGTACAAAAATATCAAAAAAAAAAAATCTTTCCTCAAGCATAAAGATAAAATGATCATTTTCTTATTTTTTTAAACTAATTTTTATTACTTAAGAAAATATTTCTAAACTCTAATATTATTATTGAAAATTAACAATATATCTGTATATCAAGAGAAACTTTGCCATTACAAATATTTCTCGATTTACTTATTATCATAAATACTATACTTGTATCTATAACATTTACAAAAATAAAAAAAAGAATATATATATTTCAGAGTGTTAATTTAAATTTTTATCATGACAAATAATTTAAATTATTCTCTCTTACCTTAAGAATTTAAAGGAAATTATCATTATGATAAACTTTTATATTCTGTCATTAGAGTTTTAATACACTAAATTTAATGATACCCTATAAATGTATTGATAAAAATAAAATAAAATAAAATAATACAGAATAAATCAAATCAAAATCAATGTTGTAAATTTGAAACTAAACTAAATAACAAATATGTACCTTCTTATTTTTTATTTTTGGATAATTATTTTAATATTTTTATTTATTTTATTTTTTCCTTTCATTTTTTTCCTCTTTTCTTTTCCTCCCCATGATTGTCCTTTTTTTTCTCTTGTTTTCTTTTTCTTCCTTTTCCTTGGTAATCATGGTTGTCTCATTATTCTTTCCTTTTACATATCTAAAGATGGGATCACTTGAATCGGCTTTCTTCTTTAAATTCTTCTCCATCACCTTCTTTGCTTCTCATTCTTCTTCGATATCTTTCCTCTTGCTCTCTTAGCAACTCCTTTTACCTTATGTTTATACTTGTTTGAGGGGTCATGACAATCATTAGTTACCACAAAAATAGCCGATGGTCACCTTGATTTTAGGGGATCGATATCTCATTTGTTGGAAGTTAGCTAGTAGGCCAGGCAAAGCTGGCAGGTAGGTGTTGTGTACCTACCTTGTTTCTTCTCTCATTCCTTGTTTTCTCTTATTTTTAGTTGTCAATAGCTACCCTCTCTTTTTATGTCTCTTTCAATGAAGGAAGACATGCAAATGCATAGACAACATTTTTGAAATGAGAGAATAGAATTTTCAAAATTATGACCAAGCTTGACTAAATTACAATCTAGTCAAATAGATTCGATTTAACATAACAAAAAGTAATTTTCAGAACAATGATTTAGCTTGACTAAACTACGACCTATTAAAATAGCTTCGATTTAACAAACAATAAGCTCGTAGGATTGCAACCTTGTTTTATTAGGTTGTGACCTACTAAGATAGGTTTAATTTAACATAATGAAAAATAAGCCTCTAAAACTATAACCTAGCTTGACTAGGCTATAAGTTATTAGGATAAGTTCGATTTAACAAACAATAAACTTTTAGTACTATGACCTAATTTACCTAGGCTATGACCTACTAGGATAGGTTCCATTTAACACAACAAAAGCAAACTTATAGAACCATGGCCTACCCTGACTATCCTATGAATTATTAAAATAAGTTTGATTTAACATGAAAAAATAGATCTCTAAAATTATGACCTAACTTGATTAGACTACAACTTATTGGGATAGGTTTTATTTAACGCAATAGAAAATAAACATCTAGAACTATGACCTAGCTTTGTTCTGGGCTATAACTTACTGGGATAGGTTCAATTTAAATGATGCTAGAGCTAGGATGACTAAAATAATTTGATTTGATTAGGTTCGTTTCATTGATAATTACCATGGGTATTTGCATGCGATGTTCATAATGTTGGAAAAATGATTTGGTTGATATTTTTTCAAATTATATGTAATGGATGTGATGCAAACATGCATGAGAAACATTTATGCAATTTATGGTCTCATGTGATATATGACTTCTGATGAATGGCGAAATGGAGCTCTTTTTTTTTTCTTTTTTAGATAACAAAATTTGAGTGATTTTGGGAACAAAGTGAATAAATTTTTTATTTATGCAAGTGAAGTTTTGTTGTCATTATAGATTTTTCAAAATAGAAAATCATGACTTAAAGACAATAAAGTTAAGACATCTTAAGTTACATCCTCTTTTCTTGGCCTTCTTCCCATGATACTTCCTTTTAAAGTATAACATCTTCATTCTCACTATCTTAGAAACCCATTATGAATTGTTGTTGCTTGAGCTTTCATGGTCAAAATATTTCTTCATGTTGTTTATGTTCTTCAACTTCATCCAAATTGCTTTATGTGACACAGTTGTATTTTGGTTGTGATAAAAAATCCCGCTAGGTGAAATCATGGCATGTGAGTTTTCATAAACTTTCTTAATGTGCTTTGAATTTCCATTGTCTCTCCTTTCTCTCTCTCTCTCTCTCTCTCTCTCTCTCTCTCTCTCTCTTTGCTTCTTTCTTTTATTTTTTTATTTTTTCTTTCTTTTTTTTCTTTCTTTTTTTTTTTTTTTGAAGTAATGCACTTTATTGTTGTAAGAGCCCAATTCACCATTACTTAAGTACTTACTTGACATGATAACATGCACAAGTAAGATTCTATGAAAGTGAAAAGAAAAAATAAGGAAAAAATTATCAATATTTATTTATTTAGACAATGTAGAAGAGAAAGACTTATCATTTTGGACAAAAAGTACATTTCATAATTAGAAATAAATATGCATACCGCATTGGGCTTGTGGTAGCAAAAAAGACAAAAGGCTACATGGTATGGCTCAAAAGATGATTCTATCTCTCTAAACAATGTTAAAAGATGAACAAAATAACTTCTTAAGATCTTTTGAATACCCTTATGACTAGCACATCCTCTTCTTTTTTCTTTTTCTTTTTTTATGTAGCTGGTTTGATTCTTTGTAGTTTTTGTAAATTTTAAGGCAAAGTATTTCTTCATAACATTTAAGTTTATTGGATTAGGTAGTTCATATTTATCCATGTTTGACAAGATCAATGCACCACTAGAGCATATTTTCTTGACCACATATGATCCTTCATAATTAGGAGTCCACTTCCCATGATGGTTCTTTAGAATGGAAAAATCATTTTTAGAAACAGATCTCCATCTTGATAACAATGATGGTGAACTTTCTTATCATAAGCCTTATTAGTCTTTTGTGACAAAATTGCCTTATATGCAATGTCATTAATCTTTGTTCCTTAATGAAATTCAACTACACATATCGAGCTTAAATTGACTCTACTTTTTCTAACTTTGTCTCCATTAGAATTCTTAAAGAACGGATCTTTACTTTAATGGGTGATACTACCTTTATACCATATACCAAAAAGAATGAAGTTACCCCAATTGAGGTTCATACCAATGTGCGATATCTAAGAAGGACGAATTGGAAGATCTCATGCCAATCTATATATGTCTTAGACATTTTCTCAATAATTTTCTTAATATTTTTATCTGTAACTTCTACCTTTCCATTTATTTTTGATCAGTAAGGAGTAGAGTTGTAATGTTTGATTTTGAACTGATCACACAGTTCCTTTCACCATCTTGTTGTTGAAATTTATCACATTATCAATAATGATTCTTTTAGAGTAGTCATAGAGATAAATCATTTCTTTCTTGATGAAATAGAGGATCATATTTCTTGTCACATTACTATAAGAAGCCGCCTCTATCTATTTAGTGAAGTAATCAATAGTAACGAAATAAATCGATGACTATTCGAAGCTTTAGACTTAATAAGTCCTATGATATTTATACCTCACATAGAGGCTGACTAGGGAGCTACCAATACATGTAAAAAGGTCGAGGGTAGGTGACTCTTGTTAGCATAAATTTGGCATTTATAACATTTTTGTATAATAGATGCAATTTGATTCCATCATTAACCAATGACACCTTATTGTAAGGATGTCTTTAGCCATTTTATGTTTATTAGCATGTATACGACAAATTCTTCATGAATTTTTTTGATAATTTGTTTTGTTTCTATGACATCAACACACTTAAGAAGTACCATGTCATAGTTTCTTTTGTGTAATACTTCTTAGTTTAAAAAGAATTTCATGGCTAATTTCTTAATAGTGCGTTTATCATTTTTAAATGCCTCAAGAGTGTACTCGTTATTTTATATATATATTTGCTCAATATCATAGTATCAAGATTTTTTATCTAGCTCTTTATCTTCATTCATGAAATAGGCTAGTAAGTCTTGTTTTTTCAATTTTGATAGGTTGAATCTCCTCTTTTGATGTCCACATCAAACATTAAAGCTAAAGTTGTCAATGTGTCACTAATGTGATTATCTTCACATAGCATATGATCAAACGAGATTACCTCAAAAGATTTTGCTAATACCTTTTTATATTGATTGTACGAGATTAATTTTGGGTCTCTTGTTTCCCATTCATCATTTAGTTAATGTATCACGAACAATAAGTCCTCAAAAACTTCAAGCTTTTTTATGTTCAGGCTATAAGCGACTTGGATGCCCATTGCACTTGCTTAATATTCAACTACATTGTTTGTATAATCAAAACACATTTAGCAGTAAGAGGGAAGAACTTGTCATGAAGAAAAATCAATATAGTCTCAATTCCATGTCCCAAATCATTTGATATGCTATCAAATAACATGATTCACATTTCATGATTTTGACATCTCTCATCTTTATTTAATATAGATAGATACCTTCATCTGAAAAATCAACCTTCATAGGCTTATTATCCTCTACTGGTTGTTTCACCAAATGTTCAGTGACTGCACTTCTTTTTACAACATTTTTAGTGATATGGATAATATCGTATTTAGATAATAACACTTACCATTTTGGAAACCACCAAAATGTATAGTATAATATATATTGCCTCAATTAATAAGCAATCCATGCTAATGAATGCTGTGTAATTAGCTTCACAGTTAGTGAACTTTTTGCTTAAGCAGTACATGGCTTGATCATTTTTTGCTTGAAACATCATGTTGCCCCAAGGTTGACAGAGGCACCAAAACTGATAAGCTTTATAAAGATTGCTTGATTTTTTTCAAAAAGCTTCTCGGTACTTTTTGTTTCACTTTTTTGAATTATTTTTATGAAGAAGTTTAAACATGGGATTATATATAAATGTTAATTGCGAGATAACCTAGCAATGTAGTTTAACTTTCCCAAAAACCTTCACTTGTTTGACCGTACTAGATGGTATCAATCCATAATAGTCTTTAGCTTGTTTGGATAAATCTTGATCCCAGTTTGGTTGACTACAAAAGTTTTAATAGTTTATATGAAGTTACATCAAAAGCACATTTTGTCGGGTTTAACTTTAATTGAAACTTTCACAACCTATGAAATAATTTTTGAAGTGTAACAATGTGGTCCTCTGGCAATCATATCATTAACATATACCTTTATCTCTTCGTGCATAAGTCATGAAAGAGAGTGACTATTGGCCTTTAATAAGTTATCTCAGCATTTTTAAGGCCAAACAACATAACTTTCTAACAAAAGATCCCCATAAGGTGATAAATATCATTTTTTCCATATCTTATGGAGCCATTTTGATTTGGTTATAGCTCGAGAAACATCCATAAAAAGAGAATGTGTAACAACCTCTAATGTTATCCACCAAAACATCAATATGATGTAAAGGAAAGTTGCCTTTAGACTAGCCCAATTCAAATCCTAGTAATCAATGCACATTCTAACTTTCTCATCTTTCTTTGGTATAGGGACTATGTTTGCAAGCCACTTAGGTTACTATAGCTAGAAATCCAACATCAAATTGCTTTTTTACTTCATCCCTGCTTGGGCTTTATTTTCCTTAACTTTTGTTTTACGATTTGCTCTTTGGTTTCAAAGGTAAATAATGCATTATTATTTCAATATCCAAACTTGGCATATCTTGATTTGACCAAGCAAAAATATCTTGATAGTTCAACAATAGGTCAATTTGTCTTTCGATCTTCCTTTAACATGGAATTCTTGATTCTAACCTCATTTGTATTCTTTTTATTTCTCCAGTTAAGTAGCTTTGTTTGCTACTCATGTGATTGTATTATCCTTTCATCTTGTTCGATCATTTTTAATAACTCAGGAGATGGTTCAAATATAATCAACATTTTCATCGTATTTAATATTATTAATAAGGGTGTCAAAATCAAATCTCAAGTTGTTAACATGTTCATCTTTGAATTTATTGTTTTCGGTCATGAATTAAGTTAGAATTGAGTTAAATAACAAGATAGAGAAAGAAAAGGATAAAGAAAATAAAAGATAATAGGATGATGTAAATATAAAGAGATGAAAGTTATAAAGAAATTTTTTGGTAAAAGTGAAATGCTTCATTATTCAACATCGGTCGAGCTATCATAAGAGAAGCTTTTGATAAGCGCAAATTTGGAATAAGAGTCATTTCTCCTATAAAAGTCAAAGTGGAAATTTCAAAGAAATGAAATAAGCACTTCGAAGTTTTTTTTACTGCCTCCATGTATGGGATGGTTGAAGGCTTCATGATTAATAAGTAAACTTCCCTAGATATCCATAATAACCTTTGATCCATGATAAATTTCACCTTTTGATGTAGTGATGATGGGATTACACCTGTAGAATAGATCCATATAGAAGATTAGAGGCTAGGGCCATGTCCATTACTTGAAAAGTATTATAAAGGTGCAAGGCTCCATCTAAGCTAGTATTTCAATTTCACCAATAATCTATCTGCATGCTCTAAAAATGCTTTTATAATCATTATGCTTATGCAAAAATGTGATGCATTAATGGCAAGATTAGCCAACATCGACCTTTCCATTGCAGTAATAAAGGGATCACATCATCAGTGAATGTGATGCAATTAGATGATGTCATATTTGCCATTATAACTTTAAGTTTTTTAAATTAGGATGTCGTGGCAAACATAGGATTGATACAATATTTTCAATAATGCTTGATGATGTGGTTCATAATTCAAAAACAGTGAGAGTAGTGAAATACGAGTAGGTGTGCCAACTAATTATTTAACAACTTTGTATTCACTTTGTTTAATAAGTTTTAAGAACTTGCAAGTATATATATATTTTTTTTTATACAGGCTTCACGTGCTTTATCTTTATGTTGATCTATAGCACCTTCTTATGCTTATTGTAATCTTTTCTATTGCTTTTTATCTCCTTAGTCTTTGCTTTTTGTCGACTATTAGCATTGTGCCTATCTAGATTTTTTGGTACATAAATCTACCACTGTGTAAATCTACTCATGCTAAAAATATTATCAATAGGTATAACTTGATAATCATACCTCTACTTACAACTTTATTATCTTTATTCTCAAAAGGCATAAGAACTTCGATTGTAATGGGTTTTGGAACATATATTCTGTGCGAAGGTTGTGGTGACCTTTGGTAATGGATTATTAAAGGTTTTAATGTTGTTCTCATTGCAGGAAGAATCATCGTCAAAGTTTGATATTCCATCAAATTGGAGGCTTTCTACTCATATATGGTATTTACACTAAAAACGTCATTTTGTCCATTTCTTCTTGGCTTATCATCAACAAATTTGCATCAATCAATCTTTGCACTTTTTTTGGAACTGATTGCAAGTCCTAATACAATGCCCTAAAGCTCCTTCGTGACATTTAAGGGAAGTAACTGACTATACCTGGCTTTGTTGAGGATTTTAAAAAGAATGCCCATTGCCATACTAAAATCAAATGCCTTTTCCTCCCAAAATGGCGAATGTTGGCTTACTGAATTTACATTTTCACGTTCATGAATTGCAAGAGGATTTATACTAAAATCTGATGCCTCTACTTTTTTGAAATTCAGCCAAACTATTTTGATTAAAGACTACATCTTATTATTTAAGGCAGTATAATTTTCAGTTGAATATCTAATTGTACATGCATGATGTTCACATCTAGGATTTGGGTTATACCACTTTAGATAAGGTGGTTGCAAGGGCTCTATGAGTGCAAATGAGTTGGCAATTTTTAATTAGATGTGAGAGCAGCTGACTGTAGGACATTGGAATAGGGTCATATTGCCTTCGATTATTCTGTTGGACTTGTTGAGTTAAGTGCTGAATGTGGTTTTGAGCCATAGTTAGTTAAGTTCTAGAATGTGAGGGTCTTGGTATTGTATTTATTCGAAAGGATGACAGTAAAGGGTATCAATAAGGGGATTGTTGAAGCTTACATATGACACACATGGAGGAAAATAGTGTTGAGGTGAATAATGAGGTGTAGAGGCATTGAATATAAAGTTGTTTCGAAAAATTTCTCATTTTCTAACCACTCAAATCTTACTTCATGCACTTATCCTTCCTTCTTTTCTTACAAAAGGAGTTTTTTTTACTCTTGACAAATCAGGAGTTAGTTGCATAATTTTTCCATTTTAAATCTCATATTTAATTCTTTCTTTAATGATTATGATATTAGAGATTTTCAATGAACATTGCATGCAATCATTTCCTTTTCAAAAAGCGAAGGTTGTACTTGTGTTGTCGTTTCTTTCCGAAGTTGATTTTAAAACTTCATTATCTCCCTTTTCCATCTTTTAGAGTTACAAGCGATCTGGTATCATATTGATATTGTATTTATATTACTTGAAAAAAGCGCTAGCTAAATCCTTTTACTTTAAAAAAAAAAGTAGATTAACAACTTATCATCATAAGCATAAATAGCTATCTTTATATAGCACATGAGGAGGTGGCTTTTAGTATAAGTGGTGCCATCATATTTTTCAAACTTTGAAACTTATAATTTTGGTAGGATGACGACTTTAAGACCTAAGCACATATTTGTTGCATTAAAAGTCCCATAGATATGTTCCTTCAATTGCTCGTAGCCTTTCATCAAAATAGTCCATCTCTTCCTTGGTGTAAGGCATGTCTATTTCCTTGAGGGGCATTTTCCTTAACTCATCATAGACTTTTAGATTATCCAAATTTGGGATGTTAACAGGATAATTCACATGATTCCCTTAACAACTTATCATCATGAGCATAAGTAGCCATCTTTATATAGTACATGATGAGGTGGCTCTTAGGACAAGTGGTACCATCATTTTTTTCGAACTTCGAATCTTAAAATTTGGGTGGGATGACAACTTCAAGACCTAAGCATATATTTATTGCATTAAAGGCCTTATAGATATTCATTCCTTAAATAACACGTGGCCTTTCTTCAAAATAGTTTATCTCCTCCTTGGTGTAGGGCACGCTTATCTCCTCGAGGGGTATTTTCCTCAACGTAACCTAGACTTTTAGATCATCTAAATTTTAGATTTCAATAGGACAATTCACATGATTCCTTAGAAGAACATATGAAAGGTTTTAATTTAGGAATTAGGTAGGTGATGGAAATGCTGGCATTCCCCAAGAGGATATGTTAGGGCTTGGGCATTTAAAGAGCCATGATGTGGAGTAGCCTTCAATAGAGGTGTAAGGCCCCATCCTTGTAGAGAATTATATCCTGAAGGAAATGAAACTTCTTTAGAAGCTTAAGGTTCTTTAATAGTTACTTTTCTTTTTAATGCAGATAAACTGTCAAGAATCTTTGCCATCATTTCTCTTAATTCATTTGTTCCTTATCTCCTTCTTATGCGTGTTCTTTACCTTGTTCGTCCATAATCTTGGCCAACGAACATGTTCTATAATAAAGATTAGGATATGAATTTTTTTATTAATTAGTGTTATCTTGAAAGTAATTTCTTGAAATAATATGATAAATTTAGTTGAAAGAGAATAATTAAAAATGAAATGAGAGAGTACAAAGTAAAAGAAGGAAAATAATAATTATTACTTTTCTTTTTAATGCAGATAAACTGTCAAGAATCTTTGCCATCATTTCCCTTAATTCGTTTGTTCCTTATCTCCTTCTTATACGTGTTCTTTATCTTGTTCGTCCATAATCTTGGCCAACGAACATGTTCTATAATAAAGATTAGGATATGACTTTTTTTATTAATTAGTGTTATCTTGAAAGTAATTTCCTGAAATAATATGATAAATTTAGTTGAAAGAGAATAATTAAAAATGAAATGAGAGAGTACAAAGTAAAAGGAAGGAAAATAATAATTATAAGTAAACAAGAAGGAGAAGACATTAGAGTGGATGCATAGTAAATGCATGATAAAGGAAATAAAAAATAAATGTTCATTACTATGTCAAAGTAAAGATTAATAAGAATTTTTATTCATTGCAATCAAAATCCAATTATTTCATTTTTAAGAAGAAGTTACATATTCCTTTACATGATCAGATAAGACTGTGATTTTAAAAAAAATAAAATAAAATTGAAAGATTACATATTCTTTTATCTTCCACTTTTGTTCAGATGAACCTTCTCTAATAAGTAAGATCTTAATAGACTTCTTGGAAAAATTAAGTCGGCTCTTCACCAAGAGGTTGACTTGGCAAAATGCATCTTTTAAGAAATGCAACTTATTCTTCTAGCTCTCTTACCTTTCTAGCTACCATCATTAAATATTCAACAGCATGTTCTGATCGTGTGCATATTCTATTAAAGTTTCTTTGCAACTCATTATAATCTTGTCTTAATAGAGCACTTGTAACTTTTAGCCTTCGCATGCATATTCATATAAGTCCATTTGTTGATTAAAATTTTTTATTTATAAATCGTTTTCCCTTTGCATGTCCATGATCGTCTGCTTTAAGTATTGGTTTTCATTTTTAACATGTAGTTTTCTTCTTTCAACTCTTCAATTTGTAAGTCTATTTTTCTTATTAGATCATAGAGTTCTAAATTTTTCTTTTTAAGTATTTCTTATGATTTGACCAATTTTTCTACCTTCGTTGCTCGACTAATCCATCCAATTCTTTCTTGTAATTTTTTATTTTCTTGTAGAAAGAAAGCTTCCTTCTCTTCTCATTCTTGGGGTACTTCTCAAGGTTGATTCTGATTGTACTCTGTCTAAACAAACTCATTGAAAATGAAGAATCATACTTTTCTAGAAACGACACACTTTTGCCTTTTCTTGCATGTCATGAATCATATCTTAAAGTAACTATGCTAAAATACTTTTTGCTATATACCATTTACATATTCTTCCAAGCTTTGTTTGTTAGGCATATTTTACTACATGCCTCTTTATCATTATAAGAAAATTCAAAGTCTTAGAGTGTATATGTTACCAGAAAGAATTATTTCAATACAATCTGATGATTTATCATTAATAGGGTGTAGTTAGTGCCACCCCATGGTCCTAATAATAAGACTCACAAAAATTATTTGTATTTATATAAGATTGATTCTCTAGCATCTAAGGAGCTTTGCATACTATATTATTATCTTTTAGTTGAAAGAAGAAATTAATCAAAGCATCTTTGCTAAGGAGACATTAATGACATTCTACCATTCTAAACTATGTTATAGGATCTCTTCTCTTATTAGAAGGGCTTGAAAATCATACTTTCAGGCATTTGAACTCAGTTAGGCATTATAAATGACTAAAAATCCATATGCATAAGAGTTATATGCATCCAATAAACATTCTTTTCCTTTGGCATTTACTATGACGAAAGGATTGGAATGTTTCTACTAAAACTACTAGGAAAGGGTTAACAATATACTTTATCCGAAAGAACAATTTTAAAACTTTTTCATTAATATAACCTTAAACTTTAGGGAACAACACAATACCATATATAACTAAAGCAAAAAAGAGTCAACCGTTCTCTATATCTTCTTATGCTTTCATGAGGCTGACAAGACACTCAATGGGTATGCATTTACTGTCCCCTTTAGCCTCTCTAACTGAATCTATATCAATAGTATATATGTTTCTTCAAAACTTAGACAATAATCTCTTTGTTGTAATGTTATAATTATACCTATAAATTTTGTTTTCTATTAATGAAGGTATATTTAGAAGGACCTTATATTCTTTAATAAGTGGTATCATATTAATGGATCTAAAGGTGAAACATCTGTAACTAAAATCCCAAAAGTAGATTAACACTCTAAGTTTTTAGACATTAAGACGGGTGTACATGGGAGAAGCTATATGTCCATATCTATGAGCAAGTTATAATCGATACTCTAAAGAAAATCCTTCCTATCAAGTCTACTTTAGTGTAATGAACCCATCATGACAAAATTCTATTTTGTTGATCGTTGGTATTTGCATTAAGGTATTCTGAAGTAAACAATTTCAATAGAAATACTTGGTGGATTTGACGACTGAAGCACACTAACTTATGAATCTTTGCCAGATAATAAGGTCAAAGTTAACATACTAATGGCCATGTTGAAATTTTTGGTCTTTTTGATGAAAAACATTTAATAAGTATAGTTACACAGCAATGATAATGCCTACATGGATGCAAATGTAGAAAGCTATGAGTTAGAAACAAGTTATGTTCTTAGTTGGTGTTTCATGAATAAAAGCCTAAGCATACTTTTTTATTAGGGTCATAATCTTTAAGCCTTAAAGAATTGTTCAATGTCAGATCATTTCTAGAAATCCTAAAGGATAAAGGGTCCAAGATTTTCCTACTATTATCCATATTTGGATTAGTAAAGGACTTCCATCAACATTTTGAATAGGGTTTGAATCTGAGTGAGGATTTTTCTTATGCTTACATAGGGATCATGATCCCAAGATAACACTACTCTAGCCCATGTACCATCATTTCAACATACAAATTCGAATGTATATCATGTGTTATTCACTTCACTTATTGTTATTTTTATTTGCCATACATTAAATATTGCTTTGTGCTTGTCATTATAGTGTATGCCATGTCAGTTGATGATTGGTGATGAGGTTGCTAATGTTGTGGCCTTTGGGTCTATTTTCATTGATCCTATTATGAATAAGACTATCCATGGAAATGACATGGTGGATGGTGATATAAGAGTTCAAATCACAGTAGCTATAAAGCCCGATGCTCCCTTGCCTCAATCGATAGATAAGGTAAATATCTTTACTTTATCTCAAGTAGTTGGGATGCACGTCGCTTGGCCATCACAATGGATTATTGCCCCTGAATATCAAGTAACATGTTTTCATAAATAGTATTAATTTCATGAAATTTATGAATTAATAGTTATGGATAACATATTTGATCTTTTGAATGCATCATCTAAATCAATACCACAAGCTCATGTAGAACGAGATATATTGTCCATATGCAGACCACTCAGGTTATATTATTGTTATGTCTATCGTCGATAGACATAGATATGATGATAGTCATTCCGTTGAATGAAATAATTTTTTATGCTCAAGACACGATATATATTTGCAAAGATAATATCATGCAATTTTGTCATATGGAGGAGTTAAGTGTTATCATCATTCAAGCTTATTATCGTGTATATCTATCATGTTTTATTACTATGCTTTATTTTTTATTAATTTTTAAGATTAAAAAGGCTTAATTTTGGTTTTGTATTACAGAAAGCTTTATAGAGATAAGATCATCACACGTAGCTTGAACAGTAAATACTTATTTGTTAATCTTATGATAGTATCGACGAGAAGCATTAATAATATTGAAGAGCATGCAAGATATCTTGTTACAAGGATATGACAAGCTGCACGTGATTAGGAAATCGTGATGTTCCCCTATAATGTCAAGTAAGTATAAGTAATTGTTTAATTACAAGCATATATTTAAACATCAATTATTTTATTAAAATTATGTTATAAATTTGTAGTGCACATTGGATGTTGCCCGTTGTGGAGCCTGATTTATATTAATGTACGGTTTTTGATCCATTGGGGTGCGGTAATCGAGGAAATCTAAAAAATATTATTACAACGTGATTTTATATATATTTAGTAATATTAAATGTTAGATATAAAATTTTTTAATTTTATATGATTAATATTTATTTTTCAGTGCTTTTAGAATGCATGTGATGATTCATACTCTAAGATTGTTAAGAAAAAATTTTAGAACTTTCATTGGTCAGGTATTATTATAATGCAATTGAAATTTATATTTTTCTTATTTATTAGATTGATATTTTTAATTTTTTTAATATAGTGTCCACACCAACCCTCTAACGTTGAGTGTGGTTATTATATTATAGTATACATGAGGGATATCATTGAAAGACATAGTGATACTATCCTTTTTTACAAAATAGTAAGTTGTTTTAATAATTGTTTAATTAGTTAATGTGTTTGTTATTAATAACATGTGAATTTACTTATATATTTTTATAAATGCAATTGAATGATAAAGCCAAGTACACTGATGAGAATTCTTTGTTCTAAAGATTAGAATATATTGAATGTACTTTTGCACTCATTACGTAAAAGTTGGTTATTCGATGAGTTTCGTGTATGATAACATATTGTACATTTGTGTAATTAAATTTTATTAATATTAATTTGAGTTATTGAATAAATATCTTGAATGAAAATATTTTGATACATTAATTATTCAAAGAGTATTGAAGTGTTATTTAATTAGTGTATTATTATTGCACTATAAAGTTGAGGAGTGAATGTGTTGGTGTATATATTAGAGTGTGATTTGGTATGTCATAGCTATACTATGAAGAAGTAAAAGTATTACTGTATATTTAAATGTGATTTGGTGTATTAGTGTTGCACTATATAATATTGGAAGAGTGAAGGTGTTAATGTATATTAGAGTGATGTATTATTGGTATACAAATTGAAGTGTATTGTGTTAAATTTGACATTGATGTGTTGGACTAATATACTGTTTGGTATACAAATTGAAGTGTATCATGTTGAATGTGGTGTTATGTTGAAATGAGATTTAATGGTGCATCTTGATACATATGGAGTATAATTGTTATTGTTATGGCAATTGAAATATTTTAAGATTAAATTTGATGTATTAATGATGTTTTAAAATGTACTTATATATATAATTTGAAATTATGCATATGATTTTGTAAGTGAAATAGATAATTATAGTGTAATTATAATTGTAATGATTATAATTTATGAATTTAGAATTTATAATATATGTTTGAAATATTTTAAAAATATAAATATTGGTCTACAATGATAAAAACAAAATTTTGAAAAAAAAATGAAAACATTAGATGACGGTTGCAAATAAAGCCATCATCTAAAGTAATTGATATTAAATGAGGGTTGAATTTACAACTGTCATCTATTATAATGGGAGATTAAATGACAATTGTATAAAGAACTGTCATCTAATGTAATGGGATATTATATGACAATTCTGTAAAGAACTATTATCTAATGTGACGGGATATTAGATGACGGTTCTGTGAACAACCATCATCTAATGTACTAAGTATTAGATGAGGGTTTTATTTACAACTGTCATCTAATATAATGAGATATTAGATAACAGTTGTTAACACAACCGTCATTTAATATAATGAATATTAGATGACGATTGTATTCATAACCTTAATTTTATATAACCCAACATTAGATGACGGTTTTACTTAGAATCGTCATTTAATGTTGGATTGTATTACATGACAATATTTGTAAACGACATCTAATAGTTTAACAATCATCATTAAAAGTTATATTAAATGACGATTTTTGCAACCATTATCTATTTTACAAAAACTTTTCTCGTTGTTTACATAAACGACACTTTAACAATCGTCATCTTTAACTTTTTTTAACCATCATTAAAATCATGTTTTGTTCTTGTGATATATATGAAAAACTTCAAATCAAAATTTATTGTATAAAATTTTCAATTTAAATTACACTTTAAAAAAATTAAATGCAATATTTAATTTAGATTAAATTAAAAGTTCATGTATAAAATTGATTAAAAAAAACTACAAAACTTGATTAAACAACTCCAGTAGTACAAAGTTTATTTTGATATATATTTACCTAATTTTTTTCTTTCAATACACACAATCAAATAAATATGCTTATAATTTTTCTTTCCCTATCTTTTCTAATTTTAATTGATAGTGAATCCCTTATGAATCTTCATATAACAGTCTTTAGTACCATCTCCATTATTGTTGCTATCTTTATCATTCAATCTTACTCTGGTTTGAATCCATAATAACCAAAACAAAATCGTGAATACCCTTAAAGTTATAACCTTTAAATTTTTAGAGATATCGACATTATCATTCTATTTATTTTTTTGATTTTTATCAAATTAATTAGATATATTATATTATTACCTTAATACAGTATTCTACTATATATAAAATTTTAGGTCATGATCATAAAATTAAAGAAAAGGTATTTAATTTGATATTTGACATATGATATTTAATATGGTTTATTAATCTATGTGGACACGGCCCTTTCAATTTCTAAGATTACATTTAACTTTATAAAAATTTAGTATTAAAGAAGGCACAGGCTATGAGTTTACTAGTCACAAAAGTAAAGGATCCAATAAAACACCAATGAAACACCAAAATCCAACTATATATGTTGTTATCTCACATTAACCAATTAACATAGGATTATCGGTGATATTTGATAGCTAATGATTTATTCAAAATTATTGATTTATAAATGGTCTTGATAGCATCATCTTGTTTATCTAAATTTTAAAACCATTATCAAGCAGTAATTTTCTTAAATCACTTTAATTATAAAATTATTTGTGAAATGGTAAACTAATCACTCAAAAATGATTGCAGTCTAGGATCACTTTGATGCAATAAATTTGAACATTATTATCAATTACTTTAACTTTTATTCATTTTAATTCCAAACTAGCAAAATCTTATTTCATGTTTCAATTTTTCACTGATATTTTTGTTCGATTAGAATGGAATGTCTATTGCGATTTAGCTTTAGTAAAATTTTAAATAGAATGATAAAATTTGATACCTTCCAAAGCTTTTTAATTTAAAATGAAATAACATTGACCATCGACATCTTTTTATTATGCTATGGTTAATTTAGTGAGATATATAGCCAATTATTATAAATTCTCATAACAAATATATTAATCAGGAATATATGAAGACTTTTAATCACTAAAAGCATGATTATATTAAATCATTAGGATCAGAATATCATGAATCCAAGATCACTCACTGCAATATGATTATTTTTTTACAATAAATACATAGTGGTAATTGTTACAAATTCCATCATATAATACTCTTAAAACTTGTTTGATCATACTTTTAACAATTTTTGTTTAATAATTATTAATAATAAATTTAAGGTTAATATTTTTATAAAATCATCATGGTGTTTGGTTGGTTTATCAAACACATTCTCACGTTTCAAAAGTGAGATGATAAACTCTAAAATAAAAAGATTAATATAATTAATCTTGATATTTAATGTCGTCTAAAATTAATGTTAATATCGAGAATATTTTCATTTATGCATTACCTTAGAAGGAAGAACTAATCATAAATTCGTTGACTTTGAGTTTCAAATTGATATCATACTTGTAATGATTCTTAAATTGAGTGATATTGAGAGAGAGAAAACAACTAATTAATAGTAATTTAACTTAAAAGTTGCAAATAAAATGATGTTTTTAGACAATATATTCACACCACGAACTTTATTAAAAAATAATCTTAACAGGCACCTACAAAAATGAGTAGAAAGTCATGGGTTTATACCTTATTCAAAGTAAAGATGACCACTTTGTATGTAATTTATTGACTTCACATGATAATGCAACTGAGACTCTACACCATACATTTTGAGTTCACAAAGATTTTAAACTTCAACATGAATGTTGAGAGAACAGCTAAAAAGAGAAGTTGCTATTTTTTTCTTCCCTTCCAAGTTTAATCTTTGTTACCATGAGAGAGCACCACAGCAAGTTTTTAGATTAAAGAGAAATGTGTTACATGAGTTATACATATCCAAAATATTTTTATCTATTTTTGTGAAATGAGATAGAAACAAGTAAATTAATAAAAATCACCTTCGTTGCACAAAAGAAAATAAAATCAAAAACAGTAATTTACTCCTTTTTAAAAATACATAAAACTGAAAAAATAAAATAAAAAATACATAAAGGTTTAAGTTGTTTGAATAGTACAGGGACTCTAAGTTTTTGTGGATTTTTCTTAGATTAAGTTGTAAAAGAAATATAATGGTATGTTGATCATCTAGAATAGTAAATGTTTGATTGAAAAATTTTAATTATAATAAATATTTTAAAAATAAAACTTTATTGTCTTAATGAGCTTTTCTTATATTAAATAGTTATAAAAATATAATCAACCCATTCATAATATAATTAAAATTTTTAAACATAAAAGTTATTTAGAAAATAAAAGATAATGTTACAATATTGCTGCTCATTTTATAAAGACATTCTATAAGTTGTGTTTAAAAAAAAAAATAGCATGATTTTATCCAAAATTTATTTGGTTTATTTTAACATGCACACTGTTATTTGTAATTAAAAAAGAGTTGGGTATTTCGTAAAAAAATACTATGATATTTAAGTTAAAAAATGATTAGGTAAACACGTATTAATTTGAAATTTAACTTTTGAAGCGTCAACAACATGTTTTCAATAATGATTTATCAGTTTTATATAAATTTAATATGTTTGCATTATAAAATATATAATGATGATTAATAGATTATATAGTTTTCTAAAATAATCGTCATTAAAAATCAATTAAAATTACATGACACATTATATTTAACAATTTCAAAAAACATATATTATATATATTTTTTCAAACACATAGTATCGATTTATGAATTCCAACTATGAAGAGTGGCTGAAGTCATCAGATTGACAAGAAATCAGTGCCATAAAGTTAGCAAATATCGTTTGTTCTTCAACACCCATGATATATGCTTCTCCTAAGTACCTCATTATGTTGTCAATTGGTAAGGAACTGATGACACACTGTTGCTCGTAAATTTCATATTTTATCTATTCTTCTCCAATCAACATATTCCTTGTATCTGGTTCTTGAGGAATTGAAGAATAGGCCTCGACACAACTCCTTGACTTGTATAGGTTTTGCAGACAATTAAATTTAATTGGCCAACTTAGCATATCCCAGATTTCATATATTATCCGTGCAGCTGAATGTGTAATTAATTAATTTTTTTTATTAAATAGATTGAAGGTATCTGTTTTTTAGTTTGATGTTCATGAACTTCTTTTGCTTCAAGAAAAATAAAAGTGATTGGGTATTTTATTCAGTTTGATTAAGAAAACGTTAGAGGAATTAAGTACCTCAACATGTAGGTGACTGTCTGGAACCCTGTTAAGATAAAACAAAGGAATGAGAACCAACCTAAATTAATTTTCGTCTCCTCAAAAAGCAAAGTCTAAGTCAGTTGAGAAAACATAACTACAGAAACAGATTGATTATTGATTATGAATTGAACCCAGAATATAATTACTTGACATGGAGGATAAATTAACCCCAAATAATTGATTTCAATTTTGAATATGAATTGAACCCAAAAAATTAAAATCAATTTTTACAACGGACGAATTTAAATCAATTTTACAACCTATGATTTCAATTGAACAATCTTTGGCTCTTTTTGTTGTTGGTTTTATAAGTTATAACTCACAAATGTCATCTTAATTGATGACTTTTGGGTTTTCTATCTTTGATTTTTAAATCAATGTTATTTATTTATTTTTTTACTTTGAGTGAAATAAATGATAATTTTATAATTATCAACTAAAATTTATTTTAATTATCATTTTATTTAAATTTTTACGTTACATCACGTCTTTTCACTATATATATATTAGAAAATAAAACTTCGAGTTTCTGTAAACCCTAATCACGATGTTTTAAAGTCTTTTTTTTCTTTTATACATACAAATTTTACGATCAAGATATTATGTTAATTTAAATTGAGTTTAGTTTTTAATAAAATTATGATACGTAATAATTTAATAAAATTAATAATTTGAATTAATTTATGTATTTATTTATTATATTAATATTATGAATTATTATATTACTATTATAATTATTTATTATAAAATTTAGATTAACACAAAATTTTCATCTCAAACGTTAATGCTGTGAATATTGACACTAAGGTTATATATAACGTTCACATTAGCCTACTTTATGAAAACATTGTGGCCGGTAGCCGCAAAATAAAATTATAAAAATAAAAAATAGATAGTGGGTTTGGTGTAAGTGGAAGAATGAAGCTTTTCCCCGTTACGCAGATGTATCCATCCCCTTCTGGATTTCCTCTGAATTCACAAATTCTACTAAATTCTAAGAATAGTGGATCAACAGGCAAGAGCCAAATGACAGTCTAGATATGATCATCTTCTCCAATAGCCCAAAATGCTCCATCCAGGCCACCTAGTGGGTAACTGCCAATAGAATGACTGGAAATTGGGTAAGTGTGCATTGGTGTGCCTGGCTCTTTTCACTGAAATTACAGAACCACCTACCTTGCATTGATGTCACCTTCGGCCTGCTATGAGGTCACATTAACCAATTCCTCAATCCCCGATTGTTTATTATTTACTGATTAATACTAATATGTCTGCCTTTCTCATTAATCCCAATCAGAATTTAACTTCCACATGCAAGACAATTCGGCAATCAGTATGATCCTATGTGAGCCCAAGGCTGGTCCTCCAGCACTACCAACCAGAAACATGGCAATGAAGAAAGAGCACTCTTACCTCTTGAAAGTAAAGAGTGGAAAAAGAAGGCCAAAATCCCACTGATTCATAAAGAAAATCAAATCTTTAATTGTCATGATCCTGCTCCACTAAAAGAAATTCAATTTGCTCAGATATAATCTCACTTTTTCCTCTTAAAAAATGATCTTACAATGATTATATATATATATATATTTATTTATTTATTTATTTAAAAAATACTAATCTTACAGTCTTTTATATGTAAAATGAGGAGAACCAAATAAAATGAAGTGATTGAAGGGAATCTCCTTTGTTTTAAAACAAAATAAACTAGCAATTAAGAATAATTATAATACCAAATAAATAGAGTCTTTAAGATAAGAATATAAGATTAAAATGGAAAAAAAAGAACATTCACAATCTTATCTCAATAGTCAGTTTCCAAATATTAAATGGAAAATTCAAACCAGTAGCTTACATGCCTTAATTTAATTTCTCTATAAATTCATCATATGACCTTGTAAGAAACCCACCAAATTGAAAATGAAAGCCATAATATGGGCATTGCTATTTCTCTCTGCAACTCTTTTGGATTCGGCTACATGGGCAATTGCTGCCTCATCTGAAAAGAACTTTCTCCAGTGCCTTGAGAAGCAAGCTCAACCTTCTAAACCGATCTCTCATGCCATCTACACCCCAAACAATTCTTCTTTTTTACCTGTTTTGCGTTCATATGCGAGAAACCTGAGATGCATGACACCCACAACACCAAAACCACTTGCAATCGTCGCTGCTGAGCACGAAACCCATGTGCAGGCTACAGTCATTTGTTCTAAAAGTGTTGGCCTGGAAATGAGAATTCGAAGCGGCGGTCACGATTACGATGGCCTTTCTTATGTCTCAAATTCACCGTTTATCATCCTGGATATGTTTAATCTTCGATCCATCGATATCAATATGACAGACAAGACTGCGTGGGTTCAGGCCGGGGCGACTGTTGGTGAAGTTTATTACAGAATTGCTGAGAAAAGCAGCGTCTATGGCTTCCCAGCAGGTGTGTGCCCTTCTCTTGGGACTGGTGGGCACTTTTCTGGAGGTGGGTATGGGAACATGATGAGAAAATATGGCCTCTCAGTGGACAACATTGTTGATGCACTAGTTGTTGATGTTAAAGGCCACATTCTCGACAGGAAAGCTATGGGGGAAGATCTCTTCTGGGCCATTAGAGGAGGCGGGGCTGCAAGCTTTTGTGTGGTACTTTCATGGAAAATCAAGTTGGTTCCAGTCCCTGAAAAGGTAACTGTTTTCAAGGTAGAGAAGACATTGGAGCAAGGTGCCGGTGATATTGTCGTCAAGTGGCAAGAGGTCGCAGACAAGCTGGACGAGGACCTGTTTATCAGATTGATGCTCAGTCCAGCGAACGGTAGCCGAGAGGGCGAGAAGACTGTAAAAGCATCTTTTGTCGGCATGTTTCTCGGCCAACCTGACAGGCTTCTCCAACTGATGAATCTGAATCTGTCTGCATTAGGATTAGAGCCAAAGGACTGCATTGAAATGAAATGGATTGAATCAGTCCTATTCTGGTTTGACTACCCTAAAGGGACACCAACAGATGCGTTACTGAACAGGATCCCAGGCTCACAGATCTTCTTGAAACGCAAGTCTGATTATGTCCAAGAACCAATACCCAGAGCAGGATTGGAAGCCATATACAAAGCCATGATCGAATCGGAGAATGTGGCCATGCTATGGAATCCTTACGGTGGCAAAATGAGTAAGATTTCGGAGACCGAAACTCCATTTCCTCACCGAGCAGGGAATCTCTTCAAGATTCAGTATTCTGTGAACTGGCAAGAAGAAGGAAATGAAATCACGAACAAGTATCTGAAACTGACACAGAAGCTTTATGATTCAATGACTCCTTATGTATCCAAGAACCCCAGAGAGGCATTCCTAAACTACCGTGATATTGATATTGGGATCAGCTCGAATGGTGCATATAAAGAAGCAGAGGTTTATGGGATTAAGTACTTCAAGAACAATTTTGACAGACTAGTGAAGGTGAAGACCAAAGTTGATCCAGAAAATTTCTTCAGATATGAGCAAAGTATTCCAACGGCACCATCTTAGAGGAAGATGAATGGAGAGCAAAAGGAATTGGTCATGAATCTCCTTTTATGCCTCTGGGCAGCTAGCTGCTATACATGTTGAGGATATGGAAAATGAATGGTATAATAAAAATATTAATGCACAAAAAATAGTTTCCGCTTTAATTTTCTGAGATCTGAAAACAATGATATAAAATGTTATTCCATATTTAATTATCACGTATGCACTTCAATGTTTCATCTACACATTAATTTATATACTGTACTTTTTATGTGTTATAATATGCATATGATATGAGATTTTAATTCTCCCACAAGTTTTTAGAAATTATCTATAATGATTTTAAAATATCTTGCTAAGGTTCATTACTTCAAATTTTCAGTTTTTCTAGGATATTAATTTTTAGTAAGTTACGAAAACTGAAAATCGTGGTTAAAGAAAAATCTTAGTAAATGAAACCTTCATTACTAAGATGATACCAAAGCCCAGATGTGAAAGTGAGGTTAAAAAGTTTTTAATCAGATTATAAATAATCATTTGTTTTATTTTTAGTTAATATTTATTTTGCAAATTATATTTTGTATCAATGAAATAATAAAAATATTTTAATTGAAAATTAGAGTGTAAATTGAGACTAATCTTGGGTTTGTTAAAAGGCACTTCAAGGAAATCCATATTTTGACATTGTTAAGTAGTTTCTTCTTTGTTTGTTAAGGATGTTGAGCTTTATATGTTAAACCGAGCTCATGAATGATGGTGGTCATTTTCCCAAGAAAGTTACAAGAATCTTCCTGTAATTTTCCGTTGTACAGTCTGTCTTCTGGTTTCCTTCATTGAAAAGCAATTAAGTAATTTATAGAGACAGGTCTTCAACCCGATGAGCACCAGACACCGTATGCCCTCCTGCGATGATTCTGATGTTCAGAATTCTGGCTGTACTCCCCATCTTCTTTCTCCATTCTTCCATGGCGTCCTCAGATCCAGGACGAGAAAGCTTTCTACAGTGCCTTTCCAGTCATTCTACACCAGACCCACCAATCTCTTCCGTCACCCACTTTCCTGACGATCCTTCGTACGCTTCAGTCTTACAATCTTACATTAGAAATCTCAGATTCGCATCCCCAACCACACCAAAGCCTTTGTTCATTGCGGCCCCTATACACGTCTCTCATGTCCAAGCATCAATCATATGCTCCAAGATTCATGGGTTGGAGATGAGGATTCGGAGCGGAGGGCATGATTACGACGGCCTTTCGTATGTATCGAGCGCTCCGTTCATCATTCTTGATATGTTCAATCTTCGATCTATAAGCATCGATGTAGACGATGAAAGCGCGTGGGTTGAATCAGGTGCTACATTGGGCGAACTGTACTACAGGATTGCTGAGAAAAGCAAGATCCATGGGTTCCCAGCTGGGGTGTGTCCTACAGTCGGAGTTGGAGGCCATTTTAGTGGAGGTGGGTACGGTAATATGATGAGGAAGTACGGACTGTCGACTGATCATGTTGTGGATGCAACAATTGTTGATGCAAATGGTAGACTTTTAGATAGAGAATCAATGGGAGAAGATCTGTTCTGGGCTATCAGAGGTGGCGGAGGAGCTAGTTTTGGGGTCATTGTTTCCTGGAAAATTAAGCTGGTTCCTGTCCCTCAAATTGTTACAGTGTTCAAAATTGAGAAAACATTGGAGCAAGGGGTAACAGATATTGTTCATCAGTGGCAATATATTGCTGAGAAAATTCATGAAAATCTGTTCATTAGAGTGGTTTTGATACCGGTGATCAGAAAGGATCATGGAACTATCAAAGCTAAATTCAATGGATTATTTCTTGGAAATGCTGAAGAACTTGTTGCTTTGATGGATCTGAAGTTCCCTGAATTGGGGTTGACCCAAGAGGACTGCATTGAAATGAACTGGATAGAATCAGTCTTATTCTGGTCTAATTATCCTAAAGGAACATCTGCAGATGTTCTTCTCGAGAGAGAGCCTAAATCAGAAAAGTTCTTGAAGAAGAAATCCGACTACGTGCAACAACCAATCTCGAAGAAAGATCTCCAAGGGTTATGGAAGAAAATGATTAAGTTGAGGAAACCCATCTTGACATTCAATCCTTATGGTGGAAAAATGGGGGAGATTCCAGAATCTGAGACCCCATTTCCACATAGAGCAGGGAACATTTACAAGATCCAATACTCAGTGAACTGGAAAGAGGAAGGTGCTGAAGCTGAGAATCACAGCCTGAATCTGATCAGAGGCCTTTATGATTACATGACACCTTATGTATCAAATTCACCTAGATGTGCATATCTAAACTACAGAGATGTTGATTTGGGTACCAATGAAATCGGTAACATAAGCTACTCGCAAGCTAGGATTTGGGGCACCAAGTACTTCAAGGACAACTTTGATCGGTTGGTGCAGATAAAGGCCATGGTAGATCCAGGTAACTTTTTCAGATATGAACAGAGCATCCCTCCTCTTGAATCTTGGAGAAGTATAATGGTAGAGTAGAGGCTGCTTCAAATATTTCATAGTGAACCAGAAACCTAGATTGTTAACTTATGCAGAGAGAAAAAGCTGTTCCTCTGGGTAAGGCTGTTTCTCTCCCAGTTCTGCAAAAGCAGTTGTAAGTCCTTGTTTAGGCAGCATAAACATGGATACTGTCAACAGGATGATTGCAATTGTCATAATTACAAGGTAATCAGGTATTATTTTTCATGGACTGCATTTCTCCTCTAATTTTCAAGAAGATTACTATGATTTGATTTCCTTTTGTTCTTCAACCATAACTTCTTGCAGATTAAAGATTGGTGGAGTAGTAGTAGATTGGCCAGCATACACAAGGAGAGGAGGAACTTAATGTAAGATCAAAGCAATTATATGCTTATGATAATTGGTTTTCTTCATGTCAGTAGCTGAGACTACACAACCTTCATATGTTCAACAAGATACTCTTCAACTATGTCTTCCCAAATTATTTTAAAATAAATTTATTATCAGACAACTGGGTTTTAATCAATATGTTGGGAGCAATTGATGGGTGGATTGATTTCCATGTTGTTCTTAAATTTAGATCTATAGCACATAAATTTTGAAATATAAGAAATTCACTTTATTTGTTTCTTTTTTCCTTTCCTAGCTAGGAAAAAGCCGGTTATTGTCTCTCTCTCTCTCTCTTTCTTTCTCCATCTCTATTGATATTTGGTCTTAATTTGTGTCATTACTTTGGAAATAGGACATGCCCAAAAACATAAAACCAAAAGAGGTTTTTGTCCAAGGTGAAATTGGTATTGGAATCTGGCCTACTAATACTAGCCCAGGCCCCAGCCCCAGCCCCAGCCCCAGCCCCAGCCCCAGCCCCAGCCCCAGCCCCAGCTCTGTTCACTAAACCCTTGCAGAAAGAGGCTTCATAAGGAATAACATTTGAGCTAAACAATTATTATTGGCCCAATAAACTACTGTTATAAGGACACCTTAGAGTAAAAGGATCCAAACAAAATGCTATGAAAAAAAGATGATTATGGATCGATTACATGAAAAATATACAAGAAAAATCATCACTAAAAATAAAGAAAAAATTCTAATTTTGAATACAAGTTTAAAAGATCAACTGCAAAATATTATTGAACATAATTTTGGCAAAATACTGAGAATGATTTAAAAAAAAAAAACTGTCTCTATTTGTGAAATTTTTGCCATTAACTTATCGCTCATTAATAGCGAAATCAAATAAAAATGCCGCATTCATATTAATAGCTCTCATTGTGCTGTGAATGGTTTCTTTTGTATCCTTGCCTAAGTACAAGCTCATGCAAGGAAAACTTAAACTTAGATGAAAACGAAAATGCAAACACAAAGAAAAAATAAAAGGGTGGAGAAAGCATAAAAAAATTATAATTATTCATTAATTTCAATTTTATATTTTCCACTTTTAAACTTAGATCAAAAAGTCATAAGTAAAATTCTTTTTGTTAAATTGAGTGTGTGCTATATCTTTAATAAAAAAACTAAAAAATATTTTTATAATTTATTATACTAATATAAAAATAAATAAATAATTATAATCATTAAATTTATTAAATAATTATATGTTAATTTAAAAATTTTTAATATAATTTAAAAATAAAAAAATTAATTAAAAAATAATGAAATAAAAAAGTATAAGTCAGCTCACTAAACTTGATCACTTTGATGGAAACTGTCTTTCTTCCCTCTACACTTTATTATATTTAAGAGGGTACTAGAGTTATTGTTGTATATCACACATGTATAAATTATTGGTAAAAAAGAAAACATTCATTTACACATTTTTAGCCTTGGGAGAGGAGGCCATGCATCAAAACCTTTGTATGCTTACACCCTAAGATGATAGATAGCTTTCTTCCAATGCCTTGCAAATTTGAAGCTTTTATCAATTCTTCTGTGTCTACATCCCTAAGAACATCTCCAACAACACATTATAACACCTAAATGGAGTGGAAATAAATGAATAAATAAATCAATAAAATAAAATATTATTTATCTAAAAATTATAAAAATAATATTGTGAACTGCATAGCATTATATTTAGTGATACTATTCACAACATCAAATTTCTTTTGTCTTTTATTTTTATTATAATTAAATAATTAAATATACAAATTATATTTTTATAAAAAACTATATTATTAAACATATCTTTCAATATTAATATTTAATATATAATTTAATTTGTTTGTAAATATTATTTAATTTATAAATATTATTTAATGATAATTATTATAAAATATTACTAAAAATAATTACATGAATTTAATATAATGAGTTGAAAATGAAAAGAATTTTGATGTTAGAATTTTTTTAAAAAAATTATTTTTTGACACCAAAAATAATATATTTTTTTTATTTTACAGTTGGAGATGTTCTAAACTCTTTATCTCATAAAAAGTTTTATCAATAGATAATCAACAATGGTGGCTTTTAAGCTTTTATGTTATTTATTAAAGCAAACAAAATCTAACTTCACACAGCTTTGTTTATGGTATACATGACATGAAGTAGTAATAACCACTAATTCGATTATAAAATTACTTCTTAAACCAATAAAATTAGTATATATATATATATATATATATATGTTTTGTTAAACCAATCAAGAACATACATATCATTAGAGCGAATTCGAACCAATCAAAATTCATCATATTAGATTTGTTTGTTAGCTCAATTCAGGAATTATGAAGCAGTAGTGTCAAGTTAGTCATCTATAGCTTAACCTGAGAAATTCAAGATAATGATATTGAATTAATTCAAATTTTTCAACATATCATGCGATATTTAACACCTAATCTCTTTTTATCCTCACTATCATAACTATCATCTGTAATTTTAGTTAGAATCTCCCAAAGGATACTTCTAAATCAAGGATTTTCCTTAATTAAGACCTAGAAATCCTCCCTAAAAACTTATAATAAGCACATGTATCACATCTGCTCTATTTTATTGTCCATTTGGAGATTGAATTTCAGGATTTTTACTTTTCCATAACATTTTAGGCTTTGAGATATTCATATCAGCCAAGTGCAAGAAACTCATCCATGGCTTTTTTAGTGCTGGGAATCTCTTATGGCTTTTCGTCTTTAAGACTATATCATATTGGATAAAAGGCCAATGACTTATCCACGACACCTCTACCTTAGGATATTGATCAAGCAAAGAGAATTTTCATCTACAATTTTTAACTTGTGAGCCCTTTTATGCTAGTTAATACTTTAAGCACTAAAACTTTGTTTATGGCTTTTTAGCCTTAAGACTTGTGTACAAGCCAAATATTAAGGATTAGTCCATAGTTTTTCAATTTTAAAACTCTCTCAAGCTAGTTTACAAGGAAATGATCCACAACTTTTCAATCTGAAGACTTCCTCATGTTGATTGAGCATCAAAGACCCATCCATAAGTTTTCAATTATAAGTTTTTATTCTAGACCTTGAGGACTCGCTCGTGACATTTCAATATTTGGATTTTTTTAATGTTGATAGACTACATCGGTTATTCATCTACAACTTTTTAACCTTAGGATTCTTTCATACCAATTAAATATTAAAGATATGTGCATAACTTTTCAGCTTAAGACTCATATCAACCAAATGTTGATGACATATTTTTAGCTTTTCGACCTCAAAACTTTCTTATACTAGTCGAGTGTTATAATCTCTTTTATGACTTTTTAGTTTTAAGATTCTTATATTGGTCAAACTCATCCATGCCTTTTCAATCTTAGGATTTTCTCTTTTCGATTAATTGTTGAGGAATAATACATGATTTTTCAACCTTAAAACTCCCACACCAACCTTTGTCAAGGATTCATCCATAAATTTCTATCTTCAAGACACTCTTATACCAATTAAGTGTTGAAGGCTGGTTCATATCTCTTCAATCTTAAAACTCTTATGTTGACAATGGCTGCGGAGTCAATCTCGAAAATCTCATGTTGATTAAGTTTTGAGCATTGATTGGCTATGAGGATGAATGGCCTTTTAAACATTATCCAGACGTGAAACAATGAGAAGCAATGAACCTCAAATTAACACCACTTCATAATAAATACAACTCCCATAAAGAAGGATGAAACCCTTTGCACATAAGAGACATGCAAATAAAGATGAGAAGATTGTCGATAACACTTACATGCTTTCTTCCTTCCTGTCGCTAACAACTTACACACTTTCCTAACCCTTCTCTCTTCATAATCATCCTCTCATATCCTTACCCATTTAAACATCATAAATATAACAACAATGGTCACTTTTCCCCTGCCATTCAATCAACCTAACCTCTACCAACTTATCCTTCCCCACACATTGAAAGCATAAGCAAGGAAGCCTATGCCTCCGACCTCACCAATACCACTAACTTTATTTTAGCTTTGCACCAATAAATCAATACATTGAAAAAGTTGGTCTATCTCACAACACGTTATATCTAGACAAGTACACAAAAACTAAAGCACGTAACAACAAGTTTGAGTCATTAGTTCTCACTTTAGCAAAGTAGCAAATATTTATTGGCATGTTAGGATTTTTTTGATGAGCTTAGAGTCTAAAGTGAAGACTTGTGTGGAAGGATTATAAGACATAATTAGTGGTTGGAGCTGGTAGCCCAAGGTATCCACGATAAAAAATAAAAAATAAAAAATTAGAGCATATGAGGTAAGCGTTGAACCACCATACACCCCAAAAATCTTGCATGGAGCATTGCAAGTGAATTTTAAAATTCCTCAACTAGAGCCATTTAATGGTGGAGAGGATACCTAGACTATCTTAACTGGTTTCGAATACTAATGATGATACAAGGCATTTTTGACCTGATACTCTACCGCATCATTCCTACAATATAATAAACTCTTTTTTTTTTATCACAATTGGTTCATTCAAGTAGTTTACAATATATTCATTAGTCATGTCATCACTGGCATTAAATGAAGAAAGAATGAAGATCACTTAATATCCAAAAGCAACAGATAGGAGAATTTTTGCATGATTATGTTTAGTATTTTAATGTCGAAATTTTTCAGTTGTTGCATAAACATGGGAATGACTAAGAAAGAATCATGAAACCTCTCTAAATCATAGGCTCAATTTAAAAAATGCATCAAAGTAGAAGGCTTCAAGAGTTGAAAAAAAAAGAAGAATCGGACCAATAGAACTAATCTTTTTCCCACAAAAGTGTTCTTGATCTAAGGATTGCGAAAGAGGGAATAAGAGATGATCTTTGACAATATAAACAAGTCTTACATATGATTGTGGTTAGTGAAAAATACACATTGCTTCATTATATTATAACTTTGATTGTATTACGTATAGTGGCAATTAATAAGATGCATGTTAATTTATTTGGTTATGTCAATCAAACATATTAAGCCAAGATTGCAATAGTGGGCAAGCCTCCTAACAAAACGGGCACTTGCAAAATAAACGAAAAGTTATCTCCTAAACAAAGAGAGCATAAATGAAAAATAGTCACGTGAACAAAAAGAGTCTTGTGAATATTAAAGTAATATTTTCTAAAAAGAGAGATACCCTAAAAAGAAAAAGTAATAAAGTCCAGTAAACACGGCCTTACATGACTAGAAATAATATAGTAATGATGTCTATAATTGTCCATCACGACATGTGAAGACCAATCACACATTTAATAAGCGAGAAAGACTTATGATGAAATATAAGGACAAAATATCTTTAAACATTATCTTAATATAAAGTAACGCCAACTAATCAACTCCGAATAGATATTATTTCATAACTAATACAACTCCCACAAAAAGGAACGTAATTATTTATGCATATAAATGGGGGACATGCAAAGAAAGAGTAGAAGATTACTAATAACACTAATCTGATCTTTTCTTTTCAAAGTGGCTATCTCCTTGCATAGTCACTGAACCTTTTTCTCTCTTTACTCATCCATGCACACCTTTATGTATTTAAACATCATAAACTAATTACTACATTTTGGTCTAAAACTTTTATAGAGATCAAATACAAAAACTAATTAATTCACTTTTAACTAAACACATACAAGATTTAATATTAAAAATTTAGATTTACCATTCTTGGCACTTGAAGGGAGATAAATATTAGATACGAAATTTTTAGTATTATAATAGAATGATAAACTTTTTTCACCCAAATCAAACCAACTTGCCCTTAAGACAAACAAAAGATCCATAAATTCATAAGGAGTAACATTGGACCAAGCAACCATTAAAGATCTAATAAACAATTACTTCATGGATGAATGCTCTAAACCAAATTTGAAGATTGAGTTCCTCTTTATAAGAATATGGGAAAGGATGCAACCATCAATAAGCATAGTAAAACACAACATTAAAAAAAAATTATGAGTTGTGATTTAGTAATTATCTTTACTAGCCAATCACAATTCGACATGTAAGAGAAATGATCAAACTAAGCCTACTTGGTGCTTAAAATGATGTGGATAATGTTAGAGCATCACACTTGGTTCCAAACTCAACGTAGACTTGCAAGCAAACTTGATGGCATCTTTGCCTAAACTTGTCTTAGCACACTTAGATGCTATTTCAACCTAGAGTTGATATCTTATGATCTTATATTAGTTTTGATGTAACACAATCCCCATTAGTGGTTACCAAAAATATCAGATCTCCCCCATAAAAATCACAAAATCAAAAAAATCAATTAGTCCATGACTACACAATCAAAAAGCTCCCGCATCTAACTAAGACACATTTACAATGGCGCTTATAAAAAAATCATAAGTATTTGATCTAAAATCTTATCTTATTACTCAAGAATTACACTGTTAAATTAATAGTCGAGTTATTGCTTATTTTTTTACAAGTTCTCGAAGCTATCCACCTCACTGCTAACCAAACTCAAACTAGTGATCTCTTGAACAATATCGATAGAAAGATTGAAAAGACATAAAATTCATCATACAAACTAAAGAAAAAAATTAACTGAATTTGATCTTAATAAATTATCACTCTCATTAAATACCTATAATAAAAATAAAATTCATAAAAATAAAAATAAAAAAATATGTGTGACAGCATTGCATGGTTACGTCCCTCTACAATACGCGAAGAAAAAAGAAAAAGCCTTAGTCGGCCAACCCTATAATAGTATTAAAATCTGGCCTACATTAAAATGAAGAAGATACAAGCAAGATCAAATTTATGACAAAAGTATCTAATGAATGGAAAATTTGGAGATTTCTCAAAGGAAAGTCAAAACCACTGCTAATTGTGGTACCAAATTATGTTTTTATTTATCTAAATCTTCATAATTTAGAACCTTAATTTAAAAAAAAGAACAGTGATTATTATTAATATTTACCTAATTAATATAATTACGAACAAAATTTAACATCCAAATGTCACCTATAAAAATTATCTGAATTGTCTTTTTACATATGAATACATATTTTAATAAAACTGCATCACTAATTCAAGGAGTGGACTTGGTCAACCCTAATGACACAAATTGCAGCCATAAGTTTCAAATGATTTGCGGGCTGATCAGACCAACCCACCAAAATATCTGGGATGATTGATGTAAACGCACCAAGATTCTCCCGTGACTCTTCCATACATGCACATGTACCAAATTTCATTGACCAATACAACTATGTCCCTAATCTATTTACTTTATTGCAAAATAATTAAAATTTAACAAGCATATCAGAGTCACTATCGATATTAAACATTATAATATATCCATTACGGAGGCATTTTCATAATATATACTAATGTTTGATGGGTATTATAATACTTTTCATCTTCACCTCATTATTAACTAAGAGATGCCTCGTACAACTATAAAAATAACAAATTTTTGTCACGTTGCGTATTCTATGTGCGGGTTTGGTGGGTCGTTAATTCATAAGTCTCATCTCAAATATTCTTCTTTTTTTTTTTTCTTCTGTGTGTTGGTTGGAAAGTTCAAACTAACATATTTCTACAGTAAACACCATTTTTTTCCGTGATTTTAGGGCCGATGTTTTAAGTCTTTACTATGTTTAAAATTATAAGAAATTGTAAAATTTTTAGCTGGGGCTTTGTGCTTTTATTCTTTTTAAATTTTTAGGGAATTTCATGCTCTATGTGCTGTGATGTTTCCTTTTATAATTTTTTCCTCTTTCAAAGATGGCATACATCAAGTAAATCTAATTTATAAACATAAAATAGGGTAAGATATCGAAGATTCTTTGGCTGTATATATGAAAATAAATTAGAATTTTTGGTTTAATTTTGAGATCATATATTAAAAAATATATTATATGCATATTTTCCTAAAGTCATAAGAATTGGTTAGAGCAAAAAGATCCTGTTGTCGGGCACACTTTAATCGGCAAAAGCGTGTGCCCAAGGTATAGAAAGGTAGCTGGTACTCCATGTGACATGGTTCATGCTGTAAAACAACGTGGACATACAATGCTGTTGAATAAACCACCCAGAGCTCGCCACGTTTCCTATGTCGGTCTTGATGATCACATGTGATACTTATCCAACCGGGGTTTCCAAATTATCCATTTCCTTTTCAGGCCTGCAAAGATTTTTCCTTTTCCATTGATTTTCCTTTTGAATTTTCTCATCTAAATTACCGGCGGTGATTCAAGGAAAGGTATCGAATCCGGCCCCAGGATCTGAAAGCATTTTAATATCTTGTCAAACTTGACAACTATTCGCAGAGCTTGAAGGATGTATATATATAGTACCCTTTGTATAGGACCACAGCAGCCAAAGCAATGGCGAAAACTAGCCCTTTACCTTCTCTTTTGCTCTCTCTGATTTTTCTCTCCGTCGTTTGCTCTTCCTTTGCTGCGTCGGATTCAGTCTACGATGTCTTCCTGCAATGTCTGAGAAAGCAAACCAACCCACAAGATGATGTGTCGAACACTGTCTTTAATCAATCCAACTCTTCATACACACCAATTCTTCGGGCCTACATCCGTAATGCTCGTTTCAACACCTCGTCGACCCCAAAACCAGTCATCATCGTCACTCCGACGCAGGAATCTCATGTCCAAGCTGCCGTAATATGCTCCAAGCTAGTGGGCTATCAGATTAAAATCCGAAGCGGCGGCCACGACTATGACGCCATTTCTTATGTATCCGACGCCCCGTTTTTCATGCTTGATATGTTCAACTTCCGGAATATATACGTGGATGTTGCTGACGAGTCGGCGTGGGTCGGGGCCGGCGCGACCCTTGGGGAAGTTTACTACCGGATCTGGGAGAAGAGTAAAGTGCACGGGTTCCCGGCTGGGGTTTGCCCCACCGTCGGCGTAGGTGGGCACTTGAGCGGTGCCGGTTACGGAAACATGTTGCGCAAGTTTGGTTTGTCTGTAGACAATGTTGTGGATGCTAAAATAGTTGATGTGAATGGTGTGGTTCGTGATAGGAAATCCATGGGGGAGGATCTCTTCTGGGCTATCAGAGGAGGGGGAGGAGCGAGTTTCGGTGTCATCTTAGGGTATAAGATCAAGCTCGTTCGTGTCCCTGAAACAGTTACAGTCTTCAGAGCCGAAAAACTTATGGAAGAGAACGCCCTTGATGTTACTTACCGGTGGCAATTTGTTGCTCCTCAAACTGACCCTAATTTGTTCATGAGGTTGCTTTTGCAGCCAGTGACCAGGAACAAGAAGAGGACGATGAGAACTACGATTATAGCACTGTACCTGGGAAAGGCAGACGATCTTGTCTCTCTCCTGGGAAAAGAACTCCCTGAACTGGGACTAAAGAAGGAGAACTGCACTGAAATGACCTGGATTCAGTCGGTGCTTTGGTGGGCAAATTATGACAATGCTACAGCCATTTCACCTGATGTGCTGCTCGACAGAAATCTCGACTCGGCAAATTTCTTGAAGAGGAAATCGGATTATGTGGAGAAGGAGATTAAAAGAGAGGATTTGGACCTGTTGTTCAGGAAGATGATCACAATTGGCAAGACAGGATTGGTTTTCAATCCATATGGTGGAAGAATGAAGGAAATCTCCCCTTCTGATACCCCATTTCCTCATCGCAACAAATTGTTCAAAATCCAGTACTCGGTGAATTGGGATGACCCTGGAGCTGAATTAGAGAAGGATTTCCTGAATCAGATAAGGACCCTTTATGGGTTTATGACTCCTTATGTGTCCCAGAATCCCAGGAGCAGCTACTTGAATTACAGAGACCTTGATATTGGCATCAATAACCACAACAGGAATAGCTATCAGGAGGGTGAGGTTTATGGTAGGAAGTACTTTGGTGACAATTTTGATCGGCTGGTGAAAATAAAGACTGCAGTTGATCCACAGAATTTCTTCTGGAATGAGCAGAGTGTCCCTACTCTACCAAGTAAGGCATAGACAAATTGGTTATGATTATATGATAAGAAATACAAGTTTCCAGAATTTCTTCTGGAATGAGCAGCGTATCTCAACTCTACCAAATAAGACGTAGACAAATTGATTATGATATTAGAATAAGATATACAAGTCCATAAATTGATTATGATAATAAAGACTGCAGTTGATTGCTTCGACTTAGGAGAAATAGCGCATTCATAAATTTGTCATTCAATCTAACCTAAATGAAAATGTTGAATGTTTCAGAGGTCTGATCTTAAGACAGACAATGTTTCTTCTCTGATTAGTTCTTTATGTTTCTGTCCATATATTAACGCCCTGTGTGTAGTAAGTTGATCCAACTCAAACACAAAGTCCAGTCTACGGTTGCCAAAGTCAAAGCACCAAGCCTAACAATTTGATATCTAGTGGCTGATAGAAAAGTAATTGCATGGACCACTCAAGGGTGTTGACTTGTCCATACCCAGGATTAGATTTTGGGCTGCATATGTTTTCTTGTTTGTTGCTTGTCTTGTGACACGTTGCTGAGACCGGGAGGATGATGAACTCTTTTACCGAACTGAATTGACTTCTGAATTTTAGTATAGTTTTAACTATAGACCCGATCGAGGCTACTCTTCATCAGTTATCAGACAATCTTGTCTTTCCAACTTGGAACTCTCTTCACCAGCAAAATTGAAAATGGGAACTCTGGTTTAGCAGCTTCCTTATGAGGAGGCATTTGTTTAGATCAGTGTATATTTCTGGATTTGTTCTATCAAATGTCCTAAGCATCGAAGGGCTAACTTTGGTTGTTGGCTGCAGCTGCGGCACAATCACAAGTCCCGTCCGGGGTGGCTGGACTGCCCAGCAGAGCTTGCAGGACGTTAACAGGATTGGTAGCATACTTGCTTCTTCTCAAAGAAGTGGAGATTATTATTAGCAAGTCATGAGAATTCAGGGTATCTTTTACTACTCTGGAAGCCCTGGACAACAAAAACCCTATATCTTTTACAATTCTATAATGCTTCTGAATATGAAATTAGGCCTGCTTCTTTTTATTAGAATGGAGGAGGACACAGTAGAATTTAATAGAATTATGTACATAATACTGGGAGGAGTTTGTCGGGAACTAAAGGGCGAAATATTCAGGAAATAGTGGAAGCAGAATCTTCTTTAAGCCACTGCTAAAGGCATCTCAGCACAATAGTACAAACTTTATAGATCTGTTTTGTAATTATTGAATTGGAATGTTGACTGTGAAAACAGAGTTATGTTTGCCAGTAACTACAAGATAGGGTGTTGTCTAAATGGGGAAATGATTAAAAAAAATCTTAAAAGAAATAATTATGTTTCATTGTTGTCATGCACGATGGAAGATGCTCATAGCAGGAGAATCTTAAAATCCACATTACTATGCAAAAAAAGAAAAATAAAATCAAAATTATGACATGAGATCAAATTAAAACTTAATCTATATTTAATGTATATAAATTTTCATACAAATTATTAAAATTCTTATACAATCAATTTGACAAGATTACATAAATAGATAAGATAATTAAATTTTAACATTTAAAAGGAATGAATAATTGAAGGAAAAATTTTATGTACAAATCTACTTTGAAATCAATTTGTCAAAATTTTATGAAAAATTCATTTGAATAAAAATTATAATTTTAAATATCAGAAAATTTGTAGACTTTGAAAAGAACAAAGAAATTGAAAAAATAAATAAAAAGATTAAAACTTTTTATTATAACTTAAAATAAATAAAAAATAATTAAAATTTGTTAAAATAATATTTATCAACTTAAAGAGCTTATTAAATTTTTTAAAAAAAAATTCAAGAGTGTCCATCCCTCACTTTTAAGCCGGCCCTTACTATCCTTTAAGCAACGCTCAAACTTAACAATGGGTGAGCACTTAGTCAATACATTTGCTAGCTCAACTTTAGCATTGTCATTTTTCAATATTTTACGTATAAAATCAAACTTCACCTCTATATGGTTAGTTCTGGCATAAACAAGACTCTTCATCAACAGGTGCCACTTTGACTGTCATGAAAGATGGTTAAATCATTTGAAGCAATGCTTACCCTTCAGCAGTAATGTTTCTTTGAATCCCTTTGCTGCAAAAATATACCCCGCTAAGCCGCCATCTTTTGTAGACATGAACTCTAGCTTTGTACTCCCTCGTGCACTCTAAAGATGCAATTAGAAGTTGACTTCCTATTGTCAACACCCCAACCACATAACTTGCAACTCCAATTTTTGCATATGTTCTTTTTCGTAGATTAAGAAAAGACTAAAAAAAATTTTAAGTATTTTAGTAGCCATTTAAGAGCATGTGAATGTAGCTTAGTAGCATTAAGTATGTGTGAATAATAATTTACATAAAAAGAAAATTTTATAATTTTTATTTACACATTGTTAATATTAAAATTTAGTATACGAAAAGGATTTTTCTGTATGTATAATGAGCTCCAAACTTTGTTATATAAAAAGGGACTATAAGGGCAATTAAAGAGAAAATGAAGTGCCTTTCTTGTAATTTATTTCTATAGTCAAAAGTTTCTCCCAGTGATTGCAAAATGAATGTAACTCTTGATTAATAGTGAACTATTATAAATCGTATGTCTTTTGTAATTATTTAATTTTTTTCTTATATTAGTTATTATTGCTTTCAGATTTTAAAAATTTGGTATTTAACCTTTCAACTAGGAACTTGATGTTTAAATCTCCAACAACTGGTATTAGAGCTCTGAGTTTTTAGATTGAAAGTAATAAGTATTGAAGAAAATTCATCAATGCGGTCACTAATTTGATAGTACAAGTTATCCTTTTTAGAGAATGCAAATTCAAAGATTATTTGTATGGAAAAAAGTTACATGAATAATTTTTGGATCAAAAGCCTAAAAAAATTTTAGAAAGTAATTGAAGTCTTCTTGATAGACAAGTATTTGAGGTTATTTAGCTGACATTGTAAAAGAATATTGCTTACAATGTAGCACAGGAGAAAATAATTGCAAATTTGATGAAGGTATTATCTAGCATATACAAAAAACCTTCAACAACTAACTAGGTTTTTTTTTTGTGAAGAAGTTACTTCACTTGAAAATGAATTAAGGTAATTCTATAGTAATTCATCTTAATAAGTTTAATATAATTGTTAATCAGTTATCTTTTGTTAAGATCAACTTTGATGATGAGATACGTGCCTTAATACTTATTGGCATCACTACCAAACAGTTGAAAGCCCTTTGAGATAACAGTTAGTAATTCTTTTGGGACTTTAAAACTAAATTTCAATGATGTTTGAAATCAAATTCTTGCAGAGGAGTTTCATTGTTTTCAAATTCTATCTTAAATGTTGACAATAGAATAAGATGAACTAGCAAAAATTGTAATCGCAATAAGAGCAAATCTAAGTCAAAGAATCAAAAAGTCAAGTCCAGATTTAAAAAAAAAATGTAGAGCGTCAAAAACTATGAAAAATTGGGTCATGTGAAGAAAGATTGTTGGCTATGAAAAAAAAAAAAAAAAAGAGAACAAAGATGATACTGCAAATGTGATCATAAATGAGGTACAAGATGCATTACTTTTTGCTATTGATAGTCCCCTTAAATCTTGAGTTTGAAATTTTAGGGCTTCTTTTCATACATTAAACATAGTAAAATAATAAAAAAATTATATTCTTGATAATTATGAGAAGGTTTACTGATGGAAATGTTTAGATATTGTTGGTATAAGTGATATTAAATTGAAGATACTAAACACAAATATGTAGAAAATTTGAAAGATGAGACGTGTCACCACCGAATTTTTTTTCAATGCCAAATGCCTCAAGAAAATTATTTTTTATTTTAAAAATTCTTTTTGGGCTTTGATAAATAAAGTTAGTTGTCATGATCGAGATTTCAAATGAAAAACCCACAGGGTGAAAAAAATATGTTTGAAGTTGCCACCAATCTTTTTAGATACTATTGGCAACCTTTTTAAATTAAGGCTAACTTGCAAAAAACAAAAGTTGAAATTTTAGGTTCAATTATGGTTATGGAAGGATTAATACCCCTAAGATGCCTAAAAATTGGTACCACTTTGATTTCTTTTTCTATAAATTGTATTTTGATCAAAGTACTCAAGATTTCATACTTACTTCATCCTAATATACCAAAATATTTTTTAGGGACAACAGAGCGGTTCGCACTTACTTATCTTCTTTCCTTCACAAAATAAGGGTTTATGAGAAAAAATAAATTTATAAGAAAGAAATATATTCACTTTTTTTATAACATGGTTTGATTATATATTAAAACAATAAATAGATCCAATCATATCACTTAACAAGAATTTAATGATAATTAACTTAGCTCAAGCAATTTTGTTCAAGAAAATGAACATGTTAAAGTAAATGAGTTTAAGAAGTTTGCTTGATACCTCTTGAAGTCCTTTACACTTTTTGTAGGTTTTTCTACTTTCTTCAATATGAATGGATACTTAATGGAAATCTTCTTGAAAAATTAATGAAAACTCTTATGAAAACTAAAAAATTAAAAAGAAAAATTTTTAAGAGAGTTTTCTCTATGTGTATGAATCTGTGAATGTAAAAATGCAAATCTCCATATGTTTATTCTTAACTACAGGCTTTAATAGGTGTTTATAGGATTTTGATTGTGCAGGTTAATGGTAAATGGTGGTCGGATTAGGGAAGTGCAATGCAAGCAAGCAACTTTTGTCTTCAAGCACAAGAGAGTCGCTTACACTTCGAGAGGTTATCCAAGACCTGTTAAACTGTGCTTGTTGATTCTGACTTGATTTTCTCACTCTCGGGCCTCATTTAGATGTAACATTGTCTTCAATTCCATTTGTTCTCACACAGATAGATTGAGAATAGGTCTACCTATTGATTTCCATTATGTTGCTTAATTCTGTTGAACTCAAGACTTGATTTCAATTTTTAATGATATTCCTCAGTTTTCTTATGCATTTCACTATATGATTTTTGACATAAATCTCATCATCTTGCCAAAGAATTCTATTTTAACTATGCCATAAATTATGCCATCTTTGAGAAGACCGCCACGTTAGCAGGCCTCCTATCACATAGGATGTCGCAGTTGACTAGACGGGTCTGCTTTCATTCAATTACCCTCAAATCAGCGGAACCAATCACATGACCCTTTTATATGTTTTAAACTAATGTGGTAGCATCATCGAATGATGTTGTTACACATTAATTAATGAATGAATAGTGAGTGCAGCTCATTCTTGCCACCTCATTAATGTCACTTATCGGCACCTTGCTAACTAGATTACTTTACCATATTAACAACTTCTCTCTATTGTTAATAGTTATTTTACTTCGTTAGTAAGGGCATCTCTATATCATGCCCTGTCATGTTACCTCTTTGTTTTCACATCATCAGAGGTACCTAACCACACCGTACTATGTTCGCTCGCATTGGCATATTAGTAACATCACTTTCGAATAAGTTATTCTTCACGACAACTTTCCCAACTCTCCCCCTAATAGTTAATTTTCTTTTAAATGCTTTCTTTCACTTTTCCAAGCCTTCCTTGTAATCTTTCATGTTACTTTGTGTAAGAAAACACATCCTGTTCCATCAATTCCTTCGAATCAACTTGGGAAGAGCCCTTCGCCATGAGGTAGACTCTTATTGAAAAAGGTGCAAAAAATGCAAAATAAGAGTCTAGAGAGTCTACTTTCATTATATATAAGATTTTAATATCCTAATATTACTTCACATCCTTAGGCATATTCTCAATCACTTACCTTTAAAATTTTCATACTTTTCCCAATTCTAGGTCGATTTTGCCAATGAAAAATATCAAAAAAAAAAAATGCTAAAGATGTGTCTGACACTCTTCTTCCTTTAGATTTGAGATCTCCATATGTTATTATTCATTTTCTTCTATCAAGAAGATTCTCCCTTAGTTTTTTTTATCAATTCCACACTCTTCCTAGTTACAAACAGACCTTCACTGCTCAAAGGCAGACTCTCCATGGGATAAGTGTCAAAAACTGTAAAATAAAATTTTTGACACTCTACTTTTCATTTTTGGGAGGTCACTTGCTAGATTCTCCTTCAAGCATTCAATTTTTCCCTCATTCGTCCTCATTTACATAGCCACCTTTGAGAGTGATCTATTGTTTTTCAGGCTGTAATGTGACAATGGCATCTCTGTTCTAGATTTTTCAGTGAGGTACTAAAGATCGAAAATAAAATAAAGACCAAGAGATAACAAATTTTTTCCTCACATCTTTTCTACATTCTTTTAAATTCTAAGAATTCTCTCTTTTCTCTCTTTCTTTTTTCTTTCCTTCTTTTCCTTTTCCCTTCTTTTCTTTTCTCTCTTTTTTTTTTATTTTTTGGTAAATTATACAAGAAATTAACAAAAATAAATTTTTTTATGAAAAGTTATTTGATAGTTATTGTTCATCACCCAAGACAAAATTCTTCCTCGTGTTGATGATGAACATGTCACTCATTATTGAAAATTCTTGATTCAAACACCTCTTATCGAAATTCTTTCTCGACTTTAGAAGAAATAGCTTTACTTTCATCTCATGACAAAATTCTTTCTCATCTTTTGATGATTTGCAAAATCTAAATTTTATTGTTTACTATTGGAATTATTCTTTGACATTGGACAATTATCATCTTTTGTCGAAATTCTACCTCGATGTTAAATGATATAAGGAATTTGTCTCCCTTGACTTTAAATGAAGGGTTCCTACTTTCATCTTATGATGAAATTCATTCTCATCTATTGATAGTAAGTAAAATTTAAATTTTATTGCTTATTTTTGATATTCTTTCTCGACTTTGGATGACTATCATCTCTTGTCAGAATTATGCCTTGGTGCTTGATGAAAATTTTCTTCTGTTAAAATCGCTTCGACATTCGACATTGACTCAAAAATTTTGAAATGTGATTTCTTTCATCGGATTCATTCTCTAAGTTCAATGATTGGCTATCAAAATTCTTTTTTGACATGCCCTACATGAGTTATCTCCTATTGAAACTATCCTTGACCTTCGGCATTGTAAAGAAATTTTTCATCTTCTATCAAAAATATCCTTAATGTACAATGATCTCACTTGCTGAAATTTTTTTCTCAATGTGCCTTACGAGCATTGTCTACTGTTAGAACAGTTCTCGACATTTGACATTGTAAAAAAATATCTCATCTTTTATTAGAAACATCCTTGATGTATAACAATTTACATTATCAGAATTTTTCGTCGATGTGCCTTATGAACGTTATTTTATGTTAAAATCATCCTCAATGTTTAACTTTGGAAAGAAGTGTCTCATTTTTCATCAAAAACATCCTCAATGTATGAAGGTTTGCCTAGTCAGAATTTTTCCTCGATGTGCACTACGAACATTGTTACCTGTTAGAACCATCCTTGATGTTTGACACTGTAAAGAAATATCTGATTTTCTATTAAAATTATCTTTGATATATGATGATTTAGCTTGTCAAAGTTTTTCCTCAATGTGGCTTATGAGCATTGTCTTCTGTTAGAACAGTCCTTCACATTTGACATTTGTAAAGAAATATCTCATCTTCTTTTAAAAACATTCTCAATGCAAGACGATCTAACTTATCCAAAATTTTCCTCAATGTGCGTTCTCATCTTCTATCAAAAACATCCTTAATGTATGATGATTTGATTGTCAAAATTTTTCCTCAATGTGCCCTACGAGCATTGTCTTTTGTTAAAGTAGTTCTTGATATTTGATGTTGTGAAGAAGTATCTTGTATTTTATCAAAAATATCCTCAATGTATAATAATCTAGCTTGTCAAAAAATTTTGTTGACTTACCTTATAAATATTACCTCTTATCGAAACAATCATTGACATTCAACATTGTAAAAAGATATCTCGTCTTCTATGAAAAACATCCTCCATGTATAACTTTGAACAACTTGCTTTTTGTCGAACTTCTGCTTCGACTTTCATCATTGAATATATTTTAACCCCCTCCAAAATCTTCTTCAATGTTTGACATTAAAAAAAGATTTTTTCCTCCCATTTGGATTCTTTTTTACTTTTGGTATTGAAAGTATGTTTTCGATTAATTTTTTTATTATCTTTATTTTTATTTTGCTTGTTCATCAAAGTACATAACTTATCAATCAAATTTGCCTTTTTTCTTTCTCATTTTTTTCTCTTTCTTTCTCTTTTTTTTCTGAGGAATAATGGATCCTTTCAACTTCTAGCATCCTTTTTTGAAAATATACTTGTTGGGTCTTAAAATGTATGATTTAGGATTCTTTCAATAAAGGCACTCCCCTTTCGTTCTCTTTGTTTTTTTTTTTCTTTTATCATGTTTCCTAAAAAGTGTCATATTCCCTTGGCTTTATTTATATTTTCTCCTATTTTACAAAGTTGTATACAATTTGTTGTCAATTTTTTTTGAACAACTAGGTAATTATGAGTTCTCAAAAATAATATTCAACTTATCAAGAAAGATAGGCTACCATGAATGGCATTTCATTTCTAATAAGAACATTAAGTATTCTTTAGGGGAATTCACAAAGGTATTTAGGTCAAGAAAAGGAAATAAGGATTCACTCCCTCACTGTCGAGCATTAACTCTATTTAGTTTTTCTTAATGATGATTCCTTTTAACATACCAACTTTTCTCTGATTAAAATGATAAAGACACCCTTTATCCTTATCGAATTTGCCTGATGTTGGGACTTAGAAGTTCTTGCCCTTCTGTTTCAAATCTCCTCTAAAGAAGGGTTTCTTTATCAAATTCATCTTCATTTGACGCTTATTTGCCCTTTTGGTCAATAGTATTCTTAAGAATGCATTCAATACTGAATCTCCTTATTTGAAATGTTTGATATTCTTTTTCCATCCTAATTTGGTATTACTACCCATGGTAAATTACTTTTAGCCTTTTTTTTGTCAATCAAATTTAATTGCTTATATCAACTTTCTTTCATTATTTTTTGGTACTCATTCTGCTTCTTTGAGCTATGCTTCTATGAGCATTATAATTGGTAATATTGCTTTTGTATCATATACCACTAAGTATAGAGTTTGCCTCAACTGACGTTCCTTTTGAAATGTAAAGCTAATAGTAGCATCTTATGCCAGTTTTTGTAGTTCTTCGTTATTTTATGAATTTTAACCACTTCAACATCTCTATTTTCATCCACTTTAGTTTCCTTTTCTTTTTTGTTGTTTTTTTTGTTCTTTTTTCATTTTTTTACTTTTTGAGATGGTGGACCTTAACATTTTGTAGGCAATGTAATTCACTTCTCTATTGTTACACCGAATTGCTCGAGTTAACTAGGAAGTAATTCATATTCATCCTGTTTTTCTGATTTTGGTAATCCATCAAGAAGTGATTTCAATTCAATTTAATGTACTAAACTTACAAAATCAATTAGGAACTGATTTACATTCAACTTATTGTTCTGTAGCGCCAACCAGGAAGTAATTTTCAATCATCTAGTTGCTTCGTATTTGTATAGTTCGAATTTGTAAAGTTCATCAGAAAGCTGTTCTCATACACCTTGATGTTCTGATGATTTTTTCACAATATGGTTTTCAACTGTCAAGAATGTCCATGATTCTTGATCTACTGGGGATGACATTTTTTTTTTTTTCTTTCAAATTTTGTTATGACAAAGGGACATTCTAGTTTTAATAGTAATTTTATATTCCATTATGCTTCCTTATCTACATATTCTTGCAATAACTTGACCAATTCTTTTTTCAATTTCATGGTATTTATTTGACCTCTTTTTTGTATTCTTTGGTTTTCTGGCTTAACCATTTTGGTTTCTTCCTTATTGAGTCTTATTTGTATTTTTTTTTTCGCTCTACTTGCTTGAGAAACTTTTGGGACATTTCATAATCTTTTTCTTTCATATCCTTCGAATGAGAGTCATTTTCTTGAAAATAATTAGGGTTATTTTTATTGAAGTTTTTCGTTATCAAAATTCCCAAAGAAGAATATGCTGAATTTTACTTTAAGCATGAATAATGATAACGAAAATTAAGATTTTTACTAATATGGCAAGAATTTATATGAAGCTGTATATCAGTGAGGGATTAACATGGTAAGAACTTGTATGAAGCTGTATATTTCTAATAGTCAATCTCAATCTAATTTTTTTTATACAAATTCATAACAAGGTTGAGAACAACTTTCACTTTTTTAATTCTAAAATATCCTAGCTATGTTATCTTTTATATTGAAATTTGATATCAAAGACTTATTCGTATCGTATAGTCCAATAAACTGAAAATGTTGTGAAGGTTGACAAAAGTTAATTGGATCTGTTTATTCCTCTTCTTTTTTCATTCTTCTTTATATATTTGACCGAGTGCTATACTCTTTGATTATCAAGCGTAGCTTTGTTTTCCTTTTTGTAATTTGTGTTTTGATTCATTTATGTTAAATGATAGGAAACAAAGCAACAAACCAAGTATATTTGATGTGTGCCCTAATCAAGTTTACAATTTCTAACTTTAGTTATAGCTCTACCTTAAATACATGCATTCACTATACATGGAAGACTAGCTTCTAAAAGTTCTGAAATTCTCCACATCAGACTAATGAGGCTCTTTAGAATATTATTGTCATCGCAATGATGAAAAGCGTCTAGGATTGTAAACATGTCCTTGGTTCAGTTTGAGTGAAATTACTTGACTAACTTTGCAAAAGAGAGGATTCTTTTCGGAAGCACAGCTACATATATTTCTCATAAAAGATGAAGCTCAAGTTTAGAACTCATGTGATACTTTTATGGTGTGTGCTATGCTATGAGCAGTTATTAAAGCAAATAACACATAGCAAGCAAGAAAGTAAAGCAATAAAGCATAAATATAAAGCAGGAAAATAAATCAAAATTTGGCTTGACTTTCTTAATCATCCCAATGGAGTCACCAGCTGTCAAGATCAATTTTTTTTTCAAGCAAAATACCTCCTTAATTATGAGAAAATTCTTTTATTTTAAAAATTCTTTTTGAGCTTTGATAAATAAAGCCAATTATCATGATCTAGGAGTTGGTTATGCTTGGGGAAGGATTAGCACTTTCAAGATACCCAAAAATTGGTATCACTTTGATTTCTTTACCAAAAAATTAATTTTTAGGGTATTTTGGTCAAAATAGTTAAGACTTCATACTTACTCCATCTTCACATATCAAAATGTTTTTTAAGGAGAAGAGTGGTTCACACTTGCTCACTTTCTTTCTTCCCTAAAATAAGAGCTAGAAATCTTATATGTAATATTTTTTATTATAAGGGAAAATAAATTTTTTTAAGGAAGAAATATATTCTCTTTTTCTACCACATGGTTTGATTATATACTAAAACAATAAATAGATAAAGGTATATATCTAATGATAATTATAGAGAAAATGAATGTGCTATAGTAATGATAATTAACTCAGCTTAAGCAATTTTATTTAAGAAAATGAATGTGCTATAATAAATGAGTTAAAGAAGTTTGCTTGATACCTCTTGAAGTACCTTACATTTTTGGTACTTTTGCTCCTTTCTTTAATATGAATTGATACAATATTTCAATGAAAATCTTCTTGAAAAGTAACGAAAACTCTTATGAAAACTAAAAATTTATAAAGAAAATTTTTTATGAGTGAACTTTCTCTGTGTGTGTAAATCTGTAAAGTGAATGCAAATCTCCATCTTCTATTCTATCAGAGTGCACTTGCTGATTTTAACTTCATTTTCTCACTCTTCGGCCTCATTTGGGTGCAATATTATCTTCAATTCCATTTTTTCTCACGTGGCAACTCAAGGATAAGTCCACTTAATGACTTTCGTTGTGTTGCTAAATTCTTCTGAACCTAAGGATAAATTCTAGTTTTTAGCAGTAATCCTCCTTAGTCTTCTTATGCATTTCGCCCTTCTTTGTATAATTTTCAACTTGAATCTCGTTATTAGACTAAAGAATTCTGCTTGAACTATGTTGCAAAGTGTGCCACCCTTGAGCAGATTGCCACGTTTGCTGGCTTATTGGCACGTGGGATGTCACTACTTATTAGGCAAGTTTGCCTCTATTCAACTAGTGTTAAATTAGCAATACTAGCCACATCACCCTTTTGTTGTATTTTAAAAAGATGTGGCTGTGTCACCAAATGACGTTATGCCACGTCAATTAATAAATGAGTAATGAGTATATCACCTTCCTACCACATCATTACAGTCGCCCACTAACACCTTGCCACATCATTTAATGAATAGGTGACTGAGTGCATCTTTACCTTACCACCTCATTAGTGCCACCCATTGGCGCCCTGCCACATCATTTAATGAATAGGTGAGTGGATGTAACTTCATCCTATTACCTTATTAACGTCAACCACTTGTGCCTTGCTAGTTAGATCTCTTTTCCACATCAGCAACTTCTTTCTACTGTTAATAGCTATTTTACTTCATTAGGAGAGGCATCTTTGAATCATACCCTACCATGTCAACTCCTTGTTTTCACACCATCAGAGGCACCCACCTATACTGTGCCATGTCAACTTATATCTAAATCCTTCGAATCAACTTGAGAAGAGCTTTCCTCTTCCACAAGGTATATTCTCATTGGAAAGGGTGTCAAAAATGCAAAATAAGAGTTTGGAGTCATTAGATATAAGATTTTAATATCCTAATATTTGCGTTACACCCTTCGGCAAACTCTCCATCATTTACTCTTGAAAATGCTAAATATGTGTATGGACATTCTTCCTCCCTTAGATTCGAGATCTTCATGTCCTATTTTTCATTCTCTTTTCTTAAAAGACTCTCTCTCAATTTTTTCTTTGAATTTCGTACTCCTTTTTGTTATCGATAGACTCATTGCTTAACGATAGACTTTCCATGGGATGATTATAAAAATTGCAAATAAAAAGTCTTGACACTTTGCTTTTCACTTATGGGAGGTCACTTGCTAGATTCTCCTTTAAGTATTCAGTTTTTCTCTTATTCTAACCCATTTGCACAATCATCTTTGAGAATGACACGGTTGTTCTTTAGGCTACAGTGTGACAATAACATCTCTGTTCCAGATTTTTCAATAAGGCAAAATTTGGATATTGACAAGACATATACCAAATTTAATGACAAATATAATTTTTATTCGATAACTTGATAATAGAAGACACAAGGTGATTTTTTATGATAGTGCTTGGAAAGTTACTAAAAGTACCATGGTTGTTGCTTATGGAAGTAAAACAAAAACTCTTTATACGACTTCAAGTTGTAAGGATATAGTGATTGCTATTAAGACTAGTATAAACTTTGATTTATCATACTATAGACTTAAGCATATGAATGAAAATGAAATGAAGGCCTTGGTGGTAAATGGTAATTTACTAGATTTAATATCTACAGAGCACAAATGATGTGAAAGTTACATTTTTCGCAAAAAAAATGGGTCAACTTCTCAAAAACAAGAAAAATGTTGAAGCAAGAAAAACTAAAGTTAATTTATCCAAATATGTAGGCCCCTTCAATTGTTAGGATCTAACTATTACGCGACATTCATTGATGACTCAATCAAAAAAGTACAAATCTATTTTTTTAAAGAATAAATATGATGTGTTTGATATTTTTAAGAAATAGAACGTTATGGTTGAGAATTAAATCAATTTTAAGGTTAAATATTTAAGATATGATAATAATAAGAAATATATTGATGAGAATTTTGAATGATTTTGTACAAATAATAAGATCAAATGGTGAAAACTATTCTTGGGACACCTTAGCAGGATAGTGTTGTAGAACAAATGAATACAACATTGATTGAGTGTGTAAGAAGCATAAAAATTCATATGGGCTTGCCCAAGGCATTTTGAGTAAATGCAGTTAATACTACAACCTATCTGATCAATAAGGGTCATTCAATTGATTTGGAGCCATAAAAAGGAAAATTCAAGAACATTTAGTTGCGTGTCTTATATTTATATCGATGTTGTTGTTAGAAGTAAAATTTATTTGATATCTAAAAAGTTTTTTTTCATTGGATATGGTGACAATAAGTTTGGTTACCATTTCTAGAATAGCCAAAATGGAAAGATTATTAGAAGTAAGGATGTGATTTCAATGAGCAAGTATTATACAATGATAGTTTGGGCAAAAATTACGAAGTAATAGATTTTGAGGTAAAAAAGGACTGAATTACTTCACTTGAGAGACATTCTAGTAAGCTAGTTATAATAAAATGCTCAAAAAATTGAAGATGACACTGTTTAGGAAGATCAAGAGAATATAGTTCCAGAGGTAAATCCAACTACTTTTGTGACAAAAGTGAGAAGATCTTAAACAACTTGGTCTTTACTTCTACAATAACCAAGATCAGTAGTTTCATCATTTGAAAGATCTCGTGAAAAATGATACTAGACATTTATATGTTTGCTTCTTGTATGAAAAACAAGATTTATGGAGAGTTTTATTGCTGAATTATTATCACAAAAGATTTAGGTTGATTTTCCTTGCTTGAAGTTATTTCCTCTAAAACTTTTCTCAACCAAATTGATTAATAAACACATGCAATTGCAACCATAAACTCAGCTTTAGTTATTGATAAAGTAACAAATGGTTGCTTCTTTGAGTACCACGAAACACATGTTCAATCCATCAAGAATACATAGCCAAATGTACATTTTCTATCTTGAAGATCACTTACATGGTCACTAGCAGTAAAACCAAACTTGATCAATCAAGGAAATAAATCTAATGACACGTGAACAAAAATGGTCTGAGAAGGCTTTTAATCTTAATCACTTAAAAGTCTTTGGATCTGTTATCTGTGCACATCAAAGAGAAAGAAAACTATAAACTAGAGCTATTAAATAGGTGTTTCCAACCTATCTTAAAGGTTTTAAAGGGTATAAGACAAGGAGGATTCTATCAAATTATAAATAGAGATGTAACATTTCAATGAAAGATCCTTGCTCTATGCTCAACAAGGAAGGGCTTTTGCTAAAGAAGAAGGCTCAAAGATTAGGACAACTTTCAAGGATGTAATTGGCATTGAAATAGGGCCAAACAAGGCTCAAACTTCATCTAACCATGGTGTAGAATGTATTAAACAATTTATAAAAAAAAAAAAAATTGTAGCGGTAGACGTCCTAATAAATGCAGAGCATCAACTCATCTTTGATGACGATACTAATCCACTGAGTAGTTGTCAACTAGTCAGAGATAGGGGTATGAGAATTATAAAGCCTCTAAAGAGATTTTAAGGGGAAGAATCAAGCTCTAGCTTATTAAGGGAAAATTGATAGCTCATTCACTAAATATAGTAGAACAACTAGTGGACCTAACACCAAAGAATTTCAAGGAAGTAATGTCAGGGCTGAACATTACTATTTGGTTTCAAGCTATGAATGAGGGGATGTCTTCCTTGAAAGCAAACAAGATCTATGAACTAATAGGAAAGGCAAGAAATCAAAGAGTAATGGACAGTATATGTGTCTACAAAGTGAAAAAGGCTAAGATACATAATACTCTAAAGAGGTTGAAGGTCAAGCTAGTTATTAAAGTTTCACCAAGGTTGAAGGTATAGATTACACTGAAATCTTTTTAGTAGTACTTAAATGTAAAACAATAACAGTACAATAGCCTTAGAAGATTAGGAATTGAAACAAATGGATGTCAAAACATCGTTCTTACATGGTGAGTTGTTTGGATCATCTTTATAATGCAAATTGAAGGATTTGAAAAAAAGGTAAAATAGATCAAATTTGCCTTCTAAAGAAGTCATTATATGGCTTAAAAGTCTATCAAACAATGATTAGAAGGTTTGGCACCTTTATTCTTAATCAAGGCTTCAAAAGGAGCTCATATGATGCATGCTTTTACCATAGGAATGCATGATGCAAGGATTTAGATATGTTACTACTTTATGTGATTAACATGTTCATGATATGTAACAACTTATTTTAAATCTACTGAGTCAAGAGGATACTTTGTAGGGAATTTGATATGAAGGATCTTAGACCTACTAAGAGAATCCTAGTAATGTCAATCCAAAGATATAAAAGTAAGAGATGACTCCAGCTATCTTAACACTAATTGCAACAAACGATTGACAGGTTCTTTATGCATTAAGCCAAGTCAAGTTCAGTACCATCAGGGACTCACTTCATGCTTTTTGAATTAAGCTATCCAAGTTAAGAATAAGAAAGAATGACAATAGGCAACATACCTTACTCAAATATATAATAAACCTTGTTTTTGTCATGCAATCAACCTTTTAAACAGGTTCATGACTAATCTAAGCAAGTATCATGGGCATGGTATGAACTGTTTACTAAGGTATGTCAATGGAACAAAGGATTATGACTTGATCTATTAAAAAAAGGGCTATCTAGTAAAGTCTTGTTGGGTAGGTTGACTCAAACTTTGTGGAGATAGGGATAACGAATGATCCATTTCAGCTTATGTTTCCATACTTAATGGATATTGCATCACTTAGAAAGTGTAACTCTAATAAATAATGGCTCTTTCAGGCATGGAGGCTACATACATTACAGTGGTGAAGGGTTTAAAGAAGGGATTTGACTTCTTGGTTTATTAGCGAGTTGTAACTACATACCTCTTGTTCGATGATGTTTTAGATAGTCAATAAGCTATTCACATGTGTCAAAATCTTGTTTATTGTGAATGCATGATGATTGTTGAGACTAACAAATTAAATTTATATGCAAAAATAAAACTAAATTGTAGTATAAATGAGTAAGGTCATTTTCATAGATATTGGTTAAATTTATTTGCATGCAAATTAAAGTAAGTAAAACAAAAAAAGGCGAAGGTTTTGGAATTCAAAGTACATAAAACAAAATAAAAAAGAGTAAAAGAATAAACAAATTTGTTAGATCTATAATTCTTGATCAAATCCTTGATTATCATTTGACTAGAAAAGATATTTAGCAATCCGTGAAAAAAAAAAAGCTTGAAAAAAAGAATAGATTAAAAAAATAGAGTTTAGATATTCTCTTTGAGGGAAATACCTCCTCTTTATATAACAATTTTTAAATATAATATTTTACTTTAATTAAAACTTTTAAAGAGATAAGGTGGTTTAAAAAATAAAATCTTTTTTTTAACAGGAGAAAGTCATGCTTCAAGCAACATTCGTGTTGTGCAATTAGATGTGCCCATACTTTATCCAAAGATATCTTCTCATTCACATTTCTTAGAATCTATCTTTTTCTCTTCAAATCAAGTGAATTTAAATTCATCTTAGTTGAGTTTCTTAATTCGGCTAACTAAATACTAAATATAGTCAAAATCCAATATTTAATCATTTCTAACTAATAAAAATGCAAGGAATATGACGATATATATATGACTATTATGTATTTTTATTTTTTTTTTGGTTTTTTAGCTAGTTAGCCTTCATACACATGGACTATTATGTTCTTGCCAACTTATTTAATGAAGCATCCAAGTGGCATGGTAGTTGAGACACATCAACTGAAATGCAACTACTCTTGAACCATTACAAAATTGAGTAACCAAGGTAATGAAAAGATCATCTTTGAATGAAGATTGAAAGAGCAAGAAGAGAAATCATTGAGAGATTGTAATTAGGCTCGTAATCCATTGAGAGATGGTCTTATCTGCATTAGTTTTGTAGGGTTTCATTTCTTATATTAAGCTAAGATTGATTATCAGTTGCTAAACTCATCTTCTTATTCTGTTTTTGATCAAACCCTTGTAAATATTGATTCGTAATAAAGAGTAAATATTCTTTGAAGGGATCTTGAAGTGAATATAAGTATTCTTGTCGAATAACTATAAATACTTGGTGTTCTTATTCATTGCTCTTAACGTTTCATTAGTTGTTTAATCGATAAAAAACCAACCCTAAAAATTGATTTAAATAGAGTATATTGACCTAAATAAATTCTAAGTTTTTTTAAAAGCTATTGGTATATTTTTGTTTACTAAATTCTAGGTTACGAGTAGTAAACTCATACTTATATAAGCCTTTTTTTTCTAGTCATATTCCTAGCAAAAGGGTGTGAGATCTTCTCAATTGTTTGTTTCATAAAACAATTTTCAATATCAAATCTTTAAATTGTTAATAAACCACTTATTAACCATTATATAAGATTTTTCATTTTTCACATGTTTATTTTCAAAATGGTAAGAATTACATCATAAAAAACATTTGTAAAGCAAATGATATCTATACATGAAAAGTTAAAGGAACATCATTATCATTAACCAAAGAACTAACATCGTAAATGATAATACTTTAAAATTAGTATTACTTAGTACAATAGAGATAAAAAGAGAACGACAAAATAAAAAAACAAAAGACAAGTATATGTGTGATGAATGCCTAATTTCTCATTAAAATTGCAATGAGTCTACAAATGTGTGCGTCCAATTCCTTATGTTTCTAAGTTAAAACTTTATTTTGTGATGACCACATCTTCTGTGGCTCAAAAGAATAAAAAATAGTAAAAGTAAAATAGAGTAAAATGAAAAGAAAACAAAAAAGTCAGAAGACATAACAATGTCTAGAAGCATATGCTCAAAATGATGAGAGAAAGCACAGATTTTAGGCATCGAGTACACTGTTAAACAACGCTAGCTTAGGCGTCAAAAATCAAGGAAATCTATGTTTTAGATTTTATTGTTCTTATTTTGCTCCTAATTTTCAAATAGTATAAAAGCAATACTTAAAGCACAAACTAAGGATGGCTGCTAAGGAAAAATTAATTTTTAGAAGGAGAGAGTGAATAGGAATTGAGAAATACAAAGATTCAAGCCACAACTCCGCGATTTCTTCTCCTCTAATCCACTCCTCTTGAACTCAATGTTGAATTCATTTAATTATCATTGTTTTCAATTGTGTTTAGTTAAATTTTTATTAGCCTAAAGGTGATATCAAAACCTTAGATATAATTTTATGTGTTTGATGACAAAGATTCTTTTCGATTTTCTTAATTGAAATTGTTTATGTTCTATTACAGTTTATGTTTATGATTTTTATTTAATTTTGTTTAAAATGATCAATTAAATAAGATTTAATACCAATTTAAAGAAAAATTAACGATTTTAATTCAAAATTATCTTGAATTAGAATTATTTGTTTTAAATAGTAATCAATAATTAAGCTCAAAAATTTTTGTTGGTTTTGAAGAACATAATGTAGGTTCAGTATATCATATTTGTTGCATTTGTTGTCTAGATCAACATGCCTTTCTTAGCTTAATGCTTATGTTAAATTGAATCCAAAGCATTTATCTACTCGGTTGTTTAGTGGGAAAAACTAAATATAACACTTACTTTTATTCAACAACAAAGTAATTAATGAAAAACTGGGTAGTAGAGCATATCATTATTTACAGTTGATAATTGATAGAAAATTAGGATAATATGATTGTCAACACATAGATAATTTTTTATTCGTGGAGAATAAAACTTGATTGCTTGTTTACACCTAGTTATTCCACATTTATTTTTCACTAATTTTTTTTAAAAAAAATTACAATTATTTAGTTCAATTACTTAAACCTTTTTTTTTTACTTTTGAGATAATTAAGTCTTAATTAAGTTTTTCTAATTTTTTATAAGAAGTTAGTTATAATCAATTTCATAAGATTGATAAACTTAAATCAATATATAATAAAGTTTAAATTTAATACCATTAACAACATTCATCCACAATTACGTTTAAAAAAAAAAGTAAAAAGATGATCATTGTTGTTAATTTCAAAAAACTAAAATGTTACTTGAAACATGAAGGATGTTTTAGACTTTGCGTGTAATTATTTGATAGGTAAATCTTGCCAACTGTATGAATTAGGATATGCTTTAATTACTTATAACTTGAACATGAAATAAATCTTATTGGAACATGATACCCACCCTACCAATTAAACTTTACAACGTAATTAGTAAGTATAGTAGGCTAGAAAAACACGTAATCGAAAAGATTTAATTAAGTCAGACATTTGCTTTCTCTAAGGTTTAACCAAAGTTTTTCTCCCTTCGAGCTTTATCCAATCCTTGTAAGTTGAGTATCTAAGTTTGCTTTGAGTTTGAAAACTTGAGAAAGAGGACTATAATCTAAAGTTTAGAAATTTCTTCATTGATCTTACGTTTATCTTTCTACTAGGATTACTTAATTTGTATTAACGAAAATAAAATTCAACAACTCAATTTCATCACAATCATTAATTAGATCTAGAAGTTTTACTAGTCAATGCATACAACTTGTCCTTCAATTTGTAAATCTCACTCAAACAAGCAATTTTTACAATTAAAAGGGAGCCAAATTACACTTTTGATTTTTTATTTTCTAGGACTCCTAGAATTTTAACGAAGAGATTTCTTTTAAGTCGTAATTAATTGTATTCACAACAAGTATTTATTAGGCAAAAAGTTGGTTAGATGCATGTAATTGATTTAAATAATTATACATACTTGTTATGAATAATATTAAATTTGGAATAATATTAAATGTTTATGTATCCGAAAAGCCGCATAGGCCAACCTGTATTGCATTAACAATATTATAACAAATGATTGCAATAAATTTAATCATCATTCAATTATAATCCAAATAACATTGTTGTGTGTCGACCCTAACAACACAATTCAAACTCAATTTTGACAGAAAGTGTGCAAAGAAAAGTTATTAATTAAGACTAATAGATTAGTTGGTACATGCAAAAAAGTATAAATAGCCGTCTTTCATGACAAACTGTCCATCTTAATGAATTTTTAAGTTAATTTGGTGATAATTAAATTTTTCTGATGAATCCGAGGATGAACTACGTCATATTCCAGTACTCACATGAGAATCTACTTCACTTTGCACATGGAAATTTCCTTTTTTGTGCTTTGAAGTTTTGGGTCTTAGAATACAAAATGATTATTACAACTCAAACTTCAAGTTATCTAAGCATTCAACATCTTATGAATGGCACTATAAAAGAGAACTTGGGTGGGATTGATAATTTGAATAGCATGGATATGAGTTAAGCATGGCGGCTCCAAAGTTAGAAATGGCTTCACTAATGATATTCTTCCTTGTGATCTCTCTTCCTTCTATAACTTGGGCATCACCTCATGACAGCTTCTTGCACTGCCTTTCTTCTTACTTACAAAATTCCGAAAAGATTTCCAAAGTAATCCTCACCAGGAACAGTTCTAATTATTCTTCTGTGTTGCAATCTTCCATAAGAAACCTCAGGTTCTTGAACACTACATCAAAACAAAAACCCCAATTCATAGTTACTCCAAATCATGAATCCCATGTACAGGCGGCCATCGTTTGCTCCAAGCAACATGGTATGCAAGTGAGAATCCGAAGTGGAGGCCATGACTATGAGGGCCTATCCTACCTATCTGATGTTCCATTCATCATAATAGATCTTCTCAACCTTCGGTCTATCCATGTTGACATAGAAAACGAGAGTGCCTGGGTTGAGTCGGGTGCAATCCTTGGAGAATTATATTATCACATAGCCAAGAAAAGCAACAGGCATGGCTTCCCAGCGGGTAGTTGCCCTACTGTTGGTGCTGGGGGACACATCAGTGGAGGTGGGTTTGGTACCATATTTAGAAAATATGGTCTTGCATCTGATAATGTTATTGATGCAAAGATGGTTGATGTCAATGGGAGAGTTCTCAGCAGAGAATCCATGGGAGAAGATGTTTTCTGGGCCATTAGAGGAGGTGGAGGATCAAGCTTTGGAGTCGTTCTCTCGTGGAAAGTGAAACTGGTTCCGGTTCCCAAAACCGTGACTGTTTTCCGAATCGAAAAAACACTTGAACAAGGCGCAACCAAGCTTCTGCAGAAGTGGCAAACCATAGCAGATAAGCTTCCCAAAGAACTTTTCATCCATGCAGTTTTAGAAGTTACTAATGCAACTTCAATTCGCAAAACTGTCAAGATCTCATTCGACTCGTTGTTCCTCGGAAGGACTGAAGAGCTCCTCCCTCTGATGCAAGACAGCTTCCCCGAGCTGCGTTTAAGGCGTAAAGATTGCACTGAGATGAGTTGGATCCAATCAGTCCTTTATTTCGCTGGTTTCTCAACAGGAGACTCCTTAGATGTCTTGCTGAACAGAACTCAGCTGTCTACACAGTTCTTCAAAGCTAAATCAGATTACGTGAAGAAACCCATTTCAGAGACAGGACTGGAAGGTCTCTACAAAAGGCTCCTTGAAGAAGAGACTCCCCAGTTGATCTTGACCCCTTATGGAGGAAGAATGAGTGAGATTTCTGATTCAGAAACTCCTTTCCCTCATAGAAGTGGAAACATATACAAAATTCAGTATTTGGTTTACTGGGACGTTGAAGAGGAAACGTGGAAACACATTGATTGGATGAGAAGGCTATATAGATACATGTCAGCTTACGTTTCAAAGGCTCCAAGAGCTGCCTATCTAAACTATAGAGATCTTGACTTGGGAAGGAACCGCCGTGGAAATACAAGTTATGCAGAAGCAAGTATTTGGGGTCTCAAGTATTTCAAGAACAACTTTAAGAGACTAGCGCATGTTAAGACCGCAGTTGATCCTGGTAACTTCTTCAGGGACGAACAAAGCATCCCAGTGCTTGCCTCATAGCCAAAAACACTGAAGGGATTGGACCAGGGATTAACACATTGCTTGAGCTTGAATTCGTGATGCCTAAACGTATAATTTCTGAGATATTTATATTTGTCTATATTTTAGTTTTTTCAGAACACATTGTGAACTCATAGCCAAAAAAGCTGATGTTCATATATGTGATGCATATGTATAATAGTTAATAGGTTGACATGTAAAAATAAATGTAATATTTAAGGAATTTAAACTAAGTTTTGTTTTAGTTAGTAAGTTTTTATTTGATTTTTCCTTCAACATATGAGACTTTTATTGGCAATTGTTTAGAGGGAATTGTAACTTGCAATTGCAACAATTGCCAATAATGACTTTTTTCGTCGCGCAATATTCAACTACTTCTAGTAAATATACCGCTGAGATGGTAAACATGGTTAAACCAAGTTCATAATTTTTCTTTAAGAATTTTGTGTCAAATTAATTAAATATATCTGATTCATATATAAAATCAAGATGGAATTTATTAATTAAACATATTACAAACATTATACGCTCATTTCAAACCCAATTTTATTTTTATTTAAATTTCAATATGTATATATATAATTTATTCTCAAAATTTTTTCTATCCTATTTTTAATTAATAACACCATCTTGATTCATATGTTTTTAATTTAAATTTTATACGTTTAATTTTGAGATAAATTTAAATTATGTTTGCCGCATCATTAAATACTCTTTCTAGCTAATATTACCAGCTTATTAGACTCTGGAATAATATTTGCGATATTAATTACTTTAAAAGCATTAGACTTGCAACACTCAGCAATTATACAGTGATTTGAGGTAGCCCAACAACCAATTCTAGATATAAAATATATTTTTTAATAAATCAAATCATGTTAATAATATTTAAAAGTTCATATATTGTAAACAACAAATATTCCTGTGTATATGTTGAACATAAAATTTTTATATAAGAAATCTGATTATTGTTTGATAGATTCGATTCAGATTGTTCATATAAAAGTTCTATATTTAACATATTTGATTATTTACAAAATTTATTTTGTGCATTATATGTTGATGTCAGTCTATTATATATTATTATATCGTCATCATGTATTTTTTCGCTATTATCATGCATTATTGTGAAGGGTTTGTTATGTTACTTGATTACCGATCAGTTTATTAAAATATATTTTTTAATTTATGACATAAAATAGTCATTATAAAGAAATAATAATTAAAAAAAGAATATTTTTATGATTTTAAAAATATGAAAAATGAAATTTTGAAAAAAGAGAGATGCATTTGTATCATAACTTTTTAACTGTAAAAATATGGTACTTTTTTTCTTTACAACTCATTAAAAAAAAAATTTACAGTTATAAAACTCCAGAAAACATGATATTTTTCTTTATAATTTTATAGAGAACAGTGAAAATTTTTTATTAAAATAATAATTTTAAAAAATAGTATTTTATTTTAATAATATTATTAAATATTTTTAACAAATCATAAAAAATAAATTAAATATTAATTTTTTTATTTGATAATTTTTAATTATTTAATAATTAATTTTTTATTACTTATTATATTTTCAAAATTAAATTTAATTATTTTCAAATAAAATATTTTTTCACCATTGATAAATAACCATGCAAAAATATTCAAAATATATATTTTTAAGATTTTTTTTCTTTTTTAAAAAGATAATTTATAATTAAAAATAAAATACAAAATAATATTATTTATAATAAATAATAATTTAACAATTACAAATAGCAATTTAATAATTATAAAATAATTATTTTTAAAATAAAATAAAAATAAAAATTAATTACAATTAATATATGTAAATCAAAGTACCAATTTACTTTAAATTTTTACCCAATACATCAAACTTAGGAACTAACATGTTAGAAAACTTATCCATTCCATGAATAACATGTTAGTAAAACATATTTATTCTATAAACAGACAAAATCATCACGTTAACATGTATAATAAATATATCCATTCCATTAACACACCATCATATACATAAACCAACCATCACAATAACATATACATAAACTAATATGTACATAAATATTTATTCTTTCTCAAAAACACCAACATACATATATATATCAACAAATTAACACAATAAACCTATCCATTCCATCAATGCACCAACATATATAAAAAGCAATAAATTTACTATTGTATTAACATTAAAAACAAGTACATTTATTTAATTTAAATATAAATATAAATTAATCTATCTAATTATTTTATTTATCTAATGATCTAGTAACATAATTATATAATTATCTACTTATTTAATATAATTCTAAAATTACATAAATCTAAAGTTAATTAGTGAAATGTATTAAAAATTAAAATCAAGTACTTTAATCTCACTTAAGTCTAAATCTAAAAAATCTAACTAATTATTTAATTACTAATTATGTAAATTTAATATAACATAGAATAAGATAATATTTATTTAAATCTCATTTAGATTAAAATAATTTATCTAATTTAAATATGAATATAAATTTATCTATCTAATTATTTAATTACTTCATGTTTTAATAACTTAATTTTATAATTATCAGCTTATCTAATTTAAATATAAACATACTCTGACTAGTTAATTATCTAATGATTTAATAATCTAATTTTTTTTAATTACCTAATAATTTAATTATATAACTATTTATCCATCTAATTCATATTTAAATCTAATATAATCTATCTAATCATCTAATTGTATAAATAGTTAATTATCTAATGATCTAATAACTTAATAATATAATTATCTATTATCTAATTTAAATATAAAATTACAAAAATATAATATTAAAAACATGTACCTTACTCTCATTGAAATTTAAATTTGAAATCTATCTAATTATCCATTATAAAGATGCAATATTAATCTAAAATTCATTTCTATTAAAAATAATAATTTTTATCTAATTTAAAGGTAAATTTAAAATCTATCAAAAAAATCTAATTATCTAATAATTAATTATCTAATTTTCATGTAAAATTATAAAAATATAAAATTGATTTAAATCTAACTCTAAAAATGTATGTAATTATGTAAATTATTTAATTATTTAATTTAGATTTAAAATAAAAATACAAAAAAATGTATAATAAAAATAAAAAATATAATAAATAAATTTGAAGAAATGTCATACATACCTCAAGGTTTATTTTTCAAATTAGATTTAATTAGTAATCTTTATCTTTTTCTAGAGTAAAACTCAATAATTATACCATTCGGATTTTTAATAAAATATAATTAAAAATAATTAGTTAAGTATCTAACTAAAAAATACATAAAAACAACCTTACCCAAATAAATCTATGACATAAATAAACAAAATTTATCAAAAAAATTAAATTTTTTACACAAAAAAGATAATGTATACAAAATATAGATATTTTATAAAAAAAGAAACTCCAAATATTTTACAAATAAAGAAGCTTAATACCATCAACAATGGAAGAAAACTAAGCTACTTTAGTAAGAATTAATGTTGATAGACAAAAGAGAAACAAACCCTCAATGTAGGAGAGAAGAAAAGAGAGAAAATGAAAAAGAAAAGACGAACCTGAAGGGCATGTAGGGTTCCTCTTTTTTTTTTTTTTACCACGGGTTGATCAAAAACTTGTTAAGAAAAGTGGCAGTAGAAATGGCTTCTATTAAAACTTTTCTCCACGAGCCCCTAACGACTTGTTAAAAAACGTTTAAATATAATCCACTCGTGGAGAAATTTATGTGTCACACTATGGTGTCACACATGACTTTTTTAAACATTTTCTTTATAATTTGTTTTAAGATTATGAAAAAAAAAATTATAATTTTTTTTATTATTAAGAAAAAAATTTTACAATTTTTTTTAAAAAGAACCTTAAAGAATTAAGTACCAACTATTTTTCATTCTTTGAAACATGTCCAATTAATTCTGAGAGTGGATTCTTCTAAGTTTTAATATTATGCTATAATTATGTAGTATTATGTCAGTTCCACCGTACATGATTATGTGAATATCGTTTATTATTACACTATTATCATATTATATTATATTACAATGGTAAATTATTTAACATTTATGAATTAAAGTGGTTATGTGCAGTTGAAGATTATAGCTTTTAATGAGAGAATTGTACGTATCTCCTTACACTAATACCCAAAATTTTGTCGTGATTTATTGTATTACCATCATGAGTTATTTTATTCTCACCGTGACTTAATATTATTGGTTATGAGATCATTAGTCAGAGATATTTGATTGATTTCGGTACAAAAACTACAATGTAATGTAATAAAATCCCCTTTATATATGCACCATTATGTCATTATGAGCTATCCAATGCATTAAGTGACTTAATATTGGTGGCTGTCATGAGCATCATGATAAAGAAGTTACATGGCATCATGAGCTATCCAATGCGTTAAGTGAAGCTCGAAATGCAATTTTGAAATATTTTACGCTATGAAATGCACAAACGTATAAGTTGAAAATTAATGGAAGGGCACACATCCAATTGAGTTTTAAGTGCATGAATTACAAGGGCAATCATCAATAACAAAATGCACTGTGGTTAAATACAACTGCCAACATAAAATAAGTCATGATAAAAGCAATATAAGTACTCACAATGCATTCACAATAACTCACAATAGTTATAAATAATCCGCAAGTACATCATATTAGGTAAATATTAAATACATTTTTACATGCCTAAGTCAATTCTTTTCAAATAGTAAGCAAGCAAGCAGACCATTTCAATCTACGTGAATGGAAACTCTGAGCAAATGCACTACTGTATGCATATACCAAACCCATGCATCCTTTTCTTGTACGCAATATGAATGTCTATTAGTGCTTATATCATTTTTTTGTTAAATCAAATCCATTTGAGGATTTTAGGCCTATTAAACCCTAACCTATGCCAACTATCTTATAAATCTTTAAAACATAAAAAAATTCAAAACCATATCTTTATGGATTCGTGAAGAGAGAATCATTTTGATGGAGCTTCTTTCAATATTACCGTTTGTTTGCTACTAGAAGGTGAGTGATAGGGGAAAAGGGAGAGGAAAGGATCGTGAAGAGAGATAAATACTCTTGGAGAAAGATGGAGAAAAATTTACGAAGAGGGAGGAAGTAGTGCCACTTTTATCAGAGTAACCATGTATAAAGATTTGTCCTCTTATATAATTCTCTTTACAAGTAATAAGAGGGATATGAAGCCGTTTTGCTTATTTATGTGGATGTCGGGCTTTCATTGCCTTCGGATATTTTCACAAATATTACAAAGCTTATTTAATAGGTTCAGTAACATAATTAAACAATTTTAATCTATTTTAAATACATAAATTTAAAATGTGTTAAATGCATTTTTGTGAAAAATCTACCATTAAAGATTTATTAAATTTATTGATTAAAAAATAGATGTGATATTATTAGAGGCATTATGAAAACTAATTGCAAAAATTTTATTATCAATTTTTTGCTTTTTAAAAATATTTTTAAGCATTATATATATATATATATGCATGTATATATATTATCCATAGTATAAACTTAGTCAAAGCTCTAAATGTAAGAATTTGTTTTTATATCATCCAATCATTATTAATGTAATACAAGTTATACTCATGTAAGAATATGTTTGCCAATGATCACTTCATGTATTGTCATAATCTTGATAATTTTAAAATATTTTAATTACTCAACAATAATCATTCATACTTAGCTTTATCTATTATTTACATATGTATAATGAAATAATTAATTATCAAAAATATCGTATGTTATAATTTATTGTTGATCTTGTGATTTTTGACTTGTGACTTTTGTAATACGTTTGTTATCTATATGCCTTCAATATACGTCATAACCTCTGTATTTCGACAACTTAAATTCTTCGAAGCAATAGTTGTAAACCATCGTCTTGATTCCATCAAACTTGTACACATTTTCATATGACCCTTAAATAAATCAAATTTTTTTCGCCACTTTTGAATTTATTTATCATTATCATTAAAATTTTGGATATGATAATAAGGATGAATTAATTAAAATAGATTGACTTTTGAATTGGATTCATAAATTTTAAAAGAATGATTGAGATTTGTTTCTTCCATAAAAGATTTATGTTGAATATATTCATCATAAGTATTAGTGTCAAGATATATTTTTTTATTAGGCATGAAGAACTTTATTTTTATGGAGAGAATGGAGATAATTGAAATAATTAAAATATGAATAGTGAAAGAATTGAGTGAGAAAGAAAAATTAAAAATTATATTAAAAAAAAGGGTAAAAGTCATATAAAACCCTAAAAACTACTTTCTGTTCAACAAATCATGACTTTTAGAAAATTTCAAAACAAAATTTGCTCTTTTTTTTTTAATCAAATTGAATCTTATTAAAAAAATTTAAAAATTAAAAATATTTTAAATTTGAGATCTTTTACAATAAACTTTGACTTGAAATTTTTCATAAATATAAAAAAATATTGAAGCTACCATCAAAAATAAATAAATTTTGAATACTAAAAATATTTTTTATGAAATTTTATATTATTAAAAATTTTAAAAATTTAAAAAAATAATTCCTAAATTGAAAGTTATTCAAATTTGAGGGATAAATTTAAAATAGAGCATAGAATTCATAAGAGTCATTTTTTAAGTATTTCAACAATAAAAATTTTATTAATTTTTTATAATTATTTTGAACTAAAGTTCAATTTAGACACAATTAGTAAGTCAAGATTTGTTTATTGAGAAACGGTAAACCTTAAGATTTTACGTGATATTTACATAAAAATAATAATAACAAAAGTACTTATAGTTATTTTATTTTTTAAAAATAATTGTATACATGTGATTGCATAATGCATTTGTTACAACATGCATATGATCATTGCAAAATATTATACAATTGACAAGACCAAGAAAGAGAGGCAAGATAGGGTTCAATGAAATGGTGAGTGGTGACTGGTCATTAATGTCGATAGTAAGGTCGAACACGTAAAGAGGCCCACTAAGATCACGCTCAAAGAAGACCTAACACTTACCTCAAAGCAAGGGCAAGTCAGTACGATGGCAAAACACCCCTGCCTCGAAGTGGTGCCATCCTCAAGGTGGTGGTTAGATGAACTAGCATGACTCTACAGCCTTGGTGAACAACATCACCATTCGACGGGTCTACCTCCAACTTATAAATGGATCGACACGAGACCTACGAAAGGATATACTCAGTACTAATAATTCAAGTATTCAAGTCACACGTATCTATATCTTTTGTATCCAGTGGTCTATATTTTTCAAACATCATAAGAATGGCACTAAAGGAAGGGCTTTCGGCTTTATCAACTAATCTAATTCTGATGACAATCAACGAAAATGAAATGATGGCAAATGCTGCAGCTAACCCAATAGGACAAGGCTCTAATAATATCTTTGTCTCTAGTCCAATGGCTGTAGAATAACTCTAGTAGCGAGTCACACACTTGAACAGCCTTTTGTAAACCTTCCAACAGCCAATACTGATTAAGCTTAAAGCATCAGATGGATGCCATGACCATAATTAGTCGATCACAACACATTAGAAGATGACCTGTGTTACGAAATTGGACTGTTCAATAAATGACTCAAAGTCATAGTCTAAGGCATTCAAGGTCACGAGGCCATCGAAGGATACGAGCTTTATCCTAAGTCCACATTTACGTCTAAAATATTACATGCTTCTCCACCATCAAACTTCAACATTTAGCAAATTAATCCATACGATAATGGTCCAAAAGGTGTCTGATTTGATATTCTATTGAGTCTTTTCCACAACATCATCAAGGCAGCATAAGCTTGGTATAATGCTTCACCTGCCACGACCAATAGTACCTTCAATGAATTTAGCAAGAACTTCAAAACCCACTTTGCAACTAACATCAAACATTGCAAGAATAATGATCATTTAACGATTATCAAACAACATTTAGGATAATCTCTAAAGGATCACATCCATTGATACAATGCAAAGTTCATGACTTATAACAATCAGTCGCTCTCATGGTCATCAAACATGGCTCATCCCCCCCCTCTCTTCTTTGTTTCGTTAATCAAAAAATAGCCATAGGATTTGATTGAATTACTAACCAAAACCAAAGAATACATCAAAGTAAAGGATGCCAAAACCTTTAAACATCATGGTAGTAATAACACAAAGGAATCCCATGCATCTAAACAACATTAAAGTGAAATATTTTCACCTTTGCTAGTACTTGATACGTCTTTGATAATCCATCATAACCATTTCCCTTTTGACCTTTGTTGCCTCCATGGCTACTAATGGTATAACCTGATGAGTCTAAGTATACTCCTCCTAATGCCTTCCACTAGCAAATCCTGTTGGAAGTGCAACATAAGCCCTACTCTCATTGGCCTACTGTAAGGTCAGATATGCTATGTTTCTATCATCTCTTAAAATTGAACAGCTCATCCCCTAAGGGTACCTTGGGTGATACATGCAGAAAAGACGTCAATCGACCTCGATCAGACCACCATCTAAGGAGAACAAATGAAAAGTTACATCTCAACACTCATCCCAAATAATTATAGGAGTCATTCAAGTCATTGCACATGGACTTGCCATAAGAAGAGGAAGCTTTTTTGGATGAAGGATTTACACTCGTCAAACTATGGTAACTTGACTTCAATGGGCAACATAAGTCAAAAACGATATCGGTTTCTCCCTAAAATGATTCTTTGAAAGTTATCTACCCCATGATAATGCACTCATAATCAACATCCTTGTTGCTAATTACAAGGTGTATCGAGTCATCATAGATTAGGGAAGCTCAACTGATGTACTTTACTACTTTATGTTTAAGTAGCTAAGATTCTTAACCAAGCATTTGAAGCCTTTCATAACCTCATTAGTAGGCTTTGGAGTCCATATTGTGGTAGTAGAAGGGACAATAGCCCTGCCCACATTCATTGAAACTTTGCCAACCAAGACTTCGATCATGGTCAATGTTTGCTTATGTACACAACCTTAGCCTACAACATGATCCTGAAACGAATAACCCTGAATGCCATACGGGCTATCATATCTAGTCACCAATTATTGATGAAGTTTTCTACCCTAGATGGCCTAATGACTATGAAAGAAGACCAAGAAAAGGCATGTTCATGTCAGTTTCTTACTCTCGAAACATCTCGTGCCTGATAGTTATGCCACATGGATTGAGACCATTGACTCAAAGCTCCAAGAGAAAATGTCAAAGCTTTGAAGAGTTCAAACTCACAAAAGGAAAGGTCATAAAAATCACTTACAACTCATAAAGCCAAATAGTATGCCCTCACTCATTGTTTACTGGCCCATATTGACCTTTTTGCATGTAGTGCCTATAGCATGCCTGGAATCGAACTACACATCATTGAACAAGTGCTCAACATCAATCCCTCAAAGACACCAACGAAGTAAATGAAAAGAACACTCATTAAAGAACTAAAGGTAAAGGTTCAACACTTACTTGAGGTAGGGTTCATTTGTTAAGCTTTCTACCCTCAATGGTTACTTAACATAGTCAAGAAAGTAATTGGTGCATAGTGCATGTGCATTAATTATATCGATCTTAATGAAGTAATTATCTGTTACTACAAATCAATCATCTCGTGGATAACTCTTCTTGTCACCAAATTTTAACTTCATGGATGCCTTTGTAGCTTACAACAAAATACGCATGAAGGAAGCTAATGAAGAACACACAACATTCATTATTGACTACGATGTGTACTGCCATAAGGTTATGCCTTTTGAGCTAAAAATACGGGTGCCACATATCAATGCATGGTCAACATCATCTTTAAAGCATAAATGAGGTGCAACCTTGAAGCCTATGAAAACGATATGATTGTCAAAAGCAAGGACCAAACCACAAACATCCAAGACCTTGAGGAGATCTTTATAGTACTTTGACAACACAATGCGAGGTAAAATCAAGCTAAATGCATACTTAGGGTCACTATTGAAAAATTCATAAGCTTTATGTTCATGAAAAAGGGCATCAAAGTCAACCTTGAAAATATTCGAGCGATCATGACCATTAAGTCCCTAAACACCATTAAGGAAAATGTAGCAGTTCACAGGGCGCATCGTGTCCCTAAGGCAATTCATCTTAAAGGTTACGAAATAAAGTCTCCTATTTTTTCGCATCTTTAAATGGCAAAAGAAATTTTAATGAAGCCTTGAAAGTGAAGTTATATTCGAATAGTTGAAACAATACCTAACTGTACCACCACTACTTAAACGTGACCATAAGTGAGATCATCTACTTATATATAGTAGTGGCTAATGAAGCTTTCAATATTGTCGACACCTTATTTTGCTCCTTAAATTTTATCTCTTCAATAAATTATTTTATAGGTATATCGAGATTTACTATAGCTCTTTTAACACGTGCTATTTCCTATTTATCCTATTGAGTGTAAGGTCAAGAGTCTTTACAGTACTACTATCCCTAATGACTCATCGAGACTTGATTCATTGGGTCTTATCTACAGAATACATCGGGTTTCTAGCCTAGGAATTACTTTGGGTGAAATCACTTGGTTTAAAGGCAAAGCCCACATTATGGAATCATATAATAAAGTTCAATCCTATTCCTCAATTTACTCACATTGAGATTTTAACCTAGAAGACACGCTAGGTTCAATACCTTAGGCAATTTAAAAATGATTTGTTCAAATCAATTCAAATATTGATATCACGATCAATGCCTTAGGTAATTTAAGATTAAGTTCATGTCAAGTGTGGTCTCTTTCATTTAGAGTTAATTCAAAGTACTTATCAAGATTCTCAAGACACTAACAACCATCTCAAATATTTCTAAATATAACCAAAGACATGGATTTTTGAAAGTACAAATTTCATTAATCAAATCAAAGTTGGTAAATTAGAAAGAAAGAAAAAAAAAAAAGAAAAAAAGGGTAATCTTAAGGCCTAGGCTAGGTTGTAGCCACAACCACATTAGGAGTTGAAGATAGTTTAAATTTAACCTTCAACAGTAATAATCGATCTTCCCCATCTATAAGCATCTCAGCCATTTCTTGTAGATCTTTGACTAACAGCTCTAAATCCTTAGAATTGACTAGTATAATTTTAGCTTAAGGGGTCACATGCACTCGTGATAGGTCTAGGTCGAGGTACTGCTTTTGGATCTCCTACACAGTGGGGCTATTAATCAGCCAATAAAATATGAAGGCTTGCTCTTCAATCTTGACCTTATATGCATTATCATTTTGAATTTGTCAATGGTATGAGGTTAGGCTTCCTCTCGAACTGCTCTCATTTCCTGCAAATGTTGTAGGATAAGCTCATTCTTCTAAAGGGTTATCTTAGCTTTGACATTAGCCTCCACCTAGGCCAGTCTCAACTTCATCTCGTCCTTCTCTTCTTTAACTTTCACCAAAAGACTTTTTCACTCTCTTGGTTTTAGCTGCGTAGGCATGGACTATGTTAACGGCATCATTAGCTACGACTTATTGGCAACTTCGGCCTTCTTCGTGAAGTAATGAAGGCTAATACTGGTATGGCTTTATTAGCTGACTAAAATAGACATTCTTCGGGCAAACTACAAATAGAAAGAAATTCAAGTTAGAAAACCTGTAGTTATTTTTTTTTTTCAAAAAGTGATAAAGTAAAAGAAAGTAGATATTTACCTCTTCGAAGTAGAGTATAGTGCAATCGAAGAAAATATTATTGTTCTCCTCACCTAGTTGCCTTATATCTTAAGGCCGAACAGATTTTCATTTTTTTGAAAAGTGATAAAGTGAAAAAAAAACAGATATTTACCTCCCCGAAGTAGAGCATAATGCGATTAATGAAAACGTTATTGTTCTTTCCCTCTAATTGCCTCATGCCTCATATATTAAAGGCGACTAGATTTTCAGCAGCCACTCTAGGACCAAACTGGATATTCCACTTTAGCATGAACTTCTCCTCTAAAGAGAGACTCTGGCTCACCCAAAGGCATCTCCAGTGCATCCATCAAGCCCCTAACCCTTAACTGGCGTTCTTTTTCTTCACTTCTTTTTTTGATGGTTAAGGAAGCGACAACCACCATCTTCCCCATTTTAGCAGTAGAGGAATCAATCTTTAGGCCGAAACTAGCCACTTTCCTCTTCTATGTAGCCCGTAAGGACTAACCCCTTTATTAGACTCTGGCAATAGTTCCAAGGGCAGAACTTCCTTTAAGGACATGCCTGCCCAAGGTCATTTTCATCGTTTCACATAATTAATCCTTAGTGACTTAAGGAACAGTGCGTTGAGGCCCTATTTCTATAAGATTTACAAAGAAGTAAAGGAAATATAGTCAGCAGTTATACAAGTATAAAAAACATGAGACTGTTGAAAGCTAAAGTAAAAAAGACTAAGGCCTGATGTGGCATCGACCCTGAAGGCCACATCAAGAGATAAGGGACCTAGAGTTTGAAGCTTTAATCCTTCATGGGGTTTTGCCTATCATAGGGAAAGGAAGTGGGTACATTAATGGAAAGGACCTTGCCTCTCATCAAGAAGACCCTATTCAGGTGCAAAACTTAGTGTGAAAATTGGATTGATTACTTGCCTATCAGCGGGGTCGACCCTGAAGGCCACATCAAGAGATAAGGGACCTAGAGTTTGAAGCTTTAATCCTTCATGGGGTTAAACCCCTCATAGGGAAAGGAAGTGGGTACATTAATGGAAAGGACCTTGCCTCTCATCAAGAAGACCCTATTCAGGTGCAAAACTTAGTGTGAAAATTGGATTGATTACTTGCCTATCAGCGGGGTCGACCCTGAAGGCCACATCAAGAGATAAGGGACCTAGAGTTTGAAGCTTTAATCCTTCATGGGGTTAAACCCCTCATAGGGAAAGGAAGTGGGTACATTAATGGAAAGGACCTTGCCTCTCATCAAGAAGACCCTATTCAGGTGCAAAACTTAGTGTGAAAATTGGATTGATTACTTGCCTATCATCGAGGTTGACCCCTTCTTCGAGAATGAAACTTGATTTAGCTCTAGGATTACAGATATTGAGATTTTTTGGATGGGGTGAGTTCGGCTTTTCCTTTGTACCTAGGCTCGAGATCTCATCAACTAGCTTAGAGGTTTTATCAAATCTAAAGATTTTGTACCAGGACTTAGTGGCTGTAATTACAAACATCCTATCATTATTAATATGGTCCTTAAAGCTATTTATACCCCTCTGATCACAAAAGGATTTGAAGGTGGATGTGATGTCAGGATAAACCTTTTTATTATGGACTCTTTTAGAAGGCTTAATCTAGGAATCAAGAAAGAAACATTTTTCATCTTCTTGGCTAACTTAATACCTATTCGAGAGCATAAACCTTTTATTTTTGTAAGAGTTGCAAAAGGGTCATTATGGTGTATTAACAGATAAACCCTATCACTATGTAGTTCTTTATGGTAAACACTCCAAATACAGATGTATACGAGATGCCAATGCTATTCTTATGTCTTTTTAGTATCATCTTTATATTCGCTTCAATTCACGATATGTTCTTGTTATAATGGGTGCTTTTTTTTTTTAAACCTTTTTTACATTTACACGTCCATCTTTTTTGCATAAATGAATTTAAGAATTAAATTATGCTCAAGGGACAATCCTCCCATGGAGCTTTAAATAAAACTATTTTATCTTGAGGAGATGAAAGTTGGTGTAAGGGCCTCTTCTTGATCCTCACCCAAAATATGTCATTTTGAGTGCTTTTAGACAATTTTAATAACCAACATTCTTTCTGCACATTTCTTCCAAGATTCTAAGATTTGGTCAAAGCTAACATTTGGATCTTACATAAAACAATCTTGGAAATTGAGTTTCCATCATTCATGCATTCTTTGAAAAAGGTTTTCTCTTTTTAATTATATATTGCCTCATATGGGAATCAAGCTCAAATCTTTTCACTAACCAATTGAATATTTTTTGTTTTAATTGGTTTGAGTATGGTGAAGGTGCTAGCCCTTCTTCATACGTAATTGACTTGCAAGCCTAATTTTCTCAATAAAGTTTGACTAGTGCCAAAACTTTTCTTTTGCCTCTCTTTGGTTTCTTTTTTGTGAAAAAAATGGATTTGAAAAAAAAATAAAATAAATTTCAGTGGTCGATCATATCGTAAAATATATTTGTGGTGACTCCTACTCTTTTTCTTAATTTTCATTAATAAGTTAACCAAAATGAATTTCAAGATCTACCATCATTACTATAAAAATTATAATAAGTAATAGTGATTTAATGATAGTTCTTAAAAGAACTGCCATTAAAAGCATCATTAATAATTTTTAATGTTAACTCTGCTAAAACTAACACTAAAAGGGATATTTATCACACTTTTAATGTCAGTTACTATTTAACTGATATTAAAAGACAACATTGAATGCTAGTTTTGGAAAAGCCACTTTTGAAATTGACACTGAAAAGATTTAGAACTATTGTTAAAGGCTTGCACCAAGCCTTTTAACCTAGCTATCATCTTCTTCTCCAGAAGTAGCAGTAACCACTTTTGGAGAAGCAGCCACCTGGCCTGCACGCACATCTCTCCCTCTCCATTGTTCTTTCCTTGCTCCTTCCTTCTCATTTGTCTTAATCTCCATAAGAAGAAGCCACACCCTTCCCTTCCATTTGTTCTTCATCTTTGGCATTCAAATATGTGAGTGTCTTGGTAGATTCAAAATTTTTTTATGAAAGTTTTTTCACAATTTTTATTCCATTTAGTTTTGATTTGAAGAATGAATTGAGAATGTATATATTTTAAGATTTTTTCTATTAAGTATGTTTGATGAATTGTTTATTAATGAAAATTGAGTTTTTTTGTAAGTATATTTGGATGAATGTTACGTATGAATGAGTATATATTGATGAATTTATTGTTTGATAATTTTTAAGATTTTTAGATTAATTGATGAATTGAGTAATTGTTAGTTACATGAATTTATATTTTGATGAATTAAGTAGATATAGGTTAGATGAATTTATGTTTGAATAAATTTTGTTAGGTAAGATTAATGGGTATAATTTGTAAAATTTATATTGGTAATTAACTTAATTTAATATTAGTTAAATTTTAAATAAATAATTAATTAATTAGATGATTGTATAGTAAACAATTAAATATTATCTAAATTTTAATTAATTTACTAGCGAGTTAGATGCTTGTAAAGTAATTAATTAGATGTTAATTAATTGATTATATATTAATTAACTATTTAGTTATTAATTATTTATTTAAATTTTAATTAATTAATTAATTTAATGCCTATAAAGTAAATAATCAAATTTTATATAAATTTTAATTAATATACTAGTGCTTGTAAAGTAATTAATTAAATGTTAATTAATTGACTATGTATTAATTAACTAATTAATTATAAATCATTTACTTAAATTTTAATTAATTAATTTTTTGTTAGTTATATATTATTTATTTAATTATATACTAGCTAAACATTTGTTATTTAGCTAATGAATTAATTATATTCTAATTCGGTTAAATATATAATTAATTACAAATTTTAATTAATTTATTAGAATTTTATTTTCATGTAATTTGTACATAAATGTCTAATATAATTGTGTACGTATATGTTTTAAATTTTTATTGATTTATTATTATTTGGCTACATTAGATTTTTTTTATTTTTTATTATTTCAGTAAACTTTATACAGATTTAGTTGCACTTGGCTTGGAGAAGTATTTTGTATTTGCTGATCTATTTTTCATATAGGATGTCTATAAGTATGATACCCAAGCCCGTAACTTTACCAATAAAATGATAGATTCATGTGACAGATGAGTAGTGATACTTCCATGTAACTTGAGGTAAGTCTTAATACTATTTAAAATTATTAATAGTTTAATTTGTTCACAATATTTTTTACATTTATTTTTGATAATTAGGCATCATTGGATGTTGGTGGTTGCTAAGTCTCGTACTTTTATGTAGAGTATTTTTAATCCTTTGAACCATGGTTCTCATTAAGAACTGGATCAACTTATGTCTATGTAAGTGAAAATATTTTCATTTATGTTATTATATATTATTTTCTACTCTTAAGATTATTGATTATTTTCTATTGACAGCTCTTTTAAATTGTTTCAAATTTTCAATGAATCAAGTGATAGGCACATTCCTAGGAGTATTCTTGCTAAGGTACGTATATTTAAACCTATATGTGATGTTAGTTTTATTTATTTTGCAAAATATAATAATTAAAAATTTTTAATGCAGTATCCACATCGATCTTCAAATACTGAGTGTAGATATTATATTATGAAAATTTTTAAAGACATCATTGATAGACATAAAAATATATATATATATATATATATATCTCATACACGAAAATGATAAGTTTTTAAGCATTTACTTATGTAACTACTTTGGTAATTGATGTGGTTACTAAAATTTATAATTGGACTAACTTTTTTTTTTTTAATAAATATAGTTACTGGATATAAATACTTATACTCAATCTAATATTGATGAAGTTAGAAAAGATGTTAGATATTTTTTTTGAAGTGCCATATTAGAAAGTTGAACTTTGAAGATTTTTGTAGATATGAATATCATTGAATTTATATAATTGAAGTTTTAAGATTGTGTATGATAATGTGTATTTAAACTCATGTATTGTACATATGGAGTCCAGTTATGACATCAAGTTTCTTTCTTTCTTCATCTTTCATTACTTATTAGATTGGATTATGTTGAAGTGTTTTCAAATATGAAAAAAGTAATGATGGTTTGAGTGAGAATGGTATTGAAGTGCATTAAAAGAAAAAAGTAATTTCATTAAAGTATTGGTATTGAATTGTGTTGATGTATATAAGATGAAGATATATGATTGATGTAGAAGATATGAAGAATTTCATATATGCAAGTTTTGAATAATTTGTATGTAGGAATTTTGTATATATCAAAATTATTAAAAAAATTCTTTTAATGGATAGTTCATTAAAAACTGACATTAAAGGCGCCATTTTTTAATGACAGTTTTATTAGAACTATCATTAAAGCTCTCACCCTTTAATGACATTTTTTCAAAACTATCGTCAAATGAAGGATCTTCATCGATAGCTTTAAAAGAATTGTCAATAAAAGTCCCCTCTTTCAATGGCAATTTTTTTAAAATTGTCATTGAAAACTCTCCTTTTTAACAACAGGTTTAAAAGACTTTTCATTAAAAAACGAGGGCGTTTAATGACAGTTTTCAAAAACTATAGTTAAAACTCTTATCTCTTTAATGATATCAACAAAGATGAAAGTTTTGGAATTGTTATTAAAAGTCCTTTCTAATTGTCATTAAATTCTTTATTTGTAGTAGTGCATTTCTTATGGAAGAAACTAATTCTCTTATATGTCTCATAAGGGGCAAATGGAGTTCCCCTGTTTAACTTTATCGGCCTGGGCCCCATTGTGATAGCTATTATCCTCACTCTTCAAAGTGAAGCAAAGTGCTTCATGGAGTCGTGGCACATTACACCAAACCTAAAAGATTCATATATGCCCCTGTTGTTATCGCTTGAAGTCTGCATTCCTACTTTCAGGTACACCAAATGGTTGTACTCATCGATCAGCCTATGGGACAAATATTGCATCACCTTGATTTGTCAAGATGCCTAGAAAAATAACCTTCGAATTAAAAGAGCACTACATTATATACCAACCTCAAATAGCAATAAAAGAAAATGTGCTAACTGATTTCCTTGTCGAGCACACCGAGCTTAAAGGAAGCAATAACAATGAAACCTAAAAGGACTTATGGACCTTATGGGTCCACAATGGCACTAATCTAAAAGGTCAAGGTGCTAGGCTACCCCTCAAAGGACCTAATGAGGTTGAAGTCACTTATGCCCCTAAGCTTGATTTTCTTGCCTCGAATAATGAGGTTGCATACAAGGCCTTAATCATTAGGCTAAATGTCACACACCATAAGGAAATCACATGGTTTGTGATCTACAGTGACTCTCACCTTATTTATTCGACAACTTAAAAAGAACTACGAGGTTAAGGATTAATGAATGGCTAAACGATCCTTTAATCACCTCCATCAAGTGGAGATAAAACATGTCCTACATGCTCAAAACATGTGAGACAACCTCCTCATCAAGCTTTTAATGAGAAGCTATGACCACATGCAATAGGCCATTTTTTGTGAAAAATCTACCATGAAGGATTAAATAAATTTATTGATTAAAAAATAGATATGATATTATTAGAAGCATTATAAAAACTAATTGCAAAAATTTTATTATCAATTTTATATTTTTAAAAATATTTTAAAGCATTATATATATATAAACATCATCAAAGTTCTAAATTCTAAAATTCATTTTTGTGTCATCCAATCATTATTAATGTAATACAAGTTACATCTATGTAAGAATGTGTTTGCCAATAATCACTCCATGTATTATCATAGTCTTGATAATTTTAAAATATTTTAATTACTCAACAATAATCATTAATGCTAATCCTTATCTATTATTTCCATATGTATAATGAAACAATTAATTATTAAAAATACCATACTTCACAATTTATTATTGATCTTGTGATTTTTTACTTATGACTTTTGTAGCATGTTTGTTATCTATATGCCTTCAACATGTGTCATAACCTCAATATTTTGACAACTTAAATTTTTCGGAGCAATAGTTGTAAACCATCATCTTACTTTCGTCAAACTTGTCCACATTTTCCATATGAACCTTAAATAAATCGAATTTTTTCTACCACTTTGAATGTCATTATCATTAAAAATTTTGATATGATGATAAGAATGAATCAATTGAAATAGACTGACTTTTGAATTGGGGTTCAAAAATTTTAAAAAAAGGATTAAGATTTGTTTCTCTTGTAAAAGATTAATGTTAAATATATTCATTATAAGTATCAGTATCAAGATATATTTTTTTGTTAGGCATGAAGACCTTTATTTTTTTTAAGAGAGAATCGAGAGAATTGAAATAATTAAAATGTGAATAGAGAAAGAATTAAGTGAGAAAGAAGAATTCAAATTTTGTACAAAAGAAAAGAGTTTTGGGTAAAAGCCATATGAAACCCTAAAGTTCACACTTTCTCTTCAATAAATCTTGACTTTTAGAAAGTCCCAAAACAAAATTTGATCTACTTTTTTTTTATCAAATTAAATCTTATTAGAAAATTTTAAAATACAAGATATTTAAATTTGGAATCTTTTATAGTAAACTTTAACTGGAATTTTTTCACAAATGTAAAAAAAAATATTTAAGCTATCATCATAAAAAATATTAAATTTTGTATCTTGAAAATATTTTTTATAAAATTTTATACTATTAAAAATTTTACAAAATCATAAAAAATAATTCTTAAGTTGAAAGTTATTCAAAATTGAGGAATAAATACAAAATAGAGTATAGAATTTATATGAGTCATTTTTTAGGCATTTCAACAATGAAAATACTATTAATTTTTCATAATGATTTTGAACCAAAGTTCAATTTAGACACAATAAGTAGATTAAGATTTGTTTATTGAGAAAGGGCAAACTTCAGGATTTTACGTAATATTTACATAAAAATAATAATAATAAAAGCGTTTATAATTTTTTATTTTAAAAAAATTGTATACATGTGATTGCATAATGCATTTGTTGTAACGCTCATATGATCATTGCAAAATATTGTACAGTCGACAAGATCAAGAAAGAGAGGCAAGATAGGGTTCATTGAAATGGTGGGTGGTGATTGGTGACTGGTCATTAATGTTGATAGTAAGGTCAAACACGTAAAGAGGCCCAACAAGATCACACTCAAAAAAGACCTAACACTTAGCGCAAAGCAAGGCCAATCAGCATGATGGCAAAGCACCCCCGCCTCGAAGTGGTACTATCCTCAAGGTGGTGCTTAAATGAACTAACATGATTCTACGGGCCTTGATGAAACAATATGACCATTCAACAGGCCTGCCTCTAATTTATAAATGGATCGACCCGAGACCAAAGAAAGGATGTACCCAGTACTAGCAATTCAAGTGTTCAAGTAACATGTATCTATATCTTTTTGTATTCAATGGTCTGTATTTTCCAAACATCATAAGAATGGCAATAAAGGAAGGGCTTTTGGCTTTATCAACTAATCTAATTCTAATGACAATCAACGAAAATGAAATGGTGGCAAATGTTGCAGCTAACCCAGTAAGACAAGGTTCTAGTGATGAACCCAATGCAAACCAATGATGAAAGTAACAAAGTGCTTCATATTGCTAGCAAAAGCTCATGGTTCGATCCCATTCAAGCATACCTCATAAGTGGAATGCTTCCTAATAAACCCAATGCAAATCATCAAATTGACACATGTGTTTCACAATGATTAAAAACAACATATACTATCGATCCTTTGCAAGTTCATACCTTAAATGCCTCCCCAAAAGCAAGCAAGAATATGCACTCTAAGAGGTACAGAAGGGTACCTATAAAGGCCATATCTACGCTTAGGCTTTACTTAAAAAACTCTTAATCAAGGTTATTATTGGCTTAACCTTGCCAAGGATGCCAAAACAATCATTCGTGAGTGCAACAAATGCCAGTGATTTACAAGCACCCCCACATGCCTATAATCGAGATAACATAAGTGATAAGTCCATGCCCATAGAACCATTACCTTTTGACTTTGAGGTAGTTAAAATTTACAATCATTGTTGTAAACTACTTCATGAAATGGTTCGATGTTGAAGCACTCACCCAAATAATGGAGGAATGCATATAGGGCTTCGTGTGGAAGTCTATTATTTGCCAATATAGATTGCCACAAGTCCTCGCTGCAAAACATGGAATGCAATTTTGAGGCTTAAAGTTCACTAACAACTACACCGAGTTAAACATCAAATAAAGGTTCATATTAGTTGAACATCCATAAGTTAACGAATAGGTTAGTGTCCAACTTGCACCACTGTAAACTCTCTAAAGCACCAATTCGATTAAGCCAAGTGGTGATAGGCAGATGAATTACTAAAGATTTATGGTTATATCAAACAATGGCTTGAACTTCCATAGGAGAAACTTCACTTGCCTTCATTTATGTCGTCGAAGTTGTTGCTCTCATTGAGGTAGGTACAAATAAAAAGTAAACATCTAAGCAAGGCACAATGGGACTCGCAACTTCAAGCACAATAAGGCTCAATGGAGCCTTATGGCTTGCCAAGGCTGGGGCAGCAAGGCTTGAAGATTGATTTGGACTCAAAGACCAAAGCTCAACAACAGGACAAGACTTTGGGGCTCATACCATAAAAATAGACAAGCTTGGATCAAAATATTTCCACTAAATCTCATCCATCATTACCATTCACATGGTCATAAAGGTTTTTAAGGCATAATCATCCAATAGTTCCCGATAGACCTAGGATTTTTTAAACACCTCTATATTAGCCTTGCCTTTTTATACTATCCTCTCTTTTATGAATATTTTCTCTAAATTAGCCACATTTTTTTAAATTGTAGCATCTCTTCCTTTTTTGCCAATAATTTTTTGATTAACTCTACTTTAGTTTGCACTGGCATCAACTTTTGGTCCTGCTATATTAATAGCCCCTCACATGTCCCCCAAGTCCGTCAAGGTCGAAAGGAAGTTCTCCACCACTATATAATATAGCTGCATAAACTACATAAACGTAAGTCTTAGCAAAAGCCATTGTAAAACAAAAATGAATATGGGAGATGTTTGACCTTACAAAAGTAAATAAAGACTCCACGAGGGTTTGATCACTATCCATCACTTTAAATGTCTTGAACCTTTCGCCAAATTGAAGAACCTTTCAGCAGCTCCTCGCCATATGGGATTGTAATGTTCTTTCACCAATATGAGGGGAGCCTTGTGTGACTAATGATGACTTATGGCAGTCAAAAAAGGTAAAGGCCCTAAATGCCCTTGAAGGTATGGCTTAAGCTCCTTTGAGGCACTCAAGGTCGATGAGTTCAAATGGTTAGGCTTTGGTGCTAGCACAGACTCCACACATAAAGCCCTCTTCTGCAATTTTCTTATAATTCCTTCTAAGTTGGGTTGTTGCACGCTTATGTCTCTTGCAAAACATCATAACACGATAAATTATGAGGTTGTAGTCATAAAATACCTTAAACACCTAGTCACCATCTAACTCTAAAGGCTCTAACAACAAGTTAAGGCCTCTACTACTCGAGACTTCGAGGAAATAAAAGGAGAAACATCCTCCATAAAGGGATTAACCCATATTGATGCAATCTTTTATTGGTTAACAATTTGTTAAGGATAATCCCTTCGATATCAGAGATCATATCCCAAATATGGGTAGCTAAGTCATCAAATTCTAAAGAATGAGTCTTAAAGCATATGTCTCACCTCCACTCACCAAAGCATGAGTCAACAGGCTCACAAAAAACAAAGCTAGAAACAACCAATGTTGCCTATGATTCTAGAAACAACAAGCCAAATTAGGTGTGGTTATAAGCGATTGTAGCAGTCACATAATATTCTACACTTTTATGGCAATGAATAGGGTTTTGTTACCCTTACATGGTGAGATGCTGGCTATTTGATTTGAGCTAGAGAAGGCACTTAGCTATGTGGATACATCGATCGAAGTCGAGAGTGATTCTCTTCAAGCTATCAAGGAAATTCATTAGGACAAAGAAATGTTGAATGCATGGGGGAGTGCTTGTCTAAACACCCTAGACCTGAGTTATAAATTTCCTACTTATTCCTTTAAATATATTAATAAAAGAGCAAACGAGCTCATTCGTTGAATTGTCCATATTTCAACAAGGATAAGAGAAAAAAAAGATTTGGTGGCAGTGCCTACCAAATGGATTATGTAATCTAGATTCTCAATGAAATGAGCATTATACTCTCCATAAAATTTAAAAAAAAAATGAACTTAATGAATTTTCTAATATGGCGACAAGTTATGCCTATAATAATGGCATTAAGAGTAAATTGGTGGTCTAAAGGAAGATCATGAATTATAGTATTTCATATGGTTGCATTAAAATTAGAGTTTATTCATTATAATTATAATCCAAATGTCTTTTATAACTATTGCTGGGACTTCAGGATAAAACTCATTCTTGCCAATCCTCATACAAGTAGGGAACCAAATCCTAGGGAAGCCTAAAAAGATAAACATGACAAAGTAGAGATGATGTGGTAACCACTTAATAAAAATGTCCAACCCAGATGAAGACCTCAGTTCCCCTAGTCAGATCAATAAGACAATTACACAATCACCTAACACTAAATGTATGAATAAGAAAATCTACAAAGAAAATGAAATACTTTCCTTAATTCTTCTAGAATTAATATTTGGTTGCTGAGATACTAGATTTCTATAATTTTAGATACTCATATTTTTTAAAATTCTTAAGAAATCTACATTCATAAATTAAATATATAAATAGGTCATTTACGAATAAGTTTGATGTTTAAATTAAATTTTTCAGTAGACAATGTTTTCATATCTGACTCATCAATAAGTTGTTCAAAAATTATTTTATTTTATTTTTATTTTTAATAATATTTTTATAATTTAAAAATAATTTAGGTTTGAGTCTCTCAATTTAATCAGATCAAATTTAATTTTTTGAAACCAATCAAAATCTGTTCAAATTTGATTTAGATTCAAAGCTGAATCAAAGTGTGATGACGCGTATTTTTAGGCTGTGATAGTTCATCTTCTCCTTTTAATAAGAGAATCATGCCATCCATTGGTACTACTTGACTTCAACGGTATTTGTTGGATGTAATTTGCTAGGCAAGTTTAAATCGATTCTGTGCATTCACGGAGATTAACTCATTAAGGGTCAACTAAAGCATCAATCGAATTACTCTTTGTACCTGTGTTTTTGCCTTTGATTCAGGATTTCACAGTCCTGGAAACCAGGGCATTGTCCGTCCAACTCAGAGATTTAGGCACAAAAGAGACCTTTCAATATCTTTTGTGGTGTGACAATTCATCTTCCTGGGTCACAGGAGTCCATTATAATCAATTACGTACCTTTTCTTTTTCCTCTTCACTGACTTGCTTCGGGTCCATCAATCTTCCAAGTCTACGCTGCCTGAGAAAAGTGACGGCAAAAGAAAGGAGTTTGTTGGAAAACAGACCCACCAAAGCTGAAGGGAACCAGTCAGTCTTTCAGTCATAAGTGCAAATTCAACCCAGTGAAGCTTCTCCATTAATCATGCTTCTGCCCTCAAAGTCTCAAATTAAAGCCTCTTAGTTATCGCATTCACATTGTTACACCGACGCTTTGTCTAATGGCAATCTACATGGAAGAACGTCATAAAAGAAAAAAATTTCAATTTACAATAACTCAATGGTCTTTTTTAACTTCATCTTTTGGATCACAAATGCCAGATGAAATGCTAAAATTGTAAACCTTATTACATACATTAAATTATCAACAATGGTACCGGCCATAATACAAATAGAAGCACCACCAGTTTGGCACTTGTTTCCAGTACTCTTAATGGAACCTAATCCATTATTTGATTAGCCGTAAAAGACCTTCTAATTGTAGTGCTCCATGATGCACGTATCAGTGTGATCTTACTTGGCAATTCTTTGGTGTTTTGCTAATTGGAATGGAATCTATCCATTTTTGAAGAACCCAACAAAAAAAATGGGTTCACATTATGTGAACTAGTGGCCATAGTATAAAAGAGTATAGAATTATTGATGGAATTGAAAATATCACACACCGAAATTTTGGACTTTTATTTTCATGGATCTCTAAAATTAACCACTTGGAAACTCCCAAAGTGGTACACATTACACAGACACTGAGACCCATAGGCCATTGTTGGTCCATTAATTTCAAACGCGTTATGTTATGCGTTAGGGTAGGTGACATATTGGATTGATGAATATGACGATGTTTGTGGGCTTAGTTTTATTATATTGAAAGGATAAGGAACAATCTATATTGGTAGGATTTTATGTTATGGCGCTGTTTCAGTGGTGGAGGACTGAAGCTGCGGCTTCAGCGGCGTAATTCTCTGGGTCAGTGCCTGGACTGACTTATTATAAGCTGAAAAGTTGTAGCTTTGGGAGTCACAAGGGATGTTGATAATTGCTGTTATCATGTGTAATTAGCTACAAAACCATGAGAATTTAGAAAATGACCCAATTTTATGAGTGGCACAAAAGTAATTTTAGTCCAATAATTTCAGAATTTTAACCTACTTGAACCTCTCGACCAATGAAATCTAGCTCTTATATGGAACATAGAGCTCAAAAACATTAGTTTTTCAGAGTTCTAACCTATTTGGTATTCTTGATTTTAATCCTTCGTTACTGATAGTTATTTTCTTCAAATCTTAATAGCCTCTGTGGATCACAGCCTTACACAGTCAAAAGTTGCCTTTCAAGGCAAAATAATGGGTTAGAATTCTAAAAATATAGGAACAAAATCATCTCATGTCAATTTTCAAGTTTCCTTATAGCAAACCCAAATCGCATTCATGATTCAGAAGTAATGGTCAAAAGAAGATACGAGAATTTAAACACAATACTTGGAAAAATGGTCGAATACGAATGTAGAATAACTAATTAAAGCAGAAGAGGAGAAATATTACATAAGGTTGACGTTTAAGCTGAATCACCAAGACCATTTATTTTATTATCGTCACATATACCATAATGAGACTATAGCTAAATAAAATATTACTGTGGAATCTATTTCAGATCAATCTCTATCAGCATTCATATCATGTCTTAGAAAAGAACCCTCATGATATGGACAAAAAGCTTTTTGAAAACAAAGGCAGGCACGGTGTTGCCCATGAACTTAAGTCACTATCGCCATGCCTTAACTTCTTTGCATTCTTTTATTGCTTATACGTTATAATTAAGAGGATTCTCCGACAGAGTTCTATGGTGCTGTGGAGGATTAATTAATTTTAGTCAAGAAATCATGGGGAAGATAGGTCCCATGGAACCCTCCTCTCTCTTTCTATATGGAACCAACCCTAAGATGGGGTTAAAACCCTGCTCTACTAAATTGGTCTTTCAGCTTGACAATTCATATGTCCGTCCATTTAGGGTTTGCATGTTGCTTTACTCTAATTATATGGCATTATCATAGTAGGAGCTGATGAGTACTAAGAGGTCACGAGTTCTTAGTAGGCTGCTGAAGAAATCATGAGTCCTTGGAATTTAATATTATCAAATTATGGTTCTAGGTCCTTTCCATTTCGTCTTTTCTTCTAATTTCTCCACATATCAGCGCCAACATGAGGAAATATGCGTCAAAACACACCATAAACCTGGACTTTGTTTGTTTGGCCCGAAGGAAAAGCCGAGGGGTATGAAATTCAGCGCAACATTAGAGTTATGAAGTTTGTTGATTTGAATTCTGTTAAATGGATAAACGAGTTTTATTTAATATATTTTAATAATTTATTTAATAAAATGTTTACCTGTTAAATATTTTTAAATAAATTAATACAATTTAAATTAAATGAAAATATTAATATAAGTCATAGAATCGTTTAGGACGGGTTAAAGAAAAATCTGAGTTTGCTCATGCTCATTTTCTTTAATCCAGTTGTCAATAACTCTTTAAACTCTGACCACTGAATTTTCCATCCCATTTTCCTTGGGATGGAAAATTGCCAAGGGCACCATTGATTCTACATTTAAAAAGAAATGAAAGAAAATAGCTTGAAGAGGTTAGCAGAGGAAGACCCAGTTCAATTTTGCAAACAAGAAATTACTGTAAGTTGACTTGGATCTAGTCCAAGTCAAATTTGACCCAATTTGTCCATCAAATTTTGCAAAAAAATGGCCAAATTGAAAGGAGCAACCAGCAGCCTACACAACTACTCTCTCCATGTATTTTGGCGTAGTATATAACTAGTTTCTTTGAGTCCAACTTAACCACAACTCCGTATAACTGTGTAAATCTAGGTTTTCACTTATTTTTTTTTTTTTAGCTTGTCTGGAACTTAAACAGAGATTGAACTTTGGTTCATTTTTTGGGTTTTTGGTTCTCTAAATCTGAAAAGCAGAAAACCCACTAAAAAGAAATTTTTAGTAAATGGAATAGAATGTGAGTAGTGGCCGATATCTTTGATTCATAACACTTTATTTAGTGTCAAAAGTTCATTTTCCAGAAACTGATGGTTGTAACTTATAAGGAAACTGTTGACCCCAAATTTCTGATCACCCTTAACCTGACATCAGGATTAGCTCAGCTACACGTTAACACAATAGAAATCATGATCTATAAGAGAACTGGAGAACTCCCAGTTTCTTGAGCAAAAACCAGAGCTACAACACACCAAAACAATGGCAGTTTCAGGCACTTCCATGCTTTCACTGATTTTGCTCCTCCTGCTATCACTTTCATCCCTAACTTCAGCTTCGATTCAAGAGGATTTCATTGCATGCCTCGCTGAAAACTCTGACCTTACAGTTCCTCTTGCAACAGCGATTTTCCCTCAAAACAATGCTTCATTTACGACAATCCTGCAATCCTCAGCTCAAAACCTTAGGTACTTGGTGCCTTCGATGCCAAAGCCTGAGTTCATCTTCACACCTTTGCTTGAAACCCATGTGCAGGCAGCTGTTATTTGCTCTAAACAACTTGGGATTCACCTTAGATTTCGTAGTGGAGGCCATGACTATGAGGGCCTCTCTTATGTATCCCAGATCGAAACACCTTTTATCATGCTGGACCTCGGAAAGCTTCGACAGATCAACGTAGATATCGATGACAACAGCGCCTGGGTTCAGGCTGGCGCAACCATCGGTGAAGCTTACTATAGAATTGCTGAGAAAAGCAAGACTCATGGCTTCCCTGCTGGCCTTTGCACCAGCTTAGGCATCGGTGGTCACATTACAGGAGGTGCATATGGTCCTATGATGAGGAAATACGGCCTTGGAGCTGACAATGTCATCGATGCTCGCATCGTTGATGCTAATGGCAGTGTGCTCGACCGAGCAGCCATGGGGGAGGATCTGTTTTGGGCGATCAGGGGAGGCGGAGGAGCGAGTTTTGGGATCATTCTTTCATGGAAGCTGAAGTTGGTTCCAGTTCCAGCAACTGTGACAGTTTTTACAGTCCCTAAGACCCTGGAAGAGGGTGCCACCAAGATCCTGTACAAATGGCAACAAGTTGCAGATAAGCTCGACGAGGATCTCTTCATCAGAGTCATCATACAGGTGACAAGTGCAGGCCACACAGGCGAGAGAACAGTGACAACTTTATACAATGCCCTGTTTCTGGGTGGAGCAGACAGACTCCTCCAGGTAATGCAAAACAGCTTCCCTGAATTGGGTTTGACACGGAAGGATTGCATTCAGACAACCTGGCTCAAATCAGTGCTTTACATTGCTGGGTATCCAGGCAACACACCCCCCGAAGTTCTGCTTCAGGGGAAATCCACATTCAAGAACTACTTCAAAGCCAAATCAGACTTCGTGAAAGAACCTATACCCGAAACAGCTCTGGAGGGGCTATGGAAGAGATTAATGGAAGAAGAGAGTCCGTTGATGATATGGAATCCTTACGGAGGAATGATGAGTAAGATTGCAGAATCAGAAATCCCTTTCCCTCACAGAAAGGGCACCTTGTTCAAGATCCAGTACTTGACCTCATGGCAAGATGGGAACGAGAACACCACGAAGCATATGGATTGGATCAGGAAGCTGTACAATTACATGACACCTTATGTTTCCATGTTGCCCAGAGGTGCATATGTGAACTACAGGGATCTTGATTTGGGTATGAACAAGAAGAGCAACAACAGCTTTATACAGGCAAGCGGTTGGGGTCTTAAGTACTTCAAGGATAACTTCAACAGATTGGTGAGAATCAAGACAAAATTCGATCCTGAGAACTTCTTCAGGCATGAACAGAGCATTCCACCTCTTCCAGTTTAATCTCACAGATGGTTTGTTTAAAGGCACTGATAAGGGTTATGACTGTTCTTACTTAGTATTAAAGTAGCAGTTTGGGTAAGCAAACAGGAATAAGAAACCTCAGTAAATTATAAACTACTGGTTCAAGGGATGTATGAAAGTGATGTATGAATTCTCGGTATAAATTATTCTCTATAAGCTTTTCTCACATACCCAATTCATTTTTTCTATATCTCAATCAAAATTTGCCACCTTAAGAGTGAGAAATCACTATTTTTTTTCCACTGGGTTTGCCTCATTTTATTTGTGGATTTATTCCCGGTAGCAGCTTATGCATCAAAAAAGTCAAACTAAATTTGACAAAAAGGGTGAACGGGCACATGCCTCCTTATGCATCTATCAGTGTCATAGATGCCCCTTTTGAATTGTAGATGGGGAAATTTGATTTGGTTAGGAAGGATATTGGTGGTACAATTAACGAAGAAAAAGCAGTCACTTCACAATTATTTCAAGATGGGGTTGGCAACTGTGAAGAGTGAGTTGAGTCCACAATTAATTAAATGAACTTTTTGTAAATGTTTGAGATAGAACCAGGGAAGTTATTATAGATTATGTATGACATGCTTGGACTTGAAAATTGAATGAGCTTAACTGACATACGACTTGGCGCAATCCGCATAATCTTTGTTTCGATTTGCAGATAAAAATAGCGGAAAAACGTGCAATTTGCAGAAAAAATGAAAAATTGCTTATTTTGGTTGAGAGAAGAATAAGTGAAGTTAATAATAAATAAACAACAGCACGTGTTTTTTTATATACAACCGTGTATGAAACTGTGATTTTTGCTTGACTGCAAATGATGTTCGAAATTAAAAAGAAAAACTGAAGTGACAATATTTAAAAAAGAGATAAATGGTTATTAATTTGACAAACTCCAAACAAAACCGACCTTAGCTCAGTTGGTAGAGCGGAGGACTGTAGTAGGGAAGTCCCATGGCAGATGATCCTTAGGTCGCTGGTTCGAATCCGGCAGGTCGGATGATTTTATGTTTCTTCTTTTACGAAACAGCAACTTAGTGTGAAGAAGATGCAACAAAATGAATTGAAATTTCAAATTAGTCCCTTCATGGTTTAGTGGTACAGCAGTCAATTGTTAAGTAAACCATTGTGGGTTCAAATCTTATTTGAAAAAAAAAAATCAATTTTTAATGATGTCAATTTTTGTGTAATCATGAATTTTAAGTATGTTTTTATCATTTATGTGAGGTGAGAAAGATCACAATTTGTGTTATATTTAGAAATAAAACGAAACAAATAAAATATCACATTCGCAATATGAATTAATTTCTCTTATTCACTTACCCAAAGTATTGACTTAACCATTAAAAACTTGTCGTTCATCTCTGTTATAATTAATTGAGGCAAAAGGAAGAAAGCCTATCCGATCTTTGTTCTGTTGGCTTTGTAGTTTATTCGCTCGTCGGCTTGCAGGCCACTCCGGGCCCATGATAAGCACTATTTGATGAGTATGCATCTCCATGCTGCCATTGCGGCTTGTGTTCACAAGAAATCGAAGTGCAGCTCTAATAAGCCGACTTTAGCTCAGTTGGTGAAGTGTATCCCATGATAATAATCCTTAGGTCAATGGTTCGAATTAAATGACACTGTAAATATTTAATCGAATCAAAATCAATCGTAATGAAAATCACTTTAAATTAATTTAATTATAATTCATATAAATTTTAAATTATCATAAAATGATTATTTAAAATCGATTGTTTTAGTTGAATTTTAAGTTAAATTAATTAAAATTATATAAAATAATTTAATTTAAAAAAGTTATAAAAAATAAATTCAAAATTTATAAAATAATTTAAAAAATATATATTAATAAAAATATGATTATTATATTTTATTTTTAAAAATTATTAAAAAATTTTAATTTAAATATAAAATACTCTTATTAAAGAAAAAAATCTTTTTGAACGGAACTTGAATCTAAATTGAATTTGAATCGAACTTGAATTAAACCTGACTTGAACTATTTATGAATTAAAATTCGAACTGCTTTTGAATCAAAATTTAACCATTAATTTATTTTAAATATAAACCTTGAATTGACGGTTAAAAACTAAAACCGAATCTAAGTTTAATGGTAGCGACCCTTGTTGTGTCATCAATCTTTAATAACTCTCTTGTTTTGGGCTGGAGTTTTATTACTGATTGAATTGAGCTTTTGGTTGATTATTTGATTTGGGCTTGGAAATGGATCTTTCTTGTTCTTTGGGCTGCATCTTTGCCTTCGCCTTCAAAGCAACCAGGTGAGTCAATCCTCGTACCATTTTTGTTATATTGTTTCCAAGATCCGTAATGGGTTTGGTCGGGTCAAGTTATAAATTTATGATCCAAATTCGTTCTTAAAGTTCAATAAATTTTTTTAAATTAACAAGTTAGTTTTGAAATTATCCATTATGTGATTCATGATTTTTCTAGGGACTTAATCCCTTGAATTTGTGAGCTACTCTATTGGGTCTTAAGTAGATTAATTTAATGAGTTTTATACGGGTTGGTTTAAAAACTTTATCTAAATTAATTTAATAGATAATTTTATTCATTATTTTTAAAAATATATATAAATAAATAAATTTTAACATATAAAATAAATAATAATAAACATGATATAAAAATTTGTGAAACTAAAAGCTTTAACATGTGATATACTTCACTTTTATAAGACGAATTAACTTATAAAAAATGTATAAATTTTTAAATATATATAATTAATAAAGATAAGTTTTTAAAAATTTTATTTTTATTCATGTGATACAAATGTTTTGTTGATTTAATATATATATTATTTATATTATTAATTTTTAAATAAAAATCTCATAAATCTTAATATTTATCTCATATTACTAATTAAATTTTTATATAAAAAATAACAAATTAAATCTTAATTTATCTATTTAGTTTAAATTAAATCTTATTAAAAATTTAAAAACTAAAAGTATCAAATTGAAGACTTTATATAATGAATTTGGACTTAAAAATTTTGGGGGATGTAAAGACATATTCATATTACTATTATAAAAATTTTCATAATTTTTTGAGCACTAAAAAGAATATATTTTTTAAAATTTATAATGTCAATTTTTTTAAAAAATAGCATAATTTCTCAAAAAATTATAAAATTTTTTGTAACGTAGCTTAAATATTTTTTTATATCAGTGAAAAATTTCAAAACAAAATTCGTTGTATAGGATCTTTAACACAAATACTTTTAATTTTTAAATTTTATAATAAAATTTAATTTAGATTAAATTAATATATCAAGATTCAATTTGTCACTTTTAAAATGTAAAAATTTATTTAGTAAAACATAAATTAAATATATTATGAGACATTTACCCATAATTCTTTTGATTGATAAATTTTATATATTTGTAAAATTTATTATATAAATTTAATTTAAATTTTAAAAAATTAAATAAATTTGATATATTCATTTATTTAATTAATTCTAATTAATTTAATTTGATTTAAAATATAAAATTTATATTTATTTAGTTAATAAAAAAATAACCTTAACTCGATCTAATTATACATTACAGAGATTAATTGACAAGTTATGAGTAGGTGATGATAGTGACATTGCTTGATTTGTTTGAAGGACAATAACTACAACTAAAAGATAATCCATCTTTTGTGTGTGAATCAATAATATATAATATATGAATGATCATTTCTTAATTTCTAATTTTCTTTGAGGAGATCGTTTCTAGAAAAAAAAAAAGAAAAACATAATTAAGGAGATTAAGATATATTATTCTATGTTGATTGTTAAATTTATAAAATACATAATTAAACTATATGTTATTTTATTTTTATATGAATATTAAAAATTATAAAAATATTTTTATTTTTTAAATAAAATAAATTAAATCAATTAAGAATCTAGATAGGGTACCAATAGCCAGAGGAATATGCTGTGAGGAATTTCTATTTCAAAGAACTTGTTCTGTTAAATCATCAGCTGACATGTGAACCGACCTTAGCTCAGTTGGTAGAGCGGAGGACTGTAGTAGGAAGCCCTTAACAGATAATCCTTAGGTCGCTGGTTCGAATCCGGCAGGTCGGACTTTTATTTTTTATTTTATTTTTATTTGATATTCTCAAGAAACAGTATTTCCAATGGAAAAGGTTACCCGTATAAACCATTGACAAACCTACCATTGGCATACTCTGCTGTTTTTTTCGCTCAACAGTAGGGACAGAAATACTAGAGTTTTGAACTGGCTTGGCATCCGAGTGTCAACTATATAGTAGCCTTTCTCTTCAAATGTGTCATTGAACTTTCTGCCCAAATGCATTGAACCATTCTCAAAAGGCCCCAACCTTCTTAGTCCAAATTATTATCCATCTTTAACAGTGTGCTATTCATTACAGAACCATGACATCTTATTTCCTTCAATTTTCACATAAATACGAGGTAGATGGATACAGACAACACATTTGGGTACTTACCCTTCTTCTTCGCATGGAAGTGGAGTTGTTACCAAACTCTGTTGTTTGTCTCTATCTTCCTCGATGGTGACAGTTGGTTTGCATATCTTGACAGGTTGCTTGCATGCATGCAAATCAGCGTCACCTGTCATATATATTAGACTGTGGAGTCCTTTGTCTCGGCAAGTTATGGTGGAAGAGTGGCACAAGCAGTTAAAATGAAGACAGACACCATGCAATACGAAGCAGACATACTCAAGAAGTGAGGGATGGATGATATGTTAAGTCTCTGCTCACTGAATCTTCAAGTTTCTTTGTTAGCCTGTAGGCATCCCTACTTCACAAATAAGAGTTTTTTTTTACATTCCTTTCTGTGCCAACTGATAGAGGTTTTGGTTGTTATCAAGGTTTTGATCACCTTGGTCTAGTTCTCCTATGGAAATGTCAGTTGAGTCATGCTCATTTATGCCCAAACGTGAGAAGAATTACTTAGGCAAATTTGATTTCGTCATGCTTTCTGTTGTTGACTTTTTGTGAAGTGGCAAGTTTAATTTCGTCATGGTTTCTGTTGTTCACTTTTGTGTAGTGAGTCAACATGGAACGGTGACTGGTCTTTGAGTTTAATTGCCAACTGAGGTAAAAGACAAGCTCCATTAACTTCAATGGAGTCTCCATCTTCTTCATTGGATTTTTCACCCTCTTTCTTTGTCCACAACGTCAGAGCAGAACTTGAAAGCTCTCTATCAAGAGAAAACTACTGAAATATATAAGCAAAGTCAGCCTGTGACTGTGAGCCTGAATTCAAAGAGAGTAAGGAAGAAAGAAATGAGAGCTTTTGTCCCAGTTTTGGTTCTTTTTTTCTCAGTGAAATGGGTAACTTCTGATTCAATACAAGACAAGTTCATGCAATGCCTGTCAATCCAATTCAGTGCCCACAACAAAAGCTTTGAGATCATTTACAACCAGAAGTCTCCTCTGTATTCATCTATACTGCAATCTTCTATACAGAATCCTGTCTGGTTAAATTCCAGTACCCCAAAGCCTCTTTTCATCATTACACCTTTCCATGAAAATGAAATCCAAGCAGCAGTTTTGTGTAGCAGAAGAAGTAACCTGCAAGTTAGGGTACGAAGTGGAGGCCATGACTATGAAGGTTTGTCGTACCGTTGCCAAACCCCTTTCATCATCATAGACCTGATCAATCTGAGGTCCATTGAGATCAATATTGAGGAGGAAACAGCATGGGTCGATTCTGGGGCAACACTCGGTGAGCTTTACTATGCCATTGCTACCAAAAGCAGTATCCATGGATACCCGGCAGGTACATGCCATTCTGTAGGAGTTGGTGGGCAATTCAGCGGAGGAGGGTTGGGCACTATGATGAGGAAGTATGGTCTTGCTGCAGATAATGTCATAGACGCTAACCTGATTGATGTTAATGGAAGAATTCTGAACAGGGAAGCAATGGGTGAGGACTTGTTTTGGGCCATCAGAGGAGGTGGTGGAGCCAGCTTTGGGATCATACTTTCCTGGAAAATCAAGCTGGTTACAGTTCCACAAACTGTGACTGGCTTCACTGTCTCAAGAACAATCGAACAAGGAGCCACAAAGCTAGTCCACAGATGGCAATACATAGCACATAAGCTAAATGAAGATCTCTTCATCAGAATCATCATTGAGGATGTGAACAAAGGTAAAAGAACTGTTCAAGCTTCCTTCAATGCACTATTTCTAGGAGGAATAGACAGGCTGATCCCATTGATAAACATAAGTTTCCCTGAATTGGGATTAAGAGCTGAAGATTGCATTGAAATGAGTTGGATAGAATCAACACTCTACATTGCCGGATTCAAACGTGGGCAGCCCCTGGAGGTGTTACTGGACAGGACTCCACTGTACAAGAGCAATTTCAAGGGAAGATCTGACTTTGTACGGGAACCCATACCTGAAAATGGCCTGGAAGGGATATGGCAAAGGCTTTTGGAAGAGAAAATAGTTATCGTAGTTATGGAGCCCTTTGGTGGAAAGATGAGCGAGATTTCAGAATATGAAACACCATTTCCCCACAGGAATGGTAATTTGTACAATGTACAGTACTTGGTCAAGTGGGAAGTGAATGAGGCTACAGCAGCAGCCAAGCATGAGGCCTGGATGAGGATGCTTTATGGGTACATGACTCCATTTGTTTCCGGGGCTCCTAGGGCTGCCTATCTCAACTACAGGGATCTTGAGTTGGGGATCAACAGCCTGACCAACACAAGCTACGCAGAAGCAAGTGTTTGGGGAATAAAGTACTTCAAGGGGAATTTTAAGAGATTAGCAGAGGTAAAGAGCAAGGTAGACCCAGAAAATTTCTTTAGAAGTGAACAGAGTATTCCACCTCTTCCTGCCCCAAGAAAGAGGTGATCCAAATAGAAAACACTGTTGCTTGGAACTTGTTTCTCGTCTTCCTTTTTATAACGAGGAATAAAGTTTTTCAATATGTATAACAAGGCAGCCAAATTTCTTAAGCATTGGCATCTAATAACCCAAAACAACTAGAGGTGCAATTATATAATGCCATTCACACAGTAGATTCTGCAGATTCTAAGCAATTATTCACAATATTGAGAATGCAGCCAGGCCACCCCTTAGCATAAGCTGATCTAATTTTTGCTTTTGTTTTTAAAATAACTTTTTTTAATTTATCATCTTAATTAAAAAAAATAAATCTCAACAAGTTAGTTTATTAAACAGAAAATCCTAATATAAAACACAGTAATCCGAAATCCAAACCTTTAAGGCTAAAAGACATTTCAAGTGACCATGATTAAAAAGCAATGGAAGTGAATAGCAACTCATGATGCATACAAAATAAGATAACTAAAAACTAAACTATCCGACCCTGTAAATGTAAAAGTCAGCTGTCTGGACTGATGCAGTTTCAAGCCAAAATTTTGAGGGGCGGAAAAAAAAAAATCCTGTTGCTCAAATAATCTGTATCTACCTTAAATCAGTACACAAATAAATGAACTAAAACAATGATGAGAATGATAAGAAGAATCCCATCTCCCTGTCTCATTAGACAAATACAAAGCCATTGAATACAATATTTGTTCAAGCGATAGCTGACAGGGAAACTGATAAGCCAACAGATGATTCAACTACAAAACCTGTGGTTGCAAACTCACAAATTTGCTCATGGCCGGGACATGAAAGTGAAACAAAAAGATTTGAAGTGTGCTGTCGTGCTATACAAAAAGTTGTTTGCAGCCACTTTGTCTGAATCCTAACAGATTAATTCTATTCACATGTTAAACTCCCATCAAAATTTCTTCCTTCAATCATGTTGATTAAATAAGTATATCTGTATGGAACTAGGAAGCAGAATGCAATACACTGAATGAAAATGCTCTTTGCTCCTCTCTCAACAAAGAAAACCATTTCCTAATAAGTTCGGTGGGAACAGACTGACTTGCAATGGCTGGACGTGTCACCTTACTCTGAACAACTTCCTCAAAATCAAGAGAAAGAAGCCTAACCAAAGCATTCACAGTAGCAATTTGGACAGGAAGGCCTGCCCTGATGGTTGTGTCCTTCCACAGAAAAGCAGACAATTTACCTCTCAAGTCTTCAACTCCTCTATCTTCATATCCACCGGCTTCAACCCCAAGCCTGAAAATTAGGAAAGAAAAAACGAAAAAACTGAGCCATCTAACCATGGAAAGCAGTTTGTATTACTTCTCTGGCTGTGTTATCAAACTACCAAATAATACAAGTTCTTAATTTTTGATCTTGCTCAGCATGTTTTTATTAGTCAGCATCAAGCCAACAAGGATACTATATGTATTCTTCTACTTTCAACTCCAAAGTTCTAGTAATTTACAAAGCCAAGACAGGCAATAAACACCATCAATGCCACACCCATTCTCCCTAATCAGAAGATTAACAAAGAAAGTCAAAATAGAGATTCAATAACCATATAAACAAAAAACACCAAAATCATATCACTGTTCACGCAAAAGAAACTTAAGCTGGCATACCTCCCAAGTTGACCAAGGAGAATAACAATAGCGACAGAAAAGTTCTCAGCGACAGGCAACTCCAACATTTTAAACAGTGAACCAACAATATTTTCGCATATCCAATCCCAGCTCTGCATATAGACAGGAAAACATTAGGAATTCTGCTATTGAGAGCAAAACAGTCCCAGAAACCAGACCAGACAAGTATGGAAGAACTAAATTATTTTAGCCTCTTTGATGGAACTGTAATTATTGAACAATGGAACAATCCTAAGATGTTTTGCTTTACTCAAAAGTATTGCCAAACAATACCATGAACGCTAGAAAAGCTAAGTATGACAAGGAACCTTAAATAATTTTCTCCTAGTACGAATGAAATATGTAAAAAAATTTGGTGGTAAAGGGGCATAAGTTATATATTGACAGAAAGCAGTTCTTGCCGAGGTTGTACGTCTTTTTTCAACTTACTCAAGTCCAAGCCATTGGGACCCCTTACAGGCCCTAACCAGGAAGCTCGCAGGATGCAAAAATGCATAGTTTCGACTCCAAAAATAACTTCTCCAGTCAGGGAACAATTGGAATTCAAATTAAAACTTCTCTAGATATCATTCCCAACCTTTCTTCTTTTTTTTTAAAAAAAAGACCAAAATTGCACACATAAAATCTATTTAAAGAACTGAATAATTCAGTGATTAATCCAAAATTACCAAAAAGACATGCATATACTTGTCTCAAATAACGTATTTCATGTATAAACCAAACTAGTACTCAATGTGTGAAAATTCCGCTTGAAAGAGTAAACTTGTGCGGCATTCCATGCAAGTATGTTAATACAAACTGTTTCAAAAGATAGAAATTGCTTATGTTTATTGTTTTTTTTTAAACTGCTAAGCTATTGTCATGATTAAGATATGCTGCCTTGATACACAGATCATATCAAGCTTCCTATTGCTTCAGAACATAACTGCCAGCTTATCAGCTTTTTCAATGATACCAAGTTCCCATATACCGTTTTACCCATTCCCAGACACAATCAGAATAGTCAAGTCACGGTTATTAGATATCAGAATAATAATGACCACCTTAGCTTGGAAACAGAAGAACAGGTCAATTGAACATTTTAAGTAAGATTGATCAGTAGAAATGCAATCTGATTAGTGACTACTGATATACATTCCTAGTGTATGACAAGGCATGGCAGTCTCGTGCAATACCTCCTTGTCTATTACCTACTAAGCATAGCTCTTTATATTTGGTTTACAAGATGAACTACAGACCACGCTAGACCAAACCAAACAACTTCAGAGAGCTCTTAGGACCTGATCCCTTGCTTGCATCCAATATGATACATATCATAAAATTCCAAACATGTAGAATTTCAGAAAGTCCTACTTTCACTTTCAAAATTTAATGTTGAATTCTGGAAGTTCAAGAAACTTGATCATATATATGAGCCTCTTCAAAAGAGGTCAGCCATAGGATGGGATCACCAGCAATAAGTACTCAACTTGCACATTTTAAGCACACAAAGTAAGAAACAATAAAACATCCTCAACTTATACAAATGGAAGCATACCATGTTGCTGGCAAGCAGCTCCACCAACGATAGCACATCACTGAAGTGGCACAAAGTTCCACCACTAACAGTCTCTGACCCAGTAGCATGTATCCCACACTTGTATAACCAACAAGATGCATCACAATTCATATCAAATACACAATGGTCATCTTCACACCTCAAACTACTTTTGTCCATATGGGCTATGACATTGGATTCTGGAGAATTGATCAGGCTATCATGAATGGTCCCTGATTGAGCATAATTTTGAAGCGTCCCCAAGAGCAATGATACAACAACATCCATGGAAACTGCACCCTCTGAAAATGGGCATTTAGAACACGGATGAAAGTCAGCTTGAATCTCACTAGCAGATGAATAACAAGAATCCATAGTATCTGCTACATGCCTACTTTCGAGAAACATGATAATTGATTTTAACACAATCATCGGCAAAGCATACATCCTCAAATTGAAAAAGTTTTTCCCACCCAGATGAGCAAAAACATGAACAACAGTTAGCAGCACTGATGTATCATATCTGTGGACAGAGAAAATGTTGCAAGAAACCTCCCAAACAAATCCAATACGATCAGCTGCTGCACATATTGATGCTAATATAATGCTCCCTGCAACCAATTGGTCTGCTGAAGCTACTCGGTTGGACATTACTACATTTATACCATCCAGAGGGACACTGATTACTACATCACATCCAAGAAGTGTTTTAGAGGATGCATCAGCATAAACTACTCTTCCATCTAAAAGAAAATCTTCGATGAGACTAAGAAGATTATCCAATAAGTCAGCAAATATACTTCCTGCCTCAGTATCAGATATCACTACAAAAAGAAAAAAGAAGATTAAATTCAGTAAACATAGCTGGAAAAGGACAGCAAAATACAATATAATATTCTACGAACTAATTCATGTATTATGGTAAAAGAATGCACAATAACTTACCTTCCCTCATATGTCCAGCAAAAGAATCTAAGTAGGATACAAAGTTACAATTCAGAAAGCTCCCAGATTTTCCACCAGCAACCATGGAGAAGTTGAGCATCAACAATGAGAAGAATACACAAACCTTTTCCCTAAACAAGTCAACATGAATAGAAAAATAAATTAGCCCAAGCACTAGTATTGACTGATAGGGAAAGTATGAGAAGGAAAGAGGTCCCACTATAAATCAAGAGCATCAAAATAACTTCATTGCTTCCGACAGGGGAACCCAAACTGCAGTATTTAAGGTCACTTGATTCACTTACTGAACTAGAAGGCTTTCCTTCATTTTCAGGGCAAGCAAAATCTTCCCGATCACCCACTGCGTCTGAGCAACCAAAGAGCACAAATCCATACAACTTTTTGTGGCATGAAAGATTCTAGAAATACTGCTTGGTTCCTTAATCGTAGAAAACACAACACAATGTTCCGGAATGCTGTTATGTTCAGATCCCAGTTCACCTTCAAATGGAATCTTCACTTCATCGTCTTTGGAACTAGGTGTAATTGGCTTTCGAGAGTTCTCAGTATGGCCTACAAAATTGTTTCCAGCTTGTATAGTATTATGTAAGCCACTTCCATTAGTCCCTAACACATCAAAGGAACCAAGAGCACCTTCATCCTTATGCATTAATGAACTATTGGAAGGTTCAGAGACATTATACTTTAACTTATTCAAAGCCATCTCCATATTGATGACGTCAAAGCTGCGAGAAGGTGGAAGATCTTCCTTCTTGTTACAGAAACTTTCACGGGAGCTTCTCTCTACTAGGGGTTTGAAATTTTCCAAATCAAAAGCTTCAAAACCCCGACATTCGATGTCAGGAAGAGTAGGGGACAGAGGCATTTCCATTGCTTTCCGGTAAGATTCCTCATCAGCAGCGTTATCAAGGTCCAACAATTTCATATAGCGCCCATTGGCTACTTGCCCAAAAAATATCCTAGCTTCAGGTACACTTGTATCAGAATCACATATCCGCTCCGGAAGTGCTGTTCCTGTTAGATTCTTCTCAGGTTGAAAACCTTCTCCAAAGATACTTGAATCTTCACAGACAATAGTCTTCAGTTTTTCCATCTTCTTCGACACAGTAAGATCATGCAAATGCCCAATTACCACTTTTTCTTTAGAAGATGCTTTTCTCTTCTTGTAAACTCTATCATGCTCGGCAAGAGAATTGCCTTGCAAATTAGGTGCTGCAGATTTTGTCTCTTCCAAGAATTTCTCTGCATTTCTCAGTAACATACCATGCAAGTCAGACAGCTTCTCTTCTATCTGCAAATGCAATTTCTTATCTTCAGAGTACAAGAACCCAATAGACTCAACTGCATCAAGTATCCTCTTTCTCTTCTTACTATGCCCATTCCTACCAATTACATCATTATGAGGACTTCTAACACTATTTTCAGCCACCAGTACAAGATCCTCATTCTGCGTCATTTTTTCCCCATTCATGCTGGAAGTTGTTGGCTGGACATTAAAGTTCTCTTCTACTATTTTTGCTGATGTTGTAACAGAAACAGCACCTCTTCCCTGTGAGCCCACCAACCCTTTATCAGAAAAAGATGCTGTGCTGGAATTTATTGCAGAACTCTGTAACAATTTTCTGTTAGAGCCTCCAATCAGAGACTCCAATTCAGAATCAATACCTGTGAAGGCTTCAGTATGGGTTCCTCCAGATGTAGAAGCCAACCGTGCAGATTGTTGAAGAGTCTTCCCAAGAGGATAAGATGCAGCTGCAGCCTTGCAGTTAGGTTTCAGAAGTTCATTTTCACTTTGAAGGTGAAGTTGAAATGCTTCTAGACAGCAGAGTTTTTCTTTCAGCTTCGACAATTGCATGTTTCTAAAGTCACCGACCTGGAAAGCAATCAAACCATCAATAAATAGAACATATGGGAACAGATTATAAAGAATGAAAAAGACAGATTTTCAAGCAAAGAGGATAACATTAAAGAACAAAATCTGCCAAAAATAATTCATGCAGAATCAATGCTTTGAAAAGCTAACTATGCTAGCCAAAAAAATCATCCAAATATATTTCAAGTAAAAATTTACACGGCCACAAGATCAGTTTGTTTAGTAGAATAAACATGAGCAGAAATATATGAATGCTCACTTACTAATTTTTAAGTACGCTAACAACCCAAACAGGCTAAATGCTGTGTAAGAGAGAAGAACGAGGAGAAATGTAGGTTTCTTATTTTTCATTTTCCTCCTTTCTTTTTTGGTTTTTTTTTTCCTCCGCGGGCGGGGGTTTGTTGGGAGGAGGGGGGGGGAGGGGGGAATTGGGAGCTTGGATTGTAAACTTTTCCAATAAACAATTTTTGTTAATTACAAAGCAAGCTGAAGATCTGAAAATAATCCTACACTATCGATGCAATGGAAATAGTAGTGAAAGCAAACTTAGGCCCTACCCACCAGTCATAACACTAAAAGAGCCACCAGTTAACCTCGTGCCTGAGAAAAAGAACTAGTAGCAAAGACTTTATCAAATGCTAAAAGCTGTCTGCTATTTATCAAGAATAAAATTGATGACGAGCATCATGAAAACAACACAAGAAGATTTTACAAATAAGAATGCAAGAATTGTAAATAATTTGAGTGAAATAACCAACCTTTTCCCAGTCGTTTATACCTTCTGTGCAGGGTAGGAAACATTTATCCAGTAGATTCAATCGACGTGAAAATTGAACAAGCTCCAATTTCAAACTACCTATTTCTTCTTGCAGAACATCATTACGACTTCTTTCCAGCTTGGCCACTTGTTTGGCATGTTTCACTCGCATTTTTTTTAACTTCAATTCTTTTTTCAAATTCTTTGCTTTGGAAATTACTGCATTTATCTGTTTATTTGGTAAAATAGCAGAAGCCCCAACTACTTCTCTTGAGGACAGAAGTTCATCTATCTGCTTTTGCAAATCCTCGATCTTTAACCTAGCTTCCTTTAGCTGCTGAGACAGATAATCAGCATGGTGTTTCTCTTCCATGGCCTTTTTCCTAGCCATTTTCACAAGCCTTTCTTGCTCTTCCACCCTGACCATGTCTAGTTCTACATTTTTTTTCTTGCTAATAGCCTTCTGTTTATCTATCTCTTTCTTGAGTTCCTCAATCTCTCGTGTAGCCTCTTCCAATTGCTGAGACACTCTTTCAGCACGAGATTTTTCTTCCTCAGCCTTCTTCCTGTTTGCTTCTGCAAGCTTCCTTTGTACCTCCGCTTTAGCCATCTCAGAATTTGCACGTTTTCTCTCTTTAATTGTCTTTTGCTTTTCTGCTTCAAGCTTTTTGTTTACCTCTTCAAACTTAGAAGTTTCGTAGACCAACTTAGATTTAGTTTCATTAGCTTCATTTCTCAGTGCCTCTACTTGAATCCGATAGTCCTCAGCCTTCTTTCCATCAAGTTGTGAAAGCCTTCTTTCTTCATTAGCCTTACCTTTCTCAGCTTTCACATATTTCCATGCTTCAACAGCTTTCCTCTTTTCTACCTCAGCACTTCTCTTTTCAGCATCTGCCCTGAGCTTCTCTTTCTCAACAAGTTCCTTTAGCTGACTGATTTCCTTCTCCCTTTCAGAAACATGTGCTTGAAGAAGCTTCATTTCTTCATCCTTAACCTTCTCAGCTTTAAGATTTTTAACTGCTTCAACAGCTTTCATTCTCTCAGTCTCAGCACTCTTCTTCTCCAAATCAGCCCTTCGCTTCTCTTTCTCAACAAGCTCCTTAAGCCGATTAATCTCCTTTTCTCCTTCAGTAATACGAATTTGAAGAAGTGATACTTGTTCATTTGTATGTGAAGCATCTGTTCCTACCTTTGGCTGCAACAAAGAGATCTCAGACTTCAAGGAAGATAGCTCATTCTCTAGAGATATTCTTGTGGCTGCTTCTTTCTCCCTACCCTCCTTCAGAGTGTCTGCATGTGTCTTCTCTTCCTCATAAGCTGCAAGGTAGAAAGTTACAAAAAGTTATTTACTCCAAAGAAACAAAGTATTCTCGTGAATAGTACACATGAGAGCTAATACATCAAATAACTATCGAGAGGAAAGTTCAAACAACAGTGGAGAAAACAGGATAAGTACATTCATAAGACACTAAAGCAAAAAAATGGATCTCTAATTATTTCGTCCTTTTAACATAGGTATTCGAATTCCCGTTGTTTAACCAACATTTCCATTGAGTCTATCCCCGCATAATACTTTCTGAAAACTAGGCCAATGCCAAAATCATGTAAGTCAGAAATACAGAAGGAGGAAAGATACAAGAAAAATGAAATCAAATTAGGTATACCTTTCTTAAGGCTGATATTCTCTGCTTGCAGCTTCTCGACTAGTGGTTGCAGGATATTCACAGCTTTACGCAGAGCATTGCGCTTCCCTTCTAGCTTTGAGTACTTCTCTTTCCACTATATACAAGGGAGAAAAGAACAAAAAGAAACCAGAAAAATAAGAAACAAATATTGAAACTAAATTTTCACATATTCGATAACATAAGAATGAGCGTACAAGTAAATCATACCGGTTGGCAGCAGGGATTCATTGCTGCAGATCTGACCGGAATATTCCCTCGGCACCGATTAGGCAAATTCCCAGGAGTATTCGGTAGTTACGCCATGCGTTCCTTCGTCCTGCGTTTCACCTTTGGGATAACCCTAGCGGGGAACTTCCCTCTACTTACCTTAATTTTCCCAAAACGCCGCCATTGTTTTCCTGCAGAGACTCAACTGTTACCGGCTCAAGTCTCTGCGACCGGTGCTTTAACTATATTTGTAGAATCAAAAATAATTTTAAAAGAAGCACCGCGAAACAATAAAAACCCTAAACCCTAATCTTTTCCAGTGGACCAGAACCGCAGCAGCAGGCATTAACAGGGACAGTGGCCTTTTTTTTTTTAAAGGTTTTTCACTCTTTTAAATTAAAAGATTTATATTAAGAATTTAGGAACCAGAGAATTAGGATTAGAATATGTAAATATTATTTTAAATATTCAATTTATTCTTTTTATTAAATTTTAATTTTTAAAAAATTCATATAAATTTTTATTTATTAAATTTATTTAAATTAAATTAATAAAAATAATTATAAAATTTAATGTTATTTTTATTTTTGAAATGTTTAAACAATTATTTAAATAAATTTTAGATTTTATTTTTATTTCATTTTGAAATTTAAATAATTTTTTATTAATAAGTTATTTTTTATGAATTTTTAAATTTTTATAATATAAATTTTTTAAAAACTAATTTTAATACTTAAAAAATTTTAACATTTTTTACGATAATATCTGAAATATTGATTTACTTTTTAAAAAAATTTAAAATAAAATATTTCCTTATCTTACTAATCAAACTCTTATATTTAAAAAGTAATAAATAAAATATTAATTCATCAATTTAATTTCAATTAAATATTATTAAAAAATTTAAAAATTAGAAGTATTCAAATTAAAAATCTTACATGATAAATTTTGATTTAAAATTTTATATAAATGTAAATTAAAAATTTAAGATACAATCATAAAAAGTTTCATAATTTTTAAGTATTATATATTTTTTAAAATTTATAATATATGAGATCTTTCAATTTGATCTTTAATTTAAATACTTTTAGTTCTTAAATTTTTTTTATAAAGTTCAATTTTGATCAAATTGATAAGTTAAGATACGATTTGTTATTTTTTAAACAAAAAGTTTGATCAGTAACATAAAATAAATATTAAAATTTTATGAGATTTTTATTCAAAAATTTAAGTTAAAATTCATTATAAAAAGTTTTTAATTTGAATATTTTTAATTTTAAAATTTTTAATAATATAATTTCAGTCAAATTAATAGATTAAAATTTGTTTAAATGCGTTTTGAAAGTTAAAATTTATTTAAAAATAATAATAATAATATGAAGAAAATTATTTTGTATTTTTATTTTCTAAAAAAGATAAAATTATCTTAACAAAATGTTCGCAACATTTTTATTGTTGACAAAAATAACTTTACAAGATTAAAATAGGAATATAATCCAAGGAGTCGGATCTATGTTTATTCATTAAATTTGTGAGTAAAAGTTGTTATGTTTATAGAATTAAATTAAATCAATATAAACTAATTTTTTAAAATATATTTTCAAATAAAGAATTCAAATGAATGCGTGTGTGCATCAATTTATTATGAGTCATCTTACAACATCTTTACATTGAATTACTATTTTTGTGTCAATTTGAAATGAGTTCAAACATAAGTCATGATTATTTTTAATTATTTGTAATATTATGTTAAACACATTTCAAAATCTAATTTAATATCATCCGCTCTTATCATATTGAAATAATTCAATTAAATCCCACGCATCAAACTGTATTTTATAATGACAACAATTGATTTAAATATGTTGTTTATAAAATGTATATAATTTAATGTAAATAATTATGCGAGATTATAATTAAATTTAATGAATTATTTTAAAAATAATTATATTATTATCTGATATACTATTTCAAATATTGCATCTCATATATTTTATTCATATTAAATTACTTTAAAATGAGAGACATTTATACTTTTACTCATGAAAATAAAGTCTAATGGAAAAAATAATTATAGAAAAAAAAACTTGGGACAATACAATAGTAAATTTATACTAGATGATTTAGTTTCAAGGCAAATTCAAATTTCAATTTAGTAGGTAAGTTCTTTAAAGTAATTGAGTACTATTACACAGTCAATTAGTTTTTATTAGAATTTCTTTTTAACCCAGTGATCGTCTTTGATAGGGTTTCTATCTTGAGGTTTTAAGGTTTTCTTTTTTCTTTATGGTGTGGGTGAGTTGAAGAAATCTTTAATAGTCGTTTGTATAATTATTTTTTTCTCAATCTTTATCTGGTTGTCAATAAATTTTGCACTCGTAATAAATGTATAAGAGTGTGATAGATCCGTGAAATAAACCAACACTTACATAAGAGAAAGTGGATATAGCAATATCAAACAATTAGGTATTCGAGACCTTTTGAGACTAGGAAATATTATCTCGTAGGAAACTTTTGCAAAGAAGCAGTATAACTTAAAAGCAATGAAACTAATGTTTACTAAAGTCTAAAAACTTTCTACCACACTAGAAGTGATAGAGGTGGGAGAGAACTTTATGTTTTTCAGTTTATAAATACAAAAGAAAAGGAAAGAGTTGTATCAGGTGTTGATGGATTTATCGCTTCTGATAGTCTAAAGTTGAAATGATGCCCTTCTTGGTTCAATTTTGTGGCTTTCTTATATGAATGTTACTATTAACATCATGCTTGGGGAGACAATCGGGATGTGGAGGTCGACACCTCACAAGATCATACAGCTTTTGATAAATGGACATGGGTTCAAGTTTTCTTAAACCTTAAGAAATCATTATGTCAATGTAGCCAGCTTGCGTTGGTTTACAAGGGGAATTGATGGTAGTTTTCAAGTATAAGAGATTCCTTGACTTCTGTTATGTCTGTGACTTATTAGACCATTTGGAGTAAGATTACCTCTGTGCCATTAATATGAAGGAAAAAGACTAGAGTTTGCCAAAGGGAATATGAGCACTGCATACAAGTAGAGGGAGCCCACCCTATTTGGAAAAATTATGGACCAAAGGCAACGTTTTAAGTAAACAACAACAAATCCACAACATGTAATGGTAATGCATCACTATAAGAGATCCAATACTAAAATCTCAACCCAGGACAACATTGTGGTTAAGGTTGATGAGGACGAGCCATGGGAACCAAACTAGTTAAAAACACAATCAAAGGCATAATGCAGCAAAGCTTTGTAATAAAAGATCTGAGGATTCCAATGTTGCAAGGTTTCTCTTAAAGGCACTAACATGCATAGGGTTCGTTTTGATTGTAATAACATAGCAGTTGAACATCACATGGCATATTTCATGTAAACAAATCTTTCTTACCTTTACATGCATGTAGATTTTCCCCAATCTAGAATGCCTAGTGCTAGGCCTAACAACTCAACTCATTGCTAACAAGAATTGCCTCTATTACCACTACAAAAGGTAACTCATCATTAGTCAAAGATAACAAAGCTACAACGAAATGAAAAAAGCTAGCCAAGGTCATACACAACCTTAGTTTAGACATTAATTAGACTTCTTTAGAAGGAAGCACAATAGACATGAAGAAAAGGTTGCTATTGAGATAGTGTTTCTACATCTAAAAAGAATATGCCCCAATAGTCTAAATAGCTCAAATATATCCTTCTCATAATTGGTAGAGATTAATACTAAACAGCCCACCAGGCATATTATAAGTATGTTGTTTAAAACTATCGAGGGTTAGGAGTCCCTTGGACAACTCAAGAGTTAACCAACTTAGTTAGACAGTATCAACACTTAATGCTCTTCCTCAGTTCGACAAAGAGAAGAAGTTCAAAAATGGAGTGGATGCGAGTTAAATTAGGATTTAATGGGTGCTTTACTATAGATTATGAGGGTTAAAGATGAGATTTGGCTCTTCTATTAAAAGAGAAGTTACAAGTGCGATGAAAATCCTTCTTTACTAGTTATATCAATGCATAAATTTCGAGTCCCTCTATGGCAGTGCAATGGTGCTTTACTCAATTTGATTACTAATCTTTAACTCTTGCATGAATAGAGTCATTGGACTTTCTTTAATAGTTATCCTCCCTCACATCATTGTTTTAGTTTATTATAATAAAAAAATTCAACTTTAGTGATGGAAAAATCCATCGCTAAATTTAAAAAGATATTTAGCAATAGAAAAAACTTGTAATTAAAATGATTGTCATGAAATAAATTAGCAATGGATTTTATTAATAGTTAAATTTAGTAACCAATTTTATTTGTCATGAAAAAGCTTATAATAGTGATGGATTTGAAAACTTTAGCAATCGATTAACAATTGAATTAAATCTATCATTAAATTTTAATGACTGATTGAAACATATCGCTAAAATTGAAAAGTTAGCAACAGATTTTAATCTATTTCTAAATTGGTATAATTAAAAAAATAAAATTTATTTTTATACTATATCTTAAACCTATACAAAGCAAATTGAAATTATATATGATCCATAAAAAAATAATAAATACAACTTTTTATTTACATCTCATCAAACACAATATCCATATATAAAAATAAATTTAACCATTAAAAGAACTATTAAGCAGTGCTGGAGGAGCACTTCTTAAAGCAAAGCCTTAATCCTATGGATGTGCTCATTTATATCAACATCTCTCTGTAAGCGCTCTTGCAACTTAATCTCAAAACGTAGGTGATCATACTTTCTTGCCCTACACTCCTCCAAATTCTCCTCTAAAGTCCTGTGTCCCTCCATACGCCCCATTAAAGATCTGTGCTCTTCCTCCATAGATTTATGTTCTAGTTCTATTCGCTCTTTTATAGCTCTCATTTAAAAGCATATATCCTGTATAACTATGTCATCAATAGAGAGTCCATTGCTAAACACACCACTTAAATACCATGATCGGGCTTAAGATTCAAGCCCGTACACTTGAGACTTTTTCTCTTAACCTACTGCTTCATAGTAGAACTTAGTGTAATTTATTACTTCAAAAATATTAGAAGATCCTCCATTTGGCTAGGATGCCAAGACAAACAACTCTTCGAAGTGTTCTTATAATAAAAACATTTTTTAAACTTATTCATTAACTAAAATAATAATGTCAAAAATGACATAATTATTGTTATTTATTTAATGCTAAGAAAAAAAAACTTACAGTTACTTTTTTAGCATGCTCATCTATGAACTCATCAAAGTTGAACATTTTAATGTGAGTCTGCTTGAAAATCAAGCTCTATAGTAATTGGTTCACGATCCCACTGTTGTGCCAATAAAAAAAAAGAACTTAGTTAATACATAATCATATCATTTTCATTTATGTTTGCATAAAAGAATTTAAACATCTACACACTAAGCGTCGACAATAGTTCTGTAGCTAACATGAATCGATACTATGTCGAAAAGGATCTGATCCACATCTGTCTATCTTACTACGTTGATTATGGAACATGATCATGCATTTCTATTTATACTTTGATTGGTTCCATTCAATCTATCACCGCTTCATACAGTATTTAGGATAAATTGAGACTCATTTTTTTATCTTGTGGCAACAAGTATACATCAAATCAGCATATCAATCCGCAGCTCTAGCCTCCCATGCCACCTTCACCACACAATCTAATACCTCATCCCATATGAAATGTGTTTATAATAAAATAGATGATTAGTAAGTATGATAAATGTAACATAATTTTTTTCTGTTAAATAATTACACGTACTTTGAATTCTTCATAGTAAAAATTTGATTTTTCAAGAATTCACCTTTCACATGTACCTACATGGGTTAACCCTCTCTTGGAAGATCTTATAAATATTCGCAACATTAATGCAAAAGGCTGTCAAATAAGAGAATAAACAAAGTTATAAAAAATATTTAAAAAATCTATAAAGATATTGATACAAGTACTTAAAATATTAATTATGAATACTTATTTATAATTATTTATGCAAATATACAGTCTATTTGTATTCTACAACTCCTTAAGCTGAACATCCTAATAGTACCAAAGCCAAAAGAACTTGAAGTAAAGTTGGTAAGCCCATCTAATGACATTGATGCTCTATATGGAAAGATCGGACCAACTACATTTATTACAATTGTTTGGTATGTATTAGCATAGTCATACAAAATGATCGATCTTTTCCCAACATAATATTTAGTTTTCCTATAATTAGAATTCTCATCATTTTTATAATTATCCAAATAATATTTTAATCACATCAATTGTTTCATAATGATGGTTTTGACATTTTCTACGATTACATGGATACTTTATCTTAGTTTCGTCCAACAACATCGATTGTCTACAAGTAAACTGATAAACTATTCCATTTCATCCAAAAAATTTTAATTTAGAAATCCATTTATAAGCTTGGATTACATTCACTGGTGATCTAATTTACTTGTTTTTATGTTTTTTAATTAAATCAAAAACAGTTTCTAATAAATTACCTCTCAAAATTTTAACTTAACAACTTATTATCCAAATTTCAAGCAAACATCCAAAAACATAACTAATTTAATCATAACTTAAATTACAATGTAAAATCATTATCAAACAATTTCGAGAATACATCAAATGTACATGATTTATAGTATGACTTATTTAACATTTTATGGATGTTACACAAACTCCAAATGTAAGTGGTCTTATACTATCTAGAAATATATACTTATATGAAGCATAATATCATAAGTCATTGTTCATTTCAGCTTATAAAAATTTTGGTAGCATATCCCCAGAGTTCTCCAAGTACATCACATGTATAGATATAAGTTTATGTTTTTCATTAAAACATGACTCATATCCATCAGTATGTATCTAAAAAATAATAGAGATATTGCATAAAATATATATCAAATAAATTAAATAATAATCTACACATGTCATGTGACATACATAAATGTCACATTTATAAACTGTCTAATCTAGACAATTCAATAATTATCATCAAATAAGTTGTTATGATGCACTTGCAAATACGTAAACGATAGTAAATATTCACTAACAATTTTTGAACCATATATTTAAAAGATAAGCCTTGAGGCTAACCTTACTAATAATAATACTTAATAATGATCACATAATTGATTAATTTTCTAAATATAATTATAATTAATATCTACTTTTGTCTATATCAAGCTCAACAATGGGTTAGGCTGGCTCGACTCGACCCAAAAATTTGTGACCCAAGCTGGACCTACTCATTACCCGACGGGCCTTATAAATTAATGGATCGGGTTGAGCCTGTCCATTTTTAAAAAAGTGGCCCATGACCTACCTACGAGCTTAATTTGTTCGTTTTATATAAGATATTTTTGAGCCTTAAACAAATTTTATGTTGGTTATTTTCGGGTCTTAAATGAATTTTATTTAGGCTTTATGTAGATTTTATATATCTATGTAGGTTTAATAAGGATATTGCATGAGTCTTAGATGAATTTTAAATAGATAATACAAAGAAAATTATTTTTACATAATATTAAATAAATAATTATATTTAATTAAATAAATATATTTAAGAAATTGATGCATTACTATAAGTACATTTCAATTAAGTTGACATCTACTCATTTTTCAATCATATACATTTCTCAATTTTATTATCCAAATAAGTACATCTTTAAACTAAAAAAATTATATAAACTTATATCTATTATATAATTTTCAATCATTAAAAAAAATAGTATCATTAAACTCAGCTCAACATATGTTGATATTTGCTAACTATTTTATCATTTCTTTGAATATTGCTTTATTTTGCATTCTTTTATTCACCAAATTCAAATCTCTTAAATATATAAGTGCTTCAATTGTAAAAGGTGTCAAACTCATTTTTATGTTTGACAAATAATGATTATAAATTAACTTAATTATACTTACGAAAATAAAACTTACTAATGATTTAATTAGGTAGGCCTAAATATGAGATTTATTGACCATAATGTACTGATCCAAATATAACTAATTTATTGAAGTTAATGAACTAGCTTAAATATAACCTGATTGTCGCCTAATGATTAACTTTAACGGGTCAACCCATTGAGCAACTAGTTTCAAAATTTCAAGCCCATGACCTAATCCATTTAACCAAATAAATGGTCTTAACTTGACCTTATTACTAAATGGGTTAGGCTAAAGCCGGTCAGACCGCACCATAAACGGGCCAACCCATGTACCATGGGCCAAATAATTGAGTTTGACATCTATACTAACAATCAACATTTATTAATTTACTTTTATAAAAATTTAATTCATTTATTTTTTTCAATTCAAGATCTAATTAAAATTATTAATCTAAATGATCTAACTATTCAAACCATATTAATATTCTCATTTACAATTAGTCTTAAGTTGTAACATAAAATTAATTTGCTAAGATTCAATTACAACGAAAAATTTTAATTATATATATTAACAATAGTTAACAATTAAAAATAAATTATAATAAAAATCATCTAATTATGAAATTTATAATAAAAATGATATTTAATTAATTCACTTATATTCAAATCATTTGTCTCAAATTAACATATAATTAAACCATTAAAACATTTAATTAACATATAAGAATAATTAACATTAAATATTCAAATCTAATTATAATTAACATATAATTATATCTACACTAACAATTAACATCTCATTTACTTAACTTTTATAAAAATTAATTAAATTATTTATCTCAAATTGCAATCTAATTAAACTATTACTCTAACTAATTTAACATAAATGTAATTTATTAACATTTAGTTACAACTACAATATTTAATTAACATACTAATAATACTTAATAATTAAAGATTAAAAGCTAAAAACTAATTACAAGTAACATATAATTACAACTACACTAATAATTAACATCTAACTAATACTTTAATTTTTATAAATATCTAATTATATTATTTATCTTAAATTATAATCTAATTAAACTATTAATTTAACTAATTTAACATAAACTTAATTTATTAACATCTAATTAAAACCATAACATTTAATCAATGTATTAACAATAATTAACAATTAAAAATTAAAAACTAAAAACTAATTATAACTAACATATAATTATATCAACACTAACAATTAATATTTAACTAATTTAATTTTTATAAATAATTCATTAAATTATTTATCTCAAACTATAAGCTAATTAAATTATTAATCTAACTAATTTAACATAAACTTAATTTATTAATACTAATTAAAACTATAACATTTAATTAATATACTAATAATAAGTAACAATTAAAAATTAAAAATTAAAAACTAAAAACTAATTACAACTAACATATACTTACATCCACACTAACAATTAATATCTAACTAATTTAATTTTTATAAAAATTTATTAAATTATTTATCTTAAATTACAATTTAATTAAATTATTAATCTAACTAATGTGACGTAAACTTATTTTATTAACATCTAATTGCAACTACCACAAACGCACTAACAATAATTAATAATAAAAATTAAAAACTAATTACAACCAACATATAATTACATCTATATTAACAACTAATTAATAATATTCATATATACTAATAATTAATTAATTAACAATTAACAAAAAAATAATTAGAAATTAACCCAAAAAACTCACTACTATATGACGCTCGATTGCCAATAAGAAGTGGTTAATGGTGGTGTGATGATGCACAATGATATGAATACCTTAGATATACAACCAATACCTAAGTACTTAAAGAGAAGGAAAGGAGATCGAGGGAAAATAGATGATTTTCAACATTTCTAGTTGTGCCAACAATATTTTTCATAAAAAAGATAAAAGGATGACAGGAAGCTATCGACCAATGAAAGACAAAGACTTGCAAAGAGAAAGGTAAGAGAATGACACTCGCCGACAGAAAAATAAAACTAGGGCAATATCCTAATTTTATAAAACACTAACAATCGCCACTGATAATGGTCGTTAAGCCTTGGGTGAAAACCTAAGGCTAGTCAAGCCATCTAGGTTGTGGTTGCCAGCCACCCTTGACGTTCCCACAGTCTTGGATACAACCACTTCTAATGATCGTCATGAGCAGTGATCGTTGATTGGTAGCAACAGCTCAATAGTGGTTGCTACACTTCTACCCTTAGCGACTGTCACCTTAATCAGTTGCTAAATTTATTAATTTTTTCTAACTTTAGCAATTAAATTTTATTTTTTTGTTAAATTATCTAAAATAATATAAATAAATTAAAAATAAATTTAACAACTAAATTTTTATCTATCATTAAATTCTATCGCTAGTCTTTCACTAATTAGTCGTTAAGTAAAAATTTTAGTTTATAATAATTTTGTCACTAATCTATTATTATCTAATGAGTGATTATGTATATTGTTAATTTTTATGGTTATTTTGAGATTTTTTTTATAGTAGTTATGTGTAAGAGATTTTTAAAAAATCAAGGATTCTAATACAAATTGGGTGATAGCCCTCGACCTTAATCTCAAATGGCAAACTTTGTTATTGTTATATCAATTGTAGTTTTCTAGACATCCTTTACTCAAGAGCAAGGGGCTCGACGGGTGATAAAAAGGCTTAATCAAAGATTAGTAAATATAAAGTGGCTGAATCTTTTTCCTAAGGACCATGAGTACCATCTACCACTCTCTTCATTCGACCATCTTTTCTTATTATTTTACCCTACCTCGTCTTCTTTCACCAAAAAGCATAGCAGCTTCAGATTTAAAAACATGTGAGTTTTTTATCAAGATTGTAAGCAAGCGATATCGAACAACTGGGGGCCAACATAGGTATCATCTCTTCTAAGTTATTGCAGAGAGTTCAAAAATGTAGGCAAGCTCTCAAAGGATGGAACAAATCTATATTTGGGAGTGTCTCTCAACAGACATAATATGGTAAGGAAAAGCTAAGTCAATATCTACAATAAAACAGGGAGGCAGATCGGGTGAAGGTGAAAAGATGTTAAAGGATCTTAAATGAGTTATTTCATAAAGAAGAACTGATGTGGCGGCAAAGAGCCAAAACTCTATGGCTCAAGGAAAATGATCATAATACCAAACATTTTAACTTTATAGCTTCATTGAGGAAAAGGGTGAATAAGATAACCCATACATAGGACAAGTGTGAAGACTAAGTGTAAGCAAAAGTTGGGATCAATAAAGTTTTCTTAGAATGTTTTTCAAACATATTCTAATCTTTTAATTCCTCGGCATAGACAAGGTTTGCTAAGTCATATAGAGAAGAGTGCTAGATAACATGCAGGCCTTGCTTGAATGAAGAGATACTAATTCAAAAGTCTTTATTGGTTTTCCAACAAATGAATCCTAATAAAGCTTTTGGTCCAAAATGCTTCAATGATCATCTTTTAGGAGTTACTGGAATGTTGTAGGTGCAAACATATTTAGCATGGTCTTAAGGTTTTTCAAAGGAAGGTACATCTTTATCTGAGATAAATCAAACTAACATAATCCTCATTCCAAAAATCAAAGATCTAGTCTGGTTGAAAGATTTTCGACTATAAGCCTCTGCGATGTTATGTATAAGATCATCCCAAAAGTTTTGGCAAACTGATTAAAAGAGGTGCTCTGTTATAATCAATAAAAATCAATTTGTCTTTATAAAGGTTCAAATGATCTTTGACAACCCCTTGTGGCCTATGAGACTATAAACTCCATGAAGATAAGAAAGAAAGATGTTCGTGGGTTTCTTGCCCTAAAACTAAATATGAGTAAGGCATATGACCCACCCCATTGAATGAGTTTTCTTAAAGGTTATTATGAGACAGATTGGTGGTTTCTGGAATAAGTGGATTAGCACTAACATGAGATATGTTATTTAGGTCTACCACTTAATAGTGCTAAATAGACAATAATATGGTAAGGTAATTCCCTCATGAGGATTAGGACAAACTGATCCTCTATCCCCATATACATTCCTCTTATGCATGAGGGTTTCACCTCATTACTATCCCAAGTGACGACTAAAGGCATATGATATTCTATTTAGCTTAAATGTGAGAAGAAAAGATCAAAAAATTTTAAAACAGCAATCAGATGTCAATAAACCCCTGTCATAAGATTTATACTTCGGTTTTCCATTGATTATGGGACAAAACAAGAAGAGAGCTTTTAACCATATCAAAGAACAGCTTAGAACCAAGCTTCTAACATGGAATAATAGATTCTTTTCCCAAGCTGGATGAGGAGTTCTTCTCAAAACAATTGCCCAAGCAATCTCGATGTATATAATGAGGTGTTTTTTGCTCTTTAAAACCTTTTATCATGAAATAAACATGTTAGCATTAAGATTCTAGTAGGGAGTTAAAGGGTTCATCAATGACAGGGCACTAGAAAACTTAGGATTCACTTTGCCTATTAAACTTGGATCGAATATTAAGCTTTTAGAATCTGGAAGCTTTTAACATGCCCTTTCTCACCAAGGAGTGGAGGTAAAGGATTCACTTTGTTTTCAATGCCAAGTACTTTTCGACGACCAACTCTCACACAGTTAATAAGCACATGCATGGCTCTTTATGTGGAATAGCTTTCTTAAGGGTAGATATGTTATTGACATGGGCTCCAAATGACGGGTTGGAGAGGTTAGAAAATTGATGTCGAGAAGAATGGATCTTTGGAAATACTGGATTTTGAGCAACGAGAATGATGAGCATACATCCTATATCGTTGTCGATCTCTAAACTTATTGATCCACTCTCTAGGTAATGATTAGAACTGATAATTTGGAAGCTCTTCCCATCGGACAACTGGGAGGTCATCGTAGGCATTCCATTAAGCATTGACCCATTTCAACTGACCCATTTCAAATAAGCTTATATATATATGGGCAAAGAGCCATGAGAATAAATTTACTGTCAATTCAAAAGTATTATGTTGCACAAAGTCTACTGGAAAAGTGTTGCAAATTGTATCAGCTAAAATAAATAATAAATATGAAAGATATTACCAAAATTTCAATAGGTTGAGTCGCGGACTAAGTCGCCTTCTTTAAGATGTTTCGCGGCTCTGCCCTTAATGTGCAGCAGTCTATAGCTCCATCGTCCCCAAGATAAAACAACCCAAAAATCTTTGTCTCAGATCTCCTATGCACAGTAAGAATTCGATAATATTATACCTCCTTTAAATTTACTCAGAATTCGAATAGAATAAACAAATTAGGATTTTATTTTTTTCAAAAAAAAGATAAAATCTTAAAATTAAAAAAGAATAAAATACTAAAATTAGGGAAAAGTAAAACCCTAAAATTATTTGGGAGAGTGTAAGGAGTGGTATTTATAGTGGAGACCAGTGAGGTTTTCACGGGAGAGCAGTAATGCATGCAGGCTATGAGTACGTTAGGAAATAAGGTGGGGTAAGAAATCAGCAACTAAAGATAAAATCTGTTTGGGGCTAATAAGTCAACAAAAGATTAGGTCTTCTGCTGAGATGGAGAAAGACTCAGTTTTCTGCTGAGGTGAAAGAAGACTCAATCTTCTGCTAAGAGAACAAATATTTTTAAATTCATCTTCAACAAAAACCGGTGCCAAAAACCCATATCTGTGGTGCAATTGCGTCTTCTATGGTATGCAATGATAATACCTAAGACTCAGATCCATGTATGGCGCATGTTGCATGATGTTCTTCCTATGACAAAAACGTTGGGTCGTAGAGGTATAACTCATGTTGCTTTTGTGGTGGCTTTCCTGATTCAATATCCCATGTATTCTTCAGATGCATCCCCGCTCAGAAGGTTCGGAAAGAGGTACAGGAAGGACTGGACGATCTTCTTTATAATCAACCAGAAAGAGAGCAGATGTGGGAGGATGTCTTCAGGAATTTACATAACAGGAATTAATGACGACTAGCTATCTGTGTGTCAAAGAATATGATGCAATAAGAACAGATTTTTTCATGAGTTTTCCTGCAGGATGCCTGACCAACTGGTAAGAAGGAAGGAGACTTGTTACGGATGCAGCCTACGCCCCACCATGGAGACGAACCAAGAGCAATGGCAACCTTCACTAGAGGGAGCTGTGACTAACACAGCTTATGATGTATCCACTAGGAGGGCAAAACTTGGCAGAAGTGGGGAACCACAGGGCACAAGTATTGTTCTGTGCTCTCTCTCCAGCATGTGGGATATACTTCTACTCTACAGGGAGAACTTTTGGCTATACGCTTTGGGCTTCAGATGGCTATGACCTCCACTTAAAATAGAATTTTACGTGGAGGGTGATTGTTCAATGGCAATCCAGGAGATTGATAAGCAAAAGGTTCCATGTCCGAGTGGGTTGGGATAAGCATGGATGTTGCAGTTCTGTCATCACATTATGCTCATTGTTCTTGTCAACACATTCCTGGGAGGGCAAATATGCTTGCACAGAAGCTAGCAAAATTACTCACAAAATTGGGACCCTTTGATCTGGGAGAATGATATACCCATGAATTCTGTAACCCAAATATGCTTTGAAGTTAATATAACAACTCTTTTGATGGAAAAAAAAAAAGTAATTGAGTACCATAAATTTAAGCAAATTGGTATTGAAACAATGATTTCACCTTTGTATCACATTCATCCTAATGAATGAGATCATACAAATTTCATTATTTTAATTTGTGAAAAATACTTGTTAAACTCTGGAACCATTTTATCTGGTTATAATGTGGCATCTCTAAAAAAAGATATGGTCGCTACATAGTAAATTCTAAGAAATCAAAAAAAAAAAAAAGTACCTTATAATGTACTCTGACATCCAAATTATTGGTGAAAAAAGTTCGAGATTTTTATCCAACTGTACTTGCAGATTTTAAGTTGAACTTCCTATAGATAAAGATATATTATCATAATGTCAAAAAAAATTAACAACTTCAGTCATATCAAAAATAAATAAAGAAATAAACTTTGCTCTGAGATAAAATAACTCCAAAATTTTAAATTAAAAAAAAGAATTCAATACAACCCACAATTTATATTGGCACCACAAAAACTAAAAAGTACTGGCAGAATAATATGCTTTTATAACATACATGTACATATATAGAACTCATTCTGAATTTCTCTTCCAGAAATTGGTCCTTTGAATGTTAAAGAAGTTAAGGGCAGTTGGCAACACAGGATACTGAAGTTCACCAAATATCCAAGGGACCCTCTCACTAGAGAGGCAATTTAACCAGACAATAAAAAAGACAACAACACTTCCATTTACAAGGCGGACACCACAACAATTCTGACATAATATGCTAACTCTTAAATAATTCATCTAAAAGAGCAATACTAGTGGAGATTCCATAAATAGACACCAGAAATAAAGAATATTTTTGGGGAGAAATATTTGTTCTGAGAGCTTACAAATGCACTGTCCACCGCCACACCCATTTAAATTATCTCACTTTCTCAGCTGCTTTTGTCATTGGAAGTGTGCCGAACACCCTGTCCCAGAGCGATGAAGTGATACCAAAGCCCTTGTTTTGAATCCTGAAGTGATGATTTAAGTGGTATTTCTGCAGATATACAAAGTAAACAAAGTGTCACTTTAGACAAAAGCTGGTCTAATCAAATGAAGGGTCCACTATTCTTCAGAATTGAATTCTTTGCTGCGAAAACAAACTTGAATGCCATCTCAACAGACTAATGTTGCAGCCAAGTCAATTACATTGTGCAAATGCTACGTTTCCAGCAAGGATTTGAGGTCTTAGAAACTACGTCGAGCCTCCCAAGAAATTATAGCAAATCATACTAAAGATAATGAATCATATAACATCAAAATGCACAATAAATAATTAGTAGCAAGAGACTAAAGATTAGCAGGACAATCGCTTTCACCTTAAGACTTTTAGTTACTTGACTTGAGGGCTGGCCATGGTGGAGGTAGTAATGAGTGACGTCATAAATCACATAACCAAGCAGACCACCTCCAAAAAGAGCAGGGGTAGTAGAAGGAGTGGCCAAAAGCTTGATTAAGTTCCAGAACTGGCAAGGAGAGACACCGAAAGTGTGAGTAAAAACTATTAACTGAATCCTCGGTAATGCCTTATTCCCATGCACTTCAGACTTGAATCATACATATTTCATAACAAAAGTGAAAAAAAAAAAAAATTAACCATGCACATGAAGACAAATTTACAGTCTAAACAATTTCGGTTAGTGTCAAACCAAAGAATGAGCTCCTAATCAGTCAACTGCCATGTTCAACATCAGGAAATAATTTTATGACCAATATGTACACTATTGGCTAAATCCCCCATTAAGATAACTTTTACAAATTAGGCCGACATAAAAACAGTTGTAAGAAAAAAAAGACCATAGAAAGATCATTGAACTTTTTCTATTGAAATTCTAAAAACATATACACATATATGACATGCATCAGGCGCGGTCATATTAACATTGTTTAACTAAAACCTCATTAGTAAATTTGATTCACTTATAAAAGAGCTCCCATGAATTAAGGTCCAAATTGCTGATCCAAAAATTAAAATATGCAATTGGCTAAAGAACATGCACATGCAAATGATTTAGTGGCCATGTGACGAGGAGGATATAGAGCCAAAATGAATCTTATGGTCACAAGACTACGACACCTAAGTTCCACTAAAATGTTACAGCATGTTAACAAAAAGTTGTAAAAGGAAATTGAAACAAAAAGAGAGACTAGGTAAATGGAAAGGTTTCAATAAAAAAATTATAACGATTTGATGCAACAAGAAGAAGATAAAATCTACATACTGGAATGCATAGAACAGCTGTTGCAGCCGGAGGAAAAACAAGTCGAAGGCCATCCATAGGGTGCTTATGATGGCAGCCATGAAGAAGATAGTGCATGGTGTTTCCCCTACAACAATTTTCAGTGCAATTAATCTAATATTGGCTGATACTAAGGCAGATAAACAGCTAATTGAATGTGAAAAGATGCAATCTGGTGATTGTATGTGCATAATGTACACAAAGAGTCGCAGAGAGAGAGAGAGAGAGAAAAAAAGAGAGAGAGCTAACCAGTAACTCTTTGTTTTTATATGAAAAAGGAATCGGTGCAAAGTGTATTCCACCAATGTCCAAACAAATACGCCAAAGACCACCATTAAAGCAATCTCTGGAAATGTATGTCCCATCCTGATAGAGATTGAGATAGACCAGAACACTACAGGCAGCCAAATAACTGGAATTGCCCACCATACTGTGCGAGTCAAGAACTGTTTCAATAAAAAAATAAGTCAAAATTGAAGGAGCATTAAATCTTTAAACCTTCATTTTTGCACATCAGAAGAATATAATCTAAAAAGATATAAATTAGGTCCATGACATGTTTAACTATGAATTTTGCCATAGTATGAGTAGTGTACAAATGGAAAAAATTGTGTCCCACAAACAAAGATGTCATACCTCCCAAAAGTCACTCTTGAAAAACCTAGGGCCTTCAATGCCTACAATAGGTTGGTGAACCCACTGCTCATAAGCGTCTCCAAGATGTCCAACCTGTAATACAATCTCAAGAACTTGAAATCAGTAACTGAACTAATAAAACAATGAATTCTCAAGTAGCTTAGAAGAATTCCAGATGATGTCAGTGCCAAACATCTCAAGATGAAATAATAAGAAGACAGGGCAAAAAGAAGAAGAAAAGAAAAGGCTAGAAAAGTTTGGTGCCAAGACGAAGAGTCCTTTTTGGTTTACCCTTTAAACTGTTGGAATGGGATGTAGGGGGTAGGGAGCACTTCCTAACTGCAAATGGAAATTGAAAAATGAAGAAGGAAGCTAAACTGATAATACCAGAATATCTTCCAAATTAAAACAGATATCTCCCCATGCCCACATTTGATTCATAGCTCTGAAATGAGGCAGACTACTTAGAAATGCTAATGATTTGATCTCATATCTATGTTGATAAATACACGTTCATCCAATAGTATCAAACCCCTCAAAACTTCGGGCATCAGGTTCATCTTTTGTAAATCAGGTGAATTATTCAGATTTTGTGAAACTTCTTGACCTCTAACATCTGACTCTACTTATAGAGGGGGCCACCCCCTTGGGGCTATTTACATACTATATAGATATTCTGTTCTTATTTAAAAAATTGATCAAAATTAAAAAATTAAAAAAAATACTGTTTTGAAAAGTTTAATTTATAAGTTATGTTTTATGGATGAGACTTCATTCTCTGGAAAATGATAAATATTAAAGTTTGTTCAATGATGGATTATTTATTGTGGAGAGTCAACAGTAAAAAGCAAATACTGGACAGCCATCCTTCAATTAGAAAAAAGCTATTACCAAAACCCTTTATAAACAGGATTAGAATGCAACTGTACCTGGAAGACAAGCGGCTTGTTCAAATCAACAGTGAATCCCTGAGCAACCATCTTAGACAACCTATAGGGGCAACTACATGGATAGAAGAGATAGGTCAAGTTAGAAGAAAAAGATGTGCTCATTAGAAAATGATAAACAATAACATGAATGTTTATCTTTGTCTTTCATATGCATGGAAAAGAATTCTAGACAAGAGTAACGGGCTCTTGAAACTTCAAATTTCTGCATATTACAGTTCATATTAAAAAAATTTCTCCAAATTTGAGATACATAGTGTTAGAACTGAGGGTTACATAATTCTATAATATAAATAAACAATACTATACAATACAAGTACTATGGAGTAAGTCCTATGAATAACCTCATTACTGATAATGCAGACACCTACTTAAGTCAAAAGAATTTATATGTCAAACCAAAAGATTTGTGTATTAGAGCTGCACACAACACACACACACACTCATGCAAAAATACATTACTGGTTTACTGGTAATGAATTTACAGGTTTAGAACATGGCAGAGAAATAAGATAGCATAAAAACTAAAGCAAGACTTTCACATAAATAAATTTTCAGGAATCTATATGAAAAAATTCTTCCTTGTTCCTCTTTCTTTGGTGGAAGAGGAAAAGAAAAAAAAAAGATAAAAATAAAGAGAGAGAAGGTTAACAGTGTTGGGTCATGACAATAAGAGCCCAGCCCCTTAATTGGGGTTCCATTTTATGGATCAAGGATTGGACCCCTAAAATGTTAAGGAGTTATCATAAGCATTAAGTAGCAATCACAAGTACACGTCGGTAAATCAATAGTCCATGCATTTCATCATCAAGCTGGTCCCACAAGAGACCAATTCCTACTCAAACCCAGAATTAGTTACATTCACACATAATAAAAAACAAAAATAAAACTTCAACTTCATCTCAAAAATTAAAATGTTAATTTCAGTCAACAGTGATCAGAGATCATGGACCCACAGACATGAGCCTCGAATTACAGGAAATAACATGAAAGAGAAAGAGGGGGGGTGGGGAGATGAAGAGAGGCGGCATATCTTACATCACTTTGACGACAGCTTGGCAGCCAAGACATATACATTGAAAATTCCATTTAGGAGCCTAAGAAAAGCTCTAATCATGACGCGACACACCACGACCAAACCCCAGAAGTTCCTAAACTACGGTTTTCTGTGGAAATCTACAGAAAACAGTTTTCGACCATTTCAGCTTGTTTCCGCGTGGTTGAAAGCCCGATAGAAGATTTCCTTAAAAAATTGCAGGAACCAAACCGAAAAGTCGTTAAAAATCGACAGGACCACCAAAACGTACTCGACAATACCACATCGAAGCAATAAGAAACTCAAAAAGTAAGTAACTTCTTCTCAAATTTTCTAGCTAACCAAACAGAGAAAAGTTCAAGGTTAGGAAAGACAGAAATACGCAACAAGAAGCCGATCAATGCGCTAAAAAAGCCACATCCTAACAGCCAACAAGCCCCCACAATTCCAGAAAAAATCAAAATCAAAATCTCCCCGAAATCCAGATCCACAAATCAGAAGCAGAGAACAAAAACTTATGAGGAACACAACGCCATCAAATCAAACCCAACAGAGATAGATGAAAATACTAACCGAAGACAATGCAGGTCGGATCTAAGCCTACCGAGAGATCTCTCACCCTCTCTCGCTCTCGCTCTCGCTCTCTCTGAAACTTCTCCCTCTCTCCCAAAACAGCACCTCCACTGACACCACAACAACACACTATTGTTGTGGCGTTATTCTCTTCCGGGAGTTTCACTTTTTTTTTTTTTTTTCTGGGAAGTGCTGCTGTTAAAAGAGAGGTCTCTATAGCAGAAGAGGGTTTTTTTGGGTATATATACATGATAGGGCATGGGACGATCTGAACCGTTGATCCTAGTAGCATCAAAGAATCAGCCAACGGATCCTCTGACATTGGATTCTAACGGTTGTCAGGCTGGCACTTTTCAATAGACGGCTTAGCAGAAACAAAGTTTCTCTGCATACGCTTCTAGAATAAGGAAATTCAGTGGCATTTTACTGTGACTTGTACGCTGTTGATTAGACAAAAAACTCTTTAATTTCTATTTTTAAAAAAATTAAAAATTAATCTAAACCCGCGGAGTACCAGTAATTTTATTTAATATCATTTTGAGGCTTATATTTACGGATCTAATTTCCTTAAAAAAGAAAAAAAAATCCAAATCCTCCCTGCCTGGTAAGGTATTAATTATTTATTTGATAATTTAAAATAATATTAAAAATTAAGATATTTTTATGATTTTAAAATTAGAGAAAAATGCTTCCATCCACCAGTCAGCCGCAGCGCCAACAGAATCATTGTAAACCACTTGTGACATGAAAGGCCAATTTGGTAATTAACCAAGTTTGTGTGATTTGCTGGGCCCCCTGAGATTTTCTCGTTTGGTAACTCAGAAAGTTTCTGTGATTTTCTCATTGCTCAGTTTGGCTTTAAAGAAAGAAGCAGAAATGGAAAACAACCAAAGAGAGATTGCTAATTGTAATTCTGAGTAGCATATCCAAAATGTTATTTGGTGTCTGTTTTCTTTATGCTAATCTAAATTTGTTAAAAATTATTTAATATAAAACAATATAAAATAAATTTTATTTAAAACATTCAATTTATTATTTTTAATTTAAATTTAAATTTTTATTTAAAATATATCTAAACAAATTTTTAAATATCGATTTTTTAAATTAAAATTTAATTTAAAATAATTAAAAATTTTAATAATTATTATTTAAATATCTAAATAATTCCTTAAATAGATTATATATTATATTTTTTTAATTTTTAATTGTATAAATTTAAAAATATATATTTTTTAATACTTAAGAAATTTTGAATTTCTAGTGATAGTAATTTGAATATTTTATTTGCATCGTCAAATCAAAATTCATTTAAAAAGATTTAAATATCCGTAATTTTTTAATTTTTTGATAAAAGTTAATTTTATTTAAATTGATAAATTTAGAATTTGTTTTAAAAAAAATTTAAAATTCTGAGTTTGCTTGATAAGAAGAAGTGAAAGCCAAAGGTTCAAGTTACTATTAGTCAATAATCTAATAATCAGAATCATTGAAAAAATTATATTTAGAATAAATATTTTAAAAATTGAATTATATCTATTAGTATATTATTTAAACTTTGATACATCAATTTGATAAATTTTATATTTAATTTTTGATTTAATTTAAATTAAACTTTATTTCAATGGTTAAAAATTAAGAATATTTTCATTATGAAATGCGTAAAAAATAATTTGAGCAAATTTTATTCTTTATTTCAAGCTCATCCATTAAATTTGAATAATTTTTTTACTCATAAATTATTTTTTATAATTTTTTAAATTTTTTACTATAAAAGTATTTTAAAATATATTTTTAATACTAAAATTTTTATAAAAATATTGAATAAAAGTTATATAAAACTCTAAAATATACCTACGTTATTAAAAAGAATATTGATGATTAAAAAGTGACAAATCAAACTCTAAACTACCCATTTGCATTAAATTGGATTTTAACTCTAGTGATTTTAAAAATTAAATGTATTTTTATTACAGAAATATTTTTAAAATAACTTAAATAAATTTTGCACTCTATAATGAATTCATTCCTAAAATTTAAATAAATTTTGACTGACAAGTTAATTTTTTAAATTTTTTAAATTATAATATTTTTTATGAGGACAACTTAAATATTTTTTTATATTTAAAAATTTAAAACTAAAATTGGTTGTATAGAATTCTTAATTTGAAAAACATCAATTATTAAATTTTTTAATTTGATTTAAATTGGTAATTTAGGGTTTTTACTCAAAATATAATTTTGTGAGAGCTGAAATTTTTTTATATATTTATGAAAAAATTTAAATCAAATTTTATTGTATAATATTTTTAATTTAAATATTTTTAATTTTTAAGTTTTTAAATTAAATTTAAATATCATATAAATAATTGATTCAACCAATAGTTTGAGATGTAAAATAAAAATTGACATAATAGAAAGTCATTATACATTTACTCATTTATTTATTTATATTTCAAATTTTAAATTACCTTCAAAATATAATATCTTTTAAGCAATGATGTGATGAGATTGATCATTTCAAATATAAAAATAATACATATTTTTGAATTTATAAAAATTGAATTCTTTTAATTAGCTTTCATTTTTCATAAACTTAACCCTTCATCTCTCTCTCAAATCACAATCTTTCAAATTTTCAAAATGTTAGATAACAATTTCTTCTTCATTTCATGACCCTTCTCTCCATCTCTCTCTTATCTCTCTTTAGGTTTCGGTTTCCATGTCCATCAATAACAGAGAGAGAGAGAAAGAAAGAGAGGGATTTTTCTCAATATTTATGCTTTCTTCTTTCATTTCATGATGCTTCCATTCACTTGCTCTAGGTTTTAGTTTCTATTTTAATCAACAACAGAGCCATAAAAGAAAGGAGAGATAGTTTTTCCTAATTGGGTCTATATTGTTCTCTCCTTTCATGGCTGTCCCATTTTCTCTCCCCATTATCTCTCCTTAATTTTAATTTTTTTATTTTAAAAATATAATTAAAAACAAAATTAGTTAAAAAAATTAATATATAATTATAAATCAATTGATATATTCAAAAGATCTCATAAAATTGAATTTAAAAAATTTATATGTTTATGACGATAGTAGTTAGTAAAACTAAGATGAATAGCAAAATTCATCCTTTTTTTTCTTGTCTTTCTCTCTCTCTCTCTCCCCCTGAGGAAATTATTCATTCATTAACAAAAAAAATTAATGTAATTTAATCATAAGGTTTAATTTGAATATTTGATGAATCAATATTTATTCAGACATATTTTGAAATTCAGATTTAATATTAAAAAAAGAAGTATTACTCGTTATCTTAATCGATCTTTACCTCTAAAACTAATTAGCATATCAAATTTCACTTTTTCAATGAATATTTTATTTTATTTAAGCAAATTAAAGTTACATGCTATTCCTTTAATTTAATAAAACTTTAAATACAATGGTAGGTTTAGATTACTTTTATTTTTAATTTAAAATAAAATAATTTTTTTTTATTTTGATTTTTTTAATATCTCAAAATTTAGAGAAATTAAAAAAAATCTTATATAATTTTCAACCTTGAAGACTTTTATAACCCTAATTAAATAATTAAAGATGCAATCATAATGATTCAATACATAAAAAAAGAATAAAAGGATCCTTCTTTACTTGTTTTCTAATAATATAATTTTTTAAAATAATAAAAGATAAGTTTTGGTTGGTGATAAATTATTATTTGCTTAACCTCCAAGTTGGTACTATAGCTATTTCTCTATATGTGTTGCATATGTTCCTTTGTTTTATTATGTTTGTTCTACATTAAATAAATAAAAATAAAGAATATTATAATTTTGACTTTAATAAAAAAATGAAAACCGATCTTTCAAATAAAATTTGTAACAATAATCTAATGAAATAAATAGCAATTACAATATGATTATTTTTGTAATTGATATATTAATAAAAAAATTAGTGAACATTATATTATAAACTAGTAGTTCGTTGTGTGAATAACAAAATTCTCTCTTTAAAAAATTGATTTTTCAAAAAACAAACAAAACTTAAAAATATCATTAAATAAGAACATTTAGAAACATATGTAAGAATCATGCTTCTTTATCTTGTAATCAATGTAGTAGAAAATCAAGCTAGAATATAATGATTTTTTTATAAAAAAAAAAAGTTTTAGAATTTTCAATGGACATTCTTTGATGAATTGTTCATAGTGAATTAAAATCTTGGGTTACATATTGATTTGAGAATATAATTTATCTTATGAAAATATGAATCATCTCTTGGGTTAATCTTTTAATTAAACATTATAATTCATGAAGAGATTTTTTATTCATTTTTTATTATCAAATTGTAATTAATCATTGACTTTGTAATTAATTGATAATATAATTAGATAAAAATAAGAATGAAATACAATTGAGCCATTGAAAATTTCAAAAATGCGTCTATTAAAAGAATATTCTTCATTTACTAATTTTTATGTTTACTTTGTTTTAATATAAAATTATATTTTTAATCAAACTATAATACAAACAATATAGTTTAATTTTTTTTAAAAAATAAAACTTTATTTGTCTTTAACAAATTATTTTACAAAATGATATATATAAATACACACACATTAATCTAATTATTAGAAGTTATACATTAGTAATATAATAGTAATATCAAAAATTATTTTTTAATATTATATGTATCCAAATTATATTTTATATAATACAAACAAAATATAAATATTAATTTAAAATATAATATTAAATTATTCCAATGTATTGCACAATTTTTAAGCTACTTATACTAATGGCTTAATAGTTAAAACATAGCCGGTTATTAAATAATGAAATTTTATTATATAATAACAATAGATAAACTATGGATATTGGAAAAATTTATTATTTTATGTAATATTTTAATTATAATACAATTTTATATTAGATATGGAGATATATTGATCACTAAGATTTCGTAATATGCATATTTTTATTTATAATTCCAAATTCAAATAAACTGATTAAGGTTAAGGTAATAGATCTATGCCAAATTTAAGAGTTTCAAACTAAAAACTTTGCTAGATTTATATAAGTTTCATATACAATAAATTAGTGTTATTAAAAATTATAATTTTACAATAGTAATCAATTTCATTTATATTACAAATTTTTTACAAGTATTGGGTATTTTAATCTCTCTTTTATCAATTATAAGAGTATTAATACATGGAAGTGCATATTTTTATAATGAATAAAGGAAAAATCAATTTTTGTGTAAAATTATTTAATTTTTTATTTGTTGGTTAGGTTTAAAATTCAAATCTCCTTAAAATCATTGAATTTATTCATAATTAATAAATTTAAAAGTCTAAAAGATTAAATATAGAGAAATTATTTTTAGTTTTTATAAAATAGCTCTTTGTAAAAAAAAATATTTACTTTTATTAATATAATTATTTTTGATTTTTCCAAAATTTTTGGATCAAAAAAAGTTTAAAGAATAATTTTATTTATAAAAATGTCATTCTGCATAACGTGAACTCCCTCTCTTTGCTTTTTCTTTTTTATTTTTTTTCAAAGAAATCGATCAAACCTTTTTTCTCCATTCCTCTTTTTAAATAGTAAGATTTCTTTATTATATTTTTGACAAATAACTTCCAAAAGGTCTTAAGGTACGTAATTCTTGATTTTTTTTAATTATTTGGTGCATGGATAAAAAATGTGAAAAATGAGTTTTATATTTACTAGGCATAGGTTATGCTGTTTTTTTTGCTTCTTCTTTCTCCATTCTTTGTGGAATCTCTCAATCTTTAAAAATGCTTTCAACTTTTCTGTTCTTTTTGCATATTCAAGATCCAACGTACGTGTACATTTTCTTTAAGATCTAGATAAAAATGGGTTAAACGAAACAACAACTTTCTTTGTTTTTCTTTCTTCTCTTTTTTTTTATTATGTGAAAATTTTTAATTTATCTAAAGTTTGTTAAGTCTTCGGATAACTTTCTGTAATAAGTTTTATATAAATTTTAAAGAATAGACTCTATGTAACTTTGATAACATAAGCTCTATGTAACCTTAATAGTATAGATTTCGAATAACCTTCAAATATTAGGTTTTATATAATACTTTTTATAAACTTTATGTAATCTTATCTGTAAGTTCTATGTAACCTCATGTAATATATATAAATGTACGTCTGTGATTACATTTCTGCTTAAATTTGAGATAACATAAGTTAGACATTAAATTCATATGTTGAACACATGATAGATACCTAAGATATGAAAATATATCAATCAATGAAAATTATATTTAAATTTCATGGAACTTACAATAAACTATGAGCATATGTACAACATATCATCACTTTACATGAAAATACTTGTTTTATCAATGTGAAATTGTAGGGTTAGCATTGTCGACTCATATCATGCATGCTCTTGTGTTGACCGATATCTGGTAGCATCATTTTTTAAAAAAAAACTAACTTTACACATAACTATATCTTTATACTAATCATGTCATACGAAACTATATCTTTATATGGAACCACATTACATGAAACTATATCTTTATAGTATCGACACATATTGAGTTGGTATGTCAATCTATATCTAGTAGTAGCATTTTACATAAAGTAACAACTTTATATGAAGTTTACATATAAGGTTATATGAAGCCTATAAAAAAAAAGTTATGTATAACCTAGCATTTAAAGGTTATACAGAGTTTATTCAATTAAAGTTACACAAAGCTTATAGAAAAGTTTACACACAACCTCGCATTTGAAAATTACACGAAGCTTATTATATTAAAGTTACATGGGCCTATATAATAAACTTTTCACAAAACCTATGATAAAATGTTAAATGAGCACTCAATAAATTTTACCAAAATTGAGAATTACCATTAAAAAGAGAGAAAAAGAGGAGAGATGAGACAAGAAAGAAAAGAAAAGAGAAAAGATGGAAGAATAGAAAAAGTTGTTTCACTTAATCTATTTTCACCAAAATTTTAGAGGAAGAGTAAATGAACTTATAAGAAGAAAAAAAATTGAAAGTATCTTCAAAAATTAAATAATTGCATAGAAAAAAGAAAATAGAAAAGAGTAGAAAAACACATATTTAGAAGATAAAAAAATGGGTTCATGAGAATTTACATAAGAAGGATATTTTCAATATTTATCAAAATATACAGTCATCAAATAGGTTAAAAAAATTAGCAAAACTTACTTTTCACGAGCAGAGAAAATTGAAAGGTCAATTTTGATAAATTCCTCATTAATCATTGAACTCTTTGTTGATTTATCGCAACACAATAATTAAAAAATTTGATAAATATTAAAATTAAAGAGAAAATGTCATTTTTATAAGATGAAAGTTACTTTTTTTTTTGTACAGTCAACTTAAAATGTACCATACAACATAATTTATAATTTAAAAAGGCTATAGATTGACAAAGTAAATAATAAGACATTAAATTATACCTTTGTTCAATTTTCAATAAATAAATTAAGTTGCTGTGTAATATATGTGTATACACATAATAATAAATTTGTGACTTCAAATCATAACCTTTCTTTCATTAAGAAAAAAATATTTTTATTTTCAACTCGCTAGCTTTTATCTAAGTTTCATGTAATTTACTTATTTTATTATATAGTATTTTCAAATTCCTGTGCAATCCACCTTGTTTAAGTTAATAAAAAACAATAAGATACATTGATTTGATTTCAATAAAGAAAAAAAAACGTAAATAACAAGTTATAAAGTAATTGTATAAATAATCAACATTCTAGTTAACATTGTCATGAATCTTGCTTACAAACTAGAAGTAAACATGTTCCGTGTGAAACATGTGATGGGTTAATTAAAGAAAGAAAATTAGCTTTTGACTAAGAAATGTTTAAGAATTTAAAATGCAAATGATTAAGAACGAATAAAAATGGTGGCTTCATTTATGTCATGGCTATATTTCCTACGATATCTCATTCTGAATTTAAAAACCGTAATTATATAATTATTTGGTAATTTAATTTCTTATTTTTTAAAAAAATAATTTAATTTGTCTTACTTTATACTCATGCATAGTTGTATGACAGAAGTGAAGTTTCATATATAATAAGCTTTATGTAATATGTTAACCTTTTTCATTTTGTTAGAATATCTTTTCATTATATAAAGAATATTTTAACTACCAAGTATAAGAAAATATGTATCTAAAAAAAAAAAGAAAATATTTTTTTTTTGTGTCATTGCTAATAAAGAATCTATTCCTCCAAAGGGATTTCCTAATGGAATAAGTAACCCTAAAACTTTATCTTTCAATTTTTCTTGACTTGCTCAAATAAGAGAGATAATAATTAATGTTGCGTTATGGAATTTGATGTGTTTTAATATGAATTTTAACTACACAACAGCTTAGCCTATTAAGAATTACCATTTGTTTTTAGTGATGTTAAAGTGACACTTAACCTAAAAAAATTTGGGTCTACACCAATCTTACAGATTGCAGTCTTTTTAATGGATCTTTCTGTCAAGCCAAACCCTTTAAATTAATAGGGAACCAATGTGAAAATAAACAATATTTAATTGTATTGGATCAGAATGTGGGCTTTGTTCTCTTACTAGTTGATGAGAATAGGACTAAAAGGAGAGTGACACTTATGACAACTGTTAGGAGATGGGAGTGGGACTGACTGAAATGATTTGGGCATGACAAAAAGCTTGTAGCTTACTAAACTATGGGGAGTGCTTGTGTTAATTATTGCAGTATGAACCTAGACAAAAAGTTGCAAAGCCTAATTAATGAAAGCTGGATCTGAAATCCAATCCCACATTCATTGGACAGTGCCAGTCATTGCACCAAAAGAGACACTTGACACCACTCATGATCCAACTTCTAAGCTCTGGTAATTTAGTAGTCTGAAGTTGCAGAGAGAAGAATGTTGTTCCAGAGTTGAATATAGCCTGCCATGGAAAAGATATTAATCCTCTGCTGAGTGGATTTTAAGGAGAAAATAACTTTTGATTCTTAAATTTATGTGCATTGCAATTCTGACTGTTCTCAGCTATCAAATGATCATCTGGGTAGAGAGAATTGCCACATCAAACTGAATTCTGGCTCTGTGAAACTCAGAGAGGACATGGAATCAAAGCAGTATTTTTTGCAGAGGAAACTACAAAGTTGGGTGAGCAATGAATGTAATAAAAATTTATGTTCTTTTGTATCAGTAAATTTACAGTTCAGAATACAACACTTGAAGTTGGACTGCCAACAAAAAAAGTTGGATTTCCTATCACTTTGTGTGGCTCCAGAATCTCAATTTGGGACCTGAAACAAGCCAAAAACTACACCATCACTGGAAAATCAACCTGCAGCAGGACACAAGACATGCCCAGATCCTCTCCTCATCCTAGCAACAAAACCTAACATCAAACACCATGAAAGTGTCGCAACAAGGGCTAACACACGGCCTCCCACAAGCCCTGCAAGCACAATCAGCAAGAGAATCAGATACCCCAAATTCCCCTTCCTTTCCAATGGTATTCCGCAGCTACTAACAAGACAAGCTTCAGATTCTTGCTCTCTGCAACTTTGCTTGTATGATTCTTCTAATGGCGGATGTAAGGATTCATCTTTGTCATTCCTTTCCTGTTTGTCACCATCTTGTCTATCTCCTTCCTCTTTAGTTCTCTCCAGTTTAGTCTCTCCCAATGACCCAGATGATTCACTGCTTGAATCTTGCTCCTTGTCCTTATTCTTCATTCTTTTCTTCGAGGTACGCAGCTTCTTGGGCACAAACTTGTTGAGAATCCTGGATTTAAGTTTAGCACCGCGGCTACTCTGGTTCTTACATATGAAGACTTCACCACTTCTGTTGTCTTCTCCCTCAAAAACCCTTACCTTGCTGTCCTTATCCAGGCATTCCAATCTCTTCTCTCCATCAAGGGAATCGAATTCCAATTCCAGTTCCATGATTGGGTTCTCTTGACCAGAAGCATTCATATGGCAACCGGACTCCACAACTTGAATTTCCTCCAGGAAGTTTTCTACTGTGAGGCTCTCAACTAATTCACAAGAATCAGCAGTCGCTTCTTGTCCGATCGACGCCTTCCTCGAATCCTCAAGTCTCCGGGTTCTCTCCCAGATGGACAAACACTTCTGGGTCCAAGAATCCAAGACCTTCCTTGCGTCGGTACACGGCCTAAAGAAACCAAACGCACGCGCAGCACCGACGTACTCGAGCAGCAGCAGCACGAACGCCGACATTGTGATCCCCACTGCCAGTCTCTTGGTGCTCATGGCGAGAACCACGACCACTAGCGACTTCACCACGACGACAAAAGCGCTCCTCTCTTGGCACCGATCAGTATGAGGAACAGCACCCTGCTGTTCCACAACGTCGGTGCTACAATCAAGGTTCACAAGACCCACTTCCTCCAGTCGACTGCTATTGACTTCTAGTTCCTGGGTCAAACTCTCCGTCGAATCACGCGAAGAATCCGAGAGCGACGGCGGCGGAGGCGGAGGCGTGGGATCAGGGGTCGGGATCTGTTGGGGCTTGGGTTTCCGTTTGGAGGGTTTCTTGAGGCGATCTCGGTTCTTGACGAAGAGGTCGATAAGAGAGGTGGGGAAGCCAGTCTCGACGACAAGCGATCCACCGCGTTTCGGGGACTGGAGGTCCGCGACGAGGCGGGAAATCCTGCCCACCTTGGCTTTCTTCCATGGCAGAGGCATAGTTCAGGTGAAAGAGAACACACCCTCTTCCCCAAAACAAAAGGAGAAGGAGCAAACTCAAATCAATCTCTCTAACAAAGAAAAAGAGTTGCCGAGAGATTGCATGGTGATGCTCTCTACATACTGATTCATTCGATCTTTATAATAAGCCAGCGGATTTAAGGACAACTAGAGGATAGGGAAAAAGGGGGGAGTACGGGTGAAAGGAAAATGTGAAGAAATGATGACAAGAGGAGAGAGACAGAGACCGACGGACAACGGACGCGTGAGAGCAAAACTGTGTTTTTTACTTATGGTTTTCCTTTTTATGCGTGTCAGTCAAATTTGTTCATTTTGTTTTTCTGTTTCTTCATTACAGATAGCTTCTTGTTAATCTGTAATTAGGTTTCACGCCTCCATTAACAAACAGAGAAAAACCCTCATCTGAAAACAGTAAATTTTGATTCTGCTGTCTGTTAATGAGAGAAACAGATGGAATTGGTATTTTTATTTTCTTAAATTACAGATAATTCTTGCAGTTGGGCATCCAAGAAAACAGATAAAATCAAAAGTTGATTTCGTTTTTTGTTTGTTAGTAGAAAAGATAAAATGGGATTTCCACTTTCTATATAAAAACAGAGAAAACCCTAATTTGGGTAATGTTTGGATTTCATATGGAAATTGGGTAATTTTACCCACTTGGGGTTTACATTGCGTAATTGGGATCTTGGGAGATCTCTTACAGGACACCACTATGGGTAGTGGCGTCGCATGTCTGGTTTGTTTATTAAGGAAATATTATGGGTAAAGATTGTTCCGAAAATTGTCTTTTTCAAAAAGAAAAATAAAAATTGTGATTTGGTTTTAGTCTTTTGTGAAAGAGTGAAAGATAACAAAAGGCAAAGACCCACTTAATTTGGTGTCCTTTTCAGAAAGCACGGTCAACACACTGCCTTACCAAAATGTCCCTTTTAAACTGCTTTGTCATCTAACCGATCATCGCCCATTTGTCATCTCTCTCTCTCTCTCTCTCTCTTAACCCAACTTTTTAAGGACAGTACATGGAGAGAGGAGAAGAACTTCGTTATTTACAGATCTGTAAATATTAGTTGAAAAATATTTTTATAATAAAATTATGAGTAAATATAAAAAATATATTTTTAAATTTAAATTTTAAATATTAATTAAATCGATTATAATATTTCTATTTAATTTAATTTAAATTTTATAAATTTAAATTAAAAATTTATATAATTGAACTTAATTTAAAATTTTTTGATAATATGAAGAGATATTTAAATTATGATCATGAAAAATTTTATAATTTTTTAACGTTTAGTATTTAACATATATTTTCATTTTATACTTTTAATATTTTAAAAATTATTTAAATTTTTTAAAAAATAAAATTTTATAATTTATTTGGATCATTTATGAGTCATTTAATAATAAAAAATTATTTATTATATATTTATTTAAAATAATTAAATTGAATTAAAACATTAAAATACAATTAAACTAATCAATATTTTATGATTGAAATTAAAAACATATACTTTAATTTTTTATATTTAATTATAAAAATATTTAAAAATTAAAATTAAAAATTCAAATTTTGTAAATACTATTGCTGAAAATCATTGAAAATTTTCTATTAAAATCTTAGAAGTATTACAGTTAGTACAAAGTATGCCCGAAAAACGTTTTATAAAAACGAAAATATATTTAAATTTAGATTTTATATTTTGTTCATAACTTGTCATACATATAAAATTGTGATGAAATATTAATAAAATAAATTTTAAATCATACAAAATCTAAAAATTGAATCATAATTTATTGATAATATTTTTATAATTATTTAAAACACGTGTTTTGAATGCATTAAATATAAATTTAAAATTTAAAAACTTGTGCCAACGAATATGAATATTTGGAGCGAGGAATATGAATATATTATCTTTTGCCCTTTCTCACATTAGGAATGTTTTGAAATTTGACCATCAATCTCACTTTTTACCGTTTTTATTTACGGTGGTAAATAATCACATTTATCTCATGGGAGTGATTTGTAATTTTGCGTAAGAGCCCTTGAAAAGGAGACGCAAAGGTTTCGTGACCTTTGGCATCAATTATTGAACCAAAATAAAAGATATTTTTAGATAAGACCTAAACTTATCAATAATTTATTTATTTTTATTACAAAAAGTGAAAGAAAAAAAGTTAAAGTACGACGGAGTGACACGTGGACAAGAAGAGTGTCGCCCGTGTCACTCAACAGGGTTTCTTGGATCCCTTTTTTAATTAATTATTTAATATAAAAGACAGGAAAATAAGATATCACGTGGTATTCATGATGCCGCGGCCTGAGCCTGGTTTGGCCTTTGATGACAGCTGTGAACATTTATTCTCCACCCTTTTTTAAAAAATTAAAATAAAAAAGAAAATGAGCTATTCAGTTTGTTAAAACAACGGAGGGAAATTTAAAGTGACAGTGACAGACTGCAGTGCTTGCAATTTTCCCTATTCTATTTTTTTGAATTATAATTAACAAATATAATTAAAAAAGAAAAAGAAATAAAGCCTGAAATGATAAGTGGTAAGTGGTAGGAGCGTAGCATCATGGAGGCATCATCCTGTTATACTACTATATAGTATATAGTAGTATGTGGCTTAAGAAAAGTGACCTAACCTACCAAAAGCATCTCTTTATGTCATGTATTATACTACATTATATCATATTTATATAAAAATAAATAAAAGTAATATAAATAAAATACAAAAAAATTAAATAATATTTTATTTATCAGGTAGATATTAAAAAACTCACATGGGTTCTTTACTTGAACAGGAGATCTTCTGAGTATAATGCAAATCATTAAATATTTTATATTATTATATTAAAAAGTGATTTATTGAAAATTAAACTCAATATGAATTATAAAAAAATTTAAATAATTTTTGAAATATTTTGATATAATATTTGTGTCAAATTTTAATTTATATTAAATTTAAAAGATTAAATATATAATTAATTTTATTAACATATTATAATTTAAATTAAAAAATATAATTCAATTTTTTTTTATATTTATCATTATTTATCCCATGGTCAAACTGACCTAGTGATCATTTGATATTTATTTTTCATAAAGAAAAGAAAAAAAAAGCATATAAAAGTAAGCACACACAGGTTTCCTTAATAAGAATGCAAAGGGAGGTTTCTTAAATTGGGCCCTGAAGCCCATTTCGTTCTTTCTCTTCCACTTGGATCTGTTTTATTATGGCCCAGATAGTGCAAAAAAATAAAGATGAAATAAACTAAAAATCTATGTTCATGATATTTACCGTAAGAAAACAAAAGCAAATATGTAAGAAAATTGATCAGTTAAATATAAATAATTAAGAATTAAAACAAAAAATATGTATTTTATAATATATTTACATTTTCAAAATGCAATTCAGAAGTATTTTCAAATAATTAACAAGTTATCATGAAAATTAAAATTACTTCTCAAATATTATACTAAAAATCTATAGAATAATAACGATTAGAGGTAATTCTTTGAATTTTTTTAAATGACTTTTTACATAACCAAATTTTAAAAAAAATCATAAGCACTATTTTAAGTTATTTTTAAGCTTTTTTTTTTAATTTGATGTTCAAAAATAATCTTTTTTGATCATAAAACTTATAAAATTGTCATGAATTTGAAAGTAACAGCAAAGCTATCATCTCCAAGCGTCGCTAGCAGAAACTCACTTTTTCTTTTAACACACTTCATTTTCAATCATTTTCTTTCGTATTTCTTTGCTTGCTCATCGTCTATACAATAATTTTTGTTCAGTTTTTTTACTTCAAATAAAGACGTGCATCAATTTGTAAGGTATGGTGGTGTTTACTTTTTGTAAAAAAACTCGAGAAAAGTTTATGAACGATAAATGTGGCTTTTTTTTTATGAAATGATTACTTTTGATATTGCATGAACAGTCCCAAATTTATTTGAACGATATTCATCGTTTTTTTTTTAGTTTGAATTTTGGGTATTGAGGTCCCGCAATGGTTGATTATCATTTCATAACATTTTGATAAATGTTTTCGCTTTACTTTTGATTAATGTTTTCACACTAATTTAATTGTTGTTTTTACACCCCTTTGATTTATGTCTCCGCATCATTATTTAAAGTTATTATTGAAGCATCATTTTGGTTTAGTTTTTATACTACTTTGTTTTGGTTTTTGCACCATTTATGTCACATGCTTCCGCACCAATGCTCATACTCTTTCACGCTATTTAAGTTGTAATATTTATACTATTATGAAGTATGTTTTGCATTATTTGTACACATTTTTAAACCAATTAATTAGAATTTTACATTGCTTTCATGCCAAATGTTTGAATTACTTTGGATATTTTCTTTTTCGTATTTTATATGTTGATAATTTCTGATATGTGCAGGTGACATTAGTGTTGAAATATATCTAGTCAGACAAGGTGAAGATCATGAAACACTGTGATACTAATGTGCATTCAATAATCAAGTCAGTATTAGAAAAACTTAGAGAAGGTGGCCAAATAGTGACCATTTAAACACAATGAGGTTAAAATACCTAAAATTTGAAAGAATATGGCATAAATATGTAGTTGATTGTATATAGAATTACTTATAAATTGAGTAATAAATTTCAATGTAAAGTACAATTGTCAAATGAAATAAACAGAGTACTTGGAGTTACTTGAATGATGTGAAAATATGAGCAAACATATATAAATGGTGCGAAACAGTATATTCAAGATCGGTGTGAAAACAAATATTAATAATGGTGTGCGGTATTCATAATGGTGCAAAAACGTATAACATAAGTAATGCAAAAACATCTATAACAAATCCAAATATGGTGCAAAAACCTGATCCAATCATGACATAAAACCACTGATCCAATCATAGATATTTCACAAATATTGAATAAGTACCAACCAAGGATTTCAAAAGGCTATCCACATTATTTGCAATAGTATTGACTGGCTTTTCGACATATGTAAGCACATGGTTCCCAACATCATAATCCATTGTATCAGTCATGTTCAAATCAGTGCCCATATTTTGATGATATTCTTGTTTGCACATTTGCTCCATACTTGAATTATGGCATTAATAAAGGAGTTGGGGCTATATAAGAGCCCATGACTTGTAGGTATCTCAACATTTTCAACATTGTATCTTCTATATTCATGTGTTGATGGATCAACATTGAGGCATATCAAATCCGAAAAAAATCCAAATAATATAACCTTCATGTAGTCACATGAAATCAACATCATCGTTGTATGTTATTTCGATCCACGTTTAATTAATTTTCACTTGAACTATCATATACAACCATGTACCAAACTTATAATAATCAACTTCGACAAATAATCAAACTATCTCTAGTAATTGAATATAAATCAAACCAGACTTAACCTTGAAACCCTTAGTTTTAATACATTTTTGATATAATCAAAATTATCTCTTGATTCTACTTAATTTTCATTATGCATTATTATAATTCTTGGTATTATCATTCTATAAGTAAGAAGAAATGGTGCAAAATGATGGGACACAAAAAACTAATGGTGCAAAAAATGAAAATAACAATGGTGCAATATGCAAAAAACAATGGTACGAAAATGACAACTAAATGAAGCAAAAATGAAAACATTGGCGTAAAAAATGACAATAAAATGATGCAAAAATGAGAACAAAATGGTGTGCAGAAAAACAAACAACAATTTGACAAATAAAATGGTAGAATGGTGATACCTCAAATAGTGTGTGAGTCTTAAAAAAAAAAAAAAAGATATGAAATAAGTTTAGAAAATATCGGTTTGGTGTGTTGACAGTGATGGCATTTTCATAAAAAAATGTCTCAAATGCAGTGAAATAGCAAGTAAGATGCTATGCTTCACTCAGTCGAAGAAACTTGTGTGTTTTCAAACAAATCCAGCCAAATGTGTCATAAAAAAATATTATCCAGCTACTTCACTTTCACAAAATAATGGATTTTGATGCAAAAATCAATCCTTTAACAAGTATCTGGCTTTACTTAGGAAGGGAAAGAGAGAGAAAGAGGCAACACACACTCCCATCCCTTTCTTTTCATATCCTTTTTCCTTCATGAATGTCACGGGGATATGTCGGTCTGATGGATAAACATTAAGGGTATCTTGATTTTCATTAAGTAAATGGTAAAAAAACATAAAGTATTAACGTAGATTATTTTTATGACAAAACTAAGAATTTTCTTTAATTTATTTTAGGTTTTCAATGAAAGTTAAGCTCTATAAATTTTCACCAAGAGATCTTTAAAATATATATTTTAAAAATTAATAAAATATTTTTTAAAATAATTTTTATTTTTAATTATTATTTATTTAAATAAATATCATTTTAAATTTTGAATAATACTTTTTATTGATTTTTATCCAAAATCTTAAAATATTTTGAAATAAACTTGAATTAATAAAAAATAATTAAATCAAACTTCATAAAAAATTAAAAAATTTAATTAAAAATTTTGTACTACAAATTTTTTAATTTAAAATTTTTATTAGTATAAAAAAACATTTGGTCTGTTATCATAAAAATTTTAAATTTTTTAATATTAAATTTTAAAAAATTTGTAATAAACAACTTATGAATAAAATATTTTTTAAAATTAAAAAATTAATTAAAATAAAATATAAGATTTATTTATATTATTTTTTAAATATTTAATAATAAATAATTTAAATTGATATTTAATCTAATTATTTTTTATTATTTAATTTTTGAAACATATTTTATAATTTTAAATTAATTTTAAAAAATATTATTTATAATCTTAATTACTAATTATTTTTAAAATAAATATTATTTTAAACATTAAATTTTACGATCTTGTACTAACGGAAAAGGTAAGAACACCAAGATTCTGACATCACATGCCTCCAGAACTTTCTTACAGCTCATAGGCTGATAACCATTTTTTTAAATAAAAAAATGAAAAACCTCGGCTAATAATACCAAACGCCAACGACATCCCTCCCTCTCTCCGTCTATATATCGTCAACACTCAATTTCTTAATTCTCCCTCCCTTTTTTCAACGATCTCTCTCTATCTCTCTCTCTCAATCACCCTGCCCCAGACGAAGGGAAGAAGTTTATCTTGGTTTTTCCCAGTTCCACACGGATAAGGTTTTCCGCCGACAAAATGAGGGAAATTCTGCACATCCAGGGGGGCCAGTGCGGCAACCAGATTGGGGCGAAGTTCTGGGAGGTGATCTGCGACGAGCACGGCATCGACCACACGGGTAAGTACAGCGGCGACTCTGATCTGCAGCTTGAGCGCATTAATGTCTACTATAACGAGGCCAGTGGAGGTAGGTACGTGCCTCGCGCTGTTCTCATGGATCTGGAACCCGGTACCATGGACTCTGTCAGATCTGGGCCCTTCGGTCAGATCTTCAGGCCTGACAACTTCGTGTTCGGCCAGTCCGGGGCCGGAAACAATTGGGCAAAGGGTCATTACACCGAGGGAGCTGAGTTGATTGATTCCGTGCTCGATGTTGTGAGGAAGGAGGCTGAGAATTGCGATTGCTTGCAGGGTGAGGCCATGATTTCTAAGTTTTGGCTTTTGTTTGTGGTTTGTTGCCATTTCTCTTTGTTTGATTTGCCTAAATTTGCTTCTGTGTTAGTTGGATCTGGGTTGACTTTGAGTACTTTGAAGCAGCGTGTATCTCATGTGGGTTTGTTTCTCAGGTGGAATTTGTGTTCCACTCCTGTGTTTCAAATTGTTTTTTTGTGACCATTTTGGATGTGTGTAGGGGTGAGATGACTGTATTTTGTGCTTACTATATATGTAAAATGAGCCTTTTGGTTTCATTTGTTGAATATTTCTTTTGGTAAATGGGTTTCCTTTACTCAATAGTGTTTATCTGTGAAGTTTATTTCCAGTTTGGAGTCTGACTGAATTAGATTGATTGGTTGGTTTTACTATTTTTTTTTTAGATTTTTAATTTGCTCTAGTGCCCTATGGTTATTTTCCTTACCATTGGGTTGGGACTTGCTTCTGATATTAGAGTAATAGTCCTTTAGTTCTGAAGAAGTCGCACTTTTTTGGTTTTTGCTTCTTCAGAGAATTGAAATTATTTAATGTTACTGTGTTGAAGTTACATGATTATAGGATGATTTCGTCTAACCTTGCATTTTCTGCGAGTTAATTATTATTTTTTTAATGTTCTTTTTACAATATCTTCTTGAAACTAATTTGATTAGAAAGTTGAGATTATTTTCATCTTTTTTGTTTAGATTTTTGCATTTTCTTTGTGTTACTATCTTTGTTTGTTGGTAATTTTGATGTACTTGGACTGTAAGTTATGTTTTCACTCTTCTTATCTGAGGATTTCGCAACAAAATTATTGAATGTCGGGGAATATTTAGCTTATTATCGAAGATTTAATATACAAAGTCTATGTGCTATGATGCCAAGGTAAAAAAAAAAAAAAACTCAGAACTTGTTGAAGTATCAGTGAGAATCCGCCAAGCCTTCAACTTGGTTAGTGCTTACAGGTGTTTTTCATTGTTTATAAGAAGAAGGAGCTGTATGTTTTGTTTGCATTATCATCTGCTTATATTGGTGACCATCTACAATTAGACTGTTGAAATGGGTTCCTTTTTTGTCTTCTTATGATTCCAGTTTTTTGTTATAGGAGTTAGTATGAATATGTCGATTTGTGTCTTATTTGTCATTCTAATGTGCAAGTGTCTACTGTTTCTGTTCTCAGTGTGCTCGTGAGCATGCATACAGTGCTCTACGTTGACAGTTTCTCTGTTTCTTATGTGACTTTGTTTGTTTGTTTTGTTATTTTGTAACAGGATTTCAGGTCTGCCACTCCTTGGGTGGAGGAACTGGCTCTGGCATGGGAACTCTTCTTATTTCCAAAATTAGGGAAGAGTATCCAGATCGAATGATGTTGACATTTTCTGTATTTCCTTCCCCCAAGGTGTCTGACACAGTTGTGGAGCCATACAATGCTACCCTTTCTGTGCATCAGCTTGTTGAGAATGCTGATGAATGCATGGTTTTGGACAACGAGGCTCTATATGATATTTGCTTCCGCACTCTGAAGCTTGCCACCCCTACTTGTAAGTAGTGTATTCTTTCACTCTTTACTGTTGATCACGTGAAGTTCATTTAAAAAATTTCTTTTGTTTTTAATTTTTGATGATGAAGTATAAAATTTGATTATCTTTTTCTTCGTCTGCCATAAAAAAGTGCAAAGTGGCCACTCTTTGATAATGGTGTCTACCATTCTATTTTATATCATCCATTTGAGTTTTTTTAACTGATTTAAAGATATTTGGCTACTGTTTGGGTTGGTTGCTGGTCATTCTCCTTCAGTCTTGTTTCTTTTGGGAATAAGAAGACAGAACAGGCTGTTTAAAAGTCTCTTTTCCCTATTGGTGTTTATTGACTACCAAATGGGTTGCTTCAAGAAATGAGACCCACACACGCACTTTTCCTTTTCCTCCATAATTGAGGAACATTATATTGAGAATGGTTGGACTTCTATTAAAAATTTTGCAAAGTTTGATAAAAAGTATCATATCTTTGTACAGATTTCTTGAGCAACTAGTGATTTCTATTATTATTTAATTTGGATGAGAAACTGATCTCACCTAGTTTTTCCTTCTTTTGGTTTTTCTCAGTTGGTGATCTAAACCACCTCATCTCTGCTACCATGAGTGGTGTCACATGCTGTCTCCGGTTCCCTGGACAGCTCAACTCTGACCTCAGGAAGCTTGCTGTTAACCTTATACCATTCCCACGTCTTCATTTCTTCATGGTTGGGTTTGCACCCTTGACATCAAGAGGATCACAGCAGTACCGCGCCTTGACTGTGCCTGAATTGACGCAGCAAATGTGGGATGCCAAGAACATGATGTGTGCTGCTGACCCACGACATGGTCGCTACTTAACTGCTTCTGCCATGTTCCGTGGTAAAATGAGTACTAAAGAGGTGGATGAGCAGATGATTAATGTTCAAAACAAGAACTCTTCCTACTTCGTTGAGTGGATCCCCAACAATGTGAAGTCCAGTGTTTGTGACATCCCGCCTAAGGGTCTAAAAATGGCATCTACCTTCATTGGAAATTCTACATCGATTCAGGAAATGTTCAGGCGAGTGAGCGAGCAGTTCACAGCTATGTTTAGGAGGAAGGCTTTCTTGCACTGGTATACTGGCGAGGGAATGGATGAGATGGAGTTTACGGAGGCTGAGAGTAACATGAATGATCTGGTTGCCGAGTATCAACAATACCAGGATGCTACTGCCGATGATGATGAGTATGAAGAAGAAGAAGAAGAGGAAGAGGTGGCAGCTTGACAAATCTTGTAATTTAATTTTCTTCAGTTTGTCTGAAATTTGTATCCCTTGGCTCTCTTTCATTGAGTGCTTGTCTGTTGTGGAGAGGGTCAAACTAGATTTGGCTTGATGTGTATGGGTTTCGGCTCTTGGATCAGAGATGGGTTGTTTTCTTTAATGTAAGTGACAATGCTATTGTCTAATTTGAATGATAAACATTGTATTTTGTAGACTGATACATGTCTTGAAGAAGTTTGTCTCAAACATAACTTCCTCATCTAAATTTCTCTCCAGTTTTCAAGAAAGGAAAAGGAAATGAAGAACAATATCAATAGCTTCCTGTGTTCTAAACATTTCTAGCAGTCTCAAAATCTGAATTCCAAGTGACTTCCTAAGAGGGCATATCAGGAGTTACAATATACCTGAAACAGAACAAGAGTCTCACAGAGCTTCTGTAAAGATCTATTTTATCAATAATAGAAAAACATTGAAGTTATGAACCCATCACATCTAAAATGACGTTGCGAAGAGAGAGGAATAAGCATATTATGTAAATAGCTCGAATTGATTTGTATCCAATCAAAAAAGAGGAACCAGATCATAAAAGCTAGAAGTTGAAAGTCAGGCAAAACATTTAAAAAAAAAAGAAGAATGACAATCTACTAATATTTACATGTTGCCTGCTAATGACGATACTCAAGATCCGTTCGGCATCAGATAATTCACTATAAAATCATGGTTATTGATTGGTAGTGGAACTATCTCTCCAGTATCATAAGAGAATAAAAAAAATACAGAAAAAATTTCATTCTGAATTGAGAAATAAGACTATACAAAGGTCAAACCATCTCAATTCGGTGACTATTCAAAAGTCAAACCATCTCAATTCAGTGACTATACCTAATTCTAAGTAATTTCTTCAAGATTTAATCCTATCCTTAAGAAAAACAAAAATTACCAGCTAAAATGTGAAAATGGTATTAGTTAGAAATAGACAAGTCAATAAATTGACCACATTTTTCAGGTGATCCCTTCTCCATGCAAACATATTCATGTCAGCTTTATTTTCAATGAACTCTTCAGTAAATGACTGCTCCCTTTTGAAATTTTCTCTTCTTTCTTGAAACTTCCTCCGCAGTAAATGACTGGTTACACATTTCAGAATCAACTTCTTCTTGAAATTTCCTCTTCTTTCTTCTGTGACTTTTCTCCAATCCGGTAGATTCTTCCGAATCCGGCAGAGGACAAAATCTTTGCATGACTACCTAAGGGAAATATCAGATGTTAGCACAAAGCAATTGTATAAATCCAATTGAAGCCAAACAAACAAACATATAAGTTTAGTTCATAACGGACAATGAAGTCATGATCCGTGAGTTCCAATAGACAATGAAAAACAGAAACTTCATCTTGGGCATGGCAGAGGAGTAAACCGTGGAGACTGAATTCATGCAGCAGTCAAGCACCGTTCTGGTCTGGTACCGAGCAATTCTCGTAACGGAAGCGCTAAACTGAACCAAGACCTCAAATCTCTTTTCCAGAGTCCTCGCCTTGCCAGGTGCCAGAACCAACCCTCCTTCTAATTCTAGAGCTCTTAGGGTTCACCTTCTTCAATTTGGTGAAGCAATAAACGTCCCTTTCTTTATCATCTGTATCTCTCCCACAACTCCCAGGGATCCCTGTCGTCATAAATGCCGCATTCACTGACCACACCATGGAATGACAGTTTTATCCGTCACCTTGTTGTACAGGTAACCTCCAATCAATGCTTCATTTGGGGACGAAACCTGAGACCTGAACCCTGTCGGCAACTTAAGATGACTGTTCCTATCTTGCTGCGTTTTCTTGGGAAAGTAACAGCGGGATTATCAATTTTTTTCTACTTTATTTTGTATAAAATTATTTTTAATATTTAATTTATTTTTATAATAAAATTATAATTTTTAAAAAATTTTTATATTTTAAAATTTTAAAATACTTATTTTAAAGTGAATTTTCAAAATTGTTATTTTATGAAAATAAAAAATTATTATATTTTTTTTTATTTTTAACGTATTTTTAATAAAATTTTTAGATTACCATATATATATAATAACTTTTTTTAAAAATAATTTACAAAAAATAAAAAAATATTATTATTAAAATATTAATTAATATTAATTTTATAATATTAATATTTAAAAATAAAAATAATTATTAATATATTATTTAGTTAATGTTATTTTTATAATAATAATATTTTTTATTTTAAAAATAATTTATCAAAAAAAATAAAAAATATTAATTTTATTAAAATATTAATTAATATTAATATTAATTTTATAATATTAATATTTAAATGTAAAAATAATTATTAATATATTATTTAATTAATATTATTTTTATAATAATTTATTATCATAAAATATTTTTAATTAATATTATTTTAATAAAAATTAATTAAATTATAATTAATTTAAATATACTAATTTTTTAAATTTATTTCAATTACTTTTTTAATTTATTATTCGACAAATTAAATATATAAATTTATTTTTATTTATTTTTTTATTTTTAAATAATATTTTTTTTATTTTATTCCATAAAACAAATTCTATAAGAGTAAGAAATTGAAAAAAATCAGACAGAAAATTGCGTTTTCTTGGGCGAGAGCTGTTGCTTTTTCTGGTGAAAGAATTAACAGAGAGAATGAAAAGGAGATACCGGAAAAGATCTTTTATATACATATATATAGAGAGAGAGAGAAATGGAGCAGGATTTGGCACTCTTGACAGTTAATACAGTTTTAAAATTGGGAACTTGTGTTTAATATTTATTTTATTAAAAAATTTGGTCCATTGTTTATCATAAATAAATCTTTAAGTTTTAATTTAATAATGCGATTAGTGTTAGATTAACAATTTGATGCAGCTTGTCATGACTTAATTCTAACATCTTCAATAGATTTTAATTCTTAAATTAAGCATTCAGATTGTAATTACTAATTACTGGCATTGTTAAATTAATTTGAATATTGAAATGAAAGCATCATTTATTACATACCTCATAATGCAAGAACACACTTCAAACTTTAAATTTCTTTATAATAATTAATTAGCAGAAAGTACTATCTTGGGCTTATGATTAATCATATATTTTTGCTGAAATTAAAAAATAAAAAACCACTTTACTAGTAAAAATGCTTTTAAACAATTAATATTATCTGTCGAAATTTTCATGGGCAAGTTTCCAAAATGATGTTGTTTAGAGCTTTACAGTTCTAAGAAGGCTCAGGATTATACATGCAGTAGCATAATAAGAGTGATTTGCAAAAATATCATAGTAATTAAGATTTGATTTAATTATATATCCTGTGTGGTCTATTATCTAAAAAATTAAGTTTCCTTTGTGGGTGTGTTGTGTTGCATCTAATGTGGATAGTTAGGTGCTGCATTAATGGTGTTCTTTACTTTATTCTTGATATCACATATTATTGGATTATCACATGGGTAAGATATATATCGATTCATATTTAACAAAATTATATTAAAATAATTGATGATTTTATTAGGTGATGTGTGATATTTTTATTCTCTAAGTGTGTATAGTCTAAGAAAATAAAATTATTTCTTAAAATGTCACACCAAAAAGAAACTCTACAAATAAAAAAATACAATATATAAATTTAAACAAATATTTAATGGATAAAAACAATAGCCCAAAATATATTGGTACACAAGTAATATCAATTTTTTAAACTTTTTAAATGATTGTACAGCAAACATCAAGAAAGATTAGTTGAACAAAACTTTTCTTGACGATTCTTCAAAAATTATCAAGAAAGGTTAGCAATGTTCAACACTTTTCTTGATGGTTCTTGAATAATAGTCAAGAAATGTGTCTTTCCTCGCCGTTACTTAAAGAAACAATAGGAAAAGGTTAGTTTAAAATGGAAAAAGCAGATCTGAGTTACTAAAAAATCTAGATTTGCATTTTCGTTCTCTTTTTCTTTGGTCATCTCACATCGCTGACTATTCCTCCAAGCTTTTGTTGTGTTTATTGTCCTACTACGCTGTCTGATCTTTGCCTCTTATATGCATTATCTCTCTTTTTCAGTGAGCTTTAAGTTGTACCCATTTGAGGTACATTATCTTCTCTCTTGCCATGAGTGTGCCCCTTGTCAAGCTCTCGTGAATTTGTCTAATCTGTCACTCAAATTTGCCATATTAACACGTCGTCAGTAAGGGGGATTCAAAGCTTATAACTTCATTTTCTTTGATTAGTGCTTGTATACTTAAGCTTTAAGAGATGTCTGATTCATGCAACATTACTAGATGGTAATTTAGAAAATGATTGAGATGATCAACATGTGATTTTTATTGATATGCTTTTGATTGAAATACATAAAAAAGAGATGAGAGATAAATAATTTAGATATTATGATCGTTATCTTAGATTTTCAAGTTTTAGAGGAGAGAAATTAAAATTATAATAATTTTTTAAGATTAAATTAATAAAATTAAATATATATTATTTGTTTTATAATACTCAATTAATAAAATTGATATTATAATTGTTTTTATATCATTTATTTATAATTTTTATATCATAAATTTTCAAATCTTCGTTAATGAAATTAACATTTTATAATATTTTACTATTCAATTAATAAAATCAATTTTTTATTTTTATATTATTTATTTATAATTATTATATCATAAAATTTTGAGATGACTATTATTCTCTTGTTGATTTTTTTTTTTGAGAAAATAAGTGTAAAAAGTGAGAAAAACAAAAGAAAAGTTGCATTTTCTAATAGGGAGAAAAAATAGAAATGAGCAGCAGAACTGTTGCCTTTTTCTTGCAAACAAACAACATAAAGAGGGAGAGGGAACTTAAGAAAGATTACTCCTTTCCAGTTTGGAAAATGATTATATATAAGTGATATAGACAGATTAAATTAATGTTGATTTTAATTTACGATCAGAAATTTGTCTTATTTATTTTATTGAAAGCTATTCCTTTCTTGTCGCCTTTTCTAAGTTTTTTTTTTTTTGACAATGGTGAGAAAAACTAAAGAGGAATCCCCTTTTGTTAGGCCAGAAAAGGAAAAAAAAAAAAAAAAGGAGCAAAAGTTGTTGCCTGTTCTTGCGAAGGGACAACATGGGATGGTTTATTGAAAAGTTTGGTCTATTATTTAAAAATTTAATGATAATTTAATTAGACTTAAACTAATAATTTAATTTAATTATCATGACTTAATTTAATATTTTCAATAAAATTTTAATATGTTAAGCATTGAGATTGTAATTCCAAGGGATTTTAACTGCACCATATCGTTCGTTATTGTAGATCTTATGATAAAGGACATTGTTAAATCTTTAATTTCTTCTATAATTAATTGAGAAATTACTATCTTGCCTTTGTGGCAGCCTACATTAATAATCATTTTAAAATTTGTTTATCTAAACTTTGTAGTAAATCAAATAAATAATATACATAATTAATTACCAAAAATAAAATAAAATTGTAGTCTTTATATTTAGACAGCATAAATTGGAGCCTTTCTGTTTCCAAATTTATCTCTCCTTTGTTTCTGGCTCTCTCCCTCTAGTTTCTCTCCCAAGAAAAAGGCAGTGTTGTTTCCCAAGAAAATGCAAGAAGATATATATTATGTAACTCTAATATAAGTGATTGACACTGTATTCAATCAAAATAGAGAAGGTACCAATGCAATATATAATGCAAAACATAAAAGAAAAGGAGGGTATGAACCCAAGCTTTACAATTCCAGTTTGTATGTTGCATGCGAATAAAAAGCCGGAAGATCATATTTTTAGCATTATTCGCCTGGTTTAAGTAAATCCCACATCTGGTAAAACATTTACAAACGAGATATTATAAGAGTTTAAAGAAATTATCAAATGTACCAAATAAACAAAAACAATAACCATAAATTTCATCTTGAGTATTAATAAGCAAAAGTAGATGCCAATTGCCTTCATCTTCTCACCAACCGGCTAAAACGTGAAATGGTATTATCTAGAAATAGACATGTCAATAAATTGATCACCCTTTTGCTACCCTCTCTTGCACGACGAAAAATAGTGCTTGATTCTTCATCTTCTTTCTTGAAACTTCCTCCTTCGTCTTGGACTGGTTCCACATTTCAGAATCAACAAGCTCTTGAAACTTTCTCTTCTTTCTTCTCTCAGTTTTTCTCAAGTCCGCTCTATTCTTTCGCAATCTTTGCATGACTACATAAAGGAAATATGAGATGTTAGCACAAAGCAATTATATGAATCCAATTGAAGCCAAACAAACAAACATGAATGACAAATGCTGTTTGGCTAAGCTAGAAAGCATAGAAACATATTTACTTAGAATCAGAATCTACAGGCTGGAAGTGGAAAACAATAACAATCAATTCAAAGCAAAAGAAAGAAATATGAATGAAAAGAAACAAGAATGTCTAAGCTCAAAAGGAAAATCAAAGATTCACAACTGACAATAAATTCATTATCCAAGCGTTCGAATACACAATGGAAAAATAAACTTACTTCATCTTGGGCATGGCAGAGGGGTGAACTGTGGAGACTGAATTTGTGCATCAGCCAAGCATCGTTCTGCTCCGCTACTGTGCTATTCTCGTAAAGGAAGCGCTTAACTGAACTAAGACCTGAAATCTCTTTCCTTGAGTGCTTGCGTTGCCAGGTGCCCGAACCAACCCTCCTTTTAATTCTGGAACTCTTAGGGTTCACTTTCGTCAATTTGGTGAAGCAAACATCCCTTTCTTGATCATCTTCAGAGAATCTGTATGTCTCCCACAATTCCCAGGGCTCCTTGCCACCATAAAGTCGTATTCATTAGCCACACCATGGAATGACAGTTTTATCTCTCACCTTGTTGTACAGGTAACTTCCGATCAATTCTTCATCTGTTACTATCTTGCTGCATTTTCTTGGGAAAGCGTAGAAAATTGAGAAAAATCAGAGAGAGTTTGCGTTTTCTTGGGCGGGAAATGTAGCCTTTTCCTGGGAAACAATCAACAAAGTGAGTTGGAAGGAGATACAAGAAAAGATCTCAGGGCATTCCAACACTATACACTAAATTTAACATCAATTTAATGTTAAAAAAAATCTTTTCAAAATATTTCATAATCAATTTTTTCATTTCTATCTTATTTACATCAAATTAGTAGTACAATATTATTTTAATGATATAAATAATAATTATCAATAAAAATATTTATAAATATTAATTAATTTATTTAAAATAATAAAATAATTAACATAATTTAAAATTTTAATTTGTTTATTTTAAATAAATTAATATTATATAATAAATTATATTTTTCAATAATTTTTAAAATTAATAATTTATCAACTTAATTTTATAAAATATTTTTTTACGTAGTTTTTATTTGATTATTTTTATGAATTAATGATATTTTTACGATAATGTATGACAACTTCTTGATGGAGTGATTTAAAATACATGATTTAAATTGATATTAAAATTTTATTATATAATTAATATAAAATAAAATAAAATTATTAACATATTATAATATTTAGTTTTTTGAATTACTATGACGATATCACAAATATTCAATTAATGCATCACCAAGTGTTACCATTATATAATTGTTTGTTATGTTTATTGCATTGTGCCATCAATTGAAGTAAATTTTATTTTTATCATATTCATGCAAAATTTAAATTATATCATAAATTATAAATTGTTATAATTTTTTATGTATTTTTAAATAATAAATTTGATATTATATATAATAATATTATTAATTAAATAAATTATTATTATTAATTTAAATAAACTAAATTATATATTGAGTATTGATCTTGTTTTAAAGATTTTGATCAGATATTCTCAACGGTGTATTTTTTTTAATACTATGATATATTTATTAAGTTATTGATTAAAGATATATTTAATTTAAAAACTTAAAATAATTATATAAAAAAATTTAATACGTTTGGTGCAGTTACAGTATTGCATCAAATTGCAGAAGCATGCTTGCCGTCTCATTGGAAAACATTTGAGAGATTTTTAACATTAAATTATCGTTTTACTGTTTCATTAGAGATAACCTTATATATGGAGATATGGACGGAGAGAGATTTTGCGCTCCTTACTGTTAATGCAGTTTCAAAATGAAAAACTTTTGTTTATTATTTATTTTATTAAAAAATTTGATCCATTATATATCATAAATAAATTTTTATGTTTTAATTTAATAATGTAATTAGAATTAAATTAACAATTTAATTCGGCTTGTCATGACTTGATTCTAATATTTTCAATAAATTTTAATTCGTAATTTAAGCATTCAGATTATAATTACTAATCGGCATTGTTAAATTACTTTGAATGTTGAAATGGAAGCATAGTTTATTACATACAGTATAATGTAAGGGCATACTTACAACTTTAATTTTATTTATAAATAATTTAAAAAGTATTATATAGCCATTTTGATAAACCACATTAATAATAATAATAATAATAATAATAATAATAATAATGATAACAACAATAATATAAATTTTAACTTTCATAAAGTGATAAATTCAATTTGATCTATCAATTTAAAATAAATTTAATTTAATTTTAAATAATTATAAAAAATTAAAGTTATTTTTATTGTTAAAGTATCTAAAAAATGACTTAAATGAATTTTTTAATTTATTTTAAGTTCATTCTTTAAATTTGAACAAATTCCTATGTAAAATTAATTTTTTAATAATTTTTTTTAAATTTTGAACACATAAATTTATATATATTTTTAGTAATCAAAAAATTTTAAATTTTTTTTGTGATGGTAACTTAAATATTTTCTTATATCTATGAAAATTTTCAAGTCAGAATTTATTTTATAAAATCTAATTTGGGCATCTAAAATATTTTCTTATATCTCTAAAATTTTTAGTCCAAATTTGTTTTAAAGATTCAATTTAAATATGTCAAATTTTTATTTTTTTATAGGATTCAATTTAGTTAATTGATAACTTTTTAAATATTAAGATTTGTTTGGTAGTATAAAGTACATATCAAAATTTTATATAATTTTTATTTTAAAATAGTAATGAAAAACCATGTTACTAATAAATTGTTTTAAGCAATTAATATAACCTTTCGAAATTCTATTTTTCTAAGTAAAAGCATAGAGAGTATTATTATATACAGTAGCACAAGGAGATGCAACCCATCTACAAAGGTTAAATTTCTAATATGTTAGAAATCTATAAAACTGACGAATTCCTCCTCATTTACAAAATCATTCCTAGTGTCCAACCACTTCAGAATATGAATCTATTGAGTACAAAAACTCCTTAATGGGTATTCCTTTTCATCACAAACTCTTTTATTTCTTTTCCTCCAAATCAAACACAAAATCCACAAGAATAGTTTTCTAAGTAGTTTTTTTTCTTAGTTTTAATCTTCGCAGATGCCATCCCATGCCAAGAGCTCTCCTTCCACTATCCCCATAGCCACTTAATCTACCCCTAACTTGTGCAGTATTGCCTCCATATCTGTCTAGCTTGTTTGCATTCCAGAAATAACTGTTGGACTGATTCCTTTTTCTCTTTGCACAAGGCACAATAGTTCACTAAAGTGGTATTCTTTTTCTTTAAGTTATCAATAGTAAGCACCTTGCTATGCATTACCTCCTAAACAAAGAAGGATACCATTGTTGGGACACCGACGTTCCATACCAAATTCCATGGGTACAACTTCTCTCTCCCAAGTTATTCTAATAGCCTATAAAATTCTTTAACCTTAAAGTTCCCCAGTCTCTTACCATATATGCTCAGCCTCACCTCATTTGGCCTATCTAGATTCATTTTGACTTCCTAAATCTTGCCATAAAATTACAGTAGACCTTACAACTCCTAGTCTTGTACATTTCTCCTTATTACCACTATCCACTCCACCTTAGTCCCTTTTTCCTGGATGTAATAACTAACCATGGCATCCTTGTCAGCTACCATAGCAAAAATATTTAGGAATACTTCACATAGAGGTATGTTTCCACACCATTTGTCCTTTCAAAAGTTGACTATCCTATCATCCCTAATCTTACATCTAGTATACCCTTAAAATTCTTCCACCCTCTCATTATGGCCTTCTAAACACTTGTCTTAAAGGTTTCTCTACCTATTTGGGTCATCTACCCTCCTCTCCCTAAATCATACTTTGCTGCCAGAACTTTCCTTCATAATCTTCCTTTTCTGTCATGAATCTTCAACAATGTTACATGAACCTATATAACATCACACAAAACCTTAATAAAGTTGAACAAACTTTAATGAAATTTTACACATGAATTACTATGCTATTTTAGGTACAAATGGTTGAAGGAAAGGTCATAAGAATTATTGTTGAATATAAAAAATATAGGGTGTGAATGGCTACATGCTTGACTTGTTGTTGTTTTAACTATGAATGCTATGATACATTATCCTGTCCTTACTTCTTTAGTGTGCAATATACTCGAGTATAGCTTCTAATGGCATGGAGACTATAAAACCATAAGTGAAATTATGAAACCTATTCCTTCTAGTAACAAAATCCTCATGCATCATACACAAAAAATAAGGCATGCACCTTGAGAACGTCGACATTTGGAAAACAAAGGCAATCTCATTTTAAGTTGGAGATGGAGCTACTAGGGTCAAAAGCACAACAAAACACAAACGTTTAGAACTTACAGTAAGTACTATTGGCGAGTCTTTTTTTCTATTTGTTATTCTCCATATGTATGTTAATCATGCTTAATATTCCTAATAAGGTAGAACTAGAACAAAAAAGTTGCTTTTACTAAGGTCTATTGATTTTTTTAAGTGTGCGTTTAAGGATCTGCAGACGGTTTGATAGATTGTTATCTTCATATACTTGTTTAAATCTCAAAAAGATGATATTTAGAAAAAATATTAAAACATAATAACTTGAATTCAAATTAGTTAATTTCACATTAGTGTTTATGTTTACCCACCAGTTTATTATCATTATCTTTCTAATCTTGTTATTATTGTTAAAGCTATTAAAGGAGATGGTTTAAAGTTCATCAAGTTTGAGAATTTAGCTAACCCAAGCGAGGGGCAAGAAGTTACATTTAGAAATGAATGTATCTTATAGTAAGATATAATTGTTCATTTTTTAGGGTATTAAGAAACACTCTATTCAAAAATTAATGAGCAAATTTATAAGGAGTGTGACATTCATGGTACAATAGATTTTACTTTTAGATTCACCTTACTGGTTTTTCAAAACTGTAATATGTATGCTCTATTGTGACTAAATGTAAAGTAAACATATTCGATTTGGAATAAAAACAATGAGTGCCACCACCCTTTTTTTTTCTTCCAATGTGATTAGTCAACTAGAATTTATTTATTTTTGAAAATCATTTTTAAATTCAACAATAACAAATAATTTATTATTTTTTTAAAAGCTAAACTTATCTTTTGAAACTAAATATATGGATTTGGTAATCGGGTATGGATAACAAAGTGTTAACATCCTTACAAGTGCTTGATATTTGGTACTAATTAAACACAATTATTTTTTGATTTTACAAGTTATTTGATATTTAAAAATGATTTTTGAGTGCATGAACTTGAAAAATGTACGGATATAGAAATTTTCATGATTTTTGAATACTTTTGACTATTTTCATTTTGAAAATGATTTTTGTTCAAGATTATGAAGGCTCTTTGAGAAGTTTTCATAATAAAAAATCATATTTTTGTTTTTATTTTTAAAAATATCAAAAATACTCCCTGAAGTCTTTTTCATAATTTCAGAGAAAATTTTTTTCTTAAAACAAATTTTTGTTAGAGAATATAAAATTATTCTCTTTAATCATTTTCATAATAAAATAAATAAAATATTTTTTATTTTTCACAATAAATTTTTTTATCAAAAATTACAAATTACTTTTTTGAATCATTTTCATAATTTTAAAAATAAATATATTTTATTTTGAAAACAAATTTTTTGAAAAGCATAAAAATTACCCACTTAAGTCATTTTCATAATTTTAAAAAATAATTTTTATTTTTAAAAATATTAAAGACTATGAAAATTATTTCCTTGAATAATTTTCTTGATCTTAAAACAAAATGTATTTGAAAAAAATAATTTAATAAAGATTATAAAAATTATTCCTTTCAACCATTTTCACAATCTCAAAATAAATAAAATATTTTTATTTATTTTTGAAAACAAAATTTTTTATTAAAAGATTATAAAAGAGTCATTTTTATAATCAAAAAATAAATAAAATATTTTTTATTTTGAAAATAATTTTTTATTAGAAATTATGCTTATTGTTCCTTTTCAATCTCTCTGGCTCTCAAGCACACATATATATAAATACACTTACATCATAAAATAAGATATAATCACAAAAAAGTTTTTCTTATTTGAACTTACTAAATCACCTCAAATCATGAAAGACCAAAATAAATAAACATATTTATATGTATTATCTTCTCTCTTTTTTTTGAAATTTTTAGTCTTTTTTCAAGATCTTCTTTTGATTAGTTTGGACTTTTTTAATTTTTTCTTAAATTTATTTTTTTTGTTGAGTGTTTATAGTTTCTTTCACTTATTTTATTTTAGTTCTTGGGTTTTGTTTTTAGTTTGTTTATTTTTTTAGTTTATTATTTTATTTTTGATATATTTTTATGATTTTTTATATTTTTTATTTTTTTATAAATTTTTGATATCTTAAACTACTTTAATTCAGTAAAATGGTAAATATTAGATTTCACCTATGGTTGTAATTTTGTTAGTTCATTTAGTTTTTACCTGTTTGTTATTTTTTATTTTTTATCTGTTTGATTTTTTAATTTTATTTTATTTTTACATATTTTTATTTATTTATTTTAGGTATTTTTGTCATTTTTTTGTATTTTTATTTCTTTACTAATTGGTTTATTGTATTTTATTATATTTTTCTTTAAAAGATTAATGCAAATCAATTTTTAAAAATTTTTATAAAATATTTTAGAATTCTTGAATTATTTTAAATTATTGTAAAATTATTTTACAATATTTTTTATCATTCGTTATTTTTTTAATTTTTTAAGTTTTTAATTATTTTGAATTTATTACATTATAATTTTTTATTTTAATTTTATTTAATTTTCTTTGATGTATATATACATATACATATACATATATATATATAAAAGCAATTGATGTTGGCACATGATTGATTTCTAAAGTATAATTGCGTATCTTGACCAATTCTATGTATATAAATTTATTGTGATATCATGTCTGTCGTTGTTCCCAAAATGTAAGCCGCTCTTTTTACATATCAAATTTTCGAATGTACCAATTCTTATTCAACAAATAATCTAACTTTTAAGTCCTCTTATTATTATATTTTTTAATAATAAATTAAATAAAATAATAATAAAATTAAAAAAAAAATGTTGCCGTAGCTTTAAAATTAAAGACATCCTAAAACAAAAACATCAAAAGAATAAGTAAACTTAAGAAACAATTTTTTTCCCGATAAAACTAATAATATTCATGCATGAGCAAAAAATCAAAATATTAAAGAGAGAACAAAAAAATAAAGAAGACTTACCTCTTTTTCTAAACTTCATCCTTCTTGGTCTTATTTTTTGGAAAAAAAAAAAAAAGAAAACTTTTACCTGAAAGTCAATCTGCCTCTGTTCTCTTTTTTTTTTTTTAACCAAAAAAAAAACTCTAAGAAGAAACTCAAAATGAAACTCCCTTTAATTTTTTTATTGATAATGTTTTTATAGTTATATAATTTATTATAAGAATTTAATTTAAAATTAAAATAAACAAATAACTTTAACTTGATCCATTTATTATATGGATCAACTTAAAATCGATCATAAAGAATCGTAAATGAATTGATTCTTCTCATAGACGAAAATACCTCCTGAATTTAAACTCCAAACGTTTATATGAGAAAAAAATTAAAAATAATTCCTATTTATTTGTCCTTCAATTTTAACATCGGTAATGATTGTGAATATCACATTCTGAAATCATAAATTAAAAATTTTCCTTATGTTTCTTTTTTTTTTTTTGTATCGTTTTCCTTCTTTATTATTAATTGTCAAGTTTCTTGAAGCATATTCAGATATTTACATACATATATCTCACTTTATTATTTAATTTTTTTAAAAAAAATTGTATGTTATTTGTATCATATTCAAGTTTCTTACATATAATGTGTGATTACATTAGGATGTATATTCCGAGTTCTATCATTACACCACAACTTGAAGCAATTGACATATGATGTTTTCGGGTCTTGCAATGACACAGTTTCAATGTTGCTTACAGATGAAAATTTGATCAAACCCAGATTAGGCACTCTTAAATTTGTACTGTTAATATAGTTATTATAATTTGAAACTTGCGTATACTATTTATTTTAGGGTAAAACTCGTTGTAAACTTGAATTTTATTTTTTAAAATATTTTCAACCATATTTTGATTTATTTTTTAATGATTTTTTAAAAATTTTTGATAATACAATTTTTTTAAAAAATTATTTTTAGCATTCAAAAAAATTTATTTTTTTATTATGGTAATTTATATATACATGCACATTAGAATGAGACATGGGTGTTTGTACAAGCATCTCAGACATGAGTGTCTGTACAAGCATCTCAAGATTTTAAACTCACAAATTCATCTGGATTTTGGGTGTCTCCCATTATTCTTAATTACATATGGCATAACACCTCATCCTTATAGAGATTGCAACATCTATATGTGAAATTATCTGCTTCATTTCATGATCAGGCATTCATGACATATTGATGGGGAATAAAACTCCAGATATAAGACAATGAAGGCCGGCCAAAGTTTTGTTTTTCAGATGGAAGTAAGCATATTTGAATTTGTAAACTGCATTGCCGCTGTTGCATTACGCTGTTGTGGACTTGTAGTTTTGACTGACTCTTTCAGTACTTGGCCGGCATGAGAAGCTGCACAGCCTCCATATCACTCAATTTCTCTCCCTATAAAAACTGAGACAACCATTTGCTTCTCCCACAGCTATAGAAGTCACTAAAACTTCTAGTTTCTGGCCTCTGCTTGGCCCATTGCAGATCATAGCTCTATCAATGGCTACTTGTATTCTCTTTTTAGGACTTCTAGCCCTTATTTTATCTGTTGCCTTGGCGTCTGATCCCAGCCCTCTTCAGGATTTTTGTGTTGCTGAACCCAAAAGTCAAGGTACGGTAATCGTCTTCGTATACCAGTTTAGGGACATTGGTATGCATATTAGTTATAAAATAGAAACCCATAGCCAAGACACATATTGTTCCCAGTTTATGCCCTTCATATCATAAAATGCAGCATCTTAACATTGCTTGTAAGTATCTAATAAATGTACATTTTCGCTACATGGCAGTGCTGGTAAATGGTCTTGCATGCAAGGACCCCAAGCTTGTTGAGGCCAATGATTTCTTCTTCAGCGGATTACACATGGCAGGCAACACATCTAACGCAGTAGGCTCCAGGGTCACAGCAGTAAACGTAGCCCAAATACCAGGACTTAACACTCTAGGCATCTCCTTTGCTCGCATCGACTATGCACCATGGGGAATCAATCCACCTCACACGCACCCTCGTGCCTCTGAGATCTTAACAGTCCTGGAAGGTAGCCTTGCGGTAGGGTTTGTCACATCAAACCCTGAAAACAGACATATCACAAAGGTTCTGAATAAGGGTGATGTGTTCGTGTTCCCTGTTGGCCTTATCCACTACCAGCAAAATGTAGGGTATGGTAATGCTGTCGCAGTTGCAGCTCTTAGCAGCCAAAATCCTGGTGTCATCACAATTGCCAATTCAGTCTTTGGATCCAAGCCAGATATCAACAGTGATGTTCTCGTGAAGGCTTTCCAGTTGGACAAGAATGTCGTCGAATACCTTCAATCTAAGTTCTAAGTGATGATAATTGATATATTCAGTGGCATCCCCATTCAAATATTTGTATCAAAGTGTCCTTTTGGAGTTAGTAGTTTGATTTCAATTCATTTAATGTTGTGTGACTAGAAAAAGTTAGGATGTTTTGATTGCCTATCAGTGTTGTCATTGTCAAGCAAGCATTTCTCGATGTATTCATGGTGTGTAATTCGTTTTAAGGTAAAATGTCTAATATTTAAATGAAACTAGCAGACTTTAAACCCTCTATTGCTTGATGGTATAAAGCAAAAGAACCCACAAGAAAGGGAACAAATTGTCCATTGCCATGATTAAAAAGATTCAAAATCCTAATTAGAAGCACAGAAAAGGAATTGCCCAAGTGAACAAAGAGGGCACTGGTTGCAAATAAAATAATTCTGGACCTATTTTTGGTACAGTTTCCAGCGAGCTATAATAATGAAGAATGACAGTGATAGAAAAAGAAAAGAAGTATGGCCACGAAGCAGCCACTGCCAGTTGTTGACACTCGCAGAAGCGGTGTCTAGCGTGCTTCCATTGCCTCAAACGTGTAACCTATTCCTAGCTTACCAGTGTCCCATATGAATCACAAGCCTATCTTATATATAAATAACATCTTCTACATAACCTCACTTACTAAACAAAAATCACTCCTTTTTTTCACGTCGCTGGATAATTTTACGCGGTTCGTGGCTCGAAGAAATTTGCGAGGATATGGAGGTATGTTTTGTTTTCAGCCTTTTATATGGGTTAGTTTTTGCTGCCATGAATGAATATAAGCATGCGGTATTTACTGACCTCTATGTAGTCTGCGGTTTCTTCTTTTGTTTTTCTTTCTCTTCAAGTTAAGGAAGAGTATCAGCCGTTTCTTGGAATATGGATAATGTGCATACACACATGGAGACATGGTCGGTCACTTTGTTTTATTTCAGATTCTATTAGACCGCAAAACAAAGAGAAGGGAAGAAAGTATACATTTTTGTTTATTGACGAAAGGCATTCTTAATTGACAAGATATATTTGATATACTTGAACTGAAAGGGACATATGTAGATATACATATTGGAGGGAGATAGAGAGAGACGACAATTGCCGTCTTGCAAGTCAAATATGATTTCTACTTTCTCTGGGTTTATTATACATAGAAAATAGAGGTACTTCCACTAGTTATCATTAGTCAAGTGGCAAGCCAATGCGGGAGGGAGGTATTTAAGTATTCCTCCAAGAATTAGAAACTTGCTCTTCCCTGGGTTTTTCCTCATGTCGGTAGCTGCTATTGTCAGGGTAAGCAGGGTGTTTAGATGAACATATTTACATAAACATATACATATACGGATTAAAACATATGGTTTGTGGAATGTTTACTACATTTATAAGCTCCCTAATTTTGAAACCCATCAGAGAAACATTTTATGAGCAGCATGGACCTGGGACTCTTCATGATCTATAACACTAGTGTGCATCTTGGATAGGAGTAACAGATGGGTAAAAACAAATTTTGCTTCTTAAAGTAATCCTGAAGTCATTTAGCTTTGCTCATTTAAAGGTCAAATAGAGAGCCCAAAAGGCACTGAATATAGAGGCCCAAAGTAGTGATACTATAGATCTTTTTATGTTACATTCCTTCTTTACATAGTATTACTTCCTGGTCATATTTATATTAGCTTTGATTTTGGGAAGTCCGATTTTTTATTACTGCAACTATGGTCTACCATCCAACTAACAAGTAGTTATAATCAAAGCATCCTTGTCCTAATGTCTACCTCCAAGTTACAACTCTTATGAAACAGAGTTGACTTCCAGTGCAAAATGCTTGGAATAAAATTGTACTGGAAAAGATGTTTAATCATCTCTTCTACAAATATTCAGTCTTTCACTTTGTTGAGCATGAAATAGAGAAATTGAGATTTGTCAAAAGTCTAGAGATTAATAGTTGGATTATCATGTGACGAAGATGGGAAAAGGAAGATATGCATCAAGGGAGGATGATTGAGGAAATAAATCACAGCAAATAAATTTTTGTATTTGCTAATGTTATGCCATGGTCTAGTATACAGCCTCTTCTCTATATTATCAGCTTTGTTATGATAAGAGCAAACCAGATTTACAGTATTCTTGTATTTGCATTATATTTTGTGATTGATTAAATGATGCCAAGCATGGGTATAATACTTCACGTGATTTGGTGAATAAATTTTTTCTGTAGTTCTGGCAGAATATTTCATTTCCACAATTCTCATCTCTGCTTCTCTATGCCAGTTACAGTATAGTTTTTTAAGCAATTCTCCAGATAAAGCGGATAGATCATACATAGGTTAGTTTAAAAAAAAAAAAAAATTGGTTCCTTTCCTTGGAGCAAGGGAAGCATATGTGTGTTTAACTTATATGAAGAAGAATGTGGGAAGCTATCTCTGAGAGCACAAATTCTTCAGCACATTTCTAGTTGGATCAACTACTGTCATGCTCTTTGGATCATTGTCAAAAATTTTTGTAGTGTTGTTTGAAATTGAGGTATTGATATGTGCTTCATAGTTAATAACTCTGCTGATTGGAACTTTTTGCTGCAGAGATCAAGATACTCTCAGGATGATTTAGTATTACATGTAAAGAAGGTGCATCTTCCTCTTGTATACACAGATAAAGAATTTTCCTTTTTATCACAGTTTTCTTATGTTATTGTTGTGAGAAAATTGGACGTCACGAAACTTTGTCACAGTTGATTGAGTGTTTCCCTAGGCATGCACCACTTTTTTGATTTCTTGAAATGGCTGACAGTCGAGGATTATATGCTTCATGGAAGAAGATAAATTTTCTGTTTATTTTGGTGGATTATCGTAAGCATTTATGAACTATTGAAGCATTCTTTGATATTCAAATTTTGGAAAGGGCAGCAGTACAGGACTACATGATTCATATATTTGAAACCTTTAGGAAACATTTTGAGTTCATGTGGTCTCTCTTGAATTCTAGAGTAAAATGACAAAATGATCATCTAGGAGGATAGAGTGAAAACCATGTATTTAGCCTTCTAAAACTTGCAATGTCTTGAAAATTGAAAGTCTCTGAAATCATATTAATGTTATTGTGAGACTGATATGTTCGTGTTCATCATTTTTCATATATATTTTCTCTACTGGTAGAAGAGGACATCAGATGCAAGGGATGATGTGGACTACCTGAGAGTAAGAATTATTAAAGTTTTCATATTATTGTTTTGATCCTTTTCATACACTTACATGTCTATGTCCAGTTTAGTCTGCGGTTATGAAGAGAGAACTACTTTACATCCATTATAAGCCCAATTGGGCTGTCAGTGTTTTCAAGTCTCACTTACACCAGTTTGGGTATGGATCCAAGGATATCTGCCTTTTGTTGTTTATTATTGTCATTTTTTCTTACTTCTCTAGAGATTTTAGGCACAGATTCTTATTGTGAACCAATTTTCTTATAGAGCTTGCATAATCTGTTTCCGTCCACTTTCATTGGACAGGCAGAGAATTGGAGCTTTCTTGTTGATTAGCATTTCTACCATACCCATCACAGCTTTGATCATTAACTGCAGATATCTATATTGAAGAATGCGGTGTATTGTATGAACTTTTTGTTTGTGTTACATTCAGTTTGATTTGTCAAGTTCCCAATACTTTCAACCACAGACTTCAGATAATAAACTAAAGGAGAATTTGACAGAAGCTCCAAGAGATACAAAGGTGAATTCTCTCTATAATTCTGCCCAGGAAAATTCTTTGCAAATCATAGTTCTATTGGTTGATCAATTTGTGACATCTTTGAAATCGTAGTAATTTTATAGTCAAACTGATCTGTTCAATCTGTTCACTATTTTCAAATGTTTCCCCTGCTGGTAGAAGAGGAGATCAGATGCAAGAGATGATGAGGATTTATGATTATTGTCTATATAAGTTATATGGTTCTGTTATCAATCTGTTTACCTACTTTTAGTTATATTTGTATCTACCTCATGTTTGCATTACATTCAGTTTCATTCATCAAGTTCCAACTTCTTTTAATTCCAGGCTTCAGATGATAACCTGAGAGACGATTCAAGAGATAAAAAGGTACGTTTCTTTCCAGCTTTCTAGGAAAAACAATTTCTTTACAAACTTGTGGAGGTTAATTACTTGGCAGCATTCCCTATATTCACAGTTTTATTTGTAGGAGGAAACTGAGCATGACTTATCCAGAGAAAATGCAGAAGATGAGGAAGAAAATGCAGAAAAGAAGGAAAAGGAGCCTTTAAAATGACGTATCACCCATGGATATCATCTGGTGAGAGGAAAAATGCTGCATGGGATGGAAGATTATATTGTGGCAGAAACCAGGAGAATTAATGGCCATGAGTTGGGATTATATGCAATTTTTGATGGCCACTCGGGCTCTGAGGTTGCTGACTATCTTCAAAGCCATCTTTTTGATAACATATTGAGTCAGGTATATATAATGTTAGCTTTCATTCACCTGGATATTGCTATCAATCTTTCTGACTGGAAACGGTTGTTGTATCTCAATGATTAGCCTGATTTCTGGAGAAATCCCAAGAAGGCTACTGGGAGGGCATACAAAGTTACTGACGATGAGATTTTGGAGAATGTAGTATGGTCTCGAGGAGGCTCAACAGTAGTTACAGCAATACTTACTGACAGGGAGAAACTGATTGTGGCAAACGTCGGTGATTCTCAGGCAATTTTATGTAGGAATGATGCAGCAAAACCAATGACTGTGGATCATGAACCAGAGAAAGAGAGCGACCTTGTTGAGAGCAAAGGAGGATTTGTGTCCAAAAAGCTTGGTAAGTAAACTTACTCTACCTCTACTCCGTGTTCACCAGACAGTGCTTGAATTCAGAACAAGGTAATTTTCAGTAGCTTCAAGGATCTAGTAACAGTGTTACTTAACTTCATATCTAAAAGCAATAAGCATATAGGCCTAGATTGCACTGATTTCTGGTGCTGACTGATTATATGTTACAAATGTAGGAAATGTTCCTCGTGTGGATGGACAGCTAGCAGTGACAAGGGCATTTGGTGATGGAAAACTAAAGGATCATATTACTTCAAAACCACATGTGAAGACACAAGTGATTGATGAGGATATTCAGTTTATGATCTTGGCAAGTGATGGCTTGTGGAAGGTAAGATATCCATGTGTACTTTCATCAAACATTTTCTTGGACCTACATGGATGCAGGAACGATACTGAAATTTAGATCTAAATAAGAGACATGAACAAATATCCTTGAACTTCCTTACCCTCTCCAGAAAAATTAGATTAAATGCAAGGAGGTGTCTGTGTAGTCATTAATCATTCATGTCTCTTTCAGGGTTCCTTGCGGGGAGATAAGTGTTTTTTTTCTGCATCTGCTTTGCAGGTAATGTCAAATCAGGAGGCTGTTGATTGCATCAGGGAGATAACAGATGCTCAAAAAGCATCTGAAGAGTTGATCAAAGAGGCATTATCCAGGGAAAGTAAAGATGATATATCCTGTGTTGTTGTGTCTTTTAACTGATCCTGAAGAATCTGAAATCAGTGTAAGCTCTGAGCAGTCATAGGTCCAGCTTAGGCCGTTCAAGTTTTGTTGGTTTATTAAAATAAAATTTGAAATGTCAGTATTCAAATCTTTTTTTGATGAGAACGGCTATGTAAGAACTTGCAAGCATTCCAGGGAGTTCCGCTTCTTCATCCTGTTGAGGAAATCCGAACAGTATTCTGGCCCATTGTAGCAGAGCCATGACCTTTCTTTGTTTTCACTTCCCCTGGACGATACGGAGGAGCATAAACATGTCAAGGAATAAGTTTATGCATTGCTGCAGGATCATACCTCACCAGAAGGTTGCAGGAGGCACTGAGATGGTGACTGGAAACCATCGCAAACCAAATTGAGACCAATCCCTGTTAAGGCTTTATTGCAAAACCCTGAAGGCCTGGAGATCAATGTTTCTCTGGACATAAGTTTCAGTCAACAAGTTAGCTTAATGATATATAAACTATTTTAGGCATTGACCCTTAGAATGTCTACTAACGTAATGCAGAACCAATATAAGGTGCTTACCGGGGAAAGTTGGTACATATTAGTGTAATATATTACATTATTTTATCACTAAGTATAATCAGAAGACAATTCATTTAAATCAAAGAGTTGCTCCTGATGCAGTGTACAATGTCTGAACTTAATGACATATTCTCAGAATAATGTATTTATGGAACTAAAAGAGTAAAAGATTTGTGAACATCATGATATTGTCATATTACCTGTTTTCAAGTCACTGAAACTTAGGGTAAACTCTGATTAACAAATGAGAGTTAGATTGAAATATAGTCAATAAAACGGATTTATTGATCCAGTTACATAAACTAATATGATTAGTTATATAAATTTATAAAAATTTAAATAAGTTATGATACAATTATTTAATGTTAGTATCATTAAATCGTAAAGACAACTAAATAAAATTCAAACTCATGCACATTACTATAAATTGAAATATAGTTTTTTTTTTTTAATTTTTAAGAGTCGAAACTTCTTAAGTAATTTTATGGAGGATGCTAAATAACTTTACTTTTTCTTCTAACTGTGGACTTACAAGTCCAACTTAAAAAGTTAAAAAAAACGGAGGAAAATAGAAAAATTTTAAAAAGAGATAAAAATAAAAATTTTGATACCCTAAGGTGATAAAAATAAAAAGATAAATTAATTAAATGAGATGAAGCATATTCTGGAGTTAGCACAGAACTCTTTTGACGTTTGCTTGGTATCCTCCAGTATCACATCTAGTAAGGTATCCGCACACTTGAAGTAGAAGCTTTTCTGGCCCTCACATCTTATGAGTGCGAAAATTTTAGCCTAAGGATAGATGCATAAAGAAATAAAAAAGAACCTAAAAACAAAAGAGATGAAAACAGAACTCGTTTTACATTAGGCAAAGGATGAGAACTTTAATCTGAGAATATAACTTCTCTTTTTACATTATGTAGACAAATGGATAAACCAATTGCAGATATAAATGTCAAACAACACACTTCCCCGACCAAAGAGGATGAAAACAAAACTAAGCTAAGCAGAGACTCCTCTCCAAGTCATGGTATTCAACACTTGATATCCACTGCTATTCATGGACTGTCTGAAAGAAGAGCTATTTCTGTGAAAACTTGCAGCCTATTTCTCCTTTTCATGTTCATGTTCTTCCCAGATGAAGAATCCTTTTCATTTACTGGATCAGTGTTGTAGCCTTCAAAACATAAAGAACGGCGGACTGAAGAGCTCCTTGATGAAACAGTACTCCCAGATGCGCAATATCCATCTTTAAGATCAAGTGATTCTAGCTCCTTAGCTGCAGCTGCCATTTGATTCTGTAGATAAGGACTTTGATACATTATGTTGGAATGCATATTTTCATCATTAAATTCTTCTTCACTCCTCCAACCATCAAAATACTTGCTTTGGTTTCTTCTGCTCAATAATTCTTTTTCCTCTTTTTCTTCTTCCTCAGCAATATCTGCCCAACTCTTCTTAGCCATAACCAATGGATGCTCCTCATAAGACTTTAGTTTTCCAGTAAAGCCTCGATGGAGATTGTCTGATTTATCAGAGTTGTTCAAGCTGAAACGTTCACCCTTCAGAGTGCCTAAAACAGTGGTACTAGAACCCTGTTCCAGATACTGTTCATTTTCTAAATTTTTATCGGCTGGGGCTGGTAGTTCCTCCTTCAGATTCTGGGTTGCTTGCGAATGCACATTTTGAACCACATTCTTTCCCCATCTTCCTACTTCATGATCTCCATTATTAAAACCCCATGAACTTCTTGGTTGTGTAAATGGAACTTCTGAATGTGGATTGATACATTCCCCAGTAGCCTCTAGTAGTTCTCCCTTCACACTTTGGCCTGCCTGTGAATGCAAAATTTCAGTGGCCATAGCTTGCTCAAATGATAATTTGTGAACTGAATTGGCCACATTCTCTCCCCATCTTCCTTTTTTGAGATCTCCATTATTGAACACCCATGAACGTTTTCTTGTTCTTGGTTGTGTAAGTAGACCTCCAGAGTTCCTTCTGTTAGATGCTGGGGAACCATATGCTTTCTCGTGTATATGCCGATCATGTAGGTTTTGAGAATAAGAACCCTTTCTCCAGTTATCTGAACTAGCTTTTAACCCAGATGATCTGCAGTCTGAACTCCATTTGTTGTATCCTAAGAAATTCTCCTCAGATTGGTCCGACATTCCATCCTGTCCATGTTGTGACTCAATCTCTGATAGCATTTGAGAAGCCCTCTCAAAAGATTTTGAACAGGAATCATCCATCTCTATATCTTGAGATGAATCTCTTACAGCCTGAAGCAGAGATTTTGCTTCTGAAATTTTTTTCATGTGCATTAAGCAGATTGCCAAATTGCATTGCTTATTCTTATCTATCTCCAGGGATAGAGCTTTCCTGCAATAGGGCATATGCAATCAGGAGATTTAACAGGCACAATTATCGATCTGTGTACCTATAAATCCGGACAGGAGAACTTGCCTGTAATGCTGTTCAGCAATTCCATAATTATGTTGCTGTAAGTAAGCCCAGGCCAAGTTTCCTAGTATCCTGTATAATCACAGTTAATAATGAGCATATAGTTCCAAAGAACAGATCTCCTGATTTCAGAAGAATCAAAATAAAATTGGGTATCTACCTCGATTTCTCCTGCTCAACAGTAATTTGAATCTTCTTTCCTTGAGACCTTGCAGTCTTAGTTCTCTTCCCACCAAAAGCTACCCCTTCTTCAATGTTCTTCAGTTTTTGCTGAAGAAGCTCAATCTCTTCTTGAATCCTTCCAGACCTCTTTCAGACCAATCAACATACAGACAAACAGTCAAATGAAAGCAGTAGAAGAACAAGACAGATGATAACAACCAAATTTGAACTGTTATGTGTGGACACATACAAGGGGTCCTTAACCAAATTCCTACTATGCAAATAGGAAGCTACAACATGAAGACATAATATTTACATGGCTTTCTGTTCTGTCTTATTAATAATACATCTTCAAGCAGAGACTGTTTTTCCAGTTGCCTCAACTCTTAAAGGCATCCACAAAATTCCCACTATGAAACATCACCATCCTTTGATGTTCTAACTCTCCATCCTTTGATGCAAAACTTGGCATACATCACCTCATTCTATATGTAGTCCCTCTTTCTTCAGAACACTTGAATTCTAAAAATTAAAAAGAAAATCCGAAAGCAGATACTTCTGCATTCCAGGATGAATATTATATTATTTCAGTTCCGACCCTAATAGAAGAAATATCTACTTCCAGTTCAATGCAATCATTCTTATGATAATATGAAAGTTAAATTGAAGTTACGGACTACAAAAATGTTGATACTCATTCTCCTCTATTTTCTTTCAATTATGTTTTAGATCTATCCAGGAATGAATTAGATGAGGTAGAATTTATGAAATATAACCAAGGAAATCAAATCTTCGCTTATCTTACAAAAAAATTCAACGAGCCTTCATTAAAACCTTTTTCTTTTTTCTTGAGCAGGAAGCCTTCATTGAAACCTTACTTCTTATTCTTCACGCACCAGATGCATTTCCAGAAACTTATCATTTATAGGATGCATATGGCAATCAAGGAAAATCAAAACAAAAACTTCAAAGAAAATTAGAAGCTTTTAAGTATTTTTCCGTTCACATAAACTAATCAATTCTCAACCATAGCTGATTCATATCAAGCAAACAAAAATAGAAAATGATTACAGTTTTCGCCTGGAATGATATTCCTCAAAAAGAAATGATTAAGATCAGTAGTTTTCTTACCAAACTAGTTAAAACAGCCAATGAAAGAGCTTATAAGCTGTTCCATAAAACTAAAGTGCGTGAGTTTTACCTTGTAGAGTTCAACCAGCAGATTGTCAAGTGATTCCTGAGATTCAGGAGGGCATAGATGTCGAAAAGATATAATTGCCTCAACTGCCTCATCAGGTCGGTCCAATTGTTTCATCACAACTGCCATGTCTTTCAACGCGCTGTCCACTCGATCCCCCGCATTTATAGCAGCCCAGAACAGGGAAATGGCCCTGCTTGGTTCCTTCTCTATCAGCTGTTTTTGAAGTTCGGGTATCAGAACAACTCATTATAAAAGGAAGAGTAGAAGACAAACAAAAGCCAATGCAAGCTTCATGAAATTACTCATCTTTGAATGCCTGACAGTGGCAGTGACTTTCAGTAATCAACACGTCAGTAATGTAACCACTAGTTTCTTGTATCCAAATCCCAGGACTCCTTTTGAAGTAAATAGAAATAATACTTGAAATAAACTATATGTTATCCTAGAAATAAAAAAAACTATATGTTATTCATATCTTAAGCCATATGGATACAACTATGTATCAATCCAGTCCCTTCTCATACAACTGAGTATTGATTTCCATATTAATTCCTACATCACTGTTAATGAAATTGAACAACTAAACCAAATGGTGCGAGCTTAAACTGCCAAGAAAAAGCACTCAAAAACCAAAAAAAGAGTTTCACACCGAAGTCCATGCGTACCAAAATGAAGAAGCAGAAAATTAATGGGAAAAAGATAAAAACTAAGAACCGATCATGATGAAGAATCTTGAAAAGGAAAACTGGAACCAAAAACCAACGTTAGTGAAAGGCAAACCCACCAGAGAAAGAAAGGGGTAAAAAAATCAGTATCAACATAATAAACTCCAAATTGAATTACAAAAGAATCCCCTTACCTGAACATGTTTAGCCCTGACGTAAGGAGAATCACCCGCGGGCACCTTGTGGATGACATGAAAGCGATCACCTTTATCCATAGGTGATATTCTCTTCCTTTCGGACAACGGCATTGCCACAGCCCGGCTCTGCCTCGATTTCCACGTTGGCTGCGGCGTCAAATAGCCCGTCGGTGGAAATTTTTCCGTAGTGGACCACATTTTCAATAACTAGTCTCACTTTCTTGGGAAAATTTTGGGATATCCTTTTCTTGAATTCCCAAGAATTCAGATGTTTCTGATAGTTCAAACCGCCTTACCTTAACCAAGAGAAATGTAACGGAGAGGGCAAGGAGATAGAGTTATCACCTTCCGAGAAAATGTGTGAAGCCTTCTCTTGATACAGCAAGAAATTGGTTGTAGCTATTGAACAAAGAGAGAGAGAGAGAGAGAAAAAGAGAAATAAGTTTCTATGATCACAGGGAAGGAGTTTCCACTTCCGAGAAAACCCTATCCAGAAAGAAAGATTTTACTGGAAAGTGAACGAGATTGAGAGAAAAATTGAAAAACGAACATAAAGAGAAAGAACAGAGAAGGGACCGATGACTGATGATTACTAGAGAGAGAAAGGGAGAAACATTTTGGAAAATAAAAAAACTAGCCGTTTTATAATAGCCGTTGAGGTTGGAACTCGATCACGCGCAGCGCGCATGACCTGAAGTTTCACGCTCTTTTATTTTTTGGTTTGACTTTTAAAATCTGAACTGAAGTTTCTTGATATTTCTGTTGAATTTCTAATAATTATAATTGAATCATTAAATAAGTTTAAAATAAATATCATTTAAAATTTTGAGAAATATATTTTTTAATTTTCATCATAAATTTTATATTTTACTAAAATAGTTAAATTAAATTTTATTTAAAAATTAAAAATATTTAAATTAAAAATTATTATCAAAAATTTAAAAATTTATGATAAATAAAAAATGAGTTAAAAATTATGAAAAATTAAAGAATTGACTCAAAATAAAATATAAAATTTATTTGAAATATTTTTAGACATTTCAATAATGATAATATGCTTAATTTTTTATAGTAATTTGAGTTAAAGTTTAATTTGACTTTTTTTTATCAATTAGTTCTATTTGAATATATTTCAAAATTTAAAATAAAAATTAAAAAAATATTATCAGTGGATTAAACTAACATTTACCAATAAATGTATCTATTTATAATGGTGATAAGAATAAATAAATAGGAAATTAATTATTTAAAAAATAATAGTTCATGATTACATTGTTATCCTTGAAAAAGTGGAAAAAAAGACATAAAAATATAATATAATAAAAAAATAATATGAATATATATATATATATAATTAGAGATGTAAATGATACGGAACAAAAGTGAAAATCTCTTTTCAATTGTTGTTTCCATTTGTAAAATAATTTTCAGTTCTATTTTATTCTATGTTCAATAAAAATGAGGATAAAGTTTTTTTTTATAGTATAAAAATATTTTTTTATTTTATACTAAGTCAATGAATTAACTGTATATTACTTTTAAAAACCAAATTTAGTAGAAATTAACAAAAAAATAAAATTATTTATTTAAAATAAAGGAATAACCGCAGCATTGTATCATTTTGGTAAATGTATCTTTTTCTGAGTTTCATATTGAGATGTATAAAACATTTTATTCTGAAAATTATTATTTTATTGATTAAAAAATAATTATCTTTTTTTATGAAAAAGATAATATATTATATTATTAAGGAATCAGGGTTACAAAAAATCTAAGATGACATGTCAGAACGTGAAACTGGTTCGCTAAATCAATTCCGAATTTGACGGTAAATTGTTCTCCTTGCATGGGAGTATAGCCATCCGAGCAGCAGCAAAAATCGCACCAAGAAGCACATTCCTTTCTGCAGGTCGGGCCACCATCCCTAACAAGAACTGTTTGGTATTCTGATGATTGAAAGAAGCATCGACGTTAATCTTGATGACACCTCTTAGTGGTAGTTGCCAGATCATTGGTTGATGAAGCAGCCAAATGAGGTGGGTTTCCCGCGACTACCTCTACCAACCTGTAGGAATCTTCGATGATAGTCCTGGTTAACCCTGCAAATCCTATAATGGAAAACTCGGTTCCTGTTCAGCCATAAAGCCTTTCAAGCGATGTGATCAAGAAGACTTCAAGTTTACCCAGGCTCTGCAAGTATGTTAGAAGGTTCTCCCATGCTTGGATGTGCAGGTTGTCTGCTAGAATGCAGTGGGAGTCCACTGTGAAGCTCTTTCCAGAATGTGATGCTGAATGGACAACTAAAGAGGAGATGAGTTAATGATTCCAAGTGGAGCTCAAAGACGCAGCACTTTGGGTTGATTTGGATGCCTCGTTGTTCCAATTTATCAGTGATTGGGAGGATGCCCTGGAGCATGGGAGGTGGTCAACTTCATTTTCTCAGGCCATAGCATTGCTAGACCTTCACTCTGGTCGTTGCCCTCGACAATAAAACAACGATCAAACCCAAGTTTAATTCGCTTGTACAGTCCATCTTCGTTTTCCTTCTCTTAGTTTCATTGAGGAAGAGGACATGAGGATTATAGAACCTAACCATTTTGGTTGGCTCATGCACTTACCCAGGGGCCTCAAGACCTCAGCAGTTCCAAGCAAGAAGCATCATGGCTCTCCACGTGGCTGGAAGTTTCCAGCCTCCGCCGATGCAGTTGGTGGCAAAGTGATGTTTCAGATAAGTCATGCTGACTTTACTTTGAATGAAAACCTCTACAAGATCTCAATCTCTTTCCTTCTGCAATAATCCATGTTAGTTCAGCCTCGGTGGATCCTTGGCCTCTAGCCAGCTTTTTCCACTTTGTCTAGAGTTTATTGGTTAGATATAAACGATGTGTGGCCTGGTTGGGGCCACAACTTAGATAGTTGATTGGGAATTGGAGTGTCTCATCTGCAACGTGAGATGTAGTAACCGTAGTGCATTCATGGGGCTCACTTCCATGCAAAGAAAGGAAACTCCCATGTTTGTACATGATAGTAGTGGATCTCCGGCCGTTGTCGCCCTGATCTTGCTCTTACCTTTCATGGGCCTAGATTGATACTGGGAATTGTGGGACATGAAGCGAAATTGTACCCCAAACAACATGCAACAACAGTCGTTTCCGGTGACTGGGATCGTGAAGGATCCATGGTGGATGCAGGCAAGGTGGTCTACGAAGTCTTGCTGCTGCTATTGTTGGGGAAATTGCAGTTCCCCTTTTTGGACAATGATGATGGTCTAATGGAGTCCACGGTTGGGGGAGATGGTTTCCCTACAAAGAATGAGGTCTCAATAGGGAAATGGTCCTCTTAAGGAATGCTCCAATCTGTTTGTAATCCTTTAATCAACATTGTGGTTTGGATGATCAAATAGTACAATAATAAATTATATAAGCACAGAAGTGTCCCTAAGATTTAAAGTTTATTAGGAAATGTAATTTAGAATAAGATCGATTTAAAAGTTTTTATTTGAAATTTTGACGTTCAATTTAGAACAGGTAGAAGTTATATAAAACTTATATATTTATTTTATATTATTAAATATAATTTGATATCAAAAATTAAATTAAATTTATCAAAAATAAAAAAATTAAAGATTTTTAATTTGTATGAATTTTTATTTCTAATTTTATTTGATATCAAAAATATTTAGCTTATCATCATAAAAAAATTTGACATAATTTAAACATTAAAAATATTTTTTTAAATATATATTATTAAAAATTTTAAAAATTATTAAAAATTATTCATTAATTAAAGAATAAACTCAAAATATAGTATAAAATTTTATTTGGCTTATTTTAACAATAAAATATTTATAATTTTTTATCATCAAAATTTAATTTAAATTAAATTAATAAAATAAAATTTAATTTTTTAATTTTAAAATTTATTTAATAACGGAACATAAATATCAAAATTTTATATAATTTTTTCTTGAATTTTAGTGGTTTTAATTTTAATAGAAATTACACTTTTTATGTTGCATAACCTTTATGCATTCAAGCAATAAAACGTGAGAATCAGAGCTTACAACCTCTTCCCTTTCTATGTAATTTCTATGCTTCAACTCTGAAAACCTGCCTCGTGATTGCATACTGAAACAGTCGTGCCTGAGCCCTTAAATTTCGGTGGTGACCAAAACAACAATAAACAATGATGAGTAGGATGATTCTTTGCGGTATGTGTTCAGTAGTTGATAACTATGGTTTCCTTCAGATGTGCCTCATTCTTTCACAAAATCATATTATCTGCAGGGATTGCATAAGGAACATAAGAAATCGGATGCCAGAGTACAGACAACTTTGAATGCAGATTCCCTGTCTGAACTGCTCTATGACGATTATGAAAGAAACACCAACAGTTTGACGTTTAAGATCAGTCAGGCTCCAACACAACCCCGACTAGAAAGCCTTGATGGAATGGGCAGGGGCTGCGCGAACGGAGGCCCCCACTGCCACAAATTATGACGTAGGCTCTCCCTCTTGGGGGAGACCTTAGGCAGAGCGCCCCCTACAAAGTGCAATGGAGGTCACTTGCCTAGACCATGAGTCTTCTCGATCACCCAATGACCCCGTCCAGGTAAGTATATTTTCCTGTTACTTCCCGCCTTCGATTATAACTCCAATCACTTCTGTTTCTTATCATGCTTCTTTGATGTGGAATTCAATTGATTTTCAGACATAGTAGTACCGGGGCATTCCAGTATCTATCAGTCATTGAAGAATAATGATCCAATTACAAACAGAATCTGGGAAATCCCTTAAACTGAAAAAACAAATTAGAAAAAGCTGTTACCCAATCATAAGGACATCTATGAAATCATTCAATAGAAAAATAAAAAAGCAAAAAAAGAAATATAAGCATACTAAAATATTACAATCAAGATATCATTAAGTATAAAATGAAATTACGATTTTTATTAGCTTTTAAGCATCTTTATAAAACAATAAATAAAATAAAATAAATATGACTGGATATTCAAATTTATGAAATCATTTTTATAAAAAAACTTAATCATCTTTTATTTGGCTGTAAAGAAAGCATAAAGAAAATTCTTTGACCAGACAGAAATATTGTTCTGCAGGACGAAATAATAATAATAGTAATAATAATATTTTACAGAAAAAAACAAATCTGCAAATAAATTGTTTTAAAACGGAAACAATAACCCCTTTGAAAGAATAAAATTGTAATTTATAACTCCACTAAAAAGTATAAATTAAATATATCATGAAATTGTTGGAACAAATTGGAGAAACAGAGACAATACTTCCGTGAAGACGTTCTGAAAATAGATACATCATGTCATTATGGAAACCAATTAGAGTTGGAGACATCACCCTTTTAAAGGCATGAGCAAATTCTGAAAACATAGTCATGAAATTACCCAAACATTTTAAAGAATCTAAGAAATTCCTGCTAAAAATGTATGCTAATATTTACTTATAAAAAATCTGGAAATGAAGATGCTGTGGATTTACTTGAACAATTTAGAGAATTGGTGATAGAAATCCCTCCAAATAAGGGGGAAAAAAACAGAACTTATCCCTAGCATAATATTTGAGAATAGAGATATCATCAAATTAGAGAAACAATCAATTTCTTGAACATCCATCTTGTATCTTATTTTTCTCTTTCTGGGCTTTGGCCATTTGGTGGTCATTTTGCTCAACCAAGGTATAAAGGTGTCCTTGTTGAATCCAGCATTCAGTACCATTATGTGCACATCAAAAATGTCAACCATTCAGAATTAGATACAGAAATTTGAACAAATCAGCTACAGAACTAAACTAGGTTTCATAAAGCAAAAACAGATTTTTTGGCAAGGGAAACAATCAATTGGACTCTTCCTCTGCCTATAAGTAGATAATATGGTTTTCAATTAGTTCTTGTAATGCAAGGAAAGCCTAGTCCAATAGAAGCCATGTCAGTTCTCTGTCAAAGAATAAGCTTTCACATGTTGCTACTATTCCATTCCCATATGACATTGTAATGCTGTACGACATCTTCATGCTTGCGAACATCATCAGTCTCAGGTAGTAATCTCCTTCTGAAGACAGCAATCTGCGATGCAAATCCTGGTTCTACATCACCAGAGCCACCAACGCCACTGAACTCAACATCATAACAGTGCCTTTTAGCTAGTTCAGTTGCCCAGTGTCTGAATTGTGCTCTTGTCCACTCGAACTTGTGGTCATGATTACGAAATTTACAAGACTGTGATTGAGTTTTCTCATCTGGATCATCTTCTTGGCTCGTTAGACTAGATCTCTGGAGTATCACGTTGTATTCATAGTTTGGAGTGGAAACAATAAGAAGTTTTGGGTGAAAAGAACTCAAAACGATGTCACCAAACAGACAGGCTTGATCTTCCTCCATATGCTCAATCACCTAGAATTTGCAACGAGAAAGTGTCAGAAGCAAATAACAGCCAAGGGAACTGGAGAAAGAATCATAGACAATACATTTACCAAAGCGAATATAAAGCATTACACTGCAATTACATTCTCATTTGCTTTGCATTCTTTGTAATAATTTGCAAAATCACAATCAAAAAGATGCTCCATGATAATTCATTTTCTCAGACACAAGAATTGCCTCACACCAGTTCTTAATTTCTGGATCTCTGTCCACATTATGTCCATTGGTTATATGGGCGGCCCTGCTACAGGATTCTGTAATGCTCTTTCAGTAAGTAAAATTAGGGAATGACTTTCTTCTAGGAACAGCACTTAATACCTGTATTCTTATAGACTCTATTTTCAACCAAGTTTTCCAAATTTCTGGAAACTAAAATCTAATACTGTTTTAACGAGAAAGTTCATCTGTTTATACTAGTAACATAGGTACCCAAGAACAAAGGGGAATTCTTCAGCGAGTTTATCAAACTAGCTTCTTCAAATCAAACTATACTTTCAATTAAATCCGTCCCTTTTTTCCTATCTTCTTCACACATCTCATGCATATATATAGTATAATGAAAGCATATGCCAATGATAATTAATACGCACTCAGGCTCACACGTGAGCATAATGTTAATGGAGAATTCAGGTAGTAAGGTAAAAAGGTGGGTGAAATTTTCTTGATAACATAGAAATGAAAAATCGAGACTAAATAATGATAAAAACGAAAGGAAAATCCTAATTACATAAGCAATTATCAAAGCATAAGTTCCAAGGAAATAATTTAGGAGGTAAGAAAGTCACAGCAGAACCAGCAAGATAATGAAGAATGGTTAATCGGTTACCTCTAAGCAAGTGCCAATATCAAATCCATATATTCGTGAATCAAAATCTGTGATTGAGCCATCATATAGAACAGCAGTTTTGATGCCAGCACATGTCTTCGTGCTTAGTTTTGAATGAAGCATCTATGATTTGAAAAAATTCAAGAAATATAGGTGAAAGACATAATTGGTTATAACAAAAAGAACAATATGGTAAAAGAATATATGTATGTGTGTGTGTGTGTGTATCAACATGTCAAGAAAGGTGGCATAAAAGTAAACACAGAATGCAGATAACACATCTATTGCATACACAGAAATTCAATCAAATATAGGAGATCATCATAGGTTAGAAGAATTATACCACCACAAATTGCAGCCAACCTTCTAAATTTTATTTTATCATAATAGCACATAGTTGCATTTACCATATAATTCCTAAACAGAGAAGGAAGAGGATTTTGGGCCACACCAAGGACCCCTACTGTAACAAAATCACTAGAATAATAGAACACCACCAACCCTATTCCCCTCTCTCAAGGAAGTAAAAAAAGGAAAGTAGAAATATGAAATGCACTAGTTACAGATGGTTCAGACCTTTGCTGCACGGGTAAGACTCTTATTTGAAATATCAATACCAGCAATTACTTCCAGAGAGGTTGGAAAATCTAACAAGGAATCCAGCAAACTTCCAGATCCACATCCAAAGTCAACCTGCAACGAAAAAAAGAGATCAAATATCTAGGACATGATATTTTATACCAATGCACAATTTTATTTTAAAAAGAAAAATAGAAATACTAAAACAACTACCAAAGTAGCAGCAGAAGATTCTCTAATATGCTGCAATGCGTATTCCACCCGTTGCTTTGAAAGTGGAGGACTGAAAAGAGCCTGCTCCATTCTTTCTTCAGGGGGCTCTGATACCTCCAACAAAAGTATAGAATATTCCAAGCAGCAGCGTTCTGCAAAAATAAGGACATATGTATTGCCACATCAGACAGTTCGCGTAAGAAACAGCTAGAAAGGCACAAAATGCACAGGAATATGAGATGTTTGGGAAGTTCACCCTGCAGCAAGCCAAGAATTTTAGCTATAAAATTCATTCAAAACATTCAATTTTATATTAATGTGGAAACATTTTTCCTGAATAGATTGTTTACTGGTTGCTTCATCATCCTTGAGAAACTGGAAAATGGATCATGCATTTCTTCCTCAACATAACCAACGTCTTCGTTACCACAGTTATTGACCAAAAGTAAAAAATTCATTTAACTACAAACTACAGGAGAAACAAACCCATAGAACACCTAACTCAACTTTTAGACCTAATCGACATGAGGACGAGTCAACAAAATCATTTATCATTCAACAAATCTGTAAGCAATTAATACAAGGTCTCTCTTTTTTCTTTTCTTTTTTTTCATCTTTCTAGGTAATTCATGCATTTGGCAATGTAAACTAAGAAATGAATGAAGACCAAGGAGTTGCAGATAACTGAGAGCATCAATTCAAAACCCAAATTTGTTTAAATTGATCAATTCCATATTAAGAATAAAGACAGACTTCTGGTGTTAGTAACTGCTCTGCCAACAAAATATTTGGAAAAAAAAAAAAAAAACTCGTGCAATTGTGTGAACAAATGAAACAACTCACCCGAAGATAACAATGAAATAACCCTTGCAGAATCATCAGCTGCAGCTAGGAGCAACTCTTGAGGAAGCAACTCTGTATTGAAAGACACGAACTGACCAATAGACATCTGAGTCACAACTGCTTCAATATTTGCAATTACTGCTCCAGTCCCTATCTCAAACTGAAACTCCTCGCTGCTTTCAAGCAGTTCTTTTGTATGCTTATCTTCTGACACCAAAGAGACAGAATAGATTATACATGCTAAAGATCCATTAGAAGGATAGACACCAGAATCCGGACCATTTATCTTTAGAGAACTGATGCACAGGCCTTCTACGGTCTCTGGCATATTCATACAGCTTGATTCTGTTGATTTACCTCCTTGTTCCTCAGTCTGCTGTTTACATATACTTGCACATAAAGCAGACTCCTTAAAAAAGTTTTGGGGATAAAATTGAATATCGAGGGCATTGGTAGGATAGGTCAGCTTCTCCAAAGGCACACTACAGTCCTTAAGATATGCATTTATCCATGAGAGAACTTTCAAAGAAGCTACTTGGACAGAAGCATTCTGCTTCTTGTGGAAGTTTCTAGGCAAGTACTCAATAATCATTTCTTGAGACTTAGAAAAAATTTTTACTTCACATCCAAATGAACTCCCTGATCCAGCCAAGTCGTGATCACCAGAGGCAGTCCCACTTTCAGCTCCATACTCTACCTCTTGTTTATCTGAGCTTAACAAGTTAGATGATGCTTTTAAAGGAGCACTCAAGGTAGAAAAGACAGGTTCTGCTAGCCGGTGCTGACGACAAAACGCATAAAGGATTTCCCTTGGGAAGGAACCTCTCCAATTTGTTTTTGAAGTGAATGCCAAAGGTAACTCTGCCATAAGTATTGCCCCTCTGGACAGCTTATAGATTCCACTTGGTACCTTACTCAAAAGTATGCTGCATAAGTAAATCTAACTTTGATTACACAATGCAAGGCTGCAAGCTTTTCTGTACATATATAAATAAATCACACTGCACAGCATACAACATGCAAGAAACCAAAAAAAAAAAAAGAAGTTACATTAAACGATGCAGCAAGGATTACTATAACAGAAGTTTGCATTAAACAATACAGCACTAGGGCTTACTATAAAAGAAGTAGCAATTTGAATGTATATGCTATCATACTCTGATGCAGTTAGGGTGAAAGTAGAAAATCCAATTGAAGAATGAGAAATAGCCTACAAAGGCTTGTAAAGGCAACTGTTCTAAGTGCAATGGTAATTATTTAGCACAAATTCAACAGATTGAGCAGTAAACTATTTACTGTAATAATCAAGATGATTATAATGCCAAATAATTTTAGCATACCTCCACTAGGAGGAAAATATGGTAGGCCTCAAAAGTCCAGAGATATACCATCCACAATAAGTTCAGCATACTTAACAGAAGTGGCCAATAATGATGAGTATTTCACAATCTATCTTTATCCAACCACCAAAAGACTATCCTACAGAGAAAAGGAAAAAAGAAAAAGAGGGGTGGGGTTTTGGGGGGGGGAGGGGGAGGGAGGTGTGTTTTCCAGGATAAGGAACTGCAAATTGGTCACTGTACCAGCATGTAGATGAAAAATGACTGGATCTTATGATATGTAAGTTCAAGTGGCATTGTGAAGACAACATCGTTAAGTGGAAAACAAGAAAGACAATTAAGCATATTAAATTGGGACCTGTAGTATGATTGCAGGGTAACATCTTCACAGAAAAGGTCTTGCAAGTTCCATTTATAGCCAACAGATGCCAAAATTGCATCACCGTATATATCTTCACCATATAAGTAGCTTGCCCTTGCATTCAAAGAACTATCAGCATGACCAGCTTCTATAGCATTTAGCAGTTCAGGTGACAAATCCAATGACATCGACTTAGTAACAGCAAAGTACAACCTTTTCTCGGATGCTGCTTTGCCAATTGGCCTGTTGTAAGACAAGTATGAATTAGTTCCATACAGATGACACATTTAAAACACTCGGACATGTAAAAAAATGTCACCCACCTCGATATCAGAACCTTGTTTCCGTCTGTTAAACCGATTTTTTGTGCAATAACATCCAGGTAATACCCACTTGAGGAAACATTAAGAGTTACCGGTTCAACAGCCTTTTCTAGTAAAAATGGGATATACAGGGCCTTGATCCATTCAGGGGAATTAGATGGTTGAGCTGCTGATGCTTCTATGACCTCAGAAGGGTATGGAGTTTGCCTCTGGATTGAAATGGGTATACCAAAAGCAACAGTAGAGCTTGATAACCTTGCAGCAGCCTTCATAACATATGACATGACCAAGAAAGGATTTGATTCCACCTTAGTGTCAATCATTTTACAAAGACTATTAAGCTTTGCATCATATGCAGCAATGACTGAAACAGGAATTGAACCATAAAGATCGCCTTCTCTTCGCAAGGATGCTCTGAAGTGACCACTCAGTGGATGAAGCAAGGAAAGAAACTATAACAATGACAAAATAGATAAAAGCAATAAGTGGGAGAACTAGACATAACTATAACAGTGGAAGCTGATAACATCATTCAGAATTTTTAACATCAATAAGATGTGTGTGATTTAAACCTAATCAAGTTGGGGGGGGGGGGGGTGTGGAGTGTTCATAAACAACCGCCTCCAACTTGCATGGCTACCCAAAAGTGAAAACCTAGTGGACAAAATACAAGCAACAAACTTTTACAGAATTAAGATAAAGCATGGGAATGAATGAAGATTTACCTCATTTATATGATCATGCAAAGAGTTTACTACAGAAAGATCCACAAGGATAGTTTAAAAGAAAGCATGTTCGAATAGGAGTTCAAGCTTTGAAATAGTTTTTCTGTCCTGTCCATCTATTCTTCTTTTCCAAAGCAAAATTCAAAAGTCAAAAGCTTCAACTTAAAAGATAACCTTTGATGCTAGTCTCATGATTAGCCTCCCACTTAACCAACTTCCACAGTCTCAACAAGATACTTTTGCTTAGTATATGGTTCAGTATATTCTATAAATAACATTTAGTAAGTAATTTAAGAGTAACATGGTCAAATGTATGCACAGAACCCTAAACTAACCATGAAATTGAAGGCATGCAAGAGTTACATCAATGTGAGATTATGTTAGACAATCTTCTGAATGCAAGAAGTAGAGAGGAACTAGATAGAATAGTAACTAAACTATGTGCATATACCTTTTTTTTTTCTGCAATAATTATGATAAGTATGTGTATCAATATTAAGATGTCTCATTGTCTTTATTTATCAGCTGATTCTTATACAAAAAAAAAAAAAAAAAAGAACATGAACTGATTTTCAAAATATCTTCAACCTAACAGAAAAATAAAAACATTTCATAGATATAGGTATCGGGCATTATTTCTGCATGGTTGAATAATAATGCTAATGATAGCTCATTTCATTAGAAAACCTCATTTGAAAACAAATGTGTAACACGAGCAATGAAATCACTCCAAGCCTCCTCCACGGTAAGATCATTTGTTGAAAGCCTGATGCCTAGCTGCACAAGAAAAATAAGTAAATAAATGAAATCATGAGGAAGAAGTGAACAAGCACGAGTTAATCAAAGAAAAACTTTAAATTAAAATCAATCAATCTCAAAGGCATGAATTTGACCAGGACTCTCTTTTCACAGTCATAGTCAGGAGACACAGCATATGTTCATTCAAATGCCCACAAAACATCAGGTCACAGGAATGATACAACACCAAAACTAAATAACACATCATTTTTTAGAAGAGTAAGCCTAATGACTCTGTCAATTAGCTCATCAAAGGTAAAATTAACCAGTCATACCCAGCATCTATTGATAGAACTGGTGTTATGAAGCTGAAAGAGATGTAAAAAAGTCATAAAAGGAAAAAAATGGTTCTATTCTCAATTCTTTTCTTTTGTTCTAAAGAGTGAGGAACAAACACAAAAAATATGCTCTGCTCCGTTTTTTCTGTTCATAAAGGAGACATCAACAAGCGTTACAAACCAAATACCTATCACCTACAATTAGAATTGGTGTTACGAAGCTGAAAGAGAAGCTAAAACGGTCATAGAAAGAAAAAAAAAGTGAAAAAAATTATGGTTCTGCTAGGAATTGTTTCCATTCTCAATTCTTTTTTTTTTTTCGAAGTTCTAGGGAGTCTCATACCTGGCATCTACTAATAGAATTGGTCCTATAAAGCTGAAAGAGATACAAAAAACGTTATAAAAGGAAGAAAAAGTGCAAACTTGACAGTTCTGTTTGGTAGTTCCATTATCAATTCTTTTCTCTTTGTTCCAAAGAGTGAGTAATGAACACAAGAACTATGTTCTGCCCCATTTTTATTTTCCATAAAGATGGAGCCATCAACAAGTGTTACAGACCAAATATCTTTAAATGGTTTCTCTCTCTTTCTCTCAACATAAAAAGTATCATAATATTTCCACTTCTTTGTTAATATAAAACCTCAAAGAAATTCAGTACATGAAAAAAATTAATGTAAAATTTTAGGTGTAAGCTGGCCAGTGGATCAAGGAAAGCATTTCAAACTGACAGGAAACAGATCATGATGTATATACCTCCAAAACTTTTTGTATTTCCATTGCTATGGTAGTCAATAGCTTCCTTTACAGGGGAGGCAAGACATAAACATAGTGGCAAGTCAGTCATACTAGAAATGATACTAATGCTTATTAAAAGTAATGATACAAACCTTTAGCAAAGCCATCTCAGCAGCAGACTGTTCAGCATCCTTCTTTTTCTTAAAGGTTTCTGACACAACATATAAATCTGGAAGCTCCAAGATGCAGCGATAAAGGCAGGGGCCTTTCTGAGGGACTGCTAATCCTGGGCATCCATTTTGAGTCAAATCTTGTACTTCCTCCACTTTATAACACGCCTTGCTACCAAACTTCTCGTATATAATAGCCTTGGGTGTACGGGTTTGCTTCATTCCTATAGCAGTTGGGTGCCCTCCAGTTTCCATCGGTACCCTCCAGGCACTTGGATGTATATATTAAACCAGTGAATTGATCAGTTATCCTCTGGTAAGGAAACCATAAGAACAAAAGACAGCTACAGTTAAAAATTATTGAGGAAAAGCCAATTCATTCGGGACAGCTGTAGGCATCAAAAGCTTAATAGATTACAATTTGATACCAGGAAAATAGACTTCTCATACATGGTTAAAAAAAAAAAAAAAGAAGAAGAAGAAGATTACTCATGTAACATGATGAGATGACCAATAGGTATCAGATTTTAGGAGCATGTTATAATTTGCAACACCATACTAATCTGCATTAGGCAATAATAATAATAATACATGCAAGGTTTTAGTGACGATATTGAATCTAACAAAGATCAATTTACACATTTTCCTAATAAGTTAAACATCCATTTTGTTTATAGGCATATTGGAATAAACAGAAAAGCATTAAAAACCACATGTTACTTCGCAATGCTTAAAAACTTCAAGCTACCTAGATATGTTCCCAACACTATATATTCAGTAAATTTCTCATGATGTAAAACTGGACTGCACAGACCGGTCTGACTGACAAAACCAGAATCACTCCAGCCTCTGGTCTGGTTAAGTTATTCCACCAGGTAAGCGAAAAACTGGTCAAAACCGGTGAGCTCTCCGGTTGAACCAGGAAAACCACTCAAGCAGTGCACATCCAAATTTGAGAAAGTGCGATATGATGGACTTGTGGTACCCAGTCTAACCTTTTTTCATTAGGATAAAAGACCAATCAGAGAAGAGACTCTGTGGTCTAGAAAACCCCAAGGAGTTCACAAAATCCTCACATTTCATTGGACAAGCTATTGAGAAACCTCAAAAATTAAGTACTGCTCTTTTGGGTTGTAGGCATTAGCCACTAAAGGTACAGATGACAGATGAATTTATTGCCATACTACAAGTTTCAAGTACGGCTCTATTTTTTTAGATTTTATTTGGGATATTTTTACATGAGTTGTCAGAAAAAAAAATTGAAAAAAAAAGAGAATAAAAGAAGAAATTCATTCTACTATTTTGACAAGGAGGCACACTTGTATGAAAAAACAATATCTTTCCAGCAACAGTAGAGAACGAGTGAGAAACTAAATGATAATCATAACTTTGGAATTAAAGAAATTATCCATATCCTAGCTCTTCACACTTACAACCATTTTCATTATTTTTACTAATTTTTTAATTTTAATTTGATTATATGTGTATTTATTTGGGTTAACATTGATCCCATTACTTCCTATTCGATCTGTGACAAGAAAGGAAGTTATTATATTATGTTGGGCATGGATAAAATGCATTCTGCATAAAATTGATGAACTTAACAATCATATTGGTGATAATATTGCTTTTTCATGTTTATAAATTTCATGTTAGTGGTTTTATAAATTTTTATGTTGATAGTATTTGTCTTTATATTTTTTTTACTTTTATCATTAACTTCACAATTTTAAGTTTTTAATTATATAATAATTTATTTATTATGTCATCAACGTTCGACCTCCTATTCCACAGTGGTCAGAGGTAAACTTCTCACTTTTCTAATCCAACAATTAGTCCGATTTATAAAACATGGAGAAATACATCTTACTTGAATTTGAACAACACAACCCACCTTTCTAAACTAATATTTTCTTATTTGATTTTGAACAATACAACCCACCTTTCTAAACTAATGTTTTCTTATATGATTTTGAACAATATATCCCAATTTCTAAACTATATTAAATATAATAGCAAGTTTAAGTGAAACATCAGAGCCTCTTTTCATATTTCAAATGTTCCAAACAGTAAGGAATCTTTATACCCACGCACATACACACAAAGTAATGTTCCTACAATCAGTTTTCAGCTTTTGAGGCTTTAAACGTTTGCAAATATTCTATGAAACATAACTGAGGAAACTACTATGCGAACTAATAAAACACCTTAGCAAATTTCTACAATAAAATGAACTGAATTAGCAAGGGAATCTATGAAGTTCAATAAATGAAATAAACAGTGGCCAAAACCATGAGCGTGGAAATAACAGAGGTACAAAATAGTTCTCCTCCCAAAACTCATGAAATTGTATGACAGAGTCCGAACCACAAAAAAATGATGATTTAACACCCAATTCTGATTTGAACCTCTAGAATGGATATTTTATATAAACCTTTTCTTCTTATCAAGGAACTTATAACAAGCAGTAGCTTTCAATCTTCAACACCGAAGGTATGCCCATAAATAACTACAAAACCTAATTTTTCACCAAAACTGACAAAAAGTTACACATCTGAGTATCACCATATGAATTTTGGTACAGCTGCTAAAAGACTTGCAACCAGTTAGGCAGTTCCAGTACCTCGATGTTACTCAGAACAAGAAATCATACAGAGGAAGTCAGTCAAAGAAATGTTTTAGTAAGTCAGAATAGCTCAGTAAACTTATAATGATGCACATAGCAGACGAACAGGGCCAGACAAACCATAACCAAAAAACCCAATAGCCCAGAATTTGTCAAGTTTTCAACGTTCGTGATGTTTGATAATAATATATATACAAATGCAAAACAAAAGTTGGTACAAAATCAAGAATGTATCAGAGAACTAACAATTAGAATTTACCAAAAAAATATAAAGAAAAATCAGAGAAGCAAAGGAACTTCGACGCACAACTAAAACGATTGAACTAGTACTAAAAATTCGTAATGAAAAATTAAATTAAAAGAAATTCAGGAAATGCAGAAATTAAAGCATACAGGAAGCAATTGAAACCAAAAAGTTGATCAAGAAAAATCATGAAACGTTACCTTGCACCAGCAATGGCATGTACGGACAGCAATATGCAAATAAATTTCTGAGTACAAATACGAGACGGAGACAGAGAGGATCAGAGAGAGATTCTTGGCTTTTGGGATTTCACGCACAGAGAACTGGGACTGCAGCTGTACAGTGGCGTTCACAAAGAGAAACGGTTGATTTATAACGAGGGAGGGAAAGGGAAGGGTATTTCTGGGAAATCACGTGAAGCGCGTGACTGTGTCTCTCCACGTCAAATTTTTTTGTTTAGGACCAAGACCCCGAGACTTGCTAAGCAAGCATACAAAAGAAGGAAAAGAACGAAACCGCCTTCATTTTTTACCAAAAACAAAAGCGCAATTTTAATTTAAATTTTATATTTTTAATTAAATATTAATTTTTTTAATTTTAATTAAATTTTGTTTAAAAAATTTGAATATTAAAATATTTAAATTAAAATCTTTATATCATGAATTTTAATTTTAAAATTTTACATAGATATAAAAAATATTCAGTTTATCATAATAAGAATTTTTAAATTTTTTCATTGCCGAAAATATTTTATAATTTTATATTAATAAATATCTAAAATTTTAAATAATTTATAATTAAAAATTATTTAAATTTAAAAAATAAAGATAAAATGAAATTATTTTGACAATAAAAATATTATTAATTTTTTAATTAAAATAAATTAAAATATTAAATATATAATTAAAAAACTTAAACCTCTATTTTTTCATTTTTTATTATTTTGATTCTATTATTGTAAAGATAAGAAATATTAAATTTTATGCTTTTCTTGTGAATGTTAACCAAAACACTGCTTACTTTTTCTTTTTTAATTCTTTTTTTTTAACACCTTGTGTTTTACAGTTTCATCTTAATTTAATGCATCACATCTTCAATTATTAAATATAAAATATTATTTTCAAAATATTTTTGTCCTTAAATAATTATAAAAATTATAGCACTTTTGTTTTCCAAAATGTTGTGGCAGTAAGCAGACATGTTCTTTGATTTTAATATTCAATATTAAAAGAAGCTTTTAATTGTTGTGTCCATTGTGCAGCATTCATTGCCAGTGACCAAATTGGAGCTTGGCTGAGCATTCCGTTCATTGGTATGAAAATTTTAAAAATATAAATTAACTGAATTCTTTTAAAAATTAATCAAAATCAATCAAATTTAAAAAATAATCAAATTAATCGAATAAATTTATGATACTTACTCATGGAAAGAGAATCCACATAAATGATCTAATCTTTGATTTTGAATGTAATTATCACGATTAAGATTTAAAAAATTAAAAAACTAAAAAGATGAGAGCGTGTGCCTTGTTGCCCGAAGATTAGAATTAAAAAAAAAAAAGAGGATAAAGGAGTGCGTCGGTTTGATTGCGACACGGTGCGGATAAGTGAATTATGGTTGTGTGCTTAATATATGAATACTAAAAAGAGATGAAAAATTATTATTAGCAATATTAATAAATTTAATTAATCATTAAAAATAAAAATAAAATTTTTAATTAATTTATTTAAAAAAAATTTAACCAAAAATCGATTGAAAAAATCGATTTAAATCAATTTATAATAAAAAATCGAAAAAACCAAACCAAATTAAAAGAAAGCAATTCAATTTATTGATTTTTTTCTTTTTTAACCGAATTATGATCGCTCCTAATCAAAAGGTTGTATAGATTACGCCCGCTGATCTTTAGAAAAATTAATTTGTGTTTTGTTTTTGTATAAAAATGGTGCACTTCTCATGGATGTAGCCTTTTCCCTCTCTCTGTTTTCTCTCATTTCTCCTAAATCATGCTGCCTTCATGACAGGATTTAATTTCTCTTGCAGTTCCTTCATCTTTTTTCTCTTGATGATCCATATCCGTTCCCCCAATTAATCTAATTTAGGATGAATAGTGTATATCTTGTTATTTTTTGTGCAATGAACATTCTTAGAAAGAACAGATGATATTCTGATAATCCATCTTTTTCTTGATTCAGAAATCTGAAACTCTTAACTACAGAAGTTCAAAAGGAAAGATCCAAACATTCCCTGATATATGTAATAGATACCAAATAGCTTCATGGGGGCTTAAACAACATGACTTTCAGCCATGATTCTGTTGATGGAAGACTGACTACTCCTGCCATAAGCTTAAATAAAGGTACTCAAATGCCATGCCCAAGCGCTACCTTTGTCTTCTTGCGTGGGTTTCAGTGACAAGATACTTGTCTCTTATTGAATGCAGTTCCCTAACTGCCTTAATGATGTCCATTCGCTCTTTGGGTGATTCCACAGAACATGCCACTCCAATTCTGAGGACAGAAATCAGGCATTCGGTCATTTTATTCCCTCTGTTGCGTGCCTCGCTCGGGTTGCTGCTAAAACTTGCACCATTCTCTGCTGCATCTGCCTCATGCAGAAGCAAAGGATCTGCAATTTGAGTTACTTGATCTGGCAGTCCCATCTTTGTGAAATCATGAAGGGTTAACCCATCCTTGAACATATCATCAGTGGGTCGTTTCCCCATGAATACTTCCAGCAGTAGTATTCCGTAGCTATACACATCGCCGCTTGTGGTTGCCTCACTACCTACACCGTACTCTGCAAACTCACATCTCAGTGCAGTGTTGGAAGTATGGTGTTTACAGGTTTAGCTAGCATAATGCGCATATCCTTAAGAAAAAGCATGATCAAGATGGATAATATTGTTTGAAAGTAGACACGAAAAGCTTTACCTGGGGCTGCATAACCAACTGTTCCCTTTAGACCAATGGAGCTGGTTTGATTTGCAGTAGATGTGTTTGGGAAAAACCTTGCCAAGCCAAAGTCCCCTACACGGGCGACCATGTCATCATCAAGAAGAACATTGCTTGGCTTCAGATCACAGTGGACTACAGGCACATGACATTGGTGATGAAGATAAACAAGTGCGGAAGCCACATCTATCGTGATGTTCAACCTTTGAAGAAAGTTCAAGCTCCTCGTTTCTGTAAGTTCCCCTCTTGCGTTATGAAATGTATGCAACCATCTCTCCAAGCTCCCGTTTGGCATGAACTCATAAATAAGAGCTTTGAAAGGGTTACCTTGGAAATCAATACTAGAGCAAGCAGATATTATCTTGACCAGATTACGGTGTCTGATATTCTTCAGAGTCTCGCACTCTGCTATGAAGCTCTTAGATGCTGCTCGGTGTTGAAGATTCATCACCTTCACTGCAATAGTTTTTCTATTTTGGTCCAGAGTGAGAATTCCTCTATACACTTGTCCAAAGCTTCCTTCCCCAATCATATTGGCCGATGAAAATCCATCTGTTGCATCAAGGAGTTGTTGATACGAGATTTGTGGAATTGAATTACTGGAGAATGTTAATGGGGCCTCCTTTTTGGGTTTCTGATTTTTGAGCCAGTAGAAAACCATAGCAGATGACAGCAAAATAAATAGAATAACTCCAGAAACTATGAAGGCTAGCTTGACTGGTTTCGATCTTTTCGATTCCTTGAAGTCGCACGATGGCAAATGCAATTCAGTCGGACCCCCGCAAAGCTTCTGATTTCCAATCAGTGAAACTGCTGTTGCATTGTTGAAAGGTCGTCCTGTTGGTACCTCCCCTTCCAAGCGGTTGAAAGATAAATTCAAGTGCGTTAAGAAAGACAAACTCTCAAAAAACTTCGGAATTTGGCCAGATAAATTGTTGCGAGAGAGATCTACCACTTCAAGGCTTTTTAAGGATTCCAGAGAACTAGGAATTGTTCCAGAGAAAGAATTACCTTCTGCCCAAAGATTTCTCAAGCTTGTACAACTTCCCAAGGTGACGGGAATCTCACCAGAAAATCGATTCTCAGAAATATCTAATGCAATAAGATTCTTTAAGTTGCCCACTTCCAGAGGAAAAGAGCCTGTTAGAAAGTTGTCATCTAGATATAGACTAATGGAGAGTGTCTGAATGGTGAGGATTTCCTTTGGCACAGTACCACTGAGCCTATTCTGATTTAAATTCAATCTAATCATTTTTTTACATTGACCCAGTGTCTCAGGTATTCTGCCCTGTAGATAGTTTTCTGACAAATCCACGGAGCTTAACAATGACAAATTACCCAAGGACGGAGGGATTCTTCCCGAGAATCTGTTTACATCCAAATACAGGATTTCCAGAAATTTAAGCTTGCCTATCGTGTGAGGAATGATGCCGGATAAATGGTTGAACTCCATGGCAATTCCATTCAGTTTTACTAGATTTGATATCCCGGAAGGAATGGTGCCAGATATCTGATTAGCTCCCAAGTACAGTTGTGTGAGTGTTCTTGAGAGATTGGCTACAGAATCTGGAAGAACTCCTCCAAATCGATTCCGATTGAAGATCAATACCTGCAACTTGCTACAATTGGTTAGTGACGTAACGAAATCTAGATCACCAACTGTGCCACTACCCAGATTATTCCCTCCAAGAGATAGCTGCATGAGGTTCCTGAGACCACCAAAATTGATAGATACTTTGCCACTGAAATGATTAATTCCGAGGTCTAGCATTTCAAGTTCCGAAGCATTGGACAATGAGTCTGGGAGAGGTCCAGTGAAAGTATTGTTACCAAAATAGAACTCTCTCAGGTTTGGTAGAGTGAAGGCTAAGTTAGGCGGGAGATTACCATGAAACTGATTGCCTCCTATGTCAAATACGGAGAGTGAAGAGATGTTGAAAATTGAAGGGGGAACAATACCTGAGAGCTTATTTCCTCTTAGGATAAGTGATACTAGACCTTTTAGCTGGCTCAGCGTGCCTGGAAAACTCCCATGCAAGAAATTTTCTTCCAAAGAAATAACCTGTAAAGCTGAAAGATTTCCCAGGAAAGCTGGGACTTGGCCTGTCAAATGATTCTTATGAATTTTCAGCACCTCAAGCTTCAATAAGCTACTAAGCTCTGGAGGGATATCACCCTCCAAGTTGTTGCGAAAAGCATAAAATTCAACAAGATTGAAGCAGTTGGATAGATTGGCTGGTATTGAGCCGCTGAAGGAGTTATTTTTCAGTACCAGGCTTCGAAGCCTGGACAGACGACCGAGTTCGGGAGGGATTTCGCCGTAAAAGCTGTTGTCGTAAAGGAAGAGAATCCTTAAGAAGCTTAGGTTCCCTATATAAGGAGATAAAGAACCTCGCAGTTTTTGGTTATTCATATCCAATATGGTCACCCTTTGGTGCTTATGACCGCAGGTAACCCCTTTCCACTGACACATAGGCACTGTAGCATTCCATGAGCTTGTCGCTCCCAACGGATCTTGAATCAGCGACTTTATGGCCAGTAAAGCCAGACGATCTGTTTCATTTCCATTGTTTCTTGTGGTAGTGATTTTTCTGGTCAGCGCAGCGGAGCTGAAAGGCAGTGAGAAGCTGATGCAGCACACAAGAATGGCACAGGAGATAGTGGGATGAAAGATTGTTAGAATTGCCATTGAATTGGGCAGGAAGAAGGTGGTGGTTGAGAGTGTTTGGATGATTGTTTTCAAGCTTGCGAGAAAAAGTCCTTTGCATACAAATCGTCTGGGAGGGAAAAAGTGGCTACGTTGACAGATAGTCTCACCAGAAATCACAAAGTCAAGCTCCTAAAGTGATAGCTGCGCATCAAAGCTGCCACTCAAATTCCAGAAGGAGACATGCAGCCTTTCTTCCATCTTCCCCTTTTTTTTCAAAATGGTGGGCCAAAAAATGGATTGCAGCCCAAATGAATAGTAAAGAATTCCAAACTAGAACTGGAAATCACCATTATTTATGGGGTTATCTTGCCTCTTGATAAATAGTCAAGTGAGCTACAATTTACGGATTGACACCAACCGACCCAGCATTAATGGTCATCTCTCTTTCTCTCTCTCTCTCTCCCCTGTCACTCTCTCAAACCAAACTGGTTTAATTCCATTGAGGGCAGCTTCCTTTTAATTAAAATGTTAACTGATGCTACCGAAAAATAACCGGTATTAAGATCAATACACGTGGTAAAGAGTCTTCTAGATATGAAGATGAGAAAGGGCTCTGTACAAAAAAAAAATCGTTCAAGAAGCGCCACAATGCAATCGAGATACCTTACTACGTTTAACTTAGAGATTTCGAATGAACGAAATATGGGTCTTTCATGGGTGGCTTGATTAGACACATCGTCTTAGTTTGCTAATCAAAATTTTCGAGGAGCCATAGATTTTGTATCGTTTCCCACAGACGATGCCAATTTGTTGCTACAAAAGTTTATTTGAGGAAAAAAACGTAGAAAAGAACACAAAGACTGATGACTTGTTGAGAAAAGAAATTTAGCTTCGATGGAGTGAGGATGGTTTGTTGCTTCTTGTTAGGAATCGATTCTGTAAAATCAAAGAAAGTGAGCATGGAGGTGTCCCGTGGAATGACTTCAATGCTTAAATCAATACTAAACTTAGCAGCCAAACATTATAAAAATGAAAAATAGCCTGAGTTCTTAGTGAGTGAATCTTGGTGTTTATAGAAGAAGGGTTTGTGTAGTTGTCCTTCTCTACAACTAGCTCCCAGAATCCCTTATGGAGGTTACGAGTGAAGTGGCCTACTGCCTGCTGAGCTACATGACAAGCTGTCATAGGAAATTTTCAGCACCGTCTTGCTACTGGCGTAGAGGTAGAAGATAATCTTTGGGGATGGGGTTGGTTCCTTTCTTTAACAAGATGAATGAACTTGATGAACACCTCTTCCGAGCCATCTAATTTGCTGGCCCAAAACAGCTTCACTAGTTGCCATGAGGAGTTCTGCCATGGTCAAGGCTAATTTTGAGTAAATTTAAGCCAATAAATTGAGAAACAAGCTTCTTTCTTGAGCTCATACAATGAGACTATTTCTATCTCCAATAATATTATATATTTTAATAAATTTTATGATATTAAAAAAATAAATAAATATTATTTAAAATTATATTTTGATATATATTAAAAAATTACATATTAATTTTTTTAATATTAAATATTTTTAAAAATAATATAATTTATATCACTTATCAAAATAATCAACCATGAAAAAAAAACAATTTGAAATTTTTTATATTTTTATTTGAATATTTTAAAATATATAAATAAAACAATAATATAATGTAACAATCATTCCTTTTTTTAAACATTAAATTCACATAAAATTTACATAATTTTATTGTCATTTCATAGTAAAAACAAACAGAACAACGTGAGATTCTTGAAAAATTTCCACTGCTAATTAGAAAAGATACCCTAATTGTAATTAGGACAGGGAGTTTGTCATTCAGTCCAAGCTGATACCATCCACAGTGACTGCTGCAACCAAAGCTATGCAGATTGGCTTATAACAGCAACGCTGGTTTCACAGAAAGCTTAAGGAAATCATTCATGTCTCTTCAGAATTTGATTGTTAATGTACAGTATAAACAAAAGAACCATTTTCATGATTGATACACAGCAGAATAGCTACTCCACTCAATGAGCTTCAAACTTCTTGCCAGTACTTTTGAGTCTTCTGCAAGCAACTAATCAAGCTAGTCGAGCTCATCCTTGCCAGAGTAATAATGGCGGAAAACGCAAGAAAAGTCCTTCACATCATGCCCAGTTTTGCAGAGATCTGCATATCTGCAAAACCCAATTGTTCATTTCATCAGCCTAGGATAAACCAACTTACAATATTGTGATAGCACTCTCCCTCTTAACTTAGCTCTAATCAGACAATTTTCCATCTAAGTTCAGTAATTTCGTGCAGTAAGACTTCAGTGTTGAATGCAAATTTTCGAGGTTGACAAGTGTCTGAAGCACTTACATCTCTTGTGCTTGACAAGTCAGTGGACATCTGAGACCAACCTCTTTTGCTGATGCTGCTGCAAGGTCTAAATCTTTAGCCTGCATCACAGCAAGGCCATGGATACCCATAAAATCAACAACAACATTAAGAGGAAATAACAGTTGGAAGTCAGAAAAGTTTCGGTAATATGATTATGCCAGGCAATTGACATTAAACAAGCCTCAATAGGACTGCAGAACCAGTAACTGTGCTATTGGACAAATCACAGACTGTGGTATCACGTTGACTAACAAAAACAGAAATGGGTAGTAATTAAAATCTGGTGAAGCAATGAATCCAGGCAGAGATTATTCAGAATGTTATGGGATGTTACTTCAGAGGGAGGTAGGTCAAGTTCCTTACCATTAGTTTAGAAGCAAACCCACCCTCGTAATTCCTTGAAGAAGGCACCCCTTCCATTACTCCAGGAACTGGGTTGTAACTATCACTGTCATGTATGCAGATATCAGATAATATCCCACAAATTTCTTAATAATATTATAGTAGTTTCTTAAGTTTTTGCTTTATTATAGCAGGAAAGAGCCTTGAAGCTAACATGAAGCCTACTAATTCATCAATCATTGATCAGAATGTCGGATGTCATTGAGAATGAGACATAAAAAAGTGTTGAGTACCTAGACCAACAGCGAGCACTTGAAGTGTTAAATACTTCTGTAAGAACATTGGCAGAGATTCCCAACAACTGACCAAGAGCAAGTGCTTCTGAAACACCAAGCATACTCACAGCCAGTGCCAAATTGTTGCAGATCTTCGCTGCCTATAACAACCATGCCATAGATGTCCCAATCACAAAAACAGATTTTGGGTAAGGACAAGTTTCTGATGTACAATAACCGAGTAGTATTTCTATGCATGTTGGGCACACGCAATAGAAGTAAATCTATGAGATTACCGTTGTTAACTTATCAGCCATAAACTCCATCTATAAAAAGGGTCACAACGAAAAGGAGGAAGCTAGGAAGGGGAGATGAAAAAGGCCTAAATAGTTGTAGCGTTGAGCCTGTAAAAGAACTTACTGAACCATTTCCTACTCCGCCACAATAAATCGTGTTCTTTCCCATTGAGAGGAATATGGGTTTGGCAGCCATATAGACATCCTGAGGTCCACCCACCTGAATGACATGCCATCTCAAGTTCAGAAGTGTGCATAACGAAAACAGAGAGCCAAAGCACCAACAACCTAAAATTCCTCAGGTACTAGAGTATGCTCAATATACTGTAACTCAATCGTCTTTGAATGATTGAAGTAGAACAGCTGAAAAGTGACGCTATACAAATATATACATATATATATGCGCAAAGAATGTACATTGAGTGCAACAAAATTACTACTACTTTGTCAGATAGATTACTACTAAAGAAATGTGAGATCACATAATTGGGTTTTATGTTTTGTTCCAGTGACCTGGAGCTTAATTTATTTACACCTTAAACAAGCTTAGATTGGGCATTTTGCTATATCTTTGATGTTACAGCATCAATTCCTATATTAAGAACATTCCATCTAAGATGAAGCAGAATTGAACATACGACTCTCATTCACTTCTAAAATTAAGACCATATACATGACAGGAAACAAGTATTCACACCATTAGGAAGAAATCTCAGACAGTGAAGCAAGTACGTAACTTTCTTATTTCCAAAGGACCATAAAAAGATTGAACAAACAATTTTATTTATTGAAGTGGTAAGAGGTGAATTCATACCATGAAAGTAAGTGTAGCAGCTTCTGCAGCAAGAACACCTCCAGACACAGGAGCATCCAACATGACAGGCTTTTCCCAGTGACCTACATAAAAGATACTTAAAATATTTGAAAATGCAAGTTGAACATGAATGATTAGAAACATAATTCACATAGCCACCCGCAACTTGTTCCTCCAAAATTCGGTTTGAAGAGTGGCTTCAGATTATCTGATTCAAATCATGACGTAAATGCTTACAGGAGCAAGAAATAGCATCCCTATAGTAGAGAACTGCATGCTAATGCCTTCCTTGAAAAAAACACCATCACCTGAATTTGTGTTAATTAAAATTCATAATTTTCATTTTCAAACTTCCCCACTTCTTTTAGGATGAAATCACAATCTATGTTACAATCGATTATGATAGGAATCAGCCCAACTGAAGTTCCTCTAGGGCAGAATGACTCTACTTCTTTCTCTTTTAAGAAAACTTTACGTAGCTTTTGTGCACTATTAACCGTTCAAATTTGATAGAAACAATTCAAAGACTAAAACATTAGATGATATGGAAACGCCTAGATTTGCTGTCCTCTTATTGTGTTACATAAATACAACTACAGAGCTGACTACAAGAATAGGTTGACATATGGTCAAGAAACCAAATTAATGTAGATGATAAAGCAGAAATGCAAATTTTTGCCTCAATGCCCTTTGTCTTCTTTTCTGCCTGACAAGGTCTCAGCAGCTGTTAGGAAAATTGTCTTTACAGACATGCCAAGGTGCCGGCAGGTGGATTTAAACAGACCAACGCTTCATGAGGTATCTATACTCAAGAGTAAGAGTCATTGACCTTGTGTGGTTGAACGTTCCCTTAAACAAACTTTTTTCCCCTTTGTTTACCAGTAAAAACAAGAATAACTTCAGAATATCATACAACTTGGCTATGTTGTCAATTGGTCTTTGCTTCCTTCATGAAGATGAATGTAAGAGATGCAAATTTAGAGAAACAGATGGCTAAAAATTAATGATCTAACAATTAATTAGCCTCCAATAATTAATTGAGCCTGGTATTAATTAGTGCAAGATTCAATTTTGACTAAGAATTAACTGGGTTTGAGAACAGACAATTATTTAATATAGCAGAGATAGAGATAGAAAGAGAGACAGAGAAACAGAGAGATACAAGACAGTGCAAATATTCAACTTTCCTCTCTCAATCATAATTATTAAAGGCACAAGGCAACTAAGATGCAAAGGGCTCCTAGAGCCTAGTTCACAAAGGTGCACCTTTGGACAAATAAGGTGCATGTTTATCAAATTGTTTATATGCTACCACCATTACAAAATAATATCATAAGTGAAAACCATTTAAGCTCATACTGGAACGTTGGAGGATTAAAGAACTGATGTAGTAAAAAGAATAAAGACAAGAAGAAGAGAAGATGGACAAATGACAGAGGTAAGAAGGAGAGAAAGTTGAATTTGTGTTGAAGAGAGATCAAGTGGGGCAGTTGATTAGTTAACTGCATTTGTTTACACTCTTACTTTGATACACACACACACACATATATATATATATTAGGACATATAATGTAAACTCACAACTCACTACCTCCAATCCACCAGTTTTTTCTAGCCATCTTTACAAGGATGTCCTAAAATATACGCTCATCTTGAGAAGCCACAATACATCATGTGCTAGTTCTTTGAGAGCATCTTTTAGCTTTTCTTTTATACCAACAGAAAATTTTTGTGTGAGTTCAACCTACAAGGGCAATTTTGAAGACTAAAAAAGTAACATCAGTTGAATATATCTACCAGCATGTTTCAATATGCATAACATTCAAACAGACATGGACAATATTTACGGGACCAAGGGAGTAATACAGAAATTACAAAGGTCAACTTGCTGAAATTAGTGCTTGGCTTAGCTTCAGACCTTCAGTGCACCATCAACAACTATGCTCTAAACTTCATCATACTTAAAACATGTCTGATGAATGATCATATAGTCCAAAATATGGACAGCATTTAAGCTAAGCATATGTGTATAGGGCAGAGTAAGCATGAAAAATTAGTGGTTAACTATTCTAGAAAAGCTTTTTCTGATTAGTGCTGCTATTTTACCTGTCTTTTCTTTTAAAATACAATTAGAAACAGCCATAGAGATCTTTCTTGATGTCTGGGGATCAATAGTGGATGAATCTATTAATAACTGCGGTCCTATGACATTCCCTCCATGAAGCAAACCATTTGGTCCATTGTAAACGTGCAATACCTACATAAATCAGATATGATCTTCATATTGGCATCCGTAAACCAGTAATGGGATACCTAAGTTCAGTGCAATTGAGGAGCATGCAAATAGACAATACACATAGAATCTCCTAAAAGCAATAGCACCAAGCAAAAAGAAAATGGTTTCAATTATCTGATCTTTGGATAGAAGGTGACGAAAATTTGTTATTCACCTAATTTGATGTGAAATTTGGGAGGACCTCTCCATGTTCTCCTGGATTATATTATATTATACACAGAAGTCTAATTGAGTTCAGATGGAAAGTTGTAAGAGATAGTAATATTGCCTCCCTAGAACTGCATACTGAAGGAAACAGACACTCGAAAGCATATTTCTTAGCAGCGCTCCTTTGATGAAATATAGTTCTGTCTCAAAAATAGTGTTCTGTACAAAACCTATGATTAGTAAAGCTAATTATCACAATACATTTTCTTTTCATTCACAGTAAGTAAACAAAATTAGAAATGCAGAGGGATGGAATGGAACTCAGCACACAGGTAATGAAGTGAATAATAGAGCAGAAGGCAATCTCTTTACAAGATTATGGACAACCAAAGTAGAAGATCTAGCAATAAATGTTCCAGAGCTATAATGTTGCAACAAAGAGGCAACTGGATTTATGAACTTACATGAGATGATGAAGGCAACATAGTAATCACAACATCACTCATTTCCGCAACTTCAAAGGGTGTTTCTTTTGTGGAAACTCCCATGTCAGAAAAATTCTTCAAGACATCACGGTTTCTAATAAAAACAAAAGTTACCAATATGATTCATGGTAGAGATTTAGGGTCCACACTTCCTGTAAATGAAACACAATAATAAATCTATAGCACAGAATTGAATTCCCCAAAACAAATACGGGCTCATATCCTTTATATATGCATGCTAATCTCTGAATAAACGGTCAGCATATTTATGAGGACATCATAACTTTTAAAAAAAAAAAAAGAGAGAGAGAGAATAGTTTCAGGGTAGACAATTTGAATTAGTAAACATACTTCAAGTGCATGAAAAACAAGTCAAATGCATTACATGTCATGAACAGTAACTCTGTATCCAGCCTTAATTAGATTATTTGCCATTCTGGATCCCATGTTTCCAAGCCCTATGAATCCAACATTCTGCAATATATCAATCCACTTATTAATATAAGCAATCAAGAAAAACTACACCACGGAAAAAAATTAACCATAAAGGAGAAAAGACATCACTGTTCACCAACTCATCCTTAAAGGAAAATTTTGAAGAATCAAGCAATTTATCACTTTCTAGTTGAAACAAAAGACAAAGCAACCAAATATCTTTCTAGATGAAAACAGCGGCCATGAAAGATTATAGCTAGCAACAAGAAAACATTGTCTTTTTTTTTTTTCACTAATTCACTAATTCCCTCCATGAAACCTTACTGTCAATTTCCTCATAGTTGACACACTAAAATATAACCAAATTGCAAGTAGAGGCAAAAGTACAAAGAAGATATTAGCAAATCAATCACATCAGAGAGGAATTAAAATAGAAATGGACAATATATTCTAGGGCTACATACAACCACCAACACTATTGGAAATATAAACTTTTAACAAGTCTTCATAGTTCAAACAGACAAGCAAGTTTGTGGCCAAGAAAAGGTACTACATTTTCCTAAATGCACCCAATTGATATAAAGACTGACAGAGAAACTGATGATAAATCTTCAAAAAATCAAACAACCACAAAAGCAAGAAAAAATTTCAAGTTCTTTTTGTCAATGTAAACTCAAAATCCACAGTAAAACGCATTCCTCGGTTGACAAATAGAGTACTTCAGTTAGAGAGCACAAAACATAAAGAAACAGAGTCTTTGGGTTTTCACTTATAGTCAGAGAGTAAAATCTAGTCATGTCTTCGGTGTACTATATATGCAGAAAAGTTCGTATAAGAAACAAAACTAACCCATCAACAATCGCATATTCCAATTGAGAATTTCGAATATAAAGCATGATTTTGAGATGAAATGAACAAAAACCGCAGACCAAGTGAAGGTATCCTAACGAAATGAAAAGGCGAAGAAAAGCTTAACCTTGAACTGAGATGAGACTTGTGATGAAGAGACTCTGCGTTCTAGTATCCAAAAGGGTTGACAGGGACGGGACATGAATTTACTTTTGTACTTCAACAGAGCAAGTTGTGTTTTGACTCTGCACATCGCCATTGATGAATCTTCGCTTCTCTGCAGTCTTGGGGAGACCAAACTCTAGTGTAATTGACTAGGCAGTGCTGTTTGTCCTCGTCTTCTAACTTGTAACTCAGATTCCTTGTATACGAGTTTGATGGGGCGACGGAATCGTGGGTGAGATGTATCTATAACGGGTCTCTTTACACGACAATACAACCCAATTGCCATTTTGCATGCTCGAAAAAAAATAGTAAAATATATAAATCTTGAAAAAAAAATAGTAAAATAAATAAATATTCAACCTGGTACTTGGGTTCATCTAAAAGAACAGTTTTTGGACAAAATAATTAAGTTCATTGTATGAATACTTTGCAGAGGAACTTTTCACATAAACCAAAAAAAAATACATGATTGTAGTTTCCCTTCTCAAACTTAAAAGAAAATAATTTTCCAGCATTTTTTCCTGTTATCATTTGGATACTGAGAAAATTCCAAGTTATACAATATTGACAAAAGAAAAAAAGACCAACAAATAAGAATAAGAGGCAGTTCATTAATGGGTTAAAGAAAAACCTTAAAAGAAAAGGGATCTAATGCACACTTGACATAAAGACTCTGGAAACCATTCTTTGCTATCATACCATATTACAAAGTGTCACAAGATTGAGCTCTGTCATATGCCAGCATCCGCTCGTGATGCTGCCCATGACATCACTTGAGCTGGGACTCCAAACGAGCATCCATACTTTCACCGTGTCACCACGCCACTCACAGGTAAAGGATCCTACACAAAGCTACAAGCAAATAGGCATTGCTATAACTCATGCCTGGAATAGCCTAACATTTGAAGATTTTCTAACCGTTCAAAATAAAATCCATTTCTACAACAAATGGTTAATAACATCAGCAGATCAAACCAGGTGCCTTAATCAAATATTTGAGACGAGAGACCACTGAGACTGTAAATTCCTAGAGAACTTCAGATCCTAATAACATCAGATTCAAAAACTATATAGAAGACAAATCTTCATATATGTTCTTGATACCAGGTCTCTCAGAAACAGACCGAATGCACCGCAGAGCTATTCCAATGACCTCCTTCATTCCCTTTTCAGCAGCTGGATTACCCATGTCCTGCATCATTGCCGAATCAAAGCATTCCAAGCCACGACCTTCTGCCACTCTTATCCTCACCCAATCTGTCAAGTCAACCCCTTCCTGTTCACCTGTAATCACATCTCCAGCACACCTGCCAGTTAGTAGTTCCAACAGTATTACTCCAAAGGCATAGACATCTGACTTGAAGGATGGTAAAGGTTTCTTGGAAGCAGCTAGTTCTGGAGCCCGATAACCCAGGATCCCAGCATCAAGAATTTGTTCGAGGATGCCAGCATGGGTCATTAGGCGGTGGAGGCAGTAATCAGCAACACGTGCATTAAGATCAGGCCCATCTAACAGTACATTTGTTGCTTTAAGGTTACCATGCGGCACAGCCCGGTCAAAATGGAGGTAGTTCAGACCACGGGCAACATCAACAGCTATTTTAAGCCTCTGCCCCCATGATAACGGTGGACCTTTCCTTCCAGGTCGATCTGAGGATATGGACTCATTAGTATCCAAGTTCAAAGTCAGACAGATGAAACATTGCATATACATAGATTTCACCAAAATCATGTATTCCTCCATGAAATAGTAATAATAGATAAAAAGGGAACGGACGTACTTGAACATCCTTAAAAAGATTGTTATAAACAAATAGCAAACAAATCAGTGGACTGCACTGTCATAAGTCTTGATTTCCACTATGAACCATACTTCTCAGGCACCAACTAAACTGATACTAACATAATGTACTGATTCAAAAGATAACTTTAATCAATTATCATGCTTATCATAAGAAATGATGGCAATAATTTGTAAAATCAATGACATCCAGAGACCCAAATAATGCATCCTAAATACTATGAGCTGAAAAAGAATCAAAATGGACAAGTATTTTTTATCAGAGGCTATTTAGACAAGTATTATCATGAGTATTTGACAATTTAATCCCAATATAAAGTACCTTATTCAACAACTAGGCTCTATAAAGCAAATATTAGAGCACAACAGCAACAATGATCAGTATAATTACTCAGTTGCAGTCACACAAATACTGACTGGCAGCAAGAGTGATTCATAGACTATCCTACTACTAGTTCCAATTAGTTATTCAGGAACAAGTTCCACCAAAATCAATCGACATCAGTTTCAATAGTGTCAACCACTTGGTCCATACAGGAATTTTCAGTTTGCTTGTATTTAACAATAATTGTGCAGAAGTTTTGGGTGACAGCCAATTACCACTTGCATATCTTTGATGCATAATTTTTCTAAACATTGTTCGACAGCGTAAATTTAGGTAGTTTAAATCATCAAGAAAACATCTACCAAAAGCAGGGCAGAAAAGAAGGGGATTGATCACGAAAGCTGTCCTTCTATCTTTAACTTCTCTAGAATGAATACCACTAGAGAATGACACACTATTACAAAAGTTCCTTGACTGTGTGAAGCTAGTGTAAAAGGCACCCAATAATGTCATAATAAGTTCTTGATCACAAGACATTTGGTGATGCAATGCCAAAGGGGTCCATATTAAAGGAATGCAAAGCCAAGCATTTGAAGCAACTTGATTTGAATCCCAGTAAAATGTGCTTCAACTCAGTGCCAACATTCATAGGATGATCGCAATAAACTAGAACAAGAAGATAAAATTAAGGATGCCTTTCATAACGCACTCCCTTTGGCACATTCTTGAACTTAGTAAAAGCAGAAAACACATTGAGAAATTGTGATGACGACTTACCATAAAGAAAGCCAGCAAGACTTCCAGGTGAGATATAATCTGAAAGAATAAGCTTCTCATGCTGGGTGGGACCCCAGTAGTACCCTCTCAGAGTCACAACATTTGGATGCCTGATATTAGCAAATTTTTTCGCCTCCTTAGCGAACTCCTTTCTTTGTTTAGCAACCCCTTCTCTTAGCCACTTTACAGTCAAGAACAAGCCATTATCCAGCGTTGCTCTGTACGAAGTACCATGACTGCTTCTTCCCAATACTTCTGCTGGAGCCCTTGACAGCTCCTCAGGTGTCAATGTGATCGTATCATCGAGAAAATGTAGCTCCCCAACCAATCGATCCGGTGACCTAACATCCAGCCTCGCCAGGTGTTCTGCAGTAAATGAATCCCCAGAGCCTGGTGACCAAGACATATGGCTGTTCTTGGATGGAGAGTAGCCAGTTACAGCCGCCAATTTTTCATCAGGACTGATAATTTCAGATGACGATCCTTTCCGTGAAGCTACAAGATCCTCAGCTGAAACAACCATACCACCTCCAGTATCTGATCCGCTGATGCCAGAGGGGTTTGTTTGGGCTTGTCTGCGTATTTCTTTGGTTGTAACATGTTGTGTTGTAGTCCTTGATAATCGGATGTAATGTATGAAAATAGCAAGTAGAATAACAATGATCACAGCAACCGCACATGAAACTATCACTATTACTTTGAGAATAGTGCTTAGAGGTTTCTTCTTGGAACTTCCAGCAGGGAAATTGCCTGATCCAGGAGGTCCATTTGGAAAATGTAGCCCAGCATTTCCAGGATAGAAAGAAGAACTAGGGAACCTCCTCAGGCTTTCTGGGACAACCCCAGATAAATCATTGTATGAAACATTAAAGTTTTCAAGGATGGTGGACAAGTTGTTAGGCAAAGGACCAGTAAAATGATTCTGGGACATATCTAAGGAGCTCAGTGAGACCATGTCAGCCATGGAAGTAGGCAATGAACCAGAAAAATTATTTTCTGCAAGATTGAGCACTTGAAGTCCAGTTAATGACCCAAATTGATCAGGAAAATATCCATTGAGTCTGTTATGGGAGAGATCAAGGATTCGGAGATTGGCTTTGGTAGAAGAGGAAAAAGAAGGTGGGAGCTCGAGTGCACTAGTGAACAAGTTGTTTTCAAGGTGAAGTTCTTGCAAAGCAGGCATAGTGAGCAGGTCAGTTAGAAAAGGACCATCTAACTGGTTGGAGCTGAGATCAAGGACCCCAAGTTTTGGAAACTGCAAAATAACCTTGGGAAGAAAGCCATCAAGAGCATTATGGGAAAGGTTTAGATGATTTAGACGCAAAAACTGTGCGGTTACCTCAGGGAATGACCCTGTTAATCGATTCTGGCTGAGATCAAGATATTCAATGTTTCCCCATTTCATAATTCTGGTAAGATTTCCTTCAAATTTGTTATTTGACAGATCAAGTACAGCACAGCTCCCAGTCAACAAAGGAAGTTCACCACTAAGCCCATTGGAGGAGAGATTGAGGATTCGCAAATTTGTAGACATGATCATGCTTATTGGCCCTGCAAGATGCAATCAAAAATGAGAAGGATAGAAAAGAACACTAAAGACTCACTAGGCCTATGGACTACACCTAAGTGAATAGAAGTTTAATATCCCAAGGATCAACTACCAAAAACCAAGCTAAAAGTAGCAATGAAAAACAGACCTGAAAGATTGTTGCGGCTCAAATCCAGTTCAGTTAAAAGCAAGGAATCTCCTTTCAATAGGTTGTTAGGAATGAAGCCTGAAAATTTGTTGTTACTGAGCTTGAGCACTTGAAGGTCATAAACAAAATTAAAACCAGGCAATTCTCCAGATAGCTGATTGTAGCTCAGATCCAAGACCTTCAAGTTTTCAAACAACTGCAACTCACCTCCACTTACCAATGACCCAGTAAGCTGATTATGGCTAAGATTTAAGTACCTAATACTCTCAGAGACACCCGGTAATAATTTCTCGGAACTAGAGCTCACTAGCATGTTTCCACTAAAATCAACATGACTGGCATTTGACATGAGGAAAAAAACCCCATCTAGATGACCATCAAGCATATTATCGTGCAAGTCAAGCAGCTGAAGGCCTGAAATCATCTCAAACCCCCTCGGGATTTTCTTGGTAAAGTCATTAGAAGACAAATTAAGGTACACAAGGTTATTTAACTTTGTCAATGATGTTGGCAATGACCCAGACAGGGAGTTACGGCTCATGTCCAAGGACTGGAGCGCAACCAGCCCTGAAAGTGACTCCGGAATTGAGCCTGAGAAGTTGTTTCCAGCTAACGAGAGGTTTTGCAAGCTACCTAGTTTGCCAATTCCGGGTGACAAAGATGACGCAAACAGATTATTAGATAAATCCAGAAACTCAAGGTTTTTGAAGTCACCTATATTATCAGGCATTATGCCCGATATGGAATTGTTCGCCATGGAAAGCTTAACAAGCATTGTGAGATTGGAAAACACACTCAAGTCCACATCTGCAGAAAGGCCCAAATTATCAAGGACAACTCCAGCTACATTTGCACCATTACAAACAATGCCATTCCAGGAAGAAGGGCATCCATTGAAGTCAATTGACTCCTCATTCCAAGAGTCAAGAACATAGCCTGTAGGGTCATGCTTGATGCCTTTCTTGAATTCAAGCAATGCCAGAATATCCTGAGAAGGAAGTTGCCCCATGGCATAAAGGAAGAAAAGGGAAAGCACCAAAAGAGTAAATAGTTTCATGCTAACTCCGCTGGTTTCACCCAACTAATATGAAAGCACAATTCCAGGAACAGCGAGATGCTGTCCACCTTCTAAACCAGAAACTGCAACAAACCCAAATATACTTCAGATAAGATTAGGTGAGAACAAGAGAACCCAAATAACTCTTACTCCAGTGTCACGAGTACTAAGCTCCTTAGAGCAGTAGAAAGACACAATACTGCCAAGCAAATGGAATGCCGAAGCTCATGAACCCACTAAGCTTGGATTCACGCATTCAATCCAGTAAAAGAGCGTAACAATGTGCTCATTGATTTAGCACATTACCTTATGATGGATCAAATCTTGTGAAAACAGCCCTCTTCAAGGGACCGATTCTGCTTCCAGTAAGAGTCAGTAGTGAAGAAACTGCTTAACAATCTTCCACTGCACAAAATGAGCCAAGGCATAAATGACTGCAATGAAGTACAGGAAAAAGGCTCCCATTCAGAGATCTAAATGTAGAAATGCAGCATTTTCTTTCCAAGATCCGTCTATGCAAGAGTGAGCTCAGTAGAAACTTTTTCGAAGAAAGACCAAACTTTTAAGCAACAAAACCGCTTGCTTGGATGATAAAACCAAACTAAACATGGGTTTGGATTTGGGTTTTGGCTTACCTTAAAGGCTTAAACCAACAATGAGCAGCGATTGAAGTACAGTAGTACACTGAGATTAAAGAATTCACGAAGAGAAGAGAATGGACCTTCATATTAACAACCAAAAATCAACAAATAAGAGGGACCCAGAAATTTTTTGGCCATTAAAAACCGGGGTACCTGTCAATTTATGGGTTCAAACAGGCCGAGTCCCCAACTTTCTATAATAATAATGACACCAAACACTACAAAAGAGAAATAGCCTTTGTCTCTTTATCTTCCCTGTAAAGAAGCATGTGAAAACCCTACGCAAAACCCTAACTTGCTTTGCATTGGGTGATTAAATTAAAAGAATGCATAGTTTCAGTTCAGTCTTTTGAGGGGTTTAGTGTCAGCAAATGACAAAAAGATAGCGGGAAAAAATGTCTTGAGATTTTTTTAGATAATTAGGGATTTACCCGCCAAAAGAAAAGAGATTCTTTCCCTCACCGTACATAGTGGACGTCAAAAGATTTATCAAATCTAGTTTAAGGTTTTGGTATGGCTTTCTCGAAGGTGAAAGAGAAAGGGCAAAAAAAAAAAAAGGAAAAAAGGAGAGAGTATGGAGTGACTAGTGAGTGCATGGGAAAAGAGTGATGTCAGTGCCACGTAGGAGTGGGGTCCAACACAGTGCCCCTTTGACCAGGGCTTTTGTGCATTTCTTACAACGCTCAAAAACCACACTGAATCTGCAGTTAGGTGTTGGGAGCATAACTGATGGGCCGTGTATAATGGGACCCACTGCCCCATTTTTCTTTCATATTGCTAATTAAAATGGGACACATTAATAGGATTTCACTATCCAATTTTACGAGAGAAAAAATAAAAAATTAATATTTTGGATTAAATATTTTAAATTTTAAAAATAATAAAATACATATCATAAATCTTAAAAAAATATATTTTAACATTAATTTTAATTTTGAAATATTATAAATTAAAATTTGATTTATTAATTTTTGTAAAACAAAAACTTATCCATAAATTTAAAATTAAATATTCATTAAGAATTTTGTATTATGAATTTTAATTTAAAGTTTTGTATGAATGTGAATATTTTAATCAAGATATCATCACATCAAATCTGAAAATTTTTTAAATATTAAAATTTTTTAAAATTTTATGGTTATTTAATTTTTAAGGAAATTATAATATATACTTTTAAATTATAAATTATTTAAAATCAAAAAATTAATTTAAAATAAAGTATAAAATTTATTTGAGTTATTTTTAGATATTTTAATATCAAAATATATTTAATATTTTTATAATAATTTAAATTAAAATTTATTTTGATAATTTATTAATATATTATTTTATGAATATGCTAAATCAAAATTAAAGTAAGTTCAAAACTTTTGACAAGTGAAATACTTATAAGTTGATAGAATTAATGAGAGATACATGTTATTATAAGGTTAAATTAATTTTAACGGGTATTAAAGTGGATCAAAACCCATAATTTTATTTTTTATTTTTTAAATTATTTCTCACATAAATATTAATTTTTTAAATCATATTACATAATTTTTTTGAAATGTTCAATCATTTTATTTGCAAATGAGAGAGTTTAAGTTGAATTCATATATTGAACCGAGTGTTTTTTTATAATATACTCATAATATCACACATATATTTAAAAAACGCATGCATCTTTTAAAATATTTTTATTATTTTAAATATATTACTTAGTATGTTATCACAATAAAACTTATATTATTATAATGAGTTATAATTTTATAAAAAAATTTATATTAAAGCAAATTAAGGACTTATAAATGTTATAAAAAATAAAATAAAAATTTATCCATCAAACTAATCTCTTAAATTGAATATTCCAAATTCATACCAATAATTTACAAAGTGTATCCTTAAAGGCATGCAATTACTATACGTAGAGGACCACATGGACAGATAGTAATAACAAAAGCTAAAAATCATGTGATAAGATTTTGGGATTATTTGATAAAATACCCATCAATTTTATTTCTTGAAAAGGAGACGAAGACAATACAAATAAGTAGAAAAACAAAATGTTGGAATAGTTCAAAAGGCAATCTTTTTCAAGATAAAACCATGTGGTGTGTAGTGTGCTACCCACTAGTGTGTGTGTTTTCTCTTTTTTTTTAGGGTTTTGTTTGTTGGGTGTTGATGGAGTGATTATTATTGTCTGAGAAATTTGATAGTCATGATTTTCAGACTGACCCAAAAGAGAAATTTAGGGCTTATCATGATTTACATCATTATGTTGTTTTAGAAGTTTTCTTTTTTAAATGCCTAAATATTAAACATGAGGGATACACTCATAGAAGGATTTTAACCCACATTGGTGAATAAGATTGAATAAACTGATTAATGTAATTAATCTGGGTTACTTTGACTTGATGTTTTTTATTATAATACGGATTTTTAATTAGTTTGGTTCATATGTTTTTATGTTAAAAAATTAACCAAGAAAATTAATTTTTAATTAAATAATAATACTTATTCTATATTTATTATTTAATTATAAAATTTATTTAGTTTTTTATATTTTTAGTTAATGGTTACTTTTATTTTTATTATTAATTAGTGTTAAAAATTCAATTCAAAAACTAAATCGGTTAAAAAAATTTATTTGATTCAATCAATTTTTAGTAATATTCGATTGATCTTATTTTTAAAATAAATTTAATTAATTTTGTTTTTAAAATTTTTAGATCAAATAAATTCAACCAATCAGATGTTTATTTGTAAACTGAATCAATACAATTTTGGTAATATATATAAATTTGAAATATTTTAAAATAATTTTCTAAGCTCAATTTTTTTGTGCTCTTTAGATTTTGATAATTCTAAAGTTAAATTTGGATTTTTTTAACTATTTAACATATATTTACAAAATTTAATATATTATTGATTTATAAGCCATATAAAACAAATATATAGTGTAACGCATTAATGAATTGACTCAAGAATCACATCAAACAGCAATTATATATAAACAAAATAGAAAATTTTCAAATAAATCAAATAATGAAAGCGGCTAAATCATGCATTATTTTAGTGATTTTTTTATTTTTTTATTTTGAGGTTGTTTGTTTCTAAGTTTTGTAGACTGGTTTTCTTTAATTGCTTTTCAACTACAATTTTTTAATTTTTTATACAATTAATAAGCTATTTGTGATAAGTTAAAAGAGAGAAAGAAAGGCAGTGTTGTTGTTTTCTTTCTTTTTTTTCCTCTGAATTATTTAATAATTGCTTTAACTTATGTTTACCATCTTTCATATTCAGTGCTAATCTTTGTTTTAAAGATGTCACTGCTTTTCTAATCTTTTTTAAACACTTTACCCAGCTTTCTTTCTCTTCACTTTTTTATTTTTTTTCTTTTTTGTTGCTCCTATTTTTTTTAATAAAAAGAGATTTTACCTTTATATGGTATCCATGTGCAACAAAGTCAGTGTTTTTCCTTTTTATCTTTTTCACAACCTTTTTTTAAAAAAATTGTCCTATTTTATATGTTACATATAGATATATATTACTAATTTTACATTTTCAAAGAGTTTTTCTTTTTGTCCCTTTTGTTACTTTAACACAAAGGTTTTGCTTTTCTTTTCCTATTGCAACCAATTGGAATATTGATGAAAACTAAAAAACTAAAAATGATAACCATATAATGTGACAAATACATAATACTTGCAATGTGGTCAATGTGATTCATAAACAGAATAAGTTGTTTCTTAATAACTCATTATTATACAATAAACAGAATTAAGAGGCTATATTTTTTTGGTTTTACAGTATGTTTGATTTGTGCAAAAATACAATTTTTTTTACACTAATTCAAATGGATTTACTTTTTTAACATTTGATTTATTTTTATTAAAAATTATAATTTTTTGATAAATTTTTATTTTTTGAAAAATCCAAAATAATTATTTCATGAAAATAAAAAATAATTATATTTTTATTTCTAATATACCCTTAAAAAGTTATTAAATTACTACTATACATATATAACTTTATTTTTTTCCATCATTTTTTTAACAATCTACAAAGAAAAAAAAATAAAATGTTATAATATTATTGAAATATTAATTAATGTTAATATTATTTTTATAATATTAATATTTGGGAAAAAAATAAATATTAACATATTATTTAGCTAATATTATTTTATAATAAATAATTATAATAAAATTAATTAATTAATATTATTTTAATAAAAATTTTAACTATGAAATTATTAATTGAATTATAATTAATTTAATAAAAAATATACTAATCTTTTAAGTTCTATTTTTTAATAAACCCAATACATAAAAATTAATTTTATTTCATTGTATTTCAATTAATCAAATATAACAATTATTTTATGCTTTTTTATAATTTGTTCTTTTATTTCTTTCTTTTAAATTTAATTTTTTTCTTTACTGTTTCCAATAGAGATAGAAAGAGAAGTACAATCGAATAGAACAGCATGCCGCAAGCCACAATAAATTCACTAGTTTATCTTTCAGTAAAAACTATTTATAATCACGCCTTTCATTTAGCTCAATTTAAACTTGTTAAAATCAAATTCTACATTGACAAAAACAGAAAATTCAATTCATTTCACATTCATAGTTTAATTTATTATTTTTTCACTATCAAAATTTAATTTATAACATAAAATATAAAATAAAGTTTTAAATAACATTCACTTTTACATTTTAAAAATCTGAGAAAGATGCATTTCATTCTCAGTGTGAATGTGAAATAAATATAACATGAAATTGAATTGAAGAAATTTAAATTCACAGTTCAAGCATTTAAGTGCATTTACTCTTAACCTTTGAAGTAGCATGAAAAGTCATGATGTTCTATAAAGGGGCGGAGAAATGTCACGAGGGAGTCAGTAGTATAAAGGATAAGAATTAGATTCTCCGCTGATCTTTCTAAAATAAATTGAAATGCTAAATTAGATACGATCGGAAAACTTTGCATATAAAAAGTATGCTATAATCAATTTCAAACATACTTCAGTGAACCCCAGTACATGTCCAGCCGCGCAACTCAACCTCTACCAAGTGCAAAACACCTTACACATAAAATAATTCATATATTGCTAAATAATGAGAGCTTACAGATTTTCTGGTTGCGATAAATTTAACCTTCATTTTGGAACCAACTGGGAAAAGCTGTATCACTTCTTCCCACCCCCAGAAACATTGAACTTAAAGAATATTATGTCTCCATCTTGGACCACATAAGTTTTCCCTTCCTGCCTATACTTTCCAGCAGCCTATGTAAAGAGTAAAAACACAAGCCATGTTATAGGAAGCTATGGGAAAGATCAAAATTCATAATTGAAACTATGGAAGTCAGTGAGGGGAATGAGAAAAATGATGCCAAAGAAAAAATTAGATGGAAGCATACCCCTCCCCTAATTTTGTGATTTACATGGACTATTACACGCTAAATTATCAAATAAGGAATCACAATGTATTAAGAAATGAACTAAATAATAAAAATGCCATTTCATTTTATCTTTTCTTTTCCCTTTCTTTCTCTTCCTCTTTCTTAGTTCTTTCTTAGGCATCAAGATAAAAGAGAGTATCCCTAACTTTTCAACTATTTTCACTCTTTTCCTTCTTTCCCTCTTTAACTTGCAAATATAATGTTAGATCTACGCAGCTCAAAGCTGCTAAACCCTTTGCAATACTTACGTGATACCCCAACACTACATTCCAAAGTAATGCAAAGCTGCATTATTATGTACCGAGGAATACCCTATCATAATGATAGTTCACCATCAGAAGTGCATTTGTATGAAAGACAACCCTCAAATACATTAAGTTCAGTGCGGTTCTACCAATTCTATACCTTATTTATAGTGCCCTGAAATGTACATAGGATAGCAGATGCAATAGTACAGTCAAGGATAAATCCTTGCCCACGTCTGGTAGTGGACAAACTGTTTGGACAACTAGACAAAGATAGACTAAACGAAAAGGTATGGGGAACTAATAACAAGTCACAGCTTAATATTACCTTAACTGCAGCTTCAGTGCCAAGTTCCTTCAGATCTTCAAATTTCATGACCTGAATATCATCAGAGAATATGAGTCAGCAGTTAGCCCCAGAGTATATAACGAACTTATGAGAACATCAACTCTCAGCGATAGAAGTTTTAGCTAGCTCTGGAGCTCTCTCTCTCACACACATTTTCTCTCTCTTTGTTCCATATATATGTTTGTATGTACATATGCATGCATGTACAATAAGAAGATGCAACAAAGTAAAAAGGAAAAAATATTTCAGAAAACTAAAGCAAAACAATGCTAGTATGCAGCCTTTTTTTTCAAAATATTACTGTTAGTATAAGAATAAGTTCTAAGATCATGGACTAGGGACAACCTCAGCACAAATGAATCCTCTCTCAAAATCAGAATGAATGGCCCCTGCAGCTTGGGGAGCCTTTGACTGTCGTCTTATTTGCCAGCACTTCACCTGCAAGAAGGCAAATTATTTTTACTTAGAAAGGTCAGGAACATTTAGATATTCAACCAACTAAACAAATGAACACATCAATCAAGATCAGAGACTTCAGTAACACAGCTTCATTTATAAGAAGAAATGGCACTGACTTGCACACAAAACAATAATGATAAATTAATTTCATTATTTTTTCAAAAAATCAATGATCAAAAACTAGGAAAACATACTCAATAAGAATCTGTTCACTGATCCAATAAGGCAAGTAGTAAACCTGATGCTCACTGAGAAATTCCCGCTTCAGTATGCATAAAAATACCACTTTACCCATTATAAATATCGATTTTTTCAATAAGTCATCATAAAAGTATTTTTTAGGAGAACAAAAATCTTTTTGTCAGCAAGTCAACTTGATCTAGCCCATAAAAGGTTACCAACTTCACAACTCAATCACATAACAACCAAAAGAAATGCTAATCCATGCGTCTTTCTTGATGGTGCTATAGCTCACAACCATTATGCCACTGATGACAGGGCCAACCATGTCAAAAGAGGTAAGGAACGCCCTTTTGGGTGAGTGGTACTTCCCAACCATGTGCCTCTTCTTTTTCAAGCACTCATCAAATATGACGCAGAAATCAATCGCTTTGAACACTATGTAGCCAAGAAGGGAGAGGATAATTTTCTCAAGAGTCAAAAGAGTAGCACGCCCACCACAAACAAAAAGAAGATATTAGTAACCCGTGAGCATCTAATATGCATTACAAATAATTTTACCGGAAACATTTCTTTTGAAGCCCGAGCTAGGAGTTCAAGACAAATATACAATACATTTGAAATAAACGTGGTGATCAATGGGATCAGTACCAAGAGCAAATACTAGCACCGAGACCTATAAACAGATGTGAAGTTTCTCAATCTTGGGTCTGGAAATACCATATCTACAGGCAACTAAAAGTATGGCGACTGTACCAGGTTTCCATTAAATGACATGTTACCTACATGTATTTTTCTTTCATAACAAAACCCCTCCAATCACTTGAATCACAAAGTTCAAATTGTTCAGCCAGACTAGATCTTCACATTAAAAATAACCAAACAAAGTTCATCTCAAAGCACCTTGAGAGATGAAAATCAATAGTTTGGAACTATCGGATTCATACATTCTCTACACAAATTTCATAACTTCATCGGCAATCTAAAGAAAACAAGAAAGCGTACAATCTTGTTAGTGCAGAAATGCTAAACTGGATAGGAAGACAGACATTATAGTTACAAATTGCAGGTGACAGAGTACTAAGGTTTCCACAGTTTCTAAGCCACCATATCCCTCAAGGAAGAACATAAATATTTCAAATTCAAACACCAAATTCAAAGTTGAGTAATATTCGGCACTGCAACATATTCACAAAATATATAGCTAACTTCAAAACATCAAAGAGGGGAAAGCACAGCAAGTAATTAATTGAATTAACCTTTGCAAACAAAATGAACACTTTTTCTCCCTAACTACTTGCACAACAAAACATTCAATGGAGACAACGAAGTTGCCATCCCTTTATCATCAACAAATCAAAGAGCTAGGACCTAAAAATTCAGATGAGATTTTCATGTATTGCATGCATGTGGAGCACAGTGGCTGTACCGTGGACTCAACATCATGTTGTTGGACTCAGTGTAATTCAGTAATTTAATCTTGGCAGCTTTGGTGCCATGAGCTCTGATTTGAATGACCGAATTGGTGATTTCAGTCTTACAGTGAGAGAAAAGGAAATCAGTAAGTCTGAGAGACAGAGAACGAGAGAGAGAGAAAGGTAAGAGGCAGAGTGAGATAGTTTTGCTTGTTTCCACCTTACGGTTAATTCCCCTTTTTCCTTTTTGGGAATAAAATTTTAGGAATTGGTGCTGGGTTTGGGTTTGAGGACTTAATCTGGATTTAAGTTGGATTTAACATTCATAAATGCAGCTCAACAAACCTAAATGAAAAATTAAGCCTATAAAAACCCTGATATGAAGAAGGGCTCAAATCTTATATTTAAAACATTCTATACAATATAATTAAACTTAATTCAAGGTACAAGAAGGATTTTAAAAAATAAAACAACACTGAAAATAATGAAAGTCAAAAATTCTGACCCAAAAGTAATGATTAATCAATAGTTGGGTTCGGTTCAAATTGATTGTTTTCAATCAATTTCCAAATTTCTTTAGACTCCCCTACCCGCAGGCAAGCCATTTCTCAATTTTCAATTTACCCTCTTTAGCAAATACAATGAATTAGTAAAAGTAACTTAGAATCAATCATTTCAAGCTTCCTATATAAGAAGACAATTATCGACAGTTAACAGCATCTCCATTCAAGGATTTATAAGAATAATCACATCACAGCATTCTTCAAAGTATCAATCACGAGAGTCAATTCAAAACATAAATATATTATATGTTCAACTGTTGAACTTGCTAACAATAATAATAATAATAATAAACCATGGAAGAAAAGTGGAAGGACCAGCAAAGTGGGAACAATACCTCATCAGGGCCTGCTGTGAAAAAGTATATGAGATTAATTGCTGCAAAACCAGTCTTTATAATCTTCGGAAGAGCACTGTAGCCAGTAAAATGTTGGTCAAGTTAATTAAACATACATGCTCTTCAGAAATCTACTCATTCAATTACTGCATCATTCCAGATGCGCCATGTCAGTAAAACTAAAACAATCAAGGCAGAAAAGAAAAGGAAAGACTCACTTATTTTGTATAATATTTCAGCCTAAGGCACACAAATGGATTACGACCACAATAATAAGGCAAACAAATAGAAGATAACTTGTGAGAGATACAATGTCAATATATACACCCAAGGTTGGCATACTCCCCACATCTTCAAGACTAATTCTCTCCAAGCATTATTATCAATGATCATATGTTTGCTAAGTTGCTCCAAGGGCCAAAACCCACGCAGCAATAATGGACACTTACAATAATAATTGTGCAATATGTTGGCTGCCAGATGTTAATCTAAAAATCAACGGTAAGATGGTCTATAGGCAACAATATTATGTAGAAATTCATATTTAAGTTAGAAAACACCACAACCAACAAATTATATAGAAACTAAACCTCTTCAAAAAAAAAAAAAAAAAAAAGCTAGAGAAGTGCCAATTATCGCACATTTAAAATCAACAAAACGAGAATCTCCGATTCCTTTAACTCAAAGGAGTTAGAAGGTTGGACAGACACGGGCATGGAGCACAGACATATATGAACCTAAAATCAGAACACTTCTTAGGGTTCTAATAGCGCCTCTGTATTTAAGAACTTGATCAAGACATTCATACCAAAATATCATTGTCCTATATTTAAATATTTCCATAGCCAAACAACTATAACAAGACCTTCTCTCCCTCCATTTAAACATAAATAAGCCCTTTCAATTCCCCACACTAGAGACTAAAGAACAGCCCAACTTTTACTTCTGTCCAAAAGAACTTCTAACTTTTGTAAGACCTGAAATGCATAATTCTGGAACCTTCTCTTGTTCATTTTTCTTTTTTCCAAAAAATTTCACCAGCCACTTTTACATAAGTAGGTTTCTAATTGATAAGACATTTTTTTATAGGACTCATTAACAAGATATTATTATTTTGAACTAACCTTTGTACCTTGTTCTCTTCGCAATACTTTGCTGCTTCATCTGGCGTCATATCAGCAAGATTTCTCTCTAATGAAGCACTAAAAGGAATGATTGTTTCACCCCCATGCTCCTGCACCCTGAAAAATGATAATGGAACCTTAATCTTTTTTCAAAAAAGAAAACAGGTCAACAATAAGTAATAAAATATATAATAAGAACAAAACAATTTCTCTCAGCTAGGTGATGAATGAAAACAAGAAGATAATGCAAAAACTTTCATAGAGCAACCAGTTTTGTAAAATTCCATAACAGGCTCTTGTGACTAATAAGATGCAGTGAGCTCAATGAAGTCAAAATGAACATTAGAGTAAAAGCAACTAGGGCATAAGAATATTTTTACCGTGACTGGAGACACACTTCTTAGTTAGGCAGGGCACCTTAATACATTTGAGGCCTAAGGCAAAGTTTCAAATGAGGCTTTTAGTTAATTTGTTTGTATTAAGAGAAGTATGCACTTCTTGTTTGTTTAAAATTAATTCATCTTGCCTCTCAAGATGCAAACTCATTAATTAGCCTTTTATATTCAAGTTTTTGATAACAAATCCTTTTCAATTGATAAAATAGCTAATAGCTAATCTATTTTTCTTGACAGTGTTGATTATAAATAAGACTAACAATTTCAATTTTTAAAAAGTTCTTTCGCAAAAGCATCAATTGCAAGTACCATCAACAATTTTCTAAAAAAAGAGTCCACATGATTTGGAAAAAAAAGTTTTTTAAATAAAATCTAATATTTCAAGTAGTGCTTTTATTCTATTTGTAAATTTTTATTTTTCAAATGTTCCAATTTAAAATAGATCTGACCATCAATATCTAAAAGCATATCATGTTTTACAAAGTTTCAACATTACAACAACTATCATTGTTTAAGGATTTTTGTTTCCCTAAATTTATCTTCATATGTTTTAAACCATACAGATCTGCCTTGAATTGAAGAAATAGCTCACTCAAACTATACATATGAAAATATTAATTGTCGGAGATTCTCTATTAATAACATTAAACTCATTATTGACATCAAATTGTGTTTTTAATAATTGGTACGTTTTTCATAAAATATAGGTTCTACATCTATTTCAAATTCAATCTCTTTGGTTGAAATCATAGTAAATATGATTCTATTTTCTCCATAATTTTCAAAGCAAGAAATAAACTTTTTGATTGAGTTAGCAACAACAATATACATGTTTTAAAAGTCATAAAGTACTTCTTAATTGTACCAAGCACAACCGATAAATAATATAATCATACCAAACAAACATGCTTAATATAAAGTCCAAGTTTTCAATCTCATATGTAATTAATGAATTAACTCTGCTCATTATATTTTAAGATCTTAAAAGTCAATAAAATCATTAATTAAAAAAACTTTGAACTGCAATCAGTTTTAGTAAACATCACTTTCCAAAAACATATAATTTTCTTGGTTTTTTATTAAAAAAATCATTATAAAAGCACCAAAGGGGGTCACTTACACAAAAGGAACCCTACAAAATCTACAAATTCCTCTATATCCCCGAGAGTAGTAGGTACAATGTGTATAACCATTTGTTTTTAACTATAGAAAGAATGATAATTGATAAAGTGAAAAGTCAGATTAATTTTAAACATATATCTAAAAATAAAAGTAATTTTAAGAATAAACTCAATAACTACAAAGAGAGGGGGCCCTATATCTTGTGGAGCCCTTCGCCACAGTCATAACGACCTAGAGGGAGAGCTACCCTGGCATTTAGGCTTTTTAATATGGTTCTCATGCATTCTTAAGGCTGCTTTAAGTTCCCATGCAGCAACCGCAAAAATAAAAAGGACAATGAAACATAGACAACTAGCATAAAACTAAAGTATATCTTTGAAAAAATAAATTCTGAAAAGCTGAACTGTACATATGAGTTAAATACTTAAAAGCACATTGGGGCACAAAGGTCAATGGCACATATGGTAGAGACTGCCAGCAAGAGTTTGTATTAAATTTAAAAACACACGGGCATTGTGGTAGCCACACAGAAGTTCACAGACACATATATATGTGATATCTTATGTTCGAGTCCAACTCATAATTCATAGGTCTAGATAATTCCATCAAAATCAGATCAAGGGCACAAACCAAGCACACTAAAGATTATAATCCTATTGTTACTTCACCATCTATATTCACAAAACACATGCATGCGTGCGTGTGCACACACACATGGAAAAGAGAGAAACAGAGAGACGTAAAAGACAAGCTTCACCATAATTCAAATCCATTCATTAAGGAGGCAGATACATACCAAGCATGAATCTTGGGCAAAAATTTGTTCTTCTTTCTTTGGTAGTCTTTCTCATTCATATTAACCTGGATGTAAAAGATATATATGAGTATAATCAAAACTATTAGACACATCCTTGAAATTGTGAAAAGCGAAATGTAAATACCTTTCTGCAAAATTTACAAAACTTTAGAAATAAATGAATTAAGAGGGCTCTCCTAACTACCAGCTACTCCACTCAGAATTCAGGCACAGAAGATAAGAACTTCTTTATCTTCTTAATTGAAAACAGCCAGTGTGTCCACTGTTCTGTGACTCAGGACGTGACTGTTTCATACAGATTTCAAATTTTGTTATAGATATACCATGGTGGCACTCTGTCCCCGACTGGTGTATTTTGTTATTCATTTTACACTTTCCACTAATTCAACAAAATTTAATATTGAACATCCGGCCCCCACCACATTCTTGTGAGAAATGGATTCACCTGAAACATGTGATGACCTTTCCTTAAACATATGGCATCTGCAAAATTCTGATTCAATATCTTGGGGTAGGGCATCCTACCAATTTACCTCAACTTACCTCTCTTCATTTAAAAAAAAAAAATGAAAAGAAAGAATAATAATCAGGCGCTTGTACGTATCTAGAGGCATAATTTCAATTAGTACACCCATTTATTATTTTTGGTGCCAGAGAGAGACTGACCAAGTAAACAACAGGCTTGGCTGTAAGCAATTGGAAAGTATTCAATATTTCAATATCAGCAGTTTTCCAATCCCCTAAACGAACATCTTTTCCATCTTCAAGCCATGCCTTCACCTGTAAATAACAAGCATCACAATCAGTTGACATTATTGTTACTTCTTGACAACCCACGTTTAAGACAGCAAAAGATTCCACATGCCTATAATAAAAGTAGCATCAGATGAAAGTATGCTCAACCAATATTCTAGTCGTAGAAGCATTCATTACTTTGTCTCAATATAAGCAGTCAAAAGTCACAACATTAGCTGAAAACTGAGATTGAAGACCATCTCCTCAGGAGGTGACAGATGGATGATACCTGAAGTAGTGGCTGCACAGCTCCAAACTAGAAAAGGATTATCAAAATGGAGGCCCTCAAGATTTTAGAGCTTTTTATGACTTATGTCCTACTAATCGAGAGAACTGAGGAATATTGAAAAATTGGTTATCTTGGGTTGCTACTTCCGTCACGGTTGATCTTTATTGTTGGGAAATAGTGTTCCTTGATCTCTGACACATAAACCATTAGCTTTACTTTTTCTCTTTCCTTTTTTGGGGCACACATCTCATTTGGCGGTTTAATGCATCAGTGCTGGTTTGCCCTTGGACTAACAACACAGGAAATAATGCTGCTTTCAAACAAAGAAAATAAAGTTTATGATTCTAGTACAATTCCAGGCAACTGATATTTCATCTTCCGTTGTAAACATGTTAAAAATGAAAGCTGAAGAAAAATAAGTCACCATAAAAAGTGAAAAACGCTCATGGATTGCAAGATGACAATATAAAGACTTCTTAGAGTTAGTTGATGTTACACAATTGTATATGTTCCTTCCAGGCTGCGGAGATGGGAGGAATTCTCACTTAATGGCATAAATGGAAAGACCCGAGCTCCCATTTGTTAAATTTATTTGGTATAACTACTTCAGCCAGATGAGAGGGCACTTTCATGTCCACTTCTGAAGGGAAAGAGAGGGAGAAGAGGGCGTTTGGGGGGGGGGGGGGGGGGGGGGGGGGGGGGGGGGGGGGGGGGGGGGGGGGGGGGGGGGGGGGGGGGGGGGGGGGGGGAGGGACATAATATAGGATCAAGTTGCAATGTTTCTTTTGCTCGATCCATAACGAAAGAACTAATTCCTTATCACTGTAAGGATCATTCAAATATAAAATCCACTCTACACAGCATTACACTTTTCCCTACTAGCCAAGGTTTCACACATTTCAAAATCAAGAAATTCATCTGGGGCCCAGTTGACATATAAGATCTGTTAGACGATCAAGAATCCATAATACTTGTGATAAATTTATATGAGAAGACGTGTTAACTTAACGTTCAATGGGGTGGGCGAGAGAGAGAGAAACGAAAGAAAACTATCTGCCCAACTGCCAAGAGAGGGAGCCAGACAGAAGGACAAAAAAGACAAAGAAAGAGATGGATAGATAGATAGAGAGTGAGCATGAGTGAGAGAGAGAGAGAGAGATACAACTGATTAAAAGTTGCATGAGGCAGGTTATGATAACAAGCAGACTGAATACATGAAGCTACTGTTAGACCGAGTTGTACTTCAATGAGACAATTTCAACATTGTTATGCAGTCATGTTTCAAGTCAAAATCAATACCATTGACAGAGCCACTCTAGTCAAATCCAAAAGGAAATAAACTACAACTAAAATCACCCTTAAAAATGAAGGAAATATGCAAACTTACTCTACAAAATTGATAAATAAGCTTCATTTGATAAACCAGAGAACTACAAAATGTTAGGTTGCCAAGCACACAGCACCATATAACCTTCCCTAGTGTTGGTGATATTTCAGCAAATCCAGCAGAAAAGGATATAACATATAAGCCAAAATTTGCAGGGAAACAGCACATCATAACCATTAAAACACCAACCTTTTGACACAACTCAAGCTCAATTTTTAGCTGCTTGTCATTGCTCCTCTTCATACTCTTCTCCACGTCTTCTATCCTCCTCTGAATAAATTCGAGATCCTACAAGTCCATCAATGTAAGTTAGGGCTACAAGTTGTAACTTTCAAAAGTACAATTATGTAAAGGAAGAACTACATGTTGCAAAATACGGGAAAGAAATGCTAGTCTCTGCTACAATTACAAAGCATATCTGACTAGGAATTAGTGGATAACATAGTTTTCAACAAGCAACCATGGACAACAATTAGAAGATTGCCTTCAATAAAAAGTCAAAAAAGTAACAGAGCATTTTTATTCTCGGTTTTAGGTGAATACAACACAAGAATGCTAATAAGTGAAGTGTCCTTTTTAAATAAAAAAAAAATCAGAAACAAAGTCAGCATTATATTAACTATAAGGCACCCCAACCATGTACAAAAAGTTAAATCCTATCTAACAGGGAGGACATCTATGAACTTTACGAAGTTCTCCTTATTTACAAAAGAATCGCCCATTACCCATAATTTAAGTATATGCAACTATCTATTCTTTACCACACTAAGGAGTGTTTCCACCCCTTCAAAATTCTTCCTGTCTCTCTCTCCCCACAATAGCCATAAGTTGAAAAGCGAGATCAATTTAGTAGCCTTCTTCTTCACCCCAATAGCTTTAAACCTCCCAACGCCCTCAATTCTGCTGCCACCGAATCCGACATCACCCAAGCTTGCCCCAACAATGCCAACACACTCTCCCAGAATTCTCTAGACCACCTTCACCATAGTATTACATGATCCACAGTTTCTGCTTGTTCTTTGCATAAGAAACACATGCAAATTGTCAAGACTTAGAGGTTTGCCTCAAGCCGCTTCCCATGCAAAAAACGCCACTTTTGGAGGAGCTGCAACCCTCCAAATTAGTTTTCAAGGTATTTGATCCATCACTAGTTCTTCTTAAACATCATCGATCATCTTAAAAAAGGACCTTCAAATTAGTTTTCAAGGTATTTGATCCATCATTAGTCCTTCTTGAATATCATCGATCATCTTAAAGAAGCACTTAAACAGAAAATTTTCCTTCTTTATTCCCCCTCCAAAAGACCCGTTTTTCGTTGTTCAATTCTGGTTTAGTACTGTAGATATGCTCTAAAAATTGCCCAATCCTAAACATTCCTTCTAAATGATATCTCACATGTCACACCACCCTCATGAGGAGACAGGTACGTACTTGCCCAAGCTTCCTTATTACAGGCAAGTTGATATATGTCCCAATGCCTCCCTCAGCGTTGGGGACAACACCAGAAATCATGCCAAAACTTAGTATTGTTGCCCAACTCAATTTTGAACCTCACATATGATTTGACCATATCCCATACTTTTCTAATAGCTTCCCACGCCTTGGTTTCATAACTTTCCCTCCCTATTACCGTAACCCATCCCCCTTCCATCACTTCATATTTTGCCAACACCATCGTCCCCCATAAATATTCTTTTTCCATCATGAATCTTCATAACCATTTACCCAAAAGAGCCTTATTAAACAAGCTAAGAAGTTTAATCCCAAGACCCTCGTTCATTACCCGTTGTCTCAATATCTCCATTTAATAAAGTGGTACTTAAACTCATCTCCGAAGCTTCCCCATAGGAATCGTCTTTGCACTTGTTTTAACTTCCTTGCTATCATCATAGACATCGAAAATAGCGACAAGTAATAAACTGAAAGACTTGAGAGCGCTTCTAATGAGTGTTAATCTCCCCTCTTAGAAAGACATCTACTTTTCCATCCCGCTAGCCTCTTTTCAAATCTCTACTACCAGATTCCATAACCTCGCTTCTTTAACTTTGGCTCCTAAGGGCAGCCCTAGATATTTAATTGAAAGACTCCCGGAATTGCATCCCAACACTTTAGCAAGCCTCTCCCCATTCACTCCCTCACCAAGTGAGATAAGTTTGCTCTTCCTCAAATTAACCTTCAAACCGGATACCACCTAGAAGCATAATAAAACACTTCTTAAGTTGATCAATTGGTTTTCCTTTGTCCCACAAAAAATTATGGTGTCATCGACAAACAAATATAAGTTATCTTTAGTTTCGACCTCGATCTACCCACCTTGAACTCACTTAATAGCCCCTTTTGAGTCACCATTCCGAGCATCCTATCAAGAGCCTCCATTACCAACACAAATAATAGTGGTGACAATGGATCCCTTTCACGAAGCTCTCTAGACTTAAAGAGCTTGAAAGGGGCCTCATTCACCAAAGTAGAAAAGGTTGGTGTTGAAATAACCATTTAATCCAACTACACCATCATTTACCATACCCCACCCATTCAACAAATATGTGACAAACTCCTAAGCAACATGCTTATATGCCTTTTCCCTTTTTTTTAATTGATGATCAACTATTTCATTTGCAATCAATGCCGCATCAAGAATTTGCCTCCCTCTCATGAAAGCATTCTGGTTTGGACTTATCACCTTTGCCATCACTTCCTTGAACCTCTCCACAAAGACTTTCTCTATTAACTTATAGATTCCCCCCACAAGACTACTCGGCCAATAATCTCTTAAATTAATTGCCCCCGCTTTCTTAGGAATCATCACCAAAAAAGTTGAGTTCAAAAAACAAACAAACTTGCCACTATCGTGAAACTCCTTAAACAAACTCAATATGTCCTCCTTAACAATTTTTCAATTTTCTTTGAAGAAAGCCATGGTAAACCCATTCGGACCCAATGCTTTGTCCCTGCTACAAGACATAAGTGCTCGATAAACCTCCTCCTCCTCAAAAGTTTTCTCTAACCGATCTCGGAGATCACTATCTGCCATATCGAAATGTAGCCCATCAAGTGTTGGTCTTCTATCCCATTGCTCGCTATAAAGTTGCAAGTAAAAGTCACCTACCCTCTATTTCAACTCTTCTTGCTCTTCCACTCTTTCCCCATCAAACTCTATAATGCTAATGAGGTTACGCCTTCGATGCATATTCGCCATACTGTGATAAACTAGTGTTCCTATCTCCTTCCTTGGTCCAAAGAGCCCTCGATTTTTGTCTCCAAGAGATTTCTTCTATCTTAAGTATTGTAGCAGCTTTTTATATATTTTTGTTCTCTTAGTTTTCAATTCATTCAAGTTCTCCCCAAGCCTTTTCTTCTCCTCAATGTCCACTAACTCTCCCCATAAACCTTCCTTTCTTCTCCCATATTCCCAAAGCGTTCTTTATTCAACTTTATATTGCTTTTTAAATTTTTGAGCTTGCATGCCATTAAGAAACTCGCATGGTCACTTACACTTTTTTCTTCCCACCACTCCTTAACAAGAGCCTTGAATCTTTCCACCTTAAGCCACATATTCTCGAATCTAAACAAAGAGGGACCTACATGATACCAACCATTTCAATTAAAATCAGATTATGATCCAATGTTGGTATAAGAAAGAGTTTTTGACTTGTTCAAGGGAACCACTCTTCTCATTAGCTTGATATAATGAAACGATCAATTTTCAATATAATTGGATTCTCCTGCAAATTAGACCATGTAAAGTCACTCCCCAAGAGTGGTAGATCCATCACTTGAAGCTCCGATACCATATTTAAGAACTCACAAGAACTCGCTCCACGTCACCCATTTTCGAATCTTTCATGCGCATATAACACCATGTTGAAATCCCCTTCTATCACCCAAGGTCTATTCCACTTCTTCTACACTCTCTCAACTCTTCCCATAACTTGGTTCGTCACTCCACCGCACTATTACTGCATACTCCTCTGAACACCCAGTCAAACCCATCCTTCTCCCTTTGAAAAAACATGAGATAAATTCCACTCATATCCAATACTCCACACATTTACCCAATTTTTCATTCCACATTACATGTCCACCACCCGCATTCATTAAAGCTGATAAAGCTTTCCATTCTCCCTTTGCTTCCCACACACTTCTCACTATCCCCTCATTCATATTTGCAATTTTCACCTCCTAAATGCATACTACATCTACCACCCACTTTTTTAATCCATGTTTGACCATCACCCTCTTCATAAATCCATTCAATCCTCTAACATTCCAAAAAGAAATTTTATGGATTATGATCATACACTCCCTTTTCACTCTCTTCTCCCTCCTTACATCCTACTGCAACCCTCTTCGCTTCTTATAATTGATTGAAAATTCAAGATATTTTAATTCCCCGTCTGCTGTCCCTTTTCCTTTCCTGCTAGAAGAGGTTCTACTAGATTGAATGTCATATTTTCCCCACCCTTACTTTTCAATCTCATTAAATAACTTAAACGCAAGTTCTTCAAATCTTTTGAAGGAGACCCCTACTATTTTACAAACTTTCCTCATATTCTTTAACACATTTTCTGAAACTGCCAATTGCCACTCATGTTTTGTTCATTCCACAGTCCCATCGTTCTACAACTTCAACACTCCAAATTGGTTTTCTATCAAAACCTCAAAGATATGTAATGCTTCTGCTTTTACTATTAGTCCGTCTTCATTGATCTACATCTCAGAGGCTAACCTCTCTGCATTAAAATCCCTTATGACTATTTGCCGTTTAATATTCTGCACTGTCACTTCGGTAACACCCTTACTACATTCCCCTACAATATCTATCACTCCTGCCCTCTCTGGTGCCACCATCAAGATCCCCTTCCCTTTGTCTCTAATACCATACCCCTAATAGCCAACCTCCATGCCCCCAATTTCTGTCATCTTCATTCTCATTTCCCATGGTAGCCATTCAACTCGTAACTTCCTTGATACCACACTATGGTCGACACATCCTATGTCTCTTGGATTCACCCTTAATATATTCCTCTTTTTGCACCAAGGAATTAAATGATCCCCTCAACCACCTCGTTTCCTCCTTGTTGAAGAAGATGGATGAACAATGCCCTCTGCTACCCTCCGTCATCTTTAAACTATCATTACTCCTAAGATCTTTCACAAATTTGAATTCTGTTCTCTCTATTCTCACACAATAAACCCATGAGGGGTCATTCACTCCCAACCCAGTTCTCTTACACTCTCTCATTGACTCCCTTTGAATCACTCCTCTCCTAATCGAATTAGTGAAGTGTCTTAAACACATATAATAGCAACAACAATCGCATCAAGAGGTTAGGAAGTCAACAATGTGTACATCCTCTAATGGATCGCAGCCACATAGACGCAAAATCTAATAACACCAACAGAACACCTAATATGAAGAATTTCTATAGAAAATGTTGCCAGAGAGGGAAAACAGAGAAGTAAAGCAAGTAGTTCGATTAAATGCAGGCAAAAAGAGCACAAGCATTAAGAAATGACAATGTGAAGACATATCTCTCTTAGAAACCCTTTGAGAGTACATTCCAACAACACAGAAACCAGACCCATGTATTTGTTTAATTTTAAAAATGGGCACTTCTAATTTTTAAGCATAGATAAAACATAAGATCAAAGACTTCTTCGTGAAATACAACCACAATCTACCTGACAAAGCAAACAAGACTTACTCAATAGCAAACAACAATGTCCTGTGATAGCTATAAGATCAAAACCAACACTAACACATGCAACAAAATCATAAGTATTCAAAAAGTAATGTAAGAGTTGGGGATCTAAATATCATATTTGAGATACATAAAAGTAATAAGGAATGCACCTTTAGCCGTAATTCTGCAGTAATAACCTCTAAATCCCTAACAGGATCCACAGAATCATCAACATGGATAATATCTGGATCTTCAAATGCACCTGCAATATATGGTATGAAGTCAGATTCAAAGGAAATTTTTCTAAGTAAAAATTAGAAGAAACAACGAGAGGTGAAGAGCAAATACTCAAATATATCTCTAATTCACTACAAGAAAAGCCTACCACAAAATGGATAAGTCTTCACAGGACAAATTCTGCTGCAAGATCACAAGGTGTATATAGTTGGAGGCAAAGCCAAAAACTTTTCATCAACAGGGGGCAAACATAACTTTTTCAATTGAATATTTGTCGCCTTATTGTCAAATATATGTACATACATACGTACATATATATACACACACACACTCTCTTGTGTGTGCTTGTATACACCTATATAATAAAACCAATGAATAATACCTTTTTTTTTGTCAAGTTATAAGCAAGTACGATGTCATATTTCCATTTTCCATGGTTGGAATTTATCTATTAATTAGTGCACCTTTGCAAGAACAATTATCACTGATAGCCAATATGGAAAAAAGAAAAAATAATAATTTTTTTCCTATTAATACTTAAAATGTCAAGGGGACCATTACCCCCAATGGCCCTCTACTACGTCATAATTGTCTATTGGAAGCTTGACTGGCACCCTACAAGAAAACAAGGCAAAAAGAAAAGTTTTGTACCTCACTCTTCAAAACTATTTAACAACCCTCTAATGGACATCACAACCATGTGGCTTGTCTGCCCAAATGGAATTATAGGGCCAACATATTAAAAATTAGGACCTGTATGATACCATAACGTATGAACACTCTATAGCCTGATTTATCAATGCAGCATTACTTAACGTAGAGAGGAAGAAATATAACACTCACATGTAAAGATGGAATTTCAAAATACGGAATAGAAAAAAAAATTGTAAACAAACACTATTCAAGGCTTGATAAAACTATGAAAATAATGATTCTACAAATCAGTATCATGCAAGATACTCATAATGAACAAATAGTATAAGCAGAAAAAATAGCAACATTCAGATACGTGTTGTGCTTAAAGCATAGATATCTTACGTAAAACATGAAAGATTCCATCTACGGCACGAATGTGGGATAAGAAGTTATTGCCCAACCCTTGTCCTTCATGTGCACCTTTAACTAGTCCGGCAATATCATGAATTTCTAAGAAAGCTGAAACCTGAATAAAAAGATACTTCAATATTAACTTAAAAACCAATAATGAACCATGAACATTATAGTAGGCATTTAAAAAATATATATATACAAGAGTATGGGGAGCATGCATTAAAATGTGTACCAATAAACCAAAGTTGCATCGCATAAAAATTATCAACAACGTACAATAAATAATAAGCTATACTATAAGTTTACACATTTCTGTCATACAATAACTTGTGGTACATTAAGATTCAAATAAGCAAAATAAAAACACTTTTTAAATAGAAATTAAAAACTTTGTTTATAATCATGACATCTTTCTTTTTGACATAAGTACTTATATCTTGAAAACAACAATTTTCAAACTATTCACTTTTGAAGTGGTATTAAATTGCACTCGTCGTAGTATCATGTAATACTAACAATTTGCATTTCTAGGATGTACTAAACCTGAATAATGAGGACATGCCAGAACTAGATATATCTTTCCTCTAAAATGTTTTTCTTTTTCTTTTGATAAGAAACAAGAGTCCTATTCAGAAAGCACCAAGGCAATCCCACCATTATATACTTATACTACTTACAAGAAAAGAACTCAACAAAATCTATAAGTATCTCTTCATTTACAAAACAATTCCCTATGACCCATGATTTTAATACATGAAACCATCTACCATTTACAAAAGAAAGATGACATCTACCCCCTCAAACTCTCTCCAATGCCTCTCTCTCAGAAAAAGAGACATAACACGAGGATATCCCAAGAGCTCACCAATCTTAGCACTACACTCAGCCAGGCACAGTTAATACAGAATTTTTGTGGCCATTCCATTGTCAAAAATTGTCCAAGGAATCACATTACCTGTATATATTCTGCAGTAGCATGATTATAATCTTTATGCTCAATAGCATCCTTTGTTGTTATGCGGTCTGTGAACCACAAAACATATAGAACAAACTTCTTACTATATTTTCCACAGTATCTAGGTTTTTCAATAATCTTTTGAAAAATATACTACCTAATCAAAACGCAACTCATACAAATATTTTTGGTATTCAAAATTTTGAAAATGAAAAAAACTCAGAAAAAAAAAAGTAAAAGCAAATATTAAAGGTATTTTAGTCATTTCAGTTTAATGTCAATTTGAACTAGGGCAAATAAGATTTGTCCCCAGTAGCATAGTGCTTTTACACTAACCCCCTTGCAGCTTAAAAGTGAATGATAACCCTCCATGGTTTGCTTCCCGTGGGGGGTATACAACATTAAATATTTAACAAAAAAGAACTCTTCATTTCCTCCTCTCTTCCTCTCTTTTTCCCCCAATTCTAAAAAAAACAAGAAAATATTTCCAGTACTCAAAAAATTTGAAACTTTGCTCATTGGAATTTTATTTACATCTATGAAAATTTCATGAGGAAATTACTTGTACAGAAATTTTTTGGCAGTGTATGAGAGAGCACGAGAGACAGAGAAAAAGAAAGAGAGAGCAAGAAAGAAATGAAATGTTTTGTTCTTCAAAGAATTAAGGTGTATCCCTAGTAAGCAAACCACAGAGGGTAACTGTTCACTTTTAAACCACAAGGGGTAAGCGTAAAAGCGTTACCACAGGGAAGATAAATTTAATTTTCCCTTTCAACTACATACTGTCATATAAGATCCAAAAACCCTCAAGGTGTCAGGTTTAGGCATGAACGTGTAATTAGGTCAAAGTTTCTAATAAGTTCTTCAATCTTCCATTTTTGAAACTAAATGACATGAATTTGTTATAAGCGACGAGATTCCACATTACCTACAACAACAATTGCACTGCAATATGATCACAAATTATAAGCTACAAGACCATCTTATCAATTTAGGAAATTCTATGCAAAAATGAAAATAAAATCCAAGCAATGTAAAATATACAACCAAAAGATACATTAAGCTTTTGTACTTCAATATATTAAAATCTTGGATTTCATTGCTCATGGATTTTAAGATCTTCCAAAATTTGAAAGATTTTAAAATCAAATCATTTACAAATCTATTGTACTGCTAGGTTCAAAATTTAAAATCCCATAAATTATTAGGTTCACTAAAACCAATGATCTGCCATGGGCCCTACCCATGGAATTTCAAACTGTATAAATGCAATGAACATTTGCAAAATGCTTTTGACAAGATCATTGAAAGAGAACGCACCATAACAACAATTGCGAAGCCAAATATCTAACACATAAGAGCATGTAAAACAGTTTGCCAGTTTACCATGCCACATCCAAAGCAAACAAAGTTCCTTGGTTTCATTTTCCAAGACAGAAACTAATTAGCTTTTTGAATACATGATTTGTTCTTTCTCAGTAATTCTTCAATAACTAAACTTCTAGCCCTTAAATGAGAATTTTAGGAGGTCATAACTCACTTATCCTCTGTACTAAGCATCCAGGAGATGAAAGCACATAGATAGTCATCATCAACGCACATTTCCTCCTACGACCAGTAGCCCCATGCTTTCTACTCAAATCATTTGTCTTCAGCCAAAATCCCCCCCGCCCCCAAAAGAAAAAAAAAAGACTAAACTTAAGGTAACTGACCTCGCTTTTGGGCTTGTACAATTGGCAAAGCCAATCAAACCGCTCATCAGGGATATTCACACGGGCCTCATTAGGCTCGATAGTACAGAAGGGAAAGTTCTCTGCAGGTATAGACAATTTGGTGAGCGTGTTGAAAAGAGTAGATTTTCCGACATTTGGCAGACCAACCTGAAAAGCCAAGAAGGAAAACTATTATAAAGATGAATAAACAAGAGAATAAATGAAGCCATTTAACATAGCCACAGTTTTAAATTTTCAATTTATATATGCATGCTTGATTTCTATAAATCATGAGCAGTAAAATTCCAAATAGCCTACAAATGCAACTCAAACTACCTGAATCATGCCAAACGAAGCAACAAAAAAGTTTCAAAAAATAATTAAAAAAAGCATCAAGGGGTTGCACCCCTTGGTGCTAGTACATAACAATATACTTTTGTTTCTGCTCAAAAATAAATAATAAAAAAAGCATCAAGAGTGACCAACTTGATTAGAAACTAAAAGATTAGTAAGACTGCTGAATTAACTAGGTTCAACTGGACTGTAAAATCAAATGAAGTATATAAACTGGAACCTTCAAACTCTTTTCCTTTCCCACATTTTCTAGGAAACCAAATAGAGAGTGACAGATAGAGAAATCATGCTCAATAAAATGAACCAGCAAAATGACAATAAAAGCATCGGATGGGATGACTATATAAAGGAAGAAGAAAATACAATTCCAATCTTCAGGTGAGATGAGAATCGGCCCAAGATCGGTCTTTCTACTGGTGCATCCTTTGATTTTGCTGCTTTTGGAGGCATTGTTCTGTCTGTGGAGTGAGGGAGGTAGAGGCCTAGGGTTTTGCAACCAGGTGATAGCGTTTGTACGCGATGCTGAAGTAGTTTTTAGTGTTTTACTGTTAGATGACGAGGCAAAAGGCAGCGGATGGACTGAGCTTTCTCTTATACGCATGCAATGGTTTGAACTTCGAACCCTAGCGACGACTACTTTTCAGAGGACACTCGCCCATAGCCACGAAAGAGTGATGAAAAAAAAAAAAGGTAAACTTTAAATTTTATTTTTTTAATCAAATTTTTATTTTTAAACCATATTTAATTAAATTTTAATATTTTAATTTTATTTAAATTAAATTTTATTAAAAATATTCAAATGTAAAATTTTTTAATAATAAATTTTCACTTATAATTTTTTATATAAATAAAAAAAATATTTAAATTAACATTATAATTTACTATTGAAAATCATCATAATTGAGTATTAAAAATATATTTTTTAAAAAATATACTATCAAAAAATTTGAAAATTTATAAAAAAATAATTAATTAGTTATTTTTTAAAATTTAAGAGATAAAATTAAAATAAAATATAAAATTTATTTAAGTAGCTTTTAATTATTTTAATAATAAAAAATTATTAATTTTTTTATAATTATCTTGAATTAAAATCTAATTTAAAAAAATTAATATATCGATACTTGTTTGGATATGTTTTGAAAATAAAATTTTAATAAAGAGTAAAAATAAAATTTAAGATTTTAAAAGATATTCACCCCCAAAAGAAAAGTATAAATATCATTTTAATCAAAAAAATATTTTAAAAATCTACAAAAAAAAAAGTATCTCTTTTAAATTTAAAAATATTTTTAAAAAGAATACAAATTATGAAAAATATGTATTTATTTAAAATAAATATATAAAAAAAATATTAGAACATGATTTGGAATGGTTGAAAGAAAAGTTTATTTTATTTAATTTTCATAAGAATTTGTTTAATTTAAAATGCTATAACAAATTATTAACCAATCCAATTTTTATTGTTAATATTTTTTTAAATATTATAGTAAAAATATGATGTGTAATTATTTTTTTTTTAAAGAAAAAAGAGAATAGAAGTATGATATGTTCAAAGTGCTCTCAATTTAAAAAATAATTATTGATTAGTTTTTGGTAACATAAAAATTTAAATTTAAATTTTATTTAAAAATTATGTTTATTTAAATATATAAATCTAAAAATCATTGGTAAATAGAGTCAGAGGTATATTTATCAATTTTCAAAATAATTATTAATTAGTTCTTGATAATATAAAATTTAGATACTTAAAAAATTTAAATTTAAATTTTATTTAAAAATTATGTTTATTTAAATATATAAATCTAAAAATCATTGGTAAATAGAGTCAGAGCTATATTTATCAATTTTCCAAATAATTATTAATTAGTTCTTGATAATATAAAATTTAGATACATAAAAAATTTAAATTTAAATTTAAATTTTATTTAAAAATTATAATTTAAAAATTACATTTTTTTAAATATATAAATCTTAAAAATATCAATGAATTGAATCAAATCAGACTAAATTTCTTTAAGATCATCAAACTTACTTGTCAATGAATTTGTTTTGATAAATTTTGTGTGAGTTTTAAATAAAATAGTTTCATGATTCAATAATTTTATTATTTTATAAAATAATCTAAATGAACCTCATATAATTCCAAAATTTGATATAAATATTTTATTTAATCACAACCCAATTAAAATATCACAATTCATCTTTGATACCATTACTTATGTTTAATTTATATGCAAAAATATTTTAAAAAGATACGCAAATGGAGCAAACTTCTTCAAGGTTTTTCAAAAACTCAAGATCAAATTCAATTCGCTTTATCAAACTAATTGCTTAAGCTCCATTTAATAAGCTCCATCTTATAGTTGAATAGACAAGATTAAAGCTCAAAATCTATGAGTTTCAATTGAAAGCAAATGGATTACTCTCTTTATGGCGTCAATATTAGTTTTTTATATGTAAGAAAAATTAAATAATAAAAATAAAGACTATTTGAAATGTTAAACATATTTTATGTATCAAATTAAAATTTAATATTTAAAAAATTATGAATCAAGTATTAGTTTATTAATTTAATGTAAATTAGATTTTTATTCAAACAATTGTAAAAAATTAAAAATATTTAAATAAATATTATTTAAAATTCTGAATTTTGTCCTCTCTCTGATTAAACTTTAACTTTCAAAACGTATCCAAACAAAACTTAATTTATTGATTTCATTCAAAATGAATTTAACCTCAAAACAATAAAAAAATTAAATAATTTTTTATTATTGAAATAGTTAAATGCTACTCAAAAAGATTTTATACTTTATTTTAATTTTATCTTATAAATTTATTTTTTTGACTAATCAATTATTTTTTATAAATTTTTAAAAATTTTGATAGTATGTTTTTTTAAAAAATACTTTTAGAAATAAAAAATTTGATCTTTTTTATGATGATAATTTGAAGATTTGTTTACATGAAAAATTACAAGGTAAAATTTAGTGTAAAATGTTTTTAATGTTTAAATTTTTTAAAAAAGATCAATTTAGATAAAATTGAAATGTTAAGATTTATTTGAATATGTTTTGAAAATAAATATTTAATTGAAAGAGAGAGAAAAATACTTAAGGTTTAAAATAGTATTTATCCAAAATATTTTTACAGTTAAAAACTTTAAAATAACTCAAATAAATTGTAAAGTTTATTTTGGGTTGGTTCTTTAAATTTAAATAATTTTTAATTTATGAGTTTTTAAATAATTTTTAAATTTTTCAATAATATAATTTTTTAAAAAAATTTCAAACTTTAAAAATTTTAAAAATATTTATGGTTGCTATCGAAATATTTCTTGATATATAGTTTTTAAATCAAAATTAATAGTATAAACTCTTTAAAAATGAAAGTTATGTAAATTTTTAATAGTGATCCCATATTACCAATATAAACTTTCATATTTAAATAGTAATAAATAGAACACTAATCTATTAATTTAGATTAGGTTGAATCTTATCAAAAAATTAGGAATATTTAAATTAAAAATTTTATATTATAAATTTTAATTTAAAATTTTTTATAAACTAAGTAAATATTTGAAATATTATCAAAAAATATTTAAAATATTGTTAAAAATTTTATATTAAGTAAAATCTCAAAATTTTATAAAAATTAAAAAAATAAAATAAAAGCTGTAAATATCATTTAAAACCCTGACCTTTACACTATCTCTCCAAACAGATATTACGTTTCAAAATGTATCCAAATTAACCTCGACATTTTAATTTTGTCCAAATTGAACCTTCCGTCTAAATCAATTAAACGACATTTATAAAAAATAGATTTATTGAAGGGCAAAAAAGATATTATATCAGTAGAATATATAGAGGTAAACGACAGTGTTTTTCTCTTTTTGGTCTTTTTTTCGATTTAGTCTTCTCCCCAGAAACTTAAATGGAATTATTGAAGGGCAAAAAGGATATTACATCAGTAGAATATATAGAGGTAAACGACAGTTTTCTCCCCATTTTGATCTTTTCCCCGTTTTGGTCTTCTCCTCAGAAACCTAAATCTCGTTTTTCTCTCTCAATTCGTCACTCGGTATCGAGAACTTTGAATATTTGTTTGCATACGATATTCTTCCTATAACCCTAAAATCTTCTTCTTGGGTTTCTTATTGTCCATGAAGTATGTAATTTTGCCCTAATATCGCAATGAAAAATTTAAAGGTTTGATAGGATAAGCCTTTGGACGAACCTTCACTCTCTATTGACAAATTCAGCTTCAATTAGTATATATATCACTAATACTTGATTCTTCAACAAAAAAATCTCAATCAATTTACAACTTTTTTTTTTCTTTTTCCTCTTATCTTTCTCTTCTCTCTCTTCAAGCAACAAGGGTCTGTGTTTTTTCTGAAGGGAAGGAAATGAAGCATTTAACGGACGATGATGTCCTCACGAAAAAAAATTAATTTAAACGGTATTTGTAATTAAGATTCAATCTAAACAAAATTAAAAAGTCGAGATTAGTTTGGATGCATTTTAAAACTTAGTATCTGTTTGGACAGATAATATAAAGGTCAAGATTATAAATAATATTTACCTAATAAAAAAAGAACTCAAAGAATGATATAAAATATATTCAAATTATTTTTAAAAATATTTTAATAATAAAAATATATTTAAATTAATAAAAAAATTTAATTAACTACATATAAACATTAAAATTTTTACTAACACAAAATAAAATACAAAATTTATATAAATTTTAATTTAAATATTTTAAAATTTGAAAATATAATTTAATTAAATTGAAATTAATAAATTAAATTCCGGGATCAGGGAAGAAAGCTGAGGTTGGGTCTGCTTTCCTAGCCGCCGTTGTTTGGTTTTCTTGGATTAGATATTTACACGTGTCGGCTCTTAATTTGATGGAAGAACTCTTTTTATTGAGAGCCGATATGGACACGGAAACACCTGTCCTGTGCGAAGGTATGTGTTTTTCTTAAGGTCTTTTATTATTATTTTTTTTCATTTTAGATGCAGCAGAGATTTCTTTGAGGATCAGTTATCTCGTGTGCATTGATGCTTGGAAATCGTTGTATTGGTAAGAAACCGAAGAATTTCTGTTTGTTATTTTCTGGTACTGAAGTTTGGAAGTCTTAAATGATCTGATAAACGTGTTGCATTTGAGGGGTCAATTGAATAGTTTAAAGAAATTCTCGTTAATTAAGGTGTGATTAGATTGATATTCAAGATGTTCATGGTTGTAGTTTAACTTCTATAACTTGTCTGTGTTCATTGGATCGTTTAGCGCCTGATGATTGTATTGTGATATTAACGTTTGTCAACTAATTTCTTTCTTTCTTTTTAGTAAATAGTTTGGTCAGTTGATTTTGCAATGCTATTGGAATGCAGATATTGCTTTGTTGCTTAAGCTTTCTTGGTAGTATTCCAAATCATCTGGAGGTCTGAAGTCTCTCCATCTTTGCTGATATAGCTTTCGCGAAGGTCTTCCTTCTCTGTTATTATCAATTTTTATTTTTTATGAAAGAATTTCAGGGAGATTTGAGTCTGTTTGGTTGCTGGTATAATTCTGTGGAAGGACATCTCACTTTCTTTTCCTTCTGATTGGAGAGAACATTCCAGTATTGTTCTTCTCAAGAGCTTTTTGTTAACTTGTGGATTTTATCTTTTCCAGTTGCCTTTCAAGATTCGCGAGGAGAGAGGGATCTGCTGGTCCAATTCGGGCTGGCTTCTTTAATTTGAAAACGGCTTTAAGGAGAGACACTCGTATTAAGATTAGAAGGGGTGAAGAATGTGCACAAGCTTTTCCTAAGTTCTTGATTGCATCCCCTTCGTTTCATGGTGGTCGTGGTGCCCTACCTTCCGCTGGTGGGCATCCAGCAGATCTTACTTTCCTTGCTGGTGGTGGATGCTGATGCAGACATCTGACACGTCTGATCTTCCTTGATTGCTGAGGGTTTTGGAACTATAACATTCTGAGATAGATTTTGTTTAGCTTTTCTTCAGTTTATAAAATACCTATTGCTTGAGGATGGTTACAGTCAAGCAACTTGAAAATGATAACTTCCTGTTGAAGAGTACATATGAGCAGCTAAAATGTGAAAACACTTCTTTTCAAGGTTAGTTTCATTTAGTTCAATTGCAATTCATCTGTTAGATGTGTAAATTTCTCTGATGTTTAACATGGTACATTTTAGTGACTGTAACATGTTGGAGATATCTAATTTGAGCTTTATGGGGTGTTTATGCTGCCTTTTCGAGTGTTTGGTTGGTTTTGAGATGAAGCAATAAAATCAGTTCTTTATTTTTTGCTTCTATTGTTTTTCTTTTTTCGTTGTGGAAGTTCTTCTGATACATCATCAGCACGAAAGTTGTTCCCCTTGGCATCACTGAAACTTAAATGGAAACTGACTTTCATGCTTGCCCCATCTCCTTTGGTTTACTAAGTTTTGTCCACAAATCTGGTTCTCAAGACCCTGGTTAATACATGCAGTCTTCCAAAATTAGTTACTTAGCCTTTTGATCAAAGTATTTGTATTATTCCATTTGAACTAGGTCGAAGTAAATGCGATAAACCTCTAGTACTACTAGCCTATTCTAGAAAGGGTAGAAAGAATAAGGGACACATGGCAGTATGCGACGGGTATAGGAATAGGTATAGTTAGTTATGAGGAATATTGAAGGGGCTCTGTATTCAAGTCGATTTTTTTTGGATGTAAGTACCAGTGGGAGAGAGGTAGCCTGTCATATTGCTACCATAGTCTGTATTTCCCCTTTCTTTTCAACAACACACCGATTCAAATTTTTCAATAGTTTGTTTCTATCACAATGACTTAGAATGTGACTCAATTTCTTTTGTTGGTTCTGTAATCTCTATGTTTTTATGCATTGCATTGGTCATGTAAGTTACGGATGAGAATTCATTGAAGGTAATATGTAGCTTTAAGTCAAGTGTAATAAAAATTTGGCGTTCAGTTCGCTCAGAGATCACTAAAAGGTCATTGTGGTACCAATGTATCTGCTTCCAGTCGTTTTTTTTTTTTAATACAAACTGCAAATATTTGTCCATACTAGCAGGTGGAAACCAATATTGTTCTCAACAATGAACTTCTCTCTCGGTGTATGTGTACTACCCAAGATACTGATAGAATAAGAAACTTGAGACTATTTGATATCAGGGAACACTATGCAACTGCTTTGCCAGGTGTGGTTTGACGTGATTAGATGGAACTAGTGTTTAATTATAAACCTTAAGTTGTCAAGAAAAAAAAAACAGAATGAAAGTTCCGGAAATGCTTTCATGTGGTGACTTGGTGGCTGATTCTTGAATTAAGTCATTCTAATTATAAGTTAGATTGTCCCATAAGTTAATCCAATTTGGAATTTTGCTCTTCTTTGATGATTAGCACATGTGTAGCCAGCCCTTGAGTGATTATCATGAATCTTGTGATGATGTGTGGAATATAAAGAATAATGGAGATTATTAATGATTTGCTTCTTTCGAAGGGGGGGAGGAACCGCAGGGGAGGGGGGGGGGGAGGGAGGAGGAGAAAGGGGAAGAGAGGACCAAATACTTCTTTTGTTTGCATTCTTTTGCCTATAAGCTTTCACACTATATATTCTTTTGTGTGTGTGTGTGTGAGAGAGAGAGAGAGAGAGATAAGGAGAGACATGGAAGGAGGGTTGCTGAATTCCTCGTCATCTTGCACTAAACTAGTTTGGAGGCTATATATTCTCATTTCTTTTTGAAACTGGAGCTTGGACTGTTTCGATGACTAAACTAGTTTATTCTAAGCTTGTGTTAGTTTGGACATTTGAGTTAAATACAGAAAATGCTGTATGTTGAATGGGAGTGAATCTAAAAGTTCCATTTGCATTAAACTATCCTATTCCAAGCCTAATTTTCATAATATGATGGATGATTAAAAATGTTTTGTGTAAATGGTGTTCTATTGAGGTAATTTTGACAGGTGTCTTTAAAGACTTAACAGGTGACCTTTCTTATTACCCTTGTGACTATTTTAAGGATCTCTCAGGTGTCAAAATTCCTACTTACTGCATTGGTAGCCAATCTCTCAAGCACAAGACTTCCTGTGAAGAGCTTTCATGTATTCCTGAAGACTATAGCATGTTGGACGCACTTCTTCTTGCTCAGGTAAACAGCAAGATATTAGCTTTTTTCTTACTCTCTGTTACAATCTTTGCAATCTTGCTATTTGGCAGTGGGAAGACAGAATCTGGAAAGGTAGTTTCAGATATGATGTGACAACCTCTGAAATTAAGGTATTTAATTCTGCAATAATTATCTCATTCACGGAAAATCTGTTGACTTTACTTAGGAATTGATTTTGATCAAAACTGAGAGATTCACCATGTAAAGTATTTAATTAGGTCATCAGTGGGAAGAGAAAGTTTCTTGCTCAGTTGAATGAGGAATGGATTGATTATCTTTCAGAACCTGAGGACAACCAAATCTGTTATCGGTGGGATCCACTTTTATTTGACTGCATGAAACACCAAGATAAGCTACTCTTTTGTGTTGCAAGTGGGATGAAGGCAAACTCTGAGCTTATTTCCTCAGCTGCTGTGCCTAATGGTTCCATTCTGGTTATTAGTAATGTAAGGCTTTTTTACTTGATTTCTAGTTGCAAGCGTTTTTTCCATCACCTTCATGGCAAATATCTTTTCACAGGATGCATTTTGTGGTTAATAAGCGTCCTCCCAAAAAGCATTTAAAATGGTTTTACTTTTTGTATATTCTGTTTTCTCTTTTTTTGATGCTATTAGACTAGTTAGTGGTCTGAGCTGCTATTTCCTTGTGGCCTCTTATCTTTCCTTCAGATCAATAGCTAAGCATCCTTGCGGCTTTCTATGTATATTGACCTCTAATTCAGTGCTTTATTTGGTTTTTAAGGCAACCCCAGTGGAGTACGGCCATGTCTTCTTTGTACCTTTTAGCTGTAATAGACTATACCAGTTCCTGGACCTGGGACTTCTGGAGATGGTCATGAGAGTTGCTGTTGAAATTGATAACTACTCTTTTCGCTTGTTCTACAGCTGTGCTGGTTTTGGTGCTTCATATATGTATTTTCAGGTATAAATTGCTTGCACTATTTCTTTGTTTCACTTGTTTCTTCAAGCAGTTGTTAAATACTTTTTGTCCTGATGAATCATGAACGATGTTGCTTAAGATTATGTTGCTATATGTTTTAAACAATTGGAGATCTGTTCCACCAGTGGCTTCAAAAGGGTGATACTTGATGAAGGTCCAATTGCCATGATAGATATATCAATGCGCTAGTAATTGATTTCGGCTTTCTGATTCTAAACTATCTATTGCTACATCCAATTGTTTCATTCTTTTGAGTACACTAGTTTCTTTCCACCTGGCTTTTCTGTTTTGATTTTTGTTCTTTTATCATTTTTCTCCTTCTTGGTGCAGGAAAGAGGGTTTGGGGAGCGTGTGGGATGTTTGTCCTTTTTTTTTTTTTCCTGAAGTTTTGCATGCTTATTAGCTCATATGAGTTGCTTTAGATTTGGGAGGTACATGCTTGCATGAATTTCAAATTAGACCATATAAGAATTTGAAAAATCTTAACAGATCCTTCTTGTAAATATCTATCTTGAAAGGATGATATGTACATATTGAATTCTTATATCCAATTGAGAAAGGTTGGAATGAAGGCATGTAATGGAAGAATCGACAAACTTGATAATTCACTAATCTGTTGTATGGATTATACCCACTCTTGTTGGTCAGAAGATATTGATGCCTTCTGATCTAATCTCTTTGTTATATTCTAGGCTTGCTACTTAGCAGACGTATTACCTGTGGAACTCATGCCTGTTGATACGTTGTTTTCGGATGGGCAGAGGGGGATTCATATCTGGACTTTGGTGGATTATCCCATTAAGACCCTCCTCTTTGAGGCCAGTTCCAATATTAAGATGATGGTGGGGGTCATTGCTGAGATATGTTCTCATTTACAGAAAAGGAACATTCCATTTAATCTGCTGATATCAGATTGTGGGAGAAAGCTGTTCTTGTTTCTTCAGGTATTATGATCTTGTTCTGAGTACAAGAGATTTCTGTTATGCAGTGCTTCTGAAAAAATTTAGATGCAAAATTATCAGAACTTCATGATTGTTGCATATATCTTTTGCTTGCTTTGAACATAAAGTTATTAGAATGAATATACTGTTATTTCACTCTCTGGGCCACTTAATTAATTTCTGATGTTGTTGCTGATGAACTGATAATGAGAATGTTTTTGGTAATCCAGTCTCTGTGGGTGCCTTTTTGTCTTTTGTCTTCTTTTCTTGCTGTTGTCTGTGTGATCTAAAACATTACATTTATAGGAACTTTGGGTAGTTGAGTAGGTTTGACAAAGGCATGGAGCATAATGATGATGGAATGTCACTCAAAGAGGAAAAAGTAAAAATATTTATGCTTTTTGTATGGCTTTACAGAGTTCTACAGAATTATTATATTAATATTATCTCTTGGTGACTATTTGTAATTTCAAATTTTATTGTACAATGTTATGCCTCAACAGCAATGGTTTCTTTGTGTGAAGTTCATATCTTAAACGAAGATTTCGTTCTTGCTGATTATCTGTCTATTTGACCGGTTCAGCAGGAAACATTAGCAACATCATCTACACTTTCAGCCTGGGAGTGTGCAGGCTACTTCTTGTTCAAATCAAGGTGTGAATATAGTCAAGTCACGGAGGAGGACATATTCAAGCGGCTGAGCACTGTCTCCCTCGACCATGAAACCTTCCAGATAGTGAAGATGCTTTGTTGCAGCATTGCAAGTAAATTTGACATTTGAACTTCGAAACATCATTTAACAAATTTGTGGCACAAGGACCTTGCCACTTGTAGATTGCTTTGGACACAATTGTTGATTTTGTTCCTGTACTTGATTGTTGTTTGGAACTTGCCACTGGCATGATTTCTGAAATAAGGTTTCATTAAGTTTTCATACTCCCATTATACAAACCCATCCTGCATGGATAATCTGTCCTGGTGTATTAGTGCAGCTCTTCCACTGTTATGATCATCTCTAGAGTTAGATGAAAATTCAATTCTGCTTCTAGAAATGTTTCATCTTATCAGGATATGAAACCCTCAATGCATTGGAGGTATTCATTTTTTCTCCAGGTGGTGATTGCTGATATCAGATTCCAAGACTCAGGACTATCCCCTTAGAGCACTGATCCCCAATATGCATAACCACTGGTATAGTCATGGGTGCCATGAAGTTAATCTGTCAAGCTTTCTGCAGATTAACATGATTTTGATTATATTTATGCATTTCATATTAATCAAATGAACCTAGAAAATTAATGTTTGGCCTGTGTCTTTTTCTGCCTTTCAGTTCTATGGTTCAAAGTTGATGCAGGAGAAAGTGCAACACTTCACAGATTCATCTAGCTTGAGAACCAATGGAGCATGACATTTATAAATCTAAGGTAAATACATCTTAAGGGCCTGATTCAATCAACAGGGCATTAATAGAGCGAGTGAGACTCCTGAAAAACATTGCCGGGCTGGCAAGGAGCAAAGACAAATTTTGTTGAGATGCCTTAATCATTGAGACAAAGACGGTGCCTCAAAGACTCGACAATGGAGTACAGCGAGGCACCATCACGGAAACTACAAAATATGACGTTTATTATTAGTGCCATCAATCATAAACATCTGGTAAAGGAAAATAGAATACCAATTTACATGATCATGTTGGTTTTTCCCATTTTAACAGTGCTAATGCTGCATGATTGCACGATCCTTACTGAATCAAATAAAGTAACTTTTTGGATTATCAATCATTGTGAAAGTTTTAATTGGCTGTACTTGATCGTATTGTTGTCGACAGAATAGCTGGCACCGCCCTCACTATATTAAACCATGGTCATAGCATCAATGATTCAATCATTCCAACGTCTGTAAAAATATATGTAACTCCTGCTATATTGTTGCAGTTCTAATTATTAAATAATGGAAATTGATTAGTTTATCCATAAACAAATTGAACAGACTTTTCTAAGATTTGGACGTTAAGCTTACTGCTCAGTGTAACTGGGAATCCCAGTCAAGATACAACATTGTGCCTCTTGAAAACATAACAATTTGAGAACCAAGAAAATAATGTACATATATGGGCACTAATGTACATATTCATAGACTTTTTGATCTGACAATGGCTAAAAGAAACTAAAAGCATATGAAAAACAAATATTAATCACATATATCACGTATTAAATTTATTTATAATTAATAATAATATATATAACAAATTTTAATTTTTTATTAATTTAAATTATATTAAACTATTTAAAAATTATGATATATAATAATTTCATAAAATCAATAAAAAAATTTATTTATTTCTTTTTTACATTATTATTATAAATTATGGAAATATTCTTTAAATATTTCACTAAAAACGTTGACATAAGCTTTAAAATTTTTATCCATACATAATATATAACAACAAGAACAACAAACTTGTCCAAAGTCTACGGGTACTACAAATATGATGTGGCAAATGCATGAGTTGAGTGGAGATATATGTGAAAAACCCATTTTAAGAAAGAAAATGCCAAACAATAGAGAGCTTCCAAGGTACAAGACATAAGAAGTAAATCAAATGGGAGAAATACATAGACAAAAAAAGGAGCAAATATAACATGGGGAATAGGATTGGAGAGAGCCTTTATGGACACAGGCAATGAGGCTATAAACCCAATAAAAAGAATAGCAATTTATGTTACAAAAGATAATAAGTCATGATTTTGTCATAATATATTTCTTTTTATGGTAATATAGAAGGTTGATGTGGATATTACAACTCACAAATTCAATAAAATTTAATAGAGAAAATTTAAAAAAATTTGTAACTATAGAACATTGCACTTGAATGCAGTCTCTAATCATCTATGCCCCCATGCCTAGAACCAGTTGTAGCATCTCTATGGCTCATCTGCTTCATTGCAGATTCTACCTTTTCTGTTAAACCATTGTCTCATGTACAGATGCGGCTTCTTTCGATTCTTCTGCTTCTCCTTCTTCTAGATCCCCCAAAGCCTGACTACTTGAGAATGAGTTTTCTCGATTGTTTGAATGCAACCAAGCTTCATGGAGTTGCAAGACATACTCCAAGTGCCACAAGACTTCCCCCATTGTAGGCCGGTTCTTCCCCTCATCAGCCAGACATTTCTCTGCTATCTCTCCGAACTTCTCCAATGACTCTGGACAATAATCTCCTTTGAGATTTGGGTCAACGATGGTGTCCAGTGATCTCTGCCTCTGCCACCTCATTGCCCATTCTGCAAGATTAATCTGGTCTTTTGGCAAAGTTGGGTTTATAACAGCTCGAGCACAAGCAACTTCAAACAACACCACGCCAAAAGAGTAGACATCAGATTTCTCAGTCAACTGCTGTCGCCGGAAGTATTCAGGATCGAGATATCCAAAGCTTCCTTTCACTGCAGTACTAACATGGGTATGGTCCAAAGAAGGACCAGTTCTCGACAGACCAAAATCAGACATCTTCGCCACAAAATTTTCATCTAATAGAATGTTAGTTGTCTTAACATCCCTGTGGATAATTCCCCCTTCTGCTCCTGTATGAAGGTAATGTAATCCCCGTGCTGCACCAATGCAAGCTTCTAATCTCTGCTTCCAAGGCAACGGAGGAAGGTCATTCCCAAAGAGATGACTTCTAAGGGTCCCATTTGCCATATACTCGTATACCAAAATCATCTCATTTTGTTCTTCGCAGAACCCAATCAAAGAGACCAGATGCCTATGCCTGAGCTTTGAAAGCATCTCAATCTCAGTTTCGAACTCAGCCAGGCCTTGCTCAGATTGTGGATTAGACCGCTTAATTGCTGCAAGAGTTCCATCTTCAATCTCCCCTTTGTACACCTTACCAAAACCTCCCACTCCAATCACTAAACTATCATCGAAGTTATTTGTTGCTGCACGAATGTCTGCCAATGTAAACCTCTTGCCAACTCTGGTAGAGGCTATAGAACCTCCTGGATTTTGGATTCTTGCTGTTCCCTTGGCATCTGCAGTGCTATTGGCAGTGATGCTGTGCAGGAATAATGGCCGCCAGCCAGGAGAGTTGCCTTTGGTGTCACTTGTTTCCTTTCGACGCTTCTTGCAAAAACAAAACAAGGTAACTATAATTGCAAAAACTGCAATAGTTGCTAAACCTGCCCCAACTCCCACCCAAAGGATTCGCATCTTCGACTTGTCAACTGAATGCCCAAATGAATCAAATCTCTCAACATGAGCCAGATTCCCGTTGCGGCTCAACTTGAAAATCTCCAGCCCGTTCAAGAGAGCATCAGTTCCTGACGCACCAGCTGTTGTGTCAGGACCCAGTTGAATCCAGAGAGTGTCAATCTTTGAGGAAACTCCGTCAAAGTAGTCCTGATGATAAGCTTTGTTAATTCCCCCAGCCCGCACATAAACATCAAAGTTGTTTGCTGCTGTCTGATTGTTTATGTAGATTCTGAATATCCTCTGGTTTTCCTTATCATAGACCAGCTCACAGAAATGTAATCTGATCAAGTAATCAAAATCAGGATCTACTTCAAATTTCCATGACATGTTGAACCTTTTCTCCAAGACCTCAGTGTTGGACATGGTTCTTGCTGATTCATATACAAGAAGAGGGGCAACTGAGGAATCATTCACGGAAGTATAGGTAATATTAGAACTATTTTTTATTTCAGACCCAGCATTTGCTGTGATCATATAGCTTGAATCCACTTCCCAAGTCCTCCAAAGATCTGAATCCTGACTGGGTTTGATCTCAGGACCCCCAACATTCAACCTATACATAGTTTCAATGCCACGTCCAGTAAGATTCAGATTTGCATCATTTCCTCCCACTTTACTCACCGAATCTGCAAAAAGCTTATTAACCAGAGGGACAATCTCCATACCATTTATGAACCCAAATGCTCCTTTAGATGGAATGAACTTGATCATAAGCACATCCGAATTGATCGGTAAAATGTACTCTTTAACCAAAGAGAATAAGAGGGAATTGCTTCCTGAACTCTGCAAGAACAATTTTTTGTGCGCAATTTCACCGGCAACATCGAATTGGGACACAAGCTTTATACCATTTGCCACTACATCAAATGAAGATTCATTCACATTGAAATTCTCTAGAGGGAAAGGGCAGAAATGAAGTCTAACAAAATAACTGCCCTGGATTCCGTCAAATGTGTAATTCATTTCATCAGTGAAAATCCGGGAGGATTTATAGACTGGTGCGAGGACTGAATCACCACTTAATGTCGCAGTGGTAGCAGCAATCCCAGGAGAGCTAAGGGTGAAATTGTTATTAGAAGTCGAATCACCAACCCATCTCCTACCTTCCACATCCACACTGGAATTTGAACCACAATTGACCAGAAAAGTCTTTGACTGAGCTTCTCCATATCTAACAAGTACAAAGAGCATCACAAGAAATTGAAGACCCATCACATCCTTAAGGTGGACCTTCCCCATTTCCCTTAAGAACCTAGAGGTTTTTCTTCTATAAGCTTCCAACGAAATCAGCAGCAACTTTATTCTTTCAAGACAATAAGAACCCAAAAATATTCAAGAAGAGAGATGATATTCACAAATGCAGGAGAAAAAGCCGGCCTTATATCACATCAACTGCTTCGTCTCCAAGAAAATCAAATGGGTTTTCTGTTCATCAATCCTCAGGACAAAAATTCATAAAAAAATCACTCACTATTATAGCAGAAACAACAACTTGAACAACATGCATTCCATTTCAACTAAAACAATCCAGTTACCTTCATCAGACCCATTTGAGCATTCGGATTTCCTGGTTTAGCTCGAAGGAAAGCAATAACATCCCAAAATAGTGAAAACCCACCTGCAACCTTCTCTTGTACCAACCAATATCCAATCAAACACCCGGTAACCTTGCAGATCTGAACGAAACAAAGGAAGAACTCAAACCAGAAACGAATGCAAAAGAAGGGAAAGAAAGAAAGAAAGGGAAAGGCAAAGGTGACAATGAAATGCAGTTAGACACTACAGGATAGAAAAACAATCTACCCACTAGGAGGGGGACTGTGACCTAGAGAAGAAAAGAAAAAAAATACTAGAAAATGATGATAGGGTTACCTAAAAAAGGAACCAGAACATGGGTTGTTTGTTGGAAACAGATTGGAAAAGTTTACTTCACCTTGGCCTTGTTTGTTGTATCTTCACAAAAGAGCCAAGAACCTGACATAATTAACTCTGCACTTTATTACTATATAATCTTTTGTTTGTAACTGTTGACAAAGGTACCCCTATGGCCTATCCTCTTCTTTTTCTTTAACCAGTACAACCATTGTTGCAAACAAAACAAATCTTGAAAAAATACTTTCTTTAAATATTCAATTTATCTTATTCACAGATTACAGAAGCATCCATGTCTCTCAGGGAGGTGAGTGTATTCATGGGTGCCAGAGATGGGAGTCCATTATTTGTAAGGTGGGTCACATGCCGCTGTCAGGGAGGTGTAGGGAAGTCATATTTTACGGTATTCCGAAATTACCCCTTCCCGTTTCTAGACATTTATTATAAAAGCTGTCCCTTGTCTTCTTCCTCCATCCGTACCATTTGAGTACCTTGAAAGGGTCCTTTGCCCCTATATATTGTCAGACCAATTAACAATTAGTGTTACTAATGTGCATGCATTTTTTTTTTGTCACCTAATTTATTTTAGTTTAGAATAAATATCATGCAAAATTTTAAAATTTATTTTAAAGCAAATTTTAATTTTTAAAAAATGTTTAAATAATATATTGATTGTATTTTAATTAGGTTTTATTAAAAAATTAATAAAAAATTAAAGATATTTTATGTTAAAATATTTTTAAAAACTCAAATAAATTATATATTTTTATTTCGAGTTAATTTTTAAAATTTAAATGATTTTTAAATAAAATTTTCAAATTAATAAATAATTTTTAAAATATATTTATATAATTTTTTATGATAATAATTTAAATATTTTTTTACGTATTTAAAATTTTTTAAATTAAAATTTGTTTTAAAATATTTACAATTTAAATATATTTAATTTTAAAATTTTTTATAAAATTCAATTTTAATTAGGATATGTTTGAAGAGATACGACAAGTGTAAAAAATTTATATGATATTTATCTTTTATTTTAAATAGTAATAATAATTAATTTTTATATAATTAAAATTTTGATTTGAAACATATATTGATAATATTTGTTCCATAAATTGTTTTTCTAAACCTTTTAAAATATTTAAAATATATTTATAAAGATATAAAAAACTAAAATATTATATAGTGATTGAATAATTCTAGGCAATGTATCATTAAATAATTTTAAATTTTAATTATTATATTTACTAACATATCGGCGATTCTTTGGTGTATATAAAATGAGAGATAAGTTTTGCAGATTATTTAAAGAAAATAGTGTCATTAGAAGAATGTGCACGTTATGTTGTCGGTTCTAACTTGATATATTGTTTATAATTTTATTATGTTTGAACTTTAGCTTGTCTTATAGTGGAAGCATGAAATTTGGAATCAAACCACTTCTCACCCATGGCCTGCCATCTTATTTTAATTTTAATTTTTAATAATTAAATAAATTTGAAACTTTTTTATTTTTTAATAATCAGATAATTTCAAACTTTTATTATTAAGAAAGTTAATTAGAAACTTTAAAATTTTAATATATATATATATAATATAAAGTTGTGAAACACACGCTTCTGTGGACCCATCAAATGAATGAAAATCTTTCTATAAGTTAAATATGTGTACTCAATCTAAAATTATATTTCAAATTATGTATTTTTAATTATAATTTTACTATTTAAATATATTCATAATATTATTTTAACTTTTTAATTAATTAACTATTATTAAAAATATATTAATCAAATATATGTTAATTAAGTTTTTGAATCTAATCAAAGATATTAATACTAAACCATTAAGGTTTTTTATGAGAGACGAGAAATGATATAATTCATAGAAATATATTTTTTCATTTTTTAAGATATATAAAATTTTTATGCTATAAAAAAAAATTAAGTAACGCATAATTTGACAGTTTATCATGTTTGGTTAAAAAATTATATCATAAAAATTTTAAAATTTTAAAAAATTTTCAGATTTCACAAATTAACTTAACTATTGTAATCTATTTTAATTTATATCATATTGCTAATATTTTTATTGGATTATTTAAATTAAAAATATTATATAATAAATTTCAACTTAAAATTTTTTACAGATATAAAATATTCAAATTATTAGAAAAATTCAAATTCTTTGTGTATTCAAAAATATATATATTACCAAAAATTAAAAAAAATATATAAAAATAACTCATAAGTTGAAAATTATTTAAAATAGAGTGTAAATTTTAGTTGAATAATTTTTTGTGATATTTTAACAATAAAAATATTTTTAATATTTCATGTTCGTTAGAACCAACGTTTATTTTATATTAAATTTTAAAAAATTAAATATATAATTAATTCAGTAGATACATCAAAATTTAAATTAAAAAATGAATTTAGTTTATATTTTTTAACATTTACTATAAAAATAAATTAATTGATTTCTCATCTATTTTTTAATTTAAGCATTAGAATCTTAGTTTTTTTTTTTTTGGAAATATTCTTTACCAACTCTACTCATTCTTCAAATTGAGATGAGTTCTTTCACTAATTAAAATGAATAATATCAAATTACTATTAAAAATTAACTATGTACCAATATATTAACTATTCTAGGGTGAACTTATTGTTTTAAAACAAATCACAAGACCAAGACAAAGCTACAAATTTGGAAGGACCAAATCTCATTAAGTTGCTAATATTTAAAATAAAAAACTTAATCCTTCCCCTTTTTCTATTTTTTAATTTTAAATTTTAAATTTTCTAAAATTAAAATGAAGAAAAATAAAAAATAAAAGGAAAAAAACATAAGAATGCCAAATAACAAAGCTTTTATAAGCTTAAATCTATCATAAATTAACGATAGAAAACATAATCCAACTCATTAATGCTTTAAATGGTTTAGTGAGAGTAATTTAAATAAAATTGATTTAGCAAAAATAATTTAAATTAAAGCGATTTAGTGAAAGTAATTTAAATTAAAATCAGACAAATGTAAGAAAAATTAAAACCGGGTGTTAATTTGTAGGGCTCAGTTTGTATAATGCAAGAAGACAAAGTTGGATAGAACAACCTAATCAAAGGGAGAGTAAGTAGGCCATGTTTAAATAAATACAACACTACTTTGGTTTGATTGACTAACGACCTCTTCATTATCTTCGACCTAAGCTATTTTTTTTTTTAAATTGAATATCAAATTGTTTCATCTGATTATTATTATTATAGATGATTTAATTAATATCATAATTAATTGAGATAATAGCTGTCGTTATCCATGAGATTTCATAAGATTTCATGCATTAATCAAATGATGCATAATACGTCTTTTTATATCCAAACCGACTCTTTGGTCAATCTCACTAGTTAATTTAGGGTTTTATTCAATGATTTTCTTAATTCCCATTTACATAGAAGGAATGGGATCAACACTTGACTTTACTCATTTGCTAACTTAATCTTAAATTAGGAGAAGCTACGTGACAATGTGTTTCTAAAATAAATTAAAGTTACCAATTTTTTAATCATCAATTAATTATGTCAAAAACACTGTAGAATCATTGAATATAAATTTATAAAAATTTATTTTTTAATTTTTTAATATAAAAATTTTGTCTAATAAATTTTTTAAATTTTAATACTTGCAATTTTTAATGTATAAAATAATTATTATATCCATGTAACATTATATATATGCTTAAAAATAAAAAATAAAAAAAGATCTTTTTTCTATCTATTAAATAAATATGATGGTTTTCTAAGACTTTTAAATAAATATATTTAAAAATAATGATTAATTATTATAAAAATATAATCATCATTTTGTGCATTATAAATCATGAGTATTAACATTAACAAAATCTAAAAAACAAATTTTATATAGAGAAAAATATCAAAATGTAAGCTTTTCACAAATGAATGTTTTAAAAAACATTTTTAAAAATTATAATATTTTTAATTGTCTTTTAAAAATTGTAGCATTTTAAATTTAATGTATTTTTTGTATGTATTTATTAATAATATCAATAAAATTATAATAATAATTATTATTAATCTTTATTTTTTTTGTCCAAAAAACAGATATAATATCACTTTGTCTAGCATAATAATAAAAATTTAATTCAATTTAGAGTTTTAACCTTCATAGATTTTGATATTTAATAATCAACTTTGATAACTTAAAACAAGTCTATTAAATATGAAGAATCAAGATTTTATATTTTATTTAAATATAACGATGTAGTTTCTAAACAATTTAAAATTTTAATTATGTGTCATCATTACATTACTATAAATTCTAATTAATATTAATAATATCATTTATTATAAAATAATTTAATAAAAATACATGACAACAAATCTAGGACATGTCTTCCATTCTGGATTTGTTGTTAATTCTTGTCGCAACCTTAAGACCAATATGATATCACCTTATTTTCTTATTACACATAGATGTCGCTTCACCTGCATAGAAAAATAATTATATTTTCAAAATTTTAAGTTAAGATGGAGCCCCTAGCAAGGCCAAAGGGTTTCATTTTTTTAAAAAAGAAAATTTATGTTTTTGTTAAATTTAATTATGTTTGACCATAACAAAGGAATTAAAAATTGAAACTTGAATAATAAAAATATAATTAAAAATAATTATGATATACATTGATATATATATATATAATTAAAAAAATTGTAATGGTATGTGCAAGATGTTGCATTAGAAATCAAGAAATGGGCAAATCAAACGCGTCAAGCTAAAAAGCATTGGGAAAAATGGCAAATATCGGATAATTAAGCAAAGATGTATTGAGGCAGAAAATCGCAGGTGACATGTCAATACTTGTCTGAAAACATTAGGGTATTAATTGTATAAAAATGTGATGTGGAGAAGTTGATTGGCTTGATAAATTAATTGGTTAATTTCATCTTTGTGTTTTCTAAATTAAGCAAATGTTAACTCTACATATATTATTAAACATTAGGGTATATACTCTTAATTATAATGTAAGTAGATTAATGCATACAAGGGTCTAAAGGGTTTAATTTGCATATTGAAGTTAGGACTCTTAGGCCTTAGCTTAGGCAAAATCAAGATGGATTACGATTCATCGTTAATTTAAGATATTATTTTTTGTTTTTAAAATAATTATAATACATGATGATTTAATAAAATTAATAATTAAATTTATTATTTATTATTTATTTTTATGTTATTACAATAAATTATAAAAATATTTAAATCTTTACTCTATCAAAACATGCGAGATGGTAGCAAGTGAAATTTTAATGGGAGGGGACTAATGCAAGATGGGCCTTTTATAAGGCGTAATTTGTCTTTAATCCATCGCATAATAAGATCATGGGACATTCTGGAGGGCTAAAGAGGCCGCTAAAGTCCTTATTGTGGGCCATGTTTGGGGAAGCCCAATAATTAAGCTATCTTTATGGTATCATGCTTTCGTTGGTCATGGGATGTAATGTCATAGAAGGTTATGTAATTAGGTACATTTGGTTCACGTTTTCATCAAGTTTTATGACCTTTGATTAATTAATAGTTCCTAAAATTTTAATAATTTATTGCGATTCAACTTATTCTTAATAAATAATAAGGTTAGTTATTTAAAAAAATTATATTTTATTTATAATTTCAAATTAAGATAATTTTTTTTTATGTACATGAGGTTTAAGTTTTTGTTAAATTTTTAATATAAAATTTTTATTAATGTTAATAGTTTTACATACACAAATGATATACATATGACTTTTATTTGTAAAATTATTTCAATTTCCTTTTAAATACTATCCAAACAATTAAAAATTTTCTTTATTTGATTAAACTTAACAAGAATATATCCAATAAATATTTAAAAAATAAAAAATACAATTTTTTATAATATTTAAATAGATAATGATACAATTACATAAATAAAAATTATATGCACATCATATATATACGCAAAACTATTAATATTTAAAATTATTATAAATAAAAGTTTAACATGAAAAGTTTAACAACAACGTAAATTTTAAATAGATTCTTCATTTTTTTTTTCAGATTTTAATTTAAGACTGTAAACATAATGTAAATCTTATTAATATAATTAATCTTAAATAATTTAAGTTTTTTTTTGAACAATTTTATACTTCTAGAAAAACTTCTATTAGGAAGAAGACATTATCAATTATCTCCCTTAACTACACATTGATTGCCTCATGGTGGATGCTAAACAATTGTTCCGTTAAACAAGTAATCTTTATTTATTTTTTTAATAGTAGGATCTATTTTGAAGTGCACCTTACAAATTGATTCTAATGTTTTGATAATTAGATCTATCATTTGAATTAGAAAAAGGAAGTTCAAAGGTGGAAAGCTCGATGATATTGATTTAATAATTAAATTTTGATGATGTAATAATAATTTAAATATTAATTATCAAGATAAATAAAATAAATATAAATATAAAAATTAATTGTAAGAATATCAAAGAAGTTAGAGAAATATTTTTATTAGTTTTTGATTTGCAAGTTTTCTTTTTCAATTTTTTTTTTTACCAAAATGATGTAATTTTGATACAAAAACTTTCAAAAAATGTTATATAAAAAGTGGTAAATTAAACTCTAATATATCAATTTAGATTAAATTGAACTTTGTTAAAAAACTTAAAAATTAAGAATATTCAAATTGAAAATCTTATACAACAAATTTTGATTTAAAATTTTTTATAACTGTAAATAAATATTCAAGTTACTTACTATAAAAGTTTAAAATTTTTTCAGTATTAAATATATATATATTTACAAAATCAAAAATTTGAAAAATTTGCCAAAAAAATAGATTCTACATTAAAAGTTGTTTAAATTGAGAGATGGATCTGAAATCTAGTGAAAAAATATTTAAATTACTTTTGTGACATTTCAACAAAGAAAATACCCTTAATTTTTCATAATTATTTGAGTTAAGGTTCAATTTATTATTAAATAAAAATATAATTTATTATTTTTTTGAATATTTTAATATATTAAAAAATAATATGATATTTATGTAATTTCAAATTTTAATTTGGTAAGTGAATAATTACATAATTAAATTATTAGACATTAGGTACTCAAATGGTTATACATTTAAATAATTAGATATATTATATTGGATTTAGATTTAAATTAGAAAAATAGATAATTATATAATTAGATTATTAAATTATTTGGTAATTAAATAATTGTATACATAAATTATTAAATCATTAAATAATTCAAATACGTTTAGTATATTTAGATTTAAATTGGATCAGTGAATAATTATAGAATTAAATTATTAGATTATCAAGTAATTAATTAATTAGTTATAATTAAATAATTAAATAAATAAATTTAGATTCAATTTTAAATTAGATAAATGTATTTGTTTTAAATCCAAATGATATTTAAATTTATATTGTACTTATTGTATTTAATTAGACAATTAGATAGATTTTATAGATTCAGATTTAAATGTGACTAAAGTGTTTTATTTTAATTTTTAATATATTTAATTAGTTTATATTATAGTTATTTAATTTAAGATTTATATTAGATAAGTGGATAATTATATAATTGGATTACCAAAATCATTAAGTAAGTAAAATAGTTACATAATTAAATAGATTAATTTAGGTTTAGATTTTAAGTAAAAATTAAATTTAGATAAATGTAATGTTTTATTTAGCTATTCAATGTAACGGGAGGCATTATGGTGTTGTGTGTACATTTCATATTTATAATTTAATTTATGTGTATATTAAAATAAATGGGTAATGGATAGCCGTAATATTTTAAAATAATATAATGATATTTTGAACCTTAGACACCTTGTAAGAATAATAAATTTATTTTTTATTATGATTCATATATAACACATGTGTATTGAAATAATTTGTTTATTTATAATTTTTGAATTATCTAATTTAAATAATTTAAAAATATAATATTTATATATAACACATAATGTATAAATCATGATTATTTTATTTTATAATAAATTTCGCGTAACATATCATTTATCCTTTGATTACACATTGATAGATATTGTTTGGTGTTTTAATATAAAAAGAAAAGCATTTAATAATATCAACTAGGAAGTCATGTAGTTGAAGGATATGGGGATATGTTATTGAAATTTTTATGAAATAAAGTAAATCATAATTTTATGCATCATATATTATACATAAATGTTACATTTCTAAATGATGTAGGACCATCATATCTTTGAAGAACGATTAGCATCCATACATGTATAATAGTAGAATAAATTTAATGTACTAATATATAAAGTTGTAAATATCATAAAAGACAAGATTTGAATGTATGCTGGTGGAAGGTCAAATGAGTACGATAAATGTATAAATGAGTTCTTAAATTACGATGTTCATAATTGTGATGATCTTGAGTAAATTTATTGCCCATGCATCATATGTGGTAACATAAAATACCATACTCCACGTGAGATACGAGATCATTTATATGTGCACAGAGTTGATCGAAATTACCAAAATTGGATATAACATTAAGAGCCATCGATGGGTGGATCTTCTATAAGTAAGAGTGTCAGAGTTGTTAGAGAGGACATGCATGAGGAGGAAGTTGACAACACCGCAGAGATAATCTAAGAGGTATTTGCAGAATATGATTGTGATCCTATCAACTTTTCAAAGTTAGTTGGTGATGTTGAGAAACTTTTGTATCCTAAGTATGAAAAATTTATAAAATTATCTACTTTGGTTAAACTTCATAATTTGAAAGCAAAAAATGGTCGGTTTGAGCAAAATTTCAGTGAACTTTTAAACCTACTATCTGACATGTTGTCAGAGAATAATGAAATGCCTAAATCTATGAATGATGCTAAAAAATGTTTGCCACATTAGGCATGGAACACCAAAAGATCCATGCACGTCTAAATGACTGCATTTAGTATCGTAAAAAATATTAAGATGAGATTCAATCTCCAACTTGTGGGCTTTTCAAATGAAAAGTGATGAAAAATAATAACAAAATGCAAAAAAAAATGTCAGCTAAAGTGTTATAGTATTTTTCACCAATACCAAAAATTAGAAGAATGTTTAATAGTTCTAAAACATTGAAATATTTAACATTACACTCAAGTTAAAAAGAAGTTGATGGTCAGTTAAGACACTCGTCGGATTCACCCCATGGAAAGTGGTTGATTACGTGTGATCATACTTTGCATCTAAACTAAAAAACTTAAAATTTTCCATTTCAGCTGATGGATCAATCCTCACAGTACATTAAGTAGTTAATACAGTTGTTGATCGATTATTAAAGTAACATATAATTTGCCACATTGGTTGACAATAAAGCAAAAATTTATGATATTAATGTTGTTAATATCAGGCCCTAAATAATCTGATAATGACATTAATGTATACTTAACATCATTTATAAAAGACTTGAAAATATTGTGAGATACTAATGTACAAGTGTATGATGGGTACCGCAAGGAATCATTCAATAATTTTACTTCATTGTAGTGTGTGCCATATGATATGTGCATTAATTCTATAGATAATAACGTGACCTATGAAACTTTTTTCACAAATATATGGGCTGCCAACATATAAGGTTCATGTAGACACTTTTGCTTGGACAATTTTGGTATATTAGACCTTGCTGGGTAATGATCAAAGTGAGAGAAAAATAAAGCTTCAATGAAGCTGTTCTTTATCTTTGATGAGTTGAGGTTTCAATTAATTTTTTATAAAGTTAAAAAAAAAAAAGCATTAGTAGTGTCCCGTGGGATCACTCTGATATTTAAATCAATACTGAAATTGATAATAAAAAATTATAAAAATAAAAAATAGCTTAATTATTTTAAAAAAGTACTTGATATTCATAGTCAAATAAGACGCACACTTGGCATTTTAAATCTCTTATCTTTGAGACTTGTGATTAATAATATGAAAGGAGATTATCACCATGGTTGAGGTGGAAAAGAATTTGTTACCATTAGTTTCCAAAAGCTTATTGCTTCTTTTACTAATGTCATGAGGTTGAGGACAAGATACATGGACTGTCAACACATAAGGTTCACGTAGATACTGTTGCTTGGGCCATTTTGGTACAATAAACCTTGCTTGGGGTATTGTAGTATCATGGGCCCTATTTGATTTTGGGTTATAATTTCACAGACCTTTTGATGTTAAAATAAATTTTAAGCTAGGTTGTGATAATTTGGATTTTATCGTTAAATCCATCATTTAAATTTAAATATTAATAGAATAATATCAATACCTTTTATTTTTTCTTTTAGTCTCAAAATAATTTATCTTTAATTTTTTTTTAATTCTTTCTCTTATTAAATCTTTTTATTTTCTCGCTGTCTCCTTCGTATTCAAAGTCTATAATATCTTCATTTTCCAACTTAACCACATTTTTTCTCTCCATCTTTAAAATCTCTTCATTTAACTCGAAAATTTTTAAATACTCAACACATTAATCACTTTTTCTATGACACTTTTACACTCAATCAAAATAAAAACTCAAATGACATTAAGCATTAAACACATTTTCAAGGAGAAAAAGGAAAGAGGCTACCATTTCTCATGATAATGAAAGGAGGCTGAAATCAAGGCATGACAGTGAAATCTTCACAATAAAAGTATGAGAATCATATCTCATTTACTTTTATTGGCATCTTAGTCAACTTTACATCCATGTGACTTCAAAATGAATCTAAATCTGCATCCTAGTGGAGTTAATGGCTTTTCCTTTAATCATTAACCATAGTAATAATAATAATTATTATTATTTAACTATAAAAGTTATAAAAATTACATAATATGACTAACATTTTGATGTTTTTTTACATATTGAATGAATCTTCAATATAGGTTATCTCACCAACTTTAAGTACCCCAAGTCCAATAAAAATATATTGGCAGATCTACTTTTGTATGAAATATATAAATAATATAATAAAAATAATTTTTTTAAAAAATTATTATGTTGTAAACTGAAATGTTTTTGGAACGTGCCGTTCCAACACTAACAAATTACTTCGATGAGCGTTGACACTTCTTTTTAATTATATTTATAACACTAACAGAATATTTATAAGATATTATTCTCATTTGAAATAAATTTAGAATTTTAATTATAAGAATTGTTATTTATGATATCTAGAGTTTTCGAAAGAGAGTGATGAAAAAAAGAAAAAATTGAAGAAAATGAAGAAATTGTTTTAGTTTCATTATTTATAAAGAAAGATAAAATGATATCTTCTATTAAAAAAATTTAAAAATAAAATTTAAATTATATTATAATAACCTCTTTCAAGATGATTTGGAAAATTACCATCTAGTTTTAATCAAAAAGAATTTTTAAAGGATCAGAATAGATACATGATATCATTTAAATCCTTTTTAAAGTTTAACAAAAAAAAATTATTATTTAATTTGTGTGACAAAAAGGTGATGCCAAAAGCATCGTTCTCTTATATTTGATATTTTTAATTAAAATTTTTTAATTTTCCAAAATTAAAGAATAAGGGATAGAAAATATTCCCACTAATCTAAGTCCTAAGATTCTCTCATGCTTCGCGCAAGAATCAAAAACTCTCCTTTCTCTTCAAATGATCTCACAAATCAATCATTTTAAGGTTTTGATTCTATATGCTAAAACGAGAACTTGATATTATAAATTATTTTTACTATTTTTTCCTCGTGGGTAAGTTGGAATATTTTAAAAAATGTAAATTAAATAACTTATTAATTTATTGTAGTAGTTTTTCTTAAGAATATTATGCCAAGATATAAAGTTTACCATTATCAGCAAATTAATTCAATATGACCTACTCTTCACTTTTTAATATAATTTCAACTATGCGGAAAAAAATTATATTTGACTTAAAGTGACTAATCAACCAAATCAAAAGCATCGTATCTTATGTTTGATTTGATAAAATAATGTGCACGATTTTTGTTTGCTAATGCTCGAATCGTTTCCACTCATCAAAGATTCTCTATCACTTTATTTAATTTCTTATATTAAAAGAATAATTATTTAATCTCTACTCGATTTTATCTTTGTGCTTCCAAAACATTCAATATTTGCATGTAATAGATTATTTCTTTGAATTAATATTTTCAAAACAAATTATATCTTGAATGAAATTTATTAATTTAATTAACAAGTAAATAAAGATGGGAAGCTCTTGATTTTTAAAATCTTTGTTACTTTTTTTTAAGAGCATATTATATACTTTATATTATTTATAATTTATTAATAATCATGATTTGTATTATATATATAATGATAGATTTCAAAAATTTTGAAGATATTTTTATTAGATACTATTTCTATATTAATTACAACAAAATACTTTATTAAGATTTTTATTTTTTTATTTTTTTGTTTAGTGGTTAACATGGTTGGCAAAATTTTATTATGAATTTATAGTGGTTAAGTTTTGGTAAAAATAAAATAATTGAAAAATGTGATGGGTATTTTTGAATTAAAATGAAAATATATATTTGTTATAATTGATCATAAATTTAACAAAAAATACTAATAAAAAAATAGGTCGCCTATTAATATGATTTTTATTTATTTTTTGAAAAAAATGAACAATTAATGTTTTAATTTATCGTACTAGTTAGAAAAATAAAAAATAAATCAAATTCTAATTATTTATTTTGTTAAATTATCAAATATTAATTTTTTTCAAAAAATAATGAAAATCATATCACTAAAAAATTATGTTTTAATAAAGTATAATCAAATTATGAAATATGCATATTATTAAAATTTTAAATACATAAAACCTCAAATTATAATTATTAATAAAGTGCATTTTTCTTTTTTTAACATATCATAATTTCATTTTAAGGCCACAAAGGGCTTTCCGGGTTTTCACTTACGTCACGGATAATCTTTGAGCCGATAAATTTTGGTCACGTGTTCAATGATTTTGGTTACTTAATTACCAAAAAATAAAGTGTGTTCCAATCTATCATAATATTTGGCATTAATGGTTACTTTATTACTAATCAAATCAATTACTATTAAACAAAGCTGAAAGACCCTCTACAAAATTTAAAGTAAGTTCCACCCTATTAAATTATTATATACTACCCTTACCTTTTAATTAAAGCAATTATCATAAAAAAATATTAATGATAATTTCAAAAAAGATTTGAATTTTATTTTTTATGGCTTGAAAAAGAAATTACATTTATAATATAAATAACGCTAGAAAAAGAATTTGAATGTGATCCAAAATACTGTATATAAATAAGAAAAATCTCGTTCTTATTTTGATAACAATTACAATAAAAAAGAAAGATAGAAAAAGTTGTGATGTAACATTTCTAAATTTTAACTTTATAACTATACTAAAATTTTAATCACTCCTTTGTAAGCAAATGATTTATGGGTCTTAATTGAATTTTGTTCTTATGTAAATAATATGTGCTTCTTATGAGCAAATTTAAGCAATACAAAGAAATTAAAATCTTACTTTACCTAATTCTTATTATTCAAAAAATTATATATTCTGATAATCTTTCTTACTCTTGATCAAGTTTTTTCATGTCAAGTGTTTTATGCTTATTAGATATTTAAGTTTAATTATTTTTAAAATAAATATAAAAAACTTAAACTTTGTATCGACTTCAATTTGAAATTTGGTCGTTTTAATTTGTTTAAATTCTGCATTCAAATTTTTAATTTGGATCATGTCAAAAAAATTTGAAAATTAGAATACCTTAAGTCATAAAGAGATCTTAAATTTTTTGAGTATTCAATATATATATATATTAATTTTAAATTTAAAAAAATCCCTTAAATTAAAAATTATTCAAATTTAAAAGATAAATTTGATGTGAAGCACAAAATTTATTTGAATTAATTTTTAAGGCATTCCAATAATAAAAATATTATTAATTTTGTATAATCTTTTGGATTAAAATCTAAATTAAAATTTTAGATGTATAACTAAAAAATTAAAATGATAAAATTAAAATTAAAATCAAAATAAAATTTCTTATTATATGGTAAAGTGGCCACCGAGTGAAAAAGCTGCCATGAATAAGCATATGACAAATCTTTTCCCTCAAATAATTTGGAACTAAATTCATCAACACTCAAAACTTTAATGAAACAAATTTTCATTAATTTAAAACAAAGAATAAAAATTTGAAAAAAAGATGAAGAGAATGTGATCATATTAATCTACACCCAAAAAGCCAATATGAAACAAAAATAAAGCTTCATAAACAAAAAGAAATTATATTTATTATTATTATCATTGTTATTGTTATTAAAATAAAGATCTCATAAAACTTTTATATTTATCTTATATTATCAATTAGACTTTCATGTTTTAAAAGTTATAAATCGAATTTAAACATATTAATTTGCTCTAAATTAAATTTTATTAAAAATTTTAAAAATTAAAAATATTCAAATTGAAGGTTTTACGCAACAAATTTTTCATTGAAAATTTTTTTGAATATAAAAATATATTTAAGCTACTGTTATAAAAATTTTTATAATTTTTTAAATACTAAAAATATATATTTCAATTTATATTATCAAAAATTTTTAAAAATAGATTTTATATCAAAAATGATTTTGAGTTAAAGCCATGGACTCAAAATAAAGTAAAAAATTCATTTAGATCATTTTTGAAGCATTTAAATGATGAAAATATCTTCAATTTTTTTTATAACTATTTAAGTTAAGATTCAATTTAGATCAAATTGATAAATTATAGTTCGATTTGTCATTTTTTAAATACGACATTTTGATTGTCAATATAATATAAGTATTAGGGTTTTATGAAATCTTTATTCTTCTTATTATTAGTGTTATCATTAAGGATAAATATCATTTAAAACTTTGAGTTTTATTTTCTTTTCAAAACAAATATTAACCTTCAAAAAACATCTAAACAAACTTGATCTATTGCTTTTATTCATATTGAATTTTAACTCAAAATAATTATAAAAAATTAATAATTTTTTCATTAAAATGATTAAAATCTACTCGAATAGATTTTACACTTTATTTTGATTTTATTTCTTAAGTTTAAAAAAATGTTTAACTAACCAATTATTTTTATAAATTTTTAAAATTTTTAATAGTATATGTTTTTAAAAAATATTTTCAATATTTCAAAATTTTATTTTTTATGATGATAATTTAAATATTTTTAATATATATAAAAAATTATAAATCAAAATTATTATAAAATATTTTTAATTTAAATATTTTTAAAATCTTAATTTATAATAAAATTTAATTTAAATAAAATTAAAATATTAAAATTTATTTAAATATATTTTAAAAATAAAAATTTAAATGAAAATAAAAAAATTTAAAATTTAAAATTTAAAATAATGTTTGTTATATTACTAATATTATCGTTAATTTTACCATATTGGTCCTTATCAATATCTTGAATTGTCCTCTCTCATTTGTACTCTTTCTTCTTTCTCTTTCTTCTTTTTCTTGGTTCTTCTCCTTCTGCTTCTCTTGTCAACAGAGTTTGAGGAGAGAGGAAGTGGAAAAAGAGTTTTTCTTTGAATGAAATGAAGAATAGGCGAAGAAATGGAGATATATGGGCTTTTGAGAAGAAGGAAGAGAGAGACGAGAAGGCGTATGAGAATGGAGATGGGTGCGGTGTCGTTTTGGGCTTGGATGGTGGTGCCACCTCCACTGTCTGTGTCTGCATACCTTTCCTCGCCTTCTCTGACCATCTCCCTGACCCTCTTCCTATCCTCTCACGAGCTGTTTCCGGTTGCTCCAATCACAACAGTGTAGGAGGTGCCTCTCTACTTTTTTTTTTTCCCCTTGATTTTTCGTTGTGGTTTTTGTTATGAAGTGCGTCTGGGCTTCTTTTTGAACGCTCTCTTTGTTGCGGCTGACTGTAGAAGACGTGATAACACGATGATCGAAGCAATATCTTGTGCATTTGGCCAGGTTTTCTGCTGATAAGGATCGGGTCCTGTTAAATCTGAATTTACCTGTTCTCACTAAATAGTAGAATTGCGGGGTTACTGAGAATGATTTGCTAATTCAAACTATGAATTTTAGCGCCATGTGGTATTGGTTGCTCTGATATCTATTGAAGCATAAAATGTGGCTGCTAACTAATGTCAGAATGGTCTATTGAGTTTCTTTCTATATGGACTTGCTCTATTTCAATATAAAGCTATTTAGAAAACCTTTGATATAGTATTCAAACAGTTTGCTGATTTTCAGTTTGACTTTCAATGCTCTTTACTCAAACTTCTCCCCAAATTATGAAATAAATTTAAGATTCTCTTGAACTGAGCCGAATATTGGGCAAAGCTTTGGTAAATTTTCCCATAAATTAATATTAACACGGTGGAGACATGATAAAAATTTTCACGTGTGTCTCTTATAATAGTTTTCATGTTCATTACAATTAAATTGTAAATTATTTATCAATTTGTAATACGTCTTTTACACGATTTCTTGAGTTTTGTGAATGTGTGTGGTATCATAAAGCGGGAAACTGGAAAAATGATATGAAGTTTCAATGTCAAATATCTATGTTATTGTTATGTTATCCAAGTAGTTTCAAAGCATGATTCTACTTGGAGGTTAACATAACCCTATTATGTGTCTACATTTGTAGCTCAATCAAAATTTGTCTTATGTTGACATTTCATTGTAACACAAACTAAACCACTCTTGAGTCAGATAAATCATGGATAATTTCCTTATCTTATATTCTAATCGAAAGAATTGTAAGACAGTGAAATTTCTCTCTGATATGGCCTTCTTTAAAAACGTACCTGCAGAAATTGCTGCCAGGGATACGTTGGAGCAGGTTATGGCTGAAGCACTTTCAAAATCAGGTTCAGATAGATCAGATGTTCGTGCTGTTTGTTTAGGTGTTTCAGGTGTCAACCACCCAACGGACCAGGAAAGAATATTAAATTGGATAAGGTCTGGTATCTGGAAATATTTGCTTTGTGGTTTCATTCTGTAAAGTATCTCTGAATTTTTTAAAATGAATTGATGTCTATCTGCTGCTCATTGACCTGATTATTGAGATTCACATCCAAACTAGGTTTGCTTTATGTGAAACAGAAATTTGTACCTTACATATTTTTACAAAGAGCTAGAGATGTAAATTTTTGAACTTCTTTTGAAATTCACTACAGTGTTTTCAGGAAGTGAGTGTTTAAACTGTCCTCTAAGTTGTCCTTTCTAGTTTGTTATAGTTTCGTGATTGCTCCCTTGTGTTGTGAAATGGGGCAAATGCCTCCTTGCTTTGCTTCAAGTCTGCTTCAACCTTTCTTGCCTCTAATCTTCATGCAACTAGCCTGCTACACAAGATTCAGCGACAATGGTGTTTAGGAACCATTGGACGTTGGTATCTGTTTCCTTTATGGATGTTATTATTGTGAAAAAGTCTGTTGTCACTTACAATAGAGCAAAATGGCAAACAACACCTGATGAAAGCAGAAGTGGGTGAGGAATTTGTAGACATGGTTTATTATCATAAAAACAGTCTATCGAATTGGAGAGAAAGAAACAGGAGAGCTTTTGAAGGAGTGGAAACATCTTTTGGTGTGTTAAAGAATAGATGGATCCATATATAAATTATAGGTAACGAGGGATTCTTTTGTAAATGATGGGACCTTGTAGAGTTTATAGATGTCCTAACTTTTAGATAGGATTTAACTCATCTTTTGTACATGGGTGGCATCCCCTTGGTGCCTTATAGTTAATATAATGTTAACCTTGTTTCTGATAAAAGAATAATAAAAAAAAAAGTCTACTGAATTGGGATTAAGGTGCTTGATTTGATTGTCAGAATCATGTCCTTCTAAAATGTTTTATTGAACAATCAGGAGTTATCAACAGCTGAAGAAATGTTCCCCATGAATACCTTATCTATGATTTATTGTGGCTGCTCAATGTGCATGAATTACGGTAGGGTAGGGCATTTTCTTAACTGATCAGGGACACCGTTTCTAGAGTGTTACTCTTCATGTGTGAAAAATGTGATCTTTTGATCCTGCTCAAAAAAGGAAAAGGTGATTGATGCCTTGATGATAGAGCTATGCTCTTCTTGATGTAGCTTGCAGAAATTGGGTCCCTAATCTAATTATTCTTTGTTTGCAACGCCATGCTGATAAACGAATTATGGTGATAATTGATGCTTAGGTATCACTATCTGTTCACTTCAAACCTGAAAATATTACTTTGCAATATTGAATGCCAAAGAAGGACAACAAACTTAATATCTTGTTGTTTTAGTTCATAGCTATCAGTTATTGATCCCCTCAAACTGCTTCTGAACCTTGGAAAATACTATCAGGGGCATATTCCCTACCCATGTCAAGCTGTATGTTCAGAATGATGCTGTAGCAGCTCTAGCAAGTGGAACAATGGGAAAGATCCATGGTTGTGTTTTGATTGCTGGTACGGGGTGCATATCTTGTGGTTTTGATGAAGATGGTAGAGAAGCTTGGGCTGCTGGTGCTGGACCTGTCTTAGGTGACTGGGGAAGGTATGTGCTCGAGTGTTGGGATGTTCTCTTATGTGATTCTTAAGTTTTGATGTTGTGTCCATTACTGAAAACATTCAAACAATTTCAAGAAAAAATTTCTAAAGTAAAAAATTCAAAAATGATAGATCTATTTTTTGAATGCTTTCTGATGGACATGGAGAGGTGATACATATATCTATTCTATTTGGAGTGACATGACAGAGCGAAGGAGGGATTTAGATAAATCTTAGTCAATGGACTAGCACTCTCTTCAACTCTTGCAGTAGCCAGTACTCCTCTGTATTTTATTTCATTTTAGTTGTAGCCACCATAAGAGATGTCTTTGCTGTTATTATTGTGTCATGCCTAATTTGTCTCAGATGCCTCAATGATTGCGTGTATACCTTGTCATCTCCCTAAACTAAAGTCTATTTGGCATCTTGCATGTATTACTTATCTCCTCAAGGATTATATGTTTCTGTGTGCTATAACATGATAATTTGCAGTGGCTATGGGATTGCTGCACAGGCATTAACAGCAGTAATTAGAGCACATGATGGTCGTGGTCCACAGACAATGCTTACAAATACCATTTTAAAGGCACTTGATCTTTCTTCTCCTGACGAACTCATTGGGTATCTCTCTTTTGAAAAGTATCTCATAATTTCTTTGGATCAACTTTTCTTTCAGTGGCATCAAAGCAATCCTATATTTGAAGCTCCAAATCTCCTACTTTTGTCAAAGCCTTTCTTGCAGAAGATATTAATATGTATTATCAAGGCCTTGACCTTAAGAATCCTCTTTTGCTTTTCTTGATTGGAGGTGTCCCTCAATTATTTTGCTTAGGTCCAATTTCCTGATATGCTGACATATTGAGCAAAAGATCCAAGTAGTTCTGCTTCCTCTCACTTTATATCAACCCAGCTAATTTCCTGATTCAGAAGTCTCTGAACCCAAATTGCATCAGTCAATTATCAGCTGGAATACAGCCAAGTTATATTTGTGCCTTCAACCTCTTTATGGTGCTTGAAGTAATGTTTACAAAGAAGTGAGGCCTTAAAAGTTCGGGATAAATAATAGGCATTGCATGCAATGACCTTGAAGAAACTTAATTGCAATGCAAGTGTTCACTCTGGTTCTTTGTAGTAAATGTCTGAAAAATGGCTTTGCAGAAAAGCCTGGTTCTCTTGTTGAAAACACCATGCAAATAGTCTTTTGGGCAAGACTTGGTTTCCATATTCTTTCTGGATGCAGGTGGACTTATGCAGATCAATCTTGGGCACGCATTGCTGCACTTGTTCCACAAGTGGTGTCTTGTGCAGAAGCTGGTGATGAAATTGCAAATAGTATCTTGGTTGATGCAGTTGAGGAATTGGCATTAAGTGTGAAAGCTGTTGTTCACCGACTTCGTCTGTGTGGTGAAGGTGCTGAGCTTATTTAACTTTTGATTATTTGATACTTTTGATTAAGTTAATAATTTTATTATTAATCTTAGAAATAAAAGTCCAATGATCTTAACTGCTCTGACAAAAGGACAGGTTCTCTGATAATACAATCATGAACTACACAACTAAGCTTTAGCTTCTGAGATTGAAGTACCTTTGTGTAGAAGCAATGAAATTATTAATGTATCTCCGTATAAGCATTTGGATATTGTGAATGAACATCTATCATTAGTTTTTCTGAAAATAGCAGCAACATATCTTTTGTGCATCTACATTCGCAGAAGGAGCTTAGCTCTTCAAGATATTTATTTTGATTTCTGGCTGCAGATGGAAAGCATTCTTTCCCTCTTGTAATGGTTGGTGGTGTCCTTGAAGCTAATAGAAATTGGGATATAGGAAAAGAAGTTATAAAATGCATCCACAGACACTATCCTGGGGCTATTCCAATTAAACCAAAGGTTAGATTTTTCATTGTAATGTTCCCCTCTTTCTTACTCATCTTTTCAAATATTTGAATGTTGATGTCTTTGGTCTAATACCATGACTTTCATGACGGACTATTCGTAGGTGAGAGAAAACCCTGGATTCAAAATCTGTTGGTTCCTTATGGCTGTGTTTTATCTGATTGCTTTAAGACTACAGTATGGGAATTTAATTCTAATGTTCTGAAGGGAAACTGACTTAAAATGATGTAGAGGATTTTAAAGTTGTATTTAGCAGTTTCTTTCTGTTGTATGTGAAATATGACTCCAAATAAATTGAAGAATCAAATATGTCGGTTATGAGAGGAAGCAATTGATTGCATGTTGCTTGTAGACCGAAGTATTTTCAGTTCACATTAGGTCTGCTACACTCTACAGTCTCTTAGTGTGCACTCTGCTCTTCTTTTAGCCGAGGAAGCAGCATTTTCTGCAAATTTCAGTCTCTAAACCCCACATGCCCCTCCTTTCTCTTCCATGGTGCAAGAAAATCATTTCTACAAAGGTTTAACATCTGGGTTTGTAATGATTTAGAATCGCTTATCTATAGTGGTTTTCCATGTAGAAACATGTTCCTAACGAGCAATATTGAAAATTTTCCCTTTACGGTAGAATTGCTTCTGGACACTCTTCATTTATTTTCTCCATGTCTATACCCCAGCTGATAGTTTGATATGGGTCAATGTTTGAGAGTTTTGATTTCTTGGTAACATTGCATAAAAAATTTGCTGTTAATCTATCTTCTCGTACTTGCCATGGTAGAAGTTGACAGCAATAAGTGCTATTTCTTTTTCTTCATTGGTTCGAATAGTGATTATTTTACCTCAATTTTTGGTATATCTTTAGGTGGAGCCTGCTGTTGGGGCAGCTTTATTGGCCTTGAATTTCTTTATGAAAGAATCTGTAGGAAATAACCACAGGTGACAAGTGCTATCCTCCATATATAACTGTATATTTAAACATATTGAATGAAGCTCTACCAGTGATTCTTGTGGCTGAACGCTTACTGTCCTAAAAGATTTCATTTGACTCTTTTCTTTCCTTCTTTTTGTTTTCCTTTTTGTCTTTTAATAAACTTGTGTAACAGAAATGTAAATTGAGTGCAAGAAAGATACATTTAACACTACTTAATTAAGTACGTCTCTTTCCTAGCTTAATCTGTGCTAGAGTATTGTACTGCAAATATTCCACACTGCCTGGCAAAATTTTGTTCTTATGCTGCTAGGCTTTGTCTTGAGGTAATGATACTCTCTCTCTCTCTCTCCTCTCTCTCTCACTCAATGGCTTGACCTTCTTTTGGTAATGGTATTTTCTCTCTCCTCTCTGTCTTACTCACTCAATGCCTTTAACTTTGTTTTTGGTGTGATTAACTGCACTTCTATAATAAGTTGCTGATAGATTTCTTATGAACCCTATTGGAAAAAGCTTGTCTTGACTTTTGCTTATGGATTACATTGGCACATGCTATAGGGAACGTAAAATCCAGTTAAAAATGTTCATTCTGAAATTCAGTCTCCAGGAAGATAAATCCAAATAGCTGTTGAGGCTGGTGGTTGAAAGCTGAAATGCTAATTCAGTCACTCATTTCTCACTCAAAGTGGGATTCAGGAAGTATATGAGGCTTGTTCTTCTGCTCTTCTTTTGTTTTTTAAGTAAAGAATTCTGCTGATTTATGGAAGAAAGAGGCTAGCCAAAGGAAACCCAAAATGAGTAACAATTTATATCCAAACGAAATTCTGCTTTGGAAGATTTGATTTGTCATAAAGGGTGAAATCTATTAGTAGGAAATAGTTATACTTTCAAGATGGTTGACATTTGGCAAGATATAATTCAAAAATACTCGAGAGATACTTTGATTGAGGCATTTGCATGGCTTGCAAATAAGGAGGAGCACCTGCTGGGCTCACAAGTTGAGGACAGCACAGAAGGATGAAACATAAAGCTGCAGTGAGAGCTAAAACTTCTTAGCGACGAAACAGGATCTCTGGATACTGGGGCAATGGACAGATACCATATAAAAGACTTGCCTTTCATTAGCTGCTAGAAGAAACATTATTACAAGACTATAGCCCCAGTATACAAAAAAATAGGGCACTGTCAGTGGACAAGAAACTGTGTAAATACACAAGGCCTAATTGTTGACTGTATTCTTGTATAAAAAAGTGGGTTCTTAAAACAAACCAGAAAAGAGAACTCATAAACTAGAAGTCCTTTCCACATGGTAAGTCATGCTACAAACCTGTCACCAAAAACCTTCAAAGTCTTGGGTACCTGCTCTCTTTCACATCAGATTTCATTTGGCGACAAGAGTATCTTGTAGGATCACGACCATGGTTATGAGTTCTGGTTCCCTCTGCAAAATTTTCTTGCCTCTACAATTGTTTGGAGTTGGCAACAATTGAAAAGGAAGAATTCTTCACCCCAGACTGCTTGGAATAGAAGGACCTAGCTGCAGTGGAGCCAACAAAGAAGTTTTTCGACCATCTATCTGTTCAGCAGGAATGAATAGAAAACTTCACCAGTGTTCCCAAGCTCAAGATGCAATGCAAAAGCCATTTTGGCTGATAAGTAAAGGATTATTGGGCAGAAAAAGTTCTGTACTCTCCTTGTAAACTGTTATGAAACAATTGAGGAATCAATTCTGAAACTATGAAGAAACCCGCACTCTTTCTGCATTGTAAACGTTGTAATCTTTTACAGCCGATCTCTGCTTTTCTGAATCAAATTAATTAATTTATTCCAAAAAGGAAATTGCAATACATCCCTAGTAAAGCAGATATGCTTCATATTCACAGAATTAGTAGGCATGAGGGCCTCTGTACCCTTTTTTTGTCATCTGGACTTTTAGTAGTCTTGTATGATGAAATCAGTCATATGGAACATTACCTGATGCAATGATGGATCAAACTAGCTTACTAGTGTCCCCGTTCAATTCCCTTCTAACCAGCTTCAAGATTTCAATAATCTGTAACAAGCAAGAGATGAGGCTTAGTTAGAAAATTTACATGCCAAACACACTTACTAATGGAATTTATGGTACAGAAGAGGTATTCAAAAAATTATGTAAACGTCACTGCAAGGTCTTCCAATTATAAGCCTACACAAAGTGGCGCGCTTGACTGGCTAACGGGTTCACTTTGTGTTTCCATAATGAACCAGGAATTATTTCTTACATCCTAAATGACAGAGCGAGTACAATCAAGCAATCAAGCTTGTCCTATGATTGCTATGGAATTATTAAATAGAAATATCTTATGTTGGTAAACCTCGATAGCTTCAAGAAAGTTAACTTTTCATGGCAATTAATAACTAGGTTGCGGTCTCTTTTTTAGTTGGGACTGCAATAGGTGCATACCTTTCCAGTACAATCATGAGCTTCAAAAATTTGAATCAGTGCACAGTGGCAAATATGTCTTCCCATATACTGTGACTAAACTACTAAGACATTTCTCTTTACTCGTAAATTCCTTTTCAGATGATAACCTAAAGTAGCATGGTAGTAAAGGTGCTGGTTAGAAGGTGAGGAGTAAAGTGGTTGAAAAACTTGGGTTGTATTGCTAAACTCATTTATGATATTTAAGTCTTGAAGAGAAATAAGGAATTTCTAAAGCAAATTTTGCCTGTTATGTGAAGTTGTGTCCCAAAAGGAATTTTTAGTGAAAGAAGCACTCTGTGAAATGATGAACACTACCATGAATGGTGGAAGCATCAAATGATGAGAAATTAACATAATAAAATCTTTCTGACATTAAAACTGGTTAGAAAATCCATGATAGAAATTCTGTAACATCATTAAATGCCAACCACAGCCAAATACAAAATTCAGATGAATATGAACCTTGGACACCAATAAATGCATTTCCAAGTATTAAAGTACACATGCAAACAGATAGATACACAAACAAGTGTGCACACATGTATGCACACACATATATGCCCGCATGTCAAATTCAAACATGCATGAACACATAACATTTTTGTGGAATACGAAGGTAATGCAACCAAGACTTACTCCAGGATAATGTTGCAATACTGGAGAATAATGATCAAGTGCTATGTATATCTTTTCAAGAAGGCTTAAAAGAGCATCCACTTCATCCCCTAAGAGATCAACCTGCATTTCAAGGAGAAAATCCATTAAAAGACATATTAAGAAAAAGTTAAATCTATAAGAAGCAGAATTTAGCCTTTTTCTAACTAATTCACAGACTATAAATGTTATTATCATTCTCTGGATGGGGAAAACTCTCAGTTTTAATAGGACAGTCAAAGCTATTCTCACAAGCTTTCATCTTTTCTTTTCTTTTTGTTTTATAGGTAATTATATATCAGATCAAAGAAACGAAAATTTCATGAAGTAGTCAACATTTATTTTGATGCCACTACTAAGAGTTAAGATTAGCAGAGGTCATCAAAATGCCGAAAGGAGAATGACACATGCATAATAGTTGCCATTACAATTTACAGCACCATTGTTTTGATTACCTTTCATGAAACTGAAATTTTAAAACATTAACATTGACTATGTTCCAAATCAACTCACCATTCCTATTGTTATCCTCACTAAAATTGGGGCATAAGTTTACGAGTGACACTGACTCTGAAAGTTGCTAATGTTAAAAACAATATGCTCAATGTTTCCCTATCCCCATTTTGTATGGGTTTGATTCGTGATACGTTTCGATCTGTACTTTTTCCAAATTTGATGATATTGTAGATTGTAAGGGAAGTCCTAACTGAGGTTTCCTGTTATTTTTGCTTGTAAGAATTTGTCATTTGCTCTTTAAAAAAAAAAAAAAGGAATTTTTCATTCGCATACATATAGATGAGTAACAACATTAAAAAGGAAAAAAAAATAAAAATCGTTTCACTTGTGTTGGCTCCTATTAAGAACTTTCCTATGTTACACCTGTTACAGTTTTTCATAAGCATTTGATGCTTGTCATGTTGATTGAAAGGCTTCTTCCAATGCGACTTCGATTTATGGGAATCAAAACCATCTTGTCATCAAATTGTGCAACAAATTTCTTGCCAATCAAGAGGTATGTCAATGTGAATAATTTTGAGTAACAATAAAATCGAAATCATTGTATAAGACGACTCTGTTATGCTAAGAATTATTAACAGAATTTCTATGTGGTTTCATGGAAGTCTCGTCAACAGAATTTCTGTGGTTTCATGAAACTATCACTGGCTCTCACATGTAGCTAAATATTTAATCTTTGGAGAAGAAAAGCTCTTCAAAGAATTATCTCCTACTTATTTCCCACTATTTATTTTGTTTATTTCGGAGTCAAAGGTAGCTATATTTCCTAATATCACTCTACTTTAGTTTCATTCAACATTAGTTTCCTCCTCCCCAATTCCAGCCCTACACTTTTGGCGTAAGTCTTTCCATCTCACTTCTAAAGTTACACAATAGATCAGATTTTTACGGTTCCTGAAACAAACTGCATTACCCTTTTCTTTGTTTCTCAGAAACTTGCGAGTATGATTACTTTGAAATTAACTAGCCCCTCAATACCCCCCCACCCCCCCCCCCCCCCCCCCCCCCATATCAATAACCCCCCCGCCCCCATGCGCAGAACAATGGAAATTAATTAGCACTTTTTATATCTCCCCCTCTTTTTGCATGGGCGCCTCTGGAGGAAGTGTCGCAGAATGTAACAAGACACAGTACATTCAACCCATGGTAAACATCTATGTAGTTTACTATTATCTGATGGTAACATCCTGACATACCTCAGCTTCCGCTTTCTGAAGGTCACAACACCTTCTTTCAAGCCTCTGTTTGTACTTGAGCTCCGTTCTTTTCAGTACATTAGCTTCTTCGGTAAGAGAACTAAGTTGACAATTCAGATCTCCCAGCCTGAAAAGTAAGCCATTTGCATATTATGACTTTCTTGTCAGTGTAATCAATCCAGATTTGTAGTTACGTTCTTGGCCATGAATGCTACCAAGATAAAAGGAAAACTGATACTAGAAATTCTAAGCCTGATGAATATTAAAAAACATTATGAAAAAGGAAGGTAGCAGAAAACAGATAGGTACGATTCCTATAAAAGGATGAAGATATATGCACAAGTTTGTCATGTTTCATAGACTGCGGGCAAAATTCAATGGATTTGTATGACCCATAGATCAACTTTCATATATTATAGATAAGGACACAAAGGGCTCAAAAGCAAGTTCTTAGAAGAATTTACTTCAACATGGTCATAACCTTCAGTGTACTTGTGAAAAGTGACCACTCTCAAGATCAAAACCGCCAGCCAAACAAAGAAGGGCCACTGGTAGCTACAGCCACATCTCACCCACTTAACAGCTAAGCCATGGCCCAAGCATAGTTTTAAACATTACACATGATTTGCTTTAAGAACTCTTATTAGCAGTTCCTAACAAGACCCAAATGCCCAGCACTAATTTTTGCTAAGATATTTCTGTATGAACCAAAAAAAGAAGCTATAAATCATGTAAAAGCACGGATGAGGGTTATCACAGGGATTTGAGCCACAGACGCAACAACCCACAATCAGCCGCATCGTGTCAGCCTAGTTGGTCAGGAGGCATGTTGTGCCTGTTGCCAGCCTGAGTTCAAATCCCTGCATTCAGCTGGTGCTTCACCTAGGCACAGCTCAAGCACCCAAAGTTCACAGCAATTAAGTTCCTCTCATTGAAAATATATATACATATATAAGCATGTTATCCACGAGAAATTGTGTTCAAGTCAAAAGAACAGAGTTTCTGGTAAATGATAACCTTCAGTTATTCAAAGATTATAGGTGAATGACAGTAAATCATCTATATAACACCTGCATTAGAGCATTCCTAGCCAACCCATCCTCCGATGGAAATAGAAAAAGGGGGTCTCTCACTGGACATGGTTATTGTAGACGATCTATACAGATGCATGTGAATTCTCAGACACACAGATACTTTATAAGACTTAACCAAGAAAAATGAACAAGAATCAACTACCTCTACAGTGCGCATGAATAGCAAGATATAAATATATATTACTTAAAATTATATATATTTTAAAGTAAATAAAAATAAAAAAGTTAAACATTAATTTTTTATCAATAATAAATATTTTTTTAAAATAAGTAATGAATTTATATCACTCATCAATATAATAATTAAGATATTTTTTTATTTTATTTATTTTTTATAAGCAGAGAACAACAGGACATAGGAATAAGTACCTCATATTACTCTTTTTGATACTTTCTGCTACTCTAGATTCAAAAGCAGCAACGGCTTTTAATAATCCATCCACAAGAACAAAAATCGTTTCCATTTGCTTCCTCTGTTCCCGATCTTTTGCTTCAAACTTTAATAAAGTGTTCTGCTTTTCTAGGGTAACAGCAAGAAGCATCCTCTTCTCGTCATTGATTTCCTTTAACTCTTTTGTAGCTAGTTCAAGCTTCTGATTTAATTCATTGACGTTCACCTTATATAGTTCAATTTGCTTCATTGCCTCAACTAAATTACTCTTCAGAACCTTCATTTCTTCAACACCCTCCAGATTCATTCTCAGCTGCTGACGTATCTGATCCCTTAAATTGTTAAGCTCCTGAGTTGCTGACACAGATTGCCCTATTTCTTTGGCCAAAGCAGCCTCAGCTTTCTGCACTAACTTATCCTTTTCTTCAACCGAAGTTTCCAGAACAAGCTTCTCCTGCTTCAATCTTTCCTTCTCTTCTACCTCCAATTTCAAAGCTCTTTCTATCTCCAATATCTTCATTTCAAGAGAAACTCGACTTTCATTTTCTTTAGTATATTGCATGGTCAAGAATTTGTGTTCCTCTTCCACTTCCTTTAAGGTTTCTCTAAATATATGTGTACAAAAACCTTGTGTGACAGAGGACTCAATGTATGAATCTTCACAATCACACTTGCTCGTGGATGCAGCTTTGGAAGCAGTGTCTCTCAAAACAATGTCATAAATTTCTTGCACAATATCATGCTCCATAACTAACTCTTCAGCGATGCATCTGATCTGGCCCATGAAACCCTTGAGAAGGCATGTATACACATCTTCTCTGATAGAAGCTTCAATATGCATATCTTCAACAACACTTTCAAGACTTCTAATTATCTTTGAAAAATTCTCCTCAGTCAAAGACTGCCGTGCTATTTTCTCCACAGCATCAGAAACTTGAGACAAGAGACGGCTTACTTCCTTCTTCTTATCTGTAAGCAGGTCCCTTAATTGGCGGTTCTCAGAAAGGAGGGTGTCAAATCTTTCCTTCAAAGTGCCAAGACTTTCAGCATTGTTGCTAAATGCAGGCACTTTCTCATTTTCCACAAGAATGTTATCCAATTTCAAAATGACACCAGGGATCTTTTTCCTCAACATGTCAAACTCTTTATCCTTCCTCAAATGCAAAGGAGAATCCCTTCCCTTCAAGTATTCTCGTTTGAGGCTAAATAATTCTTCAGTCATCTCGTGGATCTTATAATCATGATTTCTCTTCATTTTACTCATCTCAGTCTTAAAGTATGTCACCAAATCATCTTTTGACATGTGTTTTAGTTGAGCAACGTCCAAATTCTCTGGACAAGAAATTACTGAATTCTCATGTTTGCCATTTCCCTCCCAAAGTGAAGATGATGAAACGGGATTGCCTGAAACCTTACGGTGTAAATGATCCGTCCTTTTGTTATTTTGTTCCTCAACTATTTCCAGAGTTAGGTGTCCAACTTCATGAAGAGAGAGTGATTTAGAAATTGCATCCAGTTCTTGACGCAAGCTTGAGATCTCTTTGATTTTATCAGGCCAACTTAAACTTACATTACCGCATAATTGAGCATTTTGATCCCACAGTTTTTTTTCAAAGTCTTCCTTGAGACTCCTAATACAGTTAGTGATCACCATACCTTCAATGTCTTGTTGGAATTCATGCTCCTGTTGCCACTGCCAAACCGATGCCTTAGACAAGTGAACCATATCATCCATCCACTTGAATGCAGTGTCTAGTGTATGTTTGAAGGAATCAAAGATTTTGTCCACATCCATCCATTTTCTGGATATGTTCTCTTGTAGAATACCACCCAACCCCACCAACTCAGAACTCGAATTAATCCTCCTAACAGAACTAGACCCTCTCATCTTATTAACTTCTTTCCTAAGTGTTTTGAACTGCTCTTTAGCTGTATTTCTAAGGCTGCCCAAAGATTCCCTAATCTTGTCATGCTCTACCAGTACATCCGAAAAGTTTGAATATATCTCACACTGCATCAATGGAGATACAGAAGAATCGTTTTCATCTGAACCCACTAGGTAAAAATGCACTGTTTCTTTCAGTCTAGCAATCTCCATTTCTTTCCAAGCAATCCTCTCAGCAGCCTCCTGTTCAACTGCGTTCACCATGCCCCTGATGACCGAGTCACTCACCATTCTTGAAATGGTCAACCGGTCATTAATATCTTCCAGGTATGAATCAAAATCCTCAAGAAAGTCAATATTCAATACCTCATTCTCCTTAGCACTACTGCCACTCAGCATTGATGCATCAGGGTCTGAATCTATGCTACCATTTGTAACTCTTGAACTATTGAATTTGAAAGAATTTTCCATATCCATTTGGAATCCTGCCGCCTAGTGTATATAAGAATCTGGAAACAGAAAGGAGCCAAGATTTAGTTCAAATCCCAAAAATAGCTTGAGATTATATTGAATTCGATGCAAAAACTGGCAACTAAATTTAAAAGGAGAACGCCTAGAAACATGCACTAAATATCAGCAAATCCCGCAACCAAATACACGCACCAAAAGATTGATGAATTAAAATGCATAACCATACCCAATCTCATTTTTGTTATAAATTATACTCTTTCATTCTCCCTTAGGTTAGTTACAGGAAAATTCAAAAAGAAAAAAAGGAAGATAGAAGTCTCAATCTTTTTAATTTGCTTGTTGAATTCATTTTTCCAACACACAAAAACCAACGAAACAACAACAAAGACTTCAAATTCTGGTTTCTTTCTTCCCCAACATTTTCTCAGCAGTCAAGCAAAGTCATAAGCTCAAGCAAACTTCTCATTTAAAACACAGAAACAAACTAAAAAGCAGAAATGCAAAAACTAGAGAGGCAAACTTACAAGTTTCCCCCAGAACTCAACGGTCAGAAAAGTTTTGAAAATCCCAAGAAGAACGTTGAATATGTAAAAGCTGCTGCAATGAAAATGTCCCTTTCATTACCTCTGCCTCTCAGTTTCTTGGTCGTTAGGGTTTTTGAGCATCTGGCAATCAGAAGAAAAGTAAAAGATTAAAGCAAAAGAAGAAAAGTTGCGTCCGGTGAGCGGGAGAGTGAGAAGTAAGAAGGTGAATGAACCCCAGTTTTCGCCTTATTCACATAAACGCCACTTCAAGATAATCCATGCCTCTTTTTCCGCTTTTTGCCTTTTTTTTTTTTTTTTTGATGTATTCGGTGCAGGTCAAGCTCTTACCTACTCAAATATTCCAATATTTCAATTGAATACCGAAAGAAAAGAAATGGACAGCTCGAAAATTTTAGTTGATTTATTTATTTAAATTATTTTATATTAAAAATTAACTAAATATCTTTTTAATTAATTTTTTATCATTTATTTGTAATTTATTAAATAATAATTTTATTTTTAACTAATCAAATAATTTTTAAAAAACAAAACCGTCAAATGAACAAAAGAATATACAAACAACAAAATTAAACAAAACAATAGAAATTATTATAAATTGATAATTAAAATATTCATTAATATATAGCAATTCTACTAATACATTAAAAAACAAAATTACCTAATCATTATGTGAGTCTTCTGTTATCTAATCATCATCATCGTCATTATCATTACTTTTATGATTACGAGAATTAACTCTCTACTTGTTCAAACTCATTCGATTGGCTAGTTGCACAAGAAGTGTTATGTTTGCAACTAATTCACCCTCATAGCAATCTTGTGACGATAATTAGGTTATGAAAACCAACAATCTCTTCTTTATGCTGTCTTTGTTGATCTTACTAATTGATTTCCCAACATCTTAACACACAACTGCAATAAAACCATCTGATATGTAATAGGACCATAGACAAACTAAAATCCAAACTTAGAGGGACCATTATAAAGGGTTACCTTGGGATGAAATTCACATGCATTATCCCACTATCAATAGATGATCTTGAGGTAATAGTGTCCTCTTTCAATTTCTCATAAGAATCTTACACATAATTACCCAAGAAAAAAATAAATTCAAATAATAAAAATATACATTCATACATCTAAAATCATAACATTTAACCTATAAAAGAAATTGAGACTTAAAATCAAACATAATATGATGTTCGCGATAGCAACATAAGTCCTTATAGCTTTGGGTAGGGACCACTTCTTCGTTTGATCATTATAGTTTAGCTTGGCAAACACCTCGGAGATGGTAGACTCTCACCCTAGCTTCAGTGCCTAACAAGTAAGAAGTCAAAGTTAAATATTATCATTGTAATCAATTATATCATAAAATGAATTGACTACATTGAAAACTTATACATTGTCTCTTGTGGTTTGACATTATAATGGATTCACTTTGAATATTTGCAAAAATTCTAAATTAATCATCTACTTAGCCTATAAAGTCTCTAAAACTTCTTTAAATAACCATTTTCTTTTTGACTTTCACAAACAAATTGATGCAAGATTCAATCAAATAGTATTTATACAATTATCCTCAAAATCAATCAAATTACATCCTCAACTGGTGGATCCTATCTATAATATTTTTAGAACAATGTCGTAGCCAAATTAATTAATTGATCATGCAAATAAAGTTGGCAAACATAGTATGTAAATGGAACAATTAATTTTATACGTCACTTAACATTCACCCCACCACATATTTCGAACTTTAACTAGAGCTTCATAACATTTAATCTACGAGAGCTTATACTTGGACTTGATGATGGACGTATGATGGCCATCATGTAAGTGGATAGTATGAACCTATACAAAACAATTAAAAAAATGTAAGTATAATGACAAATATAAGATTATGGATAATATAACATAATTATAATATTTTAAAAAGAAAAGTTAAGATATCATATTTCTTCCCTCTCTGACCATTATACATTCTACTGCTAATTGATTTACACCATAACAAATTGACATCATGCCTTAAAGAAAAACCTCAAGACAATGGTTATGATGATGGTGTATGCTTTGAAGATTGTTAAGGTGATGGTGTGTAAGATGGAAGCAATGAAAGTTGCTCACCATTTACAAGAGGGACGAACATATCCAATCTGATGGGAACTTTGCCCTTATCTCTAATACCATGACCAAATCCCACTCTTTCTAACATATGTCAACAATTATTATAAAACTTTTATGTGGTAAATTAAATTAATATAAGTAAAAGTTTGTTTCATAATGCACATTAAACTACAAATTATGTAATTAGTAAAAGATTCCTTTCGTAATCCTCATTGTCGGATGGTTCTTCTTCTCTAATATTCATTTTTAAGTTCAACTTAATCTTCATTAACTTCCATAAGTGTATTAACCATGCTCGTATCTAAATCTTCACCTCGAGTATTGATATCTCTATAATTTGATTATCAAAAAAGACAGGTGGGTGAATTATCTGGGAATAAAACATCTTGAGATTCAATTGTGCATCTTTTACTTTTATTTTAATCACCACACATCAATCCTTTTTTTTATAAAGTTATGTTAGAACACAATACGAAATATACTTGTTTTGCTTATTATGTCAAAATAACAGTATTTTTTCTCTTTTAACTCTTATTGCTCTTTACTTTGATGATTCCATGCTTGAGGTAAATCTTTATACCTAAACTCGAAATGATTAAAGCATTTGTAGTTAAAGAGTATCAATCACTTCACAAGCTTTCCAAGACACTTCATCTCGATTATACATTATAAAATTCTATAGCATGAAGCATCTGTTCCAAGTTAAAGCTACTCCAAATTTCATCTCTTGATGATGAGCCCAATTGGATGTGTGGAACCATTGATAAGATAAATGACAAAAGTCTGAACCACATTTAAAAGCTCAAATGCTAAGTCGTGTAAAAGTTTATTAATGATAATGTTACTTGAATTATGTGCCCAATAACTATTCACATAAGATATACTCTATTAACAATATAAATGTTATTAGATCCCGAATCATAATTTCATTACAATTAAGAAGACATTACTCACATACATCAGCCTACAAACTCTAATTTTATGTGTTTGTTGATATTATCAAAAATGAGATGCGAGATGAATGTGGTTAATGTTTAAACATAAATATTGCAAGCATATTTCATATATATCAAATTTTAGAGAGTACAAACACTATTGTAACATGGCTCGCACATAAAATCGAACTTACTTTAGAAACTTTCTACTTCGAACCAAATTAAAAGAATGTTTATACTTAAAGCTAAAATCAAACTAAACTTAAAGGAATTAGCATAGATAAATGCTTGAGAAAAGATACAAGAATATGGGAAGTTTTTGAAATCTTTCTCCCTAAATTTTAAATTTTTAAATAAAAAATTATAATTAAAAACATACATAGCTTCCAAAAATTTAAAAGAAAAAGATTAAAAAAAAAAGATAAAAAGAGTCATTGTATGAACTATTTTTTTCTTTTATTGCTAAATAAATTTTAAAAAAAAATTGAATCTTTGGTTTATTATTAGTAGAATCTATAAGTTGGACCTAATGGGACATTTAGGTTGAATGTTGTGGATTCAAACTTCTATCATAGCTAGTGCAACTCGATTAACTTTTGTCAATCAAACTTTTTTAAGTGATGGTATGAATGACACCTAACTCATTAATTAATCTACACTCAAGCACGTTACAATTAAGCATGCATACAAAAGAGCTTACAAAAAACACAAACATGCACACGTGAGAAGTAAAAGAGTACACACAAGATTTATAAAAAAATGAATTTTTTAACTATTTTATAGATATTAAAAATGAGTGCAACCAAAACTTAGTAGAATATTACAATGGATGACTTTGCCATTATACAATTCAAATAACAACAAACTTGCGATTGACAGCCTTAACTGCCCTAGAGTTATGCGGTTTCAACATCATACAAAATGTCACATATAAAGCCTGATGTTATACCCATAATGAAACTTGTCCTAACTTCCATTAACCGCTATCAATTACTGCCAGTAGCATATCCTTATGAAAAGCCAACCCAACTATCTTATGTGCACAACATGTGCCACTTACGTGCGTGCACGCACTTTGGCATCATGACAAGCTAATCCCTTAGGATGGCTGTCTGTCTACTTATTAATTGCCATGCTTAATGTGTTAACTACTGAGTTAACTTTGTAAGTTATTGTATCTAAACTTGTCAAATATCAAACAGTGAAATGATGTTGATCCTTCAAGCCACACTAATGCAATGCTTTATGAAGGGCATGTTATAATCTTGCTTGTGATACATAACAATGGCATCATTCAAACTGATAGCTATGATGTGCACTTATACTATGCCTTTATATCATACCACTATGCAAATTTGGCTTATTAATACGACCGTTACCATTAAGTCGCCCGCATGTGCTTGTATCTCTCGTCCAAACATATTTTTGAACCATTATTATCACTTCCTTATCTCTTGTATGTAGGATACCAGAGCTAACATTAACTTGCCTCACATATGTCTCCATGCCGCTAACTTGAAATGCTATCTCTTTTTTTCAAATATAAAAAAAAAATAAATTATTTCATGTCACCTGCAATTACCATCCCATATAACATTAACGAGTATCACGTTACTACTATGTGCATTACTTTGCCTTCTTCACCTTGACATAGGTTAAGGCCCACCTACGCTAACACTTAGTCGATTCATAAGTAAAGAAGCTAACAACCATCCCATCAAGAGAATCTAATGTCTCTGTTAGTACTTTCTCGAAATAACATTCTGATGTTGTCTACCTTTTACCTAAACCCACTTTAAGTTACTTTTGGCCTTTTAACTTTCTTCTTACTTTCTCTGTCATTGGACCCAAATAGCTAATAATCTTCACAAAACATGGTGATGCCCTCGCCATTACCATTAACTATCGATGTAAGATATCAAGGATGCCTTTGCTGTCACAAAAAAAAATCGACCTCAAAATTCCTTTGAAATCATCGAATGGCATGACCATGAGGTTGATTCTCTTTTGTTAACTCCTTAATTCTAGTATCATTGTAGCCAAACTTCAAATTTGTTTAGTTGTGCATTCATAACCTCTATCTTTGCTATGATGGGAGAAAGATTCAACTCGAGATTCTCCACAATCTCCACTGCTACAAAGCTACTAATAGCGTTCATGTCCAACATAGCCATCACTTCATTCCTTCCAATTCTTATTGGTATATTCATCAAGGCTATGTGTGCAAGCTTGCTCGTTATAGCATTCAATAGTGGGAGCAGATCTCACTTTGACTATTGCTTCCTTAACACCTTTTACTTGATTTCTCTCATTCGCAATTAATGCATTTAAGTTCTCTCTCTTTGGGATTCCTGCACTTTAAGTAAACCATTGTATAAAAAATAATCACTTAAATGAGTAATACGTTTTCTCTTAGTCTATGATGAAAGATAGCTTTAACCATAACTTCTTGATGATTCTCTTTGCTACAAAGCTATTAGTAGTGCTCATGTCCTATATATCATCGCTTCATTCCTCCGATTCTTATTAGCACATTCATCAAGATTGTGTGCATAATCTTAGTCATGATAGCATTTAACAATTGAAATTAATTTATTTTAATGATTATTTCCTTAGCACCCTTCTCGTAATTGCCCTCCTTCGTAATCAATGCATTTAACTCTATTTTTCTCTTTAAGCATTCTCATGCTTTATAGCCATGAAGGAGAATTACTTTTTGATCTTCTTTTAGGACTTACCACTTACACTCTTTTTTAGAGTTTTCTATGTATTTGAAGTCTACCAAGCTATTCGCATTTGTGAATAGCAAGTTCATCACACTTTACCTCTTTAATTTTAATTATGTCTAAGATTGCAATCTAGAGAAGAAGTTGAAAATTTTGTCCTATTCAAAAATATTTTTGATGTCCAATAATATTGACCTAAACATTTTTACCTATTCTTGCACAAAATCCATATATTTCAATATTTCTAAAGACTCCCTTACAACTCAAGTTGTGTTACAAGAAAGAAATTAATCCTTCAGTTCTTTTTTAGAATTTTTCATGTTTAAATTTTTCATTTGCATTATCCTCCATTTGAGTTCACCAATAAAGTTTTGTATCTCGTTGCAAATACATATTAGTGATGGTTACCCATTCCTCCTCTATGATACTAGCTACCTTGAAATATTGTTCCATATCTCACACAAAGTTTTCTTATTCTTTTGGGTCATAATTGCTATTGAATGATTTTGGCTTGGAGATTCAATTTTTAAAGGGCCACCTTCCCCTTGCCTCTAATAAGTACTCATTGCACTCTTTAATAATGCAATTTCATCATTGAAATCTTTGTTGCCTTCTTCATTGAATCTATTATGAACATGAGATTCTTTGCATGAAACATGCGGAGTCGACTTTAATGTCCCTTCATAATTTAGTCAAAGCATTTTAGACCATCCTCACCTACTGAATATGCTGTTCAATTTAAACAGCTAGATTAGTGGTCTCATCGGTTTATGAGGCGTCCATAAAATCCTCCAGATAAGACAACCTTTCTCTATTCTTGTTCATAATGTCACCAATAGTGACTGTAACCAAGTTTTAATACTTAATTGTCACTTGGTTAACTTTTACAAGTCAAACTTCTCCAAGTGATGGTTCGAATGACACCCAACTCAATAGCCAAGTACACTTAAACATGCTACAATGAGTAGACACATAAAATAACTTACGAAAAAATACAAATGCACACATGTAAGATAGTAAAAGAGTACACACAAGATTTACAAGAATTAATCAAAACTTTTTTGTTGATATTAAAAAGGAATAAAACTAAAACTCAACAAGACATTACAACTCGATGACTTTGCCATTGTACAACTCACATAAGTGCCAACTTGCAATTAACACTCCTAATTATCCCAAGGATATGTGGTTTTACCACCACAAAATATGCCATGCATATAGCATGATGCTATGCCCATAATAACACCTATCTCAACTTTCATTAATTGTTGTCAATTACTAACAATTATTACCAACTGCATATCTTTTATGATGAGCCGATCTAATTCTCTCATGTGAATATCATATTCCACTTGTGCATGCATGCACCCACGTTGACGTCAAGATGTACCAATCTCGTAAGCTCACAAATATGGCTATTTGTTTGCTTGTTCACTGTCACACCTAACGTGTTAGCTAACTGAGCCAACTTCGCAATCAACTGTTACTAGATTTGCCAAACACCTAATGGTCTGGTCATATTGATCCTTCAAGCCAAATTAATGCAATGTCTTGCCTAAAGGCATGCTATACTTTTGCTCGTATTGCCACCAATGGCATCATTTAAGTTAGTGCCCATAATGCCCATGGTGCGCCTTCATCATGCCAACATGCAAATTTAGTTCATTGATATGACCATCACTACTAGTCACATGAATGTGCTTGTGCCTCCTATTCAAACACATTTTGAGAATCACTAGTGGCACTGCTTTATCTCTTGTATACAAAACACTACTTGCCTCCCACATGCCTCAATGCAACAAATTCGTAAGGTTTTATCCTTTTTATTTTAAGCATAAGAAATCATGTTGTGTCATATCATCTGCAACTACTAATCCCATATAGCACCAATGAGTGTCACTTTACTACAGTGTGCTTCTCTTCATGCTTCCTTAACATGGCATAGGACAAGGCCCACCTATACCAAAACTTAGCTCTCTCGCGAGCTAAAGAGATAATATTTAGGGATGTAAAAACTTTCACCTAAATCTTCAAAATAAACTAGAGTTAGAAAATAACCAATGTATCCTTCTATTAGGTCAAGACATACCAATAAGAAAAAATAAATAAGTAAATAATATAATGTTCAGATCTCATGCATGATCAAGCAATCTAAATGAAAATCACAATCAAATTGATGAATTTTGATCAAATTAAAATAACATTAAAGCGTTTTAAACATTCACGCATTCAATCAACCACAATAAATAACTTACAGTAATAAGTTTATACATTCAAAATGAATACCATTATAAATAACTTGTAATGATAAATTTATACATTCAAATAAACACTATTATGCTTACCAGCTTTAGAAACTAAAGCTAATCCTTAAGCTTAAATCAAGTTGAACGTTTTTAAATTTAGTAGAAATAGTTAAGAAAAGATGCATGAATATGACTTTTTTTTAAATCTTCTTACTTTATTTTGAGCTTTAATAAAAACAACTATAAAAAGCATATAGCTAGTATTAAAGACGACACATAAGGTGAGGAATTCAAACGCACGAAAGCTCTCATAGAACTTTTATAAAAGAAAGTAATTTAACTACAGCTTGACAATCATGTGTCAAGAGGCCAAGTTACTAGATGTCACTAAGTGTCACTATTACCAATAGAAACATGAAGTATGACGAGATACAAGGTATTATAATACAAGTACATTATAGAAGAGCCAATATTCATCAAAAGACTAACGATTTTATTCATAATCAAAATAAAAATAATTAATAATAATAAATAAAAATAATTTTAGTGAAAATTTTTGTTTGGATTTTGATTTTCTTTTTGTTGGTATTAATCCAGTTTTCTATTAATTAATAAAAATTAAAATGCAATAAATAACAAAGTGGCAGACCTATAAAAGAATGATTGTTCAATGGGTACTTTTTTCATAAAAGAAATACTTGATTTATAAACTGATTTTTTATTAATTTGTAGTATTATCCAATTTGAAATCAACGTTAATTGTTAATTAAGCAATCATGGTACCCTAATCACAAATGGTGTTAGTGTTATTGCTTTCTCTCTTCTTTTCTTTATAGGTTGATCTTTGTCCTTTACCGAGTGTGAGATTCCAAATTAGATTTTTAATCCATTTGGCATGCGGACCCAAACTTGAGCTGAAATTTTAATTCACTTGACAATGAATGATGTATTAAAATATTTGTGTAAGAATATTTCAATTCGGTTTCCTTTTTGAAAAGTAATTAAACTCTAAGAAGCTCTTTTTTTTCCTTAAAGGCGAAGAAAGAATAAGATACCCTTAATTCAATAATAGAGAATTTGATTTTCTCCAATGAATTTTTTTTTTATTTTTCTTTGCAATTCTCTTAATAATGCAAAGGGTTGTTTTCTTTTCTTTTCTTTTTTAAACTAGTGTGACACAAAGAGTAAAGAAAATTATAGCTTTAAAAAAGCCTTCATTTCACTTTCCTTCCTTTTCTCTTTATTGCAACTGTGTTAATTTTATCTTTTAAATATGCAAAAATATCATGAATAAACTAATAAAATTTTTGTTAATATTAAATAAATAATTCAAATTAACTCATTGAAAATTAATATGAGATGCATTCTGACCTTTTTGAAAAAGTATGATGTGTTGTATGGTGTATGTGACTAAATTGATATAGATGCCATTTTGAAATATAAAAATGTAAATAAAATTTTAAAAATTTTAAAATAAATAATTAAAAAGTAAAATTTATTATTTTTATATTGTACATCAATTTTTATGGTGACCAATTATTTTCAAGTGGTTGATGTGCTTTCACATTTGCAGGATGATGTAAACTTGTGTTATATTAAGGTGATTCCTATATTTTTGTATTGATTCTTTCTTTAGAACCTTAATATTATCTTGCCATAACTGGTCAAATCAATCTTTTTTCTGTAGTTCATTTGAAATAAAATAATATTTATTATATAATGTTAACTTAATCCATAATATTTTTAAAAAATTAAAAAAAATCGTAGAAATAACTCTCATAAAAAATTATTAAAATTTAAAAAATAAAATCAAAATAAAATATAAAATCTATCTAAGTAATGGGTATTACAATAATAAAAATATTATTAATTTTTTACAATTATTTTCATCAAGATCCAATTTAGATAAAATCTATAAATATAATTTATTTAGAAACATTTAAAAAATTAAACTTTAACTAAAGAGGAAATAAAACTAGGGTTTATAAAGAATAAAAATTGCAAAAAAGAGTGGAAACTTCTCAATTATAATCAAATGAGTGATAATACACTATAAATCAATATTAAACTTACTTTACATCTATTGAATCCATCGAATCCGTGACCAAATTCTAGATTTCGAATACATGTGATATGTTTTTCGTATTTATATTCTATATGGTGTGAGACAATTTCATTAGATTGAGGCACTCTTATCATTCATTTCTCATGACGGTCCAAAAATTATGGAATTCTATTTTCAACCGAAAGGTTATTGCATGATTTAATTTAGTGTTTCTTCCGTGGTGTCTTCTTACTTTATTTATGATTTCCAATCTGAAATTACTCAAAAACATGCATAAATGTAATGATTTTGCTCCCTACTAAAACTTTCGTCATTCGATTTGAGACTATAAGTTCTTTTTAATTTTTGCCCATTAAGTTGCAAATTAATTAAATACTTTGTACTAAGGGATGGCTTTTCTTTCATGGGGATGAATTTCGTCCCTAATAAGAAAGTTACAAAGATTTAAATTATGTTTATTTTTTAAAAATAAAACCAAAAAAATTGAAATAGATCTTATCCACTTATTTTTACTTAATTATGATGGGTCAATTTATTTAAAAAATTATTATAGATTAAATTAATAAAAAATCTATATTCATTAAAAATATCTAAGTTAACAACATAAAAAATCTATTCAATAATTAATAAAATATCCAAAAAGTGTTACATATAATATTAGATATTTAATTGTTAGTTTTATGTGGCTTTCATATCTTAATTTGGTAACTGCTTAAGATAATGATGTTGCCGCGTTTGTCTTTTCTGCATGCATTATACATTATGTTTCCTAATTCCGACTCCCTATATATATTCATATTCTCTTCCCTTTCTTCTCCGAACTTGGCAAGTACCTGCAGAGCAACGATGCCGCATCCGATCCATGTAGCTAACGAGGAAAGCCCATATGGGGACCTCACCAGAGAGGAGTTCTACAGGAGCCACCGAATCATCCACCATGAGAGCTTCATGTTGAACAGTAAGAACATGAAGATATTCACTCAGTCATGGTGTCCTGCAGATTCAGGGGTGAAGCCGAGAGGGCTTGTGGCTATGGTCCATGGCTACACTTCTGACAGCAGCTGGCTCATGGAACTCACTGCAGTGGCCATAGCTGAAGCTGGGTTCTTGGTTTGTGCGCTTGACCTGCAAGGCCATGGCTTGTCTGATGGGTTTCCTGGTCACATCCCAAACATCGAGCCTATAGTTCATGATTGCAGACAGTATTTTGATTCAGTGAAGGGAAACCACCCCAAGTTGCCGGCTTTTCTGTACGGTGAGTCACTAGGAGGTGCCATTTGCTTGATGATATACCTGAAAGAAAAGAAACAATGGGATGGTTTGATTCTGAACGGCTCAATGTGTGGAATCTCAGCGAAGTTCAAGCCCACATGGCCTTTAGAGAAGCTGCTTCCAGTAGTAGTCTTGTTCGCACCAACATGGAACACAATGGGGACGAAACCAGTTTCCAGCAAGTCTTCATACAAAGAGGAGTGGAAGAGAAAGCTAGCTGCGAAAAACCCACATCGCCCGAGCTCCGGGAAGCCTTCAATCGCCACTGCGATGGAGTTTCTGAGGGTGTGTGAGCTGGTAACCAGGCACTGCCATGAGATAGAAGTCCCTTTGCTGATAGTGCATGGAGAAGACGATCGTGTCTGCGACCCAAACTCAGCTAGGTTCGTGTATGAATCGGCTGCAAGCAAGGACAAGACGTTGAAGGTGTTTGCCGGTATGTGGCACATGTTGATCGGAGAGCCCAAGGAGAACGTCGAGCTTGTGTTTAAGACCATCTTGGGCTGGCTGGGAGAAAGAGCAGATAGAGCTAAAACCAGTGAAATGATCAAATAAATGGTTGGATTTGTTCAGTTTCTGTCTGGTTTAATTTTATGTCCTGTGTTATATATGTTGTACTTGGAATGCTGACCTGAAAGTGAAACTTCATTTGTGGGCTGATAATGGCTACTATCATGTACTTCCTGTGTAGAACACGACTCGCAGCCAGGTGCAGTAGCCACTGATGGTGAAGTCCTAACTATCTATTTCCTGTATACCCCACCTATTATAATGATTTATCTTGAAGGCATGGAATAAATAAAAATTATGTTTTTTCGTCTTAATTCAAGAAGTTTATTGAAAAAAAAAATGTATATTTTTTAATTTAATAAAATTAATAATTAAAATTTTGTATTTATTTTTTATTTTTTATTAACATTAAAAATTATAAAAATATATTTTAAATTTCATATCAAATAACTCAGCACGAAATGAAATGACCAAAGATGTAGATAGATTTACAGAATTAGAAGAAAAAAATTCTAATGCCTAAATCAATATATTTTTGTGATATTAATTTTAAAATATTTTTACTTTTTCAAGTCAGTTCTAAATTTTTTTTTAAAAAATGAAACTTTTAAATATGATCTGATTATGCTGGGATCATGTGTGTTGTATTTGATTAGTAATGCGGGATCATGTGTATTGTATTTGATTAGTAATGCAGGAGCAATAATCGGTCTGAAGAAATGCTGACCTGCAGTTTAAAGTTTAGCAGTCTACTGTATATCAGTGACGAAGAGCAACTAGATGTGTTTCCAGAGCAGAAAGAGAATAGTGGATAGAAATGGCTACCAACTCCATGCTGCATGAGAGCAAATTTAACTTTGACAAACGGGACAGAAACAGGAATACCAGAAGCAATGGGAGGCTTTATTGGTTCTCCAAATTGAACAAGTGTTTTTCACTAGAAAATCCATGTGAATTCAAGAATTAGGTTAATGGCAAGAGTGTAGGAAGAAGAAGCTTACAGAAAAGCTCAGATAAGAGGAATGGAATAACTCCACAGGAATTACAGATGGCTTGGAAAGAATTGCAGATGAGATGTCACTTCTCTCTGGACTTGGTCTCTTCTTATCTTTCCCGTTGTCGTGAGTGGAAATGGTTTCCTCCACAGAATAAATACCTTTGGTATCTTGTATCTGCAAAACATTTTAAAGAGCAGTTTCATTGGTTTGCCAACAGCATACTCGTAAATGAAGCTGAAAACAATTGGAAGCAAAGTCTGCAACCGGTCTTAAGTAGATATAAAGTTCAGGAGAGCAGACCCAGATAAGTTCTTTTGTCTGCAATACTGCCGGAGATTCTCACTGGAGAAGAATTGCTTTTTGTTTCCAGCTGGGTGGCTGCAACTCTTATCAGACCATTGCCAATTGTCTCGTAATCTAATACAAGCAATAACCATCTCTCCTAGGCGAGCATCTGGAACTCCAACTACAACAGTAGCAATAACGCCCGGATGTTGTGATAGAATTGCCTCCACCTACACCAAGAAAGAACAATACTTCTTTGACCATCAATTCATGGCTAACATTGAAAGAAAGAACTTAGTAACACATCCTACCAATGGACGAAAGTTTCATTTCTTACCCCCTTTGGTTGCTCAGTAATAAACAAGATTGTGCAGCAAATGAATATTTTGCTTACCTCTTCAGGGTAAATGTTCTCTCCACCGCTCTTAATTCGACCATTTGATCGGCCAATGAGCCATATGTTACCAGAGTCATCGATGGACCCAATGTCACCAGTGTCGAGCCAATCTTCTCCTGTAGAGCCTGATGTCTTGGCTGGAATTTGATCCCAGTATCTTAACATTACATGTGGGCCTCTGGTTAAAATTCTACCAGCATGAGAAGAGCCATCAACACATATCTTCAATTCAACATGCGGTGCAGGCTTGCCAACACAGACCCCTTGCAGATGATGAATAGAATTGGATCTTTCTGTAAAAGACATCTGCAAGTATTTGTCCGTTGTTTCCAGTGTTGGGTCATAGAGGGCAATGAAGCTCAGTGAAGAACATGTCTCTGTCATCCCTTTCAGAAAAACAAAAGGAAACCTGATAAGAACAATACTGATGAAAATTTGTAAATGCAGAAATTTGGAAAGAAAACACTAGGAATTATTGCTTTCAACTGAGTTTCTATGTTTCATAGTCATACAAGTTTCTGTATCTGTTTACATAAAGCTCAGCTAATGACTCAGGTACCATCATTCAGCTTAGAGAATTTACATATATCTGAGCTCAAACTTGTTGAAAGCTTAGTGAACACAACTCAAGAAGGATTGTATATGTGAGCTTGAAAACCTTATTTTAAACTGATTCGGATGGAGTTTCTGAATCAAAAACTGATCAAGCAAACAGCAAACCAATAAAAGTTGACAGACAAGAAAGTTCTTTTACAAATTCTTCACATGGTTGTGTTGTTAATTTAGAATCCAACATGTAAAGTATGGTAGGAAGTAGATGACAAATGTGGTTAGATTTTACTGAACCTATGACTGCTCCCTCTGGATTCATTCAGTCAATTTTACTCTCCAGAACTTCACACCTTGATTTGTTTTGGAACTTAATGAACACGATGTCTTAACCGCACAACTAATATTCTAGCCGCTTGAAAGTCCATCTAAGTGGATATTCAATGTGCTCAAGCTTGCTTGTTTTCACTAAGCTTGAAGAAAGCCTGTTAGGCCAGTGAGCAAAGATGAACAAGATGAGAAGGTTGATGAACAACAAATTAGTTCTGCATGCTTGCACTTGTTCACTGCAAGTCATGTTCAAAGTTTTGAAAAGCATTTCATGCCATTTGGTGGAGTGAAACAAGAAGTATTAGCTGCCAATATAGAATCTCATTCTAGTCATATAAAGGCTTGTTTAGAAGAGAAAGTTGACTACCGGAAAAGAGCGTTCAACTCCAAGGATTTCTCAAGTGTGTATGCATATATATATGTCACAGTAGCTTTGCAAGAAGAGCTAACATCTTTAGGGTTTCTTGAGAAATTATTTTATAGCAGGAAAAACTAGATCTTATATGTGAACAAAAAAGGCAGGATAAATGAGATTCACCATAAGCTGAAAGCAGCTTAGCTCTTGGGAAAATTTTAGTGGCATCTTTAATAAGCTCATTTGATAGAACCCCCCCTCCATTCAATATCTTCTTCATGCTCGTTTGTACAGTACCATATTCCTTCACCCTGACAAAATATATTTAAAATATAAAAAATAGGAAAGAAAGCAACTGGAAAAGGGTAATATAATATGAAAATAGGAGTATAATCATATTCTGCAAGACGTGCCAGATTTTAAGTAGGGAATTATGTTGACATGCATTCTAGTAAATTGCACCAGGATGCACCAGAACCACTACTTGGATCAGTTAAAAGACGCATGGTTTTAGCTATGTAGAATAACTTAGAGCATCAGTTAGATATGCTAATTAATTTAGGCCAGATGATTGACAAAGGAATACATTGTTTTCTATAGGTAATGGCTCAAATATGATTTTTAGAGAATTCATCTGCATCACTTGCTTCCAAACATTTTCATGGGCATAACAGTTAAATATAACTTTACTAGCACCTATAATAACATAGCTAAATGCATGTTCTTAACAAAAAGTGGACTCTGCTATTTACCTAATAGAAGAAATCAGATCAGCCATTATAGCAGGGACGGTGATAAGAGAAGTAACATGGTGTTGTTCTATGGCTTTAATGGCTACTTTAGCTTCAAACTTGGGTATCAAGATGTGGCAAGCTCCAACCATTAGCATGGCCATGGCTGATGACAAACCACCTATGTGGCACAGTGGAGCAGTATGCAAATAAACCTGCAGACACAGAAAGCATTAAATAGTTCTAATTATGTAAGAAATGAGTGTTTTTCCCTGTATTGTTTTACATTTCAACACAAGAAACAACTAAAAAGTCCTAATAACAAAATAAAAGGGTTTCTTCCTCATACAGTATTATATTTCAATCTTATTCCTGATACATTGTTTATAACCCCTTAAGAGCCATATCCTTTTTGACTACAGCACATACACTTACAAATTTCTTGAGGAAAGGCATACATCATCATCGTTGTAACCAACAATCGCAATTTTTGCTAGGGATTGTACAACAAGAGCTGAATGACTGATAGTAACTCCCTTTGGCCTCCCAGTGGTGCCTGTAGTCAAGAAGAAATCAAGCAGAAACATTTAGAATGTAAAATTAAAGCTCATTAGAAACTTCCTACCGAAAAGCCCGAGAGTTATAAAGTTACATTATAGTCATTTGTATTCATTTCCCTCCTCGTATACTCATGGTAAGTGACCATTTTAAGTAAGATTTTGACCCTTTCTGTTTGAGTAGTTGGAAAGAGCAAATTTTTGACAGGAAAGATATGCTTGCCTACTAGCAAGAATTTTATAAATCCAGAGATCTTGTCAATATTTCAGACTTTTCTTTGATGATTTATGATAACAGTATTCACCTGTTCTTACAAAGATGAAAGAGCCTACAATTGGTCTATAAGCACCTAGAATTTCACATCAGCTTAAATTTGTGGGACTATTAATCACACAACTTTCCTTGGTGGAATCATAACACCCTCAATAGTTCAACCAAAATCAAAATGAAAAGTATCAGTACCTGAAGTAAAGCATATTATGACAGCAGCATCAGGAGCCCATGAATACTTTAGTTGTTGAGATCTTGTAGAGGGCTCCTTAAGCATTTCAGTTGTCAATACTGGATTGAGAAGACAATGAAAAATTTATATGAAGTAAATTATAGAAGTCAAGGCATATAATTCTAACAGCAACTGTACATCAAATTCTATCTGATATATGATTATTAGATATCAAGGAATTTGCATACTTTTCTGTTGGTTTGTAAAATTTGAGGTAGGTGAAACCAAGAAGACATGCCACTTTAAAGAAGGTATAGCATCAATCTGGTTCTCTGCATTCCAGAAGCTACAGCTCTCATCAGTAACCAAGATGACTGGTTGTATTGCTAGCATTGCCCATCTCGCTTCTTCAAAGCTCTGCCAGTTCAGAAAGATATAGTTAGATAAAAAGTAATCATAAATGCAGCTTGACAGGTCTTTGAAGATGAAATTTAAATGATGACTGTAATCTCACTGATGCTTTAGAAGCTAATGTACTAAGTTTATGAAAGTCCATAGATCTTACATCTAACTATTTGAACTTAGTCCAAAGCACTAGATTATCAATTCTCTTGCTTTGTCTCTACAGGCCTTAAACTTGACCACATGCATGTAGCCATCCCAAGAAAAATTTAATGCCAAAAATGACTTAAGTTCAATTACGTAGCTTAAGAAATGTTTGCTCCAAATGGAAACAAGGTGTCATTGGAAATGACAGCAGATTTACTTATATTTATTGGTCTTTGCATGCTATCCTAGACATTAAAGTTTCAAAACTTCATTGTTGCTATGTATCCAACTTATAGTAAGGTACTTCGTGTTAAGTGCATTCTAAGTACAAGCTTGTTGGTTTTAATCCATCAAAATTAATCCAAGAAACTCAAATTTCAGTCCTTGCCTCATAGCTTAATGCTGCAATTATGTATTTCTTTAAACTAGATGAAAGGATACTGGTGATTAAACATAAATAGAGAGCGGAAGAATGATGACTGCCCCAAATCTTTGAAATGTTTAGTATCAAAAAGGATGATTTTTAAAATTAACCAAGGCAGAGGGAGAGAGAGAGAGAGAGAGAGGTGCTGTTCCATTTGTTACTTGGATAACAAGTAAATAAATCAGAGCAAATGAGTCGACTCACAGAACTCCAAGGCACAGAGCCGAAGCAAGTTCTGGACTACAACAGTTCAATTATGTCACTCAATTGCAGACGTGATTTCTCTAAACTAATGAGTATGCTAGTAAAATGTCTGGGGTCACCACGATCTACTTACCCATCTATAATTTAAAGGTGCCACTATACCTCCAACCAAAGCAACGGCCAGCAACCACTCCAAATACAAATCACTGAAGCCATACAATTTCGTGTTACATGAGCATATAAAATGTAGGAAACGAATAACAAGAGAAAATTCATTTTATCAGTAATCTCCACAAAAAAGTCAGAAAGCGAAATCTGGTTTTGCACATCCAAAACCTTAATCATCTTAAAACCAGAATAAGAACAGATAATTTCCCCTTGTATCTTGACAATCATCAGATGATTATGAAAAAATAATAATAATAATAATCCAAGGGACCCTCCTATCACTTTTGAATTTGTCAATGTTACATATCCTTATAATGGTGAAAGTTACCTGCACTTTCATGGGATAAGTTGTCTGGTTATATAGACTAATCCAAGCCAATTATCATACAATAATATTAGAAAGAGTGTGCACACGATGATTGTGTATGGCTGCTTGCTTGCTTACCTCGCATGGTTTCATAGAATCAATTCTTACAATATAGAGTTTGACCAGATTTTATTTAAAGGGAAGTCTAATAGATTAATAGTAACTTCATTTCAATTAGTCAAAGAAATCAAACTTCTATTCAGAGTAATACTATATACTATGTTGAACTTGAACCTACCTACCTAACAACTTTCCGTCGTCAACCCAAAAAGCCGATCAACAAAAGGAAACACGAGCTTAGAGAAAAATACAAACACAAAGCAGTGTTTGGCTCCCAGGGAAAAAACCCTTTTGAGAAAACATTTTCTACAAGGCTTTGAAAAGCCATTGTGATCAAAACATCTTGGAAACAGTTATTATTAGTTCGCCAAACAGAAGTGAACACCCCCCCCCCCCCGGCCCCATAAAAAAAAAACCTGTGTTTTCAAAAGCTTTAGTTTTCAAAGAAGAAATTTGGAGAGAGGAAGACCTGTTGAAGGCAGCGATGGCGACAACGTCGCCGTTTCTCAGGCCAAGTTGGAGCAGCCCACAAGCCAAACTCAACACGTCTTGAACGAACTGCTGGCCTGTCTTTTGCCGGTTGCCGGTGATCGTCACCACAGCATTTCGCTTGAGAGTTAACAGGCGAGTCAAGCACTGGCAAATGTGGGACTGCGAGTAGTTTGCCATTTCGATGGAGAGCAGTTTTCTGAGTTGGAGGTTTTTCTCCTGAACCTTGTGGCAGGGAAGAAAGCTAGGAAGTCTGCCTTAAGTTTGAAAGGAAGGGGGCTTGAAAGCGCGGTTCTCTTTGCCTCTCTGGTGTCATATCTTATCTATCTGCTGGCGGGAAGGCAGCCAATCACCGACTAGTGAAGCCACGTGGGTTACTGACTCATTCGATCGGATGATGCCATTTTCAGCTTTCTGAATATGTTGAAAATTTGACCCTTTTTTTTAATAGATTAATTCACAAAATATTATAAATTTATTAAAATTTATCACTTGTCAAAATTGATGTAAAAATCAAATATTACAAATTTTTTATTCAAATCTTAATTAATTTTATTTGTTTTCGTTTTATCAATATCATTTTTTTTATTTTAATCAATGTAAGTATTAAAGAATTAAACTCATATTGATATGTTAAATGTTGATATTATTTTCAACCCAATAATTTTTCAAAATATCAAATATGTCAATTCATTCTCTTTATGCCCATGAAGCATCTTTCACCTCATTCTTTTTAATTGTACAATATAAAGAGGTTCATTGTCACAATTCCACAAAATTTTTATTTTATAATCTTTATTTTTTTCTTTTTTTTCCATTTGAACTTTAACTTTTTTTTAATTTTAAATTACTCCTTTAAAATATAGAATAATAGTGTACATGAGGGTCATCATTCAAATGGACCGTCAAAATAAGAAATTACCACCAAGGTAAGAGATGGACCATCACATTGAGTTCGAACTAGGTAACATACCATACCACTGGCCATGGCACCTTGTGGAATATTGCCTCTTAAGCAACTCTAATACCCACTAAATGGAGGCTACATTCAACCATCTAAGGCTTTCAAATTCTTAGCCATGTCCTCCGGTGTAATGAATATGCACCAACCATGTTCTCTATCCTTAATGATGGTCCAAGGCAAGATAAAATCGATTTGAGAAATGGGTATCGCCCACAAAGTTAACACAACCTCCATCTTTCCTACACCTGGTTAATTATTGCTGTTGTTCATCAAAGGCCACTCCACAAAACATACCATCCATTAATTTTCTCAAGAAAAATCAAGCATGATATTGGTCTAAAGGGTGCGGCCAAGTCATCTTCTTGGACCCAATTATGATGTTCCTCTTCGATCCTTCATTAATGGACGAAAAAAGCTATAATTATTCACTAATTTCTCATTGATTCCGTAGTGATCGATAAGAAATTGACAACAAACTAATCAATTTCTGAACAATCTCACAAAGATCGGAGAGAAATAGCTTACAAATTAAACAGTTTCTTGTGTTCTATAAAGATCGATAAGAAAAACGAAATTCATTTATTAATTTCTAATTAGTTCGTTTGGGGACCGACATGTGTCAATTTAGATCAAATTTCTCATTGATCATCAGTGAACCAACGAGAAATTGAACCCTTTAAAAGTCAACCATCCCCCATTTCAAGAGTTTTTATTTGAAAATATAATAAAAAAAGTAGGAAGTAACTCCTCTTTTTAACTTAATGGTGTTTTTATAAATAATTTTGTCCTTTCGAGATTTTTTTTATTTGAAAATATAATAAAAAATTAAAATTATTAAAATTACAACGAATAATTATTACAAAAAAAAAAGGTTAAACAAAAAATTACCCCTTGTTCTAAAATTGGGCTAAAGTTGAGTCCATTCTACTGTGTGTGGGTTTGGCCCATGTAACCTCTTTTCTTTCTTTTTGTTTTGATCTTATTTTATCTCCCTATTTTTCTATCATTCAAACGGAAAGATAAATAAAAGTAATATAAATATAAAAAATTAAACTGAAAATATTAAAAATAAAAATTATACTAATAATAAGAAATAACAAAAAAAAAGAATAAATTAAAGTTCTAATTGGCTAGTCAAAGTAACCATAGGATGTCTTTTTCTTTCACCTTTCTTTTTAAATTTCATTCTTTAAATAATATCTTAGTTTGAACTTTAACCTTTAATCTCGTACCATATAGCCTTTTCAACCTAACTTATGCTTTAACATGTAAGTCCGTGAATCTTAGGCGGAAAAAAAAAATAATTCCTAACTTTGTTTAATTTGAAAATATTTGATGACACTTTTGTTTTTTTTTTTTAAAGATTCATGGTTAAGTAAATTTGCCGGGAAAAATATATGGTGTTGAGATAAGATGGTAAATTTTTATTATTATTATGCTCTTTTTTATTTTATATTGGATTTATCTTTGGTGTTATTTATATTTTGTTGATATCTCTATCCAAAAGTAATAATAATTATTAACAATTATTTTTAAAAATTATTCTTACTTTTAATAATTTTTAATTTTATCTGTTATTTTATCACAGGAGTTTTTTATTGTAAATATTTAATAATAAAAAAGTTTAATTCAATATATTTCATCAATTGTATTTTATATAAAAAGAATTTTAGATTTGATCATTCTATTCTTAGGAGAAGAGTTTTTTTTTTTTTTTATATAAAAAAAAAGAGTCCTCTTAATCATTATATATATATATATAATTTTCAGTAAAAAAAATATTTTTTACATAATTCTCATGAATATAATATATATCTAACCACTTAAGTTAGTTTACTGTTCTCCATCTTATCGTTTTGTTATTTTTATTATTTATATAAAAAAAATTTAATTATTATACATATTTATTTTCATTCAATTTTATAACATTACGTTTATGATTTAAATTTTCCAATATATATATATATATATATATATAGTGATTAAACTTTTGTTAGATTAAATTAGTATTTTGCATATATTAAACATGTTGTAAAGTAATTTAAAAAAAAAAATTGGTGGCATGAGCTGATCGAATCTAATTCTCTTAATTCCTTTAATAAAGAAAACAAAGCTTTGAATGCCAACTATTAATTTTATTTCAAAAAATCAAATTGATATTTATTAAGTTTTTTACTCAAAAATGATAGTTGATTAGAAAAAGTAGAGTAAGTGGGTTTACTTTATTAATTTGTATCTGTTTAATTATAAGAAAATGTGAGAAAAGATTACCAAAGTTTATTTTGATGAATTTCAAGATGAAACTTCTCACAGGTCAAAGAAAATTTAAAAATACATGGAAATAAAAATTTATATATTATTTGATAAAATAAATATTAAAAGATATTATATATAAAAACATAAATCACAAATGAAATAAACAGTTTGATACGTAAAAAAATTTTAAAATATAAGTTTTTAATTGATACGATTTAAAAAAAATTAATTTAAAGATACACGTAAAATGTAAATATTTTTTATGTAATTATGATAGATTGAACATTTTTGTGCATGTTAAAATTTATAGTAGAAAAACTTCAATTTAAATATTTTAAATTTTTTTAAAAATTAAATTAAATTTAAATTAATAAATTATAATTTATTTGAAGATATTTTACAAATCGAGATATAATTCCAGAGAGAACTAAACAAAGGTCTCAAATGACCTCTATTCATAAATTTATTGCTGACGATAAAACTCTAGAGGATAATCTTATCTTTTTTATACATTAATTCAAAGAGATAAAATTTAGAGGATAATCTTATCTTTTTTATACATTAATTCAAAGAGATAAAATTATCTTTTTTTAAAGCGAATATCAAATTAGTTTATTTCAATTACATCAATACATAAAACATGAGATTGTGATAAAAAGTTACCCATCTTTTGATTTTATCATTTGTAATAAATATGAACTAATAAATAAAAGATAAAAAAATATTTAATTTATTCCATTCAATGTATAATACATGCAAGAGATTGCTACATTGATTAGAGTGTTGAGAATTTAGTGCATTTCGGGTATAAAATAAAATAAAATTGTGGGGTTAGTTTTTTTTTTTTATATAGAAACAGATATTTGGAAAGATTAAACTTGATCTTAATCATTGTATTTTTAATTATTTTAATAAAAATATAAATATATCACCTTTTGCAGATGTAAGCTTATTTTTTAATCATATAAATTTTATTTTATTATTTATTTTGAAAGTAAAAGTTATTTGAAATTTTCAATTATATTATGTATGCCAAATTACTTAATATATAAAAAATAGTAAATTAAAATTTGATTTAAATTAAAGTAAAAAATTAAACATATTCATAGTTGAAATGTTTAAAAAATAATTAAAATAAATACTATACTCTATTTTAAGTCAATTCCTCAATTTTTGAAAAATTTTTTACTCACAATTTATTTATTATGAATTGTATAAAATTTTGATATTAAAGTTTTTTTAAAAATATTTTCAATACTAAATAATGTTTAAAAAAATTTTGTGACGATTGTTTGAATATTTTTTATATCCGTAAAAAATTTCAATTCAAATACATAATACAAAATCTATAATTTTTAAATTTTTGAACAAAATTTAATTTGATTCAAATTAATAAATTATAATTCGATCTGTCACTTTTTAAATATTATATTAAATTAGACAAGTAAGATATAGTTAAAAATTTTAAATTATCTTTATTCTTATTTTTAAGTCATTGATATTTATTTTTGTTTAATTTTACAAAATTATGTTTATATTTTTTAAAAATATTACTAGATTAATCTAGTAGTTAGCATAAATTAAACAAGTTGTAAAGTTATTAAAAAAAGAAAATTGGGGACAGGAACAGATGAAATTAAATAACAGCTTCAACTTCAATCCAACATAACATTTAATGGGACCAAAGGAAAATCAACTGATAGCTCATAAAGTAGACAATTTTAAGGACAGCAAGCCCCATTCCATTACCACTAACACAAGAAACTTGTCTCTGTTTGGAACTTAACAAGGACATAATTAAAGTTGACAGTTGTCTCCTAACTTCAACTTAACACTTTCCTTCAATCTAATTCCTTTAATAAAGAAGAAAAAAAATCTTAATATCTAAATTAAAATTCAGTTAAAGTTAAAATTTTTAAATATATTTTTCTTAATTTGCATGTAATTAATTACAAAAAAAAAATAGATGAGAAAATATGGTAAAATTTTGTTACCATCAATTATATATACATTTTAGAATACATGAAAATAATATTTTGTATATTATTAAATAAAATAAAATTTTAAAAATGTAAACTATAAATAAAATTTTAAAATATTAAATTATAACAAAACATAAACTAAAATAAATTCATTTTAGCTTTTTAAAATTAAAATAAAGTACCAAAACAAAAGCAAGCAAAAATTTCATCAATAAGCAAGAAGCATGTCAACAAAATATCATGCTCTTAAACTTTTATATTTAATTATTTATTTTCTATTTTTTAAATAAATAAAAGTGTAATAATAATACTTTTTTTTTGTTTTTACCTAAAATGTTTTTTAATTTTTTATTCTAAAAAATAGAAGTTAAAGACAAAGAAACAGGCGGTGATTAACAAAGCTTTACTGTAAGGATGGCCCCCCGACAAGAAGTCACGCGTTCCCTTCACACCAATCGTTACTGTTTCAGTCCAAAAGAGAACCATTTTGATTAAAAACGACATCGCTTTAGTCCAGTACTCTCTCTGCTTCTTCTTCTTTTAATATAGATATAACAAGTTCGTTATGATGGACAGCCATTACAAGAGAGCTGAGAAACCCCAACTCCTTCTGTAGAAGAAGAAACAAACAATCAGTGGCTTCCTTCATGGGACTTGCTACCGTGATTAACGCCATCTATCAGCCGTTTATGGCGATCATCATCATCATCATCACCGAATCATGCGGCAGAGAGTTACGCCCGTCGGATCACGGCCTGCAGTACCAAAGCAAACCACCGGCGGGGTTCAAGTCCCCGGAGATGCGGTCCTTCTTCGGAACTTACTCCTCCTCGACATTGTCGCCGTCCAACGTCGCACTGCCGAAGGCGATGGACTCTTCGTCGCCGGTGGACACATGGCCGTGGGAAGGAGGCCACCGCGACCACGGTGATCACGTGAGGCACGTGCTTCTGGTGGCTAGCTTGGTTTGCGGCGTCACCGGCGTGGCCCTGCTGGCGGCTTCTGTTCTGATTTATCTTTTCAGGCACCAAAAGCAAAAGCTATTGCCGTCTTCATCATCATGCAATAACTCTAAGTAACGCCCTCCTTTCATTCTCCACTTTTCTTTTTCCTCTTTTTCTTCAATAATCTTGATTGGTGCTCTGTTCTTTTGGGTATAATGTAAATAAAGTCAGTTAGGAGGTGTATATTTTAAATTCTAATTCATAAAGAAAATGCTACACTTGCTTTCTCTCTCTTTCTCTCTCTCGGTCTCTCTTTTGCATCCTTGTCTTCTTTCCTTTTGTTTTCTTCTTCCATTTAATTTAATATATATTCCTACCCATATCTCTCTGCAAAAAAAGCCTTCCATTTCGTGAATTTCATGTTCTTTCTAGCAACCCATTTGTTGGCTTTCTTGCATAAAATAAAGCTTTTATATTAGCAGATACTGTGAGATTTGGTAATATTATTGTGTTAGCTATGTATCTAAGTGTGCATGTGCTTTAAGTATCTATACAATGATGTATTAGATACCTAATTATATTTAAGCATTTAAGCAAATAGAGGAAGCTACTGTTGCAGCTAGCGTCATGGACTTTGTCTGGCTGGTGTGTAGTTTGATACAGCTAGACATAAGTTGGATCATGTTAGGCTTTGGAGAAAAAATGCATAATAATAGTAATCCATTAAATTCTCTATGACTTCTTAATCTTTTCCTTTTTTCTGATAATTGGGTGTCTGTTTTTCCAATTTCTGTCCCTACCACTCTTTGAAATTCTTATCCGAATCTAAAGCTTGTACATCTCTTGTGACACACATTAACGTGCAAACAAACGCAAATCAAATTTACTTGTACCCACATGACATGCACTTGTTATCTTACAAGTGTTCAGCGATCTCAGATCTTCTCCAAAAAAAAAAAAATGAATTATGGAAAGTATGGATTGAATGTTATTTAAGTTTTCTCTACAATCTTTAAGCTACATAAAGATTGTAGAGAAAACTAAAACTTCATTGAAAATTGAATTACGATATTTCCTGCTGTGCAAAAGATGTGTGCGATTCTGTTGGGTATGTTCAAATGCGTGCAGTGTTGGTAACAACACCTACTGTTTGTACCAGTAGGCAACTGTCGCGCTCGCATAACTCGACAACACCTGTAGCTGCTCATGCTGCAGTTGCAGATGCAGCTGCCGGCAGGCGATGCGTCTACTCACAGTTGAATTCGGAATTAGCATTTAAAATTCAAGAAGGGTAATTGATATAATTCTGAGATGTGAAAATCATAGCTTAGATTTAAGAATGGTGGTTGATATAATTCAAGATATGGAAAATATAGGTTAAATTTTAAGAAGGGTGGTTGATGTAATTCGAGATATGGAAAATATAGTTTAAATTTTAAGAAGAGTGGTTTGATATAATTCGAGATATGGAAATCATAGGTTAGAGATAGAATATTATTAGGGGACCTAGAAATACTAACTGCATTGGGTCAAGGCAGGAGCTTTTTCTTACAGTTGTAAACAAGCAAGGACAAGGGAACGGTAACATGCATGCATGTGAATATGACACTGAAGTGACTTGTTGACTTTTGTGGGTTTGTGGTGATACAAAAGAAAATGGTTTTTATTTTCATTTTGGGATTCAACAAGTATATGCTGAAATTTGAGGAAGGCTACATAAATAAAAAAGGGATCAATTTTGGGTATTGTTTATGTAAGTGATATGAATAAAGTATAATTAGCATTTAATGCACAAAATTGTGTGTGTGTGTGTGTTTGTGGGGGGGTGCGTTGTGGAGTTTTGAATTGAAAAGCAAAAGTTGGTAGGTAAAGTTGAATAGGTATAGGGAGACCTTGTGATGTGGGACTCCATGTATGAGAGTTGGGGGAAAGGTGAGGTCCATCGGTGCTGTTATAACATATGACTCCACCACCACAATTCTACATTAATCAATTTGTTTAAGTTATAACATGCACTTGAGAGATGAGAGTTATAACCAAATGTTTTGAAAATCAGACCTTAAATTGTCAATTGGACCTAACAAAGCATAAATGATCGAGCTGGACAAGTATTTTAAAACCAATGGTGAATATAAACCCATCAATGAATAGGAATAACCCAAAATGATCACAGATCAGTAATGGACATATCTCCTTCGGCCAAGTTCACATAATCCATTGAGATAACCCCAAAATTTGCAGGTATTTTGCGCGCTGCAGCAAAATCTATCGTCTCTTGTGTCTTCTTCATCCCTCTCTTGCTTCTCACCTGCATTCATTACATGCAGCTTCAGAAACTGCATGTAAACTCAAAATGGAGAAGTTCCAGTCGGGCTTTTATTAAGTTCAAATTTAACGCAATTTGAACTAAACCACAAGCTTTAGGTTTATACAATTTTTTACCACGGTGATTACTGAGGGAGGATTCTTCATGAGATCATAACAAATTAATTAAGTTGAAAATCCAAGAAAATGAAAGGGTGAATTAGGTGGAAGGAGGGTGATGTGACAAGAAAATCAGCTGAGCTATTTCTCAGTAAAAGCCAGGGTCCAACAATATTTGAACAAATTTTGTAATTGTGATGTCTAACCAGAACCATTGCGTGCTTGCAGGAAAAGCCATATAATCTTGTAATAAGAACAAGTCCTTTCTTTTGGACTTTCATCCCTTTGGATTCCAAAACATGTCCAGATGCATCCTTTGTGCTGCTTAACAAAAGATACAGAGTTCCAAAACTAGTGTATCTTTTCATTCTGTCAAGCAGTATCCAAGTACATAGACAACAGGAGACCAAAAATAAAAATTATAAGTACAAAGAATAAATACAATAGGAAAAGGCAAGGTGATATGTTTCTGCACCATATGATACCAATGGCTAGTACAAAGATTTATTAAATGGAAGGAAGAGCAATAATATACCTATTGATCAAGAGGCAGCCACTCTAGGTCTAGCTCTAGTTCCCCAGATTCAACATTCTGGAGCTTAATTGAAACCTCCTGTACCACCTTCCCATCAATGATATTAATGATGCTGTCATCCATAAGGGCATTGTCATCTGATTTCAGCCATTTCCCGATCTGCATGTTTCCGAACATCTCTGGGTCCCCATATGCCATTGCAGATGTTATCAGGGGTTGGATATCGAGCTCTGCTTCTCCCATTATGTCATCAGCTGAAAATGTGTCATAATCAAACACCTTCTGCAATGTCGAACAGTCAAACGTTAGAAAAATGCTGTTCAAGTTTGTCTTCTGCTCTAGGCAATTGAGGTATAATAAGAAACACTCCAACATTATAAGTTTATAAGCTAGCGCCAAGGGTAGAGCAAAAATAAAGAGCTTGTTTTACAGTAATCAAATATGTAAAGATAAAAGTTATTGTCAAAGAAAGGGGAAAAAAACAAAGGAAACATTATGCTTACCAACTTCACTGGTCCATAATTCTGAGGAACAGACAGCATGAGCTCCTCATTCCAGACAGGATTCAAATTGCTCCTGATAACAGTCGTCTGAACAGTCTAATAACAATGAAACACTATCATTATCATTAATAGAAGTAAATTCTCTAAAGCAGGTAGATTCATCACTCAACGCCTTTAAATATCTAAGCTATACTAGGATGATCAGGAAACCAATACATCTGAAAGTTCATACAAGACAGCGACGTATATAATTAGCAATAGACCAAAATGAAGATACATAAACTATAATGACAGATGTAAAGCTTTAGCAGAAGTCTCAATCACCACTGGCCGATATGTTATTAAGAGATCTAGAGAAGGACATGTCTAGTACTAATCATAAAGTGAGACTTTCAAAAGTTGCAATTATTTTAAGGGACAACCTTGCCTAGTGCCCTAGACTTTTAAGCTCGAGTTCCAAGGAAAAAGGCAAAGGCAAGATATTACTAACCTGTTGCCCGAGATTCAGGACAACGTAGGGATCACTTGACATCATATCTCTGATAGCCAGATTGATGCCCTTTTTAATTTTGACCTTCAACAATCCGATAAATTCTACCATTCCATCCTGCTGCTAAAGTCAATGTCAAATGGACTGGAGTTATTCACAGCAACACCATATAGCCAGCTAAACCTATCTTCAGTTATGTTTCCATTACCACTTTGCTAAACATGAAATGACAACAGATAATGACTACTATAGAATATGCACTCAGGAGCACGTTTGTATCAAAATATAACAAAACATTCTCATGGTTGATCAGGAAAAATAACCTTGATCCTCTAGAAGGCTGGACAGGATAGAAATAAAAAGATTACCGGCTTCTGTGATGAATTTGAACGAAAACTATCAATTATCTTTCTTGAAAAACTTGATGTAAGAGAAGAAGTCTTTCCAGATGTGATCCGCAAACTTGGTTTCAAAAATTCTTGAAGCTCATACTTTGACCTACATGAAAATTTGTTGTATAAGCAGCCATCATTTCACCAAGGGTATATTCTCCAGACTACCCCACTATACAAATAATAAGTAGATGGTTTGGTTGGCAGGTCAGACAGGACGTCGGGGTTGTTCAAATAAGGACTTCCACATTACAATCCAGGCCTGTCATGCCAACCGACTGGATGGCCTGACCAAAAGAGCAAAGTAAACAAGCACCAAATATTAAATAAATAAATGTAAGTTCTAACAACTGATAAAATTGCACACAACCAGATGAATGGCATGAGAAATTCCACTTCACCATGCCTTCTGAACCTTTTGGAAGGAAATGGGACAATTTCTTTTTTTCCAAAAAAAAAAATTGTCTTTCTCTTCGCTCTTTTAGACCTCAAAAGTTCCTTTTCATCATTTGGAATTACAATCAGAAGTCAATTTCATGAGTACTTTAGTTTCTGTCTCAAAAAATCAGCCATTTGACAAAGATCATAAAGTTTGTCACACCGTATGAATCTCATTCGCTGCTCATGACTGGCTTCTGGTTGAGGCTTCGAGTATCCTTCAGGTATAAAGGCCTCATAAATTGCATTTGCAGAGGAATTTCCTCCAACTTCAATCATGGCATCAATTTCATCATCACCCCACTCATCCAATGTCACAGACAAAACCTGGACAGCCGAAAGTAGGGTTTTATGAGAAAATTTGTGTCATGGGGAAAGGTAAAGATCAGCAGATAATTCGAATCAACAGAATTATATTGAGGCTATTCACTGTAGAACAATACAAATCTAAGGAAAAGATGCTAAGATGATACTAAGATCATTTGCACAAAAGTATTTATATAATATAACCACCAAAAAATTAAATCCCTTAAACAAAAGCATTTGACAAAAAAAAGAAAAAAAAAGATATTGTACAATCATTGGACAGGAATAAAAATGGAAAAGAACAGAAGAAAATTCAATTGAAGGAAACATTTGAAGGCTATTCATTAAGGACAACTGAGCTCCAAAAAAAGGCATAAAAAATTATAGGAATCAGCAAGGGCTAGAAAATGACTGTTGCACATATAAAATAAAAGATCAATCTGGATTGTATAATAACACAAACAAACCGGCAAGTGCAATAAAAATCCTTTAATCAAATTCTAGTATACTTTCTAAAAGATTCCTCAATGACTATAAAAAGTTTACATGTCAACCAGGTACTAGTTTGGCTAGATATGAATAATCTTGAGATCATGCAAAAGCCCCAGCTGAAACAACTTGGCCATCTCACAAAAACAACAGAAGATCAGGTAAACTTAAGGAAGCAAATAATGTGAATATATAGTGATAAAACAGCAGGCAACCAACTGAACTCCACACATCGCAAAGTTTTCTTTTCAATCCAAACATGTTTGTCAAATATGAAATGATTTACTTTCATTTGCCCTGACAATAGAGACAATAAATGTTGTTGATCATATTCCTACTAAATAGTTATATTAATCAGACGTATTTGTAGTATGAAATAAGTCCACATGCAATTTGAGCTTACGTGACACCATCATACGGTGCCTACCATAACAACTCATCCTGTTTTACCAAAAACTGATTTCTGTCTTGAGGCATTCAGACTAGAAAGATAGCTGCCAGATTACCTTCGAGATATGTGTGCCAAGGCTTCTGTGCACGCCACAACATTTTAAGCATATAAAAACTCCAATATTTGCTGACCTGAAATGCAGTTACCAACTCATTTCTCAATCTTTCGAGTGTTCAAAGAGAGAGAGAGAGAGAGACAGAGACAGAGACAGAGACACACACACACACACATAGACCCTTTTCCTCGATAGGTTAATTAAAAAAAAAAAAACCTGATTCCTGGACAGCTTAACAGGATGTATAAAAAGCAACTAATGTGAACCTGATTTTAATTCACCTTCAAGTTATGTGGTTATTCTACCGCAGATTACACATAAGATCATAATAGTATGGTGGACTTCTTATATTTCAAGAAACATTCAATATCATGTTGCTAAACTTGCAATACTTAGAAAGAACTAAAGAGAAGGTCAAAGATGAGAGCTGTTTCCCTTCCAGCTTAATCTCTTCGAATTTCAGCACACTCCTTAAGGATGTCAAACTATTAAAAAACACTTACTCTCTTAGATCCTTCCCCATTGAATTTCAGAGAAAAAAAAAATTCACTCAATCTCCGGTCATTGAAAAGTTTAATCCAAGCAATAACTAAATAAATAAATTTTTACTAATATGATCCATTACATATTGTTCAAGTGCTGTCAATCAAAGAGTTCTTAAACCTCCACTTACAGTACTGAATAAAAAGTTTATCCCCGCCAACAGTCCCAATAACTGCAACTTGTCATCAGTACAAAATATTAACAATATTTCTCGAACAAGCATCATCCCATAATTCATGACCAGAGGTAAAAAGGATGAAAGACCAATACCAACCACTAATTCATTACTGCAATGCCAAAGTTTATTTGACTCGTCTTCATTAGTTCTCATGCAAGTGACATGAAATACCATGCTTAATATATCAACATTCCTCTGTGACACTTATTTTTTCAAACACTAAAGGGGCTGCCATATATTTATTACATGGCGGTTTGAAGATTATAGAGACACATTCCTTCCCCCCCCCCCCCCCCCCCCCCCCCCCCCCCCCCCCCCCCCCCCCCCCCCCCCCCCCCCCCCCCCCCCCCCCCCCCCCCGGGGCCCCGCGGCCCCTCTCTTTTTTCCCGCTTGAAAGGAAAAGTCTTCAACAATCCTATAACTTTTTTTCTTGTTTCTTAACTCATTCATTTGCCTCCTAAACAAGAAAACCTATTCCAGATCCGCTCACCCCGAATAAGGAAAAGAAAGGTCCTTCATTTATCTGCACTAGATATGAAAAGTCTTTATGCTGTCAAACAATCACATCAGCGAGAACTCTTACAAGCCAAACCTAGAACCTTTTATGCTAAACCCAGTAATTCTAAACCGTTCTAAGATCAGATAACAGAACAAAGAAACAAAATAACACAAAAAGAGCACACATAAAACTAAAGTATCACCATGAATATTTGATCTATAAAGAGCGTGACATTTCAATAAGCATTCGTGAATATTAAGAAAACAACAGTATCATGTTAGTAAAACTTACGCCCACTTAGGATCTGGAGCACCACAATCAGCACAAAAGCGATTATCACTTTGAAGCAATAAATCTTTTAATCTTCTTTTACCTGCAGAGGAGAATGCATCCCATGCACTGATTTTAATCCAAAAGACAACATATACCCCAATCAAACAAAAGTTACTGAGAATGAAAGTGTGTAAGGGCTTCACAGAACCATAGATGTTGGGCATAGTAGCAGAATCCTTCCCACCCGCCCCTCCTGATTCATTACACATTTCCATAGCCGATGACAAAAGTTGGTGACCCAAATTTCTCTTAATAATTAGATAAAAAAGAGATTTTAAGTTTGAAATTTAAATGAAGCACACAATTGTTTGAACTATGAACAAGAGAGAATAACTCATAAGTTACAACAACTGATATTGTCTAAGACTCCTAACTATTGACCTTCGTAGCTGCAAACTTATATTATCTCATTAATCATTATGTAGGCAACCTATTAAGTGTCTGCCCATATTAAACCTGTTAAGTCTACTCTCATCAGACTACTTATTGAGTGGATAATGTACCATGCTCCTGTACCAGAAATGCAAACCAGAACATAACAAATCTTTTTTTTTTTTTGTTAACTATGGGCTAGGAAGAGGTAGGAAATCTTTACTGTGAGCAAAGCTATTAAATGAAACACAATGTCTGGCCGGTGTAACTAATGATATTATGCCATCAGTTGAATAGCAGAGATTAATACCAGTTCACGATTTCTTTGATATTGCTGTACATCTAGAAATCATAATATGATGAACATCATGGCAGATCCGAAATTCTTCTGAAATGAATACATGGAGAAAAAAATATGAACTGTTCTTCATTCTCAATCAAATTATTACCATAGGCCATTACATATACACATTACTCATTCTTATAATGTCCTTAGGAGCTTCAGACACCTGCTCTACAAAGAAGCCCGTTAAAACCGAAACAAATCTTCCCAATTTATGAAGGACTTAATACTAAGTAGGGCCTTTTTCTCATTGATCAGTTTTGCCGCTGATTTATTGGAAGGTCTCCATTCCCAGGGAAGTTTTGTCAACATACACAGAGATTAGTGGCCAAAGGTGTCTATCCAGTGGAAGATCCGAGTCACATATTATCTACTCTTCAGTTTCTTGTTAGAAGGCAGTAATGGTGAGAATCCTACAGCTAGAGGGATATTTACTCTTTGGTGCCAAACTGTCAATTAGATGGTCTGCTGACTTCATTGCTCTCTATGGTACTTTGACTGATAGGTTTTCATATTTAAACTTGCTTGACCTGCTAGTCTTTCCAGCCTTCTGTTTGTAGCTAAAGCAAAAAGGAGCCGAACCAGGAGGCCTATTAACATAAAGAGTAGACTCCAAAAAATTACTGACAGCAGTTCTAATTAACTACTTTCATGCTATTTCATTCAAACAGAGATACAATGTCCTACCATGAAAAAAGGCTAATACTTCATGAATCATCCAAAAGTAATAAATTAGATTTAGCAAAATTTTCTTTGAATAATTGACGATTCAAATATAATTACATGTTGACAAATTGTAAGATCAATCTGAATTTAATAACTCAAAGAAAAACAAACTTGTAAGAGCTAAATGCAGTATACCTAAATCCACCTTGGAAATTACAACATAAAAACCAAAAATACCCACACATCTTAAATAGCACCAAATGACGGCTCCCAATTTGCAAAAGTTTAAATGAAAAACAAGTTATTAGGACAACTCTCCAAGCAGAAGCTTCACTAGGGATTACACTTATTAATATGTCAACCCTTTGGTTCCTCTACTACTTTGGCATGTTATCTTCATGAGTATCATCATTAACTCTTCAAGAAAAGAAAAACAAAATTCCCAAAGTTTTATATAAACTTACAAATCACCACTGCCACTGGAGTATAAAAGCATACCTGAGGAGGGTTTCCCAAGTTCCAAGGGCCGGTTACTCATTGCTCTGCTATCAACTCACAATCATCCAGCAAAACCTATTTTTACAAGAAATCCTTGAGGAAAAGGGAGAAAAAGAAAAGGCAAAAAGACAATTAAAACCAAGCCTGGATAAAAGTAGCCCACAAAGGAAAAGGAAATTTGGAAGATAGATTGCTCCTCTTTAACGTGTAAAAAACAAACAAAGCAAATAGGCACCAACTTTTCATGGTAATTATAATATTTACTTTTTCCTTTTGCTGGGCATAAAATGAATCAGTCACGTCCAGAAACAACAGCAGCAGCAGATCAAAAATCTATACTGCAAAACAAGATAAATACCAACCAAATGGACACAAGAATTTCTAGACGCGATGTCCAAAGATTCAAAACATAGTAACCGGAATCGGCGAAACACAAGAGGAACTGCAAAAACTCCATTCCAATTAAACAATCATAAAAAACTGCAACGGTGTCTCGAGATCATTTGAGAAGCATGCAAAATTCTCACCAAGCAGATTAAAATATCTGATACATTGCTCACATAGCAAACAAAGGACAAAGAAAAGTTTCAACATAAAATTACTACGGGTAACAGAAACGAGGCCAAACTCAAATGAATTTCAGAGAAATGATTTAATAGCGATGATATGTAACAGGGATAACTTCCAATATTCAGGGAGACCCGTTCAAAGGGCTGACAGTATCAACCCACACTGATACCGATCATTGATTCAAAGAAGGGGAGAAAAACGAAAAATAAAGGGACAGAGGGAAATGGAAAAGAGAGATCAGACATGGAATTCACCAGTGTATTTGGAACCCAAAGAGGCTCGTTAGATAGAGAGATCTCCAAGCAACAAGGTTAAGAAAGAGAGAGAGAATGGGGGAGAGGCGTAATGCTGAGAGGATTGTGTGATAAAAACTATGATGTGCAGTTTGTTTTTGTTTTCTGACTTCTCCAAGCTTTTTACAGGCTTTCCTTGTTACATGTTTGTACCACACTCTGCATTGTCTCCATCATTATCATTCACATCCATTGTAAGCCTAAATAATTATTATAGATAAAATTAAATAAACAATAACAATATAATATTTTCATTTTTATTTATTAACTTATTTAAATAATAAATAATATTATTTATGGAAAACCAAAACTATTACAATTTACATGCATAATCGCAAAAGTTTTTAGATTAAAAAATGTGAAAAAAATAAAAACTATTTGTATTTGCAATTTTGTATATAAAAACATACAAAACAACTCATAAAAAAGTATATAGCGTGAATCAGCATGCTTTGACATTTTCATAAAAAGGTAGCACCTCTTTTTATTCATATATTCACATTTTTTTAAATTAATAATAATAATAATAATTATTATTATTTTAAATAAATGATCGGAGAATCATAATAAGAGTAACCCAAGATTTTTTTAGGTGTTACAATAATTTTAATTTATTGGACGCCTAAACTATTACCAAGTTAAATAGTGATTTGATGATTTACTAAACCAATGCTTAAAATGGAAGAGTCCTCTAATTCACCTAAATGAATTTAAAAGAAAAGTTATTATTATTTTTAATGTTATAACATTTTTCCTAGTGATCATTGCATATAAAAATTAAATCATTTATTATTTTTATTATTTGTTTAACTTACCATATTTTAAATTTAAAATTTTTAAAACATCAATATAATTATATTAAATTTTATTTAATAATAATATATTACTATGACTCATATTAGTACTTTTGGTTTTAAAATTACCTTTACAATAAAAAATTTTCTCCCCAGAAGAAAAATGGATAATGCATAGACATAAGTGTCCCATAAATTTTCTCACTAAGGTGAACTTTTTACTCTGAAATTTAATGTGAATTTTCATAATTCACAATGATAATGTCAAAAATAAAAAATTAAATAAGGAAAGCAATAGACATACTTGAAATGTTTCCTGCTTATAAAAACCACGGATGATTTACTTCTCCTACAAGCTGGCTGTGCCACTGACATAGTAATTCAGAACTTCACTGAAGTTGCAAGAACATTAACAATTGCTTAAAGAAGAAGCAAAAATTGACCATTACTGCAACAACAATCTGGGATCCCACTACGCAATAATCAAGAGAATCACTCAATTATTTAATCGGAGAGATGAAGTATTACAACTATAGCCAGAATGCCATATTACCTAAGAGGGAAGACTCAGATTACTCTGGTTCTCAACTACCTAGAATCAATAGACTTCCACATGCCATTGTTTGTTCTTCTTGAGTTGTGAGAGCTTCTGTTCCCAGCTTTCGCCTCTCTGCTCTGCAACTCTCTTCAGTGTGTCTTGTATCCCAGGCATCATCCCCTTAAGCCCACAAAAGTATATATGGGCTCCTCCATCCAAGAGTTTGAAGATTTCATCGCTGTATTCTTCAATCTTGTCCTGAACATACATCTTACCTCCGCTCTTGTTCTTATGTTCTCTGCTAAGTGCCTTGTCATATCGGAAGTTATCCGGGTAATCATGAAGATACTTGGTAAATTCTTCATCATAGAGCAGACTGTCAGTGTTGGCGACCCCAAGGAAAAGCCAGGCAAGGCCACCGAACTTGAAATTAGGAACATTTTCCATGAACATACGACGGAGATAGCCTCTGAATGGAGCTACACCGGTGCCAGTAGCAATCATTATGTGAGTGGCATTTGGATCATCTTCAGGCAAAAGCATTATCTTGCCAGAGGGGCCTGCCAAAAGATTCTAACACAGTTAGTGGCTATGCGTTGAGTCCCACCAATAATCATAACTATTATTAGCAAGAAACAATTCAGTTTCGACAGTACAAGCAACCGAAAGATTTGTTGACTGATAAGGTGGTCTCAGTCCCTCAGAACAGTGCAAAACAACCATGATAGTAAAGCTTTGATCCTCACTACTTGAACCCCCCAACCCTCTAGTGCCAACTTAGACATACTCATTAAACACATGGAAGAATAAAGGAATACAGGGTAAGAGCAATATCATAGTGATGAATTTGGAATTTTATGCCAGATTGAAGTCCTTTTATATCAAGAAATTAATCTGAGAATGACAAGTGACTTCCCGTTGGAGCCATGGTATTTCTACGCATGATTGATTAATAAAGGGAACAGCACATCAATACCACAACCCTCCCCCCCCCCATTTCTTTTTCTCAACCCCCTAAACAACATATCAATACCAGGCAATCCCCCCTAGAAGAAAAAAGAGTTGCTCCGTGGAATTGCTTGAAATCTGAAGCAAGAAGAGAGACTCTAGACCCACAAATCAATCCAGAAAACAAAAAAAGTAAACATGGGAACTGCAACTTAATAAACTTGTTCGATCTCATTCCTCTCTTCCTGCTGACTTTTAAGGGACAAATGCAAACAAATGAAGAAGTTCAAGGAAAGAATCATTGACATGTAGATAATGATCCATTCCATATGTACTCACAAATTTATGACTGCATCTGTGTGCGCAATATCTTTTAACAAACCAATAAAAATGAATGTTTTGCTGGTTTCGGGGACAAATGGCCATTATCTTTCTTAATGGCCAAACTATACCTATCAAAACAACTAAAATTGCCAAGAACTTTTTATGTAAGTGTCCATTATACACCTACTATGCCTGCCATATTCTCAACAATGGAACATCTTTTTACACAAAATTGCAAACATTAATGCCTTCAATTGCGCAAATGTAATCAATTGATTAATGTAATAACCTTCAAATAGTCAAGGAACATTAATTGCTATGTGTTAAAGCCATGATCTTTTTTGCTTCACACTATGGACCATCCACCAAATTATTGGGACCATACCTGTGATCCGAACTTTATCTCCTGGCTTAGAGTCACACAGGAAATTGCTGCATATGCCACTCTTTGAGGGGTCCTCCTTTCCAGTCTCAGGGTCATAGTACACAGCACGGCGGACACACAAACTGGCTGTCCTGCCATCAAAAGAATCTCCATACCTTGTTGATGCAATTGAGTAGAGACGAACATTATGTGGATTCCCTGGTTTCTTAGGATTTTCACCCTGCAGTGGACAGAAGCAGCTGATCAGAAAGTAATTCATTGTGCACACATCAAGACACAAGAACAAATTTGTCAGAGCTACTATTGGATTATCTGGACAATGATTTTCGAGTAACTCATATTGCAGCAAGATATTCAGAGAGGCAGAAGTAAATTGAACAAAAAGTCAACAATTCTGATGGAAGAGAATAGAACCAACTTCAATCCAAGTGTCATCAAAATAAGTGAACACCTCAGTTAAGCAAAAAAACTACCAATTAACAGCATCAAACTAAGTGTAAACAGTAAAATATAGCTCAAGAAATAAGAAGTACGAGTGAATAAATAATGACTTACTGGAGGAATTACGCCATAGCTCTGTCCTTCCCAGTAGGGAACCTTGCCACCATGATCAATTACAATATGGCAGGTCTCACCTGGAGCTTTGGGTCCTACAAGCCTCTCAACAGAAACGATTGTTGCTGTGTAAGGTTCCTTGGGCTTGTATGAGTTTAATGGAGGCTCTTGAGCATCTTCTAAATCTAAAGGAGCAACTGTAACCTTTGATCGGCTGGCTTGCTGCACTGACATGCATACTGTGTACCGCTTTGTCATCCATGCATTTCTTGATTTTAAATCCAAGGTTAAGCCAGAAGCCCATGATTTATTGCCGAAGCTTATATTGTGTGTCTGCAGTAAAATCAAGTCCAACTGTCTTAAAAACCAATTTATCATAGTCCACCAACATCAAACACTTCTCGTACAGCAGTATCACCCACCATCTAAATGGTAAAAGTAACAGTCACTGCACCCAGAGGATTAGAATGCCAATGCTCGTACAGTGACATGAACAAATAAATTTTTACTGAACTTTGTCATGTGAAGTTTACATTTAAGACAGAGACACAAACATCCACGACAGACAAACAAGATGATTGAGCATACAAAAATTATCCATTACCCATATGCCACTTCCAGAGGCATCAATCAGAGTTGGGTCTAACACCAGCATAGTATCTTCTCAGTTATATTTCTCTTACTACTAGCAACCATAATTAGTCAAAGATATCCATAGCCAGATGCATTTTAAACAAGCTTAGAGGGTTTTAAGTTAAAGATTGTGAAGCAAACATCAGATTTATTTGCCAATGTAATCTTCAAATGCAGCAGCCTAGATGCATCAAAAGTGTCGATTTTCAGTGAAGCAAAATGACAGCAACACTGCTGCATGTAAAAACTGACTTTCAATTTAAAATTGGGAAAAAGGTCAATGAGTGTAAAGTCAAGAGCGAGGCAACATATCCAAGAATCAACCTAGAAATCCCACTGTAAATATGCAACAACAAGTACATACATATATTTAAGCACAAGATACAAATAAGACCTTTCTTTTTCAAAAAGAATATCTCTTGCTTAATATTCTGAAAGACTTAGGCTAAACAATCTCCTTTAAATCATCTTTGAAAACAAGACAGCATAAGAGGTAAACGAGGTGCAAGAGAATGGATGCAAGAACGAGGAGACGCTTGTTTAGTTAGGTAATTTAAATTCCACAACTAGCAAGACAGCAAGTCTCTTCTCTATCATTAGCAAGTAACTTCAGAAAATGCTAAGAAACATTTCTTCTGTGGTTTCATGAACTAAAAACTGCTGAAGCCCCCAAGATAATGTTAACTCAAAATATCACAGGCCATTTTATCTAACTAGGAAAGTTCAACACACAATATAATCAATAATGTGCTCACCACGTTATTCAGACAGCAGGATGAATTACTCAACATTGCTATAATTTCAGTCCTATAAACCTCTGTGCAGTTCATTTTAAACTTTGGGTCCAACTGTCATTGGGCATTACGTACCCTTTACATTTATTTATCAAGTGATGCGATTACTTAAGCTATTGCTAAAAACAAATAAAAGATACCGTAGGCCTGGGTAAACCAAAGCTAAAATCTGTCAGTAGATTGCGAAATGTCAGGGAAAAGAAAACAGAGCAAATTTGTAGTTATGTGGCATCCATCAGCAGTACATTTGAAACTAGTTCACAAACAACAAACTTATCACTATCACAACGAAAACCACAGAGCACCTCGATTCTTTCAATTACAGGAACAAACAAAGAAATCACACAAATTAGTTACCTTAAACACAGATCTCCTGAGGGAAGCATCACTTCCAATCGGAACAGCTACAGAAACCTGCAAGATATTACGCAATCAGTTACTCAACATCCATAAAGAGATCACTTCCCCGTCAAGTTACAGAGAAAGTGCAAGTAAAATCAAAGACACTAGAACTCATTTTACTTCTCTTTCCCTGCGTTTCCTGGGTAACCAAATAGGTATACGAAAAGAGCGAAGGAACTAGAATTAGAAAATGAATTCAGACCTGAGATACAGCTGAATGGGCCATCACGATCAGACACAAAAGGTGAGAGACAGAGAGAAAAGCGAGAGAGAAAGATATTTTGGGGTTTGACAGAGAAGAGAGTGAAATTAAAAGGCTAATTATATGGTCTTGATACTCAGATTGGATCATGCGAGGACTAGTAAAGAAAGTCCATCTATATTCCGCGCTGATCCTTTGGCGAGTTGCAAAAGACAGCTTCGGCTTTGCTATGGCTCCTCAAGCTCTCATTGCGTCGCAGTCGCTCCTGGCTGCTCTCTAATTGTTTAATTAAATATAATATAATAATATAAAAAGAGCTATTATTCTCATTACCTAAATTAAGGTTAATTTGAAAATATAGCTTTAATTTAATATTTTATTTATATTATACCCTTTTAATTATGTTCTTTAATTACTCAAATTTTCTAATTTTTTAAATGCATCTGATTTAATATTAAATTTATATTAAAGTTTTTATCAATTATTTTTTTAAACCAATTGAAACTATAAATAAAAATATATAAAAATAAATATAGGAAGATAATTTAATTATTTGGAAATGTGATGGCAAGATTATAATATTTTCTGGAAGAGTTAGGTGAACAAAAGTTAATCCACATGCAGCTTATGTATAATTAGGAATTAAATTACTAACATATCCCTGCACTACATTAATGGATCACTTCAAAATATGTAAAATATAAAAATATTAATATATATACACATTATTTAATATCAAAATTTTTAAAAGATATAAATCTTTTTATCTCTTAAATTTATAATTTAGAAAATTTATATCACTTAAGAATCTTCGCATTTATAAATATATAAAATTTTAATATTTTATGCTATTAAAATAAATGTATATTTAAAATAAAAAATATATGTAATATGAAATTTTAAAAAATAAGTAATTCAAAAGTATATTTGATAATGACATAAGTGCTTAGATTGTGAAAAATAAAAATACCAGTTTTTTCTTCATTTGATCCAAAATTGGATAAGATGAGGTTATTTTGGGAATTCATGAATGACTCACATGTTGAAAGCCCCAACGGTCTCATTGGAAGTCTAATTGGCTAGTTGAGGGACTTGACTACAAAAGCATGGAGACCCCAAGGGCCAATAGCAAATGGGGCCTTTCAAAGGGTACATTCCTGGAAGATCCTTGATTAGGTGAACACTGTGCCAAGTGGGCCTCAGTTTCACTTGAATTTTTTAAAATAAATAAAATATCATAATAGATGCTTCACAAAATTGTTTGAATAAATATAAAAAAATTTGAATAAAAATTTGACCAATATTATCAAAGATATTGTAATGTTTTAAAAATGAGGATACAAACTTGATGTTTATATATCGATCCAAAAAAAAAATCATTTAATAATATATTAGTAACGGCATTAATGAGTAAGGAAGAGTATAATTGAGTTTCAATAAAGTGTAACCCGATCAAAATGCACACATGGGATGTGTTTAGATTACGTTATACTGTTATGAAAATGACAATCTATATTATCAATTTCATTATACTTAATCAAATTGAGTAGTTTTTCTGGCAATTCTTCTCACACTCACTAATCAAACCAGACAAAACTTTTAGAAATTCCTAAAGCAGTAATGATGAATCTTTGAAGAATCTAGCTTTGAGTATGATAAATGTATATTTCTGTTTTGTGTTTACTATTTTTTAAGTTTACTAAAGCATACTATTTTCTTTTATCTCAATTTGGGTGAAATAAAAATGAGTATAAATTTGTTGTAGTCCCTAAATATCACTGCTTTTGTCGAACCACATTAGTTGTCATTTTTATTATTTTCTAGTATGACTTTATTAGAGATGGGTTTGATTTGTTAAGAGATTATTTGACTAGATATTTAAGGTTTTGGATTATGAAAATTTTGTTGAGATTTCAGATTGCAAAAATTTTGTTAGGATTTCAGATTGCGAAAAATTTGTTATGGATATTACTAATTAGGATTTGTAAATGTATTTGGTAGGTAAATTTCGTATTAATTGAGCATTTTGTTTATTATCTATTCTTGGTGAGTGTATTGAGTAGATATTGTAATTATTTAGTGTATTATGTAGAATATATTTTAATTTAAAGCTACTTTATCATGAATTATATTTACTTGTTATGGTTATGATATATTTGTATATTAAGCATCTTTGTTTTTGATTTTTTATCTAGGTCATGACTTCATATAGTTTCGCGTTTTATTTACACCACAATGGGCACTTTGTTGACTCTTTTGCTAAAAAATATAGCCCATATGAGATTATCATATTTGATGATGTTGATACTGACCATTTATCAATTATAGAGTTAGAAAGTATGTTAAGGGAGGCTGAGGTATGGCATGAAAGTAGGAAAGTTTTTTATATTTCTCTTGGTAAGTCAATGGATGATGGGCTTAAAGATTAGAAAGTGAATGTGAATGTGAATATAAATGTAGATGATGTGAATGAGAATATACAACATGTGAACGATGATATTAATGTGAATATGCAACATAGCAATGATGAAGAATTAAATAAGGGTGATAGGGATAATAATTTTGAAGATGGTGATTATGAGGTGGAACTTAAGGATCAAGTTATACATAGCGCAAATTCAGATCTACCTATGCACAATAGGAATAGCGGCAGTGATAGGCTTAATAGGCACAAATTTGATGATTTTGATGTTGATTACTCTAATTAGCTTCACATTCCATCTAAGAGTGATGAAGATGTGGACACCCATAAGATGATGGAGTTTAATGCTACAATTGACTTGAAAAATCTAATATTTAAAGTATGAGTGATTTTTGCTAAATTAAATAATACTAGAGAGGCAATCATATCATACATTATGAAAGACAGGTATAATGTAAAATTTACAAAGAGTGAGACTTATAGGCTAAGGATTATCTATAAAGATGGGTGTAAGTGGGCCATTTTGATCTTCCATGGCTGAGATTATAGGTCTAAAGAGAGCAATATGGAAGGTAAAGGGATTACTTTGAAGAAGTTAGACAACAAAACCCAAAAAATACCTTTATTATGAACCTAGATAAGGCTACAAAAAATTCAAATCCAATATTTTAGAGAGTGTATGCATGTTTAAATGCTGTAGAAAAGGGTTTCTAAAATGTTGTAGATTGATTATCAATTTGGATGTCTTTCATTTGAAAGGCAGAGCATAGGAACAATTGATAGCTGTTATTGAAATTGATCCAAGTAATAACACATACCCCATTGCATATATTGTTATGGATGCTAAGATGAAAGATTCATGAACTTGGTCTTTATAGTTACTTTTAATGGACATTGGTTTTGTGAGAGCACATGGTTGGACTTTCATATCCGATCAATAGAAGACAAACAATTAATCAAACTTTCTTATACATTTTCATGACTTTATGTTTCACCTTAAATGTTCCATAAGATTAACTAACTACATGTTTTATTAGTATAAAGATTGGTACCAACTCTTAAGGAGCTTATTCTAAATGTTGAGATCAAATTTTGTGTGAGACACATGAACGGTAACTTTCAAAAGCTTTTCAAAGGTAAGCTATTGAAAAACTTGTTTTACACTTTCGTTAAGGCAACCATATCTATTGAGTTTAATTATGTAATGGGTACGATTAAGAAAATTAATTTAAAAAACAAATGAATAGTTAGGTAAATTACTGACAAAGTATTAGTTTAGGTATGCATTCTTAAGTAGATTAGGGTTAAAGATGGAGATAACTCGCATATTACCCATTGATGACACCATAATTTTTTGTGGGGTAGAGAAAAATTATTTGATCAACTTGAGGAATAATTTGCTATACTTAGAGGTGACATCCAGTTTAAAACTTAACTTGAAAAGAGTGAACTTATCCCAACCGATAGAGTGGATGAAAACAGACTTAGTAGGGTCTTAAAATGCAACTTAGGGGCTCTTTTAATGAAATATTTATGGCTACCTTTAGGAGTTAGAATCAAAGAATCAATGTTGTGGCATCTAATAATAAAGAGATTTAAAAAGAAGCTAGCAGGTTGGAAGAGAATATACTTTTCTAAAGGGAGAAGGTAAACACTCATCAAAAGCACTTTCTTTATTTTTTAGTATAATACATGTCTTTATTCTTTTTGCCTATGATAATTGTAAGAAAATTAGAGCACTTACAAAAGGTGATTTATTTTAAGAAGTTTAGGAGATGAGTTTAAATAGCATCTAGTTAAATGGGAGATTGTGACAAAACTGATCAAGAATGAGAGGTTTTGGGATTAAACGCTTGGGCTTATTTATTTAACAAGGCTTTCTTAGGCAAATAGTTATGAAAATTCATGATAAAAAAAGGAATCCTTTGGAAGAGGGTGGTAGTAGCTAAATATAAAGAAATATAAGAGGGTTGGTAATAGTAATGGGGAGAGAAAATCATGAAATTGATGTATGAAAAGTTATAAGAAAAGGTTAGAATATAGGGAAAATCACATGTAAGGTTCAAAGTTGGGATAAGTGATCACATTAAATTTTAGCATGACTTGTGATATGGGGATCAACCACTGATGGAGGTATTTTCAAACATATATTAACCTACTTGTAATAAGAAAGTATAGGTAAATAAGTATCTATTTCAACAAAGATGGGCAATAACATGGGAGATTGCATTTAGAAGGAATGTCCAGGATTGTGAGATAGGTCTGGTTGGGTAGTTTTAGAACATATATACAACTTTAAATGAGAATTGAGCACTGATTTAAAGCTGTTTAGAAATAAGAGAAAGAATTTTTTTTTTCAATCAAGTCTTTTTTCAAAAAAAGTAACAGCTGTTTAAGGAGGAGAAATGGTAAATCAAATACTTTAAAAATAAATTTAAAGGTTAAAGCACTCCAAAAATGACATTTTTTAAATGGCTGACGGCTTGAGATAAACCTTTAATCTTTAAAAAACTATAAAAAAGGGGTCTTACTCTTTTGAATAAGTGTTTTTTATGTAAGAAACTAGTAGAAACTATGAATTATGTAATGCTTTGATACAAATGGTCTAAGAAGATTTGAAAGAGTGTGTTGGTTTTGTTGGGACAAGTTTCGATTGACATCAGGATCGGTGTAGTAGAATTGAGTGCTTGGGGAGGCATAAGACAGCTAGGTCAAAGAAGAAAGCCACTATATTAATTGTGCTTATCATTTTTTGACTTTTGTGAGGAGAAAAAAATAGAAGGCTTGTTGAAGGAACGAAAACACCCTTTAAAGTGTAAATAGTCTAAAGATATCTTAGAAAGTGTATTGGTTATGTTTGGATAAGTTTTAGATGACATCAGTATTGGTGGCAGTAAAATTGAGTGCTTAGGGAGGCATAAGGACAATTAGGGTAAAGAAAAAAGCTACTACATTGATTCTACTTCTCATTTTTTAGCTTTTGAGGGGAGAAAGAAATAATAGGCCTTTTAAAGGCATGAAAATGTCCTTTAGTAAGTTAAGGAATAGATGGATTCCTATTCTTAAATTATGGGTAACGAGGATTCTTTTATAAATGAGAAAGATCTTGTAGAGTTCATATGTTTTCACTTCTAAATAAGATCTGACTAATGTTTTGTGTATACGAGACACCCCTTTGGTGCCTCATAGCTAATATAAAGTTAACTTTATTTTTGATTGAATAAAATGTTCATTATTAACTTGGAAGTGTAGATCTCAATCTAGGGAAAAGAATTATAATGACGTTTATGACTAGATTGTTGACAATGTTACTACTTTTTCTCTCTCTTTCCACATTTAGACAATAAAACATTTTCATTGCAATTGAAATTTCTAATTAAGAGTCACTTGCCTCTAAATCTTTGCTAATATGATCCATTATCATGATAATAACATGATTGTAAACTAGAATAAAATTAGAACATTTTTCATTCTCTCAATCGAACCCAATCATTGTCTAAGGCACCCATAGGATTGCTTTAGTGGTTTTAAGTGAATCTAGGATGAATTATATCTAGATGTGCAAGATTTGATGAAGTGTGCCTATTTTGCTTATGCTTTGATAAAAACATCAATCTCCTTTTATTTTTATGCGGTACTCTTATTTTTGAAAAATACTTTTTCTTTTTGCTACAAAAGTGTTGATTGTCACTATGCTTTTTAACTTTCAAAATTTTTTCAAGTGGAATGATTTTAAAATTGCAAATTTATTTTTATCATTATTTTTATATCATTTGAATTTTATGTTTGCCATTGCTATGGGTTAGATTTTGAGCTTATAATGAAAGCTTGAATTACATGAATCACATCAGATAAAAAAAAAGTAATTTTAAGCTCTAATTTAATTTAATTTTTTTATTTTTAAAAAAAATTAAAAATTTTATTAAAATTATTTATAATATAAAAATAAAATTCTATTGTAATTGGACGTTGAAAATAAACTGATAACTAATAAGTATTTTGTTGTTTCTTTTTTTTTTTTTAAGAAATGAATAACAAAAGACTAGCGATAATAGGATATCCTTCAATAGGTGCCATAAGTGACTCAAAATAGTTATATTTATATAATTAATCACTTAAAGGAAATGGCGTTTACAAGTATAAGTATGTTCCATGAGGTTAACAATCGCCTCTTTACCCATTAGTTTAACTAGAAATACATTCCAGTCAACATTGGAAGCTGTCATTTATAATGAAGTTTTTTATCTCTCGATCATTAATGAGTGGACCCATTTCATTAGTTGTGGCCTCCAAACCTTGGCTTTCTCGTGTCGGTCATAAAACTAACATTGCATCATATCTTTAATGAATTTCAATAAAACCATGATGGGCAACTCACGAGCAAATCGAAGACACGAATTCAAGCTCTTGGTAATGTTAATCGTCATGAGTTGGTATTATCTCCAAGGGTAATACACACATGACCATTATCCAGGATCTTCCTTCATGATATATTTAAAAGCTTTAGGGTGATTAGTTTGCAACTCAGTCATCAATTTATTAAATTCAGATTTCTTATATGCTCTAATTGCATTATAAAAAATTTTAGATACGTTTTTCCTCTTGAATTTATTTTTTATGTTCTGAGCCATATGTTAAGAACATAATCCATGATAAGAATTGGAAAAGACCTTTGCAATGGCCTTTGCAATACTAGCATAACGATTTGATATAATAACCAAGTCCTTCACTGTATCAATTGCTTTTTTTAGTTGTCCTAAGAACCACTTCCATGCTTCATAATTCTCCAAGTCATTATAAACGAACGCCTGTGGATATATCTATTCATTTTCATCTTTGTGTGCCGCTACAAATATTATACTATGTAACCTCTCTTTCAGATGAGTAATATTGATAGCAATGATCGGTCGAATCACTGAATGAAATCCCCTCAATGATAGACCAAGAGCCATAAAAAAATACTTAAATTGATCACTCCCTTTTTCGATGCATATGTCAACCTTAGTTCCTGGATTAGCTGTTTGCAACATGTGACAATATGACAATAATTATTAGTATAACTTAGCTGGATCACCGTATATAAAAGACAATGCATGCTCTTTTGATTTCTAAGCTTTACTATATAAAATCTGTATGCCATATAATTATTTTATATCGCCCATGATTCTTTCGGCTTAATGATTCTAGTATTAGTAAACAACCTCTGAGCCATAATTTCTTCAATAATGGCAGAACTTGTTTATCGATACCATCGATGTAATTTTTCAACATGTAAGTATGTGTCAAATCACACCGTCTAATTTGGATGAATTGTCTTCGTGTAATTCTCATGGCATGAACCTTTTATGCACAATTTTCTTCTCTACAAGCAACCTCAAACATTAATTTGTTAGACCTAGCAACTCTGAATTCAAAATTCTCAGTCAATGCATGCATACCCAAAAACCACTTTAACTCTTTTTTATTAAAAAAAAAACTGACCTCTAGCAAGAAACTGAATTAGAATCATTAATTCTGTAGTAAAAGCTGGAACAATACTACATAATTTAGCACCCAACACACTATACCTTCTCCTAAGACCATTATTTGAATTACTATGTACTTCAGGGCATGCAAGCGAGACATAAGGTAGGATAGAAGGTAGGACAAGATGTAAGTTGTCATTAAACTCTTCATTGTTAGGTTTTACTTCTACAATGGGTTCATATTGATCTTCACTAGTAGACTGAGTAGACTGAGTTTTTTGGCTAGATATTCACTTCTGGCATCATAATCCATCGACCCATCCAAGTTGATCTCATCAATATGCTGAGTATCATGAGGATTCACACTATGGATGAATGGTTCTATGCCAAAATTTTCACCTTCAATAGTTAGATTGCTCCTGGTACAAGAATTTAAAAAATTAATTCGTGCTACAATTCCATCATCATGTACACTTCGTCTATTCTTAACAAAATTTAGCTCCACAAAATTAATAATTACATGGGAACTACATTATCATCATACAACATAAACTCAACATTGTCTCATTTACTAACTTAATTTTAATAGTAATTTTTTTTATATCTTGTTATGATGTGTAGTGCAATATCAATCTTAGATAAATCAACCTTCACGCAAGATTTAACCAAATTTAACAACTGTACATATGTCAAACTCCTTTGAATAACATACCTCTTGGTTCTGATAGTTCTGCCAATACACTCGAAACTCCCTTATGACTCAAACTACTCACCATTTCAAGTTACAATGATCCGCATTCTACAAATGACAACAAAAATATTTCAAATACCAATAAAAAGGAATTAGTTATTATAGAGAAAAAAATGATTTTAAAAAAGATTAAGTATTATTTAATAAACATCTAACGATTTAGATACTAACATAATAATGTCACGATTTGCTGATTAGAATACGCTTTATCATTCTTGTATGGTACAATTTAAATAATATTCAACATTGTTCAGTTTTGGGTTACCAAATATACTACATATCGTAATTTTCTAAGTTTGCAATTTTTATAATGAAGTTACGGTTTACTTTATGAGGTTATGATTTTTTTGATTACGATATGATTTCACATTCTAATATTATACGATTTCAATAATATTCAACATCTGAAGTTACGATTTAAGTGAAGACATTACGTTACAATTTCTAGATTAAGGTATGACTTAACATTCTTAAATGATATGATTTTAATAAAATTCAACATTTCCTTTTTTCTTCATCAATGTTGGGTTATGAAATCTATTACATGCTACGATTTACACTGAAGCAAATGAAAACTTCACCTTTTAAGCTACATTGGTCACGATTTACTCTGTAACAAATGAAAGCTTCATAGTTTCAAGCTACATTATTGTTTAAAAGTATACCTATCACCCTCTTGGCCCATTCAAACACTTTTATCCTGATTTTGAATAGAAATATAATATAAAAAATATGAGCTCCTTTCTTTGTGCAAGAAAACTAGTCACAAAATATCAATATGTCAATAACTGCTTTCGATTCTTTCTTTCACTACAAATTCAAAGAGAAAAAACCAGAAAAAGAAGGTGAAGAGAGAGATAGGTCAAAGGGAGATCGCGATTGAGGAGAGAGAGTTCTAAAAAAAAGAATTCAGATAATGCACTATAATTAATTTTTAAGTTCACTTAATTTTAAAGATATTATTATCTTTTGTAAGGGTATTTTCATCTTCATTGTATATTTAAGTACCAAAAAAATATATATTATTAAAAAAATTTCTTTAACAATAAAAGAATGATGGGATATCGATTTGGAAAAATTTCTCAAGTTAATCCATTAATAATTTTATGATTTAAATAAATTAAATTAATGAATATAATTATGTAACATTTACATTACATTGATTTTTTATACTATGAAAATATTTTTATTTTTCAATAACTAATTTTTATTTAAAAACCCAAAAAAGCATTAATGTCAAAAAAAAAAAAAAAAGCATTCATAACAATTGGTCATTTCTTATATTTTTTTTTTTAAATCCGAAATTCTTTCAAGGGGTGGGCCACACCCGGATCCTACCCAAACAAAACCCATAGCTCTGGCTGTTAACGGATTCTATTTGCTACTCTTACTTTGCTGTTACTGGCAGCACTAAACCCTGACTTTAAACCCTGTTTTCCTTCTGAAAATGTGCACTGCCATTGCCTCTCCAGTCTCTCTAGCTCTCCCTCTTTCTTTTCCATACATATTTGTACATACGTGACGCATATAAAGCATCGAGCTTGCGTGGTTCCCACAATATCTAACCATGAAGTACAAGACACAGAAGAGGAAAGGCTCAGGCCCCCGGGGGAGCAGAAAAGGCAACAAGGCTTCAATCACCAGAGACTCATTCTTCGATGGTGAATCGAAAAAGAGGAGAAAAAATGGACTATCATGATGAGGATATAGAGTCTGGAGATTCCGAAGAAGAGAACGAAATGCTCCCGGGTTCTGGCGGCAGCGACGGTGAAGAGGGAGAGGAAAATGACGAATATGCGGCGGAGACTGCGGGCGAGAAGCGAATCAGGCTGGCGAAGGATCATCTCTTGAAGTTAGGGGAGTTTGTTAGGAGAAAGAGGGAAGATATTGAGGAGGCAGCAGGAGAAGGGAGGGAGAGTGACAAGGCAGGAGAGAGAGACTGGCCCGTTGCTAGGATTTTGCAGCAGGAGCAGCTTGAAGAGAGCGGGGCGTGTTAGGAGAGTCATTGCTTCTAGGTGAAAACGCATCCATTCCTATAAGTACATATATTTCGTACATGTCTTTATCTATTCAGTATGGACTGGTTTAAAGCAATAATTGATCGTTTCTGTGTCTGAATTCAGGAGATTGTTTTAGCTTAATTTACAGAATGAGGATCATTGTATTGCTTTGATGCAAATGTCAACTTGATAGTGTAAGGTTGGTTTTTCCTTATGTCAGAATGTTGTTGAGGGCCAGCTGGGGAAGGAGGGTGGAATTTGAAATCACTTACCTCTTGAGCAAGGCTCTTCTTGTTAAATGGCTTTGAGGATTCATGTCTGACAAGTATAATATTTGGAAAAAAGCTGCTGTATATATTTGAACTATAGTGGGTGAAATCCCATCGGATGAGAGATCCTTATGGCTTGGGAGTTAGGAAGTCGATTAGAAAAGGATGGGCTGACTTTCTTTTTTGCTGGCATAAGATTTTGGATGGGGAATCTTTTTGTCATGATATGCACTGCAAAGATGCCTTTTATTTAATCCTCTATTCCAAGAGATAAGGATGCTTAAACTCTGATTGTGTTTGTAGGTCCAACAGTGAGGTGCTGAGAACACTGTTTAATCTCAATATGCAAGATTGGGGATAAATAGTATTTAAAGCTCTTATGAGAAGTTATATAGTTGAAGTTGGCTTTAGAATTGGAGATGGGTCAGATGGAGTCTTAAGAAGAGAATTGTTTTTGATATGAAGTCTTATTTTATTGCCTTTAGGGGAGATTGTCATGGAAGGCTTGATTTCCTAAAGAAGGCAGGAGACAAACAGTTCTATTATATTGACAAATTTTGCTTGGGATGCGGATTAGGTAAGACTTTTAACAATTGATCATTTAAAAGAGAGAGGGAACATTTTTTCCAATTGTTGTTTTCTTTATAAGGAAGATGCAGAGATGGTTAATCATGTACTTCTTGGTGACCTTAGAGAAAACTCTATCACTGGTGTTCCTTGGGTTGCAGCTGGATTGGTGGTTAAGGAGGTTTTGGCATGGAATGTTCTATATGCCTAGAAGCAGCTATTTTATTGCTCTTTTTTTTTTTCCCCATTTTAATAGGGACATGAGAGGGTTTGGATTGTTAAGAGGATTTCTTAGAATATTTTAAGGATAGCTGGTTCATACTTGAACTTTTGGTTTTGATTGGTTTTGATGGACAACATTCTCTGGATGCCATGGATCTTATAGAGATCATTGAACTTCTGTCTTGTAAATGGTTTTCTATTGTATGTGGCATTGTCCCACTTGGTATTTTGGTGCATAAGGTTTTCTTTTCTTTTCTTTTTACTTATCGATAAAGAAAAGAACCTATTTAAGCTTGAAAACATAATAGGTAACATTGCAATAGTGAACAAGCAGAGCATTTACATCTTTATCTGATTGCCTACTTATAGAATTTGATCGTTGGTATGCTTATATTGTCCAATGCCACAATTCAGGGTTCAGAAGCTAGAGACTACTGATGAATTTCGAGTCTTGGTCAAGCATCCTAACTGACGATGATTTAAAAGGCTTTTCTGCTTCTAAAGATGGTACTATTTTGCATTGGGATGTAGATTACGGAAAAGGTGAGAAATATGAGTGGCCTAGTAAGGAAGTTTTGAAGTCTCATGGGGCTAAGGATCCGGAAGGTCGAGCTACAAAGCATAGCAGACAAGTATTAGCATTGGCAGTTAGCTCTGATGGTAGGTATTTGGCAAGTGGAGGTTTGGACCGCCATGTTCATCTGTGGGATGCTCGTGCACGAGAGCATATACGTAAATTAACATTTTTCTCTATTGCTTTAGAATAGTCATAGTGATTTCCAAGTCTTGCATTGTACTCAATAAAAGAATTGCAGAGGCAAAAGAGAGCTTCTCTTAATGAACAGAAGGAAGCTGAACTAGCAGGGGCCTCTCTGCACCATCTAATAGTTAACTCAGCTGATATAAGCCTTAGTGCCAAGCTAGTTGGGTTCCTCTTTTTGGATCCTTTGCTTATTCATTGCACCAAATAAAATTGCTTATTCACTTCTCGGACATTATTCTAGCTAACATGTGTGTTTGTTTTGCAGGCTTTTCCAGGTCATAGAGGACCTGTATCATGTTTAAGGTTTAGACAAGGAACTTCAGAACTCTTTTCCGGTTCATTTGATCGAACAGTAAAGATATGGAATGCAGAAGATAGAGCTTATATAAGCACATTATTTGGCCGCCATAGTGAGATATTAACCCTTGATTGCCTACGGAAAGAGTGAGTGCTGACTGTTGGACGGGATCGGTGTATGCAGCTGTTTAAGGTGAATCACAGTTTTCTCATGAATAGCCTACTGTTGAATTGTGATTATGCCACATTTGGTTTCTGGAAACACAAAAAAAAAAAAAAAAAAGAATAAGAAGAAAGGGAAGGAAAATGAAAAAAAGATTTCATTTTGGATATCTAGAAAATTTAAAGTAAGAAGAGAGAATTTATTTAAACTATGTGAACTGGGGTTCTAATTTTTTTTTCCCCCATTTTATTTCTCTTTTCCTGGTTTCCTTTCCAAGTTCCAAGGCTCTTTCATTCAAGATTTTAACATAATAGAAACTGATCCAGCACCGTTCATAATAGCAAACATTTAATAATAGATAGGTTCCTTCTCGTGAGCATGATTTTAAGGATGTATCTTTTGCACTGTATGTTCAATATTAACACCACTTTTCCGTTAGGTAGGTCTCTGAGGAGTCACGGTTAATATTCCGTGCTCCTGCTGTGTCTTTAGAATGTAGTTGTTTTATCAGCAATGATGAATTCTTATCGGGTTCGGATGATGGAAGTATCGAGCTTTGGAGTTTGCTGCGAAAGAAACCTGTATTCATTGTTAAGAATGCTCATCCTGTTTTGGCTGTGCACAAGAATCTTGTAAACGAAGGTAACAGGCAATTTGCTAAACAAGACTTGATTGTTTTTTTTTGGGTGGGGAGGGGGGGGGGGTGTTTGCTGGGAATTTCAGGTTGTTTTGGTAAAACCCATATCTTTAAAATAGAAAGCATTACTTCTTGCTGTTATTTTTAAGAAAATGGTTAATCATATTGCAAGTAACAAAATATTAATTGGTTCATTCAAATTTCAATATCCTAAATTTATTTATACATTGTTTTGTATATCCGTTTGCATATTCTGTTCTTGAGAGCGTGTTGTTGCTATGAGAGAGAAGAGGAAGCAGGATGTGCATTTTGTTATAGTTTCAGGACGACGTATAACAGTATGTAATTCAGCCTTAGTATTGGGGTTCTAGGCCTTCTTATTGAGCAATGTTTTAAGGATCTGCACTTTTTCTCTGTTCCAATTAAAGTGAAAATTCCTTGTAAATAAACACATTCTCCACTTCAACTCCATCCCGATTCCAAAGTGAAAATTCGTGTCACTGAACATAGTATCATTATGTTTCTTTTCCTTTGTTGTATTCTGATTAATTTGTATTCTTAATGATGGTTATTTTCAATTTTGCAGAAAATGGTAATCACAATCCTGAGAGTTATCATTGTTCATCAGCATATTCCTGGGTCAGTTCAGTTGCTGTATGTAGAGGCAGCGATCTTGTTGCATCAGGAGCTGGTAACAGTTCTGTCCATTTATGGGCTGTTGAAAGTGAGGCCAAAGACGTCCGAGACCTTTATATGACCTTCAATTGGTAATTTAGAAGTTAATATATTTATTATAGATCTTAGCTGCTTCCATCTATGAATTTTCGTTTGATTAAATAAATCTCACTTGCAGCATTTTTAAGAGCTTTTGAATTATCTATGTTAAAATGTACAGAAAATATCATACGTTTCTTTAACATTATTTCTCAGTATAAAAGTTGAGAGTATGCAGAAACAAATATTTTGAATGATATGTTTCAAATGGGGGCAATGTTTTAAGCTGATGATAGGAAGATATTTGGTCGCATTTCAAATTGACTTTTATTTTAAAATTTAATACCCAAGGATGCTGTGTCAATTAGAAAGTATGAGTTTCCTTTGCATCTTAGCTGTTACTGCAATAAATGTATGCTGCCTGGTTGCTTGTTTTGTTATGGAACTGGGGCATGTCTATTGCCCAAAATGTCCGTTGCTAGTTGAGTATTTAATTTGGTCTGATGGTATTATATTCCTCATCCTTCTGAATCCCCTTTTCTTTCGTTTCTTTCTATTGCCTATCTATCTCCTTTTTTACTTGGCATGATTCTTGAATTATTAAATTAATTTCTTATGAATCCACTGAAAATCTTGTGTTTTACTTAACAAATCTTCTTTATATCACAGACTGGTTTTGTAAATTCTCTGGCATTTGCAAAATCTGGACAATTCCTTATTGCTGGAGTTGGGCAGGTAAGAGTTTCTCCTTTATAATGAAGATTCATTTTTACTAGCATTTCCAAGTGCATTCAACTTGGATCCTAACAATATTGGATATCTTGGAGGTATTAAATTGCAACACCATAGAATTGCAGCTCTGTTTTCTTTTTTCTTTTTTTCCCTCTTTGTAATGGTATCTATTATGAGACTTTTCTTTTTCAAATTATTATTTTTAACCATCTTATACCTTTAGCACAGGGAGCCACGTCTTGGGAGATGGGGGCGCCTTCAACTTGCGGGAAATGGAGTTGCCATTCATCCCCTTAAGCTCTCATAATATGAGGCCCACGATTCCTTAAATTGCTTCAATTTTTACTCTCTAAGCTGAAAAAGTAAGCAGAAAGTTTCATGCTGTAGTTTTATGCTGAAATTTATATAATGATAATTTTTAGCATTTTGATTTGTTTTTTTCTTCTTTCCGCCTCTTATTCTGATCTTTGTTCGATTGAAGGAAAAATGAATGTTTCTAAAGTCATCTCCAACTTTATACACTAAATTTAACACTAATTTGGTGATAATTTTTTTTTAAATATTTCAACATCAAATTTTTTTATCTTCAATTCATTTACAATAAATTGGTGTTATAATATTATTTTAATAATATAAATAATAATTATTAATAATAATATTTATAAATATTTTTAAAATAATTAATATAATTTAAAATTTTAATTTATATTTTTTAAAAAATTAATAATACATAATAAATTATAATTTTTAAAATTAATAATTTATTAGTTAAATTTTAAAAAAATATTTTTATCATAATTTTAATTTAATTTTTTTTATAATTTATTTATAGTTTTACGATAATGTGTAATTTTTTGATAGAGTAGTTTTAAATATATGATTCAAATTGATATTAAAACTTCGTTACGTAATTGATACAAAACAAAATAAAATTACTAAAACATTATAATATTTAATTTTTTGAATTATCATGACGATTTTACAAATGTTTAATCAATACATTATAAAGTATAAAATAAGTTTTTTTATTTTTAAAATATTTTAATTTTAATTAATATTATAATTTCAATTTAAGTTGCAATCGTCGATGTGTTGTTATATTTATTGTATTGTGTTATTAATTGAAATATGTGATATTTTTATCATATTTATGCAAAAATTTAAATTATATCATAAATTATAAATTATTTTAAATTTTTATATATTTTTAAATAATAATTTTATAATATATAATTTTATTATTAATTAAATAAATTATTATTAATAATAATTTAAATAAAACAATATTATATTGAATATTGATCTTGTTTTAAAGATCTTGATGAGATATTCTTAATGGTATAATTTTTTTTTAATAATATCATATATTTATTAAGTTATTGATCAAAAATATTTTTGATTTAAAAATTTTTTTAAAATAATTTATAAAAAAAATTTAAAAATATATTAATTTAGTGCAGCATTGTAGTTATATCAAATTGCATAACTGAATTTACCATTGAAGAGGTTATTGACTAATTTTCAACACCAAACAGCCGTTTTGCCATCTTAATTGGAGACTGCCTAACAGTGGGAAGAGCACTAGAGAGGAAATGATAAGAATTGTAGAATTAGCTTAGGACAGTTCTGCTTTCTTGATGTGGGTGGTTTATATATTAAAAATAGGTTCTACCGGGAATGAATATTGAAATTATGTCATCTATGCGGAGGGAAATCATAATGATATGCTTGAGTTTATCATTACTCCCCCTATCTTCATAAAGAAATCACTTTTTCTTTTTTTTTTTTCATTTCAAATGGATTCCTGCTTACTATAGATCTGTTACCATCCACAGAAAATCCTTAGAAAGTCTTATTGTCCTTCAGTACCCTTCTTTTTTGCATGTATGAAGTGGCTGGTCCAATATCCTTAAAGTGTTCGTTGTCCTAGGTAGTATGCTTTGTTGGAAACATGAGGAAATATTGTTTGCTCAAGTTCTCTCCTCCATAATTTTTTTGTTTTTTTTGTAAATAACTGTTTGATCATCAAACATATGTGGTGAGATTTGCTTTGTCTTAATTTCCTGTGAAGAAAGCTTGAACTCTCATTGTTTTCATTATGGAGCCTGGTATTGACATAATTCAAAGCATCAGTCGTGAAATAGTCTAGTTGGCTCGGAAAAGAATATATATTACAAAATCATTCTCCGCAATTCTGATTGTATTACAGTGTACCAGTTACTTACCTTGGAGGGGAAGTGATAACAGCTGCATTCCACTGCTTCAAGAATTCATCAGTCACAAAGAAGCTTTTGACTGCCTCCATCGTCTGTACTGACCATACCTCAAACTCTTATTGTTAACAGTATATTATATTTGCATCGTCTTCAGCAGAAAAATGTATTAAATCTTATTTAATATAGCTTTGACAAATCTTTTGCTATGTAGCATACACCTCTTTAACTCAGTTCCCATCCTCTTGAGTGAGAGATCGGACAAGTTCATGTTCAAGTAGGCTCCTGAAGAGTAAATGGCCCTACCTATGTGGTGCCACAATCACTTGGCTGAAGCCACTTTTATACAACTGGATGCCAGATAGACAGACGTGAGGATTAGAAGTAAAACAGCTTAATGGTTTCTACTAGACTTCTAAATGAAGCTGAAATTTAATTGCCACCGTCTAACAGCATACAAAATTCACCCTTCTATAAGAAAAGATTAACCTGTATTGCTCAAGTCCTGCGAATGAATATCAGAGTACACAAGAATGTCAATACTTTCAGTGTAGAATTTTCTTCTAATGTGAATAAAAAAGCCAGCTACTTTCCGATGAAGAGATCTCTTCTAAATCTAGAATGAAATGTACTAACAAACTGTATTAATGAAATCACAATCGAGTCTACACTCTACAGGTTCAGTAAGTTATTGATACATGTTGCTGCAAACTCAAACCGAAGAGATTCCAGGAGTAATCACAATGAGCTGTCAAGCTGCTTTAACACCATCCAGCTTACAAGCCTTAATGAATTTCACTTTAAAAAAGAATAACAATAATTACCAAAGCAAATCTGCAAAAAATATGTATATGGTACATTTTCTGTTCAGCTCCCAATTTGGAGAACTTCATTGGAGAGATTCAAAACAAAAATATTAGAAAAGAAAGAAACATCAAGATGAGACCTGTTTCTATAATCAACACTTTGACATTGGAAGAAAAGATAAATAAGCTATTAACAGGTTTATTATGCTAAAAATCCAAGTAACACGTGACAATTCCATGTGGTGAATCATCTAATAGAACCTAAAAGCTAAATAATTGATTAAATGTGAACTACTGACATATAAAGACCTTCTCCTCCCTCTCTCTCAAGTAGGCAGAAAGAATGAGAGGAAGAGAGACTTTCCATTGCTGGGGAGAAAGAATGATCAACCCTACCAAAACAACAATCCACCATAGCTGACGTACATGAGCCTCTGAAAATACATTCACCTTGTCGACAAAGAGCATGCCCAGTATTTGTCATCCAACCGGATCAAAGTGGCAAAGTCCGAGTTAGCTCAATTAAACTGGTTCCCCAAGTATTCATACTAGTTCTCTGCTTCCCTGACATTGTTTTCGTCATCATTGGGAAGTTCAGGAGTGTTCTTTGTACCCAAACCTATCTTCACTTCCTCTTTACTAGGGGAGTCAGAGCTGGGATTACCATCCCCTGACGCTGACAGCTTAGAGGCATCAGAACAGGGATTTTCATCTCTTGATTGTGGCAATCCTCCAGCAGCTGTGTCACTATTATCTGAAACATGAGTGGATGATGATGCAGAAGGATTATCTAGTTCACCACCGGCACCATAATCCTCTGATTCCACTTGAACCTCACCATTTGGTAAAACTGGAGCTTCATCTGCATTAGATGGTTCGCTTGGATCTATAGTCTCCCTCCACTCGACCCACACAGCGGGTTTATCAGTTGTACTGGCTCCTGTCACATTTGAGTCTTCAGAGAGATTGTTGCTGGTGGTATCTTCTGAGTTTGTTTCAGGCACAGGAGAAGATGTTGCAGTATCATCCAAGCCATCATCTTCACCTACAATGACCTCATCGTCGCCTCCACCATTGGTACCACCAGTCAATTCAGTATTAGGAGAAGGAGATGCAAGGGAGCCCATCAAACGCTCATTGTTGTCTCTTTCATCCTCAAAAGCAAACCAGTTGGAATTTGTGAAAAGAGAACCACTGCAGCATGTCAAATGCACCACTGCTTAGGCAATTTGGATGGTTGCACCACAAGAGAATTGTAAGGGAAGCATAAAATCCTTTCCCTCCTTTTTAAGGGAAGGATAGAGAGGAGTCTGGGTTAAACAATTCGAGTCATTAAATATCATAATAATCTTTAGCATGGGCAACCTAAGCGAAAATCTGAAGCATTGCTGACCAGTGTTTAAGCTACATCAATTACAGAACCTCACTGATTACCAGTCCCACCTGCACAGATTGGAGTTATAAAACCCTAACACCCGTTTGTTGGCTGCCATAGATTGTAGTGATAGGAAACCAAACCCCCACCCCCAATGTTCCTTCATTGAAGACTTCAAATGCATTCAAGCTATTCATGCACAAATTAATATGAATGAACTTTACAACACCTACCTTTCTTGGTCATCTCCGAGACGCAGAGAAGATATCACAACTTCAGCAGATTCATCATCAAAGTAGACATCCTGCCAATTACGTTTGTAAGAAATTTTTCAATAACTCACACAGTTACTAAATTTTACAAAACTAGTTAGACAAAATGGTTGTGCACAATAGGTAACATGCCCAGCATGTTTGCACTAGGTAAATCCAAAAACCAATGCAAACTCATACATGTCCCACTCTCTGCCATATATGTGAAGAAAACATAGGTGTATAATAAAAGACATTCCATAGTCTCAGCTCTGATGACTTCTCGACTGAGACCATTTGAAGAACAATCAACTCAGCACATAAGACATATGGGTCATATAGATATGAAACCTGACTAATTACCCACATTAATCTTAAGATTACACGTCCTCTGATGCATCATCCAGCAGCTTTACATAATCATAAATGCCCATCGAGATTGCTTAGCTCTTTCATAAATTTGCATAAGTAAAATCCTTTACTAAGTTAACTCAGCTACGCCCTCATAGAGATAACACATCAAAAAAGATCCACGAAAATAACAGTCACATGCCCAAAAATATGTATAGGTGCACTTAACTAAATGGAACATTAGGTTCTTCCAGTTTGACAAAAGGAAGTAAAAGCCGGTTAAACTTCACACTTGGGAGAATGGACGAGGCAAAAGCAAAGAGTCCCTTGTAAAGCAAGTTAGTCCCAACATAACCATTCAAAAGATCAACCATCCAACCATGACATCAGTGTGAAATTGAAAGTATTCAATGTATCCCATACCTCATCATCTCGTTCAAGTGAGCCATGTCCCTGCAATGCATGAAGAAGGAATAAGTAGGAGAACAAACTCCTCCACATAAGCAAATGAGTAGTCTACCGTTGCAAAAAGCTATGGGTAGAAGAGGTGATAATAATTATAGAATATACCATTCCAAAGAAAACATGAACAAAAACAGGGGAAGGGGCCGAAACACTGTTTTCTATATGGAATTGCACGACCAAGCAGCTAGGAATGAGATTGATAGCCAAAGGGAAGAGCAACAAAAGTTAAGAGGGAAGAACAGTTACACTAGGAGAAAAACCACCACACAGGTCATGAACAGAGTTACCCACTTTAACAGTCAGCTAATTAGCATCTTTCAATAATTTCCCTCAAACAAATATTTTGCACCCTTAATTCTAGGAGGTAAACCACTTTCATTTCCATTTACCTCAAAAATAGACATAATTTCTGGTTTCTCCAATAAATCCAACAATTAAAAAACAAAAATCAAGTGGACATCTGAAAGCCACCGCTATATTTCCCTGTCTTCCATTCTACGGCCACTCAGTTGATGTGTACATGTTTGGAAAACAAGAAAATAGCTGGCATGTATATCAGTTCATAACAAAACATGAACCCAGAAACAGACCAAAAGTTGGTGCCAAATCAACTAATCCTTACAAGTTAACTCAACGACATCAAGTACTACCCCAACAAACACTGAATTACCGCACAACTGCTTTACTGGTAAAATTTTAAACTAAAATAAAAGGCTGTGATGAGCACTTCAGTTGCAATGTAATTAGGGCTTTGCAAAATCGTGGTAAAATCAATAACAATGAGGCCCAAGCAGCATACTTAATTTTAAAAAGGAGGAACCAACAGACAAGACCACTTGTATGTAGGTAGTTACAGCTCACAGATGATTACAATATTCATTAAAGAAATCATCACTCCATACATTCTTTTTTCTTCATCTCCTTGTTCCTGAAGCAGCAGATAACCCCACCCCCCCCCCCCCCCCCCCCCCCCCCCCCAAAAAAAAAGATCCTGTTTAAGTTTATTGAACATATCATATCAAGCTATCATGCCTGTTTATCGAGTTCTCCGTTATTAGTTTTTCCCCTAGCTTCAACTGCAACCCCTCCCACATTAACTTACTACACTCCGAGGTGTTATAGAACAATCTTTTTCTTCTTTTTTGATAACCATTTGTATCCGCCAAATTTTCTCTGCCATTCTAGACCACTTAACTATCAGAGAGCTTGGAGTCCAACAGCGAATACATGAAACCCTAAATTTAACGATTACGAACAAACTTAATATAATTCAGTCAAAGTAGACTACTGAAGACAATTTTACCTCATCAATTTCATCATTACTATAAATTCCATATCGAAAGGCTTGGCTCAGGTTATTCGCTAGGGCTGCAACATCGTAGTCTCTATCTTGGTAATCATCATCATCACTATCTCTAGCTCGATCTTGTAGTGCTGTAGGCCTCCTGTCAAATTTTGATGAAATGATGAGTAAATAACTCTACCAGGAAATAAATGCACTAATTAACTATCAATAATTTAAGAAATCTACTACCTTGCAAGGAATAATTAACCTTGAAGGTAGAAACCTAATTTAAGGTGAAAGAACTTGTAAGAGTCAAACAAATATCCAATGATAAAAGCTTCTCAGTCAGAATATGCAATCTTCAATAAATTGAGGCAAACAAAAAAATATGAAAGGAATCACTAGTCCTCTTCCCAATATTGGACTGATTTCATAGAGTAGAAACTTATTCAAACTTGTATAACTATAATTGACAATATGGAAGTCCGAATTTCCAACTTCTATCAGAATACCCAGTTATAGACGAACTATATCAGAAAAGGAAAAAACCTACCCACAGGCCCACTGATAGACATTTTCCACAGCATTGCGCTTCAATAGCACATTGGTATGCCAATCCATCCACTCACTATTTTCCTGTAGAAAGAAAATTCACAATGAAAAAACAAATTTGGAAGTGAAAATAATGGGAACACTCAAAGGTTATGTTGCCTCGTTATCATGTCATGTACAGAAAATCATAAAGGACCATAACTTAAAACCAAAAGAAAAAAAGTTCTGAAATGATGCTATCTATACTTAAGCTTGTCTTTGAAAGAAGCCGGAACAATTTCCATCAAACATTTAAAAATAAAAAAATAAAACCAAAACAAGTTATGTTGGACAGTACTGAAGATACAAAGATGTCAGAAACATCATGTAGTAATTGCATAAAGTTTCTGTGAACAAGCAAACCGGGTAATAGATATGTCATTTACATGAATGCAACACCAATGCCAATCGAACTCAACCTTCAATTAAACAACTTAAAAAGCCAGACAGTGTTTCAAATCGTAAATATATCATCCAACTTCCATTAACTGATAAATTATAATGATGAGAAAAAAAAAAAAAAACTGAAGGTTCAGACACAAACCTGCAAATATGCCTGAATTTCACTATTGCTATTTGTCAACTGGACAAGTTTGTTAGATATACGAGTCAGGTGTCCAAAATTCCCTATCCTGGGAGGTTTTCTACCCTCAGCCGGGACTGTTGGCTGCAGGAAGAATGGAACAAATAGAACAAGTTAAATACTCATTGACCATCCAACATAGTATGGACAACATAACAGTGACATGACAGTCAACTTCAAGATCCATGTCAAGAGAAAAGAAAACCAAGCTATGCATTGATACTCATCCAACCAAGTGATAATAGTTAAAGGTAACAGCCAACTACCTTATTTGGATCAGATACCAGTGTGAAATTCTTTTCTGCATCAAGTATTTTCCCAACAAGATCGCAATCACGAAGAAGATGTTCAATAAGTGGAGCATTTTTGCTTTCCAAACATGATACAATAATGTTCTCTACATGGTGGTGCAAAAAATTATTGTAGGGGTACCTGAGGTCACAATTGAACAAAGGGAGTAAGGCTTGGAGCCCAATCAACTCTCAATTCATGGTAGAATTTCTAAACTTACTCAAAAAACAAGCCCAAAATTCTCTGCACTGCTCCAAGACAAATCAATTCCTTCTCAGCAGTTTCACTACCAACAGTCAGTAAGACAGTAATGAACTCTACAATCTGAAAATTCCACGTCAAGTGAATCAGAATAATCTTGCAAATACTGGCTTTCAAATTTTTCTAAAACAATGACAAGCAATTCAAGATGAGTTTGGTTAATATATAATCACAGTTGAATTTAAGGACTTAAAATATATAAGTTTGTTTGGTTAGAGATAGAGCAGGGAACCCAGAGAGGGGAAGGGATGAGGTGAAGAAAGCTTTATAGTGCAGAGAAAAGTGAATAAACAACACATACCTTCAAGCGGTGTTTTCCTAGAGGTGGCTGCAACCTCCCATATGTAGTTGCCAAGACACCCTCAGCAGATGATACATCCAAAAGCTTCAGTAAATCACCTAAACGGTAGAAGCAGTTTTATGCTATGTTTGTCTTTACTATAAGAACATGAGATCATCATATAACTCACAATGTACATGAAGATATACAAGAGTACACAGTAGAAGCAATTATATAGAATTTAGCAATTTCAAAATCATCTGACACACAGTCATCCACACAAGTCTGATAACCAAACAACTCTTGTCCTCTTAATACCAAGACGAGAGTAAAGCTATGTATTTGTTTGAAAACAGAAACCTTCCAGAAGAATAATGATGAAAGTCAAAAATCTAAAATGATGGAAATCAGAAATGAATATCTTCACCCAATAGGAAACCAAGATACAACTCCAACTACATGCTGCTAACCGCTCTACTTAAGAAGCAGGCTGAACCATCTACAGATAGCCAGCTAAGATTATCAGCATTAATAAATGTTCTGTTATTTTCTCTAATAAAAAGTATACTACTTGCTAAGACATTTGATCAAATATGCATCCAGTTGTTTTCCCCTTTTTGTTCATTGGGGTGGGGTGGTTGATTGTAGTCACAACAGGATCAAACAGAACAATGCTAATAGAAGAACGATGAATAATAGCAACAGTGCCAACTAAAACTGATTTCTACCTTCCCCAAGAGAACCACTTTCAAGAAATGAGCTAGTGTCCCTAAGCGCCTCATTAAAGGTTAGAAATGGCCAACTCGCCAGAGGCTGATGCAAGCTAAACATAAATCAAGATTTAACATGGTTTCCCACAAGTAATCACAAACTTTCTTAGAATACCAAAGAATGCAGCCTCAGAAATTTGCACATCTTTGTGGGTGTACATAACTTGCAATAATTAATAATCAGATGCAATCAGGAATGATATCAAGACAGCTTTTGGAGCACACATCAACATCCTCCCAGACACCTGTAGTATCTTTTTACTGAAGAAAAGGAAAGAAAAAAACTGCAGAATCTGGCACATCAACTCGTATCTTTCTATGACAGATGTACTTATTTGATCACCTTTCACATCTTCAAACTCAAGGTTAGTATTTTTTCCTATTTGCTATATATAATTCTCCATTTTCAGCAATTTGGTTCATATAGTTCCCAAAACAATTTTTGACAATCACCACATCAAAAACACCATCAATATACCAAAAAGGTAAATAGAAGACAGCAAACTGCTCTAGAATAAAATTTCAACACAGAGAAGATTAACGAAATACTATTAAAAAGTTACACCAAGGCAAGTTCCTTAAAGGGGGGGGAAAAAAACAGATACACACAAAAGAAAGAATATGTTACCTGTAAAAAATAAGCACAAAAAACAATTATATAGAAGACCCAGAGCATTCTCTCAAGGGACCAGAGCAAAATTTAATGCTAGAAAATATCCATTTGATGATATCAGAAGTGATTCATGCTAAATGTCGCATTTGCTCAAACCGAGAGCAATAAACCAGAAACTCCGGTCGAAAAGGAATGAACAGTCAAGTTGATGGCCAAGGAATATCTAAAAGTGACTTCTTATTGTCTTGGGTTTGACAGTTTATATAGGTGGAGACACTTAGAATCTTGTACACAAACCGGATAAAATACATAATGAAAAGAAAAATGCTTCTCACTAGAAAATATAGTCAACAGCTTTAAGCTACATTAATAATGTGGGATAGTTAAGAAGAAACATCATCATGAAGAGGAAATAGCTAAAACCAAAGGTGAAAAGATACATGCAGGAATGATCAGCAAACATTAAAAGAAGGAATATTTATACAAGAAAGCGTAGCTTGAGATGGCACTATAGAAGCAAAAATTGAGCTCATGCAAGTCAAAAACTCATAGTAAATAGCTTTAAGCTACATTAATAATGTGGGGTAGTCAAGAAGAACCATTATCATAAGAGAAAACAGCAAAAAACAAAGGTGAAAAGATACATGCAAGAAATGATCAGCAAACATTGAAAGCGAATGTTTATACAAGAAAGAGCAGCTTGAGATAGCACTATACAAGCAAAAGTTGAGCTCATGCAAGTCAATAATCATCATTTAAGAATGAAGATTCAACCAACTACGAGAACAAGAGGTGAAGGAAATTTATAGTAAATTGCTTTTTTTCTTCTTTTTTATTTTTTTTTATACAGTGAAGATGCTAAATCTATTCATCACCTTCTACTAGTGCCCCAGGTGCGATGCAGCTTTGCAGATAACTATCCCAATCATCAACATGCATTGGATGCTGACAGATTTGGTTGATAAGAAGGCGCTAGGCTACCCATTCACTAATGAGGTAAGAGCAGTTATTTTGACTGTTTGTTGGTGGCTTGGAGAGAGAAATGTGGATATCTTTTGTGTAAAAAAGACGGATAGTTCTTACTATAAATCTCTGGCTCAATCAACATCAGTTTGAGAATAATGAGGAACTTGTGGATGTCACTAATTTCTTTTGTCCTGTAAATATGCTTTACATTCCACTTGGTGACACCCCCTCAAGGCAGTCTGAGAAGATTAACTGATTTCGCACAATATATCCGGGGGGAAAGGAGGGGGGAGGCGAAAGAGTGAATGAGAAAAAGACTCCAACTTGAAGCAAAATAAACCATAAATTACATGTATGATCAGCTACACATGCAGCTGTCATTTTAGCTGCTGCTGTACTTTTCTTCATCTATCCAGTGAGTCAGTCAAATTTTATGGAGGGATAACATGAATATAGTAAGATTGACAAATGGATTTATATTTCAAAATGCAAGAGTTTCGAGAACTTTCAATCTTTGGCCATGTGGACTCAGCTAAGAAAACACAGTATTCTCAACAACTTAAAAACATTTTAGCGCCCAACACAGAAATTTCTCTCTCTCTCTCTCTCTCTCTCTCTCTCTCTCTCTCTACACACATATCTGTATGTATATATGTACACACACACATATCTATATACATGTAGGCATGTATGGCAGGCACACATGAAAAATATCAATGCTCCTGTCTATGAGATGGCAACAAACAGTAGATTAAAAAAATGAATTCATCAAAATCACCATCTTAAAACTGCCAGGATAGTATTCTTCTTTTCTTTTTTTTTTCTTTACATGCCTAACCTTCATTTCATGCCTGTCTCTATATCATTTTGTTTGTACCTAGGATTTGTGATACTCCCAAAATTAGCAGGTCACTGGAGTTTTTCAAAATTTTACTCAAGCTATTGACTCAATTCCACTTAAGTTATCGCACGCAAAAGCTAAAAAGCACATTGAAACTACCACTGCAAACTTTCTAGATGCTCAACATAAATATAAGCCTTCCTCATCAATATCATTAAAGAGTCAATCATGATAGTATGACCAAAGCATGATTTAAAAAAAAAATTCTTTTTTATCAGAATGAAGAAGAATGTTTTTTCGTGTGATATGTCATCAATATGTCACACCATATAGCTGATATATTTGTGATAGATGTCATGTGCCCTTTGATCATCAACCTCACCAAAAGGTTTCAAACAATGACGTCAAAATCAAAAGCCACGGTTAAAAGAATAATTTTGGGACAACATATTTGCAGAAGCATCTTTCAGATCTTTCTTTCTTTCAATTTTTAACACAACATTTTTGTGGCACAGTCAAACAGTAAACAAAGAAGATATTGATGGGGAAGTTGATTGGCCAAACACTTAACAGTAAATACTGAGTATATGAGCTCACCAAGGCTCTCCAGCATTCCCTCAACTGTCTCAGGATTAGCAGTTACTGTGGACCCATGTGTTAGTTGTCGATTGTATGTATGATATGTCCCCAAAGTGAGCTTCTTGGGATCTAACAAGGATATGCATACAGACAATGAGTTAACCAGAACAGAATTTGGTCGTGAATCTTCTAAAGCATGCCGAAATAGTCTCCCTATGAAGCTGCCCAAAAGCACACAAAGAAGATAACCAATGATTAGATAAATGCCAAATCAACTTAAGGAAATCATCCCAGTGGAAAATGAAAAAAGAAAAAATCTTACTTAGGGCTGGAGATTTTAGTAGCAAGACTAGGAGGCGCAAATCGCGTTATGGCACAAAGAGATTCAGCTGCATTAGCATGCACCTCGGGACAATCCTTTATATCATAACCAATAAATATTTGCAGAATGTCAACCAGTTATTTAATTACTCAATAAACAACAAACTCAAATTAAATGCGAAACTTTTCAGCACGCAAAATGGTAAGTGAAGTGCTACTCTCCCGTGCACAAATTGGGTACAAAGTCCAGAAGCTAATAAATATACATATTTATATATTATTCTTGCCAACCATCTTTGACATGCAAATATTGGCAAATGGCATTTCTGCAGTCAAAAAAATAGTCTGACATGGTGGTTGAAAGTCTGGAACTGTAAGACATACGGATAAAATACCATGAAAAGCAGTGACCCCGGATGGAACAAATGTAAGAATAAGAAAAATAGCACTGTAATGTGTAAGCTGATAACCCCCATACAGTGTCATTAGGCAATCCATCAGATCAGCAACACCCATGGTTGTGTGGTAAAGAAAATGCAGGAAATACAAATTTAGATTCAGAGAAGCTCTACATCCATCTGCCAACAAGTTAAACCAGGATGTTCACCGTACAAATTAGGAGCACTAACAGGAAGAGGATTTAAATTTAACATTAGGAAATGGATAAAATAGAATCAGAAAGGGGAAAAAGCAATTGTTGCAATCACAGATGACGAACCTCGCAGGACTAGCCTCTCAATAAGAAAGGCAGTAGCCCCACTAGAGCATAATATTATAAAGAAAACTTTGAAAATTCGGGAGAGAAGACGAAACAGGGGCCAAAACCAGCTTCTATAAGTGAGGCCTATTTAAATCCAAGCATCTGAACATGCAACAAGAACACCAATGTCAAGGGGGGATAGGAAGACTAACGATAGCTAGATAATCTCAAATTAAAACAGATACCATAAGAAAGTGAAAAGACAAAACAAAATAGCAGTCAGACCATAAAAGAGACTCACTGAAGAGCTGAATTTGTCAACAATCATCTCTAGCACATCTGTATCTTCTATCCACTGCATAGCTTCTGTATTGTTTGCATACATATGTTCATCAGCTCCAATTAGCCGTACTAAGACCTGGCCAACAGGGAATCGAATTTCTGTAAACAAGCCAACTTAATTGCGTGTTTCAGCCAATATTACACCTTTGGACTCCAACAGGAAGGAGTGGCAACAGAAGCTACAAATTCTATAAACAGTCAATGATCCTAAAACAATAAGAGAAAAAATAAATCCGACATAAATTTATCCAAAAGCACAAAAAGGAAAGTATCTGGGACTGCCAATATTATCACGATTAAACTGCTGCAGTCATCCATAGCAATCAGGTATGAGCTAATGGATAATGTTCGTACTAAGAAATGCCAGAACAAACATGAGCAGCAACTAACCTCCATAATGGATGTAATACCAATTAGGTCAACTAGCCGCCTTACAATCTCTCGATGACCCTGGATAATGGCATATGGCACAATTTACATATCAAAAGACAAATTTGAAGTGATTAGTCAAGAACAGGAAAGAACCTTCACAGCATAAGCAAAGCAATCAAGTAAAAGGAAGTACCTAAAGCTGAGCAAAGTGTCTGATTTCAAAAGAAAAAAAGCTAAGTAAAAGAATATTTGCCACCACATCAATATGTAAAAACTGATTGACACCTCAAATGTCAGCATATTCTACAGCTTCAAGGTGCCTACCAGTGTAAGTTACCTATTACAGTATTTCCTCTTCCATCATAATAACATCTTTCAAAGAGGGAAACAACTCTGATATTAATGATTATCTTCTGGTTAGCAGGGAGAAAGAAAAACCAGAGGGTCTTTGAAGAGATTGAAAGTTTTCACTTTGGCCATTAAAACTAGGTGGTGCCATACAGTATATTTGGCTTGGGGATATCGTTTTGTAAATGGAGTAGATTTGATAAATCTCATAGAATTTTTATCCTGTAAATAGTTGTACTTGGGTGGCAGCCCCTTGTGCATTTGTAAATAGTATTTCTTTTTTGCAAAGGATGGGTCCAAAGTTTCAGATGTTAATACAATCTCTTTATAGGTATTATTTCCAATAAAAAGAGCGACCAATGCACATAAATGGCAGAATATTGAGTATATATCTCACAAAAAGGGTCCCAACACTCAATTCTATATTCCAATCAAAATCTATTGGGAAGTAGGGGCAACTCCTAGCATGCACAATAATAAAGTTAATCGATCATGTTTTTTAGGTAGAAGTTCTCTTAAAAACAATGATGCATCCTTAGTAAAACATGAAGCATATTAGAGTAACACCTCAAAGGCTAGATACTAAATCAAGAAAACAAGCCATCCCAAACTTGCAAAAACATGGATGAAAAGCAAAAGTGAAGGTCCATCCAACTAACCGGAATCTCCAAAAATTAATTTAAGCTTCCCAATGGCAAGCCCTATCCCACTCAATGCCCAACCATTCCTCTCCTTTAAATACACCACATAGGCCATATCAGAAGTAAAATCCAACATGTTTCTAGCCACCTTCTTTTACTTTCCAAACTAAATCCTCAAAACAGCATAGAAGAGAAAAACCTAGGTGCAAGGTGCTCAAATGGACCCTTTAAGTGTTCAATCACTGCCATCAAGAGAGAAAATGAGCAGGGAAGACATTAACCTAACTTCACAAATAAAACCCTAAGTGACAGAAGTAACCTTCCTCAATGACTCAACAGGTACTGACAATTTATAGGTCCAATATTATCATATGTTAAACTCTCAAGAGCTGCAATGACATCAAATAAAAACAAAAAACAAAAAAAAAAAAATCGAAATATTCCTTTTACCCAATACACTACCTTAGACATGCACATGCCATAAAAATCTGCACTAACAAACACCATCCGAACTTTAAAAAGCATTCAACATTGGAAAGCAAGCTAACTTACTTTCACATAATTCAAGAAAAGAACTGTCTTCCGCAGCAACAAGCATATGACGACCTAGCAAGAACAAATGAGAGCGCATAAAGAATACAAAATTTTAAACAAAATTTCCTCAAACATGGAAAAGCTTGAGACTAATTTATGACAGCTAGGGTCTCAAGATTTGGCAACATATTGAAAGTTCCATATGAGATACCTTGCTGAAGTAACCAGCCAGCAGGGTACTATGGGAGTGTTTTGGCTCCAAAAAAGAAAACAACAAATTCATCAACTGCAGACAAATAATAGCCAAAGAATTAGTTGCTCAAGTTTGCAGAGGTACAAGGTGAGCGAAAAGAAGAGACATAAGAAGAATGATTTACATACCTCCTCATCCTCTACCAATGTTTTAAGTATGATGTCAACTTCACAAGTAAATATCTCACAAGCAATAAAAGGGAACCTATGCGAAAACGAAATAACAATATAAACCACAAAATCCATCCACTTATACAAGACATTAAGGTGACAAGGTATACATGTTTGTGCATAATAACCTACTTGAAAGTACGTTTCTTTTCAGTATCATCAAGAGGTTCTACCACAATATATTGAATAAGTTGTTCAACCTGAGCCCTTTCCTGCAAACTGCAAAATAAGGTAGTATATAAGGATCAAGCAACAACTAACAAACAACATGTCTAAATAAAGCTGAAGGCGAAATTAAATTCAAACGTCATTTCCATTTGCAAAAAGGAAAAGAAAGACAAATAAAACCAGCAAGGCAATATACTGGCTTGCTTCTCAGAATGGCATTAATGTAGAACATATTACACTTGCAAAACTTCACCACTGTTTATGTAATCAACAAGTTAACAAAAGCATGATCTCCTTTCTAATGGACAAAATATTGTTTGAAACAAAGAGAACGGTTGTGACTCTATTCAAATTAGTAAAGCAAGACAATCATATTTCCTAAACTCAATTTTGTATCTCCACCAATCTTTTATACATTCCAACTATTCTTAAATGGACATGAAGTTGGGTTTGAGCAATTAGGTCCGAATCCCCTAACATATATTTTCCATACAACCATGATATGGTCAAGAATGAGATCTCACAAATAATTTCCAATGCTCTTTGGTTTAACAAACCATGTAGTAGACCTAAAATGTGCAAATTCTTTTGCATAGTATATTGAAACTATTGCTTTTCACTTGCTCTTTATTATAATGTAAACATATTTTTTTGACAAACTAAAACAAAGTCTACTTGAAGTCCTTAGACAGCTCCTGATCAGAGGGGGGGCCGGGGGAAGAAGTCCTTAGACAGCTCAACATCTATTATTAACAGTAAGTGCTCTCAGTTATCACAAATCAATGAAGCAACTACAATAGAAGCTACATGATATAACAAGCTATCAATCACCAGCTCCCACAAACTGAGAAGAAAAAAGAAGAGATTACAGAATGACTGAAAGCAAAGACTATAAGAAATATTGATACATAAAAAGAGCCGTTACAAATTTATGAGGCGCCCATTAAGTGCTTTGCATTCTTGAATAATTTCATCCTCATCAAGAAGTTCCTCCAATGTAAAATTTTCCTTATCCAAAATTGTCTCCACCTGCCAGGGACATAAGGTGAGAATTCAAAATAAATTAAATCAAAATTTCCACTGGTACAAAGCATTGAAAAATAAAGCAGTTAAACTTCCATAACAGAAACATTGCAATAGGTCAGTAGAGACCACATGAGACTTCCAGATGGTTAACTGACATTCACGTGAATTGGTGATACATAGAATAAAGTAGCCAAACCATTAAATGCCACCCTATGCTGAAAAGGGAAAAAGTAACAAGAAGAAACGGTACTTAAAGCCACTTCATTCATCCAAAGCAAAGCCAAAGTCATCCTTCTAACTAATGAAAGGATCACACATACATATCTTGCCAAAAGAGATAGAAGATGGAGCACCCCCTGGATATGACCTATAGGATATTCACAAAGGGAAAATGACTAGAAAGGATCTTTGTTTTCCTAAAATGAATCAAAATAGGCATTGCATGTTTGAGAAAATTTCCAAATAGAACAAAAGATGAATCATGCGCTAGAACATCGCATCATAATAGCACAGACTGAATTTTTATAGAAACAAAATTAACCCAGGAACGGAAAGAATCAAATTTACTTGTTTGGCTTCTGTGTACCAGGCATCCAAATACTCAACCTTGAAGCTACTTTCAAATATGAATGGCAAACAAAAAGACAACAAATTCAGCCTTTTTCACTCTGGTACAAAAAATAACAACAACAATAAATAATGCAGAAAAGGTGCCGAGAATATAAGCTCTTCTCTAAACTAGCACCCAACAGAAAAGAGGGTAAAAACCCAAGAAATCATTCAGATCCTTTTTATTTTTTTAATAACTGTAGCATCCAACAACATTCTTTCCACATTTAGCTGAGGGACCAATTGTACCTGTGGGCTCCAGGGGAGCCAAGAAAATCCTCCATCCCAAAGAAACATAGTGATTCAGTGGAAAATTGAACTCGGGCCTCTTTTAGCCTCTGCTCGGCATAACCACTGGGCCAAACCAACTAGGGTATCATTCAGATCCTTTGAAATGTTAACACTTTTGTCTCCCTTCTTTACTTTCCTTTTTTTCATTTCTTCCTTTTGTTTTTTGGCATAGGAGTGCTCAACCATCATAAATACTGATTATAGTAATCATGTTTGTATAAGTGCTAATAACAACTTTTCCTTTTCTAATCCCTATAAGTAAGGAAGCTGAATATTCAGCATTTTGGCGAGGTCACTAGCTATATGGTTGATAACAATTAAATTGTTTGATTTTAAATAAAAATAAATAGAAAAAGGTAAAAGATGTCCTCCAATCTCAGGCTAATTGCGAACAGTCACAATTGCAATAAATCTACAACAAGCTTCTCTTCAGATTTTCAAAACCTCAATCTCAATGCAATATGCACATTGTAGATCAAGTACCCTGAGTTCCATCAAGCTCCATACACCTATGGGGTAAAGAAGCACCTTAAGTTTTGCTAGAACCAAGCAAATGATGCAAACACAATTACTTCATCTACCAAATGCAGACAGACTAGTAACATAACCAGTACTTCCAATTATTCCACCATAAACTTCAACTAAGTCTCTGTCCAACAGGAGAGGAGCCCAGATATTGCAACCAACTAGTCTGGTAAATTGCTCCAAAGCTCGAAAGGAGCAGGAAAACGAAAATTCAAAATAACATAAAGACCTTCAGGGGGACAGCAAATTGCCCCCACCGCTAGGTTACCAGCCCTTTGAGCTTTTTGGCGCCTCGAAGAATGGAGATGCAAAAGCCCAGGATTAAAATTCCTTGATTTTCCTATATTTTCAGAAAAACTAAATGAAACAATTCACATCGAACTAAAAGGTAAGCCACTAACTCCCAAGGCGAAAATGCAGAATCCAGTAACATGCAACCATACAATAACGCACAGAAACGCACATGACGGATCAAAAACACGAAGGAACCAGCAGAAAACTCACAGGAGACGCAGTAGACAATCCTGTCATACGCCAAAACATCTTGGGAGTTGAACACCAAAAACGCGTCCGAAGAAACTCAGATCTTCGAAACCCTAATCAAACCCAAATCCACCAAGCACAGCAAATGATCCGAACACACAGCGACGACGAAACCCTAGAGCCAGAATCCCGCAGGTTTCTAAATCCCGGATCGAAGCAAGAGAGAAAGAGAGAGCGGAAAAGAGAAGAGGAAGGAGGAGCACCGGGAATCGCGGGAGGAAGAGGAGAGTTTGGAGATAGGAAACAAAAAAACAAAAGGCGTTTTATATCTTCCCTGAAATTTCAAATAAAAGTTAATCCTATGGAATATATATAGATACTGTTAGGTGTAAAATTCACATGTATTTATTATTATTATTATTATATATAAAAAAAAATAGAAGAGCAAGCATGATAATTATTTTGGGGGCAAACGCTTGGGTTTACAGTTAGTTGTTGCCCCTCTTCGTGGGGAAAATCCTTGTCCACTTGCTCTCCTGCCATTCAATGTCTCCTCATGACCTTTCATGCATGCTTCACATCAACCAAAAAAAGGAAATCCATCACCAAAAATGAAATTACTTTATTAAATAAGGGAAAGTTAGACACAATACCTACACCATCAATTAAATTTTTTTATACTATTCTTTTTTCAAATAAATTTTCATTATTTGACTTTTCTATTGAATTTTTAAATTTTTTCAATAATTTATATATTAGTATAATAAAAATAAATACTTTAAATCTCACATATCAATATTTTTTTAAAAAAAAATTAACACATCACAACACAACTCAAGTCAATAACAATATTTATATAATTTGCGTATATCATAATCAAAATTTTCATAGTAAATGTGGCATTTAATTTCTAATCTTCAATTTTGTATAAGATGTCAGATACCATACTTGTTCATCTGTATAAATATCATACCCACAAAAAAACAAAAACAAATGCATCTTAAGTTGGAAGTTATAATATCAAAATGGCAGACACTTTAATTAGTGGAAAGACACCAAAAGAAACTTCAAACTAATTTTAACTCTTCAGGTTCTATTGGAGATTCAAAACACCTGAGCCTTGCCCAGATTCCTTGTTATATTAGGGCGAAAAGAAGAAACAAAGAGGAAACCCAAGGAAATGGTAAAGTAAACCGCCTCCGTTACTTCTTATGCCAAGTTCATCAACTTACAGTTCCAAAAGGGTTTGAATGGACATGGGCTTTCATCTTAAATGTACAAGGAAGAATAAGATTTCCTACTTGAAGCAAACAATCAGTGTACCAAAAAGATCAATGCACCAAAAATTTATGGCAAATGTTAAACCGGCAAACTCAATTTATCGGAAATGCTAAATGGGCTAACTCTAACTTGCGGATTGCCATAACAAAAATGATAGTTCCAGCATCAATAAGATTTATTACAACAATGTTTCAAGGTTTCCATGCTCATGTTAATTGCAAACAAAGCTCTGAGTTCTGTAGTTACTGCTTGCGATATGATTCAAGCTCCGTTCCCATTTAAGCACAACCCTGTCTGAACAAGAAAATATACAAAAAGACTTAATGTAGAAAACAGAGCATGGAAGAGCTAATCATGCGTCAGATGATTTCATTATTTGTTAAGAACACAAGCCATGATATTAGAAAACAGAGCACAAAAGAGCTAATCATGCATTAGATTTCAAATGATTTCGTTATTTGTTGAGAGCACAAGTCATGATACGAAGGTAAATAGCAAACAGAAGGGTCACTGGCCTCTAAATTGGTCAGGCAGAACTATTTCAGCAGACGCCTTGTCTAATCTTATCTGAAATTGAAAATTGTAAAACAATGGAAGCTAATAACCTCCAAGTTACAACATCACAATGTAAAGATAGCTGCTGCAGGACAGAATCGGAAATCGATCATATAACAGAAAAGGCAACGTAATGCACGTTGGCAACTCAAAAAGTTGAGAAAAAGACATCTAATGATATTACAAATGAACTAATTCAAATAGAATGTTGAAACACAAAAAAGAAAAAAAAAATCTTTTTCTTCTTCACCTGAAAAGGATACTGTAATTTAAATTACTGGTCTTCAACTGCAATTTTCAGCACAATCTCAATCACGATCTCACACTTACAAACTGCAATATCACAATTTCATAGGAATTGCAGAAGCAAGCTTGTTAAAGATAAATATATTTTATTTTTATATCAGAAAGATATAATAAGCCGAACAAAACAAAATTCAAGTACATCACAAACTCATTCTGATATCCTAGCATGCAAGGTGCATGGATCATAATGCAATACAAAAAGTTGCACCTTTTACGGCCCAAGCGCCAGCAGCAAAAGTTAAAATAGATTCACTATGTAACAACCGAAGATCCATCTGATGCAATGCTGACAAGGCACAAACTTTGGACCCCAATAACCAAGAAACTAGAAGATCCTCTTGCGCCAGAGAGAGAAAAATAATCCACATGCATACAACAAAAAGTGGCAATAAGACCTAAGAGTATAATAATTCAGGACTGTAGCTTTTCGCAGAAGGGATGTAATCAAACTGTCATGTCAAATGTATCATAACTGAAGAGTAACAAATTTTGGAAGACTGACTTTAGAAAATTGCTTTTAATTATATAAATAGTGTTTGGTAAAACTAGTTGCCAGCTGCAGTGAGCATAAAAAAGGTCCTAAATGGACACGATACAAGAAATTTCAGAAACTTCGGAATATGGTTTCATTTAACAAGCAGAATAATAATTTACGTAATTGTTCATGTCACTGAAGAAATTGATTTCAATTGATTTCACACGCCTTTTATTTTATTAATTAACCTTACTTCATTTAATCAATGTTTCATGAAGATCTGGAATTTCATTAAAATAAAGTAATGATATATACTCATGTTGTTAACAATCAATATGCTCAAAAATCCAAAAAGAAAAGAATCCACATAACAGCACCAAAAAGAAATGCATATTCGTATATAAGTATGCATGTACTGTAGCACTAAACTATACCATTCACCATCTTCTCAAGTAGCCGCAACATAGCCAGAGTATCAAATTTTCCCACTGTAATCTACCATTATAACCATCACCAGTAAATGAACCACTTAAAGAATCATCAATTCAACTTTTTTTCTTCTCCTTAAATCAAAACAACCAATAAACATAATCTCAATACAAAAACTAATCAAGTGTCAATGTGAATTCTAGATGTGTGCATTCTTTGGTCACAACTGAGTAAACTGGCTGAATACATGACAATTAATGCAAGGCCAAAAATTTTACAGCTCCAAATTAAAAACAGGCAGTTTCAAATGTATGAAGAGTTGCATGTATACAAGGCACAAATTGACATTACATATTTTTTCTTGACAGGCAACAAAAAAGTTGAACAAAGAAGCACAGTATATGATGTTGTAAGCAAGAAAAAAAAATTATTTTTCAGCATTTATAATGGAGTAACTGTTTCCAAACTAAAATTTTAGAAATTTGATTTCCAAAGTCATGTTAACTTTGGTTGATTCTTTATGCCTATTTTCGACATACAACAAACAATTAGCAGGAACAATAGACTTCATTACAGCAAAGTATAATGATAAAGGAAACAAGAGCGCTAGTCCAGAATTCTGTTTCTTTTCTCAGAAAATACAAACCAACTTGAACTTTTGTCCGCCCCTTCTGCTTACATTACCCATAAGAATCATAAGGAACTAAGCGCCAAAGAGACTCAGGATTCATAATCTTCTTGACAAAATCCAAAATCAAAGGCCACAAGAAAAAAAAATCTCACATCTATTCATATTAGAAAAGTTCAAAAAAAAAAAAAATTGACATGAAAAACCAAGTTCCAAGAAGTATAAATAAATTTGTTGACCAATGGCACATCTAAAAACCAGGATAACAAAGATTAATAAGGAAGCACTTGCTTATGAACAATCTGGCAATCTGGTAAAAGAAAGTTGTCCAGCAATCTGAGAGTTTAATAATGTTGAACAATGGCCAATCTCTCTGCTTCTAGTGTGTAATTCAAAAGACAACAAGACCTCGTCCAGAGTTCTTACAGAAAGGGAGAAGAGCAAAGACTGACAAAGGAAGAAAACAACAAGAAACTAAAACGTCCTCAGGATGATATACCTCATGTCAGATTATGTGAGTGAATAACATGCCCAAAAGAGAAGGATACATGATAAGTCTGATTAAATTATGCAATGCATTTCATATGATATCTAAGTGCGAGTATATCAAGGCCAAGACAAATAAGAAGGTTAATGAAATAACAAACATGACTCTCAACCTACAAAGTTTAAGGACAGTGTTGTGGCTTCACTTCTGATGCCTATTCTTCTCCATTTTTTACTTGCCTAAAAATATTAGTTTTGATTTGTATACCAGATATTCAAAATCTTGTTTCTTGGATGCTTCTCCGCTTTCTTTGATTTTATTTTTTTCCCTACAATATTTACATGTTTTAAAGTTTCACAATAAAAGTAAAATCATGTCATTACCATGAATATTTAGTGTTAATCTTTAAAATCTAAATCTTCTCTTTCCCAAGAATAATGTTCGGCATACATATGCAAGGAACATTTGCTGTCAAATACTAAACAGTACTCTTTCAATGTGGCCTAAAGAGTTTAATTGATCGGAATTTTATGGCAAAAATCATCTGAAATACTTCGGAAATCCTTTACTTCACAAAAGAACCACAAGGAGGAAAAAAAAAAAGAAAAATACAATTCATACCTTCAATCATCATCTAAGCTTCTCCTTCCCAGAGCTCTTCCTGGCCGCCTCCTTCACCTTCTCAATATACCCCTCAATGGGCGGGGTGAGTGTGGCCATAAACCTGTTGGCGGGAAAGGGTGTCAGGTCTGGCACCAATGCAGCCTCTCTCAGCTTCTCGGGCAACGCCTCTATGGCCTCCTTCTTGAGCCTAAGCAGCGTGGACTCGGCTGCTTGCCTGGCCCTGTGCCTCCTCATCAGTACCCGGCTGTACTCTTTGGCCAGCCTCCTGCCATCCTCCACCGTCAACTCGTATTTGGGGATCTTCTCCGCGTCCACCAGCCCCAAAGAGATTAGGTCCAAGCCAGGCGTCCCCATGGGCATGGGCTCATCAGGAACTCCCATGGCAGCCCGACCACCTTTCTTTTTGATCTCCAGCTCCCGCTGTCGCTCTTTGCTGATGAGCCCCAACTTCTCACGCTCCGCTTCCCGCGCTTTTTCCTTGGGGCTCAGATGCCGGACTGGCGCAGGGGCGTCTAGGCACTGGTCATAAAGACGCAACTTCTCGTCCGGGACTCTTCGACCTTTCCCAACGGACTCGGTGCTGTCACCACCCTTCTTAGTTGTGACCTTGGAACGCTTGAGGGCCTGCCCAGCTTTCAACTTCGCTTTACCCTTGGCGGTGCCGCTCACCGAGCACCGTTGGAGGAGCTGGTAGCTAAGTGTGTCTACTACAACTCTTGGCTTCACTACTCGAATCATCCTTCTGCTCTTCTCTTCTTTTACAAGAAAGAAATGAATCGAAACAGAACTGAAATTTGTTTAAAGCGAAGAGAGATAATTGAGAAATGAAGATGTTGCTCTTAGGATCTCAGGGAAGAAAGAGGGAGGGAGGGAGGGAGAGAGAGAGCGAGGGTTTAGGGTTTGAGTTAATTAGGCCGTCTCCAACGTGAACGTAAAACGGCATTTTACCGTCAAAAGTATAGTGAAACCGTCTCCAACGAGACGGTAAATTGGTTTCACCAATTTGATGCAGCTACTGCACCAAATTGGTGAAATATTAAAATATTTTTTTTTTTTACAAACTACTTTTTTAAATGTTTTAAATCAAATATATTTTTAATTAATAATTTAATAAATATATTATATTATTAAAAAAAATTATACCATTAAGAATATTTTATCAAGATCTTTAAAATAAGATCAATATTTAATATATAATTTTATTTTATTTAAATTATTATTAATAATAATTTATCTAATTAATAATAAAATTATATATATTATTAATATTATCATTTAAAAATATATGAAAATTTAAAATAATTTATAATTTATGATATAATTTAATTTTTTTTTCAAAATTACTGAAAATTATAATTTATTTATAATATTAATTTTCTAAAAATATATAAATAAAAATAAAAATTTTAAATTATATTAATTATTTTAAAAATATTTATAAATTAATTAATATTTATAAATATTTTATTAATAATTATTATTTATATTATTAAAATAATATTATAACACCAATTTGATGTAAATAGATTGAAGATAAAAAAAATTTGATGTTGTAATATTTTAAAAAGATTCTTTTTTAACACCAAATTGGTATTAAATTTAGTATATTGAGTTGGAGATGGCCTTACAGTAACACATAAATTATCATAAAAATCATTTAAGACTTCTAAAAAAATCTGTTATTTATTATAAAATCATTAAAAGCCATAATTGATTGAATCAACTGAACTATATAAAATTTCAAATTTCAAATTTATGGTAAAATTATATGTTTTTATTTTATTAGTTGACTAAATTAATTTAATCCACAATAAGAAAAATATGACTCTGGAATTTATTCACGTGTTTGATCCCGTAAATATTATGCAAACTAACTCAATTAGTGTGACTTGCTCATTATTAAAATAATAATCAAAAAACCCAAATTCAGAATAATAAATATTCCAAGTAATTTAACTTTTAAAATGTAAGATAATAATAATTATATTTAAAAAATAATAATTTTGCTAGTTAAACTTGTTATTTAACAAGTTGATTTATTTTAGGGTAATATTTATTAAAAAAACTTAAATTTTAGATGATTAAAAAATTTACATTTTATTTTAAATTAATTTATCATAAAAATTTTAATTTTTTTATATAAATTTCATTTTTGAACTTTATTATGTCAAAATCATTTTTTTATCTCTCACTTTTTTTTTCATTTCTTTTTCATTTATCACATATCTATTATTTTATTTAGAGTTTTGTAATATTCTTAAATTAATATCTAAAATTTAGATTTGAAGTAGTTGGTAGTGCTTTCTTTTATAATAAAATGGATAAAGATTCAAATTCATCAAATTTATATATTTTACATATTTTAATTTTAATTTTTTTATATTTGTTTTGGTTATTATAATATTTAGTTGATACTTTATTTGCTATCCTAACTATAGCCTTTGAGGAAGTTAATATGCTTGAAATAAATTATCAATATACTGAAAATAAATAATTGATATATTACATATTGACTATTTATTTGTGGGTTATTTATTTATTTAACTATTAATCCATTAATCGTCGATCTGTTAATAATTGATTTATCGATTGTTTATATGTTAATTATTTATTTATTAATTATTTATCTATCAATTTTTTATTTTTTTAATTATTTATCTATCAATTATTTATTATCATTTATTTGTTAATTATTTATTTTTATATTTAATTAAATTATTACTAAATTTTTAATATAAATGGATTAAATATCAAAGAGATTGGATGAAAGTTAAGATGATAAAAAATTTAAAAAAATAAAAATTTTAATCAAACTGTGATAGACGTGATTTATAAGCATATATGTGTCATGTCATGTTTTTAAAAAATTACGTTTATAATATAATAACAATAGGCTTAGATTTCTTTTTTAAAAAAAATTTAGATTATTCAATCAAAATTTTTTATTTTATATATTTTTTAATTTATTTGATTAATTTAGGAAAATAATGACAAACTTAATTTATGTTGTCAACAAAAAAGCCAAATATACTCAATTTCATCTATGAAGTAAACTCAAATTAAGTACTGGATCACATATCATTACAATACTTTCTCCTACTAATTAAATCAAACTAATGCATTCACTATTAAGCTATTAAAAAGGTATTTGCTTTAAATTATGAACAATTATCATTGTTTCTCTTTAGTTAAATGTGTAAAGTCATAATAAGATTTGTAGAAAAAACAAAATGGGATTCAAAACTGATTATTTAAATGGATAAATATATTAAAAGAATCTTGAATTATATTGATTTTTTAATTTAAAAAATGATATATTAATTGGTACAATTGTGTGTTTAATATTTTAATTTGATTTAAATTAAAAATTAATTTTTTAAAAAAATAAATTATAATTTAAATAATTCTAAAAATTAAAAAATATTTTTTATTAAAATAATTAAAAGATAAAAAATTATACTTTATTTCTATTTTAAATTTAAATGATTTTTTAATCACTAATTATTTTATTTTTAAAAAAATAAGTATTAAAAAAGTATATGTTTATAGTTTTTAAAAAAATTTAAATCAATCAAATTAAAATATATAAATAATGTAATCAATATTTTCAATTATAAAATAAAGTTAAATTAAAATTTTCATATTTAATTAATTAATTTTTATTTTTTTAAATATAAAAGCATTTGAAGTTCTTCTCTCTTATTCTAATATATAAATATGATTATTTTTGGGAAAATATTCAAAATATCCTAAAGTATATTTCGGTTGGGAATCAAACTTTGATTTTAAAAAAATAATGAAACAAATCTTAAATTTTTATTGCATGTTGATACAAAACATTTATTAATGAAATATACTCATCGTTAATGGTAGTTCGATTACAAGGAAGGACAATTATAAGAAAGGACAATGTTAGGATTTTTAAATACCTTTTTGGGCAAAAAAATAATAACAAACTAAGTCAACCCATTTCACTTCTTTTCTTTTATTTTCTGTAACTTTTCAGCAAAGACCCACCTTATGAAATACCACACGCATATTAAAATTTTTATCAAAAGGTATAATTTGCGCAATCAATCGATGGAAACTTCTCCCAGGTACGCCATTGTTGATTATTTTGGTTAATTTACTTATTTTGTTTTATCAATGCCTAGATTTGTTGGGATTGAAGTCTAAAAATCACTTTTATTTTGATTTTCATTTAGTGGTCTCATCAATTAATGCTTACTATGAGGTTGAATGTCAGATAACTTTACCTTTTAGATATTATCCTCTTTCTTTATCAGCGTTGGTTTTACTTTATAGGTATATTTTATAGTTGATTTTTTCATATTTTAGGATTCAAATAGAAATAATATAAATTAACGGATTTGGTTTCAAATATGTTAAGTTGGTATTCAATTAAATGGTGAATTTGTAATAATGGTTAAGGATAAATTTTGATAAAATAATTAATGTTAGTGCAAGTGAGAAAAGTGATATGGTCATTTAAGTATCTTTCTTTTTTTTTCTCTTTTGTATATATACTTTCATATGCATATAAATATGTCTTAATCGGTTGTCATTTTATCTTTTTTCATTTAGGATTGACATTAAACATGGCTCATATCACTTTATTTACCAGCTACATCATGGTGATCATTTTGTTAACACACCATATACAAAATATAGTTCAAATAAAATTATCATTTATGATGATATTTATAATTACTTATTTTCATAGTAGAAATAGTAAGCATGATAAGAGATGTCAAAGTTTGGCATGGGATTGAAAATCTCAGTAAGATAATGGTTATTGAGTTAATAGAGACTAAAAGTAATCAACATGTATTAGAGTTGATTAATGTTATGTATAAAGTTATTAGAGATATACATATTTAGGTAAAGGAGCTAAGAGGGAATGAAGATAATTGTAACTTTAATGAGGAATCTACTGGGATTGAGTAGATAACTGTTGTACGTGATGATAGTGGTGTACGTGATGATAGTGATACACCACAAGGTATTATTAATAATGTTATTAATGAGAGTAATGGTATTCAGAGTAAGGATGATTTTGATGATAGTGATGAAGATCATACGCACTATTTTTGGGTTCATTAGTATGATAGAGATGCTATGATAAAATATAAGATGAAACGGATTACACTGTAAAATTTGTAAAAAATAAGTCTAATAGGCTTAGAGTTATGTGCAGAGATGGCTACAAATAGATAATATTAATATCACAAGTAAGTCAAATTCAATCATTTATTGTAAGACTTATATGTCTTCTCACACATATGATAGACCATTCCAAAATAAATTAGAAAGTTTAGGTTCTTAACACATAAGTATTTAGATTCATTTTGAAATAATCTAAATATTGAAATTTTGACATTACAATAGTGAAAGCATATCTGGTTTGCAATGTTTATAAGGTTATTTGCATAAAGATAAAGAGGTTTGTAAGGTTGGAGATACATGAATGAAAGGAGCAACGTAGTCGACTTAGAGATTATTGCCAAGAGGTTAGGCTATAAAATCTTAAAAACTCACTAATATTGAGCTTAGACATAATGATCCAGTAAGAGTTTCACAAAAATATTTAGAAAACTTTAAGTTATGACATGTAAAAGATTCAAGCAAGTTGGACATAACATTCAATCTTGTAGAGGCAAGCTAGACAGAGGTATACTGAACATTGTGTATTTTGGATATCAACCTTTATACATTGAGTTATGATTAACATTTTCAAGTTTATTTGCAAAAGACAAGTTCAATCCAATAATGAGGAAGTTTTCATTGGATTTAGGATACTAAATCTTTCGGTGAGTCAAGTGAGGCCTATTATAAGAATGTTAGTTATGTTCATTACTTATTGTCTTCATCTAATTATGTCTTACTATGTTTTAATGACTGTTTTCATCATGTTTTGCAGTCTTTAAGCCAGTAAGTATTAAGTCAATTTGGTGGTACTTGCTTTGTTACCTTCTTCCTTGCTACTGATAATATAAACTTAGGTTATTATTATTATTATTTTAAATGCTTGTTATATTCATCTATTACTTTGAATGATTGTTATCTTACTGCATAAGTATGCTTGCTATATTCATCTATTACTTTGAAAGTTAATCAATATATTTTGTGATTCTCTAACGGCTATTATTTTGAATATCTCATTATAGGATCAAAATTCGCTAACACTGGGCTTAAATAGATTCATAACAAAAATATATAAAAACCTAACATACCAACACCTGCAGTGACATTGACCATACCCATACTAAGCATATCAAAATCAAGCACATACAATCAACCCACACTTATGTCACCATCACCACTTGCATGTACAATCTCGCCATCAATGTTTCCATCCAAATTATCACATCAACCAAGTTCATCCTGCTCAAATCCACATCCCAAAGTAACCCACGTTATAGACCATTAAGGTAGTATCCAATATCACTTTATTGGCTATGAAAAGCAACACTTGCATTCTCACATCCAATATTAATAGTACCATCACCACTAATTACAAAATTACTTGCTCTTGTCACAAAAAGATCATCATCATTTAACAATGCACCACTAACATCTAGCACCATAATAGCCACAACTTTGTTGAATTCACCAACATTCCTCCACTAGAAGAATGAACCAGAGTCAAGTGCATTGTCAAACAAGGAAACTTCGAATATAATTGTTGAGTTGTAAACTTTAATTATTAAGTGAATGTTTTGAACATTTAGTTAAATTACAAGTTGCAATGAAAATTAATTGTTAGTTCTTTTTAGATTCAGTTGACAAATTTCTTTAAGTTGTTGGATGTTTATATGAATGGATGAAACAATAGTAGTAATTTCAATTAGTTTGAATCTAAGATATTGATTCCACTTGTTTCTTGATATATTTTAGCAATGTTGTTTAATTTTGGATATTTATTTACTTATTGATGCTTATTTATTTTGCTTGGTGGATGAAACAAAAGTTGTAATTTTTGTAATGATGTAGATGATAATATCAAGATGTTTTTTTGATTTGGCTGTTCTAGATGATGATATTATTGGATGATTCATGTTATTTATCTCATATGTAATTTGATCTAAGAAACCAAATATGTATCGTATAAGATGAAACTATTGACAATATATATATATATATATGTATAAGTACCACTACCATTTAATTATGAAGTTTACATGAATAAGTATCATTTCATATAATCTAAATTTATACATTAAAGTATGCAAATATGATCAAATTCATAAATCCAAGAAACACAAAACTATAATCTATTTTACTTGTTGCATATACTAGTAAACAAAATATATAAATTATTATGAAAATAATGATAATTCAAGAAACACAAGCAAGTTTCTTGTAAAATGTGACTTTATCTAGCTCTTATAGCTTCAATTAGTCTAACAGTTTCGATACCATTTGCATTCCACGATTACAAATTAAAACGTCATACCATTGAAAGTATCTATAAAATCCATGCTTTTGCATTAACCATAAAACCAAAACAGACCTAATTAATTGAAATATAAGTATATAATAATATTATATTCACAAATGCAATTATCAACAAACTGCACAATCAGAGTATGTATTGCTATTAAATAAACAAGTTTCATCTAACAAGAACATTTCTACCAAAAAAACTAGTATTATTTACACAAACATCAAATTACTTACATTTACTGTTACATCAAATTCTCAAATATACTAGTATCATTTACCAAACTAATTATTTATATTATTTTTATCTTATTCAATATCACTTACACATACCGGTAGCAAGTAATTAATAGTGACATATTGCTACATTTACAAAAATATTATCTATATTATAACAAATTCAAATCTAAAAATAGATTAAGTTGAATTACCTATATATCTTTATATATTTTAATTTTGTAAGTTTGGTTATTCAAGTCACATACCAAATCATCCAATTAATTGATATGATTAATTAAAAACAAAATCCCCTTTGTATAAATTACCCTATTTTTTTTGCGACCTCAAAACCTCATCCTTAGATTCTCACAAGTGTGAAAAATACACATTTGAACTCAATACAAATGAATAGTAGTTAAGGTCGAAGGTTAAAGCTTCACATGTTACATTTCGAATATATATACTCAAATCCAACAATAATACAAAAAGAGATAGTATACAAACCCCATCTCGGCTACTAATTTCAAAAAAAAAAAAAGATTTAATTAAAAAAATCAAGTGAGATCAAACTCTTTGAAAGCTTGATCTCTTGTGTCTGGCATAAGTGGGAGGAAACTGTGGCAACAAATATAAAAAAGACAAGGCAACCTTTAAGCTCACATTTTTTTTATAAATTGTTAAGCTTAAAGGTTTATTTTCATAATTAATAAAAAGTCAAAATTAGTTATGTTATTTTTTAAATAATAAATTAATATATATTTTAAAGTTTTTTAATATTTATTTATTATCTTAATATAAATTTTTTTAAAAAAAATAAGAGAGTTGTTGTTTCAGGTTTATAAAAGGGTAAGAATGTTATTTTGAATGAAACAATTACATGAGTGACATTTTATTATTTAATCAAACCAAATAAAAAACCAACAGTTTTGAGAGTGAGTTTATCACAATTTTCCAAATGCCAAGCAAAATTGTGAAATCGTTTGGAAACCAACTTTGCCAAACAGACCCTTTGTCAGCTCCAGGCGACTGCACTCTCGGCGGTGGTTTCCAGTGGTGTCTTGAATCTCTGCATCCAAATCATCATTTGGAGCTAAAACCCTAATTTATTCAAGAATCCTGATTGTTTAGAACTGACAACGCCTTATCTTGCGCCTTCAACGAAATCTGTAAGCTCAAGTTTCAGGTCCCGCTCAATTAAGCCTGCTTTCTTTACTATCGGTGCTGACTAATTAACAATTACGCCTCCAGTTTCTTGATTTCTTTCTTTTTTTTCTTGTTTGTAACCTAAAGCTTTGCTAATTGAAGGATAGCATCAAACAAGGGGAAGAGCAAAATCTGATTACTTGCAAAATGCTAGGTGGGTTGTACGGGGACCTCCCTCCACCCTCGGATGAGGACAAACCCAGCAGCAATTCCACGGTGTGGTCCAGCAGCGCCAAAATGGCGCCGCCAACCCTGCGCAAGCCTTCCTCGGTTTTTGCTCCGCCGCAGACGGTTCTGAAACCCCCAATCAAGCCCAAAGCTCCAAGTTCTTCTAGTGCGACGCATATGAAAACCTTGGCCGTACCGGCGGTGGTGCCAGCCTCCTCGGAGGAGGTGGTGGCGCAACCTGCTCTAATGGGCGTCACTTCGACGGTGATGGAGGAGTATGATCCGGCGAGACCAAACGACTATGAGGAGTACAGGAGGGAGAGGAAGAGGAAGGCAATGGAGGCAGAGATGAGGAGGGAATTGGAGAGGAGACGGCAGGAAGAGGAAGAAAGGGAGAGGAGGGAGAGGGAGGAGAGAGAAAGAGAGAAGGAGAGGGATCATAAGGATTCAAGGTTGAACATTTCGGGTGAGGAGGCCTGGAGGAGACGCGCGGCCATGAGTGGTGCAGTGCCAAGATCGCCATCTCCCCCAAGTAGTGTGGATGGATTTACCATTGGGAAGTCAGAGACTAGTGGGTTGGGGGTTGGGGCTGGTGGGCAGATGACTGCAGCCCAGAGGATGATGGCAAAGATGGGCTGGAAGGAAGGGCAAGGGCTTGGCAAGCAGGAGCAGGGAATCACCACACCCTTGATGGCCAAGAAGACGGATCGTAGAGCTGGGGTCATTGTAAATGCGAGTGAAAATAAGCCTGAGAAGAAGGTGAAGAGTGTTAACTTCAATGGACAACCGACTCGTGTCTTGTTGCTTAGAAACATGGTATGAAGACTTTCACAACATATTTTGCTGTGTTATATCATATCAACTTGTTTGAAGGAGCTTTGTGATTCTGTTAAGCCTTTTATTTGATTAGATCAAAAAACATCACACAATGATGGTTCATAAACTTTGAATTCTTGTTCAAGTCCTGGTCAGAGCTATGATATGATTTAGGGTGGTCTAGGAGATCTTGCTCACTTTTGGTATGTACTAAATTGATTAACTTAGGTAACTTTTACTTCCTTGACATGGTTGAAAGGTTACCTCTAGAGCTCCATGCTCCAGAAGCTTCCTTTCATGTCCCTTCTCTTATAGTCTCAACTTAACCTTTATGATAAACTAGTTTGGATCCAGCTGCATGAATACTTTTCCTCCAGACTGTCCAATTAAGGGCTAAACTATCCTGTGTTTGCTTGGCCAGGTAGTTCTAGTTTCTCTATACTATTTCAACTCTATCATTCCTCCATTTTGTCCTATAAGGGCTGTACTCTGTAGTATTTGCTCCTTTGGAAAGTCTATTTTTCATTATTTGGAAGGAGAAGCTGGAGGGGATATTGAGATTATGAAAACGCGCTTTTCAAGGTGTAATACAAGTGGCTACCCATATTGATCCTATGCTCTCAGGGCTTTTTTTTTTCCCCTGTAAATATTGAGGAATTTGTGAATTTTGCAAGTGTGAAGAAGCAGGAAAAAACCATAAATCATATTTTAAGATGGTGTAAGTGGACTTGGCAATTATGGTGGTGGCCTACTTTTGCTTGGGCAGTTTCAGGGTCCATTGGGGAGGAGATGAAGCCATGGAGTGGGCTATGTAGCAATCTTAGTGTCGGTTGCTCTTTTTTGGGGATAGTATAGAGCGAAAATAAATAGGATGATTTTTAAGGGGATAAAAACACCTTTAGAGATCAGTAAATCGGCACTCTAAAAATGTGATGGTCTGGGTATTCTTCTTTAAATCAGGATGGCTATATAGATTTAGTAGAGATCCTAACCTCTAATTAACTATCTATTAATGTATTTGGGTGGCACTCCCTTGGTGCTTTAATAAATAAAGTATGTTGTTTCTTATGAAAATAAAATAAAATTGATAGAGTTTGTGGAGTTTACATTGTATAATTAAATATTTGAATAGGGTTGCACCCCTTGGTACTTTAAATAAATTTGTTTCTAATAAAAAAAGAAAACAACTCCATGTAGTTAAATATTTTTGCAATAACATTTCTGGTCAATTGTGGTAGACCTGTGGTTGAATCAGAAACTTTTGGGCCCTAGCTCTGTACTACTGTTACTACATTTATAATTCCTAAACAAAAAATCTAGAACTTTTGATTAACTCTATGTATAATTTGAAGATTACCATCCTTTCATCTTGAATTTGATTACATTTCCATATCTGTTTCATTTTTTTATCCTCTTTGCAAGACTTCGTGTTCCTTGGCTAATTTTAACCACCATTTACATCTTTACACTATCTATTTATTTTATGAGAATCTTTCTGCTCTCTGTTTCTTTTTATAAGAATCTTTATGCAATATGTTATTTTTATAAGAATCTTTAAGCATCTGTTTTGGCAGGATCATTTTCGTAGAACCCTTTTTTGGTGACACTAGTATGTGATTTATTGGTGTGTCTGATAAATGACGATGGTAATGAGTACAGCTCGGAACATGTGGCTCAGTTAGGACCATAAGCATGTAGTATCATTTCTGCTTAACATCTTGCTGGTCAATTGTGGGATGACCAAACATAAAAGTAGTAAAAGATGGTCTCTTCTTAATGATAATATTGTTCTGTTCTTTGCCTTTTGATATATCAGGTATGGATAAACTTTCTTTAATAAAATGTGAAAAGGAGGATATTGAGGGAATGTAAAACTAGATTTGGCTTCAAAGTTGGGATCAAACGAGGAATGCCTCCACTGAAGGAGTATAGTTATGTTTGAAATTGGGAGAAAGGTTGGGAGGGCAGTGGGCAGTGTAGATCTTTCAGCAGTGGCTAAAGATCCTGCTTTAATGGTCTTAACAACAGAGTAGCTCAATGCACAGTTTGGTCAAACCCTATTTCTCGTTTTCATGATACTAGTCCTGTTCAATTGTTTAGATTATTGATTAAATTTGTGAGAGTTATGCAAATTTTTAGACACTGCAGCGAGGACTGCTAAACGAAAAATTTAGAAGGTTTCCTTATCTCTTTGTCTGAATTGAAGATTATGTTGGAGTTGCTAGTCATACTCTTTCCAGGTGATCAGTTATTGTTGCATGCTTTTGACCTGAAATTTAATTACCTTTTCCCAACCTATTCAGTTTATCAATCCTCTTCCAAGAACAAGTGTCTGCCAGTCTGACTTAGTGCCCATTTATATTTTATGTTAGTTCTCCATTTTTCTGTTGTTGATAAATGATACATGAAGCCAAAATGTCTGCAACCTGCAAAAAAGATATCTCCTAATCAAGGGAGCAACAAATGTTAGGATGAACAAAGATAAATATAGCAATAGAAGTGCCTGTGGTTTATAACAAGGATGAACCCAAAATGAAGCCCAAAAAACCAATCCTACTGGATATGAATGAAAGACTACGGCTCCTCTCCTCATATGCTGCCAAGTATCTGCTGGTACTACCCAACATGCCGTGTAACCATAACTAACAACCTACCTAAGAAACATCTGTCATTCATGCTTAGAAGAAAAAATCTAGACAATAGACCTGTCATATTCCCATAAATCCTCTGATTTGTGTCAATTCTCTTCTTGTGAATTATTTCATTTCACAATGATTAAGCCTTCAACCATTTGCAAAGGATATGTTGCATTTTATCAATTCAACCCTGTATCACCTGTGAAAAACGTGGCCATAGTTCTGTTCAAGTGCAGTTGTTTAAACGTATCATAACGCTTATTTATCATGAATGTGCGCCATCTCTCTCTGTGAGTACATACATGGTTTTTTCATGTTGCCATAAAATGAAGATATAGAGTTCTTGGTATGATCTTAAAATGGCTTTGAGAAAGTTTGGAAATTAGTGGGTTATGTGTACACTGTTGATAGAACTTAAGAACACACAATAATTAATATAATTGGACTTTTTTTTTTCCTTGTTTGTGCCCTGTTAATATGAAGTATTTGTTAAACAATGCTAACTCCATTTTTCTTTCATTCGCAAAAGTGCTAATGTTGCTACTTTGTGCTAATGTTGATCATTTTTTTTTGTTATTGCTTCTCTTCCACTCTTGGATATGTTAAAATTGTAGCACACATTGACTCCCCTGCAAGTGGATATATTTCAGATCTGATTACTTTTAATATTTTTCTCCCCCTCCTTTTCTCTTAAAAATTGATGCCCTTGTCACAAATCGGATATGAAGTCCAGTATCAATTGAAATAACATTTCATTGCTATATCTTGATTTTTCTTCATTGTTTTCTTTGCTTGATGCTTATGATTTTTAATTGAAAAAATTGTAAGAGTGGCTGACTACTGTACTCTCTTCTTAAAGGTCGGGCCTGGTGAGGTAGATGATGAGCTAGAAGAGGAGGTTGGATCTGAATGTGCAAAGTATGGCACGGTTACCCGAGTTCTGATATTTGAGATAACAGAGCCCAATTTTCCCGCTGATGAGGCAGTCAGAATCTTTGTTCAGTTTGAGAGATCAGAAGAAACGACGAAGGCTCTTGTTGACCTTGATGGTCGGTATTTCGGGGGGAGGGTGGTTCGTGCAACATTCTATGATGAGGAGAGATTCGGTAAGAATGAGTTGGCTCCAATGCCTGGAGAAATTCCTGGTTATCCTTGAGTTTGCTCAATGTCTAGAACGGAAGCCAAATTTATGCCTTTCAGGGTTGCTGAGAATTTACAGTAGTTTTGATTTTATTCTTATTTTGACAATGGTTGAGTAATGTTGTAATTAGCATTCAGGCAATGGGGCAACCGTAGCGTGGACAGTTCGATAAAAAACCATGCTTGTAGCCATTAAAGTAGTTGCATTAGGGAACTGTTACAATCATATGGACATCCAGGGATCTCCATTTAAAACATTGATGATCACATTCTAACAGTAGCAAGATTATGACCAATTTATCATTGAGAATATGCATCTTTCAGGACAGGGATGCTTTAAAGTTTTGGAAATGGTTTGGGAAGAGATGAAGGCTAGCTACTGTCTCTCCAAACAAGTATTCTAATTTCCTGTTCATTTATTTTCCTCCTGGGAGTCCACTGGAAGATCTCTCCTTCTGTGTCTGCTCCCTGATTCGGTGTATAAGCATCCCTGGCGAACATATCTTGGCACATGCACGTTAAGGTGCAGAAAGCCTCTATATTTTCTTCGCTAGAAATACTAAATTTACTTTTGTTGTGTAGCTGACTGTTCTCTCCCTTTTAAGAGGAATAAAAAGATTGTCTTAAAATAAGTGATAATGTTGGGAAATAGACAGTCATTGAATCATTTTTTGGGTGGAGTGTTGCCATGTTTTGATTTTTAGCTCTTTTCTAGACCAATAAGGTTAAATTTCACCACCCAAAAATCAGGAAATTGATTCTGTTTAGTGGGCAGGAGTCTTGTAAATTTGTAAATAGAAAGAAGCATATTTCCATTGTTTGATGTCAATTCCAAGTAAAAGAAGCTCTTCGAATGAACTGTAAGGGAATAGTTCAGATGGTATTGAATATAGTAAAACCTAGGAGGTTATTTGGTACTATCCACAACAGTATTTCTTGTGCTAGTGTCTGAGAACGAGTAGTATACCTTCAAAGAATCAAATTCACCAAGCCATGCTTATTAACAGCAGCCCGTGAAAATATAATTTAGTTTGAAGAACTGAACTATCAAATTTAGTTAACTGTTTAAAGTAAAAACTCTGAAACCTTATATATTAATGGAAGCAACATTTCTGAAAAATAATAGGCTTTATAAATATGTTATTAATTATTAGTGAGTGGAAATTTTATTTTATCTCAAAATGCTTGAAAATGAGCTAATTGGAGCAGGAAAATGTCCAAGCAAAAATGAACAGTTCAGTTTCAGAAAGAATTTTGCCCTGTTGATGCCTTTCAACTGCTGATGCGCAAAAGAGAAACAAACAGAAGATATGAATAAATTGAGAAGATCATGCTCATCCATTGTTATCCCTGCATCGTAAAGTAAACCCTATTGAAAGAAAATTATGTTTACTGTTAAGGGCATCCATGAAGGGCATTCATTTTCGGTTTTTCTTAGCTAAAGAAGGTAAGATAGATAGGGATAAGCTAATTGTCAGACCTTGGTTGGGAACTACTTAAGACTGGCGCCGCAGAGGTGAACCAACCGGGGTGTTCTGGTTCGATGCCCTCGCCTCTTGCAAGTACACTTGCTGCTGGTTATGATGATCATGGCGATGGTGCCCTATTGTTGTAGCCGGAAGACCAGCGGTGCCACCGGCTTCTATGGAAGTCGAGGAGGATGAGGCGAGGTGGGAACCACCAGTAAGTCCACCGTAAATGTAGAGCGCGTGAGGGATGTCAGCGAAGCCACCTATCACATCACCGGAGAAGTGGGAAGAGGTGGGGCCTGCACTGATGCTGGTCTTGTTCGCTATGGGCTCCCGAACAGGAATGCGGTGAGGCGACGCCGTGGACGAGCAATCTCCTCCGCCGCTGCGGCCGATGACAATGCTGCTGGTGGGTGTTGGAGTGCTGCCGCTTGTTTTAGCGGTCCCACAGAGAGGGCAGCAGTTCATTCCCTTTTATAAAGAATGAACGAAGAAATTTTCTCATCTTCTTTCTGGCATTTTGGCGGAAACCAAGCAAACAAAAGGAAAAAGAAAAAGAAAAATAAGTGGGGAGAGCGCATACTTTGAAGGAGCGGTAGGTGGTGCCATCGGGCTCGACGACCCAGCCAGCTTCCTTGGCGAGCTCACGAAGGACCTCGTTGATATCAGCGCGAGGGGAGAGGTGGTATCCCCCGTGCTTCCTGAGGCCATGGAAGATCTTGGTGGTGATGGCTCTCCTCTGCCTCTCCCTCATTTTCGTCCTCTCTTTCTCACTCTCGCTCCTTCCCCCTTCCTTCATCTCTCTCTCTTTCTCTCTGTTCCTTTTCTGTTTCTGCGTACGAAGGTACAATGGCAGAGCACAACTGCAAGGGGGTTGGTTTTATATGCTTTTTGCATGATAAACAGAGAGCAACAAGGAGCAAGAACCGCGTGTTTATAGAGAGAGAGAGAAAAGGAATAACAGGAAGGAAGCGAGCGCGTGATGCTGCTGAGAGAGAGGGACAGAAAGAAAGCCAAAAATGGGTGGCGGCTGAGGACAGTGCAGCTTACGGAGCTTAGGCCTCAGTACCCGACCTGACAAATTCATTACCAGAGTTCAGAGAGACACAGAGAGTGAGAGCCCGTACTGTTGCTCGTATTAAGACTTAAAGAAGAATAGCGTCTCTAATTAGGATGGCCATCGACATATTTAATTTTGAAAAATGTTTAACCCTTCGTTTGTCGGATTAAACAGTGTCTTTCTTATAACATTAAGTCTACATAAAGAGACCAGCTGAGTGGGACTGACAGTCGAAGATGCTTTACGTTAAGGTTGGAGTTTGAACACCACGGGCTTGTGTTGACATTACAGGATTCCATTAAGCTTGTCATTTTGGGTTAGTCTACTTCATCTTGTAAGAGTATTCTGCATGACCTTCTTACTTGCTCTTTGATTAAGGAAACCCCTTCACTAGCACAGCCCATTTATGACAAGTCTAATATCTCCAGGCCCAATGATGGTGTGATTAAATGTAGTGTAATGCGTGTCTTGCTAAGAGAGCCATGACAAATGGACATGTAAGCATGGAAGATGTGGGTTGACGAAGTCATAGGAAAATGCGAGAGCAAAACAAGAGTCTTACTAAGGGGCCCCAACGGCATAGAATATCGCTGTGTGCAAGAGTTAGAGTTCTTCACGCCTGATAAGGAAGTGAAATATGAGGTGCTCCTAGTAGGCCTATAGTTCGTTAAAGAACTTCAGAGTGAAGTTCAAATTAATTGTCATTTTCAATTAGTGGTGAAACGTGTTGAGTAATACGAAACGAAAGAAAAGATAATGCTAGGTACCTAGAGAAAATCAGAGAGTTTCTTGAAGAGTTCAAAAAGTTTTACATTGGCCAAATCCAAGGGGAGAAGAATGCTCAAGCGGACACACTGTCCAAGTTAGTAGCTTTGAAAACTGACCCCATGAACAATGCAATGATAAATATACTCGAGCACTCCACCAGAGAGAACTGAGCAAACCTAACATATTGGTTCTCGAAAGATGAAAATCTCCACGAAGACAGCATTGAGGTAAAGAAAATATAGTGCAAGTCCACAAAGTACTTCATCATTGACGGACAGTTCTACAAAAGATCCTTTCTCCCTCATCTGTGGTGTCTCATCTTGATGGAACAAGAAGAGTATGTGCAAAGAAGTTTAATGAGGAATATGTGGTACACATACAAGAGCATAGTCTCTAATCCACAAAGTACGTGAAAAATGTGAGAAATGTCAAAAGCACACGTCATTCATCAATGTTCCAACAATGCCATATACACATAGTAGCTATTTGGGTCATTCGCCCAATGGCGAATGGAATTGTTGGGCCCATTCCTATTACACACAAAATTTATAGTCGTGGTAATAAATTACTTCACTTAATGGGTGAAGATGCATGCACTCGCTAGCCTCACTAAACAGAAAGCTTGAGATTTCACATGGAGATCAATTACTTGTAGGTTTGGAATTCCGAAAACTATATCCACCAACAATAAGTCTCATTTTTAAAGGTTCAAATTCAAGAAAAATTGTGAAGGGTTTGACATCACATAACACTTGTATCTAGGCAGAAGTCACTAATAAAATCATCCTCTAAACACTAAAGGCTACGTCAACTAAATGTTAAAGGTACTTAGGTAAAAGAGTTGTACAATATCCTATGGGCCTATAGGACAAAAGTAAAACATTGATGGAGGAGACTATGATGGCATTGAAGTAGACATCAATATTGACATTAGAATGAACACATATCAAGTAAAGGCTTACAACAAAGAGAACAACAACAATGATCTCCCTGCATATTTTGACTTGCTCGATGAACACGTGGAGCAAGCTAGGACAAGGATATCAATTTATCGCAAATGGGTGGCCAAACTTTTCAATAAAAGGGTAAAGCAAATAAAATTTTCTAAAGTAGATTTGGTAATGAGGAAGCTAGTGTTTTAAAGCCAACATAAGCAATAAGAAAGCTACTCCCAAATCAAAAAGAGTCGTTAGAATTAATAGGAGCGAGTATTTATAAGTTAGCTACATCATAAGTGATTGATGTGCTCAAAACCTAGAGCTTTAAAAATGTCATATTGTATTATCAATGACTCATTGCAACATTTTTTTTTTTACAAATAAAAATGAAATATTTTAGAAATTTATGTTTAATTTTTTGTTATTTATGTAAAATTAAAAAAAACACTGGAAAGCAGAAAAGTCACCAAGTAAAAAAAAATGATGAGAAATTAGGCTAAGAAAAGGAACGAGGCCTTTAAGGTCTAATGACCTTAAAATCCATCTAAGTTAAAAAATTATAAGAAATTATGTTGAAAAGAGGAACACGGCCTCACAATGTAAAGATTTTAAGAATCTTGCTAAGTAAAAATGGAAATAATAAACCTACTAAGAAGAAAGTCCCAAGACCTCCAACACCTGCTAAGTCACAAAGCGGTCAGAGATCTCACTAAGGGAGGAATTAGACCTCAAGCTTCATGAAGAAAATCCCGTCAAGGAAAAATCAAAGAGTAAAACCAAAGCATGAAAACAACCACAACGAGCCAGAAACTCAAACAAGTTTGTAACTCAAGCGAGTTAGCAACTCGATTAGGAGGTGACATTAAAAAGTCAATAAGAACAGTCGCGATATTGGCATGTTAAAAACATGAGCAAATCCCCAACACAGACGAGTATGTAACTTAGATGTTTCAATAGCTCAATCGAGTCTACAAAGTTGATGATTTGGTATCACTTTTTGAGCCAACTCAAGCATGAGAGCAATCTGAGAAATGACTCACATATTACGTCCAAAAAACACTAAGAATCAAGCTACGGTTGAACCAAAAGGATGAACAAGTAAGCCACACCAAAAGTAATAGCTTAATAATGATGACACAATTGGGTTTGATTTGACATCTCGATAAAGTCTTGATCACGACTTAGAAACTCCATAATAGTGAAATAGAAATTTGTCTAAGTACCAAAATTGAACTAAGATAAATAGCTTAGCAGAGTCAAATTCACTAATGACTCATCATTTTTCTTGTTAAAAAGAAAATTTCCTCTAAATACCAAGTGTGGAAAATGAAGCCTAAGTACTTGGAAAAGAGAAAACCATCTAAGAAAATTTGTTCATGTATTCAAGGATTTGTTGAGAAGAAACTCATGAAGGATAAGTATAAGAGAAAGCACAAGGCATTGGAGAAAAAAGGACAAAAAAGTTCATTAACAATCACATAAATAGCATTACAAAAACCAATCTACAAAGCAGCTTAATCTATTATGACATGAGGATCTTAGGTAAGAGTAAAGCTTCAACATGGTTAGTGGGTGAATTAGAAACACCTTCACCCTCACTGCACCAATCAATGCAAGAGAGGTCTTAATCAATATGGGTTTGAAGGAACCGATTCTTTATGTCTTGAAGAATCACGACGTAAATCTCTAAAGCAAACTTTTATATCTTCTTGAGGTAGGCTCAGAGTTTTTGCAAACCCCGATAACCTCAGCATTAACCAACATTAAGTGAAGTTGCTTCATGAGCGCTTGCTCCTTTAACTGACCTTTTGAAGTCTAGAAAGTTAGCAATTCCTCTTTATTGACCACATCAACTCACTCAATGACTTATTTAGATGGTGAGCTTCATTTTTCTCAACCCGTACCCACTCTAACTTAGCTTTACACATGCTCATTTCTGAAAAAAAAAAAACGAAGAAAAAAAAACTTATAATGGCATTCAAGGTCAACATAGGCTATTTTCCATTTCTTCACCTGATTCAATAGGTATCAAATGGACCCCAAGTTTTCATGACCACTTGGTGAAGGAAAATGAGGTCGAAAGAGAGAAAAAGAGAAAAAAAGATAATAGATAAAAGAAAAAAAATGAAAGGTGATTAATTGATCGATGGAGAAATAGATCTTAGTAGCTACCATATTAATGCCACTAGTTGCGATGCGATGAAGATGGATCTAAGAGGTCAGATTAGTAGCCACCTCTAGACACATAACGAAGCTAGGATTTTTTATAAGGATGGGCTAAATTTTTTTTCTTTCTAAATATAATAATATAATAAATTATCATTAACATGAAATTAAATGCACATAACTAAAGAAAACATCGTAAGCTTTAATCTTCTAAATACAATTAATTATAACTTAAAATTTTCTCTACGAGTTTTTACACTATCAAATTCACTAATAATAGAACCCATATCAATTGAAATCAGTAATTTCTCTTTCAATATAAATGATCATATAATTGGCAAGAAAGTTATCTTTCATTTTGTTACAAAGAGGATTCTTGAGAAGTTTCATAATTGAAAATACTCATTCCATTAATGTTGTAGAAACTGAAATAGTCAACACTAAACAAAACAACTTATAAATCAAAATATTATATTTTCACATTTTTTGTTTCAAACAAAAGTCTGCATAACTCAAAAAGAGAATTAACATTCTAAAATTTCAAATAATTGAGTACATTAAATCGATAATGGTCTAATTACCTTCTTAAATATTCAATTTCACCTCTGTCAAAATCCAGATAATAATAAACCTTGACTAAAGTAAGAATATTATCAATATCAAATGATTTAATGCTATTATATAATATGTAATTATAAAATTGAAAGAATCAAAGAACCAAGTAACCAACCTAACTTTCCTCATAAAATTTATGAATCTATTTCCATTATTCTTTCAATCTTTGGATATAAGAATTTATCTAAAATAACATTCAATTAGAAAATTCATCAATAATCAATTTAAATAACCCATAACCCAAATATCAAAAACTTACCTATTGACATATATTCAATTCAGAATTTAATAATATTTTATAAAATAAATAAAATTAAAAAATAAGAGAAAGGAAAAAAGAAAAATACATGTTAAAAATGAAAAATGTAGCATGTGTTATGATGGTAAAGGGTTGAAGCGTGCAAGATTCGACATTGGCTTGTTACTGAGTAAATGGACAGTGGCATTCGGCGAGCATAATGAAATTAATGGTTTGAAGAAAGAAGAAAGGCATTTTAAGTTTAATTTAAAAAGTAAACATATAATTAAACATAGAGGTAAAATAGAAATTTTAAAAATTTTAAAAAATTTACACTAAGTTGTAGCTCACACGTGACTTGACCATTGTGTTGGAAAAGCCCATGGATGTTATCAAAGCACAAATGGCAGAAGTTGGCATAATAAGAGCAAAAAGATAGCCCATTAGAGTAACCAAGTTGGTAAGTAAAATCAATCCTTGGCAATAGCGCTAGAAACTGATGGTTGTCAAGATCCATATATTAAATTTTTATTTAAAAAATAAAATTAAATTGTAGTGCAGTGAACAAGGTCATTCTTGCAAAGATTGATTAGATTTATTTTTATGTTAATTAAAACAAGTAAAAAAATGACTTTTAAAATTTAACATTAAATTAAATAAAATTAATTGAAAAATAACAATAATAAGATCTTTGTTGAAAGAAAATCAATATAATAAAACATCTAATTAAAGAAATAATTTCATAATTGATTCAAGAATTGATCAATGATGCAAAAACAAAAATATTTTAATCTTCGTCAATTTAGTTATGATATTAATACAACCTAACAATTTTTTTTTTAGCCTTTTTGATAATTAATATACGACCTCTAATTATAAATGACTCAAAATATAATCTTAAAATTTAATTTACTAACAAGAGATACTACCACTTTTAGCCAAAAAAACACACATGTAGGTTTATTTAAATTAGATTATATACCTCCACAACATAAATTGAAAACTATCTTTGTAATCAACTATATTATTTATCATTTATGTTAGAACACTTAAATAATTACGAATTTAAAATTTTAATTAACAATTTATCATCTTGATAATTAAACAAAATGCTATTTTTATTGCAATAAATAAAAATAGTAATTTTTAATAAGTACTGAAGATATATAAATAGTAAAATAGGTTAATAAAATAAATAAAATTAATTAGATCCCACAATTTTTGAAGAATCAAATCTTTGATTTTTCTATGACTAAAAAAGATGGTTAGTAATTTATAAAAAGGAAAAAAAAACCTTAAGGAAAAGGGAGGATAAAAAATAGAGTATGAATATTGTTGCTTAAGAATCATACCTCCTCTCCATACAAAAATTCATGCATATCATATCTTACTTTAAGTGAAACTCCTTAAGATAAAATAGAGTAAAAACAAAATCTTTACAACAACTTTTTCATAAGAAAATCACACTTTTAGTAAAATTTCACGATACAATTAAGTGTGTTCATGCCTTATATAACGACTTCTTATGAGTTGTCAATACTGCACTGAAAAATAAGGCATATCTAAGCCTTATGCAAAAACATTTTTTGATTTGCCTACGCTTATGCAGAAACATCTTTTGATTTGCCTACCTTTATGCAAAAACATCTTCTGATTTGCCTACACCTTTTAGAATCCAATTTTTCTTCTCCAAATCAAGTGAATCTGAGTTTATCTTAATTGAGTTTCTTAACCTTAAATACAAAGCATAATCAAAATCTAAAATTTAATTATTTACAATCAACAAAAACATGAAAAAAAATATGATAATATTATAATTATTATGCTTTTATCAATCACTCTCGTAACAGTAAAGCATGTGTTATTACCTTGTTTCTTTGCTTCACTAGTTGAAAATGAGCCTTAAATTGTTATCATGCATTGAAAAATACATCAAAATCAAAGAAGCTAAAAGCTCCAAGCAAGCATGGGCTTGAAAAGCCAAACATAAGCAAGCACCCTTAAGAGAAGCCCAAAATATGACGCTTGATTCAATGGTCGATGCCTAGCGCTGTAGCTAGCCAAGAAGAAAGGAAAATAAACTCGTTCTACAGAATATACCAACAAATATTAATAGAAATCAAGCACGAGCCTTGCCTTCATTGATTGCAAAAACTCGCTACAAATCCGATAGAACACGACGAGCAAAATTATTGTTTGTATTACCAAAATCGTGGACATGATATTGAAGAATGTTGACACTTAAAAGAAAAGATAAAATCGCTAATCTAATGAGGACGCTTGAATAAATATGTATGACGAACAGAGCAAAAGGATACGCGCCCATACGTCTGTTATCTTTGAAGGTCCAGTAGTAAGTGGGGAAAACACCTCAAGCTCAAAAAGCCTATATGAACAAGCCATTATGGCCACCATCCCCAACTCACGAGATGGACAATGTCCCGTCACGTTTACCGATCAAGACTCTCTTAGCGTCTAAACGCCACAAAATGATGCCTCGGTTATTAGCGTGGTTGTAGCAAACTATCATGTCCCGACAAGTATTAGTTAGCAATTGGACATATGTACTTTATCACCAAATTTGTGAGTGTCTCGGCCTGACAAAAAGAAGAGTTGCATCCATCTTTGTTCCGCTTATTAGCTTCGATGAACAATCTATGATAGTAGAGGAAGTCATCACACTCCTTTCAATTATCAATGTTGCTCTTTGAGTAGTGATTGTGATGGCAAATTTTTTGGTTGTTGCGTATATCTTCTGCCAATAACATGATCCTAACTAATATTATCTTCAACCCTATACACTAAATTTAACATCAATTTAATATTAAAAAAGAATTTTTTTAGAATATTTCAACACCAAATTTTTTTCATCTCCAACTCATTTACACCAAATTAGTGTTATAATATTATTCTAATAATATAAATAAAAATTATCAATAAAAATATTTATAAATATTAATTAATTTATTTAAAATAATAAAATAATTAATATAATTATCATATTCATGTAAAAATTTAAATTATATTATAAATTATAAATTATTTTAAATTTTTATATATTTTTAAATAATAATTTTAATATTATATATAATAATATTATTAATTAAATAAATTATTATTAATAATAATTTAACTAAAACAAAATTATCTATTGAATATTGATATTGTTTTAAAGATTTTGATGAGATATTCTTAATGGTATAATTTTTTTTTAATAATATCATATATTTATTAAGTTATTGATCAAAAATATCTTTGATTCAAATACTTTAAAAAAGTAATTATAAAAAAATTTAAAAAATACATCAATTTGATGCAGTTACCGTTTGATCAATTTTTAATGATATTTTATTATTTTATCATCTTCATTGGAGATGGCCTAAGCCAAAGTGAAGATTAACGTGAGTTCTGTCAATGTTATATGATTATTTAAAAAAACCTATTAATTTTATTGATCAAATTAAATTATATAAAAAATTTGTAAAAAAATAATAATCATGGATCACTATTAAATCTACAACTAAAATAACAAAAACATGATAAAAACTTGCTGTAACTATTATTAAAAAAAAGATCTTATTCTACTGCAGCTTGATTCTTTCAAAATTTTATTTTATTTTTTTTTGCACTTGCAACATTTAAGGCATAATTCAATCATTTGCCATATGATAAAAACCAGAAGAAAACATGCAATTTTATGTTCCCATAACACCGAGAGACTTGCTTAGGTTTAACAGGGAACCAACCAACGCATGGCATCAAAAGGCATCGACAGCCCACCCCCACCATATTAAGTCCAAAGTATTGTATTCATGAAAGAAGACTAACAATTTATGTTAAATCTCAATTCTATAACACTCCATTCTTTATATTTTGCAAATCAGCCATTCATCAAAGATTATAATCTGATAAGCCACATATTATATGCTTGTAAGAAGACTACACTTTTATACTTCCATTCCCAGTTATAGTAACAATACAACAAATCGATCTTGAGACACATTTTCATGTACCAAAATGTAATGTAGTAATTTCATTACATGAGATTCTTCATAGTTATTGCACCAAATTTTTCTGCTTGTTATTAATATAAAATGCATAACTGTTGATATATCACCTGAAGGAACCAAAGTTGCCACAAGCTCAGACATTAAACAGTTTTCCCATGTTAATATCATACCATTATGAAGTTTCTCTCACATTATTACATTAAACTTTCCCTGTGGTTTGGAACCATTTTGTTTTTCTATAATTTCTTCACATGAGACAATCAGAGACTCAATCTTACAACACTTTAAAACCTACATTGACTTGCCCATTGAGCCATGCAGAGACAGAAACCTCAAGTGATCATCTCCTAGACGACAGGGGCATACTTCAGGATTGTCAATGGAGCAGCCACACAAATGTGCAGTCATCACCACCTCCAGGACAAGTTCCTGATCTGCCTTCTATCTACCTCAACTGCACATAGTCCCCAAACAATTGAATTTATTCCTACCCAAATCTCCCTGGCTACGAATCTACCAATAGAATGTAACACACAGACTGAAATCAAATCCAGTAACCATGAGCACCAAGAACTATAGTTGAGCTGACAATTTCATTCCCTTTAGAAACCATCCTAGCCACAAGAACTGGAGCCTCCATTAGGATACCTGGTCAACTTTTGAGAGGACCATCTCAGATTACAGGATAAAAAATCTGAAGGTATATGATTAGGTCTTATAAACATATGGTAGTGTAGTTATTGAGTCAATTCGAGGTCTGGTCTCCGGTCAAGTACTTCTCCAGTAGATTCATCTGGAAATGCATCTGGATAGGTAGCCAGTATTTTCGCTTTCATGCTCCTGAAGTGGGAAAATGAGGGAGACAAAAGGGAGAGGAAAACATCAAATTAACAATCTGCATCATATCCTGGATTAAGCCAATAAAGACACTCCCTTGAATGTACCAACTAAATTTGAAATCGATAACTAGGAATTCTTTCAAAATGAGAAGATAGTTAAAACACTGCACGAGACTCAAACTACTGGACAAACCAACAAGGAGCCTTCATCCAAATGATATTCAATTCCTTTAATCAAAGAAAATCATGTACCAACTAAATGACTAAAAAAATTTCTAACATCTTTCCTATGAGGACATGCTGGATTCATACAAATTTTACTGAATAATGTTTTTCAATGCAAACTGATTGAACTTGACAAATTGATTGATCCAAATTCAGCCAGCATATTCAGTTTTCAGCAACTATGACTAGATCCCACTATATAGCAAGCAACTGAATACCATAACTTATTAGAACATTACTACATATTGCTGTTCTTTCTTCCTAGTTTCCACAAAGGATGCCAATTTTGGATCAACTTGTTAATACAGTGATTGTTTCCATTGTTCAAGTCATCAACTACCAACTTTAGTACAATGAGACAAATGAAAAATATAGCAAGCTGGCTAACATTCAGCTGCCTGATTTAAGATTTGAAATTGTAGCAGTGGCTATGCAGTTTATTTAGTATGAAGACTTGGCAAAACTGTAGGGCCCAAGCATGCAGAGAAAATTGAAAGAAATGATGAAACTGACACCTTATTCTCTTAATTTAGAGCACACTTCTGATGTATGGTAATTAGACCTTCTCTAATTGCTGCCAGTTATTATGGAAAACTTATTACTCAATTGAGTTCAGTGAAACTCAGGAAAAGATTGCAGGTGAAATGGGCACTGCATTCGAGTTACCTCAAAAACTGTAATGACCCCAACTTCACCAGCAGACAGAGCTAAACCATGCTACATAATTATGTGCAAACATCAAATATGACCCTTAAGTGTCCAAAACAATACCCTCTTCTTGCAACTGAATACCATAACATAATTGCAACTGAATACCATAACTTAATTAGAACATTACTACATATAGTCATTCTTTCTTCCTAGTTTGCACAAAGGACGCCAATTTTGGATCAACTTGTTAATACAGTGATTGTTTCCATTGTTCAAGTGATCAACTACCAACTTCAGTAAAATGAGGTGAATGAAAGAAGATAAAGCAAGATGGCCAACATTCAACTGCCTGATTTAAGAATTGAAATTGTAGCAGTAGCTATGCAGTTATTTAGAATGAAGACTTAGCATAATTATAGGGCACAAGCACACAGAGAAAATTGAAAGAAATAATGTAACTGACACTTAATTCTCTTAATTTAGAGTACACTTCTGATGAATGGTAATTAAACCTTCTCTAATTGCTGTCAGTTAATATGGAAAACTTATTACTCAATTGAGTTCAGTGAAATTCAGGAAAAGATTGCAGGTGCTATGGGCACTGCATTCAAGTTACCTCAAAAACTGCAATGACCCTGACTTTACTGGCAGACAGAACTAAAACACGCTATATAATTACGTGCAAACACCCATATAACCCTCAAGTGTCCAAAACAATACCCTCTTCTTGCTTCAGCTATCTTTCACATGGGATACAAAGGATAAGCTAAAAGAGTTCAACTTAGAACTTGATAGATAAATAATTCTTATAGGAACTAGATACCTAAGTAAATCATAGATATCCATCTTGTACCTTTAGACCCAAGCTACTTACATCGATATAGAAATGAATTTTAAATATTTTATATGTTTTGAGGCCATAACTTTAGGAATAGACACCAGCTGTTGTAGTGATTAGCCCTACAACGGTATGCCTCAGCCAAATCAAACATTGATATCAAACAGTGGAAACGGAAGCTATAATACTTGACCCCATACCTTAGTTTCTGGAATATGTAATCGAGATCTGATTTCATCGACTTTAGGAGACGTGTATTTCTTGAAAAATCTCCAGAAACCTCAGCAAAGCAATGCCCTGAATACTCATTAAAATGAGAGAGGACTGCATTGCTGTCCTGTAACCTTCCCAATCTGCTAAATGAGTTAGATGTCACTTACATCCAATCACACTATACTTAGCGTTTATGCAAGCATGTAATACAACAAGTCCAACAGAATTAGATGAGAGAACTGACAGCAGCACTTCTCACACAAGATAGAAGTTGTTCCTAGCCCGTCCAAAAGTAAAAGCTGTCTTAGGCAACTATGACAACTTCAAGACATTGGTCAGTCAAATGAAGATCCAAGCACTTTAGCAATACTGAAAAAGAGCAAGTATGTCCATGGAAATGCGCACACATTTTTCTAATTGATAATGATCAATGAATCATGATTCACATCTACAACAAAAGGAGGATCTAATTCTTCCCTTAGTTAGACATATCAGCTTCATCTAATGTTAATTGAAAACCCTTTAAGTCATTGCATTAAAATTTATGTTTTTTTTTTTTTTTGTATATTCTATTATTCAAGATCCAGGTAAGTCTGACATTTAAATGTCTTCCAATCATTCCGAATTGCCAACAATTGCAACCTAAGTCATCCATATCCATTTATTTCTAAATTCTGGCCTTTGAATCTGACATGATGCAATTCAAAAATATCATAATCTTTTGATATTTCCCTCCTCAAAATGGAGCAAAGAAACCTTCAAACCACCATTTGAAGAAGCAAACACCCGAGTATCGAGTGAATCGTATAAAAAATTCCTATTTCAAAGTGAACTCCAACTTTCAACAATCTTGGTATTCTAGGCAAATAACACAAACGAACATGGAATTCATTTTTTCTTTATTAAAATTTTAAACCTTCATAAGACATCTGTAAGCTCCAGTTGGTAAATTCAAGAAGCAAAAACTTAAAAGGAATTTTAACAGAAGAAGAAAAAAAAAAAAAAGCAAGAGAGAGAAGCGTACATGAGGTGCTGCTGTTGCTTGAGAGAATCCAATTCCTCGGCATTCATTAAGGTTTGGAACTCCTTAGAAAGCTCCTTGGAAGCTGCCCTTATCGATTCTTTCCCCGATTCCTCCATTACAGTTAACCGCAACTCTACAGGGAGAGCGTCAGACTCAGACCTTCCCACTGAAACTCTTCCATTGCTGGCAGAGGGTAGAGACGTTAACGTGACGCCTGGCCCAGGCTACAATCCAGCACAGAGGTATAACACAAGCCACCCCATTTTGGTTTCTAGAAAGCCCACTTTACCAGCCCAATTAAGAAAACTGGAAATGCAACTTCTTTTATGAGAAGATAAACCGAACCAGAAAGTCGGGCTGGCTCGGCCCGGATATGAAAAGACTCTGGCTCTCTGTGGGCCAGCCCGGTCCCACATCAAAATTTCATGGCTTAAAATTCCTCACACAAGCCATTGACTAATTGGCCCGCTCTTGCAAAAAAACCCGAGTCTTATACGTGGCCGTTTTTAGGAGTTAGATTATTTATCAGTAATTTTAATTTTGGGAATAATACAAATGAAAAAAATAAAAATAAAAATATATGTAATCTACTTCTTTTATTTTCAACAAACCCATTTGTTATAGATTCACAGGCTGTGAGCTGGCAATGGGCCCACTTTACGTAGATTTATTATATAAAAAATATGTAATTTATAAAATTTTTGTTCAGATTTTATTGACATAAGCATGAATGCCACAAACATGGAGAGGACGAAAAACAATATCAATGATATTTTTATTAAGATAAGATCGTTGTAGATAATTTTTATATAAATGTTATTTTAACTCTTTGTCATTTCTTTAATTAAATTTTAATTTTTAAAATATTTTTTTAAAAATAATTTGTTAATTTTATTCAAATTAAACTTTAACAAAAAAACAACTATAAAAAAAATTAATAATATTTTTTTACTAAAACATTTTTAAAAATTACATAAATAATTTTTTACTAACAAATTATTTTAGGCAGATAATTCTTCGTATTTTGGTAAATACATATACAAAAGGGATGCATGATGTGCAGTTCTCAAATGGTGCAGCCACAAAAGAGGAAGAAGAAGCAAAACATGGAGACGAAGCTAACAGATTCAAACGCAGTCACTAGGCACCACACAATGTCGTCGATAATCATGGAGAGGAAGCTAAGCTTCGGCCGCCATTGCTCGCTTGTACCTCTATGGTTCCCGCTCAAGTACAAGCGTTGGCAATTTGGGAATGAATTCGTAAAGAGGGAGGTTGATTTCATAGATGGAGAGTTCATAAATTTTACTTCTCAGCATCTCTAGCACAGTTCTCTTTGAAAGGTAAAATCTGTGAGTCTTAATGCTCTTTGGTCCTCTCCGATCATCATTATCACTTTATAAAATTCCACTTATTTTACAGCACACTAAAACATATTAGTTGAAACAAAAAACCAGAGCCAAAGATACAGAACCTCACAATTCATAGAACTAGAGAAAAATAAGAAATAGCAAGCAAATTGGGGCATGTTCCAATGAATAATAGATTATTGGGTACTTAAGTTTTATTTTTCCTTTTAACTTTTGTTTTTCTATTCAATTCTTGAGAATGTTAAGGAAAAATTAACCAAACTTCACTCCCATGCCTAAATTATGGTCACATTTTGACAATTTAAACAAATTTTACACAAATCAAGCTAAGGATGCAAAAAGTAAATAGCTATACACTCATCATTTACCACCGATTTGAAAAAAAAAAAAACTCACAAATCCTTTTGATTTTGAAAATAAACACCGGCGCACGAATGAAGCCAACAAAAATTCAATTTCATTGAAAAGGAGATGACATGAAAAATACAATATTATCCTTAATTTAATAATTATTTTTTACAATGTTAGCTTTAACCGTCTATTTCGATAATTAATGAAAAATTAAGATTTATTTGTCATTTTAAAAAAATAAAACTTAATTAATAATTAAAAATATACTATAAATTTTTTAAAAATATTTATTATTATTTATATTAAGCGTTCTTTATATATTGTAAAAAAAAAAAAATTGTCATGTCTTTCACCATAAAGTGTCATACTTAGACATTATTATTGGGCATCCCATATTTTGATCAAGGCAATAGCATATTTTCTCATTTTTCGAGCTTTACAATAACGCACTTTGCATTAGATTGAACTCCTTCCTTTGTTGTGAGCATGAGTCCTTGGGTGTATTATTACCATTATGTGACTTTCATTATGAATAAACTTTTTCAAGTGATCAAATCTTAAATCATAATATTAAGAGTCAGCATTTGATTGATTCAATTTGAAAATTTTAAAAACCAAATTAATCGAATTTATTAAAAAACTAAAATTAAATTAATAATGATAATAATTAATTATATTTAATTAATTTTTTATTGGTAATCAAATTTTTTATAAAAAATTAAGTAAATTAAAACAAATTAATATTAGATTCACCCTAAAATGTCTTATCATTTCACAATTATAATTGTATATGCATTATTAAACCAAACTTTTAATTACAATAAATTAATTTCACAAAATATATCAAAAATTATATAATGTAACAAGATATCAACTATATAAATTATATAATGATTTCATAAACAAAACATGATGGTAACTTAAATACTACAATTTTTTTTTTGTCTTTAACTTTTCATCATTTTGATCATTAAAAAATTTATGTTTGCATAAAAGTAAAAGTAAAATAAAATTATTAATAATAAAATAGATATAATAAATTATTAAAATAAAGAAATAAATCAAAAATTGATCAATTAAATTAATTAAATTGATTATAAAATCAAATTATAATAAAAAATAAAAAAATAAAACTGAATTAATCGAAATTAATCAAATCATAATACCTACATATTCCAACATTCATTTTGATTATGAAATTAATCAATGATTTGTAAGTTGAACTTCTACTAATGATTCGTGACATTAGTTTATCAAAGCAAATATTTCGTTATTTTAAACTTTCACATTGTGAAATGAGTAACTTGAAAAAAGACAATTTTAAAGCGTGATATAAGATTAAATCATGAGATTAATTAATAATTTATTAAATCATAAACACCTTAACTTTTAAATTTAAATTTATAAGATAAACTTATACCAATGAATGGGAGATTATATAGACCCACTCCTTACTTGATCATGATTAAGATTTGATTCGGTTTTGATTTTGAATCGTCGGTTCAAAATTTATTATTAGAATAAATTTAAACCTGAACTATTAAGTATCTGTTTATATTGAAGTTTGGTTCAAAAAGCAATTCAGGTTTAGATTTATAACTAGTTTAAGTTTAAATTATGTTCGAATTTCAATTTAATTCACATTCAGTATTTTATATTTTAATTATAGTTTTTTAATAAAATTAAATAAAAATAAAATAATCATATTTTTATTAATATATATTTTAAATTAAAACTTTAAGAATCGAATAAAAACCGTTAATTTTGATTTTGATTCAAAATTTATATAACCTATAATCGAACTATATTTAAAATAATTTTGACTATAATGCAAAATGAAAATTATTTATATATATTTATTTAATTAAAAATTTAAAAATTATAATTTGATTCACTTATTTGAATCCATATGTGGTCGGCCATTCTTTACTATAACTTTTTGAAAAGTTAACAAAGAATATGAACTTTTTGAGCTGATTGGGTAATGAGAGGGATAGCAATAACATAGCTTTTGCTAAGTCACATGCCCAATTTTGAGAAATGGGTTTAGCCCTACAAGCGAAAGGTCACAAATCTTTTGGTAACTTTTTTGAACATTAAAAATAAGTACCACTTTCCTTTTTTTTTTTAATCTTCTTTTGATACCATAACTTTAATTCAGCTTTTTTACTTTTGTGTTTTATCAAGCCAGAGTTTCTCTTTAACTTGTCAGTGCAAACTGTGTTTCTCTTTTCCAGTTTACCGAAATGTGTTAGCGTAATAAAATGCAATCTCATATCATAGTATTAAGATTTTTTCAATATGTTACTTCTGAACTTAATCGAAAATTCAATCGGATTGATCATTGAATAGATTAGGACCTTTTACTCTGTCTGAATTTTGTTGATTTTTTAAAATTTTAGATACTGATATTTAATTTTTTTTTAATACAATAAATTTTCAAAATTTTTTTTATTAAAAAATATTTTTATTAAAAAATATGAACACAAACCTTGGATCCAACAGAGAATCCATAATTTTAGCAGCTTATTATTTGCACGGAATGACGATTTTTTTTTTTTTAAGTTGGGTTAATATGAAAAGTTAAAAAAAATCTATTTTTTTTTTTAAAAAAACTGGATCCTAATGAATTTTAAAAAAATATATAATTGGGCAAACATGAAAAGTAAAGAAAAAAAGCAATAAAGGACAATTCAATCTTTTTTTAAAAAAATATATATAACTGAAAAGTTTTTAGAAAAAGATAAAAATAAAACCAAAATGAGGAATTGAACCCGACGTGAATCGAACACGCAACCTTCTGATCTGGAGTCAGACGCGCTACCATTGCGCCACGGATCCACTTGTGATAGGTGTGAGTATTTAATGAAATATATTCATTATTATAATATTTAATTTTTATATTACCATCTCATTATTGGATAATCTTTATAGTTTGTACATTGTTGTTATACCTTTTGTTCTTAGAGAAAGGGGAATCATGGAAAGACACTAATGGAGAAAGAAATAGATGGAAGGAGGAGAATAAGTGAGTCAGTGTCTCTTGCTGCCTATATGCTGTGTAGTTAAAAGAAGATCTAACAAGATCTGCTTCTGAATCTAAAGCAAACAACACTAAAGATTCAAACTTTGTCTGGTCCAATTAACACAATCCCAAGATCGAAACTCATCAATCATGAACCCTAATACCCAGCCCCAAGCTCACTTATTTTCCTCATCAAACCACTAAGGAATCTATAAACCCTACCCATCATCGTCATCATTTCCTCCTCTGCAAATGGAAGCAGAAACTCTACCAGAAAGGGCAAAAGCAGAAGAACCCTAGCTGTTTAGAGGGCTCACTCAGCCTACAGTCAAACCTGAACGCTCTCTCCTCTCTTAAAAACTCTCAGTCTCCCTCGTTCTCTCTCTCTCAGGCCATGATAGTAGTCTACAATGGAGCAGCAGCAGCACCCTCTCCCTCTCTCTCTCTCTCTCGCTTTTTACAGGCAGAAAACAAAAACCCATTTCTTGGGTTTTGGAAAACTTGTGAGCTTTGCACTTTAATGTGGGGAGAGAGGGGGAGCTTCTGCAGAGAGAGGAACAGTAACAGTGCCCTGAAAAGGATCCAAAAGCACGCTTATCTTGCAGCCTGAAAAGCTTATTTCTTGAGAGAGAGAGAGATGGAAACCCTAAAAAACAAGAAAGAAAAAGAGAAAAAGGCAATAGTTTTACGCATGAGGATGATAGCGATACACTACGACCTGTATCAACAAAAGTGGAAAAAGGGCATTGTCCTCCCCACGCCAGAGAAAGAACGGAAATACAGACTGACTGATCATCATATAATTAATTAATTAAAATATTAATTAAGATTGTAGCTAGGCTAGCCTAGCTACACGATAAATGAATAAGATAGAGATAAAAACGCACCGCATTAATGTTGTGGGCATGGCCACAGTTTAAAAAAAAAAAAAGCGCGAGGCTCGATAACGTACGCAGTGGGCTTTAAAGCGCCTCGAATTTCAAACGCTGCAAAAAGGCGAAAACTCTATCGTGGCCTTAGCCCTACGCACCTACTTGCTACTAGTATCCTCCGGTGGGACCCACCTGTAAGATTACATCAGCCTCTTTCTCTCTCCGTATATATTTACTGCACATAGCTCAGTACTGTATGTAGGTATGTGCATGTGGATTATGAGTGCATGAATGCCATGCCATGCATGGTATGGGTATTTTGCTAAGTGTGTATGATTTCCCGGTTTCGTTCTGCATTATGGGGGTGCGTTTTACACATGGTTCTTGATGTATGTACCCTGCATGGAAGTGATGGGGCTCTTGGGGAATAACAAAAACAAATTTGAATTTTGTAATCTGTTGTGACTTGTAATTTATTTTGTTAATTAAAAAAATAATAAATAAGTTTCAATCATTTTAATAATAAAAATATTATTTTTTATAATTATTTAAATTAAAATTTATTTTAAATAAAATTAATAAATTAAAATTTATTTAAATACATTTTTAAAGTTAAAGTTGTGATCTCAAAAAAAGTAAAATTTTAAATTTTAAATCATATTTACTTACATAAATATTATTTTAAAATTTTTATTTCTAAATAAATTTATATTTTTAATTATTTTAAAATTTAAAATAATTTAATTTTTATCAAAAATTTTAAAAATTAAAATATTTAAACAAAAATGGTTATAATAAATTTTAACTTGAATTTTTTATAAATATAAAATAATTTAATTTATCATCATAAAAAATTTTAAAATTTATAAATATTAAAAATATTTTAAAAAGTAATTTATGACAAATTAATTTATTTAGATTTGGAAAAAACTTAAAATAAAATATACAATTTATTTAAATTATTTGTATAATATTTTAATAATAAAATATAGTTATATTTTTATAATAATGTTAAAATTAAAATAAGAGGAAGATAAAAGTCAATAATTTAAATAATCAGTCTCCAAAAAATTAATGTATTTATAAGAGAGTACGATATTGTTACACCTTCATTGACCTAAACAGAGTACTACGGGGTGTCCCTGTTGACTGAACAGTAGAGGAAAGTCAGTGCTGCTTTGAACAGCAGATAGCCCGACGGGCCCCCACATGGCGAATCAGTACAAGCACAACCACTCATTTTACGTCTCTTCTCTCCTCCCCTCCCTGCTAACTGTTCTGGCTTTTCCCCTCCTCTTTTTTGATCTCCTCCACAGTTGTTTTCCCTGTAAGAATGGATTCTTCACTTACATCTGATTATATTTGATTCTAAATCAAGATAACAAACCCATTATGGGTGAACCTGTAGCCATTAACACCAGGAGATTGATCAATCTCAGTTTTCCAGGCAACCAAACATGAAGTAGATGGGACTGGTCAGCTAACCATTTCGGGAAGCTCACTATACCATCTGAAACTGGAACATAAAACCTAAGAAGACAATGCCAGAAACCGAAACAGATGGGGATAGATTTTCAAAGAGACTGCAGGAGTCATGAAATAATACATAACCAGACAGGCATAAGTAGTAGCAGTAGCAGAGCCATAACCATTCATCAAAATAGCTACATGGGTACGTCAGTCTTAAGTTCTTCTACAAGCACCATACATAACTTAATATAGATAATCAACTAAGTCTTTTTTAACTCTCTGGGAAATCTACTTCATCACACGAAAGACCAGTTTACGAACATGAAGGCCAGACAGTGGCTTGAGTCCTCATCATTCAGAACCTTCCATGCAATGGCCTGCTCGTAGGACACCGGCCTGCCCATGCTCGATACGCATATTCCTGCTGGCAGATAAGCAAAGCCCTGTACCGAAAAATTCCAAGGGTTCAATGGAGTTGATCGTGAATTTCAGACACATCTGAATTATCATTAAACTGCAACCAATGGAAATTCTACCTGTTGCATGATCTTAGGGAACTCAGAGCAGAGAATTTTCCGGCCAGCTTCATCCAGGATCTTATCCAGCATAATGTCCTGAAGAGCCACAAGAGTAGTTTCCAGCATGTCCAGCCCAGCCTGATTTGCGAAAGTGAAAATTGGCGATGCCTGCAACAATATCACCGGACAAATATGTTAAGCTTTCCTTGTTCATTGATAAAAGAGAAGATAAGAGGCAATTTAGCACTAAAAAGGGAAATTTCAGGTGAGGCAGAAGAAGAAATTACATTGGTTTTCAAGGAACAGCACATGATTGCATCTGAGTGGTGCCAAAGCTGCTTCAACAGAGCATCACTTGCTTGGGAATCAACTAGAAAGAGCTCTCCCCCAGTGTGGATCCTGGAACCAAAACACAGAAATTAAATGACCAAACAATGAAAGAGATTTAATCACTACAATGGCAATACTCTTTTTTCTAGCTTTGTTTTTTCTTTTATTCGAAGAAGAGAATTAAGCAGTCACACCTGTAGCTTCGGAAGATCCACCTTGCCAAAGTAAGAGCCTCAGGGGACCCAGGAAGGGGCTTTGGTCCGACCTGGGAGCTAAGCCGGGATGGAGCTATAGCCATGGCAACCCTCTGAACAGACCCCACAACGCTACGCACATATTGACGAGCCATAGCAGCAACATTGTCTCGCAAGTGGCTCTCGAAAGTAAACTGGAATGCGATAGTAAGGACTGACCTGAGGTTGTAATTGTTCAGATCAGCTTCACCAGATGAACGATTACCACCTGGTCCAACTTCAAGTGCAGAGGCTAAATCCAATGTTCGAGTTGCAGGGGGCCCATCCTGGCAGAATCAAGGCAAGAGAAGAAAATTTCAGTGATTACTACTTAGTAAATATGCCAAAAACGTAAAGAAAAATGAAGAAGCAAGTTCACATACCACAACAGTTTTAGGATCTAATGGTATGACACGGAAACCAGACGGCAGCAGAGGTGCATCATCAGCAAAGGATTCATCAATAGGTGCAAACACAAGCTGAGCACAGGCACCAATGGCATTTTCATCAACCCCACTGCATAGCTGCCACAAACAGAAAGTGCCCGGGGGTTGATATCAGATTATCATGCAGAACAAAGAAAATATAAGTGATTTGCAGAAACCAACCTGCAATAAGTACATGTCCCGTGCCAAAGCCATATCTTCAGGTGAGAATGCATGGCCCTCTAGTCGAACCACCTCCAGGAACTACATCAGGTGAGATGACAAGATTTTAGTTAAAGCTCAGCATAAAGAGAAAATCATGCGAAGCAAAGTTCCAATGCTGAAATAAAAGTTGTCACCTCTTCGTGCTCGATGGTATGGGCAAGAGGCAATATGACCTGGCTACTGGGGAAACCACCGGATCTTGCACAAGGAACTGCATAAGGACTAGCTTTAAGACATGCTGCAGAGTAGGTATCAACGCCGTAATCAGCCCACTCTGATCGGTGCTCCCTCAGAAAACGAACAAGCAAAGCAGGGGGAACATTCTGCAGAACCATATATACAATTAATCATGATGCTATATGATACATGATCCTATGTTTGATTCAAGAAAACAGAATTCTCAGAAAGCTAAAGGGGTAAGTACCTGCAGCAACATCGATGCCTTAGCACACAGTACACCACCTCCAAAAGTTGGAAGCATTGAAGTGTTGTACTGAGACCCAAAAAATTTGCCAGGGGATGAGTTTATCATAATGGTCACATCTTCCACACCGTCACTACTCATTAGGGACCAACCATCATCAGCGAATCCATTGACAGCATCGTTGAAACCCCTGAAATCCATTTGGAAACTATTAGAACAGCACAGCCAGATGATTGAGAAAATCAGGACTAATCGACTTTCGTGTCGGTCATCTTTTTGACACAGTAAATGTACATTGATAAATTCAATCAACAGGGACTGTCCAGGTTCTTGGCCACTACATTACAGAGGCTTACCTGCAGAGTCTCTGGCTAAATGTCCTTAAAACAGCAGGCTGCCGACCCCCACCATATTGAATTTCTCCACTAGTCTCCTGTGCAATTTGTCGAATGTGTCGCAAGGCCTGCATAGCACAGCATAAAGACAAAATAAGAAAGAGAAGAAATGACACAAATTAAAGAATGAATAGTCTTGCACGTAGCAGCTCTTACAGCAACGGTCATTTTCTGAGCAAGAATTTTGGATGACTCGTAAAGTGGCCTGAGGACTTCAGGGACGCTCCAAGCCTGAATTCAACCATGTATTCAAAAAAAGTAAGGCAATTGAATAACCAATTTCAGCTTATCAGAGAACTAGAACGGTTTTACTCAGGTCGCATCCTCACATCCAAATCAACATGATCAACAATGTGGATAATGGAGCCACCACCCTCACAAGGTCGAATCAGATAGCCACTAGAAAGCATTTCAGCTCTCACAAAACTAGAAGTAGGTGGCCCTGTTGGGCCACCAGTTGAAGATGTCAAGGACCTCTCACATATCTGCATAGAATTATAAGAACATCAAAGGAAGAAAACGAAAGTTACAATCAAAATGTAACCCAAAAGGTTGGGACACATCGATCAGTTCAGAGATGCACTCTAATGGCAGGAAAAGCCAAAGAGGTCTAACCACTAAGCTTCCATCTTCTAAACTTGTACTATATCTCAGTGTCCAGAAGTCACGTGCTGCTGCCAATGTCGTAGGGGCATAAGTCTGATGAAAAGCAAAATCAAAAGATCAGAAATCTGGAAATTTGATTAAGAAAGCAAAAGACATGCCCATTAGGAAATATAAGAAATTTCGAGTCATTAAGTACTACAAAACCTGCATGTATATGAGCTCAATTGTCCCTCCATTTCCGGTAGGGATAACACTCAATACATCAAGGCATCGACAGTCACGAAACCAAGATGGACGATCTTTGAGGATATCAGCGACCTGTATAGGAATTCATCCATCACTCAAGAAATCAGAAGTAATGCAAACTAACAATCATTGTTACTACTAAGAAAAAAGAAAACAGTCTTGAAGAACTATTACCTTCGTGGGCTCTAAACTCACGAGACCACAGGCTCGTGCTGCTACCCCGCTACAGTTGCGGGAAACAGCAACGATTCCAATAGAATCCGGACCAGGCTGCACAACATCAATAGAGAAATTTACATTTTGAATCAGAAAAGATGAGCATGAACATGAGGAACTGAAAGAATACATAAAAATGCTTATGAGGTTTTACCTTCATCCCAATCATCTGGACCCAGTCGACAGCAGTTCCAGTAGCCTTGGAAAGGAACTCTGCCAGGGTCTCCTCAGCAATGGCGAGAAGACTGAGAATTATAGGCTTGTGAGATTGTGAAATGAAACGAGAAACTACCATATCATAGTTGTATGGGTTCAAAGAGGTGTATTACTTACCCAGCTGGGTTGTTGGCATCCCTTTGCGGATGCTGAGGTGTTGGGTTTTGCTGTTGTTGGTGCTGACCACTCATGACCACAGACTCGCAGCTATTGTCTGTGGTCGTTGCAGATGCCTGTTTATACAAATGGAGAAAACATTATTCGTACATCTAAAATTCTAAATTCAGAACAAAGCAAGAAGTTAAATTAAATTAACGCATAAAGCAATACAGATAATTTGGTTTGGCAATAAGCTTGCCAATGAAGGTGGAAATACTAACGCTCTGCAGTTGTTGTCGCATGTATCCATTCTCATAAACCAACTGTGAGACCTGCTTCTGCAACCGGTCATTCTCTTCCATCAACAGTTTGTTCATGGCAGTAAGCTTTCTGTTTACTGTCTGGAGTCGGGAAGCTTCCTTTCTCTGCTTTTCACGACATCTGTGGGACACATGTATAATGTAATCACAGAAAGCTGGAAATCTAACATCCAAAATTTTCTCAAGAAAGCCAAATCTAATCTGGAGAAAGAGCTTAGAGAACATAAAGCCAAATCTAATCTAATCATAGTCTTGGCATGGTGATATTCTCTGAGAAAAGAATTCCAGGACTGTTCCATGAATTCAAAGGTAAGCAAGAAGAAAGAATTTGACCATTACCAAGTACAATATAAAGCTTCTAAAATTTGTTCGACCAAAGTATCAGATACAATCCCCTTGCAAATTAACTTAGTCAAATAATACTTATTGTTCAATTATAGGAACATACTAAGCAAAAACCTGGAAAAGAGACCAAATACACATATACCTTAAATACTTCCCAAGGAATCCCACTTTCGAGAAATATCAGAAACACAAAAATAGATAAGAAAAACAAAGATGAGGGAAAGAACAAACCCGCAAGAACAAGAATGAAAATAGAAAAAAAAAACTATAAAACTTCAACAGAATATCTTCATGCAAATTAATTAGCTGTCACTGTCTTTCCATCCATTTTCAAAGTCATCTAGAGCAAAGCTGACCATTAAATCCACACTCTGGAAATAAAGAAGGAAACGAAGACTTCACTTTCAACATCTTCAGCCAAAAACTTTACCTTGAAAGCTCAAAATGATAAGATAGCCCATACAGAAAACCAGGACCACAGGGTAAAGAAATAATCATCAAAAGCCTCTGATCAGTTGTCATATCTTCATTTAGTTTCAATAATATCAACCAGAGTAACAACTAAAAACCCTTCTCATTGTTCCAGAAAATAAATAAAAACATAGAAGAAGGACAAAAAGAAAGCAAAATGCTGGACAAGACTTTTGTTCAACTTCTCACCGCAAAAGTATGGAAAATTTCGCAAATAAATACAATGGAGCAGTAAAAAGCCAAAGAAGATGATAAGCAGAAATACATCTTCATCTCTTCCAGTCCCAACACAATAGAATTTGGACTAAGAGATTTCAGGCCAAAATTTTTCTGAAGAAAAAGCACAAAAGCCTGAAATTTTTTTGAAAAGAACGCCAAATATCATGAGAGAAGCAACAAAGCAATTAATCTGAAGGAAAATAGGACTTTCCTTCCGATAATCTCTACACTTCTATGAGAGAGAAGACAACAAAGGGGTATGCCCAAAATCCACATTAGATCATATCACAATGTATGAGAAATGACACGTTTGAAATCCAAAAACAAATGTAAATGGTCATCTCACATTCTTCATTTCCTTCAGACAGGATTTGATCATGAGAAAGTGCACACAAACTTATTTTAAAATCGCAGAAAATAATCAGACCAAAAAACAGATAAAATGCTAGAAAAAAAAAGAGAAACCCAGTGTTTTGATGCAAAATAACTGGTCTTGAATGGTAATAATAAGACACGAAACAACCGACTACCAAAGAGTAGCACTTCTCTTTGAAAAAAAGTACGAACAAAAATTTTAAGAAAGCAAGAGAAAAGAAAATCTAATCAGTCACATTTTCCGTTCTCCTTAGCCCATCTTAAGGAAGATCAAATAAAGCAAACCCTAAGTGATAATAAAATGGTATGAAGACGCGTCAAAAACTGCACCAATGTCGATCAAACTGAAGAGGAAAATACAGGTTGTTTTTGAAAAAACAAAATGTAATAGAAAGATGAATGCCAACAGTCTAACAAATCCCCACTTTATCCAGACAACAGACCAACACACACGCACATCACATTTACCTGCGGTTCTGAAACCAGACTTTGATCTGCTTAGGCTCAATGTTAGAAAGAATAGGACACTCCCTTATAAGCTGCTGCCTTCTCAACGAGCTAGGCTTTGGGCATTCTAAATACACTCTCTCCAGGGCCTCCACTTGCTCTGGTGTATACCTCACATACTTGCTGGTATCCATTTGCTTATTCGAAGAGTCTTTGTGCATAGAAAGCGCCATGACTAACAAACACTACCCACAAGAAATAAAACCCGGAAAAAAAAACACCAAAAAGATTACCAACAGGAACAAAGGCAACACAGACCCAGAGTATGTTAGGGTACCTAGGCTTCGTATGTCTTGTTCAACGATCAAGAAGAAAAGGAATTTTTTTCAAAGAAAATAAGTTAGTTCTTTAGGTTCTGAGCTGTGATCTTCTTCTGGGTTGTTGCTGTTGTTGGTTTTCACAGGCAGGCTCTCTCCTCCAAGAGAGCCTCCTCTCTCCTTCATCAGATAGTGGGGTGAGTTTCTCTTACTGTGTTCTCTCTCAAAACCATAGTAGAAAAAGAGCTTAGGCGCACAGGGTCCTGTGGTCTTTATCTTACGCCAATCTCGAGATTCTTAGAGATAGAGAGAGAAAAATAAAACTGAAAAAAGAAAAGCGTTTTCTTTTTTTAGAGAGAAACTCCAAAACGAAAACAAAAAAAAAACAAACCCGCAGAAAGGGATTGTGTTTGTGACAGAGAAGGCAAGCAGAAAAAACAAACAGGCAGAGGGCAAAAATGAAAACCCAGATGGCCTAATTTACCCTTCTTACTTAATCCAAAAAGCTAACAGCCTTAAAACCACTGTATACATCTGCCTCAACTTTCTCTCTCCAAAACCCTGTCAATCAAACGAAGAAAGTAAAAAGAAAAGTAAGAGAAAAAGGGAAAATGAATAAATGAGAGGCAGAGAGCAGGTTGCTGATTGTATAACCTGCAATGCGAAGAGAAGAGACGATTTTTGACGAACGCGTTGGCTGATTAGCTCCCTTCATTCTCTCTCTCTTAGAAAAAGTAGTCTAGTACTGTACAAACAGCTCTCTTTCTCTCTCTAGCATCTCTTTCTCTCTCTAGCATCTCTTTCTCTCTCTAGCATTTTCTTGGATGGCTTACTCGGGCCATCGCGCGTCGTGTCTTGTATGATGATGATGGATGATGCATCATGGATGGATGTGTAAATATAGCGAGCAAGCATGCGTTTTATGTGCATGGAACGCATGAAGAGAGAGAAGGAAAATCGGACAACTTTTTCCTTGCTGGTTACAACTTTGACCTGATATCTCATCCAGAGCAAAGATCCGACTGTCACCGGGTCGAACATATCACCCTCTTCGGCATGGCCCACACCCGCACACAAATATGGAGCGCTTTAATTTACCAACCGAGATCCGATTTATAAGATCCGAAGAGATGTCGGGTTTCATGTTGGGCCAAGCCCAATTGGACATTCCCCATACCCAAAAAATATTTATTTTTTTAAAATATCAAAAACAAATCATTATCCATAATAATAATAATAATAATTTCCAGCTAATTTGTGCCAGTCTTGTCTATCTGCTTATAAGAAGAGAAAAGATAAAGCTGTGAATTTTTAAAAAAATTAATTTTATTTTTCCTAAAAGATACGATAAGTAACATTTACGTTTCAAATTTACAATAATAAAAAAATATAAGCGTGACAATCATAGCACCCAATAGTAAATATTGTATATGAGCAAACTACAAAGTGGAAAAAATTATTTTTGTCATTAAAGTGGTAACTTGCCATCATTATTCATGATTATAATTTTGGAAATGATAAAAAGTTTTAAAATTTTCTTTTATGATAATAAATAAAACATTATTATTTTTTAAAAAAATAATTGATTAATTATATAAATTATTTTATAATTATTTTTTATGCCAATATAATTTTAATAATTATGAATTTATCATCCATAATTGTCATCAACGTCTTTATGAGTTCATAAAATATCATTGGTCTACACGGCATGCTCCATTATTAATATGAAATTTGTATTTTTTTTATTTTTTAAATTTCAAAGTAAAAATCATACTAAATTTTGATATTTTCTCATGTTATTAAATAAATTTTAATATTTAAAATAATATTATCAAATTATAACACACAAATTTTAATTTAATTTTTTATAAAAACAATTAAGTTATCATCATTAAAAAATCAAAAATTTTTAATATTAAAAATCTTTTTAAAAAATTTAAAAATTTATAATAAACAATACTTAGGTAAAAGATTATTCAAATTTAAAAGATAAATTTGAAATAAATTATAAAATTCATTTAAATCATTTTATAGATATTTAACAATAAAAACACTTTTAATTTTTTACAATCACTTAAATTAAAATTTAATTTATAATTTTTTCAATATCAAATTAAATTTTGTTTCGTAACATGAAATATAAAATCAGGGTCTTAACTTTAACCCTAGATATTATCACCTTAATTTAGCCTTGGATTTTTAATTCCACTTTATTTAATTAAACAATAACATCTTAATTATATGGTCACTATCAGTTCTATATAAAATCAATGAAAAATGAAATTAGGGGAGATGATGATGTGTTACTTCACCAAATCAATTATATGCTCTTTAGTTTAAACTTAGACATACTATATTAAAAAAAATAAATTAAATTAAATTATCCATTCAAACTACATTATTCATATAGCCAATGATAATATATTGCCACTATGAATTATACGACTTGACCGACGGAAAAATATGGATAGATAATTTAACTTGGACGATGAAGTGTTATGTCAACAAACCACTTATTTTGGCTATTAGTGCCGAGGTCGTCTTTATCATCATATAAAAATGGAAAATTTTAAATAAAAACATAAGGTATATGATGTATTTTAAGAAAAAATTTAAATTAAAACTTTTTGTTCATTTAATTTATAATATATTAATTTTTATTATTTTTAAAATAAAAATAATGAATATAAAACCACATTATAAATTTTGGATGCTTTTTAATTTTAGCTTTGAAATATCGATTGGTTTAATTATATTTTAATATTTCAATTCAATTCCATTTAGGCAATATTAAAAAATTTTAAAAATTTGAGATATTTAAAATGAAAATCTTATACTAGGAATTTTAACATAAAATTTTTTCATATATGTAAAAAAATATTCAAATTATCATCATAAAAAAATTTAAAATTATATATTTATTAAAATATTTTAAATTAATTTTATAATATCAAAGTTTTAAAACTTAAAAATTTTAAAAATAAACTCAAAATAAAATATAAAATTTATTTAAATAATTTTTTAATTATTTTAACAATAAAAATATCATTAATTTTTATAATTATTTAAATTAATATTTAAATTAAAACATTAAAAATGTTCCACGATTCAAATTAAGTAGCACATTTAGTTTTTTTTTTAATATTTACATATAAAAATGTGAAAGTTACTTCATCATCGAAATACAATGGCAATAACTAACATGTAAACCAAATACATGCTATGAGACAGAACATTATGATTAAAACCCTAATCCAACAACATGAATCCTTATCGCACCAATAGAGTTTTGGATCCGCCAAAGGGGACAATTATCTCATAAATTATAAATAATTAACGGTTAAAAAGCAAAAGAAAAAGAAAAGGGTAGATTCTAAGACAGATTTGTAGGAGAATTACACTCCATAAAGTCATTCCATTAGAAACTAACGTTTCAAATTAAATCAAGTGGGTTTGTTGACTTTAATTATCTTATTAATTATTTAATAATAAATTAACCATACGGTGCCAAGCATAGTTGCAATGCATTAAGGTAGAGGTCAAGATTAGGTTTACCTTTTGTCTTTCTTTGATGGTAAGATTAGGCTACTTTAATTGCAATGAAAACTATCCCCTCAAATTTCCTTTCTTTGGTAGTAAGACTAAGGTGGTACGGTTTTTATTTTAATTAAACGGAATTCAGAAGCTATGAAAATGGCTACGTACGAAAAGCTTTGATGCCTATTTTGTTATGATTAAACAATTCGATTGTTGGGGATTTAGGGTTTTATGTATTGCAATATATTTTAATTAGGTCAATAATGATTTGGGCAAAAAGATTATAATACACTAAATTGAATGTTATTTAATAGTTAAAATTGACAATAGTTCATGTTTGTGATTTCGTGTTCAAATTATTCATTTATATATTTATAGTTTTAAGTTATATGACTGAAATATTTATTTCAAATTAATCGCTTAATGGTTGAGGATCTCAATTTTATTTGTGAAAGTTATATCTATTCAACACGAATTTGGTATTAAAAAAATTGATTTTCTATGATATTTAGCAACATATATATGTTTTTAATATTTTTTAAAAAAATTTAAAAGAAGAAAACTATTTAAAAACATTGAAAAAGAGTATTAATCTTTATATAATTTATTATTAACAATATTAATTCTTGGATTTAGTCTTCTATTTCATATAAATTATGCATATTATTAGATTTTATATTGATCCATCACTTATAAATATTTTATCTTATGCTTCTTTAATTAAATCAAGCCCCAAAGTATCCTAGTGTATGGTAGCAAGTGCATTATTATAAACTTAGTATGCTTTGATCTATAGACAAATTGAAAATTAGATCCAATCATTGCTTTATACAATTTTATTTTTTTCAAATCAAACAATGGATTGAGAAAATTAATTTCTTATATATATAGTATTAGCATATATTTGCGCATTATTAACATACAGAAAATTGATATGATGACGTAAATCTGATGAATGAGAATTACATAGCTAGCTTAATTAAAATACAAGGCAAGAAATTAATAATAGTAAGCTTTATGTAATTAAGGAGAAACAAACAATGGTACTGTCATTAATTGATCATTCGTGCATGCCTATAGTAGAACTAAGCATATATTAAATAGATAACATTAATGTTAGATTAAGTGGCCTCTAAATTATTTTGAGTTTCATGTGCTTTGTCATCATGAACTCAACTTATTCTGCATGCTTTTTTATACGTCTACATGTCAAGTGGCACATAAATTATATTAGGGTTTTGAGTTGCATTCTTAATTTAGAATCCATTTCCATGCCTTTATCATTAGATTGCTTTTTAATTTGATAATTAAAAAGTGATTTTTCGATAAAAAATTAATTAATATTAAATATGCATAAAAAAGATATTAATTTTATGAGTGAAATATTTTTAAATTCTAAGAGGCCTGCTAGGTTGGATTCATTAATCTTATGATTCTTATTTATAAATCAAAAATTATTTTTTATGTATGTCAAAAAATGATTATAATCTTTATTTGTACTGAGTTTTTGAAAAGATTTAACAGGTCTATTAAGTTATAAATTCATTAATTTTGTTATCTAAGTAGTATTAAAGTTAACAATTTAATTTGTTATATGATATTTTTTTCAGATAATTACATTGATTGATTCTTGTTTATAAGTCAAAAATTAGTTTTCGTACATATCGAAAAGGCATCATAATTCTCATTTACATTGTGCTAATTTTTTAAAAAATAATGATACTTAATAATTTAATAAAATGAATAATTATATTTTTTTTACTTATTTTTACTTTTTAATTATGATAATATAATAAATTATAAAAATATCTTCTTTTTTTTTTCGTAAGAAGTTCTACATACAAATCAAATTAGCATATAATCTTGTTAGTCCATTAACAAATTATGAACTTTATTATAAAAAAAATGCAACATAAAGCTTCACAACGCAATAGTTATACAAATTCCAAACTTCAAGGAAAGAAACTTGTAGATTCTAAAAACCCTAATATCATCAACTTTTTATGGTTAGAAACATGCACTAACCACTCTTTTTGGTGACAATTGAGTGCTGTATACCTTCACTGAGAAGAATCCAAGAGAGAGAGGGGGAGAGAGAGTAAAATTTGAAAGCTTTGGATGCTTTTGAAGATAGCTAGTAATAGAGAAATGTCAACCTTGTGAGAAACCTAAAAAAAGTCAAATGCTTTTTATCTCTTAAGACATACAATCAATGGCTTATGATGGAGATGGAAGAAGAGGGGAGGAGGAGTCAAATGGGTAAGAGCTACACAGACTCACTTGGTGTCTTCTTGTCCCCTTCCCCCCATATGAATCACGCACAGCTGCTCTTTTTCTTTCTCCTTTCCAAGCCTTTTTTCTCTTTCTTTATCTTCTTTCACCTTTCCTGTTTGGCAAGAGAGAAAAACTAGAGAAAGTTAGAGAGAGAGAGAGAGAGAGAGAGAGACAAATGTTAGCCCACCACTGGGTCAGCTCCACTGAAACATGTTTCCACCTCAGGTTGCGTGATTTTGCAAAATCAACGAAGGTGGGCGTCTTTTTCCCAGCCCTATCTCGTGGACCCATCTCTTCTCATGCACCAAAAGGCTCTCTCTCCATCTTCACACTCTCAACACACGACAAGCTTACATGGGTACCCCACCCGTCACCCATCACCCCCCCCGCCCCTTTTCTCTCCTTTACTTCCATTTTACACCTCTCT